>OX578272.1:110364219-111854219 GCA_951217065.1 Baccha elongata
AACGATACCTTTTAGCGGAACGAACACATAAATTGTCCCATTGCAGCACGAAAATCACCACAGCATCTCTGTACAGATACAAACTGAACAATTTCGGCAGAGGACCAGCTCCTCTGCCCCAGAGGGTGGATTGGCGTGAAAGAGGTATCATCACACCAATCCGCAACCAGGGAGAGTGCGGCTCGTGCTATGCCCATAGTGTCATTGCCAATGTGGAGGCTATGCATGCTTTGAAATGGAACTTGCTCACGGCAAATGAACTAAGTGTCCAGCAGATGATTGATTGTGCTGGAAATTCCCACTATGGCTGTCAGGGTGGTGACACGTGTCCCTTGCTCCAAAAGCTAAAGAAGGCAAACATAACCATCCTCCCGAAACGAGTGTACGAGCAGGTAGCCAGAGGACAAAGTAATGCGTGTCGGAATTCCTCAATTTGGCCAACCACAAGTCAAACAGTATGCGTCACCGATTACACATGTTTCAAGTAAGTCAAAGAGAGTACCCTTGCGGTCAAGAAAGTAGTAAGGTAATGTAAATCATCTTCTTGCAGTTTCGTAGGACAAGAGCACGAGATGCTGGCATTTCTGGCCTTCAATGGTCCACTGATTGCCTCTGTTAATGCTTTATCATGGAAGCAGTATGTTGGTGGTGTGATAAGAAAGAATTGCAATGGACCACCGAACCATGCCGTACAAATTGTCGGCTATGACTTAGGTGGCCTTTTACAGCCGCCACACTTCATCGTGAGAAATTCATGGAGCACTAACTTCGGATATCGTGGCTATGCCAAAATTGCTATCGGCGGAAACGTGTGCGGCATCGCAGAGGAAGTATCGAGTGTAACAGTTGATTGATTGAGATTGTTTGCTTTGTTTTGAGCCGAATAAATTGTTGTTTATAGCCTTGGAGAATGGTAAAATAGTATTATAACTTTGATCGGTATGCTGAAGGTGACATTTTTTTTCATTTTATTATTCGTCTTTGTGACGTGATAGCATTAATTTATCATTTCAACGTTTTGCACACTTTGTTGTCGTACAAAACAAATCTATATCGATAAGATTTTGTGAAAATCTATATTTTCTAAAAGGACGGTTTTTAAGTTTGGAGTAGCACATAACATGTCACGATAAGATTAATATTTGCACCCAGATTATTATCAAATAATATATGTTAATCTTAATCAGAAAATCTTAATCGTTAAAAGGTTGAACAGTTTTTTTTTTACAAGAAAAATCATAATGGACAAGTTACCTATGCTTTTCATTGAAAACTTATCATTGATTATTTAAGATTTCGATTTTTTAGATAATTTTATTGATAATGTTGGTAACTATAAAATGTTTTCATTAAAAAATATTGTTAATTATACCATATTGCATAATTATACCAAATTGATATTTAGCTAGCAATCCAAGTTGGTAATGGAAAAGCTATCCGTAGTAAAGTGGAAAAATCTCACTCCCGACCACTGTCAATCAAAAAAAAAAAAGAGGTATAATCTCACGCCGATAGATTTTCTGACTTTCATTCGATTACAGAACAAAATTTTTCTTGTTAGGTATATTTTTCGTGATTGGTACGACTGATACTTTCATGTTTTCCAAAGGTTTTTGGAAAATTCATATACATAGGGTAAGTTTGGGCATTATGGCGCAGGAGGTATTATAGCGCACCTCTGAAATACCACACTTCTAATACTCTAACAGCCATATTAATAAAATCACATACTTTGTCTTCATCCATGACTTAACTACACCATGGAATAAGAGATAAGTCACGAGTTTAAATGTCTTATTAATAAAATAAAATAAATCATGGAATAGTTAGCTCACATTCGTTAAGAAAATTCAATTCAACGAAAATCTACTAGAGTTCTATTACAATTATTTGTTTATGGTCTGTGAGCATGTTTCCACCTGAAACACGTTAAGTGTTTCCACGTAAAGATTTATAAGTACGTTGTTTTACTCGTTGTATTTTGTATTTTCAATATGCCGATAAATAAGTTTTGCGTTCGTATATCGTATCGTTTACAGACAGATGAATGGAAACTCTTAAAAAAGAAATACAAAATTTAAATTTTCTTGTTTGAAAAGGTTAAATTTAAAATTCAAATTTCCACCGAAAGTTAAGACCTTTTTTATGATTATAAGGACTTATCTTAATCAGTCTGTGTCTCAGCAATCACTGAACCGATTTACACAGTTCACATGGTGGTGGATAGAGGAAATATCAAACATAGTCGTGAGAACTATATTTCTGGACAGATGTCCCTGGTTTGGCCAAAAAACGACAAAAAAGTTGCACTTCCCGAACTCAAATAAATAGGGCGAAAAATACACTTCAAATTATTTTTTTTTTCCAAAATAATAATAAAGAAGAAGAAAAATGAAAAAAACCCGAGAAAATGCATTTGATAAAACAAACATATTTTTGTTTAGTTTTATATGCAAATAGCACTTCACTTATATATTTTCGATGAAAAAATCAAAACGAAATGACACTTTTCAATCTTGCACCATCGGTACTTGGATGGTGTAAGGGTAACTTAACTCACAGTCCAAAAAAGCTATTCCGTGTTTATTAATAACGTTTTGACATTAATTCCAGAGTTAACGATAACTCATCGATAAATCGCTTTTATTAGTAAGGGTGTAACAAAAATAAAAACGATGCCAAAACTTAGGTCTTCGGCAATAAAGCACCAAATCTTAATTTTTTTTCTGTCAAAAACATTGAATTGTTGTTCTAATTTAGTTTATTTATGTTTCGGTTTTCATAAATTAAATAAATTATTGTCAATTGAAGTAAAAAAAAATTGTCCAAAGTAAAGTTGTTGAGGATTGAAGTTAGGTGCGCCATAATGCCCGGATTTACCCTAGTTTAATACAAGGATAAGAACTGCCATACTGCCGCTAGCTTCGTGAAGGCCCTAACTACATTTTTACTTTTCGAAAATGAAGAAGAAAAAACTGTTTCGCCTACCACAATAAAGAACGTGAAAAGTACCAAAAAAATATGCGTCTTTAAGCTCAAGTTGTGCTTTATTTTCAAATTTCCTCGAATGAAAAAAAGTCTTTTGTCAAACATGAAATTCAAGTTCTTTTTTGTTTTGAAGTTTTGCTCTTTTGAGCTTTATCACTTGGTGGAAGGACAGCTATTTTCACTCACTAATTTTGATAATTTGCTAATAATTCCGTGCGAACTGTCATTAGCAATTTATATCTTTGACAGTTTCTAGTTTGAGAGATATATGTAAGTATAAATTTAATTTTGATATTTCTGGCAAATTATGCGTGTACTTAGTTTGGATGGCTACAGATCACGAATAACAAAATCCCGAATGCAACATTTAAAAATATTCCGAATTACGAAATCCCGAATCACAAAATACCGACATTGTCTTAAGTTTAACATTTTATAGTTTATAATACCCTGCTACTGCAGTTCCACATCCGAACAAAATGATTATTTATCTTTGTGTTTTATACAAAGTAAAGTAAGTAACATAATTTTAACATCCCTGCGTTGTGACTGTAAGCCACTAAATAAATAAGTTTAAATTCAGGTGAGAGATGTTGAGAGGATAACATTAGAAGAAAATTGTATCTTTAAAAGGTAAAGGAAAGCTAACGACAGTTAAGTACCTAGAAAAAAAGCATTCATTACAAACCAAATCTATATTGTATCAACAAACAGGGTCAAAATAGACATAGTTCGGGTGGTATAAATCAAAAAGGGCCATTAACCAGCAGAAGGGCGCTGTATTGCGGTGCAGTTTCTATGTTCTGACCAGGTTTTCGCTCTTAGTGTTCGGAATTCCGTTTTTTTGACAGTTTAAACATGCTACCAAATAAGGAAAATAACATTTTATCAATTTCCCTATATCAACAGTGCACAAGATGAATTTGAAAGAACAAAACTGCAGAGAAATGCAGAACATTTCAACATTTAAATGGCGGGTCATCTAAAATAAAATTACAATACCAAAACTCAAACAATATACCAGATGTCTGACAGATTTTTGAACTTGGAGATCTGCAATTCCTTTTTTTTGAACTGTCATTTGTGTTCAAAACCACATTTATCTTCGCTTTAGTTAGGCCGAAACCACCCCGACTGCCATTGACCACTTATCGTGATTCTACAAATACACTTCAATATAAATACGATTAAGGTATAACGGCGGTTTTTAAAGTATTGTTTGGTAAACGACACTGACAGCTTTATACCTTACACTTTTTATTATACCGTTTCCGGTCCAGAAACCATACCAAACAAAATTAGTTCATATGAGTTTCGGTATCAGTTCATTAGGTTTTCCCCGGAAACCGCCATATCTAACTTTTTTTTTACCTATATAATAGCTTGAAACAGAAAATTCTTTTTGTTGGAGGAAGAATTTGGAAATGAAAACAATTTTTTTTATGATATTATCTATCAAACACAAATTATTCGACATGATTGTTAATTTTTGTTTAAAATGAAGATAAAGATTTCGTGAAAGTATCTAATAGATTTGTTTGATTTATCGTTGTCCTTTAGAATGAATAAGAAAAGTTAAAAAACAATTATGAATCAAGAAATAACTACGCATAACATTTTACAAAAACCTCTTCAAAAAGCTTTCAAAGTCCAAAATAAGTTCCAAATCAACTATGCCATTTTCTAACAAAATAAAACACGTTCGTATTTGTATTGTTTTTTTTGTTGTGGATAAAACTAATTACCACATATTTTGACATTGATGAATAGCACATCCAACAGATATCTACATAATTAATTCACTATTTGTTGTTGCTTTTTTTTTAATCACCACTTCGTCATTAAAAAGACTAATTTAAGATCACATGCGACTTAAAATCGCATGATGTCGAAATTGTAAACATCACACATGACGTTTAGAGGTTACACAATAATTGATATGAATGCGCGTGTCTTAAGATAGAGTTTTCCTCTTTCGAGGTTTGTTTTTCTACATTTTCACAAATAATTCAGATACTTTTAGGAATGATTTTTTCACAATTATTTACAATCACAATAGCCGATAGCCCGAAAACGTTAACAACCAACAGACTGGTCTGAGAAAACACATTAACTGGACTCGAACGCAAGGCTTCAATAAAGCTTTTCAAGTAAAAATGAAACCTCTGCGCGATAAGATTCAATAAAGATATGATTAATATTTTTAACTACAGTAAATATATTCGCACCTTATCGCGAGTGAGAAAAAAAATAAACCTTAACAAAAGATAAATTTTTTTTTAACTCGTGACGAAGCCGCAAAAAGTCTTTAAAATTGGCTGAATCTCAAAATTGAAAGTTAGTATGGTTGATTTTCTCCCGTAGTCATTAATAACTTTTTTTTTCCCAGTAAAGTAATTGTTTATCACAACATGCTTGGGTTTTTTGTTGTTGGAAAAAACATTTAGATTTGATTAAATAATATATTTTCTTAAATTTTATTTGAAACGAAAATTGTGTGCGCTTCGTATGAAAAACCTAAGATACTACATTATTGGTTATAGATACATGGTGAACATGAGTGCAGGCGCATATTTTATATTCCAATGCAGGTCTAATGACAGTCCACTAGCTTGAGAAATTATAAAGAAAAGAATTTAGTATTTTCTTTAGAGGGTGTTCTTCGTTTGGTTGGTGTGGTTTTATTTTTTTTGAGGATTATGCACGAACCTTTATAATTCTAGAGTTACAATCAATAATTTGTTTTTTTTTGTTGTTTTCTGTTTGTTCAGTTTTCTTTAAAAGAATCTTTCTTGCGAATCAAAAAAAAAATTCGAAGGAATACCTACCTTGACATGTGAATGTGATAAAACAGTGACTTAAGTGTTAGGTATTTTAAAGAAGCATGGAAAAACAAACAAAACAACGATTGGTTGTTTACGATAAATTGACTAATAATTCAAATGTGGAGTAGAAAACATATTCGCAAAGCAGTGTTGTTATAAGAAATGTGAAGAGGGTGAAGATGAAGATACTGCGAAACTGCGTCAATGTACATTGACCTCGCAAATACCTCAGTACAATGATAGTCCAGTCTCTTAAGAATTTTACTTGCCACAAATTATAGTTACCAGTTGAAACCACCTGCAAAATTTTTATTTTGCTGAGTAAAAATATAGAAAAAAAAGTCTACTGTTTGTCAGTCTGTCGTCTTTCGTTAGAAGGTGCAGCTAAAACGGTTGGGCCGATATCTTTTAAACTTAGTATCTAGGTGACCGTCAGGTGTTTTTTGGAATTTTAGTTCTAGGCGATTTTAACTGCACTTAAAAATAATCGCAAGTGAGTGCTTGGCCTAAGACTAACGATATCTGCCTGTCGTATTTTTTCTCGATAAATTATGCGGCATTAAACGCAGAGAGTTTTAGTCGTTTTGTCTAAGGATCAGTTTTAGCGGTCTTTTAAAAAACGTTTTATTTTTAGATTTTGACTTTTTCGTTAACGGCTCAGTGGATTTTTACCAAGTTTTATGTTTAAAATGACCTAGTTAGCCAAATGATAATAGCGTTCATAACTTTTCTAAAAATAAATAAATTTATAAAACATTTTTTGTTTATAAAAATTTAATATTTTAATATTTTAATATTCAATAACTTTACGCTAAAAAACGCTCTGTCTAACAACAAAATCAAACAAAAAGTCGAAATTCTTAAAAAAAATGGTGTTTACAAAGTCATATGTAAGGAATGTAGGTAATGGAGTTTACATAGGAAAGACCTCGAGACAAATAGGAAAAAGAATCTGTGAACACCTTAAAGCCTCTACACATCAAGATCCTACTTCGGGTCTCTCGCAGCACATTAAAGCATCTGGTCATGGATGTTCTCTTGATGACGTCACCCTCCTCCACTGTCTTCCTGCTGGTCGTGTTTTAGATAAATACGAAATATTTGAAATAAATAAACATAAAACTTTAAATATATTAAATTGTCAAATTGATTTAACTAATAATAGTCCCTTACTGTGTAATTAAAAAAAAAAAAAAAAAGGTATGTTAAACTTAGTGCCCTGAAGATGTCCTAATAGGATGAAACGCGTCGGCTTAATTTATTTATTTTATTTATTTTAATTAATAAAATTAAAAAAATTGTGGAAACATCAAGTGTTTTGTTTTATTTTTTTGTAAAATGTTACCAAATAATTTTAAATAATTTTGTGGAAGTCTCTTTTAAACTCTTTGGTAACTTGCCAAAAGAGCAAGTTTATGCGACCCAGTAGTGCCTTTTATTTTGTTTAGCACTAAATTCGAGAAGTATAGATAAATAATAAAGGCAAAAACTGGGTCCTACAAACTTGCTCTTGTATGGCAACTTACTTGAAGGTTCTAAGTATAAACGGAGTATACTAAAAAATCGTATGAAATTTTATTAAAAGTTCTAAATCCATGTCTTACAAAGATTCAAACCAAAATCGAAGTATGCAAACAATTTCTTTAAGTTAAAAAAAAAAATTCAAAATCGTTGGAGTGGTTTTCGATAACCGTTATATGGCAGGTAACGTTCCTTTAAGACTTACAGTGACCTACAAAAAAAAACCTCTGGGAGTATTACCCTAAAAACCATACCTACCAAATTTGAAGTAAACCGTCCCACCCGTTTAGGCTGTTATAGGTGCCGAGACCGACAGACAGAATTGCCGGACTCACTTTTTTTCTTCTTCTCTATCATTGTAATGTCATGATTGATTGTTATCTTAAAACTTTTTTTTTGCACAAATCCAAAATTTCCCACGATTTTGGATTTTTTTTTTCGTAAACTTTTACTTTTAATGAAGAGATTTTTTTGCATACCTACTTTGATTTTGGATTGAACATTTGTAAGATATGGATTTAGAGCCTTTAATAAAATTTCGTACAATTTTTTCTTGTATCCCAGGATGTATCCTCTTTGCATAACAATTTATACATTTTATTGTTAGTGCTTTTATCTTTTTTATTTTTTGTAATTTTATATTGCACCTAATATTATTAATAAATAAATAAAATAAATAAACTTTCAAGAACAATTTCATCACACTCAATATTTTCACGCATTCAGGTAACTTTCCACGAGCAAGTTTGTGCGCTCCAGTCGTGCTCTTTATTATTTTTGCTGGTCAGCTAAAAACATTATTGTGATTTGTATTGATAGACTGAGTTGCGATCTCTTAATGCATATATATTTGGCAGATATTTGATCTTTTATTGAAAGTCCTTCTCGAAAATCAGGTTAAAAAGAAAGAGCTCATTTAATAATTTAATTTAGTTCAATTTGCTAATCTATCGGATTATACATATGCTAAACGCTTTTAAAAAATTTTTTTTTTAAATCGAAAATATTTTTGACTTGTAAATATTCTAAAACTACCTCACCACTAAAAAAACAGAAGAATTTTAAAATTTAAGTTTTAATTTTTTTTATATACCTAATGGAAAAAATAACCAGAGCAAAGCAACTCGTTTAACGGCATTCAAACTACCAAGTTAAAAATGTTTTCATCTTGGAAACAAACATAATTTACCAACAAAAAATAATTAAAATAATCTTATTTTCAACTGTATTCGCTCTTTTAATCGTTATTTGTTTTATCTCACTAAATTATAAAACCACATTACACACATGCAATGTTAATAAACTCAAAACAGCTGAAAAAATAAACATGTTTCTATAATAAAGTATAGTTTTTAAACTGATTATGAAATTAAAAATTGAGTAATTGTGCTATGAAAAATGATCAACCTTGGGGGTTGTTCATTCATAACAAATAAGTTAGGTACATGTGCTCTTAAGAATTTGGTGATAATTTGTTTTTCTAATTTATTTACATACTTATCATTATTGCTGGCTTATTGCTTTTGCATGATTTGTATTCGATTTGTATATGTACATGCTAAATAATTTAATAATATGTTTTCATTAAAAAGATATTTTACCTTAGGATCAAAACAAACGTAACCTTTTGCTTTTGCAATTTTTAAAGCTCTTTTTTTTCAAAATAGCTTCAAATATTTTATTCTAACAAAATAGAACATGATAATTTGATTTAGGTTTAATTTACAACTCGAAGAGAAAAAAGTCTTGAAAGATTTATCAGCCTTTAATAATAACTAGGCTCGCCCAGCGGCCGAAACTCGACCACAAATGCAAAGTATGGTTCTAGAAATACATGAACAAATATGTATATTACTATTACTATTTTATTATTTAGCTTAATATTTAAAAAAGTTTGATTTTTCGTGAAGAATAAAATTGTTCATAAAATTCAATGCTTTTTTTTTTGATCAATAATTAAAACAGCTAAAAACCAAAAAAAAAAACATTTTTTTTAAAACTCAATTTTTTAACTTTGGCTCAAAATTTTAATAATTTTATAAACAAAAAAATGAAGTATTTATAATACTTATATGGTATTATAAATACTTCACGTTGTGCAATGTATTGTGCTAATTAAGTATTATTTATAAAAAAATATTTCTGTAAAAATGCCTATTTTAAAGGTAAAAAAAACAAGATTCCTATTTTTTTAAACTTGACCCAAAATTAAATTAAATTAAATATAAACAAAAATATTTTTATTACTACGTATAATTTAAAGGTAAAAATATTTTTTTAAATCAGCGATTTTTTAAGTTTTGTTCTTAATAAAATTTCAATTATTCTTTAAGAGCCAAATTGCGTCTAATAAAATTGTGAATGAAACTGCATACTTTTTTCTATTAAGCTTTTTTGATTGTAGGCTTAAAATTAAACAAAAGAAATTAAGAAACAAAAATACACTTTTCAACTTTTACCCGAAATTTACTTATTTAACGGTATTAGATATTTGAAAAAAATTATATGCTGAGCAATGAAATATTTGATTTTGCGTCATTTGGAATATTTTTCAAGCTTAAGTATTGTTCCGTAATTTTTTTTTTTAATTTTTTTTATTACTTAAATTTTTTTGATTACAACCTTGATTGTTAGGATTGCTCAACACTTAGAGGCAGGAACTGTTGTTTAAATACTCCTCCCAACTATCTCTACAATCCCACAAAATTTGGTTCCTATTCAAATTACATAGTAACTACTTTTTCACAAAATTCTTGCACTATAAGAAGGGACCTATTACCCATATAAGTACCCTTTTATTTCTTGGGCTATAAGAAGGGACGTATTACCAATATAAGTACCCTTATTTTTTGAGTTTAGATTCAAAATTCAAAACCCGAAAGCAGAAGCAAAAAAAAACCGCTCGTGTTGTACGGCGAAAACCAACGCAACTAAAAATTGTTCTTACTGTTTCCAATATAGTATAGGTAGGTACCTAACTCATAAATTTTAATTCAAAATAGTAATGCATTTTTAAAAAAATTTTAAGGTTCTATAGATCTAGATTAAGCAAAAACAGAGATAAATAAAATATTCTTCTATTTAGGAACCTATATGAAAATTAATTATGAATACCTAAACTAATACCTATTACGACTGAATTCCTTAAACATTTCTTAAACTGCCATCGTAATATATATGTATCTTAGCAGATATCTACCTTTACTCCTTATAAATGTTAAAACTTAAATCTTCATTACTTGAAACCCCAAAAAAATCCTCCTCTTAGCTGAATTATCTTCTTAATGACTAACCCGAACCTGAATGTCGTTTGCCAGTAAAGATAACACCGCATCGTCAGCGGAATGCCATTAACAATCTTATTCATGAGGTATAATTAAAAAAAAGAAAAGAGGAAAACAAATCTTAATCCACTTACCTTAATCTTTCCCTCAGCACTCTCATCGCTTCTTTGTCTCGTTCGAGTATAAATAAAATTCTCTTGAATTCCTGTAGTTTCTTCTTTAGATCCTTGGTAACACCTTCAACACATATTCCACTGTCTACACTACAGTCCAGCTGAATGCTATTTCCACTGATATCCAATAATTCGGCCATTACACACTATTTTTGTTTTTCACTTTTTTATCAAACAAATTAAAAAAATAAATTTTTAAAACGCACTTGTATCAGTTCGAAAAGAATAATTAATAATTAAAAATAAAATATTCAAATTCATTTCGATGCTTCGCACAAAATAACTTCCACTCTTTCCATTTACACGTGGAGTAAGATAAATTTGTATCTTTAACTCGTTCGAATGAGTATTTTTATTTTTTGTTTAATTTGTATAGCTATACGTTTTTTTTTCGTTTGTTTCTTTTTTGTTATGAAATATTTTTTCTCAGCTGATAAAATCGTTATTTCGTTATCATTGCTGCTGCAAACCTTCTTCTCTCTCTCTCGGTTCAGTGTCACCTGAAAAATACACGCAATAAGTAAAAAACAAAATTAGATATTTAATTAGATATTTATACCTAATAATATTTTCTTATGATTAAAAATTAATTTACTATGTTTTTATGGCAGGCTATAAGGTACACACAATGGATAAAGGAAGAGTATCTTTCTCACAGATTCTCCAGATACACAATGACATAGCATCGCACAATCGCTGAACTTGAGAGCAAAATACAATAACAAAATTGTAATATCATCGGTTTTATCGTTCCCATCCCAACATAAAAATAGATATAAAGATAAACAAACAGCGATAGCGGCGTCCCAACGGATAAAGTATCTAAAACAATCAAATGTGTACTTAGGAGCGATTACGACGCAACTGAGACCTTCAAAATTCGCGACAATTTGTATTCTCTATCTTTTAAAGATACTGCGAATATAGGTGGGATTTTTTGTTGTTGGGATGCAGAAGATGAAGATGATGATGCACCATGATCACATCTCACCCACAGAGATAGGAGTGGCCACCCTGTCGCTCCGTTTAATTCCAACACAATCACAATTACGAGTCAATAGAACTAATTTATTCATGAGAATTCAATGCTTGCCTAATTACTACTCCACCACACTTCCACAGGTGTGTGCCTCCTCCACCTCAACTGTCTCGTCAACGATATAACCATTAATTGATATTTGGGTGGCGCACCAGTGTTGTGTCATCTTTTAGCTCCAAAACTCTGTATAGGGTGGTCTAATGAGTGACAAAATTAAGTTGTTTCCATTTCAAGATTGTTTAAACAGCAGCGGTTGGCTTTATTTTGACACTCAATAGAAGGAGTGATTGTTTTGACTATTTGGCGGTTGTTTTGTTGTTAGCAAATTAGTATATCATGTTAACATGTGACGAAAGTTTTTTTTTCGTTCTGTTATCAATACATAATATACATTATTTCATAAAGAAAGAAAAGGGTTACCTATACATTTTCGATATTTTATTTATTTGTGTTTTCTGTCTATGTTCATTACGTCACTCGAATTGCAATTTGTTATAATTGAACCGTGATGATGATGATCATCAAATAGCCTACTCTGATTTGTCAGCCAATATTGTATGCAAAAAGTATAACTGACTTTGTGATTTTGAGGTAAGTTTTAACAAAAGGCCTTACTATAGGACACTTAGCACTTATTGAAGTCGGAATATCTTCATTAATTGAAATGTGAATTTGGACGAGAAAATAAGTTTGGATATTCATGTTATTCGTTTTTGTTGTATCTCAAAACTTCGTGTAGGTTTGTAGGTATTGTAAAAAAGTTAAAGAATGCAATTTTTAGTGAATGCATTCTTTAAAAACCCTTAATGAATTCAATTAAAAGATTGCATTCAGTGACTTCACTTTGAGACTTAAAAATTCAAAACTTACAATCACAACTTATTTGACATCAAAAAGATTTGAATAATTCGATCCTCATATATTTTCGAGCAATCAATTAGAGGTATACAATCATTCGAGAATTCTTTGCATTCAGTCTTTTACATTCTTTGAGTTATTCCTTCTATTTACATTCTTTTGCATTCCTAGCACTCTTTTGTATTCCTAATTGCATTGCTTTGCTGCAATGAATGCCAAACAATGCATACTTATGCAAAACAATGCAAAATAATGCAATTCTCTTGCATTATTTTGCATTTTTTTAAAATTATTTTGCATTTCCTGCACTCTTTTGCATTCTTTGCATTTTTTGCATTCTTTTGCATTCTTTTGCATTCTTTTGCATTCTTTTGCTTTCCTTGTATTTTATATCATTTCTAGCATTCTTTGAATGATTTGCATTCCTTGAATTCTTTTTTTTCTTTTTAGCATACCTCCCAGCTCCTGCTGGACGTTGCAATCAACTAACTCTCAATCCAGTTGAAGTACTGGACCAACACAATTCTTTCCTTAAACATAATGCTACAATAAAGTGGCTAACAAACTTTCCATTTCTTTTCAGTCAATCGATTGCTCAGAAATTTTGTTAATGTTCCTGAGCATTCGTAGAACGGGGAACGGAAAAACTTGTCAAATCCGGTAGTTTTGATTTTTTTGATTTTTGCAAGCTTGTTCATAAAGTTGGCCTAATGAAATATCCAAGTTTGTGACCTCGAGCGACGACTTGAGCAACTTTGTCAAAAATAAAAAAAAACTGCGACATTTTCGAATTTTTTTTCAGATCTTTGTGGTTATAACTCTAAGGAACTAGTTAGTACCTTCTCAAGACGTTTTTAAAGTAGACGAAATTTTCTACAATATCAGACGGGTTGGGTAAGAATTCCGGCTGGACAAAATACCGACTGAGAATCCCGACTGCCAATATCCCGACTGACTTATTATTTTTTTTGGTAAAGGCAATTTAAAACTGAATTTTTCAATAAAAATTATTTTCAAAAATGTTTCATAATTTCATGTAGGTATCGTTTTTAAAGGTTATTTTTCATGTATTTAACTTGTTATCTGGGGTAGCATTTATGGTATTCAATATTTTTTCGTCAAAATCCTTTCTGTAGTTAGTTCCGCTCACGCAACTTCGTTGCTCCGCTTCAGTCGTCTGGTATGTTTAGTCGTCTGGCAGGCGCCTGAGTCTAATGTTTCCATATTCCACAACACCTGGGTGGCCCGCTTCGCAGGTTTAAGGGAGTTTAATTCCCTTTCTGTAGTCAGTCCCGCTTAGGGTATGTTCAGTCGTCTGGCAGGCGCCTGAGTCCAATGTTTCCATATTCCAAAGCACCTGTGTGGCACGCTTCGCGGGTTCAAGGGATTTTAACTCCCTTTCTGTAGTCAGTGCCGCTCACGCAACTTCGTTGCTCCGCTTATTGTATGTCCAGTCGTCTGGCGGGCGCTTGAGTCCAAAGTTTCCAAATTCAACAGTACCTGGGTGGCCTGTTTCGCTTCTTATTTTCATCTTTTTCAATTCCTATTTCAAATAATTAGTGTAAAAACAAAAAAACGTGCTAAAAGTGAAAATCGGAATTTTTTATTCGGATTTTGTCAGTCGGGATTTTGGCATTCGGGATTTTCCAATCCGTCCAGTCGGGATTTTGGCATTCGGGATTTTCCAATCTGTCCAGTCGGGATTTTGTCTCTATCCCTATCAGACTATTATTATCTCTGTAGTTTCTGAAATAAAGCTCTTCAAAGTTTGCGACAGATTGCGAAGTTCGAAACTTTGACAAGCTTTATCTCGGAAACTATTAGGTCTACGGAGACAATTATAGTTTCATATAAAAATATCCCGATAAGGTACTAGTCTTTTAAGGTTGTAATCGGCAACATTTGAAAAAAACATTCGAAATTTTCGCGGTTTTTTCGATTTTTGATAAACTTGCGTTCGGCGCTCGAGATCACAAACTTGGATTACTCATTGGGCCAGCATCATAAATCATTCTGCCAAAAAACAGAATTAAATGATTTGATGGAAGTCGGTATTCATTTTGAATACAGTGATATTAATTCATTGATTTTAAATGGAACTCAGATTTCACGTGAATATATTCACAAATGATTTGGTTTCTTTGCAGCCACCCTGTTTATAGTCTTTGGGCCACCCTGTTTATACCTTAACAGTGTCGATAGAAAAACTGTAATGCATTCAATCATTAAAAATCCGTTAAAGTAGAGACTCTCCAACTTAGTAATTTGAATAGATTTCAATAAAATCCAAAACAATTATTTCTTTTTATTTGCTTTGCAGAACACACATTTTTCATTTACAAAATAACCAATTTAAAACTATACAAATGTTTCAGGCGTAAATAAATAAACTTGCAAAATGGGTAATTAAATTCAAATTTAATTTATAAAACAGTTATTAATCTACAGTAAGGTACCTACATAACAAGGAAAAACCACACGTTACAATTGCATTTTATTTATTTTGCAATTTGTAATTAAAATATTTTCGAAAATACATCCGCCATTTTAATTAGTAGCAAAATAAAAAAAAATAAAAATAAATAATGAAACTAAAATACTCTGCCAACGGCAGGCATGATGCTAACTTGATGCAATAATAGTAAATGGCTTTTTCCATTAATCTTGTTGAGGTAGTAGAATATTATAGAAGAGAACTTAGCTGCATGTTATGCTGTCACTTGGTTGGTTTTTATAATATTTTTAGAAGGACGTAATTTGTTTCAATGTTTTTTTTTTTTTTTTTTGAAATGTATAAATATGTATAATCATAACGTTGAAGTTGTATCTCGCTGGTTAACACCTGCTGCATGCAAGGTCAGTGTCAATGTATTTTAACAGTCATTCAAAGAGGAAGCTTTTTGTATGTATTTTTGTCTACAATCATTTCTCCTGATGTGAAGTTATCTTTTTGTATATCTTTAAAATTATTAAAACAATAATTTAAAAGAGATTAGCCATTGAAAAAAAAAATTCATTTGAAAGGCAAAATTATTTCTAAAAATGTAATTTGCACAATGTCTTTTAATATTCAATAATAAATGTCAGTTCGCGTGTTTGAAGGCAGGTGGCATTGCCAAGGGAAATTGACTTTATCGTCTTGATCGTACACAGCAATTGGTAAATTGAGTATTCAAAATTTCAGTCAGACTGATTTATTGGCAAATTTTTAAATGGCAGCCCATCAATTGTTTAACACCGCTTCCAGCCTACTCGATAAAATGTATTAAGAGCAATCCCGAGAAGAGCTTCCTTTTTGCAGATAAGAAACATGCAAATGTTTTTGTATGTAAACACACATGGTGGATCATGAGTTTCCGAAAGCGTATAGTTACACGCAAGGCCGTAGCCAGACAATTATTTCGGGGGGGGGGGGGTTATACTTATTCCATACACCAATCAATCTTTACCTTTCTGTAGATGTAATAAATAAAATTAGTACAGCCCATTAACCCAAAATCCACCAAACACGGCTTTAAATTGCGATAATGATACTATTCTATGTATAAGGCAAGTTATGGATTAGTAAAAAAAAAAAAAATGAGATAACAAATAAACATGATATTGCGATGATCCGGAAGTAGACAAAAGTGTGTTGGAAAATTCTGTTCGTCCGACTGCCTGTTTGCAGATCTGCAGCCTAAATGGATAGGCTGATTTGCAAACTTGGTTCAGAGTGTTTATTTAGTAGTCTCGCACTAGGCGTTGTTGAAATTGGAATTTTAGCTCTAAAACAATGGTAAATGTCTTATTTTTTTTTTTTTTTTTTTTATACACTATCAGATCTTATTCAAATGGAGCTTAAAGCAAGCATCAGCAGATGAAAGAAGATTTGCCGACACATAAAATGTGTCCCACTGGCTCATCACTTAGTGCAGGTGTTAGTTGTTAGTAGGCACAATGCAACAAAAATAAAAACACTTGCACATAAAAAGATGAAAACATATAAAGACAAAATTAAACAAAATTACACAGAAACATTTAGGATCGTGGAGCACTGGTTCTGAAGATAGTTTTTAAATTACTTTTATTTAAATTAAAATCCAACACACCATTGTTCAAGTTATATAACTTACTCATCCGCGTGAGAGGCTCATGCATGCCATAATTGGTTCTGTGATGTTCAATATTAAAAAGCTCAGAACTTCGAAGGTGGTACGACCGTCCGCGGTAGTTAAAACCAATTAAGGCTAACAGATCCGATGAATCAATTTGTCCAGAGATAAGTTGATGGAGAAAAATTAAGTCATTGTTTACTCTACGTTGATATAAAGATTGTATCTGCAAAAGCCTTATCCGATGCTCGTATGGTGGCAGGTTATAAGGATCAGCCCATGGAAGGCCTTTAAGAGCAAAGCGAATAAAATTATGCTGGACTGATTCAATACGTTTCTTATGGATTTCATAGAAAGGGGTCCATACTTGTGAGGCATACTCAAGATGCGGCCTAAAATAACATTTATACAAAGAGAGGGTAACGTATGGATTGTTAAATTTCTTTGCCCACCGTTTTATGAATCCAAGCATATAGTTCGCCTTTTTTACAATAAAGTTAACATGTTCAGAAAATTCCAGGTTAGCACTGAAATTAACTCCTAAGTCCTTAAAACTAAAAACACGACTAATTTTATTTTGTGTTATACAATATTCAAAATTACTTGGAACGTTTTTCTTTGAGAAAGTAATAGTTTGGCATTTTATAGGATTAAGAGTTAACCCATTTTTATTACACCAAATACTGAAACTATCAAGATCAGCCTGCAAAAGAGTATGATCATTGGGAGATTTGATTGATTTATAAATTTTCATATCATCTGCAAATATGAGAATCTTACTAAAGCGTATAAAAGAAGAAACGTCATTTATAGCAAGAATAAATAAGAATGGACCCAAATGGCTTCCCTGGGGTACGCCTGAATGGGCAACGAAAGTATTAGAAAGGGAATTTCTAAATTTAACCTGGTAAGTTCTATTTTTTAGGTAGGATTTGATCCATGATATAAAAAGAGTAGGGAAACCGTATGCTTGCAGTTTAAAAACAATAATATTATGACTGAGTTGGTCAAATGCTTTAGAAAAATCTGTGTATATGCAATCAACTTCAGAACCACCTTCTATTGCATTTGAACAATTATGTAAAAAGGTAAGAAGGTTTGTAACAGTAGACCTTTTCTGCACGAAACCGTGTTGCTGTTTACATATAATGTTCTTACCAAAGAACAAGAGGCTTTCACATACAACCTGTTCAAAAAGCTTAGGGATACAGGACAATTTAGAAATAGGTCTGTCTTGATGTCAAATTTGTCTCCTTTTTTAAAAACAGGAGTGAGAAATGATTTCTTCCAGAATGACGGAAATTTCCCAGACTTTAACGAAAGCTCAAATAATAATTGCAAGGGCTGCACTAATACACGACTACACTTTTTTAGAACAATTGGGGGTGTACCGTCAGGGCCATAGGAGCAATCGTCATTTAATAATGACAAAAAGTATAAGACCCTATCTTGTTCCACAGGAATAGTGTTAAAACTTACTTGCGGGTAGGAGTTCATGTCTTTAAAAAAATCTTTATCAACACTTACATGGGTAAAATATAACAGTTTGTTAAAACTTAATATTTCTAAAAATGGCCTTAACGATTTTGATAAAACAGTCGAGATTTATCGTAAAACAGTACCTCCCATAGAACCGATTTTTCAAAATCAGAATTTCTCGCTAACAACAAAACCGATTTTAATTAAATTTAAAATTTAGGAAGGTTTTTATGATCAAATTCATATACATAACTTTTTAGATTTTCTGAATATGTTGGAAACGCGAATATCGAATTTTTTCAGATTTTTTTTCAGATGAACTACAGATTTCGATGTATTGAAATACTCAAAAAATTGCAAAATCTTTTTCAAAAATTAAAAAAGAAAACGGTTTAAAAAAAAACTGCTTTAACGATTTTCAATATTTTTTCCTAGGTAGAGTACTGCTAATAAAACACAATTGCATACTTAGTTTTTCAAGAAAACTCTCAAACAAATTTGAAAAACTAAAAGATTTTTTCAATATTTTTTTTAAATAATTTTAAGTTATTATTTATGAGGTAGGTACATTTATCATCACTCTTTAAGATTTTATTATAAAAAAAAATATTAAATAACACGTAAGTATATCATTTTTATAAAATTAAATTTAATCTTCTGGCCTTCTGTGCTACAAATATGTCTAAAACTTCCTCAGTGTCAATCTCAATTTGTCGATGAATTAATTATTGCCAATCCTGTTAGTCTTTCTTCGCCGGTAAAATTTCTAAGGTAAGTTTTTAGACGTTTCATTGTCGAAAATGTTCTTTCCGGTGTACACGTTGAAACCGGTAGTATCACCAAAATTTTGAGAAGCTTGTGGATGTTAGGAAACAGATCCTTATTGCATTCCCCAAGAGCTGTAATTGCACTCTTTGAACGCTCTGTATCTTTTTGTCTATGGCATTTTGTCTTCCATAACGTAAACTCAGCTTCTAAAGTGTCCCAATCCAAAAAAGATCTATAAAATTTGAAGTTTTCTTCGTTGTAATTTTGTTCATATTTGCCAAGGATCGATGGAATTAAAATGCACAAAGAGGAAAGTATGGACTTATGATTTTCAAATCTTATTTTAAGCTGACTTAAGAAGTCATCTAAAAGAGGAATCATTATACTTATCCTAAAATAGGTTTCAGGATCCGTTGTGCTCACGTTTTGTCTGTGCTGTTGCTTTGACACAATTGCTTATTCCTTTTTGCCTATTGCAGAGAATAGAAACGCATGGAATGAACCGGCTAAAATGTTGCAAGTTACAATTGCAACTATATAAGTGGAATAATGAAGTTGAAAACTAATGCGCACAAGGACACCATTATTTTATTTGGAAGGGAAATAAGAATATACGTTTTTACTATACATATTGTTTCATGTAGATGCATACACATACCTATCTAGGTATACTAAATTTCCTTGAGGCGTTTAGTTATTCATCATGTGCAATCGAAGCAAAAGTAACCTGTGTTGTTTGAGGTTGTATTTAAAAACTGTTAGAGCTACCTTACTAAATTCATCGAAAATTATGTTGGTACCTAACTACGTAGGCTTTAAACTAAAATCAGAAAGTTTTGAAGATAATCACTAATTATTTGAGCACAAATTTCATACTTATGCGGAAAAGGTTGATTTACAGATGCATTTCTAAAAAAATCGGGGGGGGGGGGTTGAACCCCTGTGAACCCCCCCTTGGCTACGGCCTTGGTTACACAGGACATCATAGATAAAACTCAACTAAGGGCCAATTTTTCATTCGTCAGTTAAACAGTCAGTTAGCTATGAGAAGAATAAAATTAACTCTTTAACAGTCTGAAAACACTGTCGGATTTTTCAAGCAATAAAAAAGAGTCAGTTAACTATTCCAGGGAATAACAAAATTAACTACATCCAACTTCACAGTGTTAGAGTGAGAAAGTCCTTAGTTTTTTTTTCAAGCAATAAAAAAGAGTCAGTTAACTATTCCAGGGAATAACAAAATTAACTACATCCAACTTCACAGTGTTAGAGTGAGAAATTCCTTAGTTTTTTATAAAGTTATTCGATCGAGTGGGATAGACATACGACTTTGAAATCAAATGTCATTTTCAATTGTTTACTTAAAAAAAAAAAAACCTAGCTATCAAATTTTTGATTCAGTTTTTGTTTAATTTTTGTTTGTTTAACAAAAAAAATTATCTATTATTATTAATATATTACTAGGTGAAATAATTCGTACATGGGTACAATCAATTGCTGCAACAACTCGAGGAAATCTTGCCAGTTGATAAAATTCTCGTTGAGTAGCTAGTAGCACTCAGGTTTTTTGGTATTTGAACAAATATGGGCCTTAAAGACGCAATGGGTGTTGTGACCCTTTTTATGATACCACAAACGGTAGACGCATCCACACCCGCGAAATCTCCTATTGAAATATGAAAACTTCCAGTCGCATAGAACCTCAGAGCTATTAATAGCGAAACACATTGATTTCTAAAACAAATACATTATACAAAGTGGAAAATATTTCACATTTATTATATTTGGTTAATCGTATCGTTCAGTGTTATGTTCTATTTTTTCTTTTATCAAAGTTAGTAGATACTTGACATTTTTTTTTTCTCAAACGAAATCTTCTCCGAAAGTCGTTGTCTTCCCATTCTTCAAAATGATCTGGTCTTCTCCTCACAACTCTTTGTTTTTTGGAAACTAGGATCAGATCAATTTCTTTTTCAATTATAAAATCTTCTAAAATATCAAAAAACTCCATCGCAGACAAATTATTTTATTTTTCTAAAATCCAATAAACGGAACTTTTTTGACAGTTCAACAATTTATTCCTAGGAATAACTTCTTAACTGTCTGCGAAACGAACAAATAACTTTATTCCACAGTTAAGGCATTTATTCCTAGGAATAAGTGCTAACTGACTGTCGAAAAATCAAATTTTTTCACTAACTGAGGAATTAGTACTAACTGACTGTTTAACTGAGGAATGAAAAACTGGCCCTAAGTATATGAAATAATAATAAGTTTTTTAATCAATTTTTTTAACAAAAAACTTTGCATATCTCGCATCCATCCCAAATCTTATAGTGGAGCCCAGACAGTATCTATTTTTTATAAATATTTTTTTTTGGTATAATTTTGTTTAACATAAAGTAGTGAAAAATGATTTTTCATTTTTGAAAACAAAATAGAACCGAATTTAGAATTTGGCGTTATTTTGTTTGCCGTTATTTCAGAAATCTTAGAAAAAAAAAAAAAAATACAAAACCTTAAAATATAAAATGAAATTTAAATTTTGAAACTTCTCTGCTATTGCTGACGAATGAACGGATGTCAGTATAGATTGAACAATTTGCAATAGGCACGCGTTATGTTGATACAATCAACAATTTATGTTTTATTTGCCAAGGCTTTCTCCCGATTGAAGACGTACTGGGAAACTTACTCAGAGACTGTGAAACAAAACCTAAGTATTATATTTATCTTTATAAAACATGATGACCTTCAAAAAAGCTATGGTGACCGGTAAGGCGAGTGCAAAGAGTGGAAAATTTAACTGCTGTTATATTTTCGACTGTGCCTTTCTATGTTCCTATTTTGGACCATTTATTGATGATGTTAAAAAAAATTATTTCACGACCATAGGGAATTGTTTTCTAAATTTCAAAATATTTTGCCAGAAATTTGTTCAAAAATGTCCAGCTCATATAAAATGATGTCTAGATAATTCTCTAGCTGAAATGAAGATGTGGCACAGTTAAAATGAAGTTAAAAGATTTTTTTAAAACACACCCCCAATTTTTTTTTCTGCGTTCACCCTTGGCTCGGCGCATTTCAAATCGACGCCATCGACACAGAAGATATACTTCATCCACAGCGACAGGAAACTTGAAACTTTCCCATTGGAAACTTCGACTTATCGACTTATGTCGAATTCCTTGGATTTTGTCAGATTTGCTCGAGAAAGTGGATTTTTTTTCCTTCAAATGGATCTTGAAACCAAATTTGATATGTCGCTCGTTTATAAACGAGCCAGTCTTATCAGCTCTGGTTATGTGTAACCATTGGTTATTTCAGTTGTTAACCCTAGATTTTGGATGTGTTTGTATGGTTACCAGCTAATGGTTAAATTTAACCAGAGCTGAGAAGACTGACCCTTAGTCGTATTACAACGGACCTATCTGTTGTATAAGGGTGTCAGAAGTTTTCCTGATAGCCACATAAACCTAACACAACCTATTAAACTATTTTCCGCCCAAGTCCATGGTTTTTCCCATCAGATTACTTTTCTTTGGGAAAAAAGAAACTTTAGCCCAGAAAAAAGTATAATTATTAGAAAAGCGACATCAGTTCAATTCTTCATATTGTTAGGTTTTATCTAGGTTCGTTTTATTAAATAAAACTTATTTCCGTTTTAATACAACTCACTTTACGTCTTTTTACTTTTAATTCCACTTAATATTTCAAAACACTCTTTATTTCCTTTTACTTTCTTTATTTTAAATTCACACTTTATCACTTTCAAATTACCGACTTGTACACAACTGATTTCATATTCAAACTGAATGTCGGTCCGCATCCGCTTCCTCTTTTATACAGAAATGCTTGGCTCATGGAAGGTTCTTGAACTTGCTAGAACAATATCGAGTAGGCAATGTAGTACAGTGTAGAGTAGGTAATGTAGTAGGTGTAGAGATTTAGTAGATGTACCGAACAGGTAGATGGCGTTTAATTATTTGTGTAACACGTTACATTGCCCTCCTCCTAAGATTGTTCGCCCCGAACAATTTCTTCACCATCTTCTCCACTGTAGCGGTATAGCCGGTCAATGTGAACAACTTTTGGCTTGCCTCTTAGACCTCGCTGAATTCGATAAACCACATCATTGATCCTTGTAACAACACGGTAAGGTCCTTCCCAGTTTTGTTGAAGTTTTGGTGACAGTCCCTTTTGTCGATGAGGATTATACAGCCACACTAGATCTCCCTCATGGAAAGGTTTCGTTGTGATGTTTGCATCATAACGTGTTTTCATTCGGTCACTAGCTAGCTTTATTTTAGTCCTTGTCCTGTCATGGATGTCAGTCAGTTTTTCCTTTAGGCAATCCACGTATTCCTCTTCATTTCGTTTTTCGCCCGTTGGACATCCGAATTTAATTTCGCTAGGCAACCGGATATTTGTACCGAATACAATTTCTGATGGAGTGTGACCAGTTGTGCTGTGCACCGCATTTCGGTATGCCATTAAAAATAGAGGAATATGTTGGTCCCAGTCTCGTTGGAAGTCACCTACTACTTTGGAAAGGTGTTCTTTGAGAGTCCTGTTGAAACGTTCAACCATTCCGTCAGACTGCGGATGAAGTGGTGTTGTTCTCGTCTTCTTGATGCCAAGGAGCGAACAGACCTCTTGAAAGATTTTGGATTCGAAGTTTCTTCCTTGGTCAGAATGGAGCTCCATAGGAACACCGAACCTGCTGACCCAATTGTACACAATCTGATCTACAACTGTCTTCGCTTCTTGGTTTGGAATGGCAAACGCCTCAGGCCACTTGCTGAAGTAATCCATGACAACAAGAATGAATCGGTTTCCACTGTTAGACTCAGGAAATGGGCCTGCAATATCGATGGCAATTCTTTCAAAAGGTGCTCCAACGTTGTACTGTTGCATCTTACTCTGTAGTTTTCTGCCTGGTCCCTTGGTGGCTGCACAAGTGACGCATTTTCTGCACCATTTTTCTACATCATCTTTTGCATGCAGCCAGTAGAAACGTTCTCGAATTTTCTCCAGAGTTTTGTTGATACCCAAATGGCCTCCAGAAGATCCATCATGCATCTCACGTAGAATGTCATTAACCTTTGTCCGGGGTACAACAAGCTGCATCACATAGGTTTTGCCATCTGAGGATTCCCATCTTCGTTTGAGCAAACCTTCCTGCACATGAAGGGAATTCCATTGTGCCCAATAGGCTTTGAGGGTAGGACTTCTATCAGAAATGTCTCCCCATTCTGGTTTCTCTTCATGTTCTTTCCATGCAAGAATGGGTTCGATGTCCAAATCTTCTTGCTGCGCATTCCTGATTTCCTCGTTACTCCAGCCGCCGATGGGTTCAACTCTTGTTCGTTGTATGGCAATAGAGTCCTTTTCTTCCTGGCGAGTGCAATGCTTGCAGTCTTGGTTACATGGCCTACGAGACAGGGCATCTGCATTCGAATGTAGTTTTCCTTTTCGATGTTTGATTTCATAGTCATATGTTTGAAGTCTCTCGATCCACCTGGCTACTTGACCTTCTGGATTTTTAAAATTCAAAAGCCATCTTAGCGCTCCATGGTCCGTCCGTAAAAGGAACCTCTGTCCATAGATGTATTTGTGAAAGTGTTTTGTGGCTAAAACCAAAGCAAGAAGTTCTCTTCTGGTTACGCAGTAATTTCTCTCTGTCTTTGAGAGCACCTTGCTGAAGTATGCTACAACTTTTTCTTGACCGTCATGAACCTGGGAGAGAACGGCTCCTATTCCGACATTGCTTGCATCTGCATCGATTATAAACTGTTTTCCAGGAGTTGGATAGGTTAACACTGGAGCATCACACAAGCGTCTTTTAAGTTCCTTAAAGCTTTTCTCGCACTCATTTGACCACTTGAATTGTTTTCCTTTTTCTGTGAGTTGGTGCAAGCTTTTGGCGATTCCGGCAAAATCCTTCACAAATCGTCGGTAATATGTAGCAAGCCCAAGAAAACTTCTAAGTTGATGCTTGTCTTGTGGATTTGGCCAGTTCTTCACAGCTTCCACTTTCTCGGGATCAGTTCTTACTCCTTGAGACGAGATGATATGCCCCAAATACTTCACTTCAGACTTGAACAGCGTACATTTTTCTGGATTGAGCTTGAGATGAGCATTTCGCAATCTCTGGAATACTCCTTTTAAGTTTTCACAATGCTCGTCAAATGTTTTCCCAAACACGATGACATCATCCAAATAGACTAGACAGGCTTTCCAAGTAAGGCCTTGTAGTACGCATTCCATTAAACGCTCGAATGTTGCAGGAGCGTTACACAGGCCAAAAGGCATTACTTTGAACTGCCATAAACCGTTACCTGTCGAGAATGCAGTTTTCTCCCGATCTTCTGGGTGAATTTCAACCTGCCAGTATCCACTCTTCAGGTCCAATGTTGAAAACCATTGAGCTCCAGCCATCGCATCCAGAGTATCGCTTATCCTAGGCAGAGGATAACTGTCTTTCTTGGTGACATCGTTCAACCTTCGGTAGTCCACACAAAATCGAGTACTTCCGTCCTTCTTTTTGACTAGTACGACTGGTGATGCCCAAGGACTTTTTGAATTCTCGATTAAACCATCTGTCTGCATTGTCGATATCATTTTGGTAACTTCGTCTTGTTTGGCTAAAGGTAGGCGCCTTGCTGGTTGACGGATCGGCCTTGCATCACCAGTATCGATTCGATGCTGTACAAGTTGTGTTCGTCCATATTGCCCGTCCTGTGAAGCGAAAACATCAGCGAACTCTTGTAGAAGGTTTCCAGCAACTCTTAGCTGTTGTTGATCGAGATTACAGCAGTTAAACATTTTTCTCTTCAAAGCAATGACTTTATCTGGATTCACTGATTTTTCGGTATGTTCTTCGGTTATCTTTGTTATTGCCGCTACAGGGTCACATTTACCGACAACTTCTCCTTTTCTAAGCTTGATCTCATATGGTTTGATGTTTAGTATTCGTATGGGCACCATGTTATTTTGAGGTGCCACCAGCGTCTTTCCCACGATGTAATTTTGGGAGCAATGCTCAGAGTCTGGTTCCACCATGAGGTATCGATGGCTTCCAGAATCATCTTTGATGTTTGTCCAAACAAAGACTTCTGACGAAGGAGGTAGGCACATATCTTCTTTGATGATTGCTCTTATCGATGATGAGTTTTGATTATTGCCATAAACCATTGGAATCTCTATATTTCGGTATTTAAGAACTTGGTTACCAATGTCGAGAATTATTTCATGCTTTTTCATAAAGTCGATTCCAATAATGCACTCATCGCATATATCTGCCACTAGAAATGGATGTTCAAACTCTAGTTCTGCCAAGCGGATCCGAAGACGGACTTCTCCGTACACTCTTGCTGCTTCTCCTGTTGCAGTCTTCAGACAATAGCTGTTGGTGTTGTTTAGCCATGCCATCTTGACCAAGTCTCTTCGTACAATGGAAGCGGTGGCACCGGTGTCGATGGTAACCACGTATTGCTTGTTGTTAATAGCTGCTTCCACAGTTAGACTTTTATTGTTTCGTTTAGTCTGCGAGACTTGGATGATGTTTCTGGGGCCATAGATACCAGAAACCAGCTTCTGCCCCTCGAAGTTGGTTCTTACTCGTTTCCCTGCTGGGAAACTTGACGAGGTTGGGGGTTGGTCTTGTTTGTAGTCATCTGATGTATTATTTCTGCTTCCGCAATGTTGACATGCGCTTCTTCTTGGTGGCATTCGGCACTGCCGCTGGAAATGTCCAGTCTTGTTGCAATTCCAGCATCGGATTTGTCCATCTCGACGGTTGTTCTGGAATGCCATTCTTTGGCAAGAGCATTCTTCTATTGCAACTTCTCTTACCCGATGTACTCCTAGTGAAGCCTGTTCAGCTGCTTCCATAGTCAAGGCGAAAGCTAATGCTTCTGGAAGTGTTCGTTTTCCAGCTGTCCGTACTGCTCTCTGGAGATTAATGTCAGACAAGGCACGAACAAAGGCTTCTGCGGCGAACTGGTTTATGATTTCTTCGCCCGCAGTTGGATATGCCAAGTGAGCTAGTCGTTCGATGTCTGCTTGAAGCTGCTGAAGAGTTTCACCCCGTTTCTGAACTCTGGTGTTTAGTTGAACTCTAAAGACTTCTTGCATATGGCCATCTCCAAAGCGTTTTTCAATAACTTGTGAAAGTGCACTAAAGTTGCCATGCATCTCTGCTGGTATTGTTTGCAGTAACTCAGCAGCAGGTCCTCTAAGAGCCAGTGTAAGTGCAACGAACTTGTCTTCATCGTCCCAGCCGTTTGTCATCGCTGCTGCTTCGAATTGTCTTTTATAGATTGACCAAGAAGTTTGTCCATCAAAAGTTGGCGGATGCATTTCTTTTCTCTTTAAATAGTCACTAGAATTTTCTCGTACCTTCAGTTTTCTTACCTTGTCCAATTCTTTAGCAATATTTTCAAATTTTTGCTCGAATTTTCCTTCTAAATTCTCGAACTTCCCGTCAATCTTAGTCTCAACTGTTATGAGTTGTTTTTCGACGGCTTCAAATCTTTCGTCAGCAGCAACGAACTTGTTTTGCAAAGCAGTGAGCTTATCTTCGAAGAGGTTCTTTTGTTCATCAAGAATGCTGTTTCTAAGTTCTTCGAAAACATTCTTTTGCTCATTTCTTTGATCTTCGAAACGTTCGAGAAGTTTCGTTTGTTCATTTCTTTGATCTTCGAAACGTTCGAGAAGAAGAGCCAACATATTGGGCAAGTCTGTGTTGGTACTTACTTGTTCTTCTGCCATTTCTATTTCCAAGACGGATGTGTCTGGATTTTCACCGTGTCGTCTCATGGCTTCTTGCAGACGAATAATGAGGTCATTTTTCGTTCCAGTAGTAGAAAGACCCCGTTTGTTTAGTTCTGTTTTTAGTTCAACAGCGTTTAAATCCTTCAGAAGCTTACCCATATTTTTTTTTTTTTTTTTTTTTTTTTTTTTTTTTTTGCTTTCAACACAATCACTTTTCACTAAAGTTTTATTTAATCCCACTTCTGACACCAATGTTAGGTTTTATCTAGGTTCGTTTTATTAAATAAAACTTATTTCCGTTTTAATACAACTCACTTTACGTCTTTTTACTTTTAATTCCACTTAATATTTCAAAACACTCTTTATTTCCTTTTACTTTCTTTATTTTAAATTCACACTTTATCACTTTCAAATTACCGACTTGTACACAACTGATTTCATATTCAAACTGAATGTCGGTCCGCATCCGCTTCCTCTTTTATACAGAAATGCTTGGCTCATGGAAGGTTCTTGAACTTGCTAGAACAATATCGAGTAGGCAATGTAGTACAGTGTAGAGTAGGTAATGTAGTAGGTGTAGAGATTTAGTAGATGTACCGAACAGGTAGATGGCGTTTAATTATTTGTGTAACACGTTACAATATTTTAAGGGACTACTAGACTATTTCCTGTGGGGCATTTGAAGAACGTCGTTCAAGGGGGTCAAGTTAAAATAGAATGTGTATTCCATTGAAGGACTTAAATTTCCGTTTGAATTGGCATACCAACCTGTGACACTTTTGGTGCTTGTATTGTTGTTTATCATCAGAAGGGTGGAATTTTCGAGCTCTTTAATTATGAAGGTTACTCGCTATATATCTATCTATACCTATATCTTCTCGGAGGTAAAAAAGAGGACACATTTTTTCATAAGCGCTGAAAACTTTGAGAACGAATAATTTTAATTAAGAGACTTGTAATTCTTTTTTACGTTTCATAGTCAACTCACATAGTACCTACTGATTTTAGGTAAAATAAGGGGCACCCTGGAAATTAGTGAGAATATGCTCGAAACTCGTATACATAGTTTTGGAAAATTTGTCACTTCCTCGCAAGAGGTAGGACCCTTGAAAAAACATTAGGTGTACTCAGGGCTCAAACCGAGACCTACGCAATGTTAGTTATTCAATGTCAAAAGTAACGAAAATAGCATGTTTCGCGATTATCCCGGTTTCACTCAACTAAGTGATGTTGACATCTATTATCAAAATTGTTGAACATATACAATTTGCGAAAAATTTCATGAAAAATATTTTTTCATGCCCTCAACTCTTTTTTTAAGATAGAGGGCGGAAACCACATCGAACTCAACTATACATACTGAAATGAAAGGTCGTGAGTTAGAAACATTCATTCGAAAAGTCCTGACGTCGAGAAGGTGAACCGGTGAACCCTTTGTTGGTCTTTCGCTTATAGCAAAAAAATGATGCGTCGCAGTGGAATGTTCTGCGAGTTTAAATTACAATTTATAAATGAAGAAAATACTAAAACCTAAAAAACGATTTGTAAGGAAAAAAGAGGACATTGATAGGACAATTGTAAAAAGAGGACAAAGGAAGGACACAAAAAGAAGGGAGGACATGGTACCGAAAGAAAGGACTGTCCTCTCAAAAAGAGGACGGATGGTCACCGTACCTTTCTATATCTATCCTTTAAATATTTTTTAATTGTACTTGCTACAAACATAGAATTAATAGTCCGGCTTGTAGTTGAAAGGCAACATAAGCAACATAAAATCATCATAGCGACTATGTATATCTACTTTCTTAAAACACATCTACCTACTTAAAACACATATTTTATATTTACAACATACACGATATAAAGTGAAAACCCTTTCAGGAACTTAGTTGGAACTTTCATCAACTTTTATATGACTGCCTGTATAATTTTTTTCATTAAATTAGCAATTTTACTTGCATTGCATAAAATTCAGAAAAAAAAGTAGTTTTTTTTTTATTTTGCATTCCATTGAAATGAATTGTGGTTCCCAAACGAAATCGACAGCATCTATAAAGTGGGTAACAATTTTCTTTTGCTGGGATAATAGACTTGGTTTTTTTTCAAAAAAAAAATTATAATTTTCTATATTGACACACAAATCACAAAAATGGTCAGAAAAATAAAGAAGAAAACATTTTTATTCAATTTCGCCATGAGGCTTTAGTTTTGTAGTTTTCGCCGATGTGTCAATCATTAAAGGAAAACAGGCAATCAGCCTGGAGAAGGTAAGTTATAAATATAGATATTTCTATACATCAACATAGGTATTACAAAAAAAATCCTACGAATGGACAGTTAACGATCTTGAGATGGAAAGTATGGGAACACATGAATTTGTTTTTTTTTATTATTGAGTACTGTCAAGAGTAGACTTCTATAACGGGTCTACATAAATGAATAAGAAATCATTCTGCAAATAATTTTAATTTCGGGTTCGTCATTTAATGAAGATAGGTATGGAAAGAGAGAGGAGATTTGACTGGCGGTCTCCATAAACGGGATTGTTTAATAAAATTGCGAGTATGACATTTGTGAGTTTGAAACTGCCTCCACAATATTTGCCTCATGAAACAAAACATGAGGAAGCACAAATTTTTCATAATCTAAAGCTGCTATTAAAATGTTATCCCCGTGACGTCAGAAATATTTTTGCAACATACTCAATGATTTTATACTAATTCATTGAATAATAAAATAAGTCACTCGTTTAAATTTCTCATAACAATTATTATCGTTTAATAGGTCATACATAAATTAACACCGGAATACCTTATTTTCTTGAAAGTTAAAGTACTTTTCTGTAATTTCAACTGACCTAAATTTGTTACTAACGGTGTTTTCAAATTTGGCACAAAAAATGTTGCAAAAAGAAAAAAAACAAGCACATCTATGGTTTACCTTTAATTAAGAAGATTCTGACTTGCTTAACTCTATTCATTTCATTGAAGTAAAAATTTTAAATTGACAGCTTAATTACTTTAACAAGCAGCGCTTTAACGAAATTTTAATTAACATACAAACCTTTTTTATTGATAAACCGCACAATAAAGTATCTGGATAGATACTAAACGATACAATCGGTGATGATGTTGATGATGATGAAGAGAAGGTGCGAGAAATGGCAAAAATTAAGAAGTCAACGACATCAATGCCAAATGTTTTCGCCATTTTTTATGCTTATTCATCACTTCCTTTTGCTTGTTCTATTTTTATGCTTATGGCGGTGCAACCGAAAGTGATATCAGTTTCATCAAAAAATGGCTGATTATTTCCTTCAGGCTTATTTGATTTTTTTGTTGTTGCTTGTTTATTATTGATGTGGTAATCAAATTCACACGACTTGTATTAAGATGTTTATCAAAAACAGATTTTTATCTGACGGATGGATAAAATGTTGTTTTCAACAAAAATAGATTCTCTTTATATTTAAATTTGTCTTCGTATATTTCGTTGATATAATAAAATAAAATATTAAATTTATGCAAAAATTAAATCGCTTGATATTAATTTGAAAACGCCCCATTGTTTGGTTACACAATTTGAGATTAAAAAAAGTGGTTATAACTAACAAATTTAATTTGCATATTGCTTTTTTAATACTTCTTTCAAAAAGTGAATGCTTTTACCTTAGGGCTATGCAAATCTTCTATAATTTGAAATGATTAGTGCATTTTTTTTAGGAAATTTGTAATTTGGTATCCGAACATAAAAATGCATGGTTTTTGGACCAAGATCCCACAGTGAATTTCAGGGTCAATACAAACAAATAAACCCAAATCTATGCAGTTCATATAATGGTTGCGGCGTGTTTGTGTGCAATAGTAGGCAGGTAACTAAAAAAAAATGGCACTCTTTGAAATAACTATATCTCCAGTCAAAAATATTAACGAATAATAAAATTCGTTAACAATTGGATGTAGCGCGAAACCCATTATTTTTTACGAAATAACGAAACCCATTATTTTTCAAAATTGAAATAATTGATTGAATATTGGTTTCAGACATTTTAAGTGTGATGGCAAGTGTGGTTTCTCGAAAAAAACCAACAATTTTGACGAAATTTTATATTAGTGGTTTGTTGATGGTTTTTATCAGACATTTTTTTCCGTAAAATAACTAGGTATATTTTAAACGGCTTCACCGAGTTTGACAAAATTTATATTATTCTAAAAGTTCTACTAAGCTAAGACTGAATCTTTTAAGAAAATAACTACCTATACCAAGTTTTCATAACAATCTGGTAAACCGATTTAAATTCATTTATGTTAGGTTAATTGAAGTTTCTTAAATACCTATACCTATACCCTAGCTTGCAACAAGAACAAGCAAGTTCCTACGGCTACTACCCAATCGTGCTTATAGAAAAGAGAAAATTTCCTTTTTTTTCTTTTAGATCAAATAATGTCAAAGAATTCAACATTCGTTTCATTTTAAAAATTTTGCATCAGTTGAGTTATTTTTCGCCACCCATCATGTATTATACTGCCCTCTTAAGAAAAAAGTTCTTTATTTATCTCAAATTACAATTTTCAGCGAAGCATGCTGAGAAATGACGAATTTTCTTATATTTTCGACAGCTCTATTAGATGAAACTTATATAATTAATTACTTGATACCATTTTAAAATAAGATACTTTTTACTTGCGATTATAGAGGTACCTACCTACTATAAGGCAAGTTATGAATTCGTGCAAAAAAAGTTTTTAGATAACAATCAAACATAGCATTACGATGATAGTGAAGTCGAAAAAAGTTTGTCTGGCAATTCTGTCGGTGTGTCTGTCTGTCAGTCTGTCAATCTGTCATTCTGTCAGTCAGTCAGTCAGTCAGTCAGTCAGTCTGTTAGTCTGTCAGTCTGGCATTTTATTTCAAAGAAGACCTAAATAGCCAAACAATAACGGCGTACTTAATTTTTTATAGACGTTTCTTAAAAAACAATTTTTTTTTTGAAAATTGAATATTTTGAAAACCAATTTATGAATTTTTTTTGAAATTTTTTTTTCGGTTGAAAATTATTAATAAGCTGAAATTGGTTCAAAAAAAAAATGTTTCAAAAAAGTTGTTTGAAAAAAATCGATTTTTTCGAAAACTGGACCTACGATTCTGAAAAAAATTATATAGCGTAATATTTAAAAATTACAGGCATACCACTATTTTCTTTGAAAACTTTGGTTGGTTTTCAATTAGTTTTCAAAGTTATTTTTTTTATTTATTAATTTCTTTTATTAGTTTTTTTTAATTTAAAAGAAAAAAAAAAAAGAATTTAAAAAATTATTTCGTAGGTATACACAAATTGAAAGATTTTTTTTAACTAATCAAAAGAATTTTAGAAATAATTCCATATAAAATAGTGAAAGGTACTTTCAAGCTCTAAGGTAACTTGCTACAAGATTAAGTTTGTGCGACGGTTTTTTCTTTTTTGATAAACTAAAGTTTCAAATATAGTTAGCTATAATAAAACTGGATTTTTCTTCACTAGACCACGACAAAAAGTCGAAAAAAAAGAAGACACAATTTTTTACGTTATTCATGCGAAAACAAAAAAGATAAAAATTTATTTACAAACATTGTTACCCCAAATAAAATAAACTCTCTTTCCTCATTCACTCAAAAATCATAAGTTAAAAAAAAATCTCAATGAACCAAAAGATAAATCTTTACAATTATAATAATTTATTAGGAACATCTTTCTCAGATTGTTAACAATAAAAAGTTCTGTCACGATAACAATCTAAAACAAACCCAGTCGCAGACGTTACTTCTTCTTTACAATTAACAACAAAAGAGCAATAAACCTCGCACAATATAAATTTACATTTCGAGTTCCACTTAACAAGGTTGTGAATTCGTGTGTTGTGTCTGTTACGTGACTTCAATACCTTGAAAGAGACCTGAATACAACAACAATAAAAGTAATGTCTTCTTCAATTAAAACCATCAAACGCAGCCTTACGTCATAATCCCGTTGCAAATTGGATTTCAGTGAAATACAATTTAATAGAATTGCAGTCCCAGAATTGAAATTAAACACTTTCCTCATATTCACCTTCACCACCTCCAATTCATGTCATCGACATAGTGACACATAACAAATGAATGTACTTTACAGTTATGAACATGACGTTTATACTGACCTTTTAATAGGTTGGTTTGGCGGCGGAGGTGTGTTCAATATGTATGAATGAACGTTATCTCCTTTTTGTGAAATATAGTTGACAGGTATTCTATGTTATTTTTTTTTCTTTTGCACTTTTGTTACACAAAATATTTATTATGACATTCACTTGCACTTCACTGACAAATTCACAATAAACAAACCGTTATTAGCTAAAACAATGTTAACACACTGGCGCCATTGAATTTGCTCTTTTTTCGCAACGGAAATGCAATAATTTTATTATTTCCAGAAAAAATCACGTACAAAACGAATTTTCGTGAGATTGAATCTTTTGTTTCGACGAGCACACTCATTCTGACTTCACTCAATTACTCACTTGTTGCACTGCAGTTCATCCGGAAGAAAGTTGCAACAAATTAATCTGCACAAAGCATCAGGCGGCACACCACTTATGTATACGGTTGGCCGATACAATGATGGTACATTGGTGGACCTGGATCAACTCTTGAATAATCTGCACTCTTTGAATTCCGAACGTCAAAAGTAGTTATCTCGCGGCGGCGATGATGACGAACACGACACAACGACGACGACGATGATGGTATTCACGTGTGAAGCATTGGAGAGCCCACGGAAGACTACACGCGGGACCGGACATCAAGTGGTCAACATCAACACTACAATAGTACACAAACACTCGTCGTCGTCGTCGTCTGTCGGTTCAGTGAAGTCGTCGGTTCACCAGCTGATGGGGGCACAACTTTTAGCACAATAAGGTCGACGAACATTAAGCGGGGTTGGTGGGGAGATTGTGAATTAGCTTACCCAAGAGAAGACCGGTTAAGGTTTTTGTTGTGTTTTTGGTGGTTTGTGGGACGGATTTGGTAGTGACTTGCGTTTGCGGTGGTGACAAAGGCAATGTTTACTCACAGGTTGAACGGTGGTTTGGGGTAACAGTGGCTAAGCTGCAGCATGCGGTGCAAGTGGTCCGTTTTGTTAGGGTTGGGGACTTTGGAATTGTTTTGGTTTTCAGATAAAAGGAATCCCATTTGGACTCAAGCAGAGTGAGTGCATAGAAAATTCCAACGTTTGTTGTGGTTAACTGGATGTTGTTGTTGGTTGAGAAGTTTAATATTCCCAAAACCATAGTTTGTGTGTGTTTTTCTTTGTTTAAGGGGGGGGGGAGGATTTGTTGTTTTATTTCACCCAAAGCAAGGCAGAGAAATACGCGCGAAATTTCTTCTTTCACGTAAAACTAGGTAGGTGTACTAACGTGAGAGATTTTTGAATGTGTGGTTAACCGCGGAAGGGAATTAAATGTTAACTCTCAGTCTCAGGTGTGTTCTCCGATGTTGTTGTTTATGAGGGCGAAAGATAACTATCAGGTGGAAAAATGGTTGAAATTTTGTATATGAATTTGTTGGCAGATATGAGCACAGTTTTAAGCGGTTTTCTGTGTTTATAACTGTGTTAATGACAGTAAGAATCACGAGGTGGTAATAATAATTATTCTCGGATTTTTGTTTTTGAGTAATTTATGTGGTTGTCAGTTGCTACTTTGGTAATGGCTTATTTACTTGATTTAATGAATTCGGTTAGATCATTTAAATACCTTCCAATATAGGTAAAAACGTTCGGAAAATGAGTTTTGGTTTAATAAAACGGCACAAACATGTAAAACCAAACGTTTTTTTTGTTTATTTATGTATTTTGTTTTATGGTTGCAGGTAAGTCGTGGTTTGGAAATCAGAAGCCTAAACCTTCCTAGGTACATACAAAATTTAAATAAATCAATTAAGAACGATGGAAACATTACCTGACACACTGATTAGTGAATTGAATGTAGGAATTAATATTTTCTCTGTTTTCTCTTTAAAATAAATAAAGAGGACGACTGGGTCACACGAACTAGCTCTTGTTGCAAGTTACCTTATGTTAACAACTTAGAAATAAATTTAAACATTTAAAAAAAAAATTTTTTTTATTTCCAAAAAAGGCTTTATTTTAAATATTTGTACCTATGCCATATTTTATCAAGAATTGCAGGATTATCAAAATATCAAATTTTATTTATTAACGAGATATTCGATAGTTTAAAAGCTTTTTTCGAAAAAAAAACGTTTGATGAAAGATTTTATCGTTATGTATATAGACAAAATTTTCGGACAAACTTTTTTCGTCTTCTCTATCGCTTAGAAAAATAAATTTTCCAAATATTCGATGATTTGGTGGAATCTGAAAATCAATGTTTTACAAAATTTGCTTATTCGCTTTGTGCAAAGAGACAGAAAGGGGATTTTCTGATATACTCAGTCAATACTCAGTACACACAAAAATGTCAAAAAATCAAAACAAATTCTTCTATTATTTACTAGATAGAGTTAGTTTCTAATGCGTTTTTATGAACATTTTTTTTCACAATAAATTTTTGTTTTTAGCTATGATAGCGCTGACTGTAAGTATGTCTATTACTATAGAAAAGCAATGCACATATAGCGAAAGGCCAAATGACTGAAATTAAGATTATTTTTTTTTTTCAAAATTTTCGATTTTTTTAAATAGGTAATTTCATTGAACAAAAACAAAATAATTTTTTTAAAATCATTAACAAAATTCTGTCTCACCTCAATTCAGATAAATGTTGTTATAAATACCAAAGCAAAAGCCCTACTTTAATTTCCGGTAGGATTACCCAATCTTAACTGTTGGGGGCATAAGTTGGCCACCCAGGTACTGTTGAATTTGTAAACTTTGGACTCAGGCACCCGCCAGTCGACTGAACATACCCTAAGCGGAGCAACGAAGTTACCTGAGCGGTACTGACTACAGAAAGGGAGTTAAAATCCCTCGAACCCGCGAAGCGTGCCACCCAGGTGCTGTTAAAGTAAAAAGGTATATATATGAAAAAGAAAATAAAGAAAACACAAAAACCAGAAAAAGTTCAAACGAAATCCCTAAATTTAAAATGAAAAATTTGCGCAAAATTTTAATTTTAAATAATTTTTCGGGATTTTGGGAAAACTTTTTCGGGCTTTTGGGTTTTCGGTATTTTGGGTTTTCGATTTTTTGGCTTTCGGAATTTTGATCCCAACCCGGCATATTTATAATTGTTTTTAAACTACAGTTTTACTTAGCCTCGGTTTAAGCAATGTAATTTAAATAGGATAAAATCTTAACTGTTATTAAAATAATTAACAGACAATAATTAAATGTGTCAATAATGTGAATTAGTTAGTTAAAAAATTAATAACTTAATAATTAAATACTCTTATAGTGTCCGTTAATCAAACTAATTATGTATTTAAAAATTTAAAAAACCTTTTTGTTAGTCTTATTGTTTTTTTTTGATTATGACGTATTCGTTTAATAAATAATTTACAACGTATTTTATTCTTCTGCCCAAGCCCTCAAATCTCGAGAAACACACAACTTATACCTATACTGGGTCCACCTTATATAAAAATATAACCTAACCATGCAGGACTAGATTTCGTTCATAAAAGAAAGAAGAAATGTCATCAAAATCGGCCAAGCTGTTTAAGAGGAGAAGAAATTAAAGAATAAGTGGTACATAGATTATTATACATAAACTTTTTTGAATTAATTAAATTTTTATTAGATATTTACTTAGCTGTTAATGAAATTCATTAAGATCTTTATGCTTATCAATTTTTGCATTATAATATTGTTTAAATCGCATACTTACACAGTAATAACAATGATTTTACAAAGTGTGTTCATTTTTAACATCTTGCATTTTGCAACAGGTTAAGCTTGCATGAATGTTGTTCTGCTGACTAAATTATTTTTTTTTTGTCATCAGTCATGATGCGGGCTCCTTATAAACTATACCGATATCTTCAAGTTTTGCAGTAAGTACAAATTTGGTCTCCAATGGGAAATCGATCAAATTTGAAAATGAAGTCACATTTCCGATCCATTTCTTTGTCTCAATTAGCCAATATTTTAAATTGTTAAACTTTTCTTAAGCTGTATATCAAGTCGCACATGAAAGTTTCATCAATAAATACTATTCCTATGAGAAAAATGTAGAAAAAATTCAAAGCTAATAACACATTTCGTCTGTAGATTCGATGCTGATATGAATTTATTATTCTTGACGGCCTTAATCAATCACAATCGACTGCCAATCACTTTGGTTCTGAAAAAAAAAACAACAATCAAATGTTCAAAAGTAACTGAATCTGAAAATCAGCATGCAACATATCAAGGGAAATGCTTGATGGTCATAGCTCTCTATTTATCTACTATAAAAGAGTTTGCATTAACTGTTTTCAGACATCACCTCGATTTAATGACTCCATGTTGAAATGGTCAACAACAACAACTGATAACATTCACTCTCTCGTCCACTGCAGCCGTGTTGTTGGACACACCTTGAATTTGAATGTTCATTTATTTATGTGGAGCCAGAGTCAAAGTATTCGCTACTGATGAGGCTTTTCAATGAAGATGAGTTGGTAGGTACTGTGACGAAGTAATTGTGGAATCAATTGTTGGTTGAATAATTTATACACAAAACAGCAACAACATTATATTAGATTGTTTGTAAATAACAATTTGGAAGAAAAATGTTATGTGGATTTGGATTTGGGTTAATTTTGACAAACTCAAAGCTGAAAAAGTACATTTTTCTATACTTTTAGATGAACATTGTTTAATTAGGTAGCAGTTTGCACTTTTTATGTTTTTTTTTCTGAATTGATTACCTAGTTAACACTAAATAGATATTATTGACCTAATTTCATGATAATATAGTATTGACAGATTTTGGCTCAAATATTAGTCAATTTTAATGTAAGCAAATTCAAGCCTTTATTTTGAATAATTTGGTGTTTTTGTTGACAAAGCTATCATTTTTGATTTTTGCACATTTCGTCACCACACCAATGACAGGATTTGTTTTCTTGGTTAACTCAAATAATCACATGTAATACTTACAATTATAGAACAAGGGAGTCATAATATTTACCATCTGACAAAAGATTTGAACTAGTCGAAGTTTGTAGGTAAATAGAGGTAGAGGTGTGTAAAACAGAGTTTGCAAAAAATTTAATCTCGTGACATCTTGAAATTATTTATTTTAAGATTACATTTTTATAGGCAATTGATGACGTAATAAGACAAGACACGTGTGATTATATTATCTACTTATTAAAAATTCATTTCTTTATGATTTATAATGTTTCATTCAATGGTATTTCAGATACAAAATTTTAAATTAAAAGCTTTGAAATAAAATTAAAAGCTTTGATTTTTTACTTTAAATTTAATAGTTATAATATAAAGTGATTTTTTTTGCCAATATTAACGATTTTATTTGTTTTAATAGGTATCTATACCTACTGTCATTTAAAAATGATAGATACACTAAGAATAAGAAACCCGCCAAAAAGCCATAATCACGTCGATTGACGAAGAAATTATAACCTTTGCATATAAAAACTATAGTAGGTTTGTCGTCGACGATTTATTCTTTCTAACAATTTGCGTAAATTAGCGCTGTTCGCACAAAGGAACTGGTGTAGACATATATTGTGCGAAAGAGTTAACTATATTATTTAGGCTTTGACAACAATGACGAGGGTGAGCAGTTTGAAAAATTTCTGTTTTTTGACAGATTAAAAACAAGGGGAGAAGCATTTGTCATTGGCTGTTTGACTGCTCTGCTGCTAAGAAGTAGAAGACCTTGAAGACGAAATACAAAAGTAAGTAGCTAAGTTTGTAATTTATATTTTATTTACTGCTCTGCTGCCAAGGACGTTGAAGATAAAATAAAAAAGTAAGTAGCTACGTATGTAATTTATATTTTATTAATTTTATCTGCCAAGAAGTACCTTAAAGACCAAAGAAAAAAGTAAGTAGCTAAGTATGTAATTTATATTTTAGTATAAAATTATTAAAATATTTTATGTCAGAACTCTGGCAAATATAAGTTTATTTCACTTTAGTTTCCTCAATGAATTAACGTTTTTTTCTTTGCAGATGAATGAAAATTATGGATTATCAAAGGACATCATTTTGCTAGTCCCTGTGTGTTATTATACTCATTTACACAGAGAAGACAGAACACGAGGAGACATGCGAGTGTCGTCCATATCTATGTCCCTGCCCTGGAGCTTCATGCAAATGGCAAGGACCCCTTGATCTAGTCATGCAACATTTGATGATGTCGCACAAGAGCATCACTACCCTACAAGGCGAGGACATTGTATTCCTGGCGACAGATATAAACCTACCCGGTGCAGTTGACTGGGTGATGATGCAGTTCGGTCATCATTTTATGCTCGTTTTATAGAAGTAAGAAAAATACGATGGTCACCAGCAGTTCTTCAGAATACAAGAATTAGTGGTCAGTATTGCAATAAAAAACAATTTCGAGCAAAATATTATTTTTTGATTTATTTTCAGTTACCTAGCGTACAAATGGAAATTATCGTGGAATTCTTTAAGAGTTAAGACAACTTATTTGGCAAATGATGCTTGTCGAGTGCCTATGACTTGGACTATGGTCAATCCGTGGTTATGTGCCTTATTATTAATTACGTGGTTATGTGCTTACTATTAATTAAAAAAAGCAGTTTTTTGCAACGAAAATGCATTTAATTTTGTTTTTTTTTTTAAGTGAAACAACAGTGAACTGTTACGTGCTCCATAGGGCAAGTACCTATTGGTTTTGTGCTGGATTTTCCACCTGTATTTCAAGTGAAACAAGTGAAACGAAAGTGGATTTTTACTTACTCTATAGGGCTAGTACCTATTGGTTTCGTGTAAACAAAACTCGAGGTAATTTGGTATGGCCATTCAATAAATTATTAAGCACAAAGTGGAATTCAAATTATAACTAGTATTCGTGTGTATTTTTTTCCACATCACCCAGTGGGGTAAAATACAAGATACGTTTTTTTTTCGAGGTTTCCCCAATAGGCCTATTCCTCGTATTTATACTACCTTAATAATAATAACTTAATAATAATACTAAACTTAACTTAAATATTACTTAACTATTTAGTAATCCCAGTTTTCTTTACCTTGGTTTCCCTCAATTCCTTATTGGTAACCTTTGTTGAAAAGATTATCAATCCTATCAACAGGAACCTTATTATGATTTTGTTGTGTTCCTCACTACATCCGATGGAATCATTAATTTCATTGTTCTGCATCATTTCGTCCAACCATGTCTCGACAAGTTTATGGTTTGTAAGCCTTTCATTTGCTTCTTCTTCGTATATCAACCGGACCCGTCTAACAGTTTCCTCGAAGAGTATCGTAGGAACTGTTAGTTTTCCGTACGGCGAAGGTGTAGTGATTGTCTCATATGCTCTTAGCTTTATCAACAGAGTGTTTGTTCTTTCTTCGTCTGTTTCGTCAATCATTATCTTAGAGCAGACATTACAATTTAGCTTCTTTTGAAGTTTGGCTCCTGCAAATCCAGCGTAATAAGCAGCAGCTCCTTCCTGCAAAGTAGAGCAAGCATTTTTTTCACTATAATTTGGCTTGACTAGTTCCAATACACGGGTTTTTTCTTCGTACTGAACTTTTGTTTGCAGTACGTTCTCTTCAAGTGCGTCTCCAACTTGATAGTTAGTTTTTTCTTCTTGTTCTGGCTCTTTTGTAGCTTCTTTGTATTCATTTTCCGTCAGAAGCGGTTTCGCTGCAGCATCTTCATATCCAGAATGTGCAGATGAACATAAATGCTGGAACATCACTAGCTTTAAGTTCCGGATGAATCTTAAAACGGAAGGATTTTTTTCATATGACCCTCTACCTGCCCGAATCATGGAAAATAAATTTTCCGCCACATCGGTGTTAAGGTGAGCCAGTAACAAGTAGGTCTGGTCCGTACTTTTTTGTTGTTCCCACATCTGTTCTATTCCTAACAGAGTTTGCTGTAATCCAATAAAGCAAGGTGGGATTCTCCTTTTACCGTTATATCTCCATGTTGATATCCATTCCCTTGCGGATTTTAGCGCTTTAAGGGTGTTTGTTGTCTCAGATACCACCTGATTATTGGGATTCCTTGAGTATAATTTCTCCGTATTGAAATTATCAAAAAGATCATTCATCCTTTGAAGAAATTTTGCTGTTGATTCAGCAGTTTTTTTTCTCTCGTCGGTTTCGAAGAGGTTAGTGTTTTTCAATGCGTACATAATTCCTGTGGAAACATGTGCGCTGAACACCTGCGTAGCCAGCTTTACTGACATTCGTTCAAATGTATTTGGATGAATATGAGTCTTTTTCAGTTTGAAGAAAACTTGCATATTCTTCGATTTCATATCTTCTTCATAAACCGTTTTTAGTATATTCCAGTCAATAGTTTCACCTGCAATGGAAAATGTATGATCCAACAATCTATTCCGCACACTCTTGAAGAGATGTGGGTAATCATATAGCAAAAAAATTCTGTGGTTATCGATATCTATATACGGCTCTTTTTTGATACGTTCTATGCCACCGGCAATTTTGTTATAGGCTGAAACGTTGCTTTGACCTTGGTCGCAGCTGGTAGCGACAAGGTTGAGACCACATTCGATAACCTTTTTGCATACTAATTTAATCATCTCAGCTAAATGTTCTGTCTTTGGTGATCCCGTGTAGTAGACGATGGTTTGTTTCCAATTCTTGTTAAGGCCTCGCAGTGTGAAGACTAACATTTTATTAGCTATAACAGCATGTCTTCCGAACTCTCCAAAGTCTTCAAATCCATATATCATGTCATCCTTACTGTTATATTCGAGTTCCTTTTTAATGGACATCTCGTCAAACAGCAGGACACATTTCTTTTCCATTTCTGACATGTCGTTTGCCCTCTCTTTTAGTAGTTTCATGATTGAATCGTTGATTCCTGCTGAAATGCGAATCTCCGAATGCCACCGGTAAATTGTGCTTACCGATGGCAGCTTGAATCCAGCGCTGAGCATGTATGTATAACACGCTGGGGATTTGTAATACAACTTGAGAAACAAATCTCTTTCGTTTTTTCCCCAAGGTGCATGCGGCTTATGGAAAAGTTGGCACAGTAGGAAAACTTGTACTTCAATAGACAAATTTTCCATCTGTATTTCGAGCGCATTTTGTAGATTGTACACCCTGCTTTTCTTCAGCTTTTTGGGTGTTTTTAAAATATTTGCTGCAAGTGGCAGTTTTTCCTGTTTTATTATTCTCGCCGGTTTATACGAGTGATATCTTGGCGAGGGAAATTGCGAGGGAGAAGCTTTCAAAAAGCTAGGTTCCCCCAGAGAATAATCTCTTATATAGTCCTTTAAACCGCTGGAGGCTAAATTTTTCGTTGGTGTACCGGTTATTTTTATTGGTGTACCTGGAGTCGGTGAGTCGACGGGCTTACGATGCGGCCACACTCTTCTAATAGACTTCTTTGGAGTTTTGAAAGGAGTTTTCGGGCTGCAAGTTTTGGGTGTGGGGCCTTGAAAAAGAGCACGTCCTCGCTTATTTGTAGGTTTGAGTGTGATTGTTGATGTCGATGTTGTTTTGGGCGTCTCTGGAAACGAAAGGGTATGTTGAGTTGGGGGATCAGCTGGTTCACCATAATATATTGGGCGCTGTGCTGGAACAGTATTGGGTCGAAAAACAGAAGTTGGAACAGATCGAGGTGCGGGGGGTTTGGCAAATTTGGGGCGAGGGGCTGGAACAGGAGTTGCAACAGGAGTTGGAACAGATCGTGGTGCGGGGGTGAAGTGACCGTTGAAGTCGACTCTTTCTGGGCTTTCAATGCGGCCATTAGTCGAAGACATGCAGCATCGTTATCAGTTTCGGAACAACTGCACACGGACGGACAAGATTTTGGAAGGGCATGCTTGTTAAGCTTTTTAAACGCTGATTTAAGCATAATGTCCTTCGCATAGAAGTGCTTTTCACACATCTTTGAAGAATCTTTGATGTTTGAAACCCTTCCATGCTTTATCCAAATTGACCTTCGGTGGTCAGCTGGCACAGAGAAAAATGAAAATCGGCTCAGCGGCATTCTTCTTTCACCACAATCTTCATAGCAACAGAAATTGGCCATGGTATGTATTATTAATAATTTTTATAGAAAATAATAATAAGAATAAATAAATACCTTTGGGAATAATAATAAATAATATCTTTAATAATATCTAATATACCTAATAAAATTAATAAATAAATGAAACAAAAATATGAAAAAATAAAAATATTTATGTTTTGGTATAAAAATAATAAAAATATGAAAAAATAAAAATGTTTATGTTTTGGTATGAAAAACCAACTAAATTGTAGAGATACTAAGTTTTAAAAAAAACTTATTTATCTCCGAAACAACTTACAAAACCCAAATCACTTTTCACGTAAATTAGTTTTTTTATAAAACACAAATCAAAAGTTAAAAACAAAAGTACTAAGTTAATCACAAATACCAGATAAACACAAATCAAGAACTAGTTGTATCGAAATCAAATCAAAATTGCAAATTTATAATATCTAAGATAATTATTCAATCACAATCACTTGCTTTCTGATGGAAAAGATCAAAATATTTCCTGTATAGACAATAACCTTGAATGAAAATTCGTTATAAAACCGTTACAAATGTCATCAAAAAATGGTTACCATATTGATAAATTTGTAACTTTTTTTTTCTTTCGATGCCAAACAATTCTCGCATTATACCTACTCAAGTGAGGAAAATAAATAAAGGTACGTTCATTTTTCCATATGGCAACCATGGTTACATAACAAAAATTTGTATACAAAATCATCTTATGTTTAGTTATTAAAAGATACCATTCAGTTATATGTTGCCACATTTCAGTATCTCTTTGTAGATTTTAAATTTCCTGTTTAGTTTTGATGTAAGGTAGGTACCTATAAGAAATCAAGTTAAAAAATAAAAGTCTGTTTTTTAAATCATGTGATACAGCGTTTGAAAGGTGGCACTCCCTAGATCACGAATATGTATTTTTTAAGTCTCTAGGACGCTTAGTTTAGCCGCAAATCAAGTTTAAAGATGTCAAGTTTGATACCCGTAGGACGCTTAGTTTAGCCGCAAATCAAGTTTAAAGATAAAAGTCTGTTTTTGAAAACAAGTGATACAGCGTTTGAAAGGTGGCACTCCCTAGATCACGAATATGCATTTTTTAAGTCTCTAGGACGCTTAGTTTAGCCGCAAATCAAGTTTAAAGATGTCAACTTTGATACCCGTATCCATGATTTTCTTCCAATAAAGCAAGTTTTGCATCACCAATTTATAACTTTATTTCAATAAAATTTGTAAATTTTATTGAGTTATTTACTTTTCAAAAATTTGCGTCGCAAAATGTATGCATACAACAAATCAGATGTTAGTAAGAAGAATTTTCAATGGAATATGTAATTGTGACGTCACATTGTTTCGTCAGCAGCTACATACTATTCTAATAGGTAGCTTGCCACATTTCATAAAGTTCAGCACCTACACATTCAGAAGCAGCCAAATATTTATTTTCCACCATGCATACAATCATACATTATAAATAAATAACTTCCGATTCCCTTTTCTTATGAACATTCATTATCAAAATAAAAACGAATAAGCTCAAAGAGAAAAAGTCAACAATTATAATTTTCATCTTCTTCCAACTCTATGAAATTTTCTATATGCCTTCTCATTATAATATTCCCCAGTTTGTATCCCTCAAAATCTCTACCAACAACAAGCCACTCCTCCAAAAGTCTACCAAGACAGTTTCTACCAACTTTGCCCAGATGGCGCTTCGAGCAATCAAGAAATTCCGATGAACTCCACATACAATGGACGTACTATAGAAATATATATACAATGTTATAACAATGAACGAGAATATTTTTTTATTTTCAGACAACGTCATCTCGCCACCGACGTTGGCAAGATGCCAACGGCCAACTCCCACCACCAATAACAAGGACAACCATATTTGAACAATTTTTACTGTTGAATAAAAATCGTTAAATCAGGATTTACTTGGACTCGAACATGGAACGATCTAAGCATAGGAGAATTTCCGACATTATTAAGCAAAATCGGGTGAACTTCAAAAGCAGAATTTTAGGTAAAGTTTTTAATTGGAAGAGTTACAGTTCAAATCAAGAGAAAAGGAGGTATAGCAACATATTTTCAGTTATAAAAAAAAGTACAAGTTCTATTAAAAAAGACAAGATTGTACACAATCACAACCTATGTCATCTCACCTTATGTCATCCCACATATAAAAATTCTTTTACGAATGACTTTGTATCAATTAACTTTAAAAACTCTTAAAAATGTAATATTAAAGCGCTTTAGCCCAAATCCAAATCTAAAAAACAAATAATCTATAGACGTCGAATGATTTGTCTGCTAGCTGTTAAAAAATACCATAAAAAGTATGACTAGATACGTTACACGATTTCAATAGATTGAATCCTGAATTTTCATTTTATTTTGTTTTTATTTGGTACTGTTTGTCTTTGTATTAGTACTTTCGATTGAAAGCTCTAAATAAAAATGTTGATGTGAATAAGATGTCAAAATTAGCAAGGCATATTAATATCAAATTTGAATTATGTATAGCTGTTCACTTTTTAAAGGCCTCTTCTGTCTGCCTCTAAAATGTAATCAGTAGTATAGTTCTAGGCCCTTTTTGATGATGCAAGTGTCATATACGTTGCATACTTTGGGGCATTATGTTTTATAGCTTAGTTTTATTGCTATTGTGAATAGCATCAACAATATTGTTTTAATTTCTTTTTATTCTGTGATACATAGATATAAAATAAATCTAATAGTTCAATTGTTATTATATAAAATAATCAGATTACATTGATATGAAACATTAAACATATTGTTTGGATATAAGAGTATAACTTATGTATGTATAAGGCGCCAACATGATGTCAAATAATGATGCAGGAAATGAAATATGTACATGCATATGTACATACCTACACTTTAAGCTCAAATATGAAAAGTGTTTTTAATAACGGAGATATATTAAATTAAATCAATTTATTCGTTAGGTATGCAAGTTTACATTCATTTTATTCTGATATGAATGAATTTTATACCTAATTAGTTACCGATGGCATAAATTATGTGATTGATACATGAATTCGAAACAGATTTATAATTTGATACAGAATTTCTTTGAATTTCGTTGCATTAGGGATTGATTAAAAAATAATTAAAGTTATAGCTATTAGTAAAACGTATCAGTAAAAATTTTCTTTTTCAATTTCAAGGCAAATTATCCGACAATGTTAGTGGTAAATTGTATTAAAATGAAGGTAACGAATAGTAGAATTTTTCTATTATAACGCAATTTGGTCTAAAATCACGAAATATTAACACTTTTGTTTTTTCAATGATCATTAAAATTTTAATGATCATTGAAATCACAAAAGTGACAATATTACGTTAACACTAACATTGTTGAATAATTTGCCTTAAAATTAAATTTACTGATACGTTTTACTGATAGCTACATATAACTGGCCTCTTAGGGGCAAGAGGAAAAATATAATTTATTACTTACAGAATTACCTTTTCAATTTTTTCTACGGTGATTCGTCCTATTGATCGAAGGGTTTGTCACTAGCCAGTTTAGTGATTCAATGATTGCAATATTTTAAATGACTTCATATGATTTCAGGTGATTTCAAGCAGTGTTTAAATTAATTTCATAATTTTGTGATTCCATTGATTTCAAATAAATTTACTGATTTCAAATGATTGCAAATTAATTCAAGTGATTTCATATTAATTTCAATTCGTGATTTCATTATGGCATTTTTGATTTCATGATTGCAAAAAAATTTAAAATGATTTCAAATATTTTTAATGATTGCAAAAAATCATTTGAAATCGATAACCAACATTTTTTTTTAATTTCATCACTTGAAATAGTGATTGCATCTGATTTCAACGTGATTTCAAATGATTACTAGTATATCAGTGGTCAGGTGATTTCATTCGTGACAAACCCCTCGCTCGGGATAATGAAATTTAAAAATGGTGAAGAAAGCAACCAAATTACCTTCAATCGTGGTGTTCTCCAAGTCATGATCAGCGAACTTAGCGTAACCCAGGGTTATAGGTCGACTAAATTTGATATCTTGATGGGCCACTCAGGGTGAATTTTTCCAGCCTGAAAAGGCAGAATTATAGCTCTACTGTCTGAAGCTATAGCTATACTGCGAGTTCGGAGATGTTCAATAAAGTTAGCTTAGCGTGGTAACAGAGCCAGAACGGAAGATTAATACTGGATAAACATACTACCCCGGCAGATGCGGTTGGCCTCTTTGAAGCAGATCGTTGTGGCTGTGGTATAGCCTTACAGTCAATAACTGCGCAAGTATAAAATACCTAATTCATAATGGAAACAATGATACTAAAACAACAATGATACTAAAAATTAAGATGAATTTTACTATAGACGAAATTACATTATGAATTAGGTTCTAGTTCCACGAATCAGGGCAGGTTTCTCTGACGGTTCCTAAAATCATTTAACAGCTATAGGTACATCCATTAACTAATGACGTTTGAAAAAAGTTAACAAAAAAAAAATATATATACTAAAAAAAACATGTCTGTGTAGTTATATTTTTAATTGCGGCTAAGCCTGTCATCAAAGAACAGTAGTATAGGTGTATACCGCAGTCGTTATAATGCATTGCGCGCATATAAAAAATTGAATTTAAAAAACCCATTTGAAAAAAATTCCAAGTCGCAATTCAAAATTAATTAGCTTCATTTGCAGTAAAAATAAAATATTTAAAGCGTTTATACAAAAATAAAAATTAAGGGCACGACTAGGTCGCACGTACTTCCTCTTCTGGCAAAATACCTTTGTTTTTAAATTGAAGAAATACCTCCGTTTTTATTTAATTATTTATTAAGGAGTTTGATATGGCCTCATAACATATAATAGGTTTTTAAGACCCTTTGGCAGTTAAACATTTTATATACATACCTATTTAATTTTTTCTTATTCTAAAACTTAGAAATACCTATATTAAGAAATGGGGTTTCGTTAACTTCGTTGTGGCTGTCACTTTAAGTTGGAATCAAAATGTTTAAGTTTACGCATCGTAAAACAAAAAATAATAGAACGGAGAACATCTTATTGAACACGTTACAAAAGGATTAAACAGAAACAAAATTCAAGATTACGTAATACAAAAAATTAAAGGATTAAAATATAAGTACCTACATATATTATGCTGGATTAAAGTATGAGTAGTAATATACTAACAGAAAATTTAATACATACATAGTTTTTATAGTTTCGGTAAATTGAAATTAAAATTCATTTTAATTATATTTTATATAGAAAATTTAATTTCTTTAAAGATAGATTTTCATATTTTGAAAAATATAGTGATACATTTTATGATTTTATTTTGTATATTTTAATATATCATGTATTTTAAAAATTTCATTTAAAGGGAAAAAATATATTAAATTTTATTATAAAGATTAATTTTTTTAAGAAAAAGAATTCATTTTTGTAGAGATTCTAAATCATTTTTGTTTAAAATTTTGATTGTTTTTAACCAAAAAAAAATTCTTTTACGAACTGTTAAGGGAACAAGGGGCAATTCTCGAAGATGTGTTTAACAGAGAGGAAATCACCACAAACGCATCTTAAAGGGCTGTTAGATTAATTGAATAAATAATCATGTGTTATTCTTGGGTGACCTGTTCTTAGTCTGTTTATGAAACTACATTCTTTTCGATTAAGGCAATTTATTGAAGTTTGGTTTTTATAAATCGTAGTTTATTTGTTAATGGTTGAGATTCCCATTCGCTACTCCATTTGTTGAGTGATTAGCTGTCTTAAGTCCCTCTATTGAAAAAGGAAATGTTTGTCAAGTGATAGTCATGTTCATTTTTTTGCAAGTTCGTCGACATGGTCATTTAAGCCTAACCCCGAATGTCCAGGAATCCAAAAAAAGGTAAAGTTTTTGTGTTGGATTTTGTATAACAAATCTTTTTTTTTCATCCCTATTGGATTTTTGTGTATACACCTGTTGTACGGTTTGGAGATCACTTAAAGAATCAGAGCAAATTTAAATCTGGGAGATGTTACTGCTTTCGAAAAATTCAACGGTTTTCTGTATGGCATACAGTTCTGCAGTAAATATATTTGTGTGTTCTAAAAGTCTGAACAACGATTCTACTGAGTTGTATTTGAAAGCACATCCTGTTTGCGTGTTCAATACCTCCGTTTTTGATGGTACATATATAGATAGTCCAAGGTTTAGGTTAGGTTTAGGTTTATGTGGCTGTCAGGAAGACTACTGACACACTTAGACCACAGATAGGTCCGTTGTGATACCACGAAATGAGCGAGGGAGTACCTCTTTAATTAAACCAGTTGGAGCTTCTTAAGAAGCGATGTAAAGATAGAATATCTACGTTCGACAAATCGCTAGGATCGTCGAAAAAGAAATTACCCAGGTGTAATTTACGTCTTTGGGAGAGAGCTGGGCATGAACAGAGAAGATGGGTGATAGTCTCCTCCTCCTCCTCGTCCATGCAGCTTCTGCAAAAATCATTAGACAATACGCCAAGTCTTATGGCGTGTCTTCCTATGAGGCAGTTTCCGGTTATGACACCAATTACGGAGCTAAGATGTAATCTGCTCATAGATAACAAACATTTAGTACGTTTCTGATCTAATTTTGGCCAGATTTGTTTTGTCGCTACGCAGGTAGTAGTGTTTGTCCACCTTATATTTGTTTTCTCTATGGCATTTAGTTTTAGCATGAGTTTGCTTGTAGCGATAGGTATACCAATATTCACCTTGTTAGGTAAAACCGGCAATAGGGTTCCATTTCTGGCGAGTTCATCGGCTTTGCAGTTTCCCTCAATGTCTCTGTGTCCCGGCACCCAGAAAAGGTGAATGTTGAACTGTTCTGCTATCTCCATGAGAGATGATCGACAGTCGCGGGCAGTTATTGAGTTTGTGGAAACAGCACTGATTGATTTAAGGGCTGCCTGACTGTCTGAAAATATACGGATATCCGATGCAGATATCACGTTTTCCCTTAGCCAGGATAAAACCTTTTTAATCGCCAGAATTTCCGCTTGGAACACACTACGATGGTCAGGGAGACGGAAGGAGAGACTTAAAGTCTGTCTGAGTACACGCCACCACCAACCCCATCTTTAGTTTTTGAGCCATCAATATAGAAATGAACTGATTCATCTTTCAAGAATCTCTCATTTTCCCAAGTGGATCTTGGTGGGATGGTGACTTGAAAATTCTTGTCAAAAACTAGCTGGGGTATAGAGTAGTCGGAGTGACTTAATTTTGGTCCGAATGTTTTCAGAATAATGGAGTGACCAATTGAGTAATCGGTTCATTGAGAGATGGCTTTTAGACGAACGGCTGTGCTTGCGGCCGTTTGTTTGCTGAAAATATCAAGGGGTATGAGATTAAGTAGAATATCAAGAGCAGCTGAAGGTGTCGAACGGAGAGCTCCGCTAATACACATACAGGCTGACCGTTGGACTTTACTTAACTTGTCACGATATGTAGCTTTGTCTAGGGCAGTCCACCATACTGCTACCCCGTAAGTTAGTATCGGTCTGATGACCGCTGTGTAGAGCCAGTGGGTTATGTATGGGGATAAGCCCCATTTATTTCCGATAGCTTTTTTGCAAGAGAAGAGTGCTACTGTGGCTTTCCTAACTCTTTCTTGTATATTTGCTTTCCAATGTAGTTGTTTGTCCAGGATAAGACCTAGATATTTAGCTTCATCTGAAAAACTTAGTGGAGTTCCCATAATTGATGGGGGACTTATTTGGGGAATTTATATTTTCTGGTGAAGAGGACAAGTTCAGTTTTGTTTGGGTTTATGCCCAGTCCACATTTTTCTGCCCATTTGAGCATAATATTTAGAGCATTTTGCATTAATTCAACGAGAATTTGAGCATGTTTTCCCGATATTGCAATGGCAACATCGTCGGCATACGCGATCACTTTGAAACCTTCTTTTTCTAGATAGTCCAATCAAACGGTAGTTTCACGCTACAAAAAATATACAAAAGGATTTTCTTCGAATTCTTTGTTTTTTGGGTCGCTGAATCAAAATCTGAAGAAATCCAATAAAATTTCCTGGTGCGTTTTGAGATATCCTCGAAAACTTATCTTTAACTATTACATATTTGGCAAGATAATATTGCAAGTATACCCATTATAACATGACACCTAGCTAGAATATCTATTTCAAATTCTATCTGATATATTCCCCGCAGAATTTTCGAAAAATACTTTTTTCGTCATCGTTATGTATCTTGCTGTTTTCTGAATTTTTTGTATGAATGCATAACACATGCCTTGTAATGAAAGGTATGCACATATATAAATATAGGTATAGGAGGATTCATTTCAACAAGAGGATTTTTTTAACATTGAATCAACAATCAGTCGCGAAATTTCGTAAATATTTTTTGATTGTCAAACGCAAAATTAGGTTCTAAAGTCAATTGTGAATATTTTAGTAGGTACATTATACATAGGTATGTATTTATCAAATAATAATATTTTTTATATTTTATATTATTTTTTGTATTTGACATTGAAGCAACACAACAAGTAATAATTATTATCAAATTAATTTCAATTCACGTGAAACATGATGACAAATGATTACCTTACCTATATTTATATGAATCAGTGCTGTGTGCCTTTTTTCATACTGAAAAACTTTTCCAAATTAAAAGGTTGAATATTATAAAAACAAACAAATTAAACAAATAAACCGGCGGCAATTCGCTTAAATTTAAAATCACTGCATACTCCTAAGTGACCTTGAACTTGACTGCGTAGAAATCGGAGAAACCCGTTGAATAATAATATTGTTGTTTTCAAACTATCCGATTGTTTTTATAAAGCTTAACAGAATATTCAGCTAACTTATGATTATGAATGAATAAAAAATTGCTACCACATCATATCAGCTCGTATGCTCAGGTGTAGCATAGTAATAGCATATCAATGACAAAATGTTTCAACGTCATAAAAGCTTTATTTATTCTAGAACTAGATGATTTAGATTTGCATCGAAAAATATATACCTACATATGAATAGGTGCAATCAGCATTACATGACCAGATTTCATAACATGTAATAATTAGTTATATAGTTATAAAACTAATCAATATGTATGACAAAAATCAAGGAAAAAATAAAGGCAGGTCGATCTAGAATCTCCAAGTTCAAATAAATTTAATGGGCCTGGTGACATATAGCTTTTTCCATTTTCTGGTGAAAATCCTGTCAAATCTACAGTACAGAAAAAGGAAGAGGAAGAGAAGCATGAGATGAGATGTTCATTCGCTTTACTTGTACCACAGGTTGCACACGTAACTTCTCGACTAGATGAGCGACTAGTACCATGAATCGTACATTATACCTACTTTTCACTCAAATATCTAAAGAAAGCTTTCATTCGGTTACTAAATAGTCCATGATTCTGCACCATAACAATACCAGGATGATGAGTATTTCGTAAAGCGTCGTCGTCGCCTTGGTTCATCTCGTCTTTTTCTGTCAATCGTTTACTCAGCCGCAAAAAACAGAGATTATCAATTAAAAATAGCAAAATGCTTATCTACGTTTGATTTGAGCGCAAATGTTGGGCAGTGCCCAGGTAAAAAAATTCCCCAGGCATCTTGCTGGCCACCTCAAAATTACACATATCAATGGTCAAGTTAAAACCAAGTCTGCGGTGCGATTTGGCTTTTGTTAACGAAGGCATATAATACTTCGTTTAACCCTCGTTAACAACAAAACACGTTTTGCTCGACTCGGATTAAGCGAAGGCACAGGTAACTTTTTGATTGCTTCTTTCCAAGACTTTTGAAGGTATCGGCGAATGCAAGATGATATATGGGCCGTGGGGTGCCATGACATTTGGTCACTGTAACTTTGCCAAACTGCTGACCATTATAGCTTATGTAATTTTCAAATATATTTTATTTCTTATCGAAAGAACCTGGCAAATCCAATTTTTGTTAAACAGCTTAAAAAAGTTCCATCAAAGTAGTAGCCAGAGGTCTCCCTTCGTCATGTTCTGCTAAAGAAATATTCAAAAAGGTTGTCAAGCCCTTGATGCAATCAATATTATTTAGAATGAAACAACGAAGAATGCCTCTGGGGAAAAAAAATCATGTTCACTTTTGACAATAAAGAAAGTCTCGAAAAGATCTATAATATCGATCATGAGCATAATTTTTAAAATTGAACCGCTGCCAAAGCTGAAGATTGTTCCACAATGTAAACGTTGCCAATCATTCGGCCATACTCAAAAGTACTGCAACCGCGATATTGCTTGTGTAAAGTGTGAAGGAAAACATGCAACGAAAAACTGTACAGTGAGCAAGGAACTCAAAGCAAAATGTGTGTACTGTCCAAGTATTCACCCTGCTTATAGTTATAGAGGATGCCCTGTTGCTAACAAGTTCCAGGAGTCCAAAGGCAAAAATATATGAAAAACCACGTCTCCTGGAAAAAACCTTAGGAACCCAGCAAAAAAAACAATGCTCGGAAAAATGAAAAAACTTCCATAAAAGAAATGCTACAACTTAATAAACAATGATGGACATAACACTTAAAATTGCTGCTTGGAATGCAAACGGTCTTTTAGAACATGCATCTTAATTAAACATCTTTTTAGACATAGAGAACGTATATACATTTGTCTGGTGTCTGAAACACACTTTGCCACTGAACAAAGTTTTGAGAATAAAATGTCCAACTATACGTGCCGTATCAGGTTAAATGAAACAAAATAAACGCATATAAAGTATTAAAACTTTAAACTTCCTCCAATGCGATTTTAAAATAAGAAATAAAAATCATTTGTCGATCTTTCATAGATTGGTCATGATTCCAGGTGGTTTTAGTGCGGTAAAAGTCTCACACTACATTATAAATTCACGCGAATTAAGAGGAAAATGTGGTAAGAAAAAATCGAAATAGTAGAATTCTATGACATAATGCATGGTCATTGCCATTTTTACAGTCATAATTGCAGATAGAAAATTAACACAAGACAAATGGGATTTGTTTTCATAGAAATACTACATACGATAAACTATGAACTATTATTGTTGTTATTGTACTATTCGTACTAAAATGTCAGTTTTATTACTTGACCATTCTTTATTCCGTCAATTTTCATTGAATTTTTGAGCAACAACGACAACAACTTAAAGGCGCTACCACCAATTGTAAAAGAATTTTATTATTCGTTTTTATTTATCTCATATCGCATATCTCATATCTCATATCTCATATCTCATATCTCATATCTCATATCTCATATCTCATATCTCATATCTCATATCTCATATCTCATATCTCATATCTCATATCTCATATCTCATATCTCATATCTCATATCTCATATCTCATATCTCATATCTCATATCTCATATCTCATATCTCATATCTCATATCTCATATCTCATATCTCATATCTCATATCTCATATCTCATATCTCATATCTCATATCTCATATCTCATATCTCATATCTCATATCTCATATCTCATATCTCATATCTCATATCTCATATCTCATATCTCATATCTCATATCTCATATCTCATATCTCATATCTCATATCTCATATCTCATATCTCATATCTCATATCTCATATCTCATATCTCATATCTCATATCTCATATCTCATATCTCATATCTCATATCTCATATCTCATATCTCATATCTCATATCTCATATCTCATATCTCATATCTCATATCTCATATCTCATATCTCATATCTCATATCTCATATCTCATATCTCATATCTCATATCTCATATCTCATATCTCATATCTCATATCTCATATCTCATATCTCATATCTCATATCTCATATCTCATATCTCATATTTCATATCTAATATCTCATATCTCATATCTCATATCTCATATCTCATATCTCATATCTCATATCTCATATCTCATATCTCATATCTCATATCTCATATCTCATATCTCATATCTCATATCTCATATCTCATATCTCATGTTTCATATCTGATTTCATCTCATGTCTCATATCTCATATATCATATATCTCACATCTCATGTTATCTTATATCTCATATCTCATATCTCATTTCTCATTTCTCATATCTGATCTATACATATGTACATGTATTTTTGCAAAAGCTCTCCTTAATTCTGAAAATTAAATTAGACTATATCACTGGTGAAATTCGCAAAAAAACTGTCTCTCCCCATTTGAATAAACATTTAACCGGAATGCAGGTTATATTATTATTATTGCAGTGAAACTCCATCCTGTATACACAACACTTGAAACCTCAAAGAACATTGAACCCATCCAACCAACCCTATCCACTCTCTGAAGTTTAAACGGCCATACAAGTGTCTGTTTGAATCTGGTAACGCTGTTCTATTGCTGCCACCCTTAAATGTCTGAGAAAATCTCTACATCCTCAACCTGATATTCCTTCGCCCATAGAGGGGCTATCGCTATAAATTGAACTGGTGACAGTGCATGAAGCTGAAGGAATTCCATCATTGTTTGTACCTGCGCAGGAAGCCACTTCCCAGCAAACTTTACTCTCTCTTTCTTTCTTTCTCTCGCAAAATGGCCCTTACCAGTACCACCCCAACATCACCTGCTATTTTATTGATGCTGTGTGGTGTGACTGACTATACAGAGCAGCAAAAAGGATAAAAGTCATCTCAAGCCAAGGAAATTCTCCAGTTTGCGTTTGATTTTGATTCATTTTACACGCATAACGTGACGCTCGTTATTATTCCGGACGCTTCCGGGTTAAATTTAATTTATTTGTTGGTCTTGGGGACCACTTTAAAACTACTAAACTGTATTATATATTTAGCTACTTGGAGCACATGGATAGCTCACTCAAACAAATTTGCTTGCGATTATTCAATTAAGTTGAATATTAGTAGAATTTTTTTCCCTGCTGTGATTTATTCACCCACACCCTCTTACTATCTATAACAACTGCGGCATCCAACAGACCAATTCTTGAATCAGCAAAAATAATATAAATAAAAATACAAACGAATGAATCAAATTCACGTCACCAACTTCAAAGCCGGTCCAGCACTGTGAATCCGACATTGTCGTCAGTATGTTCTCAATCGTTAACTCGGTTTAATCGTATTTCCCAGATACTTTTATATATGCAAAAATACCTATTTTACTTTTGTTCGTGTTTAATGCGTCGTCGTCGTCGATGCTTAGATATTCTGAATATCTGAAACTATCTTTGTATCTTGTTATTTTTTGTCAACATCTTTTGGAGAAATTTTAAATGCAGTAAAAGTCTCATCAGAAATTAAAACTCTCCGTTCAGGATATCTTCAGAACAACCTGAATTCCTTTTAAATTCAAAATCAGCAGATACATTTGTGTAAATATCTTTTCTAACGACTTTTTATTCGAAATAGTTTCCGTATAATCATCCGGTAGATTAATTTGGCGCGATTATTATTATTTAAGTTCAAGCCATAGCCGGGGGCGAAGCTCGATTTTGGTGTATCTTTTGACAGAAAGAAAGTATCTTTTAGGGTTTCGCGTGACTTGTGAGTGAAATTGTTTGTGCTATTTTATATTCTGCCAAATAAAATAGGTTGCTAAAAAAAGATTTGTGTTTGTGTTACAATTTATACTTGAGTTTCTTTACTTTCGAAAGAAGGTGTTGAATTTTAATTAAATTCTCAAGGAGTCGAAAAATTCGTCCTCGCGTTGTATGAGAGGGTTGTTCAAACAATAAAGTTCTCAACATCGATGATGGAATGACGATGAGCTAAAGGTATGTAAAGAAAATAGTCTATAAATCATATAGGAATTGTGTGCACTATTTTACAATATTTTCTAGACGTGAGTTGATGAATAGATTTATTTTTTTTTTCCTTCTGGATATACACTCGTGATGGTTGAACTTGACATTCAAGCTTGAAAATGAGGTGTGGAGGTCAAAGTTGTTTTACTTTATTTTCTTATTCAAGGGGGGGGGGTGCTATTGAAATAAGATCTTATTTTTTTTATTGCATTTCCTTATCGAGTGAATGGGAAATATAGTACTAGAATAAGAAAAACTCGTGTTGGCAAATTTTTTGTATTTCATGAAGGAGCGAGGCATCATAAAATCTATTGAAATAGGGGATAAGGTTTTGGATTGTATTTTTGAAAAGATGATATGTTTACATTCATTCATATATGATGGTGGAACATTTATTATGTTACTGAATATTTGAACAATGCTGAGTGTGCGAATATTGTATGAACTAAGAAAGGTTCATATAGGTTGTTTGGCTTCTGGTGAATTCTGGAAACAATATGGAAGTGCACAATAATGTTGGGTCCTATTTGACCTTTAGGCTTTACATGGGGTTCAGATAAATTGTGTGTAGAGTGAAAGATGATTGCTTCAGTGTTTGTATTATTTCTCTAGAGAATAATAGTTGTGTTTTGGAAAAAGGACTCAGTTAATATTTTGTCGGTGTTGACCGCCTCAGCCACTAAAGGCAGGGAGCGAAGGTTTCAAAATTCCCACTTTTCTTACACATATAACTTCTCCATAATATGATGGAATTTTATTTCGAATTTGTATGCTTGAAATATGGTTTCATATATGTATTTTGTTTCAAAATATTTATTGAAATAATTTTTAGAATATTTTTTTCTTTTTTAATAAGTAATTAAAAAAAAGCGGGATATTGGTAGGGACCTTTGCTATATCTTTGACAGGAGCTAATTTTTGTACGGGGAATGGGGGGGGGGATCTAAGAGATCAAAATTCAGTTTTTTTTGTTAGTTTCCTGGAAAATATAATTTTTTTGGAAATAAAATTCAGGTAAAAATGCTTGCTTTTATTTTTATACATATACCTACAATACACATATATATTTTATACATATACAAAGTGATTCACATAAGGTGTGATAAAAAGATAGAGCGAGCGATAGTAGCTTGAGTTTGGACAAGAAAAAAATCGTGTGGGAGGGGGGCTTATTTACCACTTTTAAGTGGAAGGGACAGTTTTCTAAAATATTGACTTTCATCAGAAAAATAATAGGTATTATAAAAAATAAACTAATTTTTTTTTTTAAATAAACTTGTTTTTTTAAGGTTTTTTGGCCTTTACTCCAAGTTGTTTTGGGTTTCGCCCTGGTTTGACGGTGGGCTCATCAGTTAGATGACATCATACCAAATCTAGTACGCAATAATTGTCGATGATTACCGGACTGCTTTATAAAATTGACAGAGAAATTACCTGTGTATTATATTATTCTAAAGAACTTTGATTAAAGTTAGGCATTAGAAATAAGAATGTTATCCGGTATCATCGACAATAATTGCGTCCTAGAAATGGGTTTGATGTCATCTAGCTGATGAGCTCACCATTAAACCAGGGCGAAACGCAAAACTTGGATTAAGGCCACAAAACTTTTTAAATTGAATTTTATTCATAAATACACTCCAAAATTTAACTTAATAAAATTAAATATGGCTATTTTTAGTCTTTTTATGTTTTTTATTCTTAAACTTGTTTTAGTCAATAGTTAATAAAAAAACTATTTTAAAATTCAAAATTTTGAAGAAAAAAAAAAATCAAACTAATTTTTTTACAAATTTTATGTAAGTATAATTTTTGTTTACAAAATTCAATGCTCTTTTTAATTTTCGTCAAAAACGGAAAACCGGATGTGAAGGTGTTTCGTACTTGATAAAATTAAAAATAACGAAAACTAACTCTTATATTATAAGAAATAAACTCTAGGGACACTTTAGTCTTGAATGTACTCTGGATAATAATATATACCTACTAGATAAATGCTATTCTCTATTTTTTTTTTATTGATAACTCTTAAAAATCGAACTGTTTATTTCAGCTTGGTGTAAAGAAACACTGTGTTTTTTTTTAATTAAAATACAAAATATGAGCTATATAGGTAATTAAAAACAATACAAATTTATTTATTTATTTATTCATCAAACAGAGAAAAATTTCCCTTACAGACTAATACATTAGTTCTTAAATGCTAAACTGATAAGACGATATAATAATTTTAATTTAATAAATATCTTGCAAATAATAATTTGGATTCATGTCACAATGGTGGCAAATTTAATAAGTTACGTACGTATAACTTAAAAGTATCTCTAGTGCAACTATCAAAAAAGTCTAAATTATTACAAACCAAATTAGCTTCCCTGATGCAACGAGAGATTGGTTCATTTCGACCGTAATTCGTTCTATGGAAGTGCTCATGAAACAAAATGAAATCACGAGAATTTCTTCTAGGAACGCGTATACTAATTAAAGAAAGTAATGGAGGACATTTAATATGGTATGAAAGTATATCCCTGATAAACATTATTCCAAAGTATGTACGCCGACTTTCCAAATTTAGCATTCCAAATAACAGGCACCTGGTTTCATAAGATGGAGTAACAATTCTCCAATTTAATTTAAAAAACGCATACCTTGTAAATTTCCTTTGCACCTTTTCAATTCTTTCACACGAGTTTTTGTAATGTGGGTTCCAAACCGTACTGCAGTACTCAAGCACGGATCTAACTAAAGAACTAAAAAGTGACTTAAGTGTGTATGGGTCATTAAAATCTTTGGTGTTCCTTTTAATGAACCCAAGCATTTGATTTGATTTATTGATAATGTAATCCATGTGTGGCAAGAAAGAAAGTTTTGTATCTAAAATAATTCCCAGATCTTTTTTCTGAATCACCCGTTCTAATTCTGAATTGTTGATTGAGTAGTTGAAGTATATGGGTGTGGTATTACGGAAGCAGGACATAACTTGACACTTAGAGACATTCAAGTGAAGAAAATTTATGTTGCACCAATCAGCCAATCGATTCAAATCATCATTCAACAGAACACAATCTTGCATGGATTTTGTGATCCGATACAGCTTGAGGTCATCTGCAAATAAGAGACATAATGAATTCCTGAATATATCAGGAATATCATTGATAAACAAAAGGAATAATAACGGTCCCAGATGGCTGCCCTGGGGGACACCAGACGGCACTAAGACTTTTTCTGACAAATTGTCACCAATTTTAACTATTTGAACTCTAGGAGTCAAGTAAGATTTTAACCATTCGAAAAAGTTTGAATGAAAACCAAACTGTAAAAGCTTTTTCATAAGAACCTGATGATTAACGCGATCAAAAGCCTTGGCAAAATCGGTAAATATAATATCTGTTTGAAAACTTGATTCAAAGTTATTAACTATGTAATTAGTCATTAACGATAGATTGGTTGTTGTAGATCTACCAGACATAAAACCATGTTGATAAACAGAAACAATGTTTTTTATTTTAAAAGATAGTTTATCGAAAACTATCTTTTCAAATAACTTTGGCAGAGCTGAAATTTTACAGATAGGTCTATAGTTAGTAATATCCTGTTTAGAACCTGACTTATATACTGGTGTTATGTAAGACAATTTCCAACTCTCTAGAAACTGACCCTGAGAAAGCGATAAGTTAAAGATGGTCGTCAACGGTCTAGCTAAACAAGATGCACATTTCAGCAATAAAATTGGCGGAATCCCATCGGGACCTTCGTTTTTATTTATGTCTAAATCGAGCAGGGCTGTCATAACTTCTGAAACCTGTATAATCATTGAACCTACATTAACAGACGCTGGGACCTGTGGTAATTCAAGATTAGAAGGAGAGTTTGGGGAATAAACGGACTTAAAGTAAACAGCAAAAAGATTACAAATCTCATTTAAGTCACTTGTTGATGTATTTAAGTACTTCATGTAGCTTGGATACCCGTTAGATTTACGTTTAGAGTTAATAAAATTCCAAAAGCATTTACTATTATTTTTAATGTTAGATTCCATAGAAAAAATATGCGATCGATACAAAAATTTACTAAGCGTATCAAAGTCTTTTTGGCATTTTAAATAAGCCGATCGAAGTTCTATATTTTCACGGTTCTTTTTAAATAATTTGTATGCTTTATTTTTTCTATTTTTTAAATTAATTAATCTTTTGTTAAACCATGCTGGATTTGTACTAGATTTAGATTTTTTAAGTGGAACAAATCGACGTACAGCTTCATTGATAATTGAAAAGAATGAATCATTTGCGGTATTTAAATTGACGTTTGAAATACTTATATCCCACGGAAAAGAAAAAAGATATTCATTCATTGCATCAAAGTTCGCTTCCTTAAAGTTTGGTACAAAAAGATGATTGGTGTTAAGATTTTTCATATAGCTATAAAAATTAATAGTTAATTCAAGTGCAATGTGATGCATTGAGTTTTGGATGATAGGATTATCAGACTTTTCAATAAAAATATTGAATTCTTTATCTACAAAGATAAGATCGAGGATACGATTTAATTCATTGCAATTAGAGTTAATTTGTATTAAGTCAAACTGACTAAAAAAATCTATTAGATTTATTTCGACATCAGATGTTACATTAAATGGAATTAAATATTTATCGTCTTCGTCCAATACCCATTTTATCTTGCCTTGATTAAAATCGCCAATACAAATTATGTGTTGAGAACTACTCAAATTTTCTAAAATACTAAAACAATTTTCTAAATATATGTTATAATATTCAAGAGAACTATTCGGAGGAATAAGCAATGCTTTTTTATAAAAGATCTATTTTCAATTTATTTATTTATTTATTCAATCTACAAATAGTTAACTTAGTCAAGACATAACGTTGTCAAACTACTCTTGAAAAGAATTAGGAGAAATGCACTTCAACCCAAAACGACCGCATACACAAAATTTTAAATAACCACAAATGTGTAAAATAGAATTTATCCAGTAATTTTGTATTTAATGGTATATGCCCATAACATTGTTTAAAGTTTTTAAAAAATAATTAAAGGAAGGTTAATCTTTTGGTATTCATTAAAGTACATAAAAGTGTCGCATCAAAAATTTTAGTTTGAAAATAATTTTACAATTATTTCAGGCTTTTCAAAAAAGTAAAGCATGGCATTGTAGGTTGTAACTTTGTGTTGTAGTCAATTGTGTTTTAAGTCAATTAGGTACTTAAAATAATGATTTTCCCAACTAAACGTGGGGAGATAGACCCCTCCTGATATATATATATATATATATTTTTTGTCTCAACTCAAATATGCAACAACGGAGAGTTGATTTTTGACCATTAATTGATAACGGCTGAACCGACTTCAAATACATTTGGTAAAACATTTAAGTTAAACATGTAGCAATTTTTTAGCCCCATTTAGTTTGCAACAAGAGCAAATTCGTGCGACCCAGGTGGCATTGTTTTTTATGGAGACCAACCCTTGTTGGAACACTACAAAAATCAAAAAAAAAAACAAAATAAGTATAATGTCCTTTATGTATAACATTAAATAAATTGTTCTCGCATGTAATATGTTGTTTGCTTTGGTTTAACAAAAAAAAAATATGTAATTTGTATCTAATCGATGGGTTTATTATTTTTACAACGGTGTATTATTAGAACAAATAAACTAAGCTTACGTTTCGTTATCGCTTAAACATTGACTTTGACATTTAGCTTAAAGTAAAATGTTATTGAAACTTTAAGAATACACTCAACAAAATCATCCGGTAATATTATTATTTGATATTTGTGAATAGGTGTTATATAAAAAACTTCATCCTGTTAAATATTTCGGAATGTGCAACTGGACACATTGTTAAGTTTTATTTGAGGAACTTTATTGGATAAATAAATAAGATAATTTTAAGGACGAGATTAGTATTTTACATGTATACGTCCAGAGTTTTCTTCTTGGCGCTCAATTTGCACCCACCTGGCTCATGTATCGTGTATAAAGTGTGAATTGTTTTTTGAACTTTGATCATGTATGAATATGATTAGTGGACGCTGAAAACTTGGTACAAGTTATGTGGTGTGTATCAAATATGATAAGGGGTTTTCCAATAAGAGGTGTTATGGGAAAAGGATATGGTCCTGTAAGCGTGGTCGTGGCTGCCATTTGGCTGATGTTGTGTTCCATTATTAACGGCATACCTTCCTCTTTATAATGAAATAAACATCCGATCATTTATCTCAAAAAATGCCATTTTTCAAAATAACACCTCTTATTGGAAAACCCTTTACATTGAAGATTTAAGCGAACGTCTTCTTATGCTAAATACAAATCTGGACATATACGGTAGGGGTGTGAAAAATATTTCGTATATAATATATGAGAAATCGACAATGAAATACAAGTACAATGTATTTGCTGTGTATCAAATGTGATACATATAGAACAGTGAATCTGTTAAAGTAAATTGGTTACTAAAAAATGCCCCATTCAGTTCCATTTATATTTAATTTAATTTTTTCAGTGTAACTTCAATCTTTTGTTTTGTTTGCAAAAGAAATTACCCTATAATAAAGAAACAAAGCAGCAAGTCCTTCATTACCTATAAAAAATTTTAGTTATCAGAAAAAAATCTATTTGAAATATACCTATGGGTCCTTTAAACGAACATTCGAAAATGAAGCTCACAACTGTAACGTTGTTTTCACTTTTTTTGTCTACCGGAGCAGAATATTTTGATTTAAGTGAACTTATTGAAAAAGTTCATTCAGTGATTCTGCGACAATTTGTCTCGTTGGAATCGATAGTGAATTTTTGAATGTTTTCACCAAAAAGCATTCCAATTTGTCGGTGTTGATTTATCAAATTCCCTTATTACATATAACTTGGATTGACAACACACAATTGTATGGAAACATTCTTCTAGTCGTTGAAGCAGTCAGTAAAAATCTAAATTACTTCGAAGTGATTCATCAACTTATTCTTCAGCTAGGAGTTCGGAACTTTGCAATCATTAATGCTGGAAGTTTTGATATTCTTCAAGAGTATTTTTTATTTTTTTGGGAGAATAAATTCAGAAGGATTTTTGGAACAGTGAAAGGAATGTCTTATGCCTATCTTCCGTTCGGAGACTCAACAACCGTTAAAATAGTAAAAAACGATCCTCTTCCCAATGCACTGCGGGACCTAAATGGATTTAAAATTCGTACTGTTATCAGACCGGATGTACCTCGTATTTTTTGGTATACTGATAAAAATGGTTTAAGAAAAATTGGTGGCTTCGCTGGACGATTGCTTACGAACTTTTTGCGCAAGTACAATGCAACTTTCAATGATTTTTTGGTAATCAATCTAAAAAACACGAAAGAAAGAGGCGTCATTTTAAATGGTACCATAGACGTTAGTGTTGGTCCATATGTGCCAACTGAAGGCATGCAGCATAGTTATCCTCTCAAATTGAGTACAACTTCCTACATGGTGCCTCTTAAAGGTTATTTGGATCCCAATCAATATTTTTTGAGACCATTCACTTTAACTGTCTGGACGTGTTTAGGGATTACATTTACATATGTTGTTCTCATGAAAATCCTGATGAATGTTTGTTTAGACCAACCAGCAAACGTATGGCATTCCTTCAGTGGACTATATTTGACAATGCTTAACATGTCTCTTGATCAACCGAACAATCGAGCTTACCGGTTCCAGTTTATACAAAAAGTCTTTGCATTCATCCTTGTAAACTTCTACATAGTATTTCTAACCTCATTTTTGACCGTTTTCATAAAAGTTAAGGAATTCGAAACTCTGCAGGACCTGATTGATGACAATTTTCCAATAATGACAGTCAAAGTGGTATGGGATTCTCAAAATAAAGAAATATTTCCTAAAGGTTATGAACAAATTCTTACATTTGTGCCAATTGACGTTTTTGTTAGAGAACGATATTCAATGAAAAACACTAGCTTTGCTTTTGGCATAGGCATTGATACAGGCAATTTTCTTTTAAACTTGGCATCAAAATATTCTAAGCCCAAATTTAAACTTTTGAAAGGTAATGAAAATCAAAATCAGGCATTTTATGCATTTCAATGGGCAAAGCATGCACCTCTTCATGCAATTTTAAGTGAGTATGTTATTCAAATTTTGGACACAGGATTAATGGATAAATGGACAAGTGATGCAGCCGAACAAGGATCTGAAGTTGTTTTGAAATATATGAACCTAAGAGCCGAAACGTATCAAGTTTTATTTCCTTTGACTTTGAGACATTTGGATTTTGCTTGGAATAGTTTGTCATTTGGGCTGAGTGCTGCCACTTTGCTATTTTTGGGAGAAAAATACGGTTCAGTTGTGTGGAAATCAATAAAGACAATACAACGTTATTTAAAATTCTAACGCTCGTTTGTAACCTAATTAACACTTCAACTGTAACCAGGAAACCGTTGTAAGATCATAATATAACACGGTAGATTTTTATTACATATAACGATTTTCACCTTAAAACAAAAATTTATGAATCGATTGGCCGTATAATTTTTTTTTTTTATTTTTAAGAATTAAAAAAAATTGTTTAGATTTCTAAATTAAAATTAAATAAATGGAAAGTGCAATTTTTTTTTTTAAATAATTTACTTTCTACAATTCATATAAAAAGGATATAAAAATAGATTTCTGGCCTTACAAAAATGACAAAAATGCATAGAATGGCATTGTTAGTGTACTCTTTAGCAAAGCCGTAGCCAGAAAATCATTTAGGGGGGAGGGGTATACTCTTTCGAAAAAATTATAGTTAAACGTGTAATTCGACACAGTCGAACGAACTTGCTCTTGTAGAAAACTATGAGAATGGGAGTACAAATAAATAAATTTATCAAATTAAGTTGAGAGGCGAACATTTTTACAATATGGCCTTGGCATAATACATATTCTAATTAAACGGTTGCTTAGCAAAAAACTAGGCGTTATCAATTTATGGCCAAATTTGTAAAAATCTTTAACATAAAATCTCTTTTATGTGAACTTAAAATAAATAACATGAAGTGCAGTTGTAATAAAGGCACTGCAAAAATATAACGTTGCCAAAGTTTTATCAAAATAGTTAATCGCTTAGAGAAAATTTGAAAAGATTTTGTCAATCCATCATCTTTTTTGACTCATTTCGACTGGAAATTCCATTGGAAGACAATAAGTTGAGCTGTCAAATTACCTGTCATACATGAAAATAAAAGTAATAGATCTTTTTAACAGGCGGCTATATTCTAATAATTCCGTATAGTTGGCTATCTCACACCACAGGAGTTCTGACGGGTAAAATTCTGTTTTCCTCCATATTGCCTCAATTTCACAGGAAGCTTTGTATATAGAAATTATAGTAAGATTGAAACATCGACTTTGGTTGACTTGGGTATTTAAATGTAAAATGAAAGAATTGATGATAATTGTTTGGAAAGAGACGGTTATGTAGAAGTTCTGACAACAATAATGCGATAAAAAAATAAATATATAGCAAAACATTCGCAAAAACTAATTTCTTGGTCTGTTTTGTTTATACATTCTTAAGTCTGAAAAAGTCCCAAACCAGTTCACTAATGTCGACGATAGAACGTCGTCAGGGAAATTTAGTTATAACTTTACTATTAAAATTAATATACAATGCCGGAAGTCAAGACATTTTTAACGATCATATAACTACCAATCTTTATCCGTCTGTTTCTCAGCAGTCACTGAACGGTGGAGACTAAATTTTTTGACAGATGACCACGGTTTGGCTTAAAAACGAACAAAGTTACACTTACAGAACTCGAAAAAATAGGGGAAAAATAAATATTTTCAATATTTTTTTGTCAAACTACTTAAATTCAAAGAAAACTGCAAATTTGGAGAACTTGAGTGTTAATTTTTAGCTTAAAAGTTAATTTTATAAGAATTCATTAACAGGTTTTCAAAATATTGAATTAGCAAAAAAACGTTAATAGCATACAAGAACTGTCATTATTTACTTCTGAGACTTTAAAACTTTGGTTTTGAAAATCGCGATTTTATTATTCAATTTATGAAAAGTATTTGATTTTTTACTTTCTTTGGTTCAGAAATCATTTTTCTCGCCTGCTCGCCTGTAGGTGATACAATTTGAAAAAAAACTTTATCGTATTTTGATCATACAGAACACCGTTTTATCACACTTTCCTATATATTCCAAGCGATGAAATTGTCCATTGTCATAGTTACAGAACCTCATTGAAGCGATATATTATGTCGATGCGATAGTTACAGAATATGGATACAGAAAACAATTATTCTTGAATTCATTTGTTTTAACTTTTCCTGATGGTTTTTCCTGATCGCTTTAACCAGCCCCTTAGAAAAACTACATTTCATCAAGAAAATAAATAAATCCAATTTTTACAACGAATACTTATAAAATTAAACATTTTTTCGCACAAAAAAATTCTTCGAATTAGTGTAGCATTTGTGTTTTATATCAAATGAAATCATATAATGTAGGTAATATTGATTTGAAAATCTTTCGTTATAACCAAAAAGATATTTATGCTTGCGTTTGGGAACTGTTTGCTAGGAATATTTTGTGCAGATATTTGATTACAAATGTTATTAGAAGCCAAAAGTATGATTTATATGAAAATTTCGGAGATCCGATTATCCCCTCCCCCTGGCTACGGCCTTGCTCTTTAGTAGGAGAGCTATAACAACCGATTTTCTGAAATTATTTTTGGTGCCTGAATTTTTGTCCAGTTATTGCTTCAATGTCTGTTATAGATGATTGAGAAATATGACTTCCGGAACTGACCGGAAACCAAAGATACATTTCTCCAAAGTGCAGACAAAAATTCCAAACTTCTATATATATATATATTATATTGGCATAAACATTTTTGTTTAACTGTTTGAAAAGGTGAACATAATAATGTATGACTGCCATATCATTGAAAATTGGAAAACGGTTGGAAAAGTAACTAAAAATAAATCAATATTTTTTTTTAATTTTTTGCTATATTGTTTTCTTAATTTATTGAGTTGCTTTGGCAACCCTTTTAAGTATGATTATGTTATGGCAGTTATGATCGTACCAGTATAGTTTACTGAAATGGGTGAATGCATCGGGCTGTATTTTTGGTTTCCGGTCACTTCCGATAGCCATAATTGTAAATTAGTGATGAATAATATTGAAGCAACAACTGGAATAAAATTCAGGTAACTAAAAACTTAAGTCCGTAAAATCGGAAATTTAGTCACTAGCTCTTACACTACTTAGTTATTTTTAAATATATTTAGAAAATTGCTATTCGGAGCTTTAGGAAAGGGGGTTGAGTAGAATCCATATCCCATAGGATTTTTTCTTGTCGACCTACCTACACGTTCTAGCTTTTCGTCACAACTTATGTCAATAAGCCATAATCATTTTATTTAGGAACCTCCTTAAAAAAGAACCTAATTTTTTACTGGGTAGTTAATATTTTCGTTTATAGTCATGCGGGTTTTCAAACAACCTTGCTTTACATGTGCTTACCAATATTTTTTCGGTACTTTTTATGCTGCCCTCCCTTCCGCCGAAATTTGACGCTCTAAGTAATCGCTTAATTTATACTTAGAAAATCGTTCTGAACTGGCTTCCATAAGTCTATAATTGTGTATCGATAAATGCTTTACTTAACCTATTATCTGGCATGTTGAAAATTGTATATTTTCAAATCGTTTAAATATTTGTCTGACTTCACATAATTGCTATGCATTAGCCTTATCGTAACTTTGATTTTCTATTTTCCCAAAAGGCTGTTTTTAATATGAAAAGTTTGGAGCCTTACATATAATTACGGTAAGTCAACACACAGAGAAATCTATTGCAGCCATAGTCCTTGCTTAGTGTCTCTTTTGTAGAGTCGGAACACAATACACATTGTAAAATGCAGCTCTCATTTGGAACGTTGACTGCGCTTCTTCTCACTATCGCATTTGTTAAAAGAAACTATTTATGATTTAAGTGAACTTATTGAAAATGTTCACAGTGAAAGTGATTTCGCGACAATTTTTTACGTTGGCTTTGAAAGTGAATTTTTAGATGTTTTCGTACGAAAGCATCCCAATATTTCTGTGCTGATTTTTCAATTTTCTTTAATGACTATCACTTGGAAAATCGACAAACAATTGTACGGAAACGTTCTTCTAGTCGTTCAGGAAGTCAGTAATGATGCACATTAATTGGAACTGCTTCGTCAACTTATTCTTCATCTAGGAGTTCGCAACTTTGCAATCATTAGTGCTGACAATTTTGATAGTCTTCAAGAGTACTTTTCATATTTCTGGGAGAACAAATTCAAAAGCACATTCGGAACTGCGAATGGATCATCTTACGCCCATCTTCCGTTTGCAAATCTGAACAGATTTAGTATTCGAACTGCAATCAAATTGGATGTCCCTCGAACTTTTTGGTACACTGATAAAAATGGTATTCGGAAAATTTGTGGTTTCCCTAGAAGATTATTCATAAACTTTTTGGAAAAACACAATGCAACTTTCAATGATATCCTTGCCAAATAATGATATGATTCCCTAAATTCCTACTGTCTGCTTAACATCATTTTTGACCATTTTCATAAAAGTCAAGGAATACGAAACCGTTCAAGATCTGATTGATGCAAGTGTTCCAGTGATGATGGCATTTTACGATTGGAATTATACAGACCATAAGATTTTTCCCAAAGGTTTTAAAGGTTTTGAAAATATTGTTGCCCCTGTTCCTTCTGAGGTGCTCATTAAAGAACGAACTTCAATGAGAAATACCAGCTACGCATATGGAATTGGTCTTGATTCATCACCTTTTCTTCTGAGTTTGGCGGAAAGATATGCTAAGTCCAAATTTAAAGTAATAAGCCCAAATTTAAAGTTAAGTTGTCATAGAAAACATGTGACTTAGAGCCGAGTCATATGAATTTTTGTTTCCTTTGACTATGAGACATTTGGATTTTGCTTGGAATATTTTGCAACCGGATTGACTGCTGCTACTTTGGTGTTTTTGGCAGAAAAGTTGACTATGGTTGTTTGGAAGTCTTTCAAGAATATATTCAAAAAATAAATGTTTAAATGAATACCTATGTTTTGTTTCAATAAAAGCCATGACTTGTTTAAAGAAATGTTTGCAAGCTTTATTTAAATAGCAAAATCTAATAGACATGGTAAATAGTTTAAAGAACATTGTTTAAAACAGCGTAACTTACTGTCGTCTGTCGATTTCACAGCCTTAATATAGGTATACTTTATACTTTCTTTATATATTCGATAATTCCCGTTTAAATTTCGGAAACAAATCATACATACCTTTCTACATAATTCGTAAAATAAGTAAAAGGCACGACTGGGTCGCACAAACTTCCTTTTGTGGCAAGTTACATAAGAACTTAAAAGAACTTTCAGCGAAATTATTTTATATGAAACTATTTCTTTAATTTTTTCAAATATGTAAGTAATTTAATAAGAAATAATTAAAAAATAAATAATAGATAACTAAAATAAATAACTTTGAAAATCAGTTTCTAACAAACCAGAGTTTTCCGAGAAAATCGTGGTATGCCAATAATTTTTATGTATTAAAATGTATTTTTAATCAAAATCGCAGGGAAAGTTTTAAAAAAACTTTTTTTGTTTTTCAAACAACTTTTTTAAAATATTTTTATGAAAAATTCTGAGTTTATCAGTTTCAACAAATTAATAATTTTTTTTTCACTAATTTGTTTTCAAAATATTAAATTTTCAAAAATAAAATTTATTTAAATACTCCTTTTAAGAAATAAAATGTACTTAAGATCCGCAGTGTAGTTAAAGAAAAATTCAAAATTTAAGAAAACCGTTTCTTAGGAATAACAGTTTCAACAGTCTAAAAGGCCTATAGTGGCAAATCAAGTTTTATCAAAATCGTTAGAGCCATTCTATGGCAGGTACCGTTATATGGCCTAGAACAAAAATTTGAAAAACCCCACTGAACGTCACTCTTAAAAACATATATACCAAGTATGAAGGATATCGGCTAAACCGTTTATGCTGAAGGTGCGAATGACAGACTGACTGACAGACTGACAGACACACACACACACACACAGAATTGCCAGACCCATTTTTTTCGAATTCGCTGTCATCGTAATGTCATGTTTGATATTACTTTATATTACCTATAATCGCAAGTAAGAACAATCAAAAGTATTTGATTTCCACTTGACATCATCAGGTCCTGCAGAGTTTCCAACTCCTTAACTTTTATGAAAACGGTCAAAATTGAGGTTAGAAATGCTATGTAGAAGTTCACAAGGATGAATGCAAAAACTTTTTGTATAAACTGGAACCGGTAAACTCGATTGTTTGGCTAATCAAGAGACGTTTTCAGCATTGTCAAATATAGTTCACTGAAGGATTTCCATACATTTGCGGTTTGGTCTAAGCTCTAAGCAAACATTCATCAGGATTTTCATAAGGACAACATTATGTAAATGTATACCAGCACATTTTTTCTGCACAACAGAATCTACAGAAAGTGAGCATAAGATGTTCCATTCGCAATTCCGAAACGTGCTCTAAATTTATTGTCTCAGAAATATGAAAAGTACATTTAAAGATTATCAAAACTTAGAGCATTGGTGATTTTAAAATTGTGAACTTCTATAGCTGAAGAATAAGTTGGTGAAGAAGTTCTAAGTAACGTGAATCATTATTGACAGCCTCAATTACTATAAGGTATTAGAAAAGTTTCCTTTAACAAATCCGATAGTGAGGAGAAGTGCAGTCAACGTTCCATATGAAAGCTTCATTTCACAATTATGTCAAAATAGCTTTACAGTATTTGGAATTTTTCCTGCACTTTGGAGATGTGTATCTTTGTTTTCCGGCCACTACCGATAGCAAGAATTTTCGATGATTGGTGAGTGACATTGAAGCTATAACTGGACAAAAAACAGCACAAGAAATAATTTCGAAAAATCGGTTGTTATAGCTCTCTTACTAAACAGTTACACTAACAGTGACATGCTATGCATTTTTGTAAAGCCATAAATATCTTTTTTTTTATTCTTTTAATAATAAATTGTTGTAGGTAGTTAATTGTTTCATACAAACTAGTTTTTGAACTTTTTACTTTTAAAATTAGAAACAAAAATTTACAATACATAAAATGTCATTTAAAAATTAAACAATAGTTTTTTCCAATGATTTAATTTTTATTCAGAAATCTAATTTTCTTTAATTCTAAAAATTAAAAGAAATATATACGTCCAATTAGTTCAACTTGTTTCATAAAAACTCGTTTTAAGCTAAAACTCGTTATAAAATAATATTTCCTTTGTTATATTATTATTTTTTAGAGGTTTCCAGTGTTTTAGAATAATTATTTCAAATAACGTCGTATTGCCTTTATTGATTTCCACACCACCCAACCGTATTTTTCTCCAAAAAACAGCAAAGTGGCAGCACTTAACCCAAATAACAAACAATTCCAAGCAAAATTCAAATGTCTCAAAGTCAAAGGAAATAAAACTTGATACGTTTCGGCTCTAACGTTCATATATTTCAAAACAACTTCAGATCCTTGTTCGGCTGCATCACTTGTCCATTTATCCATTAATCCTGTGTCCAAAATTTTTATAACATAATCACTTAAGATCGAATGAAGAGGTGCATGCTTTGCCCATTGAAATGCATAAAATGCCTGATTTTGATAACCTTTTAAAAGTTTAAATTTAGGTTTAGAATATTTTGATGACAAGCTTAAAAGAAATTTGCCGGTATCGATGCCAATGTTGAAAGCAAAGCTAGTGTTTTTCATTGAATATCGTTCTCTAACCATAACGTCAATTGGAACAAATGTAAGCATTTTTTCGTAACCTTCAGGAAAGATTTCCTTATTTGAAGAATCCCATACCACTTTGACTGTCATAATTGGAAAATTGTCATCAATCAGGTCCTGCAGAGTTTCGAACTCCTTAACTTTTATAAAAACGGTCAAAAATGAGGTTAGAAATACTATGTAGAAGTTTACAAGGATGAATGCAAAGACTTTTTGTATAAACTGGAACCGGTAAGCTCGATTGTTTGGCTGATCAAGAGACATGTTCAGCATTGTCAAATATAGTCCACTGAAGGAATGCCATACGTTTGCTGGTTGGTCTAAACAAACATTCATCAGGATTTTCATAAGGACAACATATGTAAATGTAATCCCTAAACACGTCCAGACAGTTAAGGTGAATGGTCTCAAAAAATATTGATTGGGATCCAAATAACCTTTAAGAGGCACCATGTAGGAAGTTGAACTCAATTTGAGAGGATAACTATGCTGAATGCCTTCAGTTGGCACATATGGACCAATACTAACGTCTAAGTTACCATTTAAAACGTTAACTATCTCCTTCGTGTTCCTAAGATCGATTGCCAACATCATATCATTGAAAGTTGCATTATACTTTCGCAAAAAGTTCGTAAGCAATCGTCCAGCGAAGCCACCAATTTTTTTTAAACCATTTTTATCAGTATACCAAAAAATTCGAGGGACATCTAGTCGGATAACAGTGCGAATTTTAAATCCATTGAGATCCTGCAGTGCATTGGGAAGTGGTTCACTATTGATAATCTTAAGAAATGGTAAATCTGCAAACGGAAGATGGGCGTAAGATGTTCCATTCGCAATTCCGAAAGTTCTTCTGAATTTATACTCCCAGAAATATGAACAAAATTCTCGAAGACCATCAAAACTTTTAGCATTGATGATTGCAAAATTACGAACTTCTAGCTGAAGAATAAGTTGATGAACCAATCCCAAGTAGTGTGAGTCATTTATGACTGCCTCAATCACTATAAGAATGTTCCCATACAATCGTGTGTCGCTTTTCCAAGTGATGTTTGATGAAGACAACTGAAAAATCAGCACGGGAATATTGTGATGCTTCCCGACAAAAAAATCTATAAATTTACTATCTATTCCGACAAAACAAACTGTCGCGAAGTCACTTATAGTGTGGATTTTCCCAGTAAGTTCACTCAAATCAAAATATTCAGCTATTACTCCCAAATTATAAAGAAGCGCAAACAACGTGCAATATAAAAACTTCATTTTAGAATACGTTTCCAATCATTAAAACAGAAATTAGAAAGAAGAAAAGGCTTTCAAATTATTGGCTGTTTTCTAAAGTTTGCTTACCATAATAATTACAGAACATTAAGGCTTTAACCCTTGGGATTTTGATACAATTGTATAACTTCCTTTTGGATGAAAAAACAGAAAAAAAGCAAGTATATATTTTAGATAATTAGCTAATGTTTTTAACTACTATTTTAGAACATGCTTTAAAATTTTGCATTACTTGGTTTTTAGAAATTAATTAATTGAGTTTTTAATAAGTTATGAGTAGGTACCTTCAGGTGTGCCATTTTTTTTAAAGCTTAACAAGACCTTTTAATACTGAAATATAAAGTTTGTTCAAATAATTAAGCGAAATCTCTTCCCAGGCGTCACATTAAGGTTTCCTGATCTTTTGTCTAACGAATTCATAAACTTTTCGAAATAAACAATCTAAATATATGGCAGAAATCCTTCAACAATCTGCTTGAACTGGTCGATGAAAAACTGTATCTCAAAGACTTGGAAAAAGCAACCATAAGTAGAACCCGTACAATATACAAGACTACATCAATTGGGCAACAGGAATAATTTTAAAGACTCTTTTCCAATCACTAGCATTCGAACTATATTCCTTGCAAGAATCGAGATGCTTAACCTATAAATTTCATTCCTCATAGACGTGACCTATCTTATAATTGTACCCTTTGCAACATGAATGTGAAAGAAGACACATTTCATTTTATTGCTATATGTCCTATACTGCAAGAAATTAGAAGATAACACTTAATGAAGAGTTCAATGAATTTAACAGAGTTTCTCAATACACTTAATGGTTATAGTGGCTGGGGAAATCTTATTAATTACTGTAAACAAGCTTTGTACTATAGGAACAGCTATATATTTAATTTTTGAAAGTTTCAAATAAATTACAAAAATTAAATTTATAATTCAATATGTACATATGTATAAAAATTAAAATTGGCAATCTGGCAGACGGCATTCACGCCATGTCAATCTTATTGAATTGAATTAAATTAATAGTTAAGTCCAGTTCATTCATAAGTCCAGTTAATAGGGCGACCAAAAAATTATAAAAAATATGTGGCTTTATACTCTTTCTTAAATATTTGAAGCTGCTGTTAAAAAAAAAATCACGAACTAAACTTTTGTAATGGAATATTTTTAATGGTTCAACTTTTTATAACCTTGGGAAATTCCGATGGATATTCCGAGTCACGGATAAAATGTTGTGGTTTCGTTTTTGGAAAATATATATATATATATATACCTACCCACAGGTAATAAATATTTTCGGTTCAAAAATTTCCCACAGGTATAAATCGCGAAAAATCGTTGTGGCCTTATCAAGTGAGCGGGAATCTATATAGCTAAATGATTAAAAGACAAAACCTAATATCGCAGATTTAATTTTATTCCAGAACTGTTTTTATTTTGGTACATTTTTGTGAAACCGTGTTAGTGGATTTCATTTTCATTTTGTATGTATCTGCAGTATTAAAAAGTTTTGCATATTTAAATATGTCTGTAATGCGGAAACAGATAAGTTCTACAAAATGTGTTCTTTTTTATAAGAGTATGTTTTTTTTATTTTTCCACATTTTTGCTTATTTATTTTAATACCTTTTTAGAGAAATATGTTTTACAATTTAAATTGCAAAGTGAAGTGAAAAGAACAATGTCACAGACAAAAACATACACACGACACAAAAATTAAAATAGAAACTTTTGCAAGACATAAATCCACTGCACTGGGTTATCAAGTCAACAAGACTCCCAACTACTGAAACACTGAGCGCCTGACCCGCCAAGTCGCTGAGCCGTCAAGTCCGTGGGCAGAGCCCGCACCCATACCATTGAATACTACATCCACACATATGCTTTATCCAAAGCACAGACACGAAATTCCCAAAAACGCTCCCTAAAGCCCTACAACACTCCTTAAGCTGTATCTCTAAAAAAAACTGCCTACTAAAGTTCTAATCAAAAAAATATCCAACTCCAATGTCCCAAAAAAAACTCTGCTCTGTTAAATGTTATTTAGTTACAACTAAAGAATAGCACTTTCTATTTGTTTTGTTTCGTAATTTGTATGTGAAATGAAACCAAAAACTTTATATTAAAAACTAAACTTTATTATTTCCTTTTTAATGAAGAGTAAATCTACAATACAAAAAATTAGAATTTTTAATAATGCCTTATTGCATTTACTAATTTCCATACAACAATATAGTATTTTTCAACCAAGAACATTAAAGTGGCAGCACTCAATCCAAATAATAAACTATTCCAAGCAAAATTTAAGTGTCTCAGTGTTAAAGGGGACACAAGTTCATACGATTCGACACTAAGATTCATATATTTCTTAATAACTTCAGAGCTTTGTTCGACTGCATCACTCGTCCATTTCATTATTAATCCTGTGTCCAAAATGATTATAATAAAATCACTTAAAACGGCGTGTAGTGGTGCATGCTTCGCCCATAGGAAACCAAAAAACACCAGATTCGTTTGGCAAGGTAATAGTTTAAATCTCGGTTTTACATATTTTGACGTCAAACTTAGAAGGAAATTGCCCCCATCAACGCCAATACCATAGGCAAAGGATGTATTCTTCATTGAATTTCGTTCCCTAATCAGCACGTCTTGAGGAACTAATGTAATAATACTGTCAAAATCCTTTGGAAAGTATTCCTTGTTTAGAAATTTCAAATCATATTCGGTTACCATAACTGGAAAATTGTCATCAACTAATTCTTGCAGGGTATCGTACTCCTTAACTTTTATAAAAACTGTCAAAAATGATGTTAGACATACAAGGTAAAAGTTCACAAGTATGAATGCAAATATCTTTTGAATAAGTTGTAATCGGTAAGCCCGTTGGTAAGTTCGATCAAGAGACATATTCAGCATTGTCAGGTAGAGTTGACTGAAGGAATGCCATACGTCTGCAGGTAAGCCTACGCTTACATTCATTAGAATATTCATAAGGACAATATACACAAAAGTTATTCCAATACAAGCCCAAGCTGTTACGGAAAACGGTCTCAGGAAATATTGATTAGGATTCAAATCACCCCTAAGCGGCACCATAAAAGCTCCTCTGTTGATTTTGATGGGATAACTCAGTTGAATTCTTTTGTTATCAATCTGAACTAAGGAACTAATACCGACGTCAATATAACCTTTTAAAAGGTTTTCAATCTCCTTATGTTTATCAAAATTATTGGATAAAGTATCATTGAAAGTTGCATTGTGCCTTTGCAGAAAGTTTGTGAACAACCTTCCAGCAAAGCCACCAATTTTGCGAATACCATTTTTATCAGTGTACCAAAAAGTTCGAGGGACATCCGGTTTAATTGTAGTGCGAATAATGAATCCATTAAGATCTGTCAGTGCATTGGGGAGAGGGTTGTCTTTGACAATCTTAAGAAATGGTGAGTCTGCAAACGGAAGATGGGCGTAAGATGTTCCATTCACGATTCCGAAAGTCCTTCTGAATTTATTCTCCCAGAAATATGAAAAGTACTTTTGAAGACTATCGAAACTTCTAGCATTGACGATTGCAAAATTTCGATTTTCTAGCTGAAGAATAAGTTGATAAAGCAATTCCAAGTAATGTGAATCATTATTGTTAGCCTCAATCACTATTAGAACGTTTCCATACAATCGTGTGTCACTTTTCCAAATAATTTCGGATGAAGTAAATTGGAAAATCATCACTGGAAAACTGGGATGCCCTCTGACAAAGCTGTCTAGAAATTCACCATCGATATTAACGAAACAAATAGTGGCAGAATCACTTTCACTGTGAACCTTTTCAATAAGTTCACTCAAATCGAAACAGTCAGCTAATACTCCGAAATTAGAAAGGAGCGCAAACAACGTGCAATATAAAAGCTTCATTGTAGAATGCGTAAGATTGGTTCAAACAAAAAGTAGAAAGAATAAATTGCTTTCAAATTATAAATTTGATTACCATAATAATTACTGGACATGAGGTTTTAACCCTTGGGATTTTGATACAATTTGTATTAAAATGTATAACTTCCTTTTGGTAAAATAAAAAACAAAGGTTCGTTTATTTTAGTTAATTAGCTACAATGTTTTAACTAATTATCTAAAATAATCTTTGATATGAGATACGATCGTTAAACGAAAACCGTTGTGTAAAGTTAAAGTTTTGCTCTTATAATATATTGATCCAGTCAAATTATACATCTGTGTATGCGTGAAATCCGATGTTTCTGATTTTTCGCAGACTAGTTTATGATGTTGGCCTTAATCCAAGTTTGTGACCTCTAGCGCCGACCGCAAATTTGTGAAAAATCGAAATAACTGAGAAAATTTCTGATTTTTTTAAGATTTTGGCTATTATAACCCTAAAGGAACTGTCAAAAACTAGTTCTAGCTGTAAAACCAAAATTTCGCAGCAGATTTACAAAATTTGTTTTACGATTGATTCAATTGAATTTCACGGTATTTTTTATAAGCAAATGAAAAAAAAAACGATTAATATAAAATTATTTGTATTCATTGGAAATTTTTGAAAAAAAAAACAATTAATACATTCAGGAAACAAAAATAATCATCAAATTGCATACAACTATAGCATGCAAATGTATCATTTAAAGGCACGACTGGGTCGCACAATAAGAAAACTATTTTTTTAAACAACTTTTTTAAAATATTTTCGAAAAAAAATTTGAGTAGGCATGACACATTTAGAAAATGAATAATTTTCATGCAAAAACTGGATTTCAAAAAAATTCATCAGTTAATTTTCAGAATATTGAATTTTCAAAATAAAAAAAAAATATTTAATCAATATAGAAACCTAATTTTTTTCAGAAAAGTTATGAAAAAATTAGGTACGCCAATATCATTCAGCTACTAAGCCTTTCTAGAACTACAATTTGGTATGGATCCGCTGTGTCGTTAACAAGAAAGTCAAAATAAAAAAAAACAGTTACGTAACAGGTACCCTTCAATTAAAACCATCTTTTAAGAATAAGAGTTTGATACATCGGTCGGTTAAAGGCATCGGTGTAACTATTCAGGCTGCCTGTGCTAATACAGACTGACAGACGGACAGACAGACACACAAACAGAAATTCTTCCAGACCCACTTTTTGGGTTGTTATCTCAAAAAAATTCTTTGTCTATAATCGCAAGTAAAAAGATATGAAGCAGATTTGGACAATGTCACAATTTTGGACAGAGGAAGACAAACAAATACACGCTTTACTCGAGAAAGCCTCCGCATTCAGCAAAAGATGAAAAAGACGATGAACCACAAAGAAGACTGCGATAACATCAGTGCAATATATAAGCGTTGCAATTTCTTCATGATCTGTGATTATAGTTTTAACTTTTGTTTGCAAAATAAGTGTTCTGTGTTAATTTATTTATTTATTTTTTTCAATGTTAATTTATTTTATTTAATATATTTTAAAAGCCAAATTAAAACGTATAATGTAAACATTTAAATCTGTGACAAAAAAAAAAACGTAAGTTTAAAATAATTACAAAACATTAAATTTTAATATAATAGTGCACTTGACAAATTGACACACAACCATAAATATTCATTTAAATTTGTATTTTTTTTTTTCAAGACTAAATAAAACCTAACCCCTAAAGAAGCCGGAAAATAACCGGAGAAACGTCGGGAAAAGAAATGAATTAGTTGTTTTATTAATTGCATTAATTTTTAGTTATCATTAAGCCCAATATTCATCACAAAATTACGTCAGATTTTGTTTTCACTTTATGACTTTTTTTTATTTGGTTCTAATTAAATGTAGGTATAAAGTAGAATTGTCTTTCAAATTCTATAGCAATTTCATGGGACCCAGTAATTTTTGACATGACTTGCAAGGAAGAAGTAATAATTTCTTTAAAGCCATGTTCTGCCATTCAATCAAAATCATAAAAATCGCAGTAGATTTTAGGAAAAGCACAGTGGTGCAGTAGATTTGAAAATGAAGTAAAAAACGCAGTAGATCTACTGCTTTCGCAGTAAAGTCCGAACCCTGCCCCAAAACTACTTAGCAAAAACCAAAGCAAAAAAACGTTAACATTTCCTTTATCTGGAGAATGGGAACCCTGATCAGACATGGATATACTCAAGTCATTGACGTACTATATATGGACCGCCAGTCGGTTGAAATTTTCATACAAACAGCCAAAAAAAGTTGTTCCAGCTAAAAACAGCCTAAAAACGCCATCATCTTTTAGTGTTAAATACGTGTACTAATTTCGATATTAAAATTTAAATCAATTTCCACCTAAATAATTCAATAGTAAATAATTAATTAAAAAAAATCATATCACTGCTACGCAGATTCCCCGCTAGTAGTTGATGCCGCCCCTATTTATGTTGGAACACGCGTAAAGTTGGCTACTGGCGGTCCATATGTAATACGTCAATGACTCAAGTGACTGATGAGGGTTGTTTGTTGATGGCAAATTGGCGAATGGCAATCGATCAGTCTTCTCGTTCTCGCAGCCGGGAACCAGGTGGCGATTACAACAACAATTTATATGCAATTCTGTGCATATGATTTCGTTTTCATTGGCAATTTCTTAAATTGTTGCGGTGTAAACTCCTATAGGGGTCACTGTTTTTGAAAAAGCTCTCCCATAAGGCCAATGTTGCAAATACGAAGTGAACGAACCATAGTTATCGAATCTCAATCTCAGGCAATCATTGCCATTTGTGCGATAGAAACAGAAAATCAGTGCCACCAGTCTTTAATATATGGTCATCAATTTCAAATCGATAAAAACATTGGTTATTTCAACAAACGTCTAGCATGTTCTAAATTATATATTTTTGAATCGTGTAAGTATTTGTATGACTTCACATAATTTCTATGTTTAAGCCTAATTGCTTCGATTTCCTACTTTTTCAAAAGGTAAGTCAACACCGAATAGTCCCTGCTCAGTGGTTCTTTTGTATAATCGGAAAACATTATAAAATGTGGCTCTCAAACGGAACGTTGATTGCGCTTGTTCTCACTATCGGAGTTGTTAAAGGAAACTATTTTGATTTGAGTGAACTTATTGAAAAAGTTCACAGTAAAAGTGATTCTGCGACAATTTGTTTCGTCGAAATTGATAGTGAATTTTTAGATGTTTTCGTAAAAACACATCCCAGTATTCCTATGATTATTTTCAAATTCTCTTCTTTGAACATCACTTGGAAAAACGACACACAATTGTACGGAAATGTTATTATAGTCATTGAAGCTGTCATTAATGACCTGAACTACATTGAATTACTTCATCAACTTATTCTTCAACTAGGAGTTCGCAATTTCGCAATCATCAGAGCTGGAAATTTTTATAGTCTTCAAGAGTACTTTTCATATTTCTGGAAGAATAAATTCAGAAGAACATTTGGAATTGCAAATAGAACATCGTTCGCCCATATGCAGTTCGCAGATATTCCATTTCTTAAAATAGTCAAAAGCGAACCTACCCCCAAAGCACTGCAGGAACTAAACGGATTTAAAATTCGTACTGTTATCAGACCGGATGTTCCTCGAGTTTTTTGGCATACAGATAAAAATGGTGTTCGAAAAATTGGTGGATTTGTTGGAAGATTGTTCGTAAACTTTCTGGAAAAGCACAATGCAACTTTCGAGGAAATCCTTGCCGATAGTTTGGATAAGGGGAGAGAAACAAGAAGTGTTTTAAAAGGCACCATTGACGTGAGTATGCTTCCCTACATTCCTACCGAAGGAATTCAAATGAGTTATCCTGTCAAACTTAGCAGGTGGACAATAATGATGCCCCTCAAAGGTTATTTGGATCCCAATCAATATTTCATGAGACCGTTCTCTTTAACAGTTTGGACATGTATAGGAATAACTTTTGCATACATTGTCCTCATGAAAATCTTAATGAATAAAATATCAGGTTTACCCGCAGACGCTTGGCACTCATTCAGTCAACTATACCTGACTATGCTTAATATGTCTCTCGACCAAACTTACCAACGGGCTTATCGGTTCCAGGTTGTTCAAAAATTATTCGCTTTCATAATTGTGAACTTTTACATTGTGTTTCTAACATCATTTTTGACCATTTTCATAAAAGTCAAGGAATACGAAACCGTTCAAGATCTGATTGATGCACGTGTTCCAGTGATGATGGCATTTTACGATTGGAATTACACAGACCATAAGATTTTTCCCAAAGGTTTTGAAAATATTGTTGCACTTGTTCCTTCTGAGGTGCTCATTAAAGAACGAACTTCAATGAGAAATACCAGCTTCGCATATGGAATTGGTCTTGATTCAGCAACTTTTCTTTTAAGCTTGACGGAAAAATATGCTAAGCCCAAATTTAAAGTAATAAGTGGCAGCTTGAATCAGGCTTTGTTTGCTTTCCAATGGGCTAAGCATGCACCATTTCACGAAATTCTAAGTGATTTTATCTTTCGTATTTTGGACACAGGATTAATGATCAAATGGACGAGAGATGCTACCGTACAAGGAGCTGAAGTTGTCATAGAAAACATGCGACTTAGAGCGGAGTCATATGAATTTTTGTTTCCTTTGACTATGAGACATTTGGATTTTGCTTGGAATAGTTTAGCAAGCGGATTGACTGCTGCTTCTTTGGTGTTTTTGGCAGAAAAGTGCATTGTGTTTGTTTGGAAATCTTGGGAGTTCTGGAATAAATTCAAGAAGTAAATTTTTAAACAAAACTATTGTATTTTGTATTTTATTGGGTTTATTTAATAAAATCAGTGACTAAGTCGTTGTTGTTTTTTAGCACATATTTATTACTACAAATATAATTACTTAATTAAAGTTAGTTAAAGTTATCTTAACTAACCACCGATTTGAAAGCCTTTTTTCACTATCAGATCTTTTTTTTAAATGGAGCTTAAAGCAAGCATCAACATATGAAAGAAGATTTGCCAACATTTGCCGCGGTAGTTTAAGCCAATAGAAGCTAACAGGTCCGAAGCATCCATTTATTCGCTGATAAGTTGATGAAAAAAAAATGAAATCATTATTTACCCTTTTTTGATATAAAGATTGAATTTGCAAAAAGTCCTTAGATTGAAGTGGCAAAATGTAATGGAACATAAAGTACTTACACAAACACCGCGCCAATGGGGACCGAAACTTTAAAAAATAATACATAGAAAAATCTATGATTCAGGGTTTCGTCCTTGCGAAAATTTCCGCACCTGCGAAATTTCGTGGCCCCACGTTGGGCGCCATTTATGTAATGGAACATAAAGAGACGATGCTATCCAATCTACACGTCACGTCCAAAGACTAATGAAACTGCTACCACACTCTCTACAACATATCTCAAGGAAAGAACGACCACAAACTGCATATTATGTAATTAACGAAAATTCGAAATAACAGAGTTTCGTCACTCGGCTATGACTCCCCACATGTTCGTTTAAGCCTTGGCCTCGCCATGAGTGTCTGTCCGTAACTGTTCACAACAGAGATTCACATCCGAATCATGTGTAGCAATATTCCATAAAATGTAGACTGAGTTGGCTTCTCTTCATGTAGGATCCACATCATAAAAAATTTAGATTTGGATCAATCGATCCAGGAAAGAATGTATAATTCTTAAACAGAATAATCTTCTACTTCGAGGTCACTAACCAACAAATGACTATTTTTGTTTATCTTCCCTGCATCGAGAGAACCTGACATACGTAGGTGGTATGTACGTCTGTATATCACACCTGGAATTAATAGGTACGGCGCATAATTATACAAAGAACAGGTAATTTGAAAATTGATACCGAATGTCCCTCAACCTCTGTTCAACATCAATTCGCCTCATCTATCTACCGGCTTGTCTCATCATAAACAGCTATCATCCTCAAAATACTGATTAAAAACAATGGAGGGGGTTTAATCCTCCGGACCAACGCTTTGGCACAGGTATGTGTACTAAGTAGGTAATATACTGCTTGTAAATGACTCAATCCATGGATCCTCTATTAACCTTTTTGTTCACGTCGACTTTTAGTACCTACACGTCCTGTAGGCACGTCCAAGCCCGAACAAGAAGGGTGACTATCACTTTACTACTGCTTCAGGTCACTGAAATTCGCCTTGGCTCAGCTCATCGGTTCAGGGAGGCGGATCAGACAGCAGAAGTGTAGTCGGTGTTACATATTATTTGACCTGAAAGAGTCATGCTGATAACTGACTCAAATATTATTTCAAAAGGGCTAAGCTAATGAGCAAAAGGACCCGATAATGAACGTTGATATTGTAAAATTTGAAAGAAAGATAAAGATTTAAAAATGCAAATAACTTGAAAATAGTTGACTATAGACCAGAAGATTTCACTCGAAACGACAATAATGATGTTCTTATTGCGTCGGACTGACTCTTGTTTTTCATGTGCAGATTTTTCAGTGTCCGATAAAATGTCGAGAAAAACCTGCAAATGTGAGGAATGTAGATATTATGACTTCCTCTAGTGCTTTACACCCGTCCAATGTGAATGCAACTACTGTTACTCTGTAAGCAGTCATTCACCCTATATTCCTGAATTGCACCATTAAATATTCTCAGGAATTCCCACATGAAATAGGAGTAATTAAACTCCTTTTATAAAACTAGCATTGTTGTTGTTGAAGCCGTTGTGGTTGTCGTTGAAGCCGTTGTTGTTGTTGCTGAAGTCAAAGTTGTCTACCCCATGTCAGACAGGATCCCAGCCACGACACTTAGCCTAGTGTTCACTCTACTCCATCTTGACTATTATCTGAAAAGTGTTCGAATTGCCTTCCCGAAAATCGCCGCCACAATAAGAAAAAGTCCAACGAATTTGAGAAAATAAATTCAAAGCAATATTTTTCTTCTAGAAAATCCTTACTAACAAATTTTTATTTTTATACCTTAAATCTAACATAAGTTTTCTTATCTAAATAATCTATCTTTAAAGTTCTAGACCTCTTTCTTAATGCTCTCTATCTAACAGTATTTGTTTGGATGTATATCCAATACCTACAATTTCCAATATTACCAAAACTGACTGTATTTTAATTCATCACTTTCTTATAAAAAAAAAAACTCAGTTACTAGAATCTTTAAGTTACTTTTACTCAACTTATATTTCTTTTAAAAATTTTGTTGATTACTCAAGTACTCGGAACATGATACACTAGATTTTCAACCGGTTTCGCAATATCTGCTGACTATGTAGAATATCATATTTCGATCACCAATCGTAAAGTACCAAAACTAATTTTATTATTTAATCGGAACTGAAACAAAAAAAAATTCAATCCCATCGATAAAGGCTCACACGAAATACAAATTCAATCGTTTCATTCGATTAATCTTTTTTCAAAAAAAAAACTTTCCGAACTATATTCACGACTAAATTTTCCGATACCGATCCTTCGCAAGGATATGGATTTTATCCACACAAAAATTAAAACGTAGGACGTCTCCATCAAGAATTTCATCCCACCCCAAAACACAAGAAAGAAAAGTACGTAGGTATGCTTTCCACCAAAGTGTGTACTCACAGTAAAAAAAAGGAAAATGCAAAATTTAAAAATTTTAAAAATATATAAGAATTTATCAATATAATTTCGGTCCGCTGTGGAATTACAAAAGTTAGTTAAAATCATATATATATTTAAATAAATTCAATATAGTGGTCCAAAAAGTTCAATAAAATAAAGGTAGGTACGTAGCGAAGAAGGTGCACCCTATTCAGCAAGGTATCTATCCTGACCAGACAAAAAATTTAAAAATGATATTTAATTTTCTTTCAGGTATTAAAAGGCTGACATATATTTCTGTTCATGGGATCTTGATCACCGCATATGATTCTAGATCACCATTATAATAATTCATGACACAAGATCTTCTATATCTCTAGATCATGTAACAATTTCCAAAAAAAAATATTTTTTTTCTTTTCTGCAACGCAAGTTACACGTATATCATGAGATATGAATCGCATGTATACTGCATTTATTATTTTTTTATATTTTTATGTCACCTGTTTAGGTACATAACATTATGACACTCCCGACGATTTTACTTTATTAACTGACGAAACATAGGCATCTGTACCTATAAATTCAATTTAACTTGAACCATTAACGTAGGTATCCGTACCTATCATATCGCGTATAACAGATTTACCGACAAAAAAAAATAATTGTATACACAAACGTTAACTATCAACGACCGCTTTGACGAAAATATAGGTATTCGTATTTGCAAACACCGAATAGAAAAAGGTAGGTAAACGTACCTAACTCGTTATCATTAACTGACTTCAAACGTATATCTTAATTTTGTTATTTTACGAACGTATTTAACCGAATTTGTTTTCGTGCCGACTATAGTTACAGCACATAAGCTATGATCACACTTAGAGTAAGTATGATTACGTATAAAAGAAAATTAAAAAAAACTTTCACTTAAAAATCCTTTACAGGTAAGTAACTTCGCAATTTCTAATTTTACTCTGAATCTGACTTGAATTTAATTGAAACTTAATTTGAAATTATATTCGAATAGATCGAAAAAGTACATATTCATAATATCTGCTAAATTCGAAATAGTTTTTTTTTCTTTTAAATTTTTCTCTGAAAGTAGCTTTCAATATTGAACAATATGGTTTCAAAAATCTTCACAATTCGTATTCTTTGAGATTATTAACTTTTTTTTGAATTGCATAAGTGCCGGATTCGATAACATCCGCTTTTGGATCGAATTCCAATTTAAAATTTAACAGAAATCTTTTTCTTATTTGACAGAAATTTAGTGCATATGACCATATAAACGAGATAATTTTCTAGGCGATCTGAATAAATTTTATATTTAGTGTACAGAAATAATTCACTTTTTTTTTCTTTGATCATATAATTTTCACATATATATATATTTTATACCAATAGGGGTTCATAGGTGTAAGAAGAGAGGCGCAAATACAAAAGTATGTTATATAAAAAAAAACGTTACTGAATTACAGTACCTTAATATGCTGCTACTTATTCTTTGAGTTCAGCTACATTCCGCTACTTGATGCATCATCATTTCAGATGAGGTGATCTGCTACTCCATGTGTTGTGTTCGTCTCTGTCCTAGTGTCCTGTCCCTCGATGAAAATCTTTAGCGTTAGCCGCTTCGGCTAAAAATCCCTCGATGTCTGTAGTTTTCGTTCTGTCGTAGGTAATGTTGTATTTTTTTATGTGTATGTAGTCCCTCGTTGATTTTTTTTTTTTTTTCTGTTATGTGTGGCTGGCTGTAGCTAGTACACCAGCCTGTATCTTTATTACAATGATGTATTAGTTTCGTAGGTTTAAATTTTCAGCTTCAAGAATGTTTTAATTTAATTTTGTTGTATTACAGCGGTGTGTTAAGCAGGTACATCCCTTTTTTTAAAATTTGCCAAAAATGTTGCAGCTCATCTTTGTTCGTCCCATCTCTGGTTTACAGAACATCCAGAGGTACTTCTGAACTATTTTTCCTCATCTCCTGCCTTCAGTCAGGCAGATTGGTTGGAGAGTCCAATAGGGGTATTTATGATATCTCGTTTTTGGGGCTCGTAGGAACTTCCTTTTTTTTTCTTTTTCTGGATGTGGAGTGCTCCGTCGGCCTTCGTGAAACGTTCCTAGGATGATGATCCGCCAATCTGCCTAAGTGTGTCACGCAAAAAAAAATTATTAGAGGGTTTTTTTTTAAAAAAAACAAAATTTCAAAATCTAGTTAAAAGTTGCCAATTCTACATAAAAGCTTTCTAAAATTTTTCTACTAATTCTCTACTAATTTTCTACTAGTCGACTGCTTCTAAAAAAGTAATATTTTACTAATAACTTTGATATAGAACAAAAGAACTTTTTTTTTTTTTTTTTACCGCCATGTGCCTAAACCTGTACCGCATGTACAGTCATTTATGCACCATACTGTATTTCATTTTCTCAGTTACATTTTGATTCTTTGCTAAAAATTTTTTTTGCAAATTTTTGTAAATGGAATGTTTAAAATTTTACCTGATTGTTACTGTTGGGATGCCTGATATATTTCAATATTTTTTTTTTGGGTATTATTGCAGGTTGCTGTGGTTTCGGGTTGTACAAATCTCTGTAACTTGGATTGCGTCACCGGTATATATTTTGAGCACCGAAATACCACAAAAAAATTTCTTCGTAGCTTAGCACAATTTTTCTTTGATTTATTATGGGGCTTTCTTTTTGTCACTGCCTCAATATTATTCACTAAATGTGTATAGAAAAATTTTTAAACTATTTACTCTTCACATACTGCCAATTTGGAAAATTAATGACAAAAAAAAATAACTCACACTTTGGCTGCTGCGTACTTAGGTTTTTCTTTCTGCTTTTTATATATGGGCGTATGGTTTTTTCTAACTTTTATCACTATTAACTTACTGATATGTTCTTTGCCAAATTAAACTGGTCTTTGCCAAGAACTTTTTGCAAAAGAAAGCGCGCTTTAATTTTTTGTAACTTTTTAACTCGGTTCGGACAATAATTTATCGCGACTTCACCCTTAATAGTCTCTTATTTACTTTATATGTCATGATTTTTATATGTTTGTCTCGTTCTAGCCGTTCTTAGCTTTATGTTTGAACGTACGATCTCTATTGCTTCATGCGTATGGCATGACTTAAGGCTGCGTGTGTATTTTGCGAAGGTCAGTGTGATTGATGACTAATTATATCGAGTTAATTTCTCGGTTGTAAATTGCAACATTTCTATGCTTTTAATTTGATGTGTGTGGTATTCGTATATTTATATACATATTAATATGTAATGAGTAGTAATTATATTTTATTCATTTTTTTTTTCGGTAAGTTTTGTTTTCGCAACAAATTCTTTCGTGACAAATATATATTTTGCTATTGATAAATCTTTTTTCTTTATCTTTTCAGATTATTCGGGTACGTGATTTTAGGTGTTAAAATTTTATTCTCTTTTCAGATTTTTGTTTCCTTCTTCTTCTTTTTATTTTCTTTTCAGATCATTCAGGTGCGTTTCTGCTTTTTCAACTTTTCTTATTCGCTTTTTCCAGACTCATTTTCTTATTTGTTTTATTTCTTTTCGGTTACTCAGTTAATAAAAAAAACTACCTCAGACGACATGATTGGTTTCATTACTTTTCAGTTTAGTTGACACAACATTTTTCTGATTGGGTATGACTGATGTCAAATACTTGGGTTTTTCGCTAAATTCCTATTTTCTTCTAATTTATCACTTTTTACTTTACAGATGCTAATGATTTTAGGTGTTAAACTGTATTTCGAGAAAATTACCTGATTGAATAAAACTTTTCTTTTAGATAATGAATTGGAATTTGGTATGGTAAATGGTAAAATGATTGATTTGATTCAGTCATTTCTACTTTGTACTAACCTCGCTGCGTTCGATCACTTTCTATTATCTATTTTACTTCTAGTGATTTCTATGAGTTAATTATTTGGTTAAATTCATAAAATGCTGCACTTTTCTTACTGGCTTTCCACTACACTAGGTTTTCTAATTAGATGACTACTACGTACTCTGAAATAAAATAGGGTTTTTCTATGCGGATTTTTCTAATTTTGCCCTCTTCTGCTACCTAACACATAAATTTTTAATTGGCTCGACCTTTTTTCTAGACTTGATATTTTGTTTATTTTATCCTCCAGTGCGACCTATTCCATCCATATCTCCATCTGCTCTCGCTTACGGGCTGCCATTTTGCGTTCGGGTTGTGTTGACATTTTGCTCCATGCAAAAATTACGATCTGCCGTGTGCATGTATGTACTCTCCATGGACTAGTGAGTTTCGCGCGCAAACTACTCCACCATGTTACGACTTCTCTTATCCAACTACACGTATCGCTCGCCAGATGTAGTTAAATGTTCTGAATGGGAATTATTTTGAGTTGTGTGAGTCCGAATGCAAAGGTTTGTGTCTATGACACATTCCATTGAATTGGATTCTACACATTAACATTATTCGGAGTATTTAGGAAAATAAAATTGATTTCGTACTTTAGGAATATCTCGAAAATTTTCGAGTTGGTACGTTTTTTCACTGTAGTAGCATATTAGGCGTTACTCATATTTATGTTATTGTGCTGTCGAGATAAAGAAGTGTTTCCCTACAAAACTTCATAGTTGCTTGTTGCGTGAGCTCGAGCAACGATGATGAAACGGAGACACTTTTCGTTATTTTCGTGAGTTGGCTTTGCGTACGTTATCGCTTTAGGTTTAGCATTCACCCACGACCCTTTTTTTGGTGTCTCATGCACGGACTGTGAGCCGGGCAAAAAAAAAAAAAACAAATATCAACAATTCTTCAAATGAGTTACGAAGCGACCTTACTTTCGTAAGTCTTTAGTATGGACTACTGTCTCGAACCCGTTTTTGTCTTTTACTTTATATAAATTGTTTCCGATCAATTTTATCACCTGTGTTTTAATGAACTTGGGGCATAGTTTGGCACTACGATGTTTGGAAGCATCACTTAGGATGTGATTGCGTCTAAACACTTCATCACCAACATTGTATGATATAACTCGACTCCTCAGGTTATATATCTTCTCATACGTGTCATGAGCATGGCTAAGGGCTGTTTTGAGATATGCATGTAAGATATTCATCTTGGCAGATTTAGGCAGCCAATCAATCTCTGATTGATTGAGCCCTCCTAACTTTTTCAAAAGTTGATAGTCTGCTCCATGCTCTATCATCCTTTGCCCAAACAAAGCCTCATATGGTGACATATTAATGGTACTATGTACCGAAGTTCTCAATGCACTGCTGATTGATGATAAATGTTCATCCCAATTCGACTGCTTCTCATCGATATATGATCTGATTGCGCTTAAGATCGAGCGATTCACCCTCTCGCTTGCATTAGCTTGAGGTGCATATGCTGCCGTTCTCACATGGGATATACCGAAATTTTTCAAAAGAGTTTGGAATTCGTTACTTACGAATTGCGATCCGTTATCAGACAATAGAGTTTCCGGAACTCCAAATATCAAAAAGATATCATTGATTAAAAATTTTATTACTTCCGCTGAAGTAGCTTTCTTTAGGGGTTTAATTACCACAAATTTAGTGAGTTGGTCTACTACAATCACTATAAAGGTATTTCCTTTCCGCGATCTAGGGTAAGGCCCTAGGAAATCTGTATAGAGATGTTGAAATGGCCTTTCCACTATATAGCCTTTGCCCATTTCCGCACGCAGTGTTTGGTTAGGTGCTTTAGTCTCTTTACAAGTATCACAATTATTTACAAATAGCTTCGTTTGCGCTGCCATAGTTGGCCAATAAAATTGCTGACGAAGTCGATATAAGGTCTTGGCAATCCCGCCGTGTGCTGCTCTAGGTGGACAGTGAGATTGAAAGATCAACCTTTCAGTTAGCTTCGATGGAACCCAAAGTTTCCAAGCTTGATCGTCCTGAATGGGGTTACCTGTGACGTGTCGGATCTTTTTATATATGAACTTGTCAGATACTTGTAGATCCGGCAAACGTTCTTTATTTTTCTCAATGTGTGAAATAATTTGGAGATATTCATCCGATTTGAAAGACGGATCCTCCAAATCAATATGTAACACTTCTGATGTGCTGGTTTCGATGGATTCCGCCGGTGGTTCGTTTACACCTAGTGCCTCTACCTCATACATACGTGAGAGTGCATCTGGTAGAACATGTAAACTTCCACGACGGTGCTCCACCGAAAAATCGAAGCTCTGAAGCTTCAGACTCCACCTAGCTAACCTCCCAGTTGGATCCTTCAGACTCATCAACCATTTTAAGCTAGCGTGGTCGGTAATCACCAAGAACCTATACCCTTCAATGTACGGACGGAACTTGTAGATACCCATAACTGCTGCTAAGCATTCGCGTTCCGTAACCGAATAGTTACGTTGCGCGGAATTCAATTTGTGGGAATAATAGTAGATTGGCAATTCGTTGCCTTCATCATCCCTCTGACATAACACACACCCGATTCCAGTTGATGAAGCATCACATAACAGGATAAACTGTTTACTGAAATCGGGGTTGCGAAGAACAGGTGCTGTGGTAAGAGCGATTTTAATTTGCTTAAAAGCCTCCAGCGCCTCTTCGCCAAAAACAAACTTAGTCCCTTTCTTTAAAGCGTCGGATATCGGTCCGGCTACCTCTGAAAATTTCGCAATGAACCTCCGGTACCATCCAGCCATGCCCAAAAATCGGCGAACTTGTCGAACTGAGGTGGGTACCGGGAAATCTGCTATGGCTGAAATTTTTGACGGATCAGCCTTGAGACAGCCTTGCCCAACGACATAACCTAAATACTGCAGTTCCTGGAAGCAGAACCGGGACTTTTCGACGTTAATCGTAAGACCTGCTTCCAGTAACCGAGTTGCTACTATTTTTAGAACAGAAATGTGTTCTTCGAAAGACTTTGAGATGACTAGCAAATCATCCAAATATATAAAAACTTGATCTCTGAGACTTGATGGTATGACTTTGTTCATCAGGTAAGTCAAACTTTGAGCTGCATTGGACAACCCAAATGGCATAACACAAAATTGATACAGGGGTCTACCTGGAACTGTGAAGGCAGTCTTCTCCCTGGACTCTTTCTCCAGAGGTATTTGCCAGAAAGCATCTTTCAGGTCCACGCTAGAGATATAACGTGTCTCTGAAAGGCGTGCTAGCAATCCCTCTATATGCGCAATTGGATTCGCATCCTTCTTTGTTACGGAGTTGACTTTCCGAAAGTCCAAGCACATCCGGTTCTTCCCCGGTTTTCTGACTAAAACAACAGGTGAAGACCATGGGCTTGAACTCTCTTCGATCACTCCCAAAGAGATCATGCGGTCCAATTCCGTGTACACTAGGGCTTGTACCGCTGGAGATATAGGGTAATGGCGTTGCTTTATGGGCAAAGCATCCCCTGTATCAATCTTGTGCTCCACAAGATGTGTACGCCCCAGTCCTTTTTCTGCAAAAGATGGAAATAACTTGATGGTTTCGTTTAGTTGTAATTTTTCATCTGGAGTTAAATTACACTCCTCGAAAGTTGGCTTTTCTGGTTTGTTCTCCGTGATAGGACTTATAGCTGAAATAATATGAGGTGCTAATTTGAACAATGACCAGAAGTCTACCCCAAGATACAATTCTTGGTTTAAAGAAGGTACTAAGAACAAACTCATGACATGAGAATCTTCTTTAAAATCCACTTTAGCCTTAATAACGCCAATAACGGCTTGTTTCTGACCATCAGCAGTTGAAACATTTGTATTGAATTTCTTGTAAGGAATGTTCTTCTGCTCTAACCAACTAACTGCTTTTTTGCCTAGGCAACTTACGCTGGCCCCCGAGTCTAGAAGTCCCATCCAAGTTTCGTCAAGAAAGTTGACTTTCACATAAGGACGTGGATCATCTGTCTCAATTGCTAATTTGGTAGAAGCTATGGATCTGTATTGTAGTTTTTTCAAATATATTCTGTCTCTCAATTTCTGTATTTTTTTAAGATGTTTAGGATATGTGTATATACGCTTACGGGCCAGATTGTATTCAATCTGTCTTTGGTGAAGTGATTTTAAGGGTTTCAATCTTGGTATTTTTGAAGTTTTTAATAATGTTTCTTTTTTTGTTCGGGTTTCCGGATTTTGTAATATTGTAATTTTGGTTTCAGCTGTTAATAATGGACTTACAACGGATTTCCCGAGCTTCCCGTCTTCATCAGTGCCCTCTCGGATGACGTCTGACTCTTGGTTGGGTTTCCCGCACATTTGGTACAATTCGGAGATAGAACTTCTGGTTGGCCGCATCTATAGCAGAATATGCGTCTCTGTAAGTCGTCGCAATCACGAAATCCGTGACCTGCCTTCATACAGTTCCAGCACTTGACTAGTTCTAAATTCGGTTTAGTATCCCGGTTGCGCTCTCGGTGAAACGCTTCCAAAGCCATTGACATGTCTTCCGTTTGAAAATCTGTTTGTATTTCTATTTCATGCACTTGCTTTCGTGGTGGATTGTTATAAATGGGTGGTGCTCGGTTTCTCATCGGATCGTATTGTGCCAGGTACCTTTCCATGTCACGACATGTAAATACAAGATCTGCCAATCGTGTAGATTTGAATGTCAGTAGTAGCTCTCCCATACGTCTTTGTACATTCTGTTTAATAATTTCAGCCAATTCCTCATTCGGCCTGGGATTCTTCATTTTGGAATTAATTTTCAGTATTGCATCATAAAAGGAATCGAAGCTTTCGCCTTGAGCCTGTTTCCGTTCTGCCATTTGCCTGGACAGTTCCGAATCAGTCTCTAAGCTTCTGTACTGTTCGATTAACGCTAACTTTAATGCTGCCCAAGTCGAATAAGGATTGTTTTTCATAAACATCCAGTACCAAACTTCTGCTGCGCCACCGACAAAATGATGAAAGTTCGCAACTATTTCCTCCCACGAGGCTCCGTAACTATCTTTCACTTTGTCGAGGCGAAACAGAAATTCGTCGATCGACATGTTTTTAGCATTAAAAGTTACTCCCCACTTGTGATAATGTGGCGATCGTAATACTGACGTAGCTGGTGATGGCATTGGCACACGGTACCCTCGGTTCGCAGATGTGTTTTCGAATCTTATTTGATCTAACCTTTCGTAAAAGCTGGGATCATAACGTCTTGATGCTTCAGCTAAATGCGGTGATGGTGGTCTTCTTAGTCTTTCTGTCGGAAAATCAGGAACGTTCTCTCTGGCGGATTCAACTCTTGGAGGTAAGGTTTCGCGTCTTGGTGGTTCTCTCTGTAACTCTACAACATTGGGCCTCGTGACAGTAGCTGGGTTTGGAATCCTTCCGATGTCGTACTGGCGTGTATCAGGAGTAGGCATATCGCATAATGGGATTACTGGAGCTGGTGGTGGTATTGCAGCTGTATTCTTCTCCAAGGCTGCTTTGATGACTTGACCAACTTTCTCAAGAATTTGCGTTTGGCTACGTTCTATTGCCTCCTGTAGATTTTTCCGATCCTCAGCTCGTCCGAATCCTACAGTTGCTTGAGCGATTTCTTTAATATAATCCTCCCATCTGCTATCTCGCTGATACGATGCTTCATGTCTTCCACCCTGTTGTCGAGACGGATGTTGACTTCGTTGTTGAGTTAGGTCCACCTCCATTACTTCTCCTAGGATTTGGTTGATTTCCTCCTGTACATTTCCAGCATTCGACGGACCAGCTGCATCTTCCATCTGACTGATATCAGCAGCGGCTGCAGTTTCCATAGTCATGTTGTGAAACAAGTTTTGCCGTCTGCGATACCGTGTGTCATGATCCTCGGGTGTAGCTGCTCTGTGTGGTTCCGGAGTTGTGTGAATAGGTGTTTTGTCATCCTTTTTCTTTTCCGATCTGTTTGCGTGATTTTTCCCGTGGCGACCCATAATCAAAATTCAATAATACTTCTCAATAAAATCAGTGAAATTGTAAGTTACCAAAAACTTCTCGAAAGGTGTTGGTTTTTATTTGTTTATGAGATCCTAGCAAAAAAAAATATTTCAATAACTTAAATATCTACTAACAATATGTACTTACTAACTATCAAAACTTAATACCTATCAAAACTTACTAACTACAAAACTTACTAACTATCTTAACCTAATATTTCTATAGGGTAAACCCTCTGAATATTTACACAAAAATGAAACTTAACTTTATCTAAAAACTATCAAAACTTGAATACTAATTCAAAAGAAAAACTAACTACTAAACTGATGCTTCAATGCAATAACTGAAATCTAAATCTAAAAATTTGCCTCTAGGCAATGCTTGAATCTATAACTAAATCTAAAAATCTGCCTCTAGGCAATAACTCAAAACTAAACTAAAATGCTGCCTCTAGGCAATAACTCAAAACTAAACTAAAATGCTGCCTCTAGGCAATAACTCAAAACTAAACTAAAATGCTGCCTCTAGGCAATAACTCAAAAAAAATTTTTGCCACCAGGCATAACTTCTTCTTCAAAATAAACTGTATGTTCAATCTCAAAATTCTATATACTTAAACTCAAAAATTCTATATACTAAAACTCAAAATAACTATATTTTAAATCTTTAAATATATTGTTTTACTCTATCTTCATTGTGGTTCGGTGTCGTGACTGGAATTCCACCTTCCATGGACAACTTCCAACAACAATACTTCCTTTTAACTTCAACAAACCTTCAACAACAACAAAGGTTTTTCTACCGAGATTCGCCTTCTGTAACTATTGATAATCTTCTGCAATTTTGTTTCGCCTATCACTTCCTCCCTGCAACAGCGGACCTAAGGAAGAACACTTCATCCCTTAGCGGAAAACAGACTAAAAGTTCAAGACCAACTAGTTACAAAAATACTATCAACAATTACCTTTGTCAAGGGTAGCAGATGACCAAAACTAAATTACTTGTTTGAGTTGGAGTGTGTCTTGTATTGTTTAAGCAATTTGTCTTTCGCGGCTGACATAGTCAGGACAAGGATCGACTAACTATCGGTCGAAAGTACAAACGGCTAAACTACAAGGACTTCTCTATGTTCGAACTACTTCTATTAGAAGCTACTGCTACTGGATTGAAACATCCAATACGGACATCTAATTTTAAGTGAATTCTATATTGAGAGAAAAAAAAAATTTTTATCTTACGAGTGGAATGGTATTTGAACAGGTTGTCGCTACAGACATGATCTGGGAAAAAGTTCAACCAATCACCGGTCGACACTTAAGTCACCTACCCTTCGATGTTGAATCTCAATAAGATTTCCAATCTTTCAAACACAACTAGATATGACTATTTTTCTTATCGGAAAAACTTAACTTCAAAAAAAAATTTTTAATTTTTCTACCACTTGACAAAATTTCTCAACTATTTTCACTCTAAAATCTCTTCAAAATTTTACAATTGCTCGTTATTCAGGCCCCACACGTCTGGGCGCCATTTATGTAATGGAACATAAAGTACTTACACAAACACCGCGCCAATGGGGACCGAAACTTTAAAAAATAATACATAGAAAAATCTATGATTCAGGGTTTCGTCCTTGCGAAAATTTCCGCACCTGCGAAATTTCGTGGCCCCACGTTGGGCGCCATTTATGTAATGGAACATAAAGAGACGATGCTATCCAATCTACACGTCACGTCCAAAGACTAATGAAACTGCTACCACACTCTCTACAACATATCTCAAGGAAAGAACGACCACAAACTGCATATTATGTAATTAACGAAAATTCGAAATAACAGAGTTTCGTCACTCGGCTATGACTCCCCACATGTTCGTTTAAGCCTTGGCCTCGCCATGAGTGTCTGTCCGTAACTGTTCACAACAGAGATTCACATCCGAATCATGTGTAGCAATATTCCATAAAATGTAGACTGAGTTGGCTTCTCTTCATGTAGGATCCACATCATAAAAAATTTAGATTTGGATCAATCGATCCAGGAAAGAATGTATAATTCTTAAACAGAATAATCTTCTACTTCGAGGTCACTAACCAACAAATGACTATTTTTGTTTATCTTCCCTGCATCGAGAGAACCTGACATACGTAGGTGGTATGTACGTCTGTATATCACACCTGGAATTAATAGGTACGGCGCATAATTATACAAAGAACAGGTAATTTGAAAATTGATACCGAATGTCCCTCAACCTCTGTTCAACATCAATTCGCCTCATCTATCTACCGGCTTGTCTCATCATAAACAGCTATCATCCTCAAAATACTGATTAAAAACAATGGAGGGGGTTTAATCCTCCGGACCAACGCTTTGGCACAGGTATGTGTACTAAGTAGGTAATATACTGCTTGTAAATGACTCAATCCATGGATCCTCTATTAACCTTTTTGTTCACGTCGACTTTTAGTACCTACACGTCCTGTAGGCACGTCCAAGCCCGAACAAGAAGGGTGACTATCACTTTACTACTGCTTCAGGTCACTGAAATTCGCCTTGGCTCAGCTCATCGGTTCAGGGAGGCGGATCAGACAGCAGAAGTGTAGTCGGTGTTACATATTATTTGACCTGAAAGAGTCATGCTGATAACTGACTCAAATATTATTTCAAAAGGGCTAAGCTAATGAGCAAAAGGACCCGATAATGAACGTTGATATTGTAAAATTTGAAAGAAAGATAAAGATTTAAAAATGCAAATAACTTGAAAATAGTTGACTATAGACCAGAAGATTTCACTCGAAACGACAATAATGATGTTCTTATTGCGTCGGACTGACTCTTGTTTTTCATGTGCAGATTTTTCAGTGTCCGATAAAATGTCGAGAAAAACCTGCAAATGTGAGGAATGTAGATATTATGACTTCCTCTAGTGCTTTACACCCGTCCAATGTGAATGCAACTACTGTTACTCTGTAAGCAGTCATTCACCCTATATTCCTGAATTGCACCATTAAATATTCTCAGGAATTCCCACATGAAATAGGAGTAATTAAACTCCTTTTATAAAACTAGCATTGTTGTTGTTGAAGCCGTTGTGGTTGTCGTTGAAGCCGTTGTTGTTGTTGCTGAAGTCAAAGTTGTCTACCCCATGTCAGACAGGATCCCAGCCACGACACTTAGCCTAGTGTTCACTCTACTCCATCTTGACTATTATCTGAAAAGTGTTCGAATTGCCTTCCCGAAAATCGCCGCCACAATAAGAAAAAGTCCAACGAATTTGAGAAAATAAATTCAAAGCAATATTTTTCTTCTAGAAAATCCTTACTAACAAATTTTTATTTTTATACCTTAAATCTAACATAAGTTTTCTTATCTAAATAATCTATCTTTAAAGTTCTAGACCTCTTTCTTAATGCTCTCTATCTAACAGTATTTGTTTGGATGTATATCCAATACCTACAATTTCCAATATTACCAAAACTGACTGTATTTTAATTCATCACTTTCTTATAAAAAAAAAAACTCAGTTACTAGAATCTTTAAGTTACTTTTACTCAACTTATATTTCTTTTAAAAATTTTGTTGATTACTCAAGTACTCGGAACATGATACACTAGATTTTCAACCGGTTTCGCAATATCTGCTGACTATGTAGAATATCATATTTCGATCACCAATCGTAAAGTACCAAAACTAATTTTATTATTTAATCGGAACTGAAACAAAAAAAAATTCAATCCCATCGATAAAGGCTCACACGAAATACAAATTCAATCGTTTCATTCGATTAATCTTTTTTCAAAAAAAAAACTTTCCGAACTATATTCACGACTAAATTTTCCGATACCGATCCTTCGCAAGGATATGGATTTTATCCACACAAAAATTAAAACGTAGGACGTCTCCATCAAGAATTTCATCCCACCCCAAAACACAAGAAAGAAAAGTACGTAGGTATGCTTTCCACCAAAGTGTGTACTCACAGTAAAAAAAAGGAAAATGCAAAATTTAAAAATTTTAAAAATATATAAGAATTTATCAATATAATTTCGGTCCGCTGTGGAATTACAAAAGTTAGTTAAAATCATATATATATTTAAATAAATTCAATATAGTGGTCCAAAAAGTTCAATAAAATAAAGGTAGGTACGTAGCGAAGAAGGTGCACCCTATTCAGCAAGGTATCTATCCTGACCAGACAAAAAATTTAAAAATGATATTTAATTTTCTTTCAGGTATTAAAAGGCTGACATATATTTCTGTTCATGGGATCTTGATCACCGCATATGATTCTAGATCACCATTATAATAATTCATGACACAAGATCTTCTATATCTCTAGATCATGTAACAATTTCCAAAAAAAAATATTTTTTTTCTTTTCTGCAACGCAAGTTACACGTATATCATGAGATATGAATCGCATGTATACTGCATTTATTATTTTTTTATATTTTTATGTCACCTGTTTAGGTACATAACATTATGACACTCCCGACGATTTTACTTTATTAACTGACGAAACATAGGCATCTGTACCTATAAATTCAATTTAACTTGAACCATTAACGTAGGTATCCGTACCTATCATATCGCGTATAACAGATTTACCGACAAAAAAAAATAATTGTATACACAAACGTTAACTATCAACGACCGCTTTGACGAAAATATAGGTATTCGTATTTGCAAACACCGAATAGAAAAAGGTAGGTAAACGTACCTAACTCGTTATCATTAACTGACTTCAAACGTATATCTTAATTTTGTTATTTTACGAACGTATTTAACCGAATTTGTTTTCGTGCCGACTATAGTTACAGCACATAAGCTATGATCACACTTAGAGTAAGTATGATTACGTATAAAAGAAAATTAAAAAAAACTTTCACTTAAAAATCCTTTACAGGTAAGTAACTTCGCAATTTCTAATTTTACTCTGAATCTGACTTGAATTTAATTGAAACTTAATTTGAAATTATATTCGAATAGATCGAAAAAGTACATATTCATAATATCTGCTAAATTCGAAATAGTTTTTTTTTCTTTTAAATTTTTCTCTGAAAGTAGCTTTCAATATTGAACAATATGGTTTCAAAAATCTTCACAATTCGTATTCTTTGAGATTATTAACTTTTTTTTGAATTGCATAAGTGCCGGATTCGATAACATCCGCTTTTGGATCGAATTCCAATTTAAAATTTAACAGAAATCTTTTTCTTATTTGACAGAAATTTAGTGCATATGACCATATAAACGAGATAATTTTCTAGGCGATCTGAATAAATTTTATATTTAGTGTACAGAAATAATTCACTTTTTTTTTCTTTGATCATATAATTTTCACATATATATATATTTTATACCAATAGGGGTTCATAGGTGTAAGAAGAGAGGCGCAAATACAAAAGTATGTTATATAAAAAAAAACGTTACTGAATTACAGTACCTTAATATGCTGCTACTTATTCTTTGAGTTCAGCTACATTCCGCTACTTGATGCATCATCATTTCAGATGAGGTGATCTGCTACTCCATGTGTTGTGTTCGTCTCTGTCCTAGTGTCCTGTCCCTCGATGAAAATCTTTAGCGTTAGCCGCTTCGGCTAAAAATCCCTCGATGTCTGTAGTTTTCGTTCTGTCGTAGGTAATGTTGTATTTTTTTATGTGTATGTAGTCCCTCGTTGATTTTTTTTTTTTTTTCTGTTATGTGTGGCTGGCTGTAGCTAGTACACCAGCCTGTATCTTTATTACAATGATGTATTAGTTTCGTAGGTTTAAATTTTCAGCTTCAAGAATGTTTTAATTTAATTTTGTTGTATTACAGCGGTGTGTTAAGCAGGTACATCCCTTTTTTTAAAATTTGCCAAAAATGTTGCAGCTCATCTTTGTTCGTCCCATCTCTGGTTTACAGAACATCCAGAGGTACTTCTGAACTATTTTTCCTCATCTCCTGCCTTCAGTCAGGCAGATTGGTTGGAGAGTCCAATAGGGGTATTTATGATATCTCGTTTTTGGGGCTCGTAGGAACTTCCTTTTTTTTTCTTTTTCTGGATGTGGAGTGCTCCGTCGGCCTTCGTGAAACGTTCCTAGGATGATGATCCGCCAATCTGCCTAAGTGTGTCACGCAAAAAAAAATTATTAGAGGGTTTTTTTTTAAAAAAAACAAAATTTCAAAATCTAGTTAAAAGTTGCCAATTCTACATAAAAGCTTTCTAAAATTTTTCTACTAATTCTCTACTAATTTTCTACTAGTCGACTGCTTCTAAAAAAGTAATATTTTACTAATAACTTTGATATAGAACAAAAGAACTTTTTTTTTTTTTTTTTACCGCCATGTGCCTAAACCTGTACCGCATGTACAGTCATTTATGCACCATACTGTATTTCATTTTCTCAGTTACATTTTGATTCTTTGCTAAAAATTTTTTTTGCAAATTTTTGTAAATGGAATGTTTAAAATTTTACCTGATTGTTACTGTTGGGATGCCTGATATATTTCAATATTTTTTTTTTGGGTATTATTGCAGGTTGCTGTGGTTTCGGGTTGTACAAATCTCTGTAACTTGGATTGCGTCACCGGTATATATTTTGAGCACCGAAATACCACAAAAAAATTTCTTCGTAGCTTAGCACAATTTTTCTTTGATTTATTATGGGGCTTTCTTTTTGTCACTGCCTCAATATTATTCACTAAATGTGTATAGAAAAATTTTTAAACTATTTACTCTTCACATACTGCCAATTTGGAAAATTAATGACAAAAAAAAATAACTCACACTTTGGCTGCTGCGTACTTAGGTTTTTCTTTCTGCTTTTTATATATGGGCGTATGGTTTTTTCTAACTTTTATCACTATTAACTTACTGATATGTTCTTTGCCAAATTAAACTGGTCTTTGCCAAGAACTTTTTGCAAAAGAAAGCGCGCTTTAATTTTTTGTAACTTTTTAACTCGGTTCGGACAATAATTTATCGCGACTTCACCCTTAATAGTCTCTTATTTACTTTATATGTCATGATTTTTATATGTTTGTCTCGTTCTAGCCGTTCTTAGCTTTATGTTTGAACGTACGATCTCTATTGCTTCATGCGTATGGCATGACTTAAGGCTGCGTGTGTATTTTGCGAAGGTCAGTGTGATTGATGACTAATTATATCGAGTTAATTTCTCGGTTGTAAATTGCAACATTTCTATGCTTTTAATTTGATGTGTGTGGTATTCGTATATTTATATACATATTAATATGTAATGAGTAGTAATTATATTTTATTCATTTTTTTTTTCGGTAAGTTTTGTTTTCGCAACAAATTCTTTCGTGACAAATATATATTTTGCTATTGATAAATCTTTTTTCTTTATCTTTTCAGATTATTCGGGTACGTGATTTTAGGTGTTAAAATTTTATTCTCTTTTCAGATTTTTGTTTCCTTCTTCTTCTTTTTATTTTCTTTTCAGATCATTCAGGTGCGTTTCTGCTTTTTCAACTTTTCTTATTCGCTTTTTCCAGACTCATTTTCTTATTTGTTTTATTTCTTTTCGGTTACTCAGTTAATAAAAAAAACTACCTCAGACGACATGATTGGTTTCATTACTTTTCAGTTTAGTTGACACAACATTTTTCTGATTGGGTATGACTGATGTCAAATACTTGGGTTTTTCGCTAAATTCCTATTTTCTTCTAATTTATCACTTTTTACTTTACAGATGCTAATGATTTTAGGTGTTAAACTGTATTTCGAGAAAATTACCTGATTGAATAAAACTTTTCTTTTAGATAATGAATTGGAATTTGGTATGGTAAATGGTAAAATGATTGATTTGATTCAGTCATTTCTACTTTGTACTAACCTCGCTGCGTTCGATCACTTTCTATTATCTATTTTACTTCTAGTGATTTCTATGAGTTAATTATTTGGTTAAATTCATAAAATGCTGCACTTTTCTTACTGGCTTTCCACTACACTAGGTTTTCTAATTAGATGACTACTACGTACTCTGAAATAAAATAGGGTTTTTCTATGCGGATTTTTCTAATTTTGCCCTCTTCTGCTACCTAACACATAAATTTTTAATTGGCTCGACCTTTTTTCTAGACTTGATATTTTGTTTATTTTATCCTCCAGTGCGACCTATTCCATCCATATCTCCATCTGCTCTCGCTTACGGGCTGCCATTTTGCGTTCGGGTTGTGTTGACATTTTGCTCCATGCAAAAATTACGATCTGCCGTGTGCATGTATGTACTCTCCATGGACTAGTGAGTTTCGCGCGCAAACTACTCCACCATGTTACGACTTCTCTTATCCAACTACACGTATCGCTCGCCAGATGTAGTTAAATGTTCTGAATGGGAATTATTTTGAGTTGTGTGAGTCCGAATGCAAAGGTTTGTGTCTATGACACATTCCATTGAATTGGATTCTACACATTAACATTATTCGGAGTATTTAGGAAAATAAAATTGATTTCGTACTTTAGGAATATCTCGAAAATTTTCGAGTTGGTACGTTTTTTCACTGTAGTAGCATATTAGGCGTTACTCATATTTATGTTATTGTGCTGTCGAGATAAAGAAGTGTTTCCCTACAAAAAGTCCTTCTGAATTTATGCTCCCAGAAATATGATAAATACTTTTGAAGACTATCGACACTTATTTTAGCATTGATGGTTTATAAGTTGCGAACTCCTAGTTGAGGAATAAGTTGATGAAGCACTTCGAAGTAATTTTAATCTTTGATGACGGCTTCAATGACTATTAGAACGTTTTCGTACAACCGTCTGTCGCTTTTCCATGAAAAAAATCAGCACTGGAATATTGGTTTGCTTTTTGATGAAAACGTCTAAAAATTTACTATCAATTCCGATATAACAAATTGTTGCAAAATCACTTTCACTGTGAACTCTTTGAATTCATTCAATTCAAAATAGTTTCCATTAACACCACTTCTTCTTAAGTTTTATCAAAACGGCGCACCAAGCGCTAATTGGGTTTTATTCTAGTTGAATAGCCGCCATTCCTACCTAACACCACTGATAGTGAGACAGCGCGCAATCTACTTTCATATTTGAATGCCTTTCGAATCCTGAAAATAGAAAATACTAGAGGGCTCTGCAGTGGACTTATCTTTGTTTACTCATCATAATTATAGAGCCTGGCAGCTTTACAGTTGGGATATAAGAGGAAAAGTTTGTGACGCACTTGGGAAAGCAAGAAACAAAGGTATGTTTAAGGTAATACCTGACGATTAAGCGATGTAAGGCGATTATTTAAGCGATTTAAATACAAAAAAACTAAGACAAACATTTACACAAAGTAAACAAAATAGTTGTGCGGTACGGCCGCTAGCCCACAAAATTTGTGCCGTAGAATATATCCCTAAGTATGGTCTTGGTATTTTGTTAAACACTCAAAATATACATACAGAACAGGGTTTCCAAAAAAAAAAAAAATGGTCATATGGTAAAAGTCATGGTTGTTTGGCTACCAAAAATGGCCGCCAAATCGATCAACTTTCATTGTAACGATATTTCCGTACACAGTACGACAAATTAGCTGTAGACGACAGCTAAAGCAGAATTGCGTATTCTGTATATTTGTTTATATTGCCATTTATCAGTATCATCTGTATGTGTTATGTGAGTACTCATTTCTCTAGTTTGTTTGATCTTTCGTTTTATCTCGTTCGTGAACTAATGAACTATTTTACAATTGAATTGTTGAAATATTGAATTATTATTGAACTTTTGAACTATTCAACTATTGAAATTTTAAAATATTGAAATATTGAACTTTTAAAGAATTTATATATTAAACTTTTGAAATATTGAACTACTGAGTTATTAAACTATTGAAGTTTTTAAATATTGAACTATTAAACTTTTAAAGTATTGATATATTGAACTATTGAACTACCCATTGAACTTTTGAGCTGTTGAACTATTAAAATATTTCATTATTAGACTATTCCACTTTTGAACTATTCTTCTGTTGAACTATTGAGTTATTGAATTATTGATTTTATAAACGATATTGAACTATTGAACTACTGTACTGTTGAAGTATTGAAATATTAAACTTTTGAACTATTGAACTATTGCATTATAAATCTGTAGAACTTTTAATATATTCAACTATTAATATTTTGATCTATTCAACTTTTGAAGTATTGAACTATTGTTTCACAATATTGAGCTATTGAACTATATTTATCTATTGAAAAATTGAACTAAATGAAATATATGATTAGAAACTAGTTTGCTCAGTCTAGTATCTAGTTGCAAGAGCTTCTCTTTGAACTATTTGCTTACCGAATATGAGACCATTGTTATCTTACACTGAGGCTAAAGTGAACTGGCTACCAAAATAATGTGGTTTAACCCCACTAGGTTTCTTTTTTTGGGGTAATTATGAAGTTATAGGTCTTTTCCAATAATCCGCAAACCCACCTATGCCCACAAAATCAACATTACCCATGCGGCATTGCTCAAACTATAAGCATATATGATCTTTATAGTAATGAACTTCTCGTATGGTGTATGAACGTTTCTCATTCATTAGGTCCTTCAAATTAAACAACAAATAAATTCCATTATCCAACACACAACCAAAAGTACATAAACATCTACCCGAAGTACAAAACCTTTTGCAATTGAAGCGTTGGTTGGGAGGAAGTGCATTTTTGAATTTTCCTTTTTTTTTCCATAAAAAAATGAAGATGCTACATGAAAACTTGAATTTCTATCTGGTCTAAGTATAACTTTACGGTGGCTTGCCGTAACTTTATCTTCTTATCACTAAAAGGTATCCATTATTTCATTTAAGATGTAAATCATATTAAAACTTTTAAAATAACTTGAAACTTAAACTATTAGCAGCCTCTTTTAATTGGTTTACCTTTATAGAGTAAAAGTTTTATCAGAGATCAAATGTAAATTTTTAATTTGAACAGCGAAATGGATAAATATTATGTACATTAGTAAAGTTTCCAAGAAAATGCCATCTTTAAATTTATTTAATTGTTTCGTATCATCTAGGTCTAGCTAGACTATAGATAGGTACCTAATTCTTAAATTTCGCATCAATTAATTGCAATGAAGATATCATGATATTAGGTAATTAAATTAAAAAGGTCCTCATGATATTGGTATTAAGAGTAATGTTTTCACAGATGGTGATGTTTTCAATTAATGAAGAACTTTACAAAGAAAAAAATTCACTTTAAATTTACAGGTGTACTGTGGGTTCTTAATAATTTACAATCATATAGTTCCAAAGGGCAAAAGACTACCGTGATTTCAGTTCATTGCAAACATCCAAGTGCTTTTCAAAATGAAAAATCGTCCCACAAAAAAAAAATTACGAACACACATTCTCTTTATCAACCAAGTCCGTTGTGTAATTAGTTCAAGGAGGAAGCCACTGATGTTTCAAAAAAAAAAAAAAAAAATGTGAGTGTCCAAGTCAATTGCATTTTCTTTAGTTAGTTCATGAGTGAAAATGATATACAGGATACGATAGGTACTATGGCGTGGAGTAATGCCAGCACATCTGCAGACTTATTTTTCTCCCATCATAGTATGTACTTCATTAAAAAGTCCTCGAAAGGAGGTGGCTAGGTACTTTTATAAATGAACTTCATTATTAACTGCACTACAAAATGTTTTCGCAGTTCTTTATTCTTCAAAAGTGTTGGCAGGGTTTTTATATTTATTGTCGTTGCGAGAGCATTCACATTTGCTTGATAACCATGAAATTATTTATTGCATCCTTCCCACAATGTTATCTATAGAGCAACTTGTTCGTTTCCTGTTTACTTCTCTCACAGTCAATGGCAATAGGATTTGATAAGGATTTTTTTGTTTATTTGTAAAAATGAAAGGGAGACAGACCCAAAGAAATAGATTTAAAATGGAATTTGTTCATATAAAAACAATGGAAATAGACGACTGCCCTATTCGAACACTATTATTCTAAACCTGTTTGTTTAAAAATATTCTACTGAAGCGTGTGTTGTCTGTTTGGTTTTCTAGAGAGAAACCCATACACAAAGGATCTTTTATTTCTTTTGAATAAAAGCTTTTGCTTATTTTCATTCTTTTACTTTTTCTTTGTTATTGAACAAATGAGGTTTACCGACGCATACGTAACTTATATGAATAAAGTCACAAAGGATATTTACCACAGTGACTGCCTTTAAACTCAACGACTTTGTGGTTGTTATAAAAAAAAAAAATTCTCGCAGCATCATCTTACCTATACGATCAATCATCCTTAATACTTTTAACAATAAGTATAATAAAACTTTAAATCCATCAAAAAGGATATTATGCAATATCCCTTTACATGGTAAATTTCTAAACAAGATACACGAAATGAAAGTCATCTTTAAGAATTTTCAAAAAGTAAACCTTTAACCAAAATGATGGGAAGCAACAAAGTCCATGGATTAAAGGATGAATTTTTCGAGATTAAGAAAAGTTTGTATATCTGTAATATTGTAAAAGACTAAAAGGACACAAGATGAATACATTAAGGAAATAAGTTGATTTTGGGGATGAATATGCTATTAATATGTTGCCTCAAATGATTTTGAATGTGCGATAAAATTGGATATCCGGGTCTTTTGCTCAAAGAAAGTGAGAACAATTTGTGTTTCAAAGTTTTCGTTTTGTCCTTTTTGGGTAGGTCTCTGATTAATTCGTAAGGTGAACATCATGCTGTTAACACTATACAACATGTGTTTACCCCAGATAAACCTTTTAAGTCATTTAAAATAAGAGATGACAAACAAAAAGGTAGAATATCGGATCTACAAATTCATTCTTAAATTGTTTCTTCTTTTTTTTTTGTAAAGTTGGTAGAATTTTAATTGCTTCGCATTTGGTCTCAAGTTGTAGTCAGTTGTATGTTTGCAAAATTCATTTGACTTCTCTTCAGATTGCTTAAGTCATTCCAATAGCTTTTGATTGTTTTACTAAATGCCACAAGAGATTTTTAATTGCTTAAATTAAAACTTTTAATGGATAAAGATATTATCGTACCTATTTGAATTTTATTTGAACATTGAAACAGATATTACGACGCCAACGATGGAAATCATGAGAGTTGGTTTGTCTTTTTATGTTGTTCAAACAATACATATAAATCCTACAAATCCTAAAATGTGTGCTTAAAATTTGAAGGGATTTTTGGAATTTGTATTTTTAATACTTTAAAATAGCTTGGCGCACTGCACTTTACACCTCGTAAACTAGGGGTTATTAATACCCTTTATATACTTATGATTTAAAACAATGCGTGGGAATAATCGTATAGAAGATAAATGTTTATGTACTCAGCCAGAATAATATATAAATGACATTACTTATATTATTTATTTTTTAGTCAATGACTAAGTAGATATATAAAATAAATGTGTTTTTTTATAATTAATACAAATCTTATCTACCTAAAGAAAGAAATGGATTCACAAAGTTACTATCTCAAATCGTAGTATTTCCAGTAACAAAAATAAGGGAGTTCAGACGTTGTTCACGAACACAATTTCTTTATTGCTATTTCGACAATAAAACTTAACCCCCAGATTAGAAAAAATGTCAGTCAAACTCAGTGGCGTAGCAGGGGCTAGGGGGGGCACAGGGCCCCGGGCGGCACTTAAATAGGGGCGGTAAAATTGGCTGGAGTGCAAACTTTTTTTTATCAGTTTGTTTTAAGTTAACAATTACTCTACAACTTACATACACAAATACCTTCTTAAGCTAAATAGTAAAATAAATATCGAATTCACAAAGATCAAACAAGTCAAGTATTTCGAACCTTAAAATTGGAAATCAAAAAGTAGAAGTAGTGCAATTTTTTATTGATTTCCTCGAAACAAGAAAAAAAATGCTGACGGCATTTCTGATATGATTTTAAGTAAGCTCAAGATTGATGGTCTTAATATAAAGGATTGCAGAGTTCAAGTATATGAAAGGTACCCAAAGCCGGTGTTATAACAGGGAAATAGAAAGGACATCAACAAAGGCTTTAAGACATTAACCCCAAAGCTCGTAAATCTGCATGGCGTACATTCTGCTGCGGGTGAATCGAATTTAATTACTTTCATCGGAATATTTGATTGATTGTTTTGTTTTTTTCCAAGGCCAGATTCAGTATACAAGATATTATAAGTTGACAATACTTGCATGCAATGAGGTTATTATCAATTCTTTGGAAAAAGTTTCGGAGGCAAACGAAATTCAAATATTCGTCAGCTTTGTTTATGGCAATTTCAAGTGCTTGTAAAGTAAGTCTTTTTAAATTTTCCTCTCACAGAAAAGTAAGATGAATTATTAGATATACATATATAGTGCATCAAATCATGCAAAACATTAGGGTCAAAGCTTTGGTATATAAGTAGTACCTCCCGGAATAATTTAAATGACGCTACTCTGTGGAATGAGAACGAGCTGCAAAGAAAATATTTTTTAGTTTGTAAAGGATCGTAGTCGTAGTTAAAATCAAACAAAGGTTTTTCCAGCTATACAGCTTATCGAGCAATTTCGATTTCGACTTTGTTCCGCATTCCAAACTCCTGAACTTGATATAGGTTTGTTCAATATATACAATGAACTAGTAAACGTGCTTTTGTTTTCGAAAAGAATAATAGGTTTTTTATTGACCGCAATATATCGATGTAAATAAAACACAAATATTTTTTTAATTTAATTTAATGCAAATTATATTGAACGCATTTCGTGCTTATAATTGTAGGCACATCATTACCGATCGCTAACGCTAAGTAGACATACGTTGAAACAAATTTAATTCTGACTATAGATCAGGACACCACTGAGTGTACTGGTACCGAAGACCTAGATATCGATTTTGCCATTATTAAGAGTAGAAAGTACAAAATACATATAAGTTTTTTTTTTTTCTATATTAAAATAATTTATTTTAGAGACGAATCACTTTTGGTTGAAATTGTCTAATTATAATTTATTTATGATAATCCAAGTGAGTTATTTACAATTAAACAATTTTATAATTTACAAAATAAATTTGTTTAATTAAAAATAAAGTAACTGGTTTGGAATACAATACCATAAATAAATTATAACAATAAAATAAATTTACAATAACACAGAAACCTTTGAATTATTGTGTTGTCATTTATTTCCTGATATTTTTGTATTGTTTATTCACTTTATTTTAAAAACTATGAATTAAAATTAAAAAAAAAAATACAAATACAAGTTGTAGCGTAGCAGTAAGAGTGCCAGACTATCATGCAAGGTCAGAGGTCTGTGTTCAATTTCTTACGTTAAACTAGAAAAAATTGGGGCACGGCTTCAAGAGTATCCTTATTATGATAAAGTACATTTCCATAGTCGTTCATACTCGACGAAAAAATTGTAGGAGCATGAAGAATAAATCTATGAAGGTTTGTTTCTTTACTGTTTCAGTTTTATTTTTTTAAATGCAAGAATTAAAAAAAAAACCACTGAACATTTTTTTGGAGAGGGGCGGTAAAAATTTGCTCTACCCCGGGCGGCACAAACACTTGCTACGCCGCCGCTGGTCAAACGGCAACATTCAAAGTGCTAAATCTATGTTTATATAAAAACCATATCAGTTTTTACTTGCGATATTTTTGTAAGTATCTATTTTTATTTCGCATATAAATTGATAAGAAAAACGTACTCAAACCTTGTCAAATCTTTAAAAAGATATTATAGCATTACTTTGATAATTTATTTAATAAACCTGACCTTAAATTATTAATATTTTGTTTAGTACATTCACTTATTCTTTTTATTTATTTTTATTATTATATACCTGCAATCACAATAAAAAATAAAATATACAATCTTTTGATAGTACAAAAAATAACAAGATTTTGCCTGTTTTATATTCAGTTTAAAAGTCAATAAACCTTGACTGTGTTTATAAGCTTATAATTTCTTAATTACATTTTATCAAAAATTCGTGAACATCTCTTTGGTATTGTAATTATAATGTGAACAGTACACTCTTGACAAAAACAACCCCTGACAAACGAAATAACGTGTTACTTCATTAAAAGATAATTTCAATTCTACTAATATTGACTCGAAAATAGCATTTTCTCATCTGACTCAATTTTTCATCTATGATCTCTTAATTCGTTTAATTTTCATTGTATATATAGGTACTTTTATTGTATCTTAATAATTACAGTTAGCGGTTTTTAGAAATATTGTATATCTACTCATCTATGCACTATGTATTAATGACTGTGTAGCTAAACAAAAATGTCTGTACGGTTGATTGGTACTTTTTTTGTGAGTCATTTAACATTTATCGAGGGTTTACTGTATTTTATTTGATTTGCAATTAAAGTTTTGTTAATAATGTCAATATTTACGAAAGCATATCAAATTATGTACATAGCTCAATAAAATTGTGTCAATTTAATGTATTTTGACGTTGACATTAAAATTTTGGCACAGCCTATCGAAATTAAAAGTAATCAGTAAAAAACGAATGGGATTGGAAGGAAGTCATACATAAAAGTTCTCACACCTGTTATTTGATTCCGGTCTAATTAAAATAAAAACCAACAAACGACACAAAATTACAGAAATACCTAGTGCTACAACGGTCCCTAAGAATCAAAAGGGAAAATAGAATACCAAAAGCATATTATAATTTTTAATTGAGTGAGTGTAATGTTTTGAAAATATGTTGTGCGTAGTTTTTTTTACTGTGTGGCATCAAATCTTAATTACTACACTAATCGGATGAGTTGAAACATGAGTTGATGAGTTGAAACATGGATGAGTTGAAATCTGAAAACAAAAAGACACCTTAAACATTAAATTTGTACCTAATAGTTAACATAATATTTAAAAAAAAAAAAACCTTGATAAATCAAAATACCATATTCGCGTTTTATCCAAAAGTACCGAATTCTGTCCACCCATTTCAGTGCCATTAACGTCAAGAGTACATTATAGGTTGGGAAGGATAAGGCAGTTACAAGGCCATTGAAACACATATATGAAAGCATACACAGCCCTTATAATAAAACACACATTTTAAATTTTTTTGTCTATCTGTCTCTCTGTCTGTCGGTCTGTCTGTTTGTCCTGGCTAATCTCGAGAAACGGCTGGACCGATTTTGACGAGACTTTCACTGGCAGATAGATAATGCTGTGGCGCGGTACTAAGGCTATTTCATTTACTCCCTAGATGGCCGCTCCGGTCACTTTTTTTTTTACAAAAATTGTTTATATGTCCGGTCAGAAACTACGCTTGACAGATTTTGATGGGACTTGCCACTTTAAAATAGCTGATGTTGTATGGAGTGACTTAGGTTATTTTAATTACCCTCTACATGGCGCTGGTATCGCTTTTTTCAAGAAAATTCTAATTTATGGACCAATCTGACTCAAAATCACACCATGGGGCCTATTCTGGTTCTGTAAAAACGTGAATACAAAAAATCCTTTGAATTTATTTTGGTTGTTTTTATTGTATTTTTCTTGTTATAGAGGTTGCTAGGGGCCGATTCTGGTTCTATGAAAAAATCAAATAAAATGGCTCGACAAAAAAAAATTAATATTTTTTTCAAAAACTATTCATAAGAATCCATCTACAAACTTGTTTTAAAAACATTGAGTCAGTTTTTAAAAAATTAATAAACAAAAATCGTGAAAAAAAATTTCAAGAGCGAAATTGGGACGTCATCTTAATAAAATTGTTAACGTCGCGTAAAAGGAGCTTAAAAAACAACTTTTGTACGGAAGCAATACCCACACCTACTAATTTACATACCTACTGACATTTACATACCAAATTTGGATTTGAGATTATTATTCAAAGTAAATACTAAATATTTATCTACGTTCTACATCGATGTACAAAAATATCTCTCACTTGTCAATAATAGGCGTCCACAGGGGTGGGCAAGGGGGGGCTCTTGCCCCCCTGGCTCTGAGCATGACTTTTGTCTACCAACATTTTATGAGTTCTTAATAAGGAATGTTTACTGTTTATTGGTCATTTTTTCAATTTTCATAGGATGTCCACCCTGACTTTGGACCTTGATGGTCAAACATTGTTTATTGATCATAAAAATGAATTTAATTTTTAATTCCATGTTGACCTGCAAGTTTGTTCACATAATAGACAGCGACCACCAGACATACGTCATTGCGCTGAATGTTTGTGTGTATGTTCGCTTTAGTTGAGGCATCAAATTTTGTTCTACACGAACCTTGGTTCGCGGTGGCTTTGGCATGTATGTGAAAAACAGATGCAATTTTCTGAAAATTGACTTGAAACTGAAAAAAAAAATACAAAAACAACAGTAATACTTACTGTAAGGCCAGAAATCACCTCTTTCATTTTCTTTTAAATAAAGTTGTTTTAGTGAACAGTTTTTTAATTAATTTTGAAACTCAATAACTTGAAAGAAAAATTCAAAAAAAAAATTCTATTACTACCTACATATTTTCGTTTCAAAATTCAATGCTCTTATCAATTTCAAGAAAAATACTGAAAACCGCATGGTCTTAGGGCTTTTTTGCCAAGTTATTCAAAAATAACCAAACCGTCTTCTTCATAAAAGCAAGAAAATCTAGCTTATTGTTGTACTGTTATTTTTGATTAGCTCGACAACAAAAAGTCCTAGAACCATACGGTGAAGCATTTAGTCAATAGCTCAACTCAACTGCATGAACGGCATGACCAGCGTTGCATGATGAACGTTTGACAGTTTGCGTTCACACTAGTCAAGCATGCCGTCAACCACCTTAATCATCAGCAGAATATCGAAATATTGTAAAAACCATCATGCCGCTTGACAAGCCGCATGAAGCGTTCACACTTTCAAAACTGAGCTCATCATGCCGCGCTTGTCATGTCTGCAGCTGCAGTTGAACTCCTGTGAACTCCCCTTATAAGAAACGTTTTTCTCGCGCCGCTTGAGGATACCGTTAGATTTTACTAAATATTGTGCTGCGGCTGTGATTTGCTTGGTCGGTCCCAAGTGGTGCTGGTGGTCGATGAGCTCAGTCGTTCATTTGTCTGGTTTGAAGCAACACGCTTTCATATATTTAGCGATTTCATTCAGTGTTTTCCATTTCTATTTCTTTTCATTCAGTGTTTTCAATTGAATAAGTTCATATTATAAAATTTCATTATTCTTTAAATCAAATATTAGTGTCCGCCATTCTCGCCACTACATGCACAGCAGAGCGATCTTTTAGTACATTAAGAATGGTAAAACAAAAACTTGACTAAGATCAAAAATGAGCGATGAAAGGCTTGATGCGTTGTGAATGATAAACATTCACAAAAATTTAGTAAAAGAAGATACAGATTTGTATAGTAAAATTATAGATCATTTTGGTAAAACACCACGAAAACCAGCGATTCCGGTTTTCAAAACAATAAAAATAAATTTTTAATGAGCATTATTTTAGTATTTATTATTACCATAAAAGAAAAAAAAAGTGAGAAGGTTGCATTAAAAAATTGAATCATTTGTCAATAAAATTTAAAATCGTCGTAAAAGTTTTATCAAAATATTTTGTCTGCCCCCCCCCCCCCCTTCTGGGAAAAATCCTGCGGGCGCCTATGTTGTCAATCAAATGCATTTCACATTCTGATATCTCTAATTACGCTTATATAAAAGAATAATCTAGCTTTAATTAATTCCTGAAACACCAATTAACTTTTTCGCACAACAATCACAAAATCTACTGCGTCATCAGGTATTTTGACGATAATTTTGCAAATCAATAAAATTCCTCAAAATTTTGTATGCCAACAAAAAAAAACCTATTAATAAAATCAAAGATTAACATCTTCAAAAAAGAAATCAACTTAAATGCCGGTCGCGTAATTTTATTATACGACAAAGTACGATAACCGCATAGTATAAGCCAACCAGCACTCTCAAAGAACAAAACTCTGTTACTGATTACAGACAGACAAGTGCGGTGACTGAGGAAACAAGTCATATTTTTTAAAGCGCCCTATATCGATTTAATCAAATATTTATTTAACAATAATTTCACGTGTCGCACAGTGGACATCCCAGGTGCAAGTGTTCCCTTCCGTTTACTTTTACTTCATTGATTACTTGCGTCACTTACTGCAAATATTTGCAGATATAGTTCTTTTGTGACAGCTGACACACCACACGCAAAGTGTCAAATATTACCTTGACCGAAAGAATTCACTAAAAGTGCTTACGCGCGTTCCTTGGCTTTCTGTTTATGGTTTTATTTTTGTTTTGTTTTGTTATTGTTGGACCATAAAAGTAACTGTATTTTATTATTATTATGGTTTGTTTTAATTCCCGCTTAAGCCCTCAAGTGTCATAAATTACTTAAGCTGTATTTATATCGTTTTTATCGAGTCAAAAGTGCGTGACAAATCAAAACCTCCCTTCCGTTTTATCATGCGTGGCGGTAGAACTTTTGATTAAAATTCCATTGTTTGAAAAATAATTCAAAGTGTTAAGATATTTTTAAATTGAATGTACTTACATATTAAAATTAATTTAGTGCACAAAGTATCTTAATAAAAAGCTTGTACAAGTATTATTGGCCTCGATTTTTTCTTTCCTTAAATTGTTGCAAATTTTCAAGTGGTTAGACGTCACAGTGATTTATCAAAAGATTGTCATTCTGAATTAATTCGTTTATTGACAATAATATCAGATATGAAATAATTTTATTTTAAACATCAGTGAGAATTATTAATGATTATTATCATTTTTTTTTAAAGAACAAATTGAAACCTTTGAGCTGGAAAGGTTGAAATTCAAAAAGAAGGTAAACAAATTAAAAATTATTCTTTAATCATATGAAGCTGATAATATAGCTATATGAACGGGTTTATCTGTTTTGAATGGAAAAATTTTATACTCCACTTTCTAAAAGTTTCCACTTTTTGTATGTCTAGTGGAAAATTTTGGGAAGTCTTTTAAAGATGGCTAGATTATATGGAATCACATGAATAATGAATCAGGGAAGTAAGTGTCGATGTTAAGTGGAAGAGCAGTGTATAAATGTAAAGGGTTTACGAAAACTGATGTATAAATGTGTGCCTAAAGAGTTTTGTTGGTAAATTGAAATATGTATGCTATTAGACTCACATATTCATGGCCATGGTAGCCTTTTGCCAGAAAGTCGATTATTGCATTTTGCAGAAAGTGTTTCGTTTGAAAATCTACTGTAGGTGTAGCGAGAACCTCTTCGAGCCTTACTAATAATCAAATTTAGCTTAAATAAAATGTTCACACTTAAGACAAAATTTGCACCGAAATTTTCGAAAGGGGCCGGTTATAGCGATCAGAAAAAAGAATCTGGAAAAACTTTTCTAATCGGTCATTAAATATATATTCTGACTTTATTTGAAACACAAATGCTACATTTATCGATGGCAAATAAATCACAGAATTTTTTCTGATGATAAAAAATTTAATTACGCACTTTTTTGTAAAATATACTTTCTGATGGAATTTTCGTACGAAAAATTAATAAATAAATAATACTCCCGCTCGAATACACTTGAATTTCAATTTCATTTAAGTAAATCTAAGATAGACGCTTAGTTGAGAATTTTTTTGACTTAAGTGACGATTATGAATTCCACCCTAAGACAACCCATTTTTCCCAATTCAGGGTATTATACAAAAAAAATCGTGGTTATAATCAATAAAGCCGTTGACGAGAAAGCTCAGGAATTCAATGAATGGTTTGATCAAATCTAAGTTTCAACACTCTTTCCAAAAATGCTTAGTATAATTTCAATTATTTTGATGTGTAAGCATCATAGCACCTGATATTCAAGAAGACGAAGATTTTAGTATTCCAAATTAACTCCGTAAATCACCGTTGTACCTACATAATGTAAACTTTTTTTTAACTTTTGGATGAAAATCTGAAAGTAGGAATTTTTGAATTGTTGTACGTCGGTTAAAATTTTCATACAAACAGCCAAGAAAAGTTGTTTCAGCTAAAAACAGTCTAAAAACGCCATCATCTTTTAGTGTTAAATACGTGTACTAATTTCGCCATTAAAATTTAAATGAAAACGATAATATATTCATCTGTAAGTAACTCATGGCATAAGGAGTGGATGGGTTTTGTAAAATAAAAGTAGTTTGATAATAATTTCCACCAAAATATTTCAATAGTAAATAATTAATTAAAGAAATCATATCACTGCTACGCAGATATGATTTAGTTATGTTGGAACACGCGTGAAGTTGGCTACTGGCGGTCCATATCTAATACGTCAATGGTTCCAACATAACTGCCAGCGCTATAAATTTAGGTACACCACCAAATCTACCTTGTATGTACATTCGTAGAGTAAATTTTGTCAAAATCCTTACAGCCATATAAAAATAAATTGAAAAACTCATCAAAAATTTGGATAAAATTCATCAAATTTTGTGTGCAGACGGCATGAATAAACATACGTGCTTATAGGCTTCTCCGTCATCGTAATTTAAGATTTTATTAAAATCTTCATTTTTTAGTTGAATCCTATTCAACCCATGTATATCGGGCTTCCAATTTGAAGGTCTTTTTCAATTTTTCATTTTCAACTGAAAACTCAATGTACACATACTTGTTTGTGTGAATGTTTTGTAATGGAAATCTCTTGATCGATTAAGCTTATATTTTTGGGCATAGACTTTCAGCTGAGTATGCGTGGACCTAATTTTTCCTCACATTAGGAATAAAATTAACAATCACCATTATCCTGCTTAAATTGATTGATTGAAATGCATTATCTCCATAATTTTCTTCATGGTTAAATATATTTTCAATTTAATCAATGCCAATCAATCCGTTAATAAGATGGAATTTACCATTATTCATTACCACTCCGTCATCATTTTAAATGTAATAACTTTTGCTATTATGTTTTTAACATTTTATCCTTTGGAATATGTTAAGAGTGTTACAAGAACTAATCATCTATAGTATTCCAGAAGTCTGCATATTACTCAGCCTTACGTTACCATAATTCCTGTTATAAACAAGAACACAACCAAACCATTCTAATAAATCAAAAATGGAAGAGGAAAGTTCTCTTCATCGTTATTTATAAGAAGTACCTACATCATACATATATTAAGAATGCCCAACATTTATCAAAGCTTTAAGTAAAATGCATATTCCTTATAAGTTAGCAACAAATGCTTGTTAAAAGCTTTTAATTTATTGAAATGGGTTCTTCATCTTAATATTATATTACATCAGCATATTTTCATTACAACACACGAGAATTTTGTAATTAATATATTTAATATAACGTCTTCAAGACTAAAGGATCTTAGCTGGTAATGTTGTAGGCGAAATGGTCTGTTAACAGTTCTTATTGCATTAAGAAAGTCAATAAATTTAATTCACATTTATGTCAAAACATTTCATCACTCTGCTGGGGTGACATATATGACATAAATGCATGACCAAACTACTTCATATACACAAACCACTTATTTCTTAACATCTCAATATAATTTTAATTACTCATAACTTTTAGTGGGATGCACCACTTCAAGACTATAATGGGGGCTAACCCGTAACCCGGCCTCATCATCCTTTAAGTTTGTCAACAAAATGATGAAAATTTATTCAATTAAACGAGGAAATATCTATCGAATGACGTTGAAGAGTGGTGGAGAGGCAAACAGATTACCATATCATGAAGTAGGATTGTTCTGAATTACTTCCCATATAGTTAAAGGATTGCGAAGGACGCATATGAAAACGCAGTCGATTTACTCGATTATAGACTTTAGAGCTCTCAATAGCTAAGTAGTGTGGATAGCTGGCGGGAAACCGCATCTCACAATATATGCCTTCCTAGTTTAAAGTGGTTCCACCCAAGTGCTCGGAGTGATATCAATGTCCAAGTAAACTTTGTGAAGTACAGGATCCTCGAGAGTTAAAAAAATGGAAATGAATCTGCTTCCAGCTTCATGATTTATTCATGAGTTGACTTTTTGGGGGGATAAATCACACAATTTTATTATAGTACTAAAAAAAAAGAATACCCAACCGTCCAAACACTTGTATATGCAGTGTGATTCTATTTTCACTGTACGTACAGTACAGCATGTGGTAAAAATGGTATTGTGGAGAAGATTTTGAAAATTGAAGGGAAATTTAAGAGGAAGTTATTTAAGTGATTTTGGGATAAAAAAGTACACGTATGGCTGAGAGGGTTTTGTTTTTGAATGCGTGGTAATGTCAAACATCGCCAAAAAAAGGAAAAATATTTATTTTGAAATAAAGTGCTTAAGATGCTCATGACGTTTTTTGCGTACAAAAATGAATTAAGCTTAAAGGTCCTCTAACGATAAAATTAAACTTGTGAAGCAACGGACCGTTTTTACATATCCGTTTCAATTGATATGATATTTAGCTTTGGTCTTGAAATTTTAACTATGCATTATCCAACTAATAGGAGGTTTAGGTATATTTTCAAAAAACTGCATTACCTATTTGGAAATACAAAATTTAAAGATCTATAGATACATCAATCTTTGAGTCGCAGATTTTTTTTTTCAAATTAATCGACCTTGCAACAATTTTATTCCATAGTTTCAAAATTACAATTAAAATAACAATTATGTATAATTCCAACTACAATAATTACATTACAGTAAAAATAACAACTTTAATTGATACATTTAGAATTATAATAACAATTACAATTTTAATGACAATAACTATTAAAAAAAAAAAAATTAAATAAAAACAACAAGTTAGTTGGTATTTATTTTAGTGGAGTAATCGAACTATTAAATTACAATTACAATTACAATTACAAACTACAATTACAATTACAGTTACAATTACAATTACAATTACAATTACAATTACATTCACAATTACATTCACAATTACAATTACAATAACAATAACAATTACAACTACAGTTACAGTTACAATTACAATTACAATTACAATTACAATTACAATTACAATTACAATTACAATTACAATTACAATTACAATTACAATTACAATTACATTTACAATTACAATTACAATTACAATTACATTTACAATTACAATTACAATTACAATTACAATTACAATTACAATTACAATTACAATTACAATTACAATTACAATTACAATTACAATTACAATTACAATTACAATTACAATTACAATTACAATTACAATTACAATTACAATTACAATTACTATTATAGTTACAATTACAATTACAATTATGATTACAATAACAATTACGATTACAACTACAATTACAGTTACAATAACAATTACAATTACAATTGCAATTAAAATTACAGTTACAGTTACAATTACAATTATAATTACAATTACAACTTTTCTTATAACTACGAAAAAAACAAACACAACTATATACCTACATACAAACAAAAAAAGTAAAGATGTGTGATGAACTTAATCTTTTAGTTTCTAAGTTTAAAAAACTTACAATAACAATAACAATTATAATTACAATAACAATTAAGATTACAATTACAATTACAGTTACAATTACAATTACAATTACAGTTACAATAAAAATTACAATTACAATTGCAATTAAAATTACATTTACAGTTACAACTACAATTATAATTTCAATTACAACTTTTCTTATAACTACGCAAAAACAAACACAACTACCTACATATAAACACAAAAGTAAATATGTATGATGAATTTAATTTTTTAGTTTCTAAGTTTAAAAAAAACCATTAGAAAAACTCAGTTACTCAAGTATAACATTTTTTTTATATTGTATTTTTAGTGCAACTTGAATGTCCGTTAATAAACCAACCCAATGAAGTTAAAGAAGAGCTAAACCTTAAATACATTTCAACCAACTTATTTCAAACTTCAAACAAAATGGATCTCAGAAACACAACTGAGATGAGTGTGTCAACTGACACATACATCCAAGGTTGCAAGTCAACGGATTTGATTCGACCAAAGGATTCAACTGCACACGGCAAGTCTGAAGGTAAGTCTATATTTGTCAATTTTTTTTAGTATTTACACCATACATTTCATTTCACTATAAGAATCAGATTAATTGGTGCACACCTGCTCGCTGTATATAGAGCAGTTTATGCATAATGCAAATAGGATGAATCATTCAAAATCTCCTTCCTTTGCAATCTTACAACATAGCTATGTATTCATGTATGTAAAGATACATACGTCAGCAGGTAATCTGTTATATGAATATCATATCCTCGATTATTGCCCTGCATACATTCATATAGTAAGTGCATGCAAACACTACCGTGACGAAGAGCATAATGACCTTGAGAGGACTCACATGACACTCATCTGAGTTAAAAATCATATAGACTTACAGAAAAAAAAAAAAAAAACGGAAATGCAATTTGTGTGAAAAATTTTTAGTCCTCTCTGCTGCCGGGGTCGAGTTGCAACTTGACCTAGACTTTGTAGGTTTCTTTTATTGTCATTGTTCTTTCAATGTATCCTTTTTGACCTTAGAAATAGGCAGTATAATTATACCGTTGGAATCAAATCTACTTATAGTAAATATATGTGTGACAGCATGATTTACGTGTAATGTTGCACAATACAAACAAAACTATAGGATTCATTTTAGTTATGATATTGAGGTCTATCACGCGACATCTTCAACATCATTATATGAAAGGCATCATTCGAAACAAATTCTAAAGGTCGTTAAAAGTGATATAAATATGTTATGTATATATTGTACATAAATTTCGATGACATTGACATCATTGCATAAATTGATCAATTAATTCCAAAATTTTAGTAATAGATTCATCAGCATTCCAATGCAACCATCAGCTTCAGTACTTTATTAACTCAGAGTACATACATATATGTATTTGTTGTGGCACAGAACAAATTAGGTAGTGCGTATTTCTCTAGAATTTTGTATTCTTTCAATTTTCAATTTTGTAGCACCGGGCGAAACGCAATATTTTCTTGGACTTTAGGCCGCTAAACGCATTAATTTTGAATAATAATTCTGAAAAGTCCACTTAAAATAAACTGATGCTAAGTCTTCTAATTGGTTGAATATTCTTAATATAAAATATAAACTCTTTAAATTAATTTTCATATTAGTATATAGAATTCGTATCATTATTTATTTTATTTCTTTGTTATGTTTTTCAATTTATTTATATAAAATAATTTTGTAAGTTCTTACAATTAACTTAAAATGCAATACCGAATTAAAAATAAAAATATAAAAATAAATTACTTTGAAAGTTAATTTAGAACAAACTAATGGAAAACTCACCAAAAATTAATTTTGATAGACCAATTATTTTTAAATATTACAAAAAATAAAAAAAAAAAATTACCAAAATCGTAGGTCTAGTTTTTTTCAAAAAACTTATATTTAAATATTTTTATGAAAAATTTTGAGTTTCTATCTCACTTAATAAATTTTTCTGCGAAAACTATCTTTCAAAAAAATTCATCAATAATTGGTTTTCAGAATATTAAATTTTAAAAAAAGTTATAAAAAAATTAAAAATTTTGAAATAAAATTTGGTGCCATGATTCTGGAGTCATCGACTCTTTTTCAAATTAGGTTTTCGACTTTTTCCTATTTTGTTTTAAAGTGTTTGGAAAAAGAGTCATGACTCTGCAATCATGGTGTAATAGCAAATTTAAAAGAAAAATGGGTATATTGCAGCCGACAGGTTGACAGTACCTGTTGGCTGCAATAAAACCATTTTTTTAGAATAATTTATTAATTTAACGTGGTATCACTATAATGTTAGGTTTAATAAGTATCGTAAGAACCTTTATTTTAAAGTTTAAAGGTCTCAAAAAACAAATTTGCTTTAAAAGTTGTGTCCAAATTAAAAAGTAAGCAAGTATGTAAGTATGTATTTGTCATTTCAACTTTGATCTGATCAAGTTATGTATATCATTGTTATGTCATGTTTAATTGTTATTTTTTTTACAAATTCATAACTTCCCTTCCCTGTCCGGTAACTTTAGACAAAATTTTGTTATACAAAATTAAATGAAGAATATTTAATTTGTTAAAAAAATACTTTTTCCCAAATTTTTTTTACTTTTTATCATATTTATCAGGTATGACAGGACTACCTGAATATCAAATTTCATCGAAATCGGTCAATAAATTAAAGAGATAGTCGATACAAAAAATAACGGTTTTATAATAGGTACCGTTCAAAAGCTTTCTTCGAAAAAAAAAATCTGATGAAAGACTTTATCGTTGTCAATAACGGTTTACGGTTGTATGGCAGGGTACCGTTGTTTTCTAAACCAGAACAAAAATTTAAATTCTTCATCTAGGGAATGGTTTATGAACATCCAACCAGACTGACAGATAGACAGAATTTCCGGAACCACTTTTTTCGTTCTCTACCATCGTAATGTCATGTTTGATTGTTATCTCAATTTTTTTTGTTTGCCTTAGGTACCTATAATCGCAAGTACAAAAATATTACTTACTTGCATTTTTCAATTAGATACGCAAACAACTTAAATCATATAAGCAATCATTGTGCCTCAGTTGGCAACATGGAATCTTATAAAAAATAGCATTAATTTTATGTTTAATTTTTCACTTCGTTTCTGATGAAATATATGTATTCCGTTTAATATTCTGTTCCGTTATTTAACATTTTCTTTGAGGAACGATGAAATAACAGAATTTAATGAAACCCACTATAGCCAGATACCAAATGACTATAGAAGAGTTAACTTCTGTAACTTTGTATTTTATATTTTGTCAAAAAAAAAGTTAATAAAGTTACAGAAACTTTAAACATAAAACAAATTAAAATCCTTAAAACGAATTTACGTGCGTATTATTGTTTTATTTTGAACCTTTATTGTGCATCATTCTAAGGTATTTATTTTTGTTTTAAAGAGAAGTAAAGAGAAATTCTTTGTTTTTTTTTCCGCAGTGAAATATAAATTAAAATTAAAATGGAAATTAAAATCGAAAAAGCTGTCACACCAATAACAACACAGCCAATAAAATTAGAAGGCTATCAACATATAAGTGAAAGTGTTAAACTTATCCACGATCATCATTTCGTGCATTTCTTGGATTTTAGACATTGGGTCAATAAGGCACTTGTCTTAGAATTTTACAATGAGACAGGTCGGGCTGAGCTGCGTACGGCTTTTGAAAGTTTGTCGACACCTGTCATATTATTATCGGAAGAAGTACGTTTTCCTGATGGTTTTTATGTAAAACTCGGCAATACTCCTATAGGTTTGCAAATAATAGCAGCCATGCGGGCACTTGACTTGCCAACTGTTGAGGCACCAGTACGTTTTAATCATGTACCAATTGATTTATCAATTCCAAAGAAAGCCTATGATCATGCCTTGAAGAAAATAATCGAAATTATTGATATCATTGATCCGAAAGCACTTGCTGATCTAGGAGTTTTCTGTCAGAGTACATTTGAGTCCACACACGGACTTACCTGGGGCTCATTAAAATAAAAACAAATAGTTATTTGGCCGCTGCAAAAAAAATTCTTTTTTTTTCCCACGAATATTATTTTTTTTTTTTTATGATTTAACTTTTTTATTTTTTATTTAAAAAAATATTTTAAGTGTGTTCTTAGTCTAAACATTGGGTTTGTAAAAATCATTAATTTATTATGATTTAACTTTTTTTATTTTTTATTTAAACGTAATTTAAAAAAAAATATTAAAAAAAGAATAAAAAAAAAATGTAACGTAAATTTTAAGGTAGCAATACAAACAAACAATGACGATGAAAATATGGAAATTAAAATAAAATTGTAACGTAAATTTTAAGGTAGCAATAGGAAAAATATGACGATGCAAATATGAAGATTAAAATAAAATTGTAACTTAATTAAGGTATCAAAAGAAAAAAATATGACATGTCTTTTTTTTTTTTGTTTGCAACGGAATTATGAATCTTCGTTTTTTAAAAGTTTTTCGATCCATCTTTTCTTTATGATCCGTTTTAAAATAAATTGTCGTGTTAATTTTATTATCCTTCTAATTAAATAAACGTCTAAAGAAGAAGGAGGAGTTTGTTGATGCTATGACGCCTCTTACTAAAAACTCTTTTTTATGGTTTTTGTTCTTTATTAAGCTATGATGGGATTGCCAAAAACCCATCGACTTGCAGGGTTCAAATTATACAAATTTTCAGGCTTGTGTAGATGAGAAATAGTCCGAGGCACAACTGTGAATCAACCAAGATGCCTTTCGAGTGAATCATAAATTAGACTATCCACCTTCAGACTAACAACATATTTTAAAGATACCTTTTAGATTCAACAACTGCATTTTTTAACGATTCTTTCTAACCTGATGTTGAACAAGTTGATGATTTTAACTATAGCGATTAGAAATTCTGTTAGTCTGTCTTTCAGTACAACCAATACCTGCAACCAATACCTACAACCAACAGCTGCATTGATTTTCTTCCAAATTTGGTATGTAGACCAAAAAATTATGCCTGATGTCATAAACCATTATGAAAAAGATTTTTTAACCGAAAACGGCTTCAACAATTTAATTTTTCTTATTTGTGTTACTGAAACAAAAAATAACTCAGAATATTAGTTAATGTAAACATACAAAACATTTTTTCAGCAACTGTATATGAATTGTAAACGACATACAATAAATTTGTAACTTAATAGGTACAAAATGCTACTTGGGTAGCTATATGATGACCACCAAATACAAATGCCAACAAAAATTACTAATTTTTTTAAATGGGGGAAAGGTGGAATGACAAAAGGTCCGCAGACATAATGTGCATGGACATTATGGCCGCTTAAAATAGACACAATAACCATGGACATTATGACCGATTAGAAAGAGTCATAAGGTCCATGGACACAATGTCTGTATTGAAATGTTGTCACTAAGGCCGTGTGCCAATTGCGTTAAAATTGTTGTTAAATTTGATCCCTTTTTACTAGAGCACAAAATTGCTACGAATTTCATTAAAAAAAAAATTTTACGAGCTCATGAGCAGGTTCATTTTTGACGTCATGGCATAGTTTTGTTTGCGTTTCTATTTACTTGGAATTTTGTTCTTTTGCTATTTTTACTTGCGATTATAGGTACTATAAGGCAAGTTTTGTATTCGTAAAAAAAAAGTTTTGAGATAACAATCGAACACGACATTGCCATGATAGAGAATACGAAAAAAGTAGATCCGACGATTCTGATGTATTGACACCGACAACCTCAACGGTTTGGCAGATTTTCTTTAAACTTGGTACTCTGTATTTTTAGAGTAATATGCCCAGGCGTATTTTTGATTTTTATCCTAGGTCTGAAAATAACGTTACCTGCCATAAAAACGTAACAGATAACACAATTTTTATCGAAAAAAAAATGCGATCGATTTTGATAAAATTAAACATGACTGATTTTTTGAAAACGGTAATATTTTTGGAAAAAAAAAATTTACAACTAGATATTTAACGGTACCTGCCAAACAAGCGTTTAAGACAATTCCATTTTTCTCGTAAAAAAAGATCGATTTTTATGTAGCAAAAGGTGTTTTTCATTTTTTCAGAATAAGCATACATATTAACGGTACCTGGCAAATAAGCCATAAAGACAATCCAATAGAACACACAATGGTAAAGTTTTTTTTTACCAAAATTCAGCTTGCCGACAATTTTGCCGAAGTTTAATGGACTAATAACGGTTAATAAGAATATTTTAAGAATGAAAACAATTAATTTGGTTTATTTTCTTATTTGAAAAATAAAAGACCGAGTTTTTTCCCCCATAACAGTTTTAAGGAAATATTTGTTATACGTCAATAATACTTACTGGGCGTAAGATCACTTTTAAAACTTGACCTGTAACTAGAAAACTGTTGTTAAATAATAAAATAACAAAAGAAATTTTATTTTATAATCAGTTTTAGCTTAAAAAGAGTTTTAAGCAAATTAATTAACGAATTGGACGTTAGTGTTTTATAAGTCAAGGTACACTTTCGCAAATTCCATAATCGAAGTTCTATCATTTCCATGGACTAAAAAAACTCAGAAAATTTCAAACTTTTGATACTAACTTACTTATTTCTATTTTGTTTATGAAAAAATACACCGATAATTGTTAAGTCAAGATGAAGTTTTCTCAAGCAACCTCATATGCGATTGCAAAAAAAAAAAAAAAAAACAAACAAACAAAAATTATTAATGTCTCAAAATACACAAACTCTCTCTTAAATTATTATATTTGGATGCATCTTTAAAATAAGATTTATGTAGCAGCTAAAAAACCAAAAGCCAATATCCTAGTCTCTTATATTGATTGGTGACTAGACTATATAATAATATTTTATTGAACCATTTACAAGGAGGCGCAGTGTCAGAAGTCCAGAAGCCAGAAGTCCATAATGGACTTTTGACCCACTTGGGTGGGTCAGGAGTCCATAAATGCATTATGGACTTCTGACCCACCCTAGTGAGCCAAAAGTACACAAGAAAGTGGGCCACAAGTTCATAATATTTAAAGGAAAGTGTCCATAATAAAAGTAAAAATTTTATTGTACGCCTCCAGCATACTTGTTGTACGAAAACTTTTCTCATATACAGAAAATTGATGCGAAAGGTCCTTTAAAAAAACACTAGCTGATAAGAAATATAAAGGTATTAAATATTAGAAGACTATTTACCTTTGTTATCCACTGCTTTCGAAAATATTCAACAAAAACTATGAAATTGCAAACTCGTTTGTTTCTTCTTGGATTAAAAAGTGGTAGAACAATAAATTTATTAAATATTTTAAAAAAATTATTGTGTTTTCGAAAGTTTTGTAGAAAGTTTGAAATTTTCGAAGCTTCTCTTTTAATAGCGCGACAGTAGTGGAACCAACAGCCATTATTTTTAGCAGCGGGAAAACTTTCGTCAAGCCCTTCCTCAGTGCTTGCTCAAAATCCAACGTGAAGGAGGTGGGCCGAAATTAATTGAAATTGAAAATTGAATTGAAGTTAAAAAATAAAACAGTTAATACTGATAAGCAGTTTTTATTTCACAGCGATTTTTCAATTGATTATTGCAGTAATTATTAATATAATCGATTGAAAAATTGCTGTGCAATAAAAAACTGCTTATCAGTATTAACTGATTTTTTTATTGATTATACTAATAATATCTAATCAACATAAAAAATCGCGCGATTATATATTGATTATATTAATAATTACAACAATAATCAATTAAAAAATCGCGCGATTATATTGATTAGATTAATAATTACAACAATAATCAATTAAAAAATCGCACGATTTTTTCTCAGCTGTTACAGGGGTTATCGATATAATCTTATTTTAAAGTTTTATGATCAGCCTTTGTATAGGGAGCAGTAAAGAATTGTGACTCATTTTAGAAAACAAAATTGAGAGCTGTACATCATTATGGACTACCTGGCTCATCTGAGTGGGTCAAAAGTCCATAATCGAAGGGAAAGAAGTCCACAGAAATTCCTTGTGTACTTTTGACTCACTATGGGTGGGTCAAAAGTCCATTATGGACTTCTGACACTGTGCCTTACAAGGAATAGAAATGATTTTTTTTTAAATTCTACATTCTGAGCATATAAGCTTCATGAACCTTATTTAAATAAATACCATCATGTCTTTCCATCTAAGTCGATAAGTTTTATTATGTATTAAAAATATTGCTTCCTCTGTGCCAAGAGATTGAATCTATATTCCTTTTTTTTCCAGAATTCAAGGTCTACAAAAGAAGATGGGCAGTCTTAATCCTCTTTGCGTTCTACTCTGCCTCAAATGCTATGCAATGGATCCAATACAGTATCATTAACAATATTATAACAAAGTAAGTAATCTTAAAAAAAATTCATTGTTGACTCTTTTGCAAGAATCTTGTATCTTCTTGAACATATATATAGATACTATGGCGTTAGTGATAAATGGGTCGATTGGACGTCTATGATATACATGATTCTATATATTCCTCTGATTTTTCCTGGAAGTTGGTTCCTTGATAAAATGGTAAACACTTAAACCAAACTACATCGATTGACGTTTTTATAATTAAGTATCTCATTAATTTGTATATTTAGGGCTTAAGAATCACAGCTCTGGTTGGTGTTTGCGGTACTTGCATAGGAGCATGGATAAAAGTTTTTTCCGTAGATCCGGAATTATTTTATGTTAGTTTTATCGGACAAGCGGTTGTGGCATTTGCACAGGTAATTATAAACATTCTAATGTACATCCTCATTTCAAATAATAAAACAAAATGGCAACCTCAAATGACAGAATTATCACACTTATACAAAATGATTATTCTCTTTTTAAAGGTTTGTATTTTGTCACTTCCGGCCCGGGTGGCTGCTGTCTGGTTTGGCCCAGATCAAGTATCATCAGCATGCAGTGTCGGTGTCTTTGGCAATCAGGTAAGAGTGACATGTTTTATTTTCTTGTTGTAATTTATGTTGTTTTATATCATGGAGACAATTTGTCCCACAGACTACCCGGATATAAATGTGTCACTGGGTGTGTCGCTCTCAAGTGTTGAAGCATAATCACAACAAATTGCTTTGGGTGATTTAATAAAAGGGGTGACATTATAAATCTTTTTATTGAGTGCTGGGTGCGGAGCATGCCAAATTATCCTAATTTATAAAAAAGATTGAATATCATTAACAATTATTGTTCGTTGCTGTATTGTAATTCTAGCACTTATAAAGCACTATCTACAATTTGAAAATTACAGCCATTCTACACTGTGTGTTTAAAGGTGTAAATGTAAGTGTTTTTGTCAATTTCATTATCTTCTTTTTATTCTATTCTTATCTCTACTGCCTAAGAATTCCATTCGATTAGGATAATTAAAGGGTCTTAGCACAACGGTCGACAACAGGTTACAAATAATAATAGTTTGAATTTTGGAATTTACAAACAGTTTTTTTAGCTTACCTGAATAAAGTGCTTAATTGTAGAAAGTTAAGTTACTTGAAACGCAGATATTTTTTTTAAATCTCAAATTTTATCAAACTGCTTTTCTTTACCAACGGAGTATGATCTCTACTGAACAACAACTCTCCAACTGCAATGTATCACATAATTCAATTTTAAACCTTCAAATTTACTTTTATGATCACCTTTACCTTACCAAGTTTTTTCGAAACATATGGTCTTAGCAGATCCTATATAATTTGTACGACGCAATTTTTTTTTTACGTGAACTTTTCTTTCGATTTTTTTACTTCTAATTCGATCAAGCTTTCTGCTGTCAAGTAAAATATTTATCTTGTCTCAGTTGCCTCTTAATCTTTTTCTACAATTTCAGTCGCATTTTGAACCGTTTAAAAGCACAGGACGAATAACTCTCAGCTTAGAATCATTCTTTACTTAAAGAGCATTTTTCTCGCAACTTCGTCCACCCTATGGTTACACCATGGTCCATGGTCCATGTCGTTTTTTTGCATCAGCCTATGCACATGCACACACGCCCATACATATGCATATATGGACATATATATGTACGTAACAGCGCCAAATGCACATACCCACAAACAAATGCAAAATTAGTTTTTTATAATTTTAATATTTAATAATACCTGTCCTACATAATATCTACCTAGTAATACCTAAAAATACGAAGGTCAGCAAAGGCAACAACTAAGGTCAACCATCAATATCTAGGTGTTCCCCCAACCACCAGTATTTTTCCACTTGCTTATCGTAGTCCTTTCTGTTCCGAAGGGGCACAGCTCTACTGAACCGTAGACGCTCTGCTCCGTTCCCAAAGCCAACGTCTCGATCATAAAGGATTCGCCAATCCACAGTTCTACGGCCGACGTGGTAGATTTAGGGAACCGCTTATCTAGCCCCCGACTGTCTAAATAGAGGACTGTATCACTATATTCATCATTGGGGTAGTAAGCCCCAAAAATAAGTTCATTGGCTGAGGTCATCGCTCTTGCAATGTGACCCCGAATAAAGTTATCTATCCTGTTTTTATTGGCCCCGTTGTATAAGACCTTTTTGGCAAAATAATGTTTGTACTCCGACTCTGGTGTTCTGTGTAATTCAAGACAGGTCCTAAAGACACTGCCTCTCAAACACCATAATCTTTTCCATTTGTGATGAGGCAGCGTTGAAACACACAGGCACCCATAGGCAATCATTGGCCGGATAAGGGCCATGTAGCAAATCACCTTCACCCTTTTTTCAAGGCGGCTGCTATAAAACAGCCGTCTTGTCAGAGCAAACGCTACCCTAGCTCTGGCCAGAGCAGCATTTATATGTCGATTGAAATATAGATACTGATCTACCCAGATACCAAGGTACTTTACTACACCTTTACTCGCCAGTGGATCTGGATGTCCTCTTGGTATAACGATCACTAGATTTCTCCAGTTCTTTCTTGTATCCCTAGAATACTTAGACAAAGGGGTTCTAAGCAGGATAGTTTCTGATTTCTGAAAGTTAATTTTTAACTTCCAGTCATCACAATATCGCTGAAGCACTCCATCAATTGTACCATTGCCGCCAGCCAAGAAACTTTTCTTTCATCACCAGGCTCAGAGGCTTCTAAAGGTCACTTTAGATTGCAAATTGTTAAAAAAGTTGCCAAGTAATTCTTGGCGGTCAGCCATCAGACGAATAGGGGGAATAACATGTAGCATATGAAAACATGCACGTGCCGTAACTATTCGGGACTGGTGGAAGTGTGATCATAGCCTCATTGCGGCGGCCGCTAGTAACAAGCCTTTTAAAAAAGGTTTGGCTAATATGATCAGGCTAGTTCCTCATGTTGGCAACAGGTTAATTCCCTGTTCCGTAAAATTTTAGAATTACGAACCCGACAACAAGCCTCGGAAACGGACTGATCTCACGACGACAACCAACGCAACGAAAACGGCAAAACGATTTACGAATTTTCTTATGGAACGTACGATCGCTCTATAGAGCTCGAGCTGCTCAGCAGCTAGCCGATGCCCTGTCAAAATATAGAGCTGACATAACAGCACTACAAGAAATCAGATGGACAGGGAATGGTGTTTTACAGAAGAAAGAATATGACGTATACTACAGCTGTCATACAAAACACCATGTGCTCGGGGTAGGCTTCCTAGTCAGCGAAAAAATGAAGTCTACCATCATCGGCTTTAACGCTATAAGCGAAAGGCTATGCACCCTTCGCGTGCGAGGCAAATTTACGAACATTAGCCTCATTAACGTTCACGGACCTACGGAGGAGTCCTCAGACGAAGAAAAAGAGACTTACTACGAACAAGTCGAGAGGACCCTCAATGCCTGTCCAAGGTATGACGTAAAAATCATCCTTGGGGATTTGAACGCAAAAATAGGTCGGGAGCCGGTATTCAGGCATTACGCAGGCACCCATAGTTTGCATGAGAACACTAATGACAATGGACTTCGAGTCTTAGAATTGGCAGCATCGAAAAACATGGTCGTTGCGAGTACCAGGTTCCCGCGAAAAGATATCTACAAAGCCACCTGGGTATCACCTGATGGAGTCACTCGTAACCAAATAGACCACGTGTTGATAGACCGTCGCCACTACTCGAACTTGATGACGGTACGAACGTACCGAGGCGCCAATATCGACTCGGATCACTATCTTGTTGGTATGGTCTTCCGAGGGCGGATTGCCTTGCGAAGACGTATTGCATCCGCCGATCAAGTTCGAATCAACACGGCTGCCCTGCGCAATGAAAATGCCAGTAACACCTTTGGTAATGCGTTAGGACTCGCCCTAGAATCGCTTGATTTAGGGAGAGTAAGTCCTGGGGCCAGTATGCTGGGCGTAGATGAGAAGTGGACACGCCTTAAGAATACTGTCATTAGTACTGCCAACTCCATCTTAGGCAGCAGTCGTAGAAATCGGAACGACTGGTTTGATGATAAATGCAAGCTAGCGACTGAACGTAAGAATGTTGCGTACCGAGCAATGCAGCAATCTCATAGAACGCGGGCACGCGAAGAAGAATATAAAGAGCTCAGAAGAATAGAAAAACGGCTTCACAGACAGAAAAAATCAGCCTGGGAGAAGAACTTAATCTGTGAAATAGAAAAAAGCCGAGAGCGAGGTCCGCACCAGGCACGGAAGTTCTACCAATCCATCAGAAACATGACGCAGTACACACCACGCTGCACATACTGCAAGGACGGAGAGGGAAATCTGATCACCGATCCACAAAGCATACTGGAGCGATGGGAAGTGTACTTTAATGAATTGCTAAATGGTCAACTCACTGCAGAAGTGGAGGCTCCACTGCTTCAAGACGAATACCCTATGTTGCCGTTACCAAGCATAGAAGAGGTTGAGAAGGCTATAGACCGGCTAAAGAAAAACAAAGCCCCGGGAGCTGATGGTATACCAGCCGAATTATTTCAACACGGTGGGCCAGCTCTACGTCAGGCAATTCATGATATTATAGTGCACGTGTGGGAGCGTGAAGAAATGCCAGAAGACTGGCGAAAAGGTATAATATGCCCCATACATAAGAAAGGAGATGTCACAACGTGCAGCAACTATAGAGGTATCACGTTGTTGAGTACCGCCTATAAGATACTCTCCTCTATCCTACAAGACCGGATAACCCCATACGCTAAAACCATCATCGGACAATATCAGTGTGGTTTCATTCCAGGCAAATCAACAACTGATCAGATCTTTACCCTTAGGCAGGCGATGGAAAAATGTCTAGAATTTAACATCCCAACATACCGCCTGTTTATAGACTTTAAGGCCGCCTATGATAGCATAGCCAGGGTAGAACTTTACAAAGCCATGAGAGAATTCGGCATCCCAAATAAATTGACACGACTATGTAGGTTGACCATGACCAACGTAACAAGCCAAGTAAAAATAGCCGGATTGCTATCCAGACCAATCAACATCTTTAATGGACTCCGACAAGGGGATGGTTTGGCCTGCCTCCTCTTCAACCTGGCGTTGGAGAAAGCAATCCGTGACTCTGGCACGGCAACAAGAGGGACCATCGTCAACAGGTCCAGCCAGATACTGGCTTACGCAGACGACATCGACATCATCGGAAGAACCGAGCAAGCTGTACACGATTCCTTCATCCAGATCGAGCAGACGGCACAAAATCTGGGGCTGCACATTAGTGAAGGTAAAACAAAGTACATGGTGGCGTCGAATGCGAGAGGAACAGTTGGTCAAACAATCAAGGTAGCGGAGCACGAATTTGAAGTGGTGCAATCCTTTAAATACCTTGGGTCAATAGTAGCAGCCGATAACAATATAGAAGAAGAAATACGCGGGCGGCTTCTCAAATCCAACAGAGCCTACTACAGTCTGTCAAAGCTCTTCAAATCCAGAAATCTCACCATAACTTCAAAACTACTGCTGTACAGGACCATGGTTCTGCCAGTACTCACATATGGATCCGAGACTTGGGTGCTTAGCAAAAGGCACTCTGACCTCTTAGCCGCGTTCGAGAGAAAAGTCTTAAGGAGAATTGTTGGCCCCATATGTGAGGAAGGACGATTCCGGAGACGGTACAATCATGAATTGTACGCAATCTACCTTGAAGCAGATATAGTGACAAAAATTAGGCTCGGTAGACTTCGGTGGGCAGGGCACCTAGCTCGCATGAGCGAAGAGGAACCTGCTCGGAAAGTTCTTTGTGGTACATTCTATGGCAGACGACAGCGTGGTAGACCATGCTTGCGCTGGAGAGATGGCGTAGACCAGGACGCCCGGAGCCTTGGGGTGCGCAACTGGATGGCGTCGGCTCGAGACCGGGATAGGTGGAGAGACTTGTTGAAGGAGGCCAGGACCGGACCCCGGTTGTCGAGCCGATGATGATGAAGTAATTCTTGTCCAATTTTCTTCTTTTTATCATCATTTCCAGTTCAAAGCTACGTTCGTTCATACTTTCCATGTTCTAATCCTTCACTTTTGGTTTATATTATTATGTTCCAATACTTTGCTAGCCCTTGAAATAGATACATAATTCTCTGACCCGATCATTTCCGCCATACAGTATGCAGAGCAGTGGTATAACCTGGGTAAGTAGCGCCTCTTATTATAAACAATAAGTATATTGGACTTTAATACCTAATACTGGAAATTTCGCAAAACCTTTTCGACACTGGGCTAAGATCGTCCTGTTCTAATAGTTTGATCTTTTTTTATTATACGCTAGCCTACTGGCAGAATAATCCTACGAATTGCATGCACTCCTTTGGCAAAACTTTAAGATATTGTGTCGATATAGGTGTCTTTAATATACAATCTCTTTTTGAACTACATACAATTCAAAACGAGAAACCCTATACTACCTCGGTATTAAAACAACAGTACAGTAGCTTTGGTTGAAATTATTTTCAAAATTACGAAATGAAAACCAAAAAGAAGTTCCGAGTCTGAAGTTGTTTTAAAACTCAAATGTTTGTTCCTTGTATGTTTTTTTTTTTATTGTAGATTGATTGATAATATACAAGGATATAAGTAGTGTGGTCCAACAGTTCCCTATATAAGTTTCGTTAAAAAATAAAAAAAAAAAAACCTAATCCCATTTTAAAGTTTGCTCTGATTAATTCGAATACCACTTGGCCATCGAAATAACTTATTGCTGTATTTGTACTTTGTATACCACATCATCATCGCTATCGTCCTTCATGCAAAATAAGCTATAAAACTTTGTTTAAAACGCCATTAAATGGGTAGTTTGTCGAACTTCGCTTGCCTTGCCAATACCATTTGTTTGAAAACTTTGGAATTCAAGTAGTCCAGTTTTATTTTCGTATTTATTCTGGATTTGGTGGAAAATATTCATCTGCCAGTTGGTTTAACAACCATTCAGATTTTCCTTTTTATCCTGACGGTCTTTGCATCGAATAATTTAAATATGAATATACGAATGAATGACGCACCTAGCCTGGGTGTGTTATAAGTGCCCAGTAGAATATCCTGGTTAGATATTTATCCATTCCTTGAGGATAAAGATTTTTATCTGTGGGCTTTGATGGACATTTTGTGTTTATGTTATGAAGGTTTTTTTGTTTTGTTTTGAACTTATAAAACCAAGCAGCTGCTTATTTCTTGGAAAATTGCATTTTCTTGCAAATTGTTAAATAAGAGAATATTTTATGATTGCCTCAATCACATTTTCAAGGGTTGTCTTCTGTTTGAGTTTGTCGTGGAGAATTTAAAGTTAATAAAAAACGATGCAATTCTTTATTTGTGGGTTTGCTAGAAATTCTTGGAAAATTTATTTGAATTGAAATTGAAGATGTGCTATTGAGAGATTTCCTGGAATTTAATTGTTCTTTATAGTATCAAATACTTCAAAGGATTCACACAAATTGTATTATATTCAAGAAATAAATACAATATTTTACTTAATCACTCGTAAATGGGTGATGAGTTGCAGCTTATAGCGTTTTTTTTTTTTTTAATTTTTCATTTTTACTTCAGACTATATATATATATATATATAATATAAGGTACTAGAGTTACAGAGCTGCTAGAGCTGTTTTACTATACATCCTTGAAACAAAATTATGAATTACATACATTTTGTTTTAAATATATATTTTGATTTTTAAGTTTTGACGATTATTTTGTTTTGTTAGAATTTTATTCATTTTAAGAACTTTTAGAATCTGCGGTTTCTTCACATAGACTCGTGGTAGGTTGTGAAAAAATTAGAAGACTATATAAAGGATCACGTCCACATCAGTCATCCTAATCACTCAAATCGAAGAACTATATACTGGGTATAGCTCCTGCCAACAATTGAGTTCAAATTTTACTTAAGTAAAAGCTAGAGAGAAGATCACTTCAAACAAAAAAATTTGAGTTGAGTGACGACTATTAGTTTTTTTCATATCGAATCGTGTTGCCGGTTCTCCTATTGAGATTCATTAATTTACAACAGTAAAAACTCAAAAGATTATATCTGTCGTCAGATGGCAAAATGTTAAAAGCGTATTTTTTTAAATTTTACATAGAAATATTTTTAATGCTCAAATTGTTGTGAAATCAAAAACAAATTATTTACATCCGAAGCGCTACCCATTTTGCTAAAAGAAGATATTTGAAAAGTCTTTTTCATTTTATGACTTTTTAAAATCTGACCAATTCTTTTATTTTAATTTTGATGTTGGTTTAATTTGGCTTTTTTGGTCTTTTTTATTTCTAAATGCAAATAAAACAAATTATTTCATTTTTATCCCGACGTTTCATTAGTTTTCCTAACTTCTTCTGGGGCATTTAATTAAATTTTTTTTGATTTAATTTACATAATTTTGTTTCTTTTTCAATTCTGTATTGAAAATCTGGTTGACCGTGTTGACTCATGATCTAGTGTTAAATAACTCTGATTTTATTCCGAGAAAAAGCAGTACTGGTTTTAAATTGAGCTCAAACTGAGAATAAGAATTAATGTTGATTGCATAGAGCAAACGGATTCATAAAAAATTAAATCGGCGATTCGCTCTCTTTATAGGTTTTCGTCGGCAATAGGGGTTCCTGTTGCTTGTCAGTGACCATACAAAATAGTAAGAAGAACATCGAAGAAGCAGTCTGCTGCCTCCCATTTTGTGAAAAACTGATTTAATACTGATTTAATAAAAAAGTTATTTTTGTATTACTTCGTGTGTTTCAAATGGACTTTAGCATCTCTATAACTTCATATAACAAATCTTACATAATGTATAGTGCGCCCGTGCATTTTAAATAAAACACGTATTCACGGATAGGTACAAGTAACTTTTCAAGGATCTCAACAATAGGTGTCGAATATAGGTGTCAGTGACGTTAGAAAACCATACACTAAAGTAACTTGTATTTATTATCAAGCACCAGACACACCGTATTCATGGAAATTGATCCTCATAGAAGTAAATGGCAAGTTTTGGGTCAAAAGGGATTTTATGTTTTGTATTGAACTATAGTGTATATTATATTTTTAAGATCTACAAGAAATTGGAATGCTGAACAAATGTTTTCATACTTTTTGCTACCACAACACTAAACAATAATCCTTGTAGATGTGATCTATGTAGATCATCAATTAACTATCTATTTTAGCTCATGAACACCAATTATCATTATAGATTGGTCAATTATCACTTATATGATATTATTTGATTAAAGTTATCAATAACGTACTTTTTTCCCAAATTTTGTAAATATTATATTGTGAAAAGAAATGGGTCCATTGCGTTTCTATCCCAACGTATACAAAATCACTTCAAATTGTGGTTTTTTGTAAATCAATTCTGTGATCATAAGTCACTTTTTAAAATTTTATGAGAGAATTATTTTTAAAAATAAAAAATTAAATGAAAGATCAAAAAATTGTTTTCACAACTCCGACGAACCACGGCCTAGTGACTTACAACTATTCAAAATGTGACTTATATACGTTTTGCCACAGAAATGTAGTCAGACATTTTCAGATCTGTATAGTTAATTTAGGAAAAACACTTGACTCTATTTTATTTTTACTTCTCCCAAAGCCAAAATGGCTTAACGACATGCAGTCTAGGTACATATAGATAAACTATCCAACACTATAAAGTATTATTGCTTAGGAACGAGCTGCTTTATACTAAATACCAGATGGCTAATATCAGCAAAATTTTAAATGATTTCGGATACATTGCAGTTCTGAAGTCTCAAACCTAATTTTCCTGAGATACTACTTTCATGAGAAAAATTAAAATTTCATCTAAATAAGTGTGATTTCAACACGACGGCACAATGACAACCGAATGAATCCAATTAACCGAACGCTTGTCACTAGTTAACCTTTCGGCTATTCAGCGTTTTTTTTTTTTTTTTTTTTGTTCGTCATGTTTCTCTGTCAATTTTTATTCACCTTAAGACATGCAAGCATTAATCAAGTCAATTATAATCTCACGATCTATTTCATCTAACCTCATCATCAATTACAAGAAAAAAAAATCCTCTGTTGTCTCGAACGTTCACTTTACCAGAAATCCTTGACAAGTAAAAATAATTGTAACCTGAACTTCCTTTGAATAAAGCGAGTTGACTTTCAACTTTCCATTACAACATGCAAAATTCAAAAGAATATCATCACACTTGTCTTTTCCGACACACATATTCATACTTTTAGAAAAATTCCATGTTTAACACATAAAATGATGTATATCCCTCACCTCGTGTTGAAGAGGTTCATATCTTTCTATATCCATGTCGATTTACACGTGTATGAGTAAAAGCACCTTTAAAATATGTGCAAACATGAAAACTTTCTATAACCACCAGAATTAGAACCAAACTCAACATGAGTTGTCGACCCACTTGTCGTTTTTTGTTTTCAGTATATTTTCATGAAGAGAAGTGTGCCACCCCACCCAAGGACGTTTTATTTTTAGAAATCCTCTCCTCCTAGACGACACGACGACATGAAGCAACAATTTTTTTTTCTTTCGTGCGGTTAAACTGTATGAAAACAAAAATTGAATACAACGTATAATTAATTAGATTCATGACAACGTCAATTCGACTAAAAAAGATGTCCTGGTTTTGTCATTCGTATTGGACACGACACGAAGCCAATGTACAATACAAATAGAATCTTAGGTCTGTGGTTGGAAAATGGTTTTTCTTCGGATAATTTGGTCACGATAGAGAAGGACTAGAGTGACTGTTGTCTGGTTCGAGAACCATTTTAGTTTATTCGGGATTAGATTATTGAGATATAATTTGTATCTTTGGATTTACTCATGGGGAGATGGAAATTTCCATTGGGAATATTGTGTTTGAATCATTTAAATGTTAAACAAAAATTATAATAATTGATGACTTATGATTGTTTTGACAACTAAGCGAAAATGAAGTTCTTGACAATTTTCCTCAGTGTCTTTCATTCCAGTTGACGGACATGGAATGAAAGCCTGACTAAAAAATAGCCATTTCTTAGTAAATACAACAAAAAAAAAATCAGGACTGATTTGCTGGACAATTAAGCGACCTTTACATGATCAAATTATTGATTCAAACTCTTAGATGTATTCGTGAAAATAGAAATATTGTTATGTATTACATACGCCCTCTGAAATTTGACTGACGACAATCAAACCACTTTTGATTATGCATGATGATTGATCAGACAGATTGATGTGTGTAAGGGATTTTTTGACACTTCTCCAATGCAAGAGAAAAGAGACCGGACATTTATTCAAAACCTTTAATATTGAATTTCATTCATAAATACTCCACTAAATAAATTTTAATTCGACTATTTTTAGTGTTTTTATTGTTTTTATTTGTTCATTCTAATAAATTTAATGTCAAAATGATTTAACGTTGGAGTTAATCTACACGTACATGAAATTTCATGTCAAATGATTGACCGAGTAATGTTCGCTTTTTTAAATGTGATGTCTTCGTAATTGGAACTGTTACGATTTCCCGAACACAATATCCTTTGTTACGTTTGTCTGCCAAAATAATAATAAATAAGTTTGATTATTTCGGTCGCAGAAATCATTTTTTTCTTAATTTCAAAGAAACGCCGGGCAAACGTTACACGGCATATAATAAGTTGGAATATAGTTACGCGGGCAAATTGTCTGTCTAGTGCGTAGATTTAAGATATTTACATACTCAAGCTTTAAGCAAAATTCCTGGCGCATAGAAAGCCTAAGAATTTTGCAGCGTTTTGGCGACATCAAATATGTGGTCATTTCGGAATATATACAATGACGTATAGATGTCGAGATTTGAAAGTCGTTTAGTTTTTGCTGATAGTTTATCAGCCATAAGTTACACTTTTAGCGAAAAATTTAATTCCGTACATAAAAGTATTTTTTTTTCACTGCAAGTGTAATGCATATATTGTATTTTTATTAAATCAAAATTGAAAAAAAGACCAATGTAACAACATAAAACGATTTATCGAAGTACAAACGTTTTAAAAATCCTTACTGAAATCGAATATTTTTAAGCTGAAATTTCTGTCCCCGTCAATAGAAAAAAAGAAAAACAAATAAATTTCTTTGTTTCACCTCGTTTAGATCCAATTTTTATTTTTTTAAGATTGAGTTTCATAGTTTAGTTTATCAATTATTCATTATTTCATAAAAAGTTGAATTTCTCGAACAAACAAACGATATCGAAGATTTTGTGCATATCAAAGTTTGCTTTTATTGAGGTCGTACTGTATTCATATAACAGATGAAATAACTTATTTAGTATCAAGTGCTATCGAAATAAATGAAATGTGTTTTCGTTACGAACGAGCGCAGCGAATAGTAGTGTAGACCATCATTCCCGGAGAATAAAAAAAAAAAAACTACATAGAAAAGGATTGATTGAAATTGTAAAGTCACTAGATTTTGGTTCTCGTCGTTACGATGCGACATGAATCTTTCGCTTAAAATAATTTATTTAAATTGAAAATAAACATAAAGTATGGCTGATGTACATATGTACAATGTACATATTACACTCATATCTGCCTTATTTGCATAATTTATGAATTAAATTCAAGCAGATGTTCTTTGAAATGTCATTGCAACTACATATATACTGATTTATTCGATTCTTACATGATTTTTGTGTCTCTCCATAAAGCTCGCTATAAAGTACAGAATACAATATAATTCCCCCATAACGTTCATAATATAACAGAATAAAGTCTGATGAATTTATGGATGTATCTTATTGCTTGTGGGTCTGGTATGCTTAAGAAGTTGTTCCAAAAGTTTTCAGGTGTCATATTGATAAAATCCTTAACTGGTGCAAATGGGAATACTAATGTTTTTCTTTCTTCTTAAATTCTATATAAATAATTCAAATTGACATTTCAACCAAAAACAAAATGGATCTTTTGTTGGTCACGTAATAAAACCGATAACATTATTGTTTGCTATTACAATTCGATTTGAAACCATTTATGCTGAATTTTCCAAAGGAATGGAAGTGATGCTGTAATTTATTCAGGTAAAAGAATACTCTACAATACACTTCAACAAAATTCAAATAAGGATTGTAATCCATTTATGTACATTTTCAAATGAAATTCAATACTCTTTGTTTTCCTTATCACAAAATGTCAAAATGTTTTTATTGTTACTTAACGAATATTTCCTTTGGCATGAATAAATTATAATATAAGTAAGACATTGACATTAATTTTTAGGTGAAATTTTGAGAAATAAATAAAATTAGTATATTTTCTAATTTGACTATGAAATGTCTCACAATTTAAGGAAAGGGTGTTAAATTCGGTTTGAATATAATTCCTAAATTCTTAGAATAGAAAATACATAATTTTAATATCAAACGAAAAAACCATACTTATAAAATCAAATCTATTTTTGAATGGGATGTGCATCAGAAAATTTATTTTAAGAAATACTTGTTCATGAAAATGAAACACATAATGAAAGATAAAAGAATGAGTTACTTATCCCTTCTTTCCCATTGGTGTTTCAAATCGCCGTTAATAGGATAGTACAAAAAAGTGGAGTTGCTGCAGTTTTGTAAATTTATAGAAAATAGAAAAATTTATATATACAAACAACACCCTCATGAACTATGAAATCACAAAAAATTAACGTAGATTTCGAGTGTTTTATTCCGATGAGCATGAACTTATAAGACAATTTACGAAAAGAAAATCAATCCGATTTGAATCAAATTAATACGCAAAAATAAAATATATATATACAGATAATTAGTTTCTATTCCCAGTTATAAAATTGAGAAGCGTAAATAATCTTTTTTAAAGTTTCACAAAAGATGAGAATTTTCGCCATGTGAATTGGATCGTTGTCTTCTTGAAGTTCTTTCCAGTATATTCTGAAATAAGAACAAAAATGTGGACTGATGAACACTATCGAATTAAACGTAAGCTTAGCTTAAAATAAATCAATGGCTATTTCCTGCCCTCTTATATTTATGAAGCTATAGGTTTAAGACCTCGGACTATCTTCATTACTTTTTGAAATCCTAGACATCCTACTGCTCAACACAACAGGCCTTACATACTCTGGTACGTATACTATAGAATATTCTCTGCATCATAAAGAGTAAACTCTGTTGGCAATCACAATGCCGCGTCGCTGAAGAATCTTAATGTTCACTGAATGAGCTAATAATTTTAATGTTAAAAAGAAGGATTATTACCTCATCCTTAGGTGGTTTTTCGGAATAAAGATCTGTCAGCAGAGCCACACCGTAAGGTAGTGGTTCCTCTTATAAGGAATGCAGTGATTAACGAACTCTTAACGAGCTTGGAAATAGAGGGTTTCAAAGTAATAGCACATGAATAAGGAAATATAAAATTCTCCAACTAAGACCCCCAATAGAAGAAGCTCTTTGCTGGTGTCCTGTTCCCTCCCAAAGACGTAAATTACGCGTAGGAGAATTTTTCTCCAACGAGAAGATTCACTGTCCGCATTGCTTCATTAGAAGCTCTTTTCCTACAATCACCTCAATCTAACATAACTTAACCTAACCCAAGCCTCAATGGTACAATGGATGGAGTGCTTGGCTGTTGCGCCCGCATGGGGCCAGTAAGTTAATTAAGTTAATATAGAAGATAGTTGTTTAAGATTTTTTGTCTAGCATTAAGATATATAACGGGTGATTTTTTAGCTGGTTTGGTTTTGGCAACACTGGTTTTGACAGCTGACGTGTGTTTAGTACCTTGTGTCACTGTCAAACAGCTTCAGTTTGGTTTGCAATTTAACCATGGATCGTCTTACAAATGAACAACGCTTGCAAATTATTGAATTTTACTATCAAAATTCGTGCTCGGTTCGAAATGTTCGAAATGCTTTTTTATCGAAAAATTGTGTTCAGCGACGAGGCTCATTTTTGGTTGAATGGGTACGTAAATAAGCAAAATTGCCGCATTTGGAGTGAAGATCAGCCAGAAGCATTGCAACAGCTACCAATGCATCCCGAAAAAGCCACTGTTTGGTGCGGTTTATGGGCCGGCGGCATTATTGGGCCATATTTCTTCAAAGATGATGCGAATCGCAGCGTTATTGTCAATGGTGAACGCTACCGAGCGATGATAACAAACTTTTTTTTGCCCGAAATGGAAGTTCTTGACTTGCATGATATGTGGTTTCAACAAGACGGTGCCACATGCCACACAGCACGCGAAACAATGGCGCAATCGCGAGGCGAGTTTGGTGAACAGTTAAATTCACGTTTCGGGCCGGTCAATTGGCCGCCTAGATCGTGCGATTTGACACCATTAGACTATTTTTTGTGGGGGTATGTCAAGGCTAATGTCTATAGGGACAAGCCCGCTTCGATTGACGCACTGGAAGCCAACATCCATGCATTCATTCGTGAGATACCGGCCGATATGTGTGAAAGAGTATGCCAAAATTGGACTCAGCGGATGGGCTACCTGAGACGCAGCCGTGGTCAACATTTGCATGAAATTATCTTTAAACATTAAATTGCAAGGTTCAAACTATCGATTCAAATAAATATTTCATTCATTTTTTTGAATTTTTTGCTCTTTTTTTTAAAAAAAAAGTTCTAAACCTCTTAAAAAATCAACCGTTATAAGAAAATGAAAAATAAAAAATTAATTAAAAAATGAAAAAATGGAGTGCTTGGCTGTTACACCAGAGGTTGGCAGTTGAATTCTTACACGTAGCATTTTTTTTCTTTTCAGCATAGCTTTTGCTGGAAGCCCATTACATACATGCAATGCAAAATAAAAATCAAGTAACTCTATTGTACCATTGTACCAAAACAATTCTTTCTTATCTTTCTACTCCTTCTAATTCTAACTTATACTGTTGTGCAACACCTATATTGCATCAAAAAGGCAATGCGCCTTATAGACACATATTTAAATATTATTATTATTAATTGTCATATTTCAAAGTGTTGCTGTTATGTTAAATAAACAATATAAAAAAGTTAAATGAATTGTACAATATTTATTTATTGATTTATTTCGTTAAATACTAACGCTACTACTGGTTTACAATACATTGTATAAAGTCTTTATTTTTGCATAGTAAAACGATAAAGTGTTCTTCCTTTTAATAAATTTATTAAAAATGAATCACATCCGAGATCCGACATCTAATTTGTTGCAAATTCATTCAGTGTCATTAAGCTTAAATCAGTTATCGACATACAAACCCACAAAAACCACGAATTTCCATGAATAACTTTTGGCTGTCATTTTATCTTTAGTAATATTTCCTCAGCTCTCACCAAATTATCGGAAATACATTTCTTTCTTCATTCAATTTTTTCGGATGAACTATCAAAAATCCTTGATACAATTTTTTTTTTTTTTTTTTTTTGAAAGAAAAAGAATTATTGGATCATCCTTTCTTGTTCTTTTTCTTTTCTATGTATTTTTGTGGCTCGTAGAAGTTGATCCTTCTTCATTCATCTCGATTGTATAGAGTCGACCATCTTACATCCTTTCTGTCGTTCTTTATCGTTTCGAGTCGTCGTCGTCGCAAAAAAGGACTATTTCGCTTGGATAAAGATAGTTTAACCTGCTATATGTGCGTACGTGAATGCACTTTTACAAGTAAAATCGACTTTTATGGTTCGTTGAGCATGATTTTGACGAAAGAAAATAAAAAATATAGAAAAAGAATGTTTACGAAAAATGGCGAACTATTATTATTGGCAGTGATGGATTGGCCGGATGGTAGGATGCATGTTTCCGGCATCATGAAAGTAAACTTTTCTAATTTGTTGCCTTTGAGTTGAGAAATAACACTCTTTTTATCTTTTAGCTGCCAGCTTATTAGAGGAGAATTAGTATTGGACATAAGAAATTTATTTGCTTGAACAAAGATTATGAAGTTGAGTAATCAACTCCTCTATGTATACATTAAATTTTTTCCGTATTTGGAGATGATATAGTATTGTAACGTGTTCTATAAGATGTTCTCCGTTCTATTTTTTTTTGTTTTACGATGCGTAAGCTCACCATTGTGATTCCAACTTAAAGTGACAGCCACAAACGCCGCTGTACAATTTTTTTAACGAAATACCATAGACTAGAAAGCTCCAGAAGGCTCTGCTTGAACTGTACTAGAAGATTCTAAAGCGGAATGCTGAATGGTGCAGCCACTATAAATACGAGTGTACCATGCTGCAAGAAGTTAGTTTTGAATTTGAAATTAGTCGCGTACAAGTCGGTAATTTGAAAGTGACAACGTTTGAATTTAAAATAAAGAAAGTAAAAGGAAATAAAGAGTGTTTTAAAATATGAAGTGGAATTAAAAGTGAAAATACGTAAAGTGAGTTGTATTAATTATTATATTATTTAATTTTTTTATTATTTTATTATTTAATAAAACGAACCTAGATAAAACATAACAGTATATATGTAGGTCAATTAGCTATGCATCACTGTTTATTCAAAATCAGCCGTTTTGCAATTGTTTTGGCAAGAAATTGTGTTATAGGACCACAGGTGAATTAATAGCTTATCTCACCAAAATGTAGAATCAATCTTTAGATTGTTTTGGAGAATGTAAGATTGTATTTCAATGGCATTTAAAATAGAAATTGGTATTAAGCCATTTCATCCTAGATTCATGCATTTGGTTCTGATTTGTCTATCATCTTTGTTGGCTTATAAATTAGCTTTCGAACCACTCAATAAAATTAGTATTGAATGTTTTCAAGTCAGAAATTCACAAAATAAATGTTGATGCGGTCAGGGCTTAATTTTGCAACCAATTCGGTTCTTGATGTTCAATGATCTTCTGTCTAAAACTTCTAATCCTCTAATTCTGCTGACTACATTAAGCTGAGTCTTTCATATTGATTTCCAGATTTAGAACCTGTTCTTCGGTTCGGATGTAGAATTAGAGCGGCGGCGGCGGCCTATGATGTGCTCATTAAATTCCGACCTTAGCATCATTGGGAAGCAACAACCGCTTGAAACTTAATGCTTTGTAAACTCAATATTATATTTTATATCTTCTGTCACTTAAGCGAAATAAAACCCCTTTTCCACTATTGATGAGTGGCAGTGGACAGCTTTCTATTTCGGGTATGTAAGTCGCTAACCAACTGTAGAATGACCACTTTTTTGACGTGCGTCGCCAAAAACGCAGCAAAATGATTAGGTTTCTTATAAAGACGCACGATGCAAGAAATGGTTTCCTCTTATTATGTGGAATTTTTTGAATAAGGCATTGCTCCTATAAAATAATTTGCTCACCTAGACAAAATCAATAAAAGAGGCTTAACATCAAAGGTAGGAAATGCTATAACGGAAATATTTATGTCACTCGAACTCTGCTGCCTTAATGTTTGTTGCCTCTTCTTTTTTTATTGTTTCTTCAATAAAAAGTGCTCCGCCGCTCCAGCAAGTTTCACTCCTTCCCTGAAACAATTTAACCGGAATACTCGCACAGCAACGAATGCCCAACCGTAACGAACTGCTAAGTGCCTGTGCTCTTTTTTATCCGAACCAGACTATATGATTTTCACAAGCCATCAACTTTAACCAAACCGCATAAATAATAACAAAAAAACATGCTTAAAAGTATAGGCCCCAAGAATTACCCCTAATGGACACCGATATAAATAATCTTTTATTGCTGCTGCAGCACATTTTTGATCAAACAAGGATTTAATTTTTGGTGAAACTAAGCACATCAGTTGACACCGTGTCCCATCGATCGCAATCTATAATTATAATAATAATAATTCGGAGAACTCATGTTATTAATGCAAATCTCAAGAAATGCGGATTAAATTTACCTATACATAAGCCTTAAGTAAATTGCTACTAACGCATCTACTTTGCATTTCATTGAAAATTGTTAGTGCGCTTAGCAATAGTTTGCTGCAATGCTTACATCAAACACGATTGCCAAATATTTCATTGAAATTAAATGGTCGCCATAACTCTATTTTCTTCTGCAGTAGCTAAGAATGCAAGTTCTATGTTGAAGAATGACACTAAGCCAGGAAATAAACTCCTTTACCCAGTAGAAGATGAAATATTTTTATCCTTCAAGATTCGACGAAACAGTGCACGGGGTCGTAAATCAATTTACCTACCTTACCTGTACGTGCTATATACTATGTAAACTGTTGCACTGATTTAAAGTGCACACACATACTTCAATCTGCAAAAAAAAAAAGGATAAGTTCAACGATTCAAACTTCTTAAATATGTAAAAAAACAAAAATAATTTAAGTAAACGACTGGGAGTCGAGCAAGGATTTTTTTTTATTCAAAATAAAAACTAGATTTTGTGTGAAATCTAAGAGAAATAAATTTTTATAATTGGTGTATACTAAAAATAAAAAAGGTACCTCCACTAAGCTCACAGTAATATCAGAAGCCATTAAAATCTAATTGAACAAAATCCAAACAATTTATTCAAAAACTATTTAAGGTCGTTTGCATGCAAGTTGCGTTAGGTCAAATTAAGACCGAGCTCCTTAGATCCTTTTGGTAATACTTTGTGTGTGTGTGTCCCATTAGAGTAGGGAAGGATATCGTTTTTCCCAAAGGAAACTAAAGTATACATTGAATTAAAAAAAAAGCATTAAATGGAATTACTTTTTCTCATCGTACTTTGTTTCTATGATTCTTAGAAATAAAATTAGAATACCAAGGTAATGGCTATGACGACTGAGTGGTGGAAATTCACATAACTCACCTTCTATGTATCCTTGTAATTTCAAATAAATTACATTCGAGAAAACCAACTGACTATAAGAGAAGAGGAGTTACCGATACGGAAATGTGTATATTCTATGGTGATAAACGAGCGAAATGCAACTTCCGTTTTGGGTTCTTTGAAGTTCTTCTCTGGGCGTGTGGCGGGGTTAGCTTTTAATGGATAACAAAGATGCTTTGAGGTTTGTGGCATTTCTTATATTTAAATAGTAATTGAGGATTCTTGGCACGTAATAAACTAGTTTAAATGAAGATGAGAAAACGTGTGGTGTTGTATGAAGGTTATTTTACTTATAATATCCAACTTCAGGTGAGAACATTATCCTTCAATATTCAATGAAACGTATTCAATGATAAATGAAGGGCATGAAATAAATTAGACTAAGAATCTCTGAAATTCATCCAACTATGTATGTATATACAAATCAGTTTCCAATCAACAATTCGATTGTTGTAATGCGTTTACACCACTTTATCTATAAGCTCCTTTTGGAAGGACATTTCCATTGATAGAACATTTTGTTCTTATTTGGATTAAGGGATAACAGATCCGGATTTTCGGATTGGCTTTGGGGATGTATTCTGGTTCATTTATTGGGTTCGAAACAGTACTTATCTACCCCACAATAAAATCCAACAAAAAGCTTCTTTTTTTTTTTGTGAGTGTGGGATTTGAATAACTGAGTTTTATACACAACTAAGATTCTTTGATAAGTGAGTTGAAAGGATTTCAATAGTTTGTGGCAAAAGCAAATACAGGTGATTAAGAAAAAAAAAAAAACATTGTGATTTCTTTTTAAAATTTTGATTAAAATTTCTTTGGTAAAAACTTTCGATTGATGACAAATGATTAAAAATGTAATAAGCATCTCTTGGAAAAAAATAAAAAAACATCATTTATTTATAAAAATGCACGTATTAAGATAGGGGCTTACCTTTTTTTAAAAAAAATATTATAATGGTTATTACCAAATTGATATAGTAAAAAATCTCTTAATTTTGAAAGAAAATTAAAATTAGTATGAATGTGAGTTATATCAATTTTTAGCGAGAAATGTACAATACGTCTGTAAATTGACAAGACACAACATCCAAAATGGCGGGCATACGCCATATCAATTTTGTTGTTAGATTGTAGTTTCATTTTCTATATTCTATCATTGGAATCCAACTGCGTTAAAAAATTTCATACTTCACTTACTTACTTACTTAAGATGGCGTTACAGTCTAGGATGGACTACGGCCCCAACCAACATGTCTCTCCAGCCAGCTCTTTTCCTAGCTAACCGCTTCCGATTTTGCACCGCGAGTTGGCTGAGGTCGTTTTCCACTTGTGTGCGCCATTTATTGGGGGGTCTTCCTACGCTGCGTACCCCATCAGGAATGGACTCGAAGACTCGTCGGGCTGGTGCGTTGGTATGTTCATACGCTCCACGTGACCATACCATCTCAGCCGCTGTATTTTCAGCTTCCTGACCAGGTTAATATCGCTGTATAGCCCGTATAGCTCGTCTTTGAACCTTCTTCTCCATACTCCTTCGATATACACAGGACCAAAAATCACTCGAAGAATCTTTCTCTCAAACACCCAAGCAACTTCTCATCCGAGTCTTTCAATGCCCATGCTTCCGGTTCATACAGCAAGACTGGGATGATCAAGGTCTTATATAATGTCTCCTTGGTTCTATGGGAGAAAGCCTTACTACTTAAATGCTTTCTCAGCGCGAAGAAACAGCGATTTGCAGGAGTAATTCTTCGTTTGATCTCTGCACTGATGTCGTTTTGCATTGTTATAGTGGGTAGACAAAGTCCTTGACTACTTCAAAATTATATCTATCTATCGTAATGTTTTGCCCGAGTCGACGATGTTGAGATTCCTTTCTCCTTAATAGCATATATTTAGTTTTGTCTTCATTAACAGCTAATCCCATCTTTGCCGCCTCCGATTCAATACTGGCAAATGCATCAGTCACAGTAATACTTCATTTAACTTTGATAAAATTCCTAAAGTTATCGGACTAAAAATAATGTCGGAAAATCAATCGCTTAATCTCTAGGTACTATTAAGCTCGCAGGCAATTTACCCACAAAAGCAAGTTCGTGCTCATGCTGTATACAAACACAAATACATATAGTAATTCAATTATTGCTAAATTATCTAATCTCATAATAATTTAAAAGAGTGATTATTCTACAATTTCGTGTATTTTATTATACTCGTAAACCTACACTTAAACATGTTAATGTTAAAGGAGTGTAATTAAAAACATTAAATACGCCAGAAATTAAGAGCTCATGAGATGTTCTTAAAAATGGTATAATCCTTCAAGAAATAGAAGAAAATAAATTAACAAAACTGAAAAAGCCATTTCATTTCTTAATAATAAAAATTTCATTATTTATGTAATACCATTTTTACCATTATTGTCAATTATTAATAATTCAGATTAGCTTAATAATTATGTATCATAACATCAAGGCTTAAATTATTTCTCCATAATTGTTTTAAGCTTATACACTTTAAAATCAATTTAGCAATTATTATTATCTGTTAATCTCATCATCCTGTTTATCATCCGTTTCCGGTTGCCTCTGTGTACTTTTATTTAACTTAAATCCACTGATGCCGACTGCAACAGTTCTCACAAAATTATCCCCCTTTACACTAGCATGACTTGTCGTTACACTTATTTATACGTTACCATTGTATTCCTAAGCTCACATTCTCTCGTTGGTTAAATACATATTAAAGGCATTGGAGCGGATAAAGGATTCCCTCAAGCCGTATAACAGAATAATAGAAAATCCTTACTCGTTTTTGTGGCAATTTCGTGCATAGGATTCCAATTGCATTGTATAAATGTGCAATAATATGCAATATGTGCAATAAACACAAACCACAATGATGGTCTGGTTGAAGTTGTCCACAGGCTTACAGTGCCACCTTCTCATCGGAATAGTGAACTTCTGAATATTATAGATGATTCTGCAATGCGATTATGAATTTCGATTTATTTAGCTGACTAAACATCAATTATTGAAGAACAATGTACAACCTCACATAACATATATATATAAAAAACAATATGGCGTGCATATAATCCTTGCTGTTGTATATTTTATTAAAAAAAAAAAAAAAAAATATTCAGTTGTCAAAGTCAACACTTCTATTCGACTATGACGAGGATGCTGCTGCTGATGCTTTTGCTGCTTTGCTCAGAGAAGTGTACTTGTTAGACAGCTCGACCTTGTGAGATATTATGGATTTAGCTAGGACCGTTATGCGGGAGGAGGGTGGTTTGGTAATGCTATGGGTAAGTGTCAACTATACTGGAGACACGAGGCTAAGGGTAGGTATAGGTAAAATGTCAACCTCCTTAGCCTGTGAGGCCTTTCGCCTCGCTTGCCACTGTTTCTAGTTTTTCACTTGAAGTGGAATCATTCTCTTACTCTTTTCAGCACACGCTTTGTGTTTTCAACTTTGGAAATTGTAAAACGGAAAATGTAAAGGATTTCCACACAAAATGAATTTTTGCAGAAAATTACTTTCATTAAATTGAGCAACGTGAAGAAAGGAATTAGTTGACAATGTTGTCAGCCAGCCATGCCAGGACGATGAAATACTCGTTTGAATAAAGATTTGAGTGGGTAAAATTTTTTTAATTCAAATGACGAATGGAATAGTAGTTATACGATTACTATGATTATACTGGACTATTCTACCACCTGCGTTTTTATCTAATTAGCAAAAGAATAAAATAGCAGTGGAGAAAAAAAAACTATTGTTTTAATAAAATAGAAAATAATCTTCACTGTGTGCAATGTTACGTGACTTTCAGTAAAGGACTTGCACTTGAACTTTGTTATTTGATTTTAGCTGAGTGCTAAGAAGATAAGAAATCATGATGCATAATTTATGCAGCATAATGTAAGAGATGAAATGTTTAAGCAACTAATAGGTACACAAAAATGTTTTTAAAATAAAAAAAAATGCGACTGGCTTCTTGCTTCTGGACGCAGTTATTTTCCAAGCAAATATTGTATGTATTTGAAAGAATTTCTTAAATTATTCATGGCGAAAACAGTTGCGTTCACTTATTCTTTTAATGCTGTCAATGAATCTGCCCATCTTTTTTCAGAAACGATTAGCACATCTCCCAAAAAGAATGTTGATAATTTAGGAATTAATATAATAGAACTTATTACAGAGACTGAATGGAAAACTCTTTACTATTTAAAGATATTAAAAAATTCATCATACACATTTATTTTTTATTTTGAATTTTTGGTTTTAAATAAAACAGATCTTTAACCGAATTTTATTTCTAAAAAGGTCTGAATAGCCAAATGATAATATAACGTGTTTAATTTTTTCATAACTAAAAAAATTATGGTTTTATAGTTTCCTAAGATTGGTGTACCAACATATACAGCCGTGTGGTGGCCCTACGGGAAACCGGGACTTTTCCCGAGGCGTTTTGTTTTTAGGGGCGTTTTTTTTTCAGAAAAAGTAGGTAAGCTCCTCACAGTTTGACCGACTCAACTGTTAACCATGGACAATTTATAGAAACTCGTTTTAGTTGTGTGATAATGCAATAAAATTAAACGTGCGATTTTGTAGCTTAAAGTTTTATGAAAAATCAAATAATTTGTTTCCAAAAATTAAAGTTTTTTGTGTTCTTTTTTTATAAATTTAATTTAAACAACTTTCAGACTTTTCATAGCGTTTTGGGTTTCAACACTCTCGTAAAATTTGAAAAAATTCACTCATAACATTTTTTTTTATCTGAGTATAGAAATGTTTGCTTTTATACTCTATCAATGACGATGCTATTAAAGTGTGAAATACTTTAAAACATATAAATACATTTTATTTCTTTGCTGCTGTCTCAAAAATCAAAAATCAAAAATGAAAAATCGCCTAAAAAATGAAGAATCGCCAAAAATCGTTTTTGGGTCATTTTTTTTATACATTCATGGTGATTTAGTGTGAGTCTTTATTTTAATTTTTTCAAAATGCAAGTTAACTCTCGAATTCACCCAACATTTTTGGGTCTTTTTTTTATGTTTAAGTTTTATGCGATTGTTTTTGGGCGATTTAAGGCATTGCCGTTGATTACTTGCAAGCAAAAATTAAGTCCTGAAAACCAAAGGTACTATTTAAAGTAATGTAATATAAAATTGTATGTAAAAAAACAAATTGTATTAACACCTCTATTTTGCATAAAATTAGATTTTATGAAATATTTTGTTTTTAAAATGGTTTTTTTCATAGCAGGTACATGAAGCGTTTTTAATTTAAAATCCCGTAGCAAATTTATTCCCAGCATGCACATATATCTACATATTTTGAACGAGTCGATTGAAAAAAGTTATGTTCATTCAATTTAAAAAAAAAAACTATTAAACCAACTGTTAAGAAAATAATAAAAAAAAAAAAAACCGTGTTTAATCAAAGCCCTTCATCAGACTTTTTTGTTTGCGACTATATGTAGGTATGCTATCAGTCTAATGCATACAAATATAAAGTGCACGACTGGGTCGCACGATATTGCTCTTGTGACAGGTAGCCACACAAATAAATTGATAAATATTTTAATACAAATACATTTAATATTTTTTTAAATATGAGAAAAAATAAAAAAATAAAAGGCACGGGCACGACTGGGTCCTACAAACTTGCTCATATAGCATGTGAGATAGGTCTTAACAGCAAAAAAAAAACACAACTGGGTCGAGCGTTCTTCTCTTGGATGTTGTAGTCTTTCATTTTGTGTAAGTAAATGAAATAATTTTGTAAATTCTTTCAATAAATTTAAAATGTAATAATTAAAGAATTAATAAATAAAAAAAAAATCACTTTCAAAATTATTTAAGAACAAACCAGATTTTTCCGAGAAAATGATGGTGGGCCAGTAATTTTTAAATATTACAATATATAAAACAATTTTCTTTAATCAAAATCGAAGGTCTAATTATCAAAAAATTCGATTTTTTTTTCAAACAAATTTTTTTAAACATTTTTATGAAAAATTGCTTTAAAAAAATTGATTTATAAAATTTAATAAAATAAATTTGAAGTACTCCAATTTATTGATTGCTCAATTATTTATTTATTTGCATTCAATGAACTAAAGATACAACGTTTTCGTCAAGCCATTTTACAAATATTGAATTAACAAAAAAATAAATTAAAACATTAAAACAAATTTAAATTGAACGCTCTTCTTCTTAATTTTGGTTCTGAAACTTATTCAAGTTATCTAGAGCTTTCTAAAATATATATTTGGGTTAAAATCGATCAATCCGTTCACGAGATAGCTCAAGAAAAAAATAACGGTTCTTTGACAGACAGAGTTTTTTGATCCATTTTTACTTTGTACTTTGTCTCTATCATCATTATGCCATGTTTGATTGTTTATTTCAAAACTTTTAATTTGTGCCTTCTATTATAACAAGAAATAAAACGTTTTGAGATAATACAATCACAAAATGACATTTTGATGCTAGAGAACACGAAAAAAGTGGGTCCGATAAATCTGTCCGTCTGTCTGTCTGTATCGACACATACAGCCTTAACGGTTGGTTCGGTTTTCTGCTAACTTGGTAATAAATTTTCTTAGAAAAATATTTCCGGGCGTTTTTTTATTTTCAAATAAGGTATTATAACAACGGTACCCACCATAAAAGCTATATAGATAATTTCTATTTTTCTCGAAAAAATGCGATCAATTTTGATAAAATTTAATATGATTTATTTGTTGTCATGTAAAAATTTTATTCCGAAGAAACTTATTAACAGTAACTGTTATAAAACGGTACTTTTTTGGTACCGATTATCTTTTAAACGGCTCCACCAATTTAGATGAAATTTTATATTCTAAAATTTCTGTTTAGTTTGATTAACTGCAATTCTTTTTTTTTGTTTTTAAATACTTTCTAAAAAGTTGTTTTTTTTTAATTCTATTTTTCTCAAAAAAAAAAAAAAAACATAATCAATTTTGATAAAATTTTATCTAAGTTGCCAATGAGGATGTCTTTTGTATATTTTTTCTCCATAGAGACTTATTTACGGTACCTGACATATAGAAAGGGTTTTTTTTTACATCGGTCATCATTTTAACGGCTGCACCGAATTTGACAAAATTTGAAAGTCTAAAAGTCTTGCATGTTACACAGGGTGAGTCATGAGCAATGCGACAAAATGCTAGGGCGTGTAGGTTGCGTTGAGACAAGAAAAAAATCGTATGGGAGGGGGGGGGTCAAATTCAAATTTCAAATTCATTTTTTTCAAAATTTTACGTAATTAAGTGCTAATTTTAATTTCAAAATTCAATGCTGTTATTAATTTTAAGTCTAAATAAGAAAACCGGATGCAAAAATTTTATGTCGTTCGCAAGAAATTAAAAAAAACCAAAACCACCTTTTTCTAAGAAAAACATTTATTTTTATTGTAACGAAGCAATTTATTTATTTATTTAGCATTAATCTTAGTTTTTTTCACTTTTTTTAATTGGAGTTTTATGAGAACGTAATAAAATTAAATAGTATTGGAATAACCCTGGATTAATATTATTTTCATTGATAACTTCTGAAAACTGACCTGTCAATATTTTTGCCTTGGCCTGCCCGCAGCCCATGGGTTCTACCTGTTATGGGGACAATAGGGACAATAAAACCGCATTTTTTTTAATGAAAAAAAAAATAAAATTGCAACGCAAGATAAATAAAAGGCATTGCAGTTTTGCTTAGTAATTATTTCAAATTTGAATATTAACTCATTAACACGTAACGATGTCAAGCTCATACACCCGAGAAGAATTAACGGACATGCATTTCTGCTACGGTTTAGCTAATGGTCGAAGTCGTGAAGCCGAAAGACTGTACGCTGAAAGATATCCCGATAGGAGGTGTCCCCATCATAGCACGTTTCCAAGAATCCACCGACGTCTAAGAGATCATGGAGTGCTGGAGCATCGAAGAAGCGAAAGGCCAGTTTCTGATGAGTCAAGAATCTTAGATGAAAGAATTCTGGATTTAGTCCGAAATAATCCCTCCGTCAGTACAAGAAGGATATCCACTATGCTTGGAGTGTCCCAATCTAGAGCATGTCGAGTACTTCGGGCGGAAAATTTACACCCATACCACTTTACGCCTGTTCAGGAACTCACCAACGACAAGTTATTGAGAACCGAATTTTGTAGAACATTACTACTTAGAAATGAAACCGAACAAAACTATTTTAGAAGAATATTCTGGACGGATGAAGCACAGTTTACTAGGGATGGGGTTACTAACTTCCACAATTTACATTATTGGAGTAGCGCCAATCCACACAAAAAAAAACAAAACAAATCACAACACCGCTTTAGTTGTAATGTTTGGCTTGGTATTGTTGGACACACTGTGATCGGGCCCCGGTTTTTGAATTCCATTATTAATGGAGAATCATACCTGCAATTCCTACGAGACCTTTTACCCGATTTATTAGACAGCGTTCCATTGGTTATAGCAGATACTTTAATCTACCAACAAGATGGTGCTCCAGCACACTACAGCTTACAGGTGAGAAACTGGCTGGATGATCATTTTAGTGACCGTTGGATCGAAAGAAGGGGCCCTACGGAATGGCCGCCTAGGTCACCAGATTTAACTCCCCTAGATTTCTATGCATGGGGATTTATGAAGAATTATGTTTACGAAGTGGAAATAGTATCATTGGAACAACTGAAGGAACGAATTGAAGTCGCTGGAGTCAAATTGCAGGAAAATTTGTCAAGCATAAACTTATGTGAAGCCATTACAAGGAGATATAATCTATGCCTTCTAAACAATGGAGATCATATCGAGAATTTTTTATAAGTACTTCCAATAAAAAACATAGTAAAAATAAAAGGAATAAAAAAAACTAAAAAAACTAAGATTAATGCTTCTTAAATTGCTTCGTTACAATAAAAATAAATGTTTTTCTTAGAAAAAGGTGGTTTTGGTTTTTTTTTAATTTCTTGAGAACGACATAAAATTTTTGCATCCGGTTTTCTTATTTAGACTTAAAATTAATAACAGCATTGAATTTTGAAATTAAAATTAGCACTTAATTACGTAAAATTTTGAAAAAAATTAATTTGAAATTTTTTTTTCAATTTTTTTTTTTCAAAATTTTGACTTTGAAAATTAATATTTCAAAAACTATTTCTTAGAATAGATTTATTTAAACACAGAATGAAAGAAAAAGTTATTGGCTTTTCAAAAACGTATCGCACAGCATTGTGAATGAAGCCGTTGATTTTAAATAATTTTTTTCCCATTTTAAGTCAGTTTTTTCGAAAATTGCCCCTCCTGGCTAAACGGAGGAGAATAGACCCCCCCCCATACGATTTTTTTCTTGTCTCAACGCAACCTACACGCCCTAGCATTTTGTCGCATTGCTCATGACTCACCCTGTATATTATAAGCGTCTATGACTAGGTGTGTTATGTGCAGAACACCAAAATGCGTACACAAGTCTCATTGACATACGGCTATTACCACTTACTCCATCTTTTTTTTCTGACAGCGATACATTGTCTCAGAGTTTTAAATTGAAGAAAACCAAAGAACTTAGCTATGTTAGATCAATTAAAATTTATAAGATATATTATGATGACACCCCACGTTCCCCTGTTTTTTTTTCTCGATTTTTTTTTTTTGTAGAAAAATCTTTTTGACTTTTACCAATATATTTGTTCTTTTTTTTTCAGCTTGGAATTGCAGTCGGTTTTGTGCTGCCACCAATGCTTGTCGCCAACTCTGACAACCTTGATGAAATTGGTGCTGATCTAAAACTAATGTTCTACTTGGTCGCAGGACTAACAACGATACTCGTAGTCTTAATGGTTTTGTGTAAGTACTATAACACACTAACACACCACAAAAAATGATGCTAATTTATTTACAATCCTTCTCTTTTTTCAATTCCTTTTCTCTTGTTTCACTTTGTGCATAAAATAATTAGTTTTCCAAGACAGACCACCTACACCACCGTCAGCTGCCCAGGAGGCAACTCAACCTAATGCAGAAGGAGAATCAACGTTCATGCAATCACTAAAGAATCTCGTCCTCAATAAAAATTATATTTTATTATTGACATCGTACGGTATGAATGTGGGTGTATTCTATGCCATCTCTACGCTCCTCAATCCGGTAATTATAGTTTTATGATGTTAATTATTTGTCCTTTGTGTATGTGAGTCTATAATTATATATTGTTGTTGAACTTGTATGTTTGCTGTTTCTTTTGTCATAGGTGGTGTTGAAATACTATCCTGGTCATGAAGTTGACACCGGACGCATCGGATTGTGCATTGTGTTGGCTGGAATGATGGGATCTGTCGTGTGTGGAATTGTTTTAGATAAAACCCATCGATTTAAGTGAGTATATCAAAATAAAAAAAACTTTGTCGTGAAAATTTATATATTATGCATGATAAAATTTACTATAAGTGACAAAGGACTAGCACATAAATTATGAATTAAGAGGAAAACAACATGCTTATATAGCCCCTCTGGAATCAACTTTCTTCTTCTGAAAAGTGTCAGAAAAATAAACCCTGATTTAGGTACGAGTAAACAATTTCAACATGCCAACGACGTTTCCATTTCAAGAAAGTTTTCGAAAAATTTCTGCAAAACATATCGAATTTTAATCTTTCTAGGAAAAAGTATCTTATAAGCAACTTCTGCATACATTCATTTCATTATCAAATGCAGTGAATCAACAGAAAACAAAATGACAAACATTCACATTTGTAATAAGAACTTTTGTAAACACACCACATAAAATAGAAAACAATCTCAAAAAGCACCTTGAAATAGGAAAAGAAAGTATAAAATCCCATTTTTTTTTTAAGTATTAATTCTATACCTTGCCATTTTCAAAACTTTTATTTTCATACTTCAAGTAACCTATCATCTGGTTTTCATTTTTGCAGGGAAACAACTTTAGCTGTGTATGCCTTTTCTATGGTGGGGATGTGGGTGTTCTCTTTTACATTGGATACCGGGCATATTGCTGTTGTTTACGTAACAGCATCGTTATTGGGGTAAGTACATTTCAAAAAGGGTTCTTAAGAATATATACAAGGGGTATACTGTGGCGTATACTTAACATTAAAACAAATGTAATATTTCTAGGATTTATTACGCGCTCTTATTATCAGCAGATTAATTTTAATCCATCTTTTTTTATGTTTTTAAAAGCTTATTAAAACAAAAAAAGGGAAATGACGAGGGCTTTGAATTAAAGATATTTTATTAGAATTTATTATGTTATTTGAAGCAAGCATTTTTAAAACTTCTTACATCTTCATCGCGATTATAAAATGAATATGATGTGTACTTATTGAAAACTTTTAGACACTTCTGGAAATAAAGCCAGAAACTTAATCATGAGACTTTCAGTTCGAGACTTTTCAGTTTTTAGAGAAAATATAAATAAGCACCAATTTAAGGTTTGATTCGAAGAGACGAAACTACTTTTGCAAGTAGTAAAGTCTGAATTTTAAATTTTAAAACTGGACTTTATTGCTGTAGTCAAATATCAAGTGATGAATTTCAATATTAACCAACTATCAATAACTAGTAGCATATTATCTATACGAACTTGGGATACCGAATGCAACAACAGCTTCTTTCATTCTATACTTTTAATGGTCAAGTCAGTATTTCAGTTATTCTTAAGTATCTAAAGGGTGATCCAATAAGTGCTGCACTTTTTTTATTTTTAAAAAAGGTAATGGCCACCTCGCTAACAATTCTGCAAACAGTCGGTGGTTATCTTGGCTATAATTTGACAATTGTTGGTTTTCAACGGCTCAAAGTTTTCGGGATAGTTGTTGTATAGGCAACTGTTCTGAACAAAAATTAAAAGTTTTTACAGAATCAGAATCAGAATCAAACAATAAAACAATTGTAATGCATTGCATTGATGATTAGATTCAAACTTACATTGGCATTTGAAACACTTGATATAACTAACTGATGTCAAACATACAGGGCTGCCAACAAATAAAGAATCAATTGTATCACCCTTTATTCAATTTTTTATTGTGGGATCAGAATAAACTCGTTTCACTGATGTCTATGGCTATGTAGTTGGTTGACTCAAAAACCGTCGGTAAAGCTGGCAGTTTTGGTATTAACTTAACTCAAAGAATTTTTTTTGTCTTGCCTCACCTGTTATGCGTTTTAGTTTCAATTAAAACGTTTTATTACAAGCTGAGTCGGTTTTGTTGTATTTTGTTTAGGATGGTAATTTTCACCTCGAAATTTGAACAGACAATAACTGCGGTATATAAATCTTTAAGAAACTTTTTCGGTCACCTCTTCATAATGAACATCATAATCTAATACTATAATCCAACTCTGTTTGCTGCAGTATACCTCGAATCCAAAAACGTTTCGTTGTAGAACTCATTTCTTGCCAAAATGGTTTGTTGTCATATTTTTCTTGGCATTCTAACTCGTTATGCACTCGAAAGAAACCATTTTTTATGATGTTGCTGCTTCATTGTCATTCATGTTATGTTCCTTCCCGACGTTCAATAACTAAAGACTTTCAAGATTTTATTTTTGACGTGAAGGCATCCTCAAACTTTTCATATTTCAATTCACTTCTGAACTGATGACATGCGAACTATTTATGTCTAAAGCCGTCAATATTGTGACGTGAGTAAGCCATGAACGAAAAATTGCAGTGTAGATCCTTACATTCAGGGGCATTAGTCAGTGAAAAAGGATGAGAGAGCGTTCTCCCGCCACTTTAGTATTAGACAAAACATCGTCTTTCTATAAATGAAATAACAAAACCTCATTATCAGAAATTAGAAATCCTGGGAGAAATGAGTTACCCTGTTTCTTTTGTTGTAACACATTAGTTCCAGTGATTTTCATTTTTCGTTTGTTCTCGCAAGCACTTTATTTCTATAAAGGTGCGAAATCTTAACTATCTTTGGTTTGCTTGGCTAAGATCAAGCTAGCGATCCAATATTTGCCAGTTTATAAGCTTTTCCAATCACTTGTACACCAATATTGTGAACTTTGCTTTGCTAAGTTGCCTATAAGCTTTTCGTGGCAGCAAGTTACAAAGTTAGAAACTTCTTTTATTGCCAACTGGCTGTGAATGAAGAAGGTTCTATCAGCTTGCTGTTATATTATCATCATTGCAACTTATTGAGCATTCAACTGCACTGGCAGGACTTCAACTTAAATCAGATAATTTTAATGCACTAGCTAGTCCAAGAGTTTCTGAAAAGAGCATCGCACCAACATGTAGTACATCCATCTTGGATCCTTCATCATCAAAGATGGCTGTTGTTGATTCAAATAATTGTTTGCATGCCTGTCCTCTCAACGGATGGGAAAAAACATTTTTAAATATGTTTCGGATACATAGATGTATAGAATCTATGGATGATTTAGAGATGACTTAGATTTAGAGGTTTAATGTTGGGTATAGCTTTTAAACCATCTTGCTTTGAATGCACCCCTCCTAAGGATTTAATTGCTCTAATAGCACCGATGAAGTCCATTATTTTTATTTTGATCATTTAAAGTCTTAGTAGTTTTTTGTTTGTATTGCATTCTTTCAAACCAAATTACATACCATATTTGTGAATATTGGTCGTAATAACTCTCGTTAGTTTCCAAAATACTAAAATTCACAAAATTCAACAATAAAGAATACAACGTATATATTATATTAATGTTTAGGTTGGCGAAGTGTCAAATTCGCACCAAATTCTGCTACACACGAATATTAAAATGTACGCGTACATAACTTCTAAGTCATTTCCCATTCTTACCATCCCATCTTGAATTTTTATTAAATCCTTAAAGAAATAAAAAAAATGTCCAAGCTAAAATTCAAATAATAAAATTATATCAATATACACAAATTCCATGCTTGTGTGACTATAACCGCATATCAAACACCTCATCAATTACCATCCATAAATTGCCGTCATCAAAATGCTTTCCTATTAAAACCATTTACGTGAATAAAACATGAAATTTATGATGTATCCCAGAGAGGTAACAATAAAAACTCTAATCATCGCACTTCCACTCGGCTACACTTTCGTGGTAAAATAGGATAAGGGATAATAAAAATGTTTTTACTTGATTTTCATACGAAAATAAAAAGCCATGCAAATTTTTGAACAAAATTGAAAGATTTCAAAAAAGAAAAAAAGAAAATGCAAGACTGGGTCGCACGAACTTGCTCTTGTAGCAAACTATGGGAATACAAACATTTTAATTTATTTAATTCTGAAGAAAGTTCTAAAAATATCAAAAAATGGCCTAAACATGAGATCAAGTTGTATGGTAGCTATCATTAAACGGTTGTTTAGCAAAAAAAAAACTGTGAATGTCATCTTGTGTTAAATGTCAAATTTGAAAACTGCAACGAATTTCAAAGGAATCAGATCAGCCGGTATCAAGCTATGGTCAAATTTGTAAAAATTCGTTAACAGCGAATCTCTGTTATGTGCATTTTTAGCCAAAAACCTAAAATGCAGTTGTATTAAAAGCACTTCAAACATAAAGTTTTATCGAAATCGGTAGACACGTTTTCGAGAAAATTTGGAAAAACTAAAACCGTTATGCGAGAGGTAACCGTTTTAGCCGGCCTAAAACAAAAATTCAAATTTGTCCTCTAGGGAATCACCAAAAAGTACTTCACACGAAGTTTGAAGAAAATCCGTCCAACCGTTTAGAATGTAGCTCGGTGAACATACAACCGAAGATCCGCACATCCGCAGAGACAGACCGACAGACAGCATGACAAAAACCTACTTTTTTGGCCTTCTCTATTATCGTAATGTCAGGTTGGATTAAAACCTCGAATTTTTTTCTACACGAAACCAATACTTGCCCGATCGAGCAAGTAAAAATATTCTACATAATCCACAATGAATGAAATTAAAGAAAAAAATGTTATACATACTCCACAGTGAACCAAAATATAAAATTTCAAATATTTCGCATACAACTTTATAATCTTGAAAATAGTTACATAGTTCACATAAAAAAAAGACAATTTTCTACTCAACATTGCAAAATAAATATTTATTTTTATTTATAAACATAAAGATTATATTAATTTATTTTTCTTTTTCTTTAGATTCTTTATGACAGGTTACCTCCCTGTTGGCTTTGAATTCGGTGCCGAACTAACCTATCCCGAACCTGAGGGAACTTCAGCTGGCTTATTAAATGCAGCGGCACAAGTTTTTGGCATTGTTTTTACAATGGTGTATTCAGAATTGTTAAGTTCTTATGGTGATATACCGGCGAATGTTACAATGGCCGTAATGATGGTTGTTGGTACTGTTGTTACAGCTCTTATTGGGTCGGATTTGAAACGACAAGCTGCTCAAGGCCCCGGTGCCATGGCAAATCCTTAGGATAGAGAAGATTTTGTTTAAAAAAACAACAAAAAAGCTATTGAGCTCGCGCTGCTTCTTTGCTATTTTTTGAACAAAATCGTTTGCCGAAATATTTTTTGCTTAGCGAAAAAAAAAATCAATGATTTAATTTGCATTCGTTTTATTGTTTAAAGTATTAAATAATTTTATTTTTTTAAATAGAGAAATATAATTTAAGAAAATTGTTATATTTATTATAGTTAGGTTATAAAGCATATTTTTATAATTTTATATGGTTGTGTTATATTTTTAAATTATTTTATTTGTTTTATTATTTTAATTATATTAAAAAAATTTATTTAAATTATTTTAATGTATATTATTGTCTGCACTGCCAAATATTCAACACAAAAAAAAACAATAACTATATACATAGTATAGTATGTTATAATATTTTTTTTAAATAGCATTTGTTTGTAAATTTGTTAAAGTTTTTAAAATATGTGATAAAATATTGTATTACATTGTTAAGTAGTACAATTTTTTATTTAAACTAAAAAATACAATAATTGTTATAAGATGATAATAAGTTTGTTTTTTTTAGTGCAGTAAATTTCAATAATTTTTCACAAAGAATTTCGTACTTTATATTCCAGTCATAGAAAACGTTTTTCAATAGAAACCAGTCTGTGACGGCCATGATGCGGTTATTGCTGCTTAATCTAAATCCCTATTTTCAAAACATTCATTAACGCCCAAAATAAGAAACTCAAAAAGTAAAAAAGAACCCAAATAGAGCAAATATCAATCAATTTTGTGGAAAATATTGCTTGGAAATAGCGCCCAAAAACTATGAAATATCGCCCAAATCTTACAAAAAAAATTTTCATACCATTTTTTTTTTGGTGATATTTATGGGCGTTAAGTAAACTATTTTATCCAAATTTCCTTTTTATTTTTGGGTTTCGGGAGTTAATGTTTATTTTTAGGCGAAATTTCCAAATTGATGTTGGCGATATTGCCCAACAAAATTCTTCTGCATACATTTGTATTTGTTTTTCTTTTTTTCTCTTGTATTTGGGACTAATTTCATGTCAAAAATCAGGTCATTATTTCACAATGAAACTATACCCCAATTTGGCCCCATTCGGGGGTTATTTTATTTTGCATTACATTATTTCCGTAAAACTTTTTTTTTTTGCGGAATCTTCCTCACTTTTTTTGGCAATAGTGTTATGATTTCACTAGGACCAAAAAATGGGAGGTAAGTATCATGGAGGACATGTGTGCCCCCTCCAACTTCCACTATTAATTCTTTTTAACATTTTTTTCTAAAATTTTGCAGTACCGGAAATGAAAAAACACCCGATTTTTGTTTGAAAATTTGTAAATTGCTAAAAAGGAAACGCCAAAAAATATATGAGAAATTTTTTTGGCGTAATTTCATAATTAAAATCAATCCGCAAACACATGATCACTACCAAATGATCAATTTAATAATTTTCAATAAAATCAGTTTTCATACTAACTATCGGTTATTCTGTCTTACGATCACTTTTTACCTCTAAAACACATTTTGTACAACTTTGAGCTGAATCCACTTTGAAGGTATCGACTTTTGCTCGAAAAAAACATACATTTTTATATATGTATAGAAAAAATTATTTAGTTTCAATTATTTTTTTATTTATATTTAAAATTTTTAGATAAACTATTTTAATAATTATTAAAATTTATTTTTATTTATTGGAAACAGTAAAACAAAAGGATCTTTGTAATTTATTTATTTTTTTATTTAAAAGCAGCATTTTATCACATATTTAAGAACCGCAAATAGTATTAACAAATGATTGATAAAGGGTGTTTTTTTAACAAATATATATTTGGAATAATCAAATCGTGAAATAAATATTTAAAGAAGGTTTTAGCCATATGATCGTCAAGGTTGTTCCTGACAAAGTCTGTTCTACTTTTTCCAGCACTGAAATCTCAAAACAAATATTGGTTATTGCAGACCAAATAGATCAAATTCATAACAACTCTCGCGCGGCATAGCATAGCATCTTCATTTAGATGTTTGAAATTTTTGTAAACAAATAATAATTGTTGCCTTACTGTAGCGGTTGCAGCTCGAAGTAACGCGGGATTAAGTTTCATTTTGTTTAAGAAAATCCTCCCTATACTGACTGGATTAAATGGGAGTCTATATGTAAATGACTTGTTGGTGATTTTGAAAACAATTCACTAAATAGTAATTACCACATTGTAAAAATCTGAATAAAAAGACGATGGAATTTTTCCAATTGATGACCTGGTAATGTAAAATGCTCATTTGACAAGCTTTTCCGAATATATTCATTCTTAAAATAACGATAGAAATGATTGACTATCTATTTAAGCTCGAAAAACACCCTTTTATAGGTAAACAAAAATTAAAAATAGCTACATATATATTTAGTTTAATTTTTATTTAAACTACATTGCCAACAATTTAAACAATAGTTTTCGCAGCATTTAATGTTAAGAGCACAATAGCAAACAAAAAAAGCACAAAAAAAGTAGAAATCTAATAACACACTATTCTTGTTGTAAATGTATGTTTCCAAAAAATTATACGTAATCATAAGAATTTATGTTAGAAATGAAATGTAGACAATATCATATCATCAAAAAAAATTAACATATTAAAGTAGATATTTAAAAACAAAAAAAGTAGAACAATAATAACCAAAATGTGAGTAGAAATGCTTATAAAAAAAATGTGTATTAAATGGTACCTGCAATTATAAAAAAATAAAAAATGTTAAACAGTTTTAAATGTGATTTTTGCCAAAAACAAAACAAAAAAACTTATGCCAATTATTTGTAAATAAACAATATATATATATATATATATATAAAAATACAAGACGAAAAAATAGAAACAGTATTTAAATAAAAAAAAAACAATTGTTGTCAATATTACTAAATTTAAAAATATATATACCTATGTATAGTATATATTTAAGTACATCACAATAGAAAAACAATATGTACACAAAAATTAAATTAAAAAAAAAAAACATGTTAAAAAACACAAAAGAATGTATTTACCTATATTATTATACACCTGCTAAGTTTAAAAATACTAATTAAAAATGATTATTATATACAATAAAATTTATAATTTAAAAAAAAAACACCATATATATTTTTTGAAAACAACCACGTACGTAATCAATACACAAACACACACACAAAATACACAATAATGAATTAAATATATATATATTCAAACATACACAATTAAACAACAGAAAAAAACATGACAATAATTTAAGTGTTAAGTAATTACGATAAAAAAATCAATATTTAACATGAAATTAATTATTTAAACAGCAAAGATAATAAAACACAACAGACAAAGAAAAAATACATACATTTAAAAATTCATCAAAATATTAAGTTTTATTCTGATAATAATTTCATAAAAATTAAAAAAAAAAATAAGGATTTATTTTATAGGTAGACTTAAATATTATATACTCGTAGATGTATGTATGTGTAAAGTTACGCGCAGCGTAGAAATAGTGTATTATTATATTGAAGGGAAATAATGCTTTATTTGTGTGCTTTTGTAGACAAAAAAAATTAAACAAAATAAAAAAATATATTTAACTATAGTTATAAATGTATTATGCCAAATAAAAATAATAAAAATTTAAGAATATTTTCGTGTTGTTTTATTTTTATTTATTTTTAAACTATATTTGGATTGAGGAAGAAGGAATATACAATTGTTTGTACAAACCTTTACCGCCTGATTCTTCATACAAACTTCGAAGTTGTATCGTCAGTTCTTCACACTCATATAAGTAAATCTTTGAGCACCATCTTAGATTTTAAATGTTATGGTTTTGTGAAAAGTTTGTTAACAAAGCGCCGAAATTTATACGTTCAACAAGCCGTTTCCAGGTTTGCACAAAACACATTCTTCCGGCTAGAATTTTTTTTTTTGCCAGAATTTCGAAAGGCACTATTTTGAAAGCAAAAATTCTCTAACCACAATGAAAATAAAGGACACGACTGGGTTACATAAACTTGATCTTTTTACCATCAACAGTAAGGCACTCATATAAAATTTTATTAAAACTAATCGAATTTTTTTGTGAAAAAAAAAATTAAAAATATCGAACTTTTAAAAACAAAATTGCTTTTAAATTGTTTTATTTGCAGTTTTAATCAGGTTCAGCAGAACTTTTAAGTGGGTACCTATATAAAATTTCATCGAAATCGGTGCAGCCGTTTAAGAGATAATCAGTATCAAAAAAGTACCGTTCTATGAAGGCAGGTACCGTTAATAATCGTTTTCGGAGAAACTTTTTAAGACATAATAAAATATGTATCTACCGTTAGTATTTAACGAAACTAAATAAATAAAAATATAGACTAAAGACATCACCAACAGCAATTAATCACTCATATAAAATTTTATCAAAATCGATCATATTTTTTTTGAGTAAAATGGAATTATCGGTAAGGCTTATATGGCAGGTACCATTATTTTAAGACCTAGAACGAACATAAAAAAATCCATACATTATTACTCAAAGAATTCTTTTTGCCAAGTCCACTTTTGTCAGATCCACTTTTTTCGACTTCACTTTCATCGTAATGTCATGTTTGATGTTATCTCATTTTTTTTTTTTTTTTACGAACATGATACATTTCCTGATAATTATAGTACCTACTCCTACCAATAAAGCAGGGGGTCTACTCTGTGTTCTCTGTATTCATTTTGAAAGTGAAACTTTGTTTTGTTTTCGTAATATAAAAACAAAATACACAAATAATTTGCTTTCGAAAAAGTTCACTTTCGGAAAGAAAAACTGATTAGACCTCCAGAATTTTGAAAACCAGAAGTTTAGTTTTAAAACAAGAATTTTTAAGTCAGAATTTTGAACCGCTTGCATTTTCTTAAAAATGTATACGTAGAAACATGAATACACAGGATGTCCGGTAAATGGATAATTCTGAAACATTGTATAAGCGCACTTTATGATTTTATCACTGCTCTGAAACCGAAAATAAAAAGGGATACAAAGGGTATGTACTCAAATTAGGTGCATTTTTTCGTTCAGTGTAATTTTTTTACTTAACTTTACATTTTTGACCACGACTACAACTGGATGAATTCCATCTATTTTTTTTTGCAGTTTCCCAATCTCTTATTTTTGCCACAGGGTCATACATATTTTTCCCATATGTTTAATAGAGCGTTCAATTTTCCACAATTTCAATTCTTCAAACATGTTTGAATGTCAATTTGAAACATGTTTGTTTGGCGCTTCGTTATTTTTTGGTTTAAAAAAAAATATGCTTAACCAATTTTCATCGTTTCTCGATAAGTTATATCGATACGATAGTTGTTCTTCTTCTCCGGCTTTTCCGACGATGCTATGATCTCGAATGGGATCACAACTTTCTTACTTCTCCACTTCACCTGCTGACCTCAGAAAATGTCGGCATGAATTAATCGATGCGATAGTTACAGAACATAAGTATTGGCGCCGTGTATTCGATTTTAAAAGCGAAACATGACATAACGTTGATAGTGAAGTCGAAAAAAGTGGGTCTGAATATTTTGTCTATGTTTTTATGTCGGTTTAACTGGATTTATAAGCACCTGAAGCCTAAATGTTTGGACAGATTTTGTTCAAACTTGGTGACCTGAGGTCTGTGGGGTAAACTACAGAGGGGTTGGTTTAATGAATTTGAACTCTTAATCTAAAAATAACCATTAAACCACCACCCCCCCCCCCCCCCCAAAAAAATTAGAAAAAAGAAAGAAAAAAAAATTAAATATACGAAAGGTAAGAAAAAGAATTACCTAGCACATTATATTTTTAATTTTAAAAATGCCTATGTACATATAAAAATAAATATGAACATAGGCATAGGCATGAAATATCCAGAAAGTGGGAAAGAGAAAGTATGAAGTAAAGAAGTAAAAAAAAAGAAAAGAAAAGAAAAAAATTACGAATAGGAAAGAGAAGCATATTGATTTCTTGCAACAATTTCACTCAATCGTTGAGTGCTTTTCTTTCTTCAACCGCAACCTAGAGAAGAGAAAAGTAAAGCTGTAGAAAAGAGAATTGACAAAGTTTAATCGCTCGAAAAAAAAAACAAAAAAAATATATAACTTCGAATAGAATAGAAGGAGGAATAAGTAAGCCAGTTTTTATTTCTTAAGATCTCCAAGATCTACGCATATTCAGAAATATAAACACGATTTCTCAGCGGAGCTTCTCCCAAAGCAGTGCGCTTAAAAATAAAAATTGGCGTAATGTTTGTTAAAAATTACTTTAAAGCTGTTAAAACAATGCACGATAATATTCTTCATAGCATTTTTTTTATGGGCATTGTGTATAAAATATTTTTTTTTTAAGATTCATTCTTTCTATTCGAAGTTAAAATGACGAAATTATGCTCATATTTAAGTGCCTAAAATAATGAAAAAACATGCGCTTTTAGTTGGTAAAATAGCATTTTTATTGAAAGAAATCAACTGAAACAACCCCCCCCCCCTCAAATGAAATCCTGGATCCGCCGTTGAATACAATAATTTATTTTAATGCATATTTGAGAATCATATACTCATCTATGAAAACTTATATATTTCCCAGTTCCTATAGTTCCCAACAAACACCAAAGGTAACTTGTTTCAAGAACAAGTTAGTGCTTCCCAGTTGTAACCTTTATTTTAAATGCTTCTGAATATCAAAAATGCCGAGATTGGTCGCACTATTCAACACTTTTTCAATTTTTGACTTCCATATAATAACATTTTACCTTTTGGTAAGATAAAATATTGGCAAAAAAAAATAAAGGTATAAACGATTTATATTTAAAGCTCATTAGTACAAGTACAATACAATATTCTACATAAATACAAACAAGTTGATTAAAAAAACATACAAATCAACTGTCAGAGTGGAACAAAACCAGTTAACTACTATAATTATTAAATTATTAGTTGTTGATTTGCAGTTTTATATAATCTTAAAAAATATATATTTTTTTTTTATTTGAAATATGTATCCACATGTATGTAACTAATTGATTGAAGAACTAATCAAGTTTTGGCCACATGTCTGGATGGGTGCCAAGTTAAAGCATATTTTGTCTCAAACGTTTTTCGTGAATATACTCCATACTCGAGGAGTTTTTCAGGATCGTGGCAATCTATTATCTCAATCACCTTATGCAAAGCATTTTCATAAGATCTTTTTATAGCTAAAAGATCAAATGGTACATGTTTAAAACATATTGGCCCTCCTGCTATTGTTGGTAGATCCAACGCACGTAAGGCTGACGTGACGGCCTTTCCGATCTCACTGTTGCCGAGTTTAGCATAATATCCAGTTTCAGGAAAACGTTGGCTGGATGAAAACACCCTACTTGGCATTTGGATATCAATATATGTAGAGCGCACTCTAGCCCGAGATGAAGCAGTGTAGAATTCTACGTGTACGGCTCTGCGGGCCCACACACGCAAGTCATTAAAATTTACAAATTGATGATTGCCCAGAAGCTTCATTTGGGGAGTCATGTATTTGTAGACCATGTTTGTTATTGTTCTTGTTTTTTTTTTACTGAAAACAAATTAAAATATAAAATTTTGCAACTTTTAAATGATTTTAAAACCATACCACAATTTAAATGTTAAGCGGGAACGTTGGATTAGTTTTATTTTAATAATAAGTTTATTTAAAAACTTAAAATATTTTGGAAATAAATTAGTATTAATTTTACTAACAAATACAGAAATTATACACACACGTACAATTTAAATGTAGGTATGAAAGTCAAACAATTAAAAAAGCTGATTACAACAACACAATTTAACAATTTAAACAATTAAATAAACTGATTCTAATACGCTTATTTTCGTATCTGGTTAGGAGGTTCTGTTAATTTTTCTTTTTCCTTATCGTTCCACAAGAAACTTTTAAACAACGGAATAAATAATGGATCAAATTCATTGTCGGGAACAAAATGATATTTGATTTTAATATACATTATGTAATTGTTCTTTTTTATATTGTCATAATGTTGCCAACCGATGCATAATTATTATATGGAAAAATTATTAGCATTTGGTCTAGCGTAGTAAATTAGAAACTCAAGGTGTGTTTACAATTTTGGCTGCCAAAATTCTGTATGACCACAATTTTCTTCAAAGATGGTTAAAAGTATTCTTTTTATAATATGCCCAGACTTATTTTTTATTTTTTTCCTGGCTCATGAAATAACGGTTCCAACTAACAACCGTCACCGATAGTTTCAAATTTCTCGAAAAAAAATACGATCAATTTCGATAAAATTTCATATGAGTGAATTATTGTCGATTGTGATGTCTTTTATCTATTTTTTTTCCGGAGTAGCTTACGGTATCTGTCATCAGCCACGTAGCCAGAGGGGGGGTTGAGGGGCTGAAGCCCCCCTAACCATTTTAATATTTTTTTTTAATTTAACTTACTCCATGTATATAAAGCGAACCTTTCTCGGTCAGTCAAACGATTTCATTCGTCATAGAACATACAGTTCCCGAAATAAGTATAAAGACACATTATATGTGACAATTTTCTATTAAATTGAAGGGAAACAAGAGTTTACTTAATTCAGTAAATAAGAAAAAAAAAATAAAACCAATTTATCATCACCGTGGCTAGATTCTTAGGTTAATCGTGTCTTAAAACAGTGACTTTAAACTTATTTCGCACGTTTTCAGTGCAAAATCCATTTCAAATGACAAATCACTTTTGTTTCTAAGCTGCTTTTCGGGGGTAACTGTATTTTTTTTTTTACTTGCAATTATTTTCATTTTACGAAGAAAATATATAACTTTATTTTTCGTGAACGTTATGAAAACATAATTTTAGGCAATAAGTCTCCATATCAAATAAAAAGGTGTGGCTTTATAATTATTACGGGCACTGTGCATATTCTGTCATCAGACCAAATGAAAAGTGTTGAAATTTGTCGTCCAACAAATGCACGCATACAGCCTTGTTTTTAACACTATATTATAGATTGGTGTCAAAACATTGACCGTCTAAGGTTCGCTTAAAAGAAACTGCCGTACGAGTGTCCACTCATAGCTCGGGAACGGATCGTTCGATTTCCACGGTTTTGGATTCGAGTTCGTATTGGTCCAAAAAAGAACACTATATGGAAGAAAATCCTGGACAAGGAGTTGACGCCTCGTAGCATAGCACAACTTTTAGCTAATATTCATCTAATACAAAATTTTGAAATCATTCATATAAGTGATAATGATAACGTTCACGTGTTATCCAGAAATCATATGTAATGGCTTAAAGAATCGCACTCATATTGTTTGACAATAACTCAGCCTATAAAACACTTTAATGTTTTTGAATTAATTAGATACTCTTTGATATATTGTAAATAATTTTTGTTGTTTGATATTATTTTTCTATTCATTCAAATTTCGGAAGACTAGCCTTTTTTATTGATCAACAACTCTGTAAACATCTAAACATAGAGACAACGGATGTCATTTGCAATAGGAACTTCTTAGTTCTTCTCACCATGTAAACACTACAGCGATCATCTCTAATAATAATCGAATTGACATCCACAGAACCACATCGCACTCAGAAGATAATCGAACCACCGGCAAAGCCGATCATGATTTCAATTTAAATAAAATAATAGTCAATATCTTGTCCAAATTCTTCGGGTTTCATTCGTTAAAATAAGTTTCAACTTTAAATCCATGAATACAATATAAACAAAAAACATTGTGTATTATTTATTTTATTTATTATTATTTTTATTTGTTTAAAAAATCATTTTTATTCAGGTAATTAACAACAAATTTTAAAAATAAAATTAATTAATTAAACACACGAAATAGTTACAATACATTTGTTTTTAAACTTTGAAGTTAGATTTATTTTATACATAAAGTAAGAACTAATTATAATGTACACAAATAAGAAGAAAAAAAAACTCTTAATCATAGATTTAATATAAAACTTGTTGGTATTCTTTAAGAAACAATATAAACAAAAATGAAGCTAAGCAAATAAATATTTAGTAAAGCAAACAAAAAAAAATATATCTTAAAAGTTATTTTACGTGCTTATGACATTTATGTAAAGCAAATAAAAAATATATACACGAAAAACTTGAAGTAATTTTAAAGCTAAATAAGTAAATTATGATTAATTTGTTCTTGTTAAAGTAATTTATTGAAAGACCTTTTAATACAAATTCTTAAATAATACAATATTTGTATTTAATTTAGAATAAAATTAGTTTAATTAACGCTGTTTTTATCTTAAGTTTATTTTGAACCTGATATAATGTCTTTTTGTTAAGATAAATTATGAAATGTGAATTTGAACATATTGGTAAATGAAGAATGAATTATAACTTTGATATACCTTATTTGAAAGACAAACTGTTATGCTTATTATGGTTTTTTTAAAGTAAAGTTTAATATAAACAAGTAAAGCAGTAGTGTTACTTATAGCTAACATTGTATATGGACTCTACAGTATTTTCATTAGTTCTAACGTCGCAGCGAGTCGGACGAAGAGTTCCCCACCTTTCTCATTGGAGAGATTTTATATTAGAGATTTAAGAGATGCTAACACAATTCTAACGATACTTTCACACTATTATAGAGTCCATTTTAAATACTTAGCTAATACCCAAAAATTGTGTTGCATCCTATGCCAGGAAAACTGAATTGGAGAAACCTTATAAAGAACGAAAATAAAACTCAAAACTAAACCTTGTGATCACTAAGAAGTGACTACTATTCTCTGACCTCATAACACTGTGAAAAAAAAACTTGCAAGGCAAAACCCGACAAAATTGTAGTATCAGTCTACGTGAGTAGGCCTCAATTATTTGCATTGATGGGAATCGTAGTGCAATTCAAAATTGGAAGCTATTTAATTAAAATCTTCTATACAACCAACAAGGTAATGCACAAGGCGTTATCATATTTCACAAATCTTCGCAATTATTTAGTTTACTGACTTCTCTGCTGTGGTGAAAAGAAAAAAATCCAACTGTTTTAGGTATATTTGCTTGTTTTCTGAAGGCATGAAAATATTCATTGTTATACAAGAAAAGTCGAAGAACATATTTTGTTCAACAATAGTACCAAATCGATATTATTACGAACCAGAGTAGTCAAAATGCGATACTTGGTAGCCAGAATATTATAACTATTTATCAAAATACGACCTAACCTAAGATCAACCACTCCTGTGAAATAGCAAAACAGAAAATGGCCGCAATACAACAAACATAGAACGATTGCAAACATGCAATAAGACCGAAAATATCGACGTTAGTAGGTGTTTTAATTGACCATAACATGCTAAGATATCATCAAATGATCCAATGATGAAAATGAACATGGGGACATTGACATACATATAAGCAAAAGGCTCTCTCTTTGTCATTGCCTTGGTCTCTGCCCACCAAAGAAACAAATCTCAGGCGTTGATGCCATCAAAATTATTGACAAATCTTTGCAGATTCGCGAAAGAAATTGAATGGTTAAAATCCACATGACTATGATAGGCATTGAAGTGGAAAATTTGTGAAACTAGTCGAGATCATAACATCGTTGGTAAAGAGAAAGACGTGAGTTTCCAATAACAACCTAAAACACTGTATACAAGCATATTCATCATTTTCGCCCTTGTTCAGTTCTATAGGGCAGGCAGCTTGGTTTAGGTCGGATGAAAGATCACAGGAAGTGATCAAACTTTTCTTTATTCGTACAGGAATATTATTTGGGCCTAGGAGCAAACATGAAACAAATGTTAGCAAGGGAAATTGCTTATTTTGTAATGACAATTTTGAATGAACTTTTATCGATCGTCCCCATGAATTCCAAAAAACATGCCATAAAATAAAAATTAAAAAGTCCTTTGTACCAAAACAAAACTTTTATATTCCTTCTAACTAGAGTCATACAATACCTGTTGCATTTAAAATGCATGGTGTCTTACAGAAACATAGCAATAAATAAAATATTATTATCATACAAAAAAAACATGTTAATGACGCGAAACTATTTTTTAGTGCTTTCTCAACAAGTTGGATACAAATATTTTAAATAAATCGAATATTTGAATTAAATACTGAAGCCAATTGCGATAATATAAACCCTGGCTCATGTTCTAAAATATTTTTGAAAAGTGAGGTCTGCAATTCCAATGTCATTAAAAGAAAAAAAGGAAATTTCGTCTTTAAATTGGTAAGCATGCAAAAAATAATGAGTATATTGTTTAAAACCAATCAGTATATTTAAATTCTAATTAATTTGATATCTTTTTTGAGGAACAATTGTTTAATTCGGCATTATTATTTTTCATTTCAGATTAGAAAAACATACTAGTTTATTGATGTTACGTTGCATTTTAATTTTTAAGGCACTTTGTTTCAGACTGGCGACATAAAAGCATTTAAATTAATTGACATTGGTATGTTCCGGGAATATATACATTCAAATGTTCACATCAATCAAATTCCGTACAACTTCAATTAATTTAGAAGCTCGCATGTCCCACATCATACAAAAAAAAATCTTATTTCAATTTCCTACGGAAATATACATACATATATGTATAAACAGCGTTAAAAATCCTTACAAACTAATATATATTTACAAGGAAAAAGCAAACAGTATCTATTTTATATTAGGAACTGCACGCTAAGGCTTCACAATTTTTATTGTGAAGCGCAATTTACTTATTCTATTCTTAAGTAGTTACATTTTGGACACAGGGACTTAATTGAACACATTATTAAAACTATTTTTTACACATCTAACGTAGGAGGTTTCCCATGCACCCGAAACCTATACAAACATGTATACTGTGGATTCCCATGATTTGTCTCTATTCTCAATTCGACAATATCAAATGAACGACCATTGACGTCTTTTTTTACTGGGAAATACTGTAATGGTAAATCATTGTCCTCATACTCATACTCACCTAAAAGCATCGGCTCATGATCGTTCTCATGTTCAAGACCCTAACAAATAAAATTTATATTTAAATTCAATATTTTTGTGTTTAAAAATGAAGTAAACAAACCCAAGTTGTAAAATTTCTTGGAGCTGAATCAATTCTTCCGTTTGGTGTAAGGGTTTTTGGTATATGCTCGAGCGTGAAACCCGTCACGTGGATTAACGAATTTAACCGAAGGACTGTAATTTAAAAATCATTATAAGAATACTAACTAAAATCTTAATAAAAATTACCTAGAAACCCCGGAAACCCCTGAAATGCCCAACATTCGCCAGGCTGGACATTGGGCGATATTGCTACTCGAGGTGTATTTGTCGGATACCATAAAGGGATACCAAAAATTGAAATCTGTGCTGTCTTTATTTGATAGTTTTCGGTACACCTAGTTGAGAGTATCTGTCCGCCGGCTGATTCAAGAGCAAAGTCAACTAGACCCGTCTTGTCAGCATCATAAACTGCGAGAACCCCCTTAACAATCTTTTCAATTTCATTTTCCGAGAGGGCCATTTTTATTGCACCACTGATTGCAGCCGAACTTTGTTTTTGTTTCAAATCAACAGACCTTAGAATTTCAACCTTCAACTTTTCACTGATTTGTTTCATGATAACCATGCCAGAACGATCAATTTCTTTTCTCATGTCATTGCTTGACTGCGCTGAGAGCTCAATCAATTTTTGTTCCAGAAATTCTTTGGCAACGAATGTATTCCGAATCCAATTTTGTAAATCAATATTTTCAATCTCACCTGAGTTCTTGTATCCCAAGATATCGATCAGTGATAGTTTAACCTGTTTATTGATCAAAGCGAACTGATCATTTCTCAACAATGCCAACTTTTCCTCAATCTCAGACAAAAGAGATCCAAAACGATCAGTGACTAGAATCTCATGACTATCGACCCGTTTCAACAAACTGTCTTGACCCATCTGTAGATTACTGATAGAATAGTGAAGATCTTGATTTTCTATCAATTTGTCTGACAATGTAGCCTTGATAAACTGAATTTCTTTATTCAACTCATTAATGATTAGTTCTTGGCGAGATATTACTTCTTTTTCTGCATCGCTGGACTCTTGTTGTGCTTCGAAAATTCTGGAATCAATAAATGTAGCTAAGTTTGGAGACTGTAGAATCTTCAACAACAAACCATCAATATCAATCTGTTCGATAATATTATACTGATGGTTATTAATTTCAATATTTTCATGAATCATATTCGAGATCTGTTTGATATTTTCTTCTGATAGAGTCGCAGGTACACTTTCCGTCCACTGACTCACCTTCAACTCCGATTGAACATTCTCAACAATTCGTTGCATCATTTTATCACTCAAAAGATAACTTTGTGTTTTCTTAACAAGAATAGGTTCTAATTTTTGTATGCTTTCGCGGACGGTGTTAGCGATAGTTATTAGCATTTCCTTAGACGCAGCATTTTGTTGCTTAACTGATATCTCAGCTACGTGTTCTTGTTGTTGCTCCAGTTTGGCATCGACTAATTTTTGTACATACGTATTAACATGATTGAGTATGTTTTCATACTCTTCAGGGCTAAGAGATTTTTTCAGGTTGCCAGTTATATCTTCACTGATGATTTTATTGTATTGACTAGATTTCGAATTGGGAAAAGTAAATAGATTCCCGAGATCCAAAGTGGACATACTTTTACGTAAGAGACCTAATGTTAAGGGGAAGAAGTTATAAGCTCGTTCCAGGCGGGTGTGGCGTTCGTGATCTTCTAGGAGAGCCCAAGCTGTAAATTATTAGATTTGTTTATGTACAAACATACTTTTTGAGGAGATTTAAGTAAAATATTAAACAAAATGGTGGAATGGTAATGTTAATTTATTTTCTTACAATTTTAGAATTAAGTTTTCAAAAACGGCTTACAAAGCTTGGCCAATGTGCTTGCAGAATAATGATAAAAAAGTACCCCACAAACGTTAAAAAGAAAGAAGCGAAGAATAAAATTATAGAACTCTCGTTAATAGTTCACCAAAGTCTATAAACAATCCTCAAGCGTTGTTTCATATGGAGAACGACAAAATATAAAAACATTTTTGAAATGTTTTATTTTTAATAATTGAACAGTTTACCAGACACTTTCCTAAAACCGCATATAACGGCGAAAAACCGCAAAACATCCCAGTTGAAGAAGCGGTTAAAAACTCCAAGAAGCGTATTAAGTTTGCCTCCAGATTCCAGATTCTTATTTCCAAGCTTATCAGTGGTTACCAAATGCCTAATCAGTGAAGGGAAAGTTACAAGGGAAGCGTAATACCCAATTTAACGATGAGTTAAGGAAATCTACAGGCCGTACTCTTTATTATTGTTCTTGACTATCTGCTTGAATAAATAGTAAACGATCCGCAAGTGAATTAACTATGAAGCCTTCATAAAAGAGAATGGAACATCCTTTGAGCCTGTTAAGACTTGGAAATTTGAGCCTTGCGTGGTGAGTACTCTTCCGTGTGCACTGCTACGAACTTTTGTGAGCCCGGACTCAAATTTCCCAGTTTAAAAAGGCTCTTTAAACTACTTACTTTGGGAGTTACATATGGATAATTGACAATGTTAGACAGTTAAAAAATGAAAGGAGCTTACAATATGCGAAAAAGTGATAGCTGGTATTGTTATGTACATAAGAGATGCAGCCGAATGTGTCCTAAAGGCACTATCATTATGACGTTCCGTTAAAATCGCGAAGGTGAGCCAGGTCAAAAATTACAAACAAATGCAAGGACACCACATACATTTGAAAAGTGGCTTTCCGACGTTTTCTGAGGTCAAGTCGATGAACTCTACAAGCAGATCCTAAAATCAAGCGGTACAGAGAAAGAGTTTTGGTGTCCATTGGAGATTATTAACATCGTCAGAAAAGAAGGAAGAAGAAAAAGAATAAAGAAACATATAAAACTTGAAAAACTTTTGTGCATGTCATAATTTGAAATGCAGGAGATGCCCTCACACCCTGAAAGGAAAGTTCTTGTTGCGAGCGATCTGTGTAAATTATTGATCTTAAGTTGATTGATTTAAGTTGATGCTGAAACTGTTTTAATTTTTTTCTGAAAGTTAGGCGTTCATGAACGAAATGAATAATATAACGCCCCGCCACTGAACACAGTAGACGACATTCCATAAAATCGACATGCACATTGCAGACACAAAAGACTGACTGTCGCCTAAACCCACAAATGTCATTCGATCAAAAAAAAAGTACGCGCACAACAGCTTCATGACAAAAACCAAGGAATAGAAAGGCATGGTTTGAGCCCAGAGCCTCTGACGCACTAACATCACACAACGGAGCACTATAGAATGTTATTACGTTAACAATGAACTTATTGTTATCCACCCACCCTGTATTTAAGGCTTTTTCTATAACGATCCCAGAGAAAGAAATATCAGGGTAAAATAAACTGTAACTGCTCTTAGAAAACTTACTAATGAGGTTAATAAGACAATAGTAATTAAGAGGCGGCTTAACGCGACTAAATAAGTGCATTGTACTACAAAAGCAAAAGAAATTGGCTTAAAACTCAATCAACTTGGAAATATTAATAATGGTAAGACTTGATGGGAAAAATCAATGAATTCTTCGAGATTTGTATTTTTCGTCAGTAGAAAGCGTATAGATTAATATTAAACTCGGTAAGGTTAGTATAATTGACATATTTTCCACCACCAATAATAAAAAGGTCATCCTTCTTCATTTGGAGACATAAAAACAAAATATGAATAAGCTTTGCATTAAATAAAGCATTTAATAAAATAAATCAGATGAAAAAAGTATAAGCACACTATTTAAAAAAAAAATTAAAACAAGCAACCAATCACACTGCACCAATTCATTTTTTTTTTTGTTTGCTACATAAATTTTGCACAAATGAAGAAGGATAGAGTTTGAATTATGTATGTGTATATATAAATAATATAACATTCGTAACTTAACGAAAACTTACCCCATCGTTAAGACATCCAGAGACTCTTAATGAAGGACAATAAATTCTCGGCAAAAATGTTGTTATTTCTAAATTTTTGCATCTTTTTTTCTTTTTTTTTTAACAAAAAACGCGTTTTTTTTCTTCGTTTTTTAAAACGGAAAAAATTAATACATATTTTATTTTGTGATCTACAAAAATACATTGTGATTTCTTTGTATAAATGTACGTATATTGTTGTTAAACAACATTTTATATCAACGGATAATAAAGTAAACAATTTTATATAATGTAATTATTATTTTTCTTCTCTTAAACATAATTTATAATTTGAATTTTTGTTTTTATAAAACGATTGCAGCTCTCTATCCTTCTCCTCTGCGTTATTAAATTATGTTAACTAACAAATGGATTGTTGTATTCTCTTGAAAGGATAATGGGGAGATAGTTTGTTTGTTGGTGATTATAAAGTTTTGATTTGGGGAAATATGTTAGTGGAAAAGCATTATTATGAGTTTTTTTGTTTTCTATATTTCTATTTTGTACGCATCATTGCATCTTAAAATGCTTTTTCGAAGCAAGTTTTTGAATAAACCCATTTTATTAATGTAAGTTTTCCAAAGATTAAATATTGAGTTTATGGATTAGTCACGATCAAATCTTTACGAAAAACCTTTTTCCAATGTGAAAATGACATATCGGGTTAGTTGTCACAAATTTAAACAAATATAAGAATTAAATTTAAATGTTTGTATAAAAAAAAAGATTTAAAATTCAAATATTTGTTCAATGAAAAACAATGGTTTACAGTACGAAAATATATAACCACTCTTTAACGTAAATAAAACAATAATAAAAAATTAATAAAAACAAAAAATAATAAAAAAAAATATATTTTGCAAAAAACAAACTGAAAATAAATAATAAATAAATTTAAAAAAAAAAAAACAACATAAAATATCCGAGCAAAACTAAATGCAATTTCTTGTTATTATGTAATTGCAAATTAATTTAAATTCTCTCATAATAGACATTCTCTTGGAATATCTTTTTACCTTCATCTACAATATTCATGGAAACTTGTTTCAAATAAGCAAAATATTCATGAGTATAGTCACGCAAATTATCGAGACTATTATATGCGCTTCTTTTCATTTCTTCGTACTTGTTTTCATTATAGAACTCAGATAAATCAACTTTTGGTAATGTGAATGTTATTTCGGAAAAGGATCGGGGTGGAAAAGGTTCATTGGGATTCAAATAATAATAAAGGCCTGTAAAAAATAATGAGAAAAGACGAAATCAATATCGATCGATATATTGAATGTATGAAGTGTTGGTGTGTGAGTGAGATATGATTTAAGAAGTAATAATACAAGGTCATAGAATCAATTGAAATTGTTGACTAATCAAAGAAATAAATCCGATGATACAGGCCAATGTGCAAATCGCAATGTTCGACTTTACAACATTGGTTGGTGAATTTCAATCATCCAGTTTGCAAGCAAAAACAAAAGAAAACTATGAGAGTTTCTTTGAACTTAGATGATATCGATAAACATGCAATACTAAGAAATACTCTGAAAACACTTCGAGCGTTATTTTCTTTTGAACCGATATGTGTACTGCATCATGAAGATCCAAGAAGATGGATGTTAATGACGGCTCGAAAACATATGCTCGTTCACATGTCAAAAGAACGCGAGTAAATTAAAAGTTTTATACTAAATAAATATAAACAACTTTTCATACGAATAAAATTAACCATTGACCTCTAATAAGAAATTGAAAAAAAAACAATGGAGTTGCTGGAACTGATGGTTTGCCGATGTAATGGTTTGTTGGCCGAGCTGTTGAAAGCCACCGGAGATGATTTAGGAGCATACACTAACTAATCATAAAAACATGTGACCATACAGCATATCAACCGAAAGCGAACATTACGAAAAGTACTGGAAAAGACCCAAGACCAAATCGATTCACACCCCATCTAAATCGTCTAGCTGCTTATCACAGGCACGTCATTGTGGACGAGTTTATTGGCATCTCCAACAATTTCACGTTAGATGATTGACAGCGGATTTTGACAGAAAAAACACGGCAACATTTTTTCAACACAACTGAATAGATACGAACGTTTGGTTGTTTAGTGGTCTTCCAAAATAGTGGCAATAATTTAACTGAATGTCGGAATTACTGAGTTTACCTAAACGATATTGCAATATCGACATTTCAGATCGCTTTCTCTCTCTCTTAGGGCCACTTGCACTAAAACAAAGGATACATTTGTAAAATCAACGGATTTATATTTTTATGTAGAGGTAGTGCCTATTCATTGATAAATCAGTGGTTACTACTGTCAAAATCAGTTTGGTGCAAGTGGGCCTTAGTCTGATAAGCAATGCCTTGTATGAAAGTTGCATTATCGAAAATAAATAAATGAAATAAAATTAAAATGAATATAAATTAAATAAAGTTCTACATGGAACGCTATACTCTTTCAAACCGAAAAATAATTCAGAATTTAGTGGTTTTGGGGCAATGTGTATTTAGGAACAAATTTCTCCGTTATCTCTGCTGGTCAAACAATAATGACAATGAGTTTTGCCGCTTGTCCCCAAGATACAAGAAAAATGCATGAATGCATGCCTTGTTGACCATTGTAAAATAAAGTCATGAAATTAAAAAAATAAGTCTAGCACACGTTGAAAGCTACAATGTTGTCATTGATTGAATAATGTATAAAAATGTACATATTTGTCCTGGGGTTTCGAAACAATTCAAACTGTTTTAAAATAACTTCTTTTATAGCGTGCACATAAATCTATCAAGCAAAAATGAACGTTTTAAATATAAACACAAACTTCAAGTTGACCACCTTTAAAGATAGCATCTAAAATATTCGTTTCTTTTGTTTATTTATACTGCTTCATGCCCTGCTCTTTTTAACTTGTTTAACAAAATACATTGAACACACCACACAAGTAGGTATATATACTCTATACACCACGGTTTTGTTTAAATTGTGAAGTCTAATGTTAAAGATATGCCGCTTTATTGCCACCAATCCCATTTCTTTTTTTCGCTTTTATGAAAAAAAAAAACAAAACAAAGCAACAAGGTCAAAGGTTGAAATTTCGCACCATCGTGCAGTCGTCCGATTGACTGAACCTCTCTATGGTGACGGTTTTTCATTATTGTTGTGAACACTATTAATAGAACAATTATAATAATGTGAACTTGTTCCCTGGTTCGAATGATTGATTCTATGACTTTGCATAACACTCTCAGAGAATGTACATTATAAATTACTTTAGAAAAAAAAAATGAATGTGCGTGTGTTTATAGTGAAAGACGTGCATTTACTCACCAGCAAGCAGTAAAAGCGGAAGAAGAATTAGCAGCAAAAGTAGAAATCGTTTCTTGTTTTTGTTTTCAGCATTCGATGACTTCAAGAGCCACGTGTCAAGGCTGAGTACTGTTGATATTGCCAAATAAACATACCGGAACAAACCAATAAACACTGATGATATAGCATGGCCTATGCGTCCAAAGAAACCTAAATGAAATATGTTAGAAACATCCAAAGGTTGTATAAAATGACATGCCTCTCTCTTCCTGACCATTTCTTGTTCTATAAAGGTCACTTTCAGAGCCACCAACAATAACGCTCCAAAAACTGAAGAAAGTTGTCACCACTGTAGTTAGAATCCGCGTGTACCAAGATTCGTTATGAATTGCAGATCTCGCAGTTGACGACAGATATCGCTTGCTCTGACGATAACTCTCAAATTGGGCCAGATCGACCTCGTCCTGTGAGTCATAAATAAGTTTCTCTGCTGCCCTTCGGTTGTATGAGTTGCTTGTGGTTTGATATGCATAACGCCGACGAATAAATTCTTCTTGCGCTGGTGATCTTTGAATCATTTCGGTAACACGATCGTGATGATTTTCCAAACTGCATCGGGACATGTTCGGCATCGCAATAACCCCTGGACAAATTTCTCGACGATGTGGTGAACGTTTTGAATATGTGTAATCTGTTTTTGGATATTTGCTTTAGAAAAATAAATATGAGTATTAATCATTTTTTTAATCAAATACATCATTATACAACTTACTTCCAATATTCTCCGGCATCTTTGTATTCCTTATAAGCGGCATGATCAACTAAACTTCCATTTGTTTGCTCTTTGTATGAGTTCTTTAACGACGATGAATTATTACTGCTAGCACCGTATTGGGCGCTACGTTCAAAATCTGAATTCAACTCATTTTCACTGAATTCTTTGTGATTACCGAATGAGAAATTTTCTTGTTGAAAAGCTTTCGGCGTTGATGTTAACACTGCTGCTGTTAGGCCTTTTCCATTTTTATTTCCCTGTAATCTCTGTCCTGATGCTGAAATAACCGTCTTTGTTGTTGTGCTCGAGCTCGAAAATGATGATACTTGTGCTACACCCTCAGCTGTTGTAGTTTTATTTGCTGCATTAAATCGAGCAATTCTAGCAACTGTTTCTGGACTTGCATCTTCACTTGAATAATCAGATGTTTTTGCTGCTTTGCCAGAATTTATTGCTTTAGATACAGACGAGGAAGATGATGATGTGATGGACGTTACTGTTTTGCTTGAAGATTTCTTAGATTTTTCTGCTGATGGTGGAGATTTGGTTGTAACTTCGACAATTTCTTCTGTGATGGTTCTGTAAAAGAGAAAAGTGTTAGAAATTGAAATCTTTCTATTCAATACGCAATATTGGAATAAAATTATCAAAAAAAACAACAAATTAAAAGTTCAACGTAATCAGAATATTATCCCTCCTGTTTAAACTACGCCTTTTGGGTATAAAGTAATCCCATGTGGCATAGTAGTGAGTGATACGATTCATGAAAAAGACAAACTGAAATACTCTGGCAGTTTTACAGAGAATGATCTTGCGAGTCTGCATGCTCATGCACTTCGAAGGAAACAAAAGACTGTACGAAGTTTTGTACTAAGTTCAACCAGCCAACCAAATCCATTGATTACAAGAATTGTAACCCATCCAATAAATCCCAGCCCGTGGCACTTAGAAGTTAAGGTACTGCTTGACCAATATCTAACATTATAATCTAAAGCTGGATTTACACTATCGTTGTTTGGTGTACGTTGTTCGTTTTTTTTTTTTGCCTTATTCAGTTTTTTAACCCAGTTCGTTCCTAAATACAAAATAGATAACAACACAATGTTGGCAGTGGCGGCATTTTTAGTAGGATTACAAGCAAAATTTAGCTGAAATACTTGCACATTGTTACATTATTCCTTGAACGCCACTGCAAAACAATGTTTTATTAAACATTAATCACATTTAAACTCTCGTAGTTCGTTGTTCCTGCAACAACACCGAACAACGGTCGCTAAAAATTCAAAGCCACTTTGAACTTGTTCGTTCTTCATTCGTTGTTCGGTTTTATCATTTACACCTTGTGTAGCGTACGTTCAACAACGAACAACGTACACCGACCAAAATAACGAAGGTCTAAATGCAGCTTAATAACAACAACAAGGTATAAAATTCAGGAGCGATTTTTCGCTCAGAAAATTTCAAGTTGCCTTGCAACTTAATATCGTATAATGCATAGATCACATCGTCAGCTTCCAACATTGAGTTTTTGAAGCACTAAATATTACGTGATTGTTTATTCCCCATTAGAGAAAGTCAAGTCAGAATTTAATAAAATAATAAGCTTTCAAAGGCTTGTGTTTCACATCATAGGAAAAAAAGTGTTGTACTTTATAAAACGAATTTTAAAGGCTAAGGGTGCGTTGTCACCGAAACAGTGTATAGGATTAGAAGTTCCAGACAGTTTATTGATAAGTTGGAGGCAAAATGGAGCTTTGGAGAAAACCATTATTTATTTTGTAGATTCCAGACTTGACACCATCGAATACATGTATTAAATGGTCACAAAGGTGATTTCTATTCCAACGAAGAAGAGATACATGAATACTCAATGTTTTCATTTTTGAAAAAAGAGCTTTATGCCAAACTCTATTAAATGCTTTTGAAATGTTATTCTTCGAAACGATGTTAATGTACACATATTACTAAAGCGTTTGCATGACCTAAGAAAAAGAATAGACGTAAATAAGTGTAATCAGTCGATAGTCAGAGAATGAAGAAGATTCCGCTTTTTTAAGAACGGGCTGGATAAATGCTGTTTTCCATTAACTCGAAAAGAGACCAGTAAAAAAAAGTCGAGGTTGCAGCGTGTTAAAAACATTTAACACTTCTAAATTTAAGCCAACTATAGTAGCTTCGATGAAAACAAGCAACGAAAGCGATTATTTTTGTTTGATGACAAGATAAGGCACATAGTGTACAAAATGAAACAGCAATAGTGAAGATTACTCTAATCAGGTATTTGGACAGTTTTGTATTAACTTAAAGAAACTTAAATATTTTAACAGAGAAAGAATGCATTTAAAGACGTATAGAACTACTTATATTGCAGATCACTCCAGCACAAATTAGAGTTTTTTTTATATGCATATTGAGATAGGAAAAGTAGATGTAGAAACGAAGCTACAATGAAGCATTAAAATGCAGTATTCATTTGAAAGGAATTCTCAGTGTACACAAGGTAAGTTGAAATGCCAAGAACAACATAAAGGTCAACTGAATCTGCATATGTGTATCGATGTAAATTTTAGCTCCCGAACAGAAAAGTTTCGCATGTTTATACATCTTAGCTACGATAAATAAAAAAAATATATATATAACTGGAAAACCAAGCGCGACAAATCTCAAATTTCACATTTCAAATATCTGAGTTGAATTGAAGCTGCAATTAGCTTTGAATTGACTGTTTTAGCTGCAATTAGCTTTGAATTGATTGTTCTTTTTAATTTAAAATGTTTATCGAACAGACAAAATAACATACATTACATACATCATTTTTAAAAGACAAATTATTTTAAAATTAACTTCTAACTTGAATTATCTGTTATTTATTTAAAATCTCCTGGTTAAAGCAAAGAAACAATCTGTCTATGCTTTTTACAATACGTGAAAATAAATAAAAATGTAATCTTTAAATGAATAAATATCAATAACTTGAAAGACATTGTGAAAAAACTAGTTCCTAATTATGGCATTGAAAATCATATACTTTTTTAGACATCTATTTTTTACAAAGCTGTATTAAATCAGTTGTTTGCTATTCTTATGTAGGTAGGAAGATATATATTATCTTTTTTGCAAATATAAACAATAGTTAAAACGAATACATAAATAAGCTTCATAGTCCCATTATATACAAAAAGATTCGAATTGTTCATATAATCATTTACCTACATGACTGAATTCTGGTTATCTATTGATAAAAAAAAATCAATAAATTATAATGGATTTGCAATAAATCAGATTTATATCTTTTTTTTTCATCATCTACATACTCAAGCCCATTTAATAAAAACTAAAAGAACTTCCTAGATTGAGTCTCATTTCTAAAACCCACAGCATGACATAATAATACAACCCTAAGCTTTGATCTTGAAATCCAAAGCTTTTTTAATTTCAACTTAGCACGCGGCTGTTAATGTTTTATTTTGAGTATCCAAAAAGCGGACGTTACAATTTAAATAAATATAATTGTTTGTTTTTATGCTGTAAACTCTGCCCCTCTCCCTCTTTATCCATCAAACAAAAGTAAACTCGCCAAATGAAGGCCAATCGATTTGTGTTTGGATTGGATAAACATAGCGAGCACCACCACGGTGACGAAAAAAATCATAACAATAATTTTGTTATTTTGTTCTAACTCGTTGCCGTAGAACTTAATTTTTTTTTTTACAAATTAATTATGCATGTTTCATGGATGAATGTGAATAAAAATTTGTTTATGAATTTATGGAAGAATCTATGAATAGAAGGAAAACAAGTTATCATGTCGCGTCATTATAATCCGTTAAAATGTTGCTTGTTTATTTATTTGAATTCAAAAATAATTTGTACTTACTGAACATTTGGAGCTTTTTTCTTTTTTTCATGATGATGATGTGAGTGCCCTTCTTCGCCAGCATGTGCACATGACTCACTATCGCATTGTGATCTTAAAAATGGTGTTTTTGATCTAGAACGATTTCTAGTCTCTCTTATGATGTCTCCCATTATAGTTTCGTTTACACCAATGGGTTGGTTAATCTAAAAAAAGAAAATAGATAAACATTAGATTTTTAAATCAAACAAAACCAGAAAGATGGGTGTCTATCAATCTAAACGTTGTATTCATACAATAAAGATTAATTTTAAAAGTTCAGTGAAGCCTGTAAGGGGAAAATGACATGTTTTCGAATATTTGTTGTATATTTCACAGAAAGAAATCTATCTAGTTCAGGGTGTTTCACTTTCATGAATGAATGAATAAAAATAATGCTGTACAAATTATATATTGTGCCACCTAATACGAGTGTCATCATTCTACTGCTCTTTCTTCAATCTGTTTTTAGGTGCCTGTAAAGTTAGCAGTGACCAATGAGGAATCTTGTGATAATTATTATATGGTTTCTAGGCAAGTTGTTGGAAGCTGCAAACATTTGTTTTGTCTCTGTTTTGGAGCTTGCGCCTTCTCTAAGTTCCGGTTATAGCAATCAGGAAAACGAAAGAGAAAAAACTTTTCACATTGATAATTAAACTCTGATTTTATTTGTAAGACAAAGGTTACATTTATCGATGACAAATAACTCACAGAAATGTTTTTGATAATTCAATTTTTCGTACCTAACATACCTAAATATTTCTTGAAAAAAAAAAACATATTCAGCCTTTCGGAGAAACCTACGACCGGAACATTTATTATGTTCATGGTATTCAAATCGTAACAGCAATAAAGAAGCCTGTGGGCGCATGTATAATAATAAAAATAAACCAAACAAATATATATGCTTGTTATTAATCTCAAACAAAATAAATTATTCGTTTCCACCCGACATCTCAAAACCCAAGTACAGCCTGTAGTTTATTTGTTTATTTATTTATTTTGTCATATAATCGAGCGTAATTTCGCTATCAATTAGTTGTCGGAGGCAATCGGAAGATATCCAAACTTCAAATCGCCATGCATCGCACGAAATTACTGCGCGTTGCTATGATTTTGACATTTTCGACGCATACTTCAATTTTTTCGGGCGCATATCCGATTGATTATTCGGAACCGTTCCCATGAAACCAAAACCAAATTCGAATATTTCGTATAAATCGGAGATTTATATATATTAATTTATATCAATTAATATTTCTCCGATCGGTTACGATGATAGGGATGATAATAATTTTTCCGATGGAATTTTCGTACGAAAATTTAAATTCTATCAGGAGGGTCGTCCCGTAACTCGATTCCGTGAATCGATTATCGCCAGACGATATCGTTTTGACGATAGCTTTGTTTCACGTTACTTTGAAAACAATCATCGATCATTGACGATTGTAAATTTGCTTTACGTGTAAGTCAATAATACGTTCACATTTATGACAGTTTAACTTGTGAAAAGTTTAAATTACGTCTGAGTCAATCATCTCGTTTTCTTTTTTCTTTCTGTTATTATATTTGAACACAGTTTCTAGAATAAATACAAGAAGCGCTTCAACTGTTTCGTCCTGGAGACGAGAGTGCGTATAGTTACGCGAAGCAAATTGAAGACAAACTCGTTCACTACTATCGTCTGCACGATTATCGCTTTCAAAGTTACGGAAAATAAATACTAACTCGGAAATAATAATAACAAATTTCACTCTGAACGTAAAGCCATTACATAGTTTTCTTGAAAATTGGAACTAAAATTACAGTTTTTTTTTATTAATAAGGCAGAATAAGATTAGTTTGAAAAATAAAACAATAAAAAGACTAAAAATAGCCAAATTAAATTTTATTAAGTAAAGTATTTATGAATGAAATTCAATTTTAAATAAGATTACTTCAGGAAATGTACCACTGAATAGTTTCTCTTCTCTATTGATGGGATTAGAAGAACTTGCAGAACAGAGCCATATAAAAAAAAGCATAACTAATTTGAAAAATGTGTAATATATAAACTTTCCAACAGGCAATATAAAGGTTGTGCATCGTGCCCAAACAAGACTATTCGAAAACTTCAACTTCAACAAGTAAACACACAGAACATTTATTTGCAGTTTGCACCCAACGAAACGACAGAATAGTAATGATCACCTCACTAACCCCTGTTCGACACCACAGATATTTTTACACAATCATCAATTCATTCGAACCACACAAGTGCGAACAACTTTTTTTTTGGCGCGTTCCAATCGGCTGACTAATATTTGTGATTAGGAACAAAAAGTTCAAATAAGAAGGGAAGAATACCCAGACTCAGACCCACTCTGTGTTAATTTCAAAAATAGGTACGCAATAAGTTGCATGCAATTTCAGTTTTTCCACCGCTCCGATCGTTTTTAACCGCAGGCTATAAAGCTGTTGCCTAGATTTTCTTTTCTATCTACTCCCAATAGTGGGGCTTCCTAGTGACGACCTCCTTAATGTAAAAAGTTTCTTTAAAATTCTCTTACAAGCTAGTTTGCCAATACATACCACAAAAATAGATTATATTTATAATTATTGTATTTTACAGGTCTTGCTCAAGGCAAAATGTTTTAATAAAATACTATTTTTAACATAAAATCACGTATGCTTGAAGCGCGGTAACACAAATTTGCGCACACTAAACAATTCAACGAGTGTTTTTCAACAAGGGATTGCATATTTTAATTTATTTTTACAACATAGGTGTGCCCTATTTATTTTATTAATCAGAATTCTTTACTTGATTTAATTATCGGACACAGTAATTAAAAATTTGTATTAAACTGAAGACAGAGGGACCCGCAGAATGACGACAACACCGCGGCGTTATGGAATTTGTATTTGTGTAATGGACTCACAAGATATTTTTTTTAATTATTTACCTCAAAACGAATGAAGTTCTATCGATTTGTTTAAATTCTTCACGTACAATTGTTTAACATTTATTTATTAATTGATTTTTCTTTATTTCACTATTTTATTGAACAGTTTTTCATATTTTAAAGACAATTTAAAATTTTCTTTTTCTTTTTTTTTCACTACTGAAGCTGAAGCGCTATCTACGTTTCTTCACGTTGACACTTTTACATCAAGTTCATCAATGAGAATGAATTGAACGAAAGTAATTTGGTAATTTGAATAAAAATTAACGAAAAGCATGTGTTCTATGGTGCTACTCTTCTAACACACATTTGTATTTGAAATTTTAATTATAATGTTGTTTCAATTTTGAATAAAATGCATGTGTGTGCATATTGTGAGCGAGTGTGTTTTGTGAGGTCATGCGACGCGTGTAAAAATAAGAAATGACGTCATGGTTATTTCTTTGCATATAAAAACTATAGTAGGTTTGTCGTCGACGATTTATTCTTTCTAACAATTTGCGTAAATTAGCGCTGTTCGCACAAAGGAACTGGTGTAGACATATATTGTGCGAAAGAGTTAACTATATTATTTAGGCTTTGACAACAATGACGAGGGTGAGCAGTTTGAAAAATTTCTGTTTTTTGACAGATTAAAAACAAGGGGAGAAGCATTTGTCATTGGCTGTTTGACTGCTCTGCTGCTAAGAAGTAGAAGACCTTGAAGACGAAATACAAAAGTAAGTAGCTAAGTTTGTAATTTATATTTTATTTACTGCTCTGCTGCCAAGGACGTTGAAGATAAAATAAAAAAGTAAGTAGCTACGTATGTAATTTATATTTTATTAATTTTATCTGCCAAGAAGTACCTTAAAGACCAAAGAAAAAAGTAAGTAGCTAAGTATGTAATTTATATTTTAGTATAAAATTATTAAAATATTTTATGTCAGAACTCTGGCAAATATAAGTTTATTTCACTTTAGTTTCCTCAATGAATTAACGTTTTTTTCTTTGCAGATGAATGAAAATTATGGATTATCAAAGGACATCATTTTGCTAGTCCCTGTGTGTTATTATACTCATTTACACAGAGAAGACAGAACACGAGGAGACATGCGAGTGTCGTCCATATCTATGTCCCTGCCCTGGAGCTTCATGCAAATGGCAAGGACCCCTTGATCTAGTCATGCAACATTTGATGATGTCGCACAAGAGCATCACTACCCTACAAGGCGAGGACATTGTATTCCTGGCGACAGATATAAACCTACCCGGTGCAGTTGACTGGGTGATGATGCAGTTCGGTCATCATTTTATGCTCGTTTTATAGAAGTAAGAAAAATACGATGGTCACCAGCAGTTCTTCAGAATACAAGAATTAGTGGTCAGTATTGCAATAAAAAACAATTTCGAGCAAAATATTATTTTTTGATTTATTTTCAGTTACCTAGCGTACAAATGGAAATTATCGTGGAATTCTTTAAGAGTAAAGACAACTAACCCAAATCACTTTTCACGTAAATTAGTTTTTTTATAAAACACAAATCAAAAGTTAAAAACAAAAGTACTAAGTTAATCACAAATACCAGATAAACACAAATCAAGAACTAGTTGTATCGAAATCAAATCAAAATTGCAAATTTATAATATCTAAGATAATTATTCAATCACAATCACTTGCTTTCTGATGGAAAAGATCAAAATATTTCCTGTATAGACAATAACCTTGAATGAAAATTCGTTATAAAACCGTTACAAATGTCATCAAAAAATGGTTACCATATTGATAAATTTGTAACTTTTTTTTTCTTTCGATGCCAAACAATTCTCGCATTATACCTACTCAAGTGAGGAAAATAAATAAAGGTACGTTCATTTTTCCATATGGCAACCATGGTTACATAACAAAAATTTGTATACAAAATCATCTTATGTTTAGTTATTAAAAGATACCATTCAGTTATATGTTGCCACATTTCAGTATCTCTTTGTAGATTTTAAATTTCCTGTTTAGTTTTGATGTAAGGTAGGTACCTATAAGAAATCAAGTTAAAAAATAAAAGTCTGTTTTTTAAATCATGTGATACAGCGATTGAAAGGTGGCACTCCCTAGATCACGAATATGTATTTTTTAAGTCTCTAGGACGCTTAGTTTAGCCGCAAATCAAGTTTAAAGATGTCAAGTTTGATACCCGTAGGACGCTTAGTTTAGCCGCAAATCAAGTTTAAAGATAAAAGTCTGTTTTTGAAAACAAGTGATACAGCGTTTGAAAGGTGGCACTCCCTAGATCACGAATATGCATTTTTTAAGTCTCTAGGACGCTTAGTTTAGCCGCAAATCAAGTTTAAAGATGTCAACTTTGATACCCGTATCCATGATTTTCTTCCAATAAAGCAAGTTTTGCATCACCAATTTATAACTTTATTTCAATAAAATTTGTAAATTTTATTGAGTTATTTACTTTTCAAAAATTTGCGTCGCAAAATGTATGCATACAACAAATCAGATGTTAGTAAGAAGAATTTTCAATGGAATATGTAATTGTGACGTCACATTGTTTCGTCAGCAGCTACATACTATTCTAATAGGTAGCTTGCCACATTTCATAAAGTTCAGCACCTACACATTCAGAAGCAGCCAAATATTTATTTTCCACCATGCATACAATCATACATTATAAATAAATAACTTCCGATTCCCTTTTCTTATGAACATTCATTATCAAAATAAAAACGAATAAGCTCAAAGAGAAAAAGTCAACAATTATAATTTTCATCTTCTTCCAACTCTATGAAATTTTCTATATGCCTTCTCATTATAATATTCCCCAGTTTGTATCCCTCAAAATCTCTACCAACAACAAGCCACTCCTCCAAAAGTCTACCAAGACAGTTTCTACCAACTTTGCCCAGATGGCGCTTCGAGCAATCAAGAAATTCCGATGAACTCCACATACAATGGACGTACTATAGAAATATATATACAATGGTTATTTGATGTTTATTTTTGTGTAGATGGTACCATTGTATATATATTTCTATAGTACGTCCATTGTATGTGGAGTTCATCGGAATTTCTTGATTGCTCGAAGCGCCATCTGGGCAAAGTTGGTAGAAACTGTCTTGGTAGACTTTTGGAGGAGTGGCTTGTTGTTGGTAGAGATTTTGAGGGATACAAACTGGGGAATATTATAATGAGAAGGCATATAGAAAATTTCATAGAGTTGGAAGAAGATGAAAATTATAATTGTTGACTTTTTCTCTTTGAGCTTATTCGTTTTTATTTTGATAATGAATGTTCATAAGAAAAGGGAATCGGAAGTTATTTATTTATAATGTATGATTGTATGCATGGTGGAAAATAAATATTTGGCTGCTTCTGAATGTGTAGGTGCTGAACTTTATGAAATGTGGCAAGCTACCTATTAGAATAGTATGTAGCTGCTGACGAAACAATGTGACGTCACAATTACATATTCCATTGAAAATTCTTCTTACTAACATCTGATTTGTTGTATGCATACATTTTGCGACGCAAATTTTTGAAAAGTAAATAACTCAATAAAATTTACAAATTTTATTGAAATAAAGTTATAAATTGGTGATGCAAAACTTGCTTTATTGGAAGAAAATCATGGATACGGGTATCAAAGTTGACATCTTTAAACTTGATTTGCGGCTAAACTAAGCGTCCTAGAGACTTAAAAAATGCATATTCGTGATCTAGGGAGTGCCACCTTTCAAACGCTGTATCACTTGTTTTCAAAAACAGACTTTTATCTTTAAACTTGATTTGCGGCTAAACTAAGCGTCCTACGGGTATCAAACTTGACATCTTTAAACTTGATTTGCGGCTAAACTAAGCGTCCTAGAGACTTAAAAAATACATATTCGTGATCTAGGGAGTGCCACCTTTCAATCGCTGTATCACATGATTTAAAAAACAGACTTTTATTTTTTAACTTGATTTCTTATAGGTACCTACCTTACATCAAAACTAAACAGGAAATTTAAAATCTACAAAGAGATACTGAAATGTGGCAACATATAACTGAATGGTATCTTTTAATAACTAAACATAAGATGATTTTGTATACAAATTTTTGTTATGTAACCATGGTTGCCATATGGAAAAATGAACGTACCTTTATTTATTTTCCTCACTTGAGTAGGTATAATGCGAGAATTGTTTGGCATCGAAAGAAAAAAAAAGTTACAAATTTATCAATATGGTAACCATTTTTTGATGACATTTGTAACGGTTTTATAACGAATTTTCATTCAAGGTTATTGTCTATACAGGAAATATTTTGATCTTTTCCATCAGAAAGCAAGTGATTGTGATTGAATAATTATCTTAGATATTATAAATTTGCAATTTTGATTTGATTTCGATACAACTAGTTCTTGATTTGTGTTTATCTGGTATTTGTGATTAACTTAGTACTTTTGTTTTTAACTTTTGATTTGTGTTTTATAAAAAAACTAATTTACGTGAAAAGTGATTTGGGTTAGTTGTCTTTACTCTTAAAGAATTCCACGATAATTTCCATTTGTACGCTAGGTAACTGAAAATAAATCAAAAAATAATATTTTGCTCGAAATTGTTTTTTATTGCAATACTGACCACTAATTCTTGTATTCTGAAGAACTGCTGGTGACCATCGTATTTTTCTTACTTCTATAAAACGAGCATAAAATGATGACCGAACTGCATCATCACCCAGTCAACTGCACCGGGTAGGTTTATATCTGTCGCCAGGAATACAATGTCCTCGCCTTGTAGGGTAGTGATGCTCTTGTGCGACATCATCAAATGTTGCATGACTAGATCAAGGGGTCCTTGCCATTTGCATGAAGCTCCAGGGCAGGGACATAGATATGGACGACACTCGCATGTCTCCTCGTGTTCTGTCTTCTCTGTGTAAATGAGTATAATAACACACAGGGACTAGCAAAATGATGTCCTTTGATAATCCATAATTTTCATTCATCTGCAAAGAAAAAAACGTTAATTCATTGAGGAAACTAAAGTGAAATAAACTTATATTTGCCAGAGTTCTGACATAAAATATTTTAATAATTTTATACTAAAATATAAATTACATACTTAGCTACTTACTTTTTTCTTTGGTCTTTAAGGTACTTCTTGGCAGATAAAATTAATAAAATATAAATTACATACGTAGCTACTTACTTTTTTATTTTATCTTCAACGTCCTTGGCAGCAGAGCAGTAAATAAAATATAAATTACAAACTTAGCTACTTACTTTTGTATTTCGTCTTCAAGGTCTTCTACTTCTTAGCAGCAGAGCAGTCAAACAGCCAATGACAAATGCTTCTCCCCTTGTTTTTAATCTGTCAAAAAACAGAAATTTTTCAAACTGCTCACCCTCGTCATTGTTGTCAAAGCCTAAATAATATAGTTAACTCTTTCGCACAATATATGTCTACACCAGTTCCTTTGTGCGAACAGCGCTAATTTACGCAAATTGTTAGAAAGAATAAATCGTCGACGACAAACCTACTATAGTTTTTATATGCAAAGGTCCTTGGCAGCAGAGCAGTAAATAAAATATAAATTACAAACTTAGCTACTTACTTTTGTATTTCGTCTTCAAGGTCTTCTACTTCTTAGCAGCAGAGCAGTCAAACAGCCAATGACAAATGCTTCTCCCCTTGTTTTTAATCTGTCAAAAAACAGAAATTTTTCAAACTGCTCACCCTCGTCATTGTTGTCAAAGCCTAAATAATATAGTTAACTCTTTCGCACAATATATGTCTACACCAGTTCCTTTGTGCGAACAGCGCTAATTTACGCAAATTGTTAGAAAGAATAAATCGTCGACGACAAACCTACTATAGTTTTTATATGCAAAGATAACACGATTAAGGAAAATTGACGCCATATAATGTCAACGTCGACCTGTTTCTATACCCTTTATAAAACAAGTAATGAAATCGTAGTAAAAAAGGTTCGAGATAATAATCTAATATGGTGAAGGTGAAGGTCTTGTTTTTCAAATTTCCACGAAGTGTTTGTTGATATGTCCGAAGGTATTTTGAATTAACATTTTATAATTTATAAAATACATATATATCTAAAAATGACAGTTCCTGCGTCATTTTTAGCATGGAGTCGGCCCAGTTACGCGAATCAATAGGCAAGAACCAAAAACGGAGGTATCGGAAGAATCTGAGGAATCGGAAGAATTGTTTTTGATTTGTTGTGTTACACCATTGAAAATTCCTCCGATTTCTCTGATTCCTCGTTTTTTTGGTTGACTCTAGTACCACGATGTATAACTTGGCATAACTTAATATCTTAAAAATAATTCTAGAAACATGGAGTTACCTTATCTAACCGTTACTACTTTCAAACAACAAACAAGTTTTTTTTTTTGTTTACAACAAATTTATTTAATCGAGTTTAATCAGTAATAATATCCGCCACAGTTCGGCTAGTTTAAAAAGAAAATAAATTACAACCGCTAGAAATTGGAAAATATTTTTTTTGCGTAGGTGGTCAAAAGTAAGTACAGCACAGAAATCTTAGCCTCAGATTATAAAATGGAGATAATAGGAGAAGGTGTTCATTGTTTGTTAAAGATCATTAAGAGATCCATATATTTGCATTTTTCTACTTGTGCAAAGCAGCAGTTTCCATTGTAGGTTCTGGTTTCTTAGCCAAACCGGACAGTAATTTCTTGATTTCGGCAATAGCACGTCCAGGATTCAAACCTTTAGGACAAGTTCGTGTGCAATTCATAATTGTATGGCACCGGTACACACTGAAAGGATCCCTCAGTTGGTTGAGACGTTCGGTTGTGTTTTCATCACGAGAATCGATAATCCAACGGTAGGCTTGCATGAGAACAGCTGGTCCGAGGTACTTCTCTCCGTTCCACCAGTATGATGGGCATGCAGTTGAACAACACGCGCATAAGATGCATTCATAAAGGCCATCCAACTTTTGACGATCATCAAGAGATTGAAGGTATTGTGCCTTACCCTTGGATTCAGTAGCTTCGTTCCTGGAAAATAGGAATTCAATGAATCAGTTTATTTTAAGTAATTCAGTTAGGGATATAATTAAGAAAGTGTGAAGAGAAAAATTATGAGATGGAAGAATAGATACAATTGGAAGAGGATGAAAAAAAGAAGTGAAAGGGAATTTAGGACGAGAGTTTCAACTCACTTGCGCTGCAACCAAGGTTGAATGGAATTGTACTGCCTATAGAAGTTATTTAAATCTGGTACTAAATCCCTCAACACATACATATGAGGCAATGGATACACCTTCAAAGGCTTAGAAAGATTCGTGTCGATTTCGCTGTAAAAATAAAACCAGGAACTCATTGAAACGTCTATTTATTTCGGTCAAAAATAGGACAGTTAATATTTCTAAGCACTCAAAAATGTTGCTCCATAATTTAAATTGAGATAAAGAAAGAAAATTTCTCTTTTCAGTGAATTTTCGACAACAAACGTAATAAATTGTGTTTATTTTCGAAAATACGGAGCCCTCAGAAATAAAAACTGCCCTATTAATGGAGTTTTGTTCGGCCGACCAGAAGCGTGCGGAATCAATTCAATCAATACCAGAAGCTTCTGGTCGACGAAAACGCTAACAATTTCTATCGAACCTAATACAAGCCAGTGTGTTAACTCCACCGATATTCATCGAACATGATCCGCAAATACCTTCGCGACACGATCTACGGAAAGTCAGAGTTGGGTCGACTTCATTTTTGATTTTAATCAAAGCATCCAAAACCATAGGACCACATTCCCTCAAATCGATTTCGAACGTTTGCATATGTGGCTTCTTGTCGGGTGCATCTGGGCAAAACCGGTAGATCTGGAAAGTTTTAATTTGGGGTTCCTTTTTCTTTTCGGGTGCTGGCGCAGTTAGAGATGTAGTTGTGGTCGAAACAGCACGAATCTGTGGATATGTATGTATGTATGTACTTAAAAGTTGGGTTTATACATATTAGTTAAAATTAGTTTTTATAAAATTTGTACATGATTTTCGAATTAACAATGGTCGAATGTATATTAAAACAAAAATAAACTATAAAGAGGTTTAAATACATAATTATCATTAATGCAATTTTTTTAATGATTTGCTTATATGACTTATTTATATTTATAAATTAATTAAAAAGTAGGAGCGTAATGATAAATGATGATTAAATGCAAGTAATCTCTCAAATAAAATGTGAACAAAATTGTAAGTAAATTAGTGTCCACCATTTAAAAAACTAAATTCAAGAGCGTCATGACTAACACCTCATTCAGAACCAATCTTTTTGTGTGTGTTGCTTGTTTTATTTTTTTAATTAAAGCATTTATAATGTAAAGATGCTTTAGCTGGAAGCAGTTGCATAGCTTTTACAAAAGTTTCAATTAATCAAGTTGCTTAGAAGCCCCTCAAGATAGCGAAAGGAACACCTAGTTGGGAATGCTAAACAATTAGGAAAAGCTTCTAAACCAACTATTAAACGACGATGACAAACCTAATCCCGTCAATGTACAACATCAGTCGGGCAATATAGATGATGAACAAAAGTTTCAAGTAACCAATCAAAATAAGATTAAACCAGCCATCGTCAGAATCAAATTCAACAAATCTACCGGTGCTCAATACGATGAAGATGATTTGGTTAAAAACACGCATCAACTCATAGTTAAAACATGGTTGGAGGAAAGCCAGCCCAACTATTGGATCATCAGCACACAAAAAAATACAGATTGTCTACTGTGCATCAGCTAAAGAGACGTTGGGTTTCTAAACATACAAGATCCTACGTAGCGTTGTGATCATATCAAGTCACTAACATAGGATTGAATTTAACTATCCGAATTGGAAATCTATCATTTATCATTTTAATTTCGATACCGACTACTGATTGGAAAGCCATTTATGATAGTGTGAATAGAGTAAAATTAAAACGTGCCATGTCTAGTTTAAATATACCTGCCAAACTGCTAAGTCTTATTATCAACATTTCTCAACAAGGACATAGGGAAACCTAATTCAACTGTTTTAATATTGGTTTTCAAAAGGTAGTACCCACTCTAGATTGTTATTGTTATTGTTATTGACGAGCTTGTTCTCTATCCAAAAGAAGCAAGAAGAGACTGTTCAAAATATACATAATTGAGGTTTTGCGATATGCGTATGTTGCAAGTCTTGATCCTTTCTCTATTGGAATGAAAGCTCTTCTTGATGTGCTCTAGATAAAAATTCTTTGAGTAATGTAAAACATCCGGCGGAGAAGATACAATGAAGAATCATATTTGCTAACAAGTGCTGTACAGCTTCATAGCTTTGTCTTCAACGGTTAAACTAACTAAGCTTGTCAAGCGATGAGCACCGGCTCTCTGGCCCAACTAGAAGAATATTTCTAGCGAATTGGTTTACGTAATTGGAGACGGCTGGCAAGAGATCATACTGCCTGGAGCGCTTTATTATCTGAAGCTAAAGTAAGTAAGTTAAGTAAAGCGCAATTTATCTTTGTTAAAAAACCATAACAATGAAAAATCTACCTCGGTTCAAATTAACAATGATTTTGCATTGTTTTACTCATTGATATGAATCAATAATTAATTACTCTCGTACAGTTGTTCACTTGGTAAACTTGGAGTAAAGAATAACACCGGCTGCTGAGCCGCCTGAACTTTGGTAAAGACAAGGTCAATTTTGTATGAAACAGTGTGGTTTTGATGATGCATACAAATGCATTGATTTCATTTGGTAACACATGTTTTATGAATTTATGACGCGAAACAATGTTAGTACGTATTAAACTATGCAAGGTGAGCGATTTTGTGTAAACAAAAAATAAATGTGGGATCAAACTAGACTATTTAAAGGGTGATGCTCATTCAACAATATTTCAACTTCCAATAGACTTTATGTTTTAGTTAATCGATTATAAAGGGAACATAACAATTACAAAAGCCAAGTTACTTGAACCATGCCAGAGACGTTTTTGGCCAAATCTAAACACGGTAGATAACAAGTTCAAGTCTCCACTACTCTCCACTCTCTTTTCGCACAAAATTTAATGCCCTAGACGATATAATTGGACAATCATTGCAACTAAATATTAACCCAAAAAGGCAAAAACATTTAACACTTGCTGCTCTACAAATAAGCAAATTTAGCCAAAAAAATGTCAATGGCAGATGTGTTTAATTGCTTTCGAAATCTAGAAACGACCGATGAAAGTTGGGACTTAATATTTCCAATAGACGATTATACGTATTTTTGTTTGTAATATTTGAAAAGTCACAACATTTTGGGAAGTTATCAATCCTTGATTGCGGTACCTACATAAATCTTAAAGATTTGTTAATAAAAAAAAAATCAGGAACTCAAGATTTATTAGGGGCAGATAATGCGCGATGGAGTTTATTTGTTGCGTCCTTTTAGGTAATCTACTATTTAAGAAGTATCATAAAAAGTGCAACCCAATGCTGTTCTTCAGTCACAATGTCGGAAAACATGTGATAGAGAATCACGAGATCATACATTAGTAACCCAAAACAACGAAGAGGTTCAGAGAAAGACATATTATATCATACTAAGGATGAGATGCCAAGTTGGAACTACTGATGATCTGAAAATTCAAGTTCTTACAACATGAAGTTTTACAGGTTCTATGCTATTCAATTTTTAAAGCTTTTCTGAACAAGTTAATAAATAATAATCGATAGGAAATTCCAATTTAGTTTGCTTTCTTTGAAGCGAAATAGAAAGGTTATATTTTTGTATAATAGTGCTCAGTATCATAGAACTATGTTCATATTTAAAATTAATTAGCGTAGATTAATTGTTGACGTTAGAATGTACTTAGTAATAACGACTCCAAGGACGATATTCTTCAAACAACACACCAACCATACAGCTTCACTACAGTTGATATCTACCTGAGGATACACCCAACCAAAACAATTAAATCAGTGGAAAATTTCAATTTCAAACTCTGGTGAAATGCAGAAATTCGGGTTTTACATAACAGAATCCCTACTGTGTTGACCAAAATGTATATAAAAATAAAAATTTCTTTTTGTCGACGTAGTCTTGTGACACAATCTATACATTTTTTGTTTTATATAAACAAGTAAAAATTTAGAATCAATAAAAGAAAAAAAATTATGTAATCACTCGCTCAAAGAATCTTTACCGAACCGATATTTTTTGATGCACACTTTTTTTTCTTACCTGTCGACCAAAAGCACCAAAGCGGCTAAAAACAAATTTTGCCTCGTTCACCAAAGCCATAATTGTTTATTAAGAAATTTAGATTAAAGTGTTTGAATTTATAAAATCGAAACGGCACTGCGCTTGCAATTTTTTTAATATTTCGAAAATACAAAAATTTATAGCTAGCAAGAGTTTTCTTTTGCTTGCGTTGTTTGGTTGCCAAAATATTTTACAACTGTCAAACTATGAAACTGTCAGATGACTTTTTTTGGGTGAATAAAATGAAAACAGGGTTTCCAGCACTAACAAAATTAAAATTTGTTCGATATGGTTGGGTTTACACATGGAATGGGATTGATGCCTGATGGCGGTTGTAAGGCGGCCTTTTTTTAAGCGACCTTTACGCGGTCAGCCATTTGACATAATGGGTGTGTTTCTTTATTCATTTCGTATATTCGGAATATCTGGAATACCCTTTTAGCGTTTCTTTATTCTTTGGAACGCATTCTTTTCATTCCTAGTGAAGAGGTGGTTTAAATTGAATATTCTCTAGTTTGACAGATGAATTTGACTGTTAGCTGTTGTGTACGAGAAAAAATTAAATAATTAAACGGAAATTTGTGAGTTTTTATTATAATTGTTTTGTTATTGTTTTCTTCTTTTTGTAATAATTAACAAATTTGTCTTCAATTTTCAGAAATAAACATAACAAGGTTTTGACATGAAAACAAACAGCTGATAGTTTTATTCTAGTTCTGTATCTTTATTTATTCTATTCTGGATATTCTGGATATATATTTTTTTTCTGTCTATTTCATTCCTTATCTGGAAAAAATAAAGAAACACACTCAATAAGTCTGTATGCTTTCGTTTGTTTGACGAACAATTAAAACCCTTTTGATTTTGCATGATGACTGACGTCCTCTGACTGACCCAAAGAAGATGAAATAAAGGAACGGGTGTTGTGCACACGTATAGTGTACATGAGTGAGGCACCAAAATGTTTGCATACATTCTAACATCCTAAATGTCATTTTGTCACGGTTAGAGCAGCAGAAGGTGGCGAGTTAGCTCGCACCGCTGCTGTCAAATGCATATAAAAAACAACTCACACTAAAATAATAGTGCCGCATTCTTTTCGCAGAACATTTTTTCCTGTATTTCTTCTTCATTGGACTGACCGTGTAAAGGTCGCTTTAGTGACAAAATCAATAAAAATGTAAAGCGAACTTTACCCGGTCAGACATTTGACGTCAATCTATAATTATGTTGTTTGTAAAAGTAAGGCTGTGTGCATTTGTTTGACGCAAAATAAAAACACTTGACCTCGTTTTAATTGACTGACCGTGTAGTGTAAGGTTCGCTCTTTTGATTTTTCATCAAACAAATGCATGCATACAACCATGTTGTCACAAATACTCTTTTATAGATTGATGTGAAATGACTGACCGTGTAACACGGTTGCTCGGCAAGGAAGATTTCATAGATTACCAGCTCCCACTTTTCATAAAAAGAAAGTTCGATAAAATGCTATAAAATGCTATATGGTGAACAGTTGATAGCTTTACTTTATCAGTGCAATCACATAGGAAACAAAAAAATCAGTCACAGCTCATAGAATACTATCGCAGAGCATGCTATGAGCTGAGTAAGATAATAGCAAGAATTCATAGAATGCAATCTTGCATTCGATGAAATCTTGATCGTGGATACATCGTGTAAGGTTCGCTTAATGCATAGCCAGCATATTAGATAAAATTATAGCGAATCTTGCAAATCTTATTAAACGATTTGATATAAAGTTTCCTGGGCCCCTATACCCGGTTCTAAGACAAAATGAAATGATAATTTTTTATCACTACAGCTTTCATACTACTTTTTCATTTTATCGTTTCATTTTATTCATCAAGTTGATTCTAGTTTTAGCTATGATAAAATCAGCTGATTTTGTGCTGCTTTCTCAAAATATCTGTTTATTATCTAAAAAAAATTTACTAAATATGTTTTTCCCCTCGGTTCCATATTTTCCTCGAATTAGTTTTTTTTTATTTTGTCTTTTGTGTTTTTTTTTTTTTTTATTTTTGACTTTTCGAACTTTTCCTCTTTTTAGTTTTTATCATGACAATAAATTTTGTGATGGTAAACAACTTTTCATTATGATAAAGTTTTGGCAAAACTTCAAGCAAAATGAAATTTATCATTGTGGCATTGAGGAAATGTGGTGCAGCTTTCGTTTCCATTTGAAATGAACAGGAATACCATAACATGTTTAAAAACAAGGAATTGAACAAATTAATTTAGCTTATGTGAAGAGAAAGAGAGCGAACCATAGTACTGTCGATTGTCTTTCTAAGCTCTTACTTGTCTGTCTAATTCTCTAACTTGTCTATGGTACATGGCCAGCTTCATTTTTATGTCGTTTTCATTTAAGCGAACAATAAACAATTTGACAAAGAAGTGAATGACACGAATAATTCATATTTGGATTTAATTTTACATCGAGTAAGCAAGTGAATAATATGGCCGTTAAATTAAAAAAAAATATAAATAATGAGTTTCAATCATAGCCCAGTGTTACATGAAAAATCGTATCATGTTAAATCCAGCCTGAAGCAGCATAATTTCCCATTAAACTCTCAGGTGTAAACGAATTTGGAATGGTTTGTGTATAAGATTAGTATGACAAGCCATCTCTGGGTAAGAATAAAAAAATCAAGGGTCATGCGTTTCTTAATTCCGTTGGAAAAACCGGAAATATTTAATTTGAAATTATTGTGGAATAGCAAAACTTTTATAGACAAAAATGTAATGTTATGTTAACATAACTGTTACTACATTATATACAAATAACATACTTACTTGCGAGATAACCAGGGACGAATTGATCTATATTGATTATAGAAATGATTCATATCCGGAACCAGATCCTTAAGAACATACATGTGTGGCAAAGGGTAAACTTTAATAGTTTTTGAGAGATTATCATCAACTCTACTGCAAATGCATAATTGTTAATTCATATTTTGCCATGCAAATAACCAATCCAACACACTTACCAAGTGCAAGCCAAAGTGTTAATTCCATTTATGTTCATGCCACACGAACCACAAATACCTTCTCTGCAAGATCGTCGAAATGCCAATGACCCATCTAATTTTTCCTTTATTATGATTAAAGCCGTCAAAACCATTGGAGATTGTCGAACTAGCCAATTAAGGTCAAATTTATATGTTTGCATGTATGGTTTGCAATCCGGAAATTGTGGGTCCCATCGAAAGACTTGTATGGTTTTTATCCTTGGAGGCGGTTGTTCAACGGATAGTGATGTTGATGGAGGGACTATGAGTGAAAGTGAAACGTTTTTTTTTAAAGAACTTTCAGTCTGAAAATAGATAGCACAATATGCAATTTTATATTCTTTTCTTCATTTATAAATGTATACCTTTTCATAAAGTCTTGTAGAATAACGTCGAAAATTCTTCACCAAATTCATTTCAATCGCAAATATAATATTGTTTCAATTGACTTTATTAAACAATCACAATTGAAAGTTAAAGATTTGTATAGTTGATTAAACACAAGTTATTTTTTCATCTATGATTTCGGTCGGATCTCAATTCGACTTTTTTCCGAGTTTAGTAGAAAGACAGAAACACTTATGGTTTTTTATTTTTTTTTTTTGGGAAATTTAAAAGTTGGTGGAGATTTCTGGTGTAACTATAAAACAAAGCTATACAAAATGCAAATTTCGTATGCAAATTTATTGCCTCGATGAAAGTATAGGGGGAAAGCGGGAGACTTGAACCACTTGCAATATTTCACTCCAATTTAAGTCGAATACTGTATGCATTAGTGCATACTATGCAGACTGTAGTAAGCTGTCAACAAAAATAACGTAAACGATTTCAATTCGCTGAATTGAAAAATGTAATTTTGCACCTCAAAAGTGAAAAAAAAATACGTCTGTAATTTTTTAAATAATATTTGTTTCTCGGACGGTAAGCTCAAATTTTTAGTTTTATTGTATTATCTTGGTATTTGTTTTGAATAATATAAGTACAAAAAAATGTGTGCACTACCGCTGAAAAAGTTATTAAATTTTTACTTACGATTTTATAAAAAGTGTCGCAAGTCTCTCGCTTTCCCCTTATCTGTAGGTAGATCAAAAGTTAAGGACATTACATAGCTAAAAATATTTTTTTTTGAATTCACCTACTAAGGAATTTATATAATTTTTTTAATTATTTCCACACGTTGGTTATAAGATAAAGATTGATCCAGCCCCAGCAACAGACCCAACGACTTTATCCCCACTGCGATATTTAGTGGCTCGGAACAGTGCACTGAGCTGTCAAAAATAGACCTGTGATACTGTGTTTCTTATTTAGCTTCGAGTGCTCAGAGCGCTCAAGTTATGTTCCTTATCTTTTTTCGATCAGAGCTTGCGCTCTATGAGCTCAGGATAAAATGATGGAGTAGACCCATGAATGAAAGAAAACAAGATTACGACATTTAGTTTTTTTTCAGCTTTTTGTTGTTGTTTTTTTCACTTGTGACGTAAGTACAAACAGTAAAACAATTAAATGGTGGAATCTTGTTATGAATTTACCCCAACCAAGATGAAAAAGAGTGCAAGGTGCTTACGTCGCAGTGAAAATTACGTCACAAGTGAAACAACAACAAAGTGAAAATTCCAAAGTGTCGTAATCTGTATTTTTTCATTCATGGAGTAGACCGAGCACGAAGTAGAGCGCGGCCAACTTCATGTAGTTTTCATGTTATTTGACAGATTGTGAGTTGATTTTTACTGATATGACAGTGAAGTGCTAAAGTGTCTAATTTTTCTGACAATTCATAAACGAAAAAATCAGGAACTTCAATCAAGCATCGAGTTTTTTTTAATTTAAAATGTCCTCCATTAAAGGCTAACCTCTCTTGATCAAACTTTAAACCCATCGGGTCTTTATTTTGAAACTCTATAATTGAAATTTTATAACCACGGGACATTTTTAGAATTTAATAAACGAAAACAATTTTCAGCAGTGTTTCTAACATTGCCTGCAGGACCAATTAGTGCGTGCAGGATGGTGAAAACACCACCATAATGTCATACCAAAATGATTTCGCCAAAACCCTTATGGCTAAATTTATAACATTTCCTTTTTACCGTTCGGTATTGTAATTGCATAAAGTACAACAACAAGCTTTCAAACAAATCGATAAGCAATAATTAAAGTCCATTTTCCCAAATCCAATTATGTATATACTGTACTTTGATGCTTGCTTTAAGCTCCAAGTGTTAAAAAAAAAACAAACAGTATACACACATGTTTACGTATTTGGAGTTCCAAAAATTCAAATTCAATGAATACAAAATTTATTATGTCAATAATGCCACCATTGTTATTAGAGTTCATCTAAATTCAATATTGAACAAGAGCAAAAATGTCCTCGTGTTGATGACTATGAAAGTCCAAGACCACATTGAGGAATAATTTTCTGATGTTGTGGGAATCGGGGAATGTCATGAATGGAAAAATGTTCAGGAAAAGATCCAGCAATTTGCGGAAAGAAGATGGTCGAAACGAAACTGAAAGCCATTATTGTTTTTGTCTGGTATAGAAGTAGATGTGGATGAAAACAATAGTGGAAAAATATGTTTGGGGATACAGCAAGCACATAAATAAAGTATTTATTCCTTAGAATATAAAAGGATAAAAAGAAATTATATTATGTGGGGTTATTTGACGCTATTTTTTACATCATAAGAAGCTAGTGACCGATCATCTAATAGTGGTATTGGTATGAAATCAAAACTTAAGCTTTAAAAGTGCAACAATACTTTAGGACGTCGTTATCGATATTTGTCATGAGATATATAATTTCTGACTAAACGTATACCTGAAAAAGTTTGTCCCACCATCAGTTTTGCAAATGTTAGGGCTAAACCTAAGAGTTCAATTTTCCAAGAGCCGCGATGAGATAAGTAAACCTACGGTCGCCTCTCTTACTATCACGTGTTATTCCAACAAATAAAAGTTGTAAGTTGTAAGAGAACACGTTTTTCAATATGGCGGCTAACACAAATCTAATGAACCATATCTTATCTATACATCCATCCACGTAAATACAAGTGAAAAGTTTGTTGTAATGTCAAAATACGGCTTTTACAAGATGCATATGATACAAACATACATTTTTAAATAATTGTCTGTTTGTCCTGGCTAATCTCGATAACGGATAGACCGATTTTGACAGGACGTTTACTGGGCAAAAGCTTATGTTGTAGCGCATAACATAGGCTGTTTTAATTACTCCCTATAGGGGCACTCGGGTCGCTTTTTAATGCATATTCGTATATATGATCCGATCAGAAACTACTGGACCGATTTTGACGGAACTTTCACAGGTAGCTGATGTTATAGGCAGTAACTTATGATTTTTAAATTGTATACCCTAGATGGCGCTGGTGTAGCTTTTTTCTTATTTATGAACCAACGCGACGATGGGAAACGGATGGACCGATTTTGACGGGACTTTCGCTAGTGGATATAATAACTAAAAAGACTATATCAATTACTCAATAGATGGCGCTGATGTCATTTTTTCAAAAACTGTTTTAACATGAGTTTGACGACTCAAAATCACACCATAATCTTAAAATAATTAAAATATAAAGGTGTCAAATTTTTTTTTTAAATTTTTGACAGCTATCGGGTATTTCCATTATATATTTTACTGCAACGTTTTATACCAACTTGCCTATCAAACAAGGAATTTAAATAATAAAAACAATCACTGCTACAGTTGTAAATTTGTTTATTTGTATCTTATTTTCATTGGAACAATCGAAGAATATTAAAACAAAAAGAAAGTTTAAATCCCATGGGTTGTAAAAAGGAGTTAACATTATAAGAACAATTAAATTGTGAATTGAATAAAAAAATATACGCCATACCAAACTTTTGATATATTTTAATATTGAAAAAAAAAACTTCGCCAGTCGATTGAATATAAAAAAAACTGTATAAACGTTAAAATAGTTTCATCGAATGAAAGAGGATTTCTTTTTTTGTCAAATAAAAAGAATACAAAGTACTGCTTTAGGTTTGAGAGAGAAGAACTTTTTAAGCCATTTTGTTGGATAAGATGGTTTACATCTTTTGAATTCTATTAACTTTTTCCTTTTTTTAGTTTTAGTTTGTGAAAAAGTTTTATATTTAAGATTTGTAAGTCAGTACCAGAGAATGGGTAATGAAAATAAAGACTTAACATAAAAACTTTACTTTAAAAAAGTATCTTTTTGTAAACAGAGAACACAATAAAAATTGAATTATAGTAGAGGGCAAAATTACTTTTGTTTTTCGTTTAGATTATCGTTTAAGTTTTTTTAAAAGTAGTTAAATATAAAAATGGAGTGAAGAATAACTTGGCTAATTTGTCTTTGTCTAGTGGCTCTCTGAGATTGATTTTTTTTATGAACGAATTTGTTTTACTGTCTGACTAACGTATCTTACCATTCAATTTATTTTTTTTATAGTATTTTTTTAAGAAGTAACAAAATGCAAATTTTGCAGAGCTGTAGAGCTAATTAAGGAAAGTATTTAAGAAAAAGTCTCCATCTCTTAGTGTTGAGTAATCCCTACAATCATGGTTACCAACTATAATTTTGTAAACAAATAATAAGGGTTACTTAAACTTAGAAACCTTATATTTTAAATTCAGTAAATAATTTTTGTTTATATGTATACTTACAATAAATTGTTAAAATTTTGGATCAAAATTAAAAATAAAAATATTTTTTTTTTAAATTTTTGTTTTAATATTTCTAGGCAACAGTTAGAAAAAATGTATGAAAAAGTGTTATGCAAATTGATACAAAATTTAAATTTGGTGTGAGCCGTCATCGCATGTTCTTCTTCGCCTTTTCCGATGATGCTATATGATATCGACTGGGATCACAACTTTCCCACTTCTCCACTTCACCAACTGATCTGCTTATGTGGGGATGGTCGGGTTGACCTCAGCTTCTTATTTATGGATTGTTCCATGTCCAAGGTCAATTGAACGATCGATGGTGTCGCTGCATTTGTTCTTTCCAAGAATTCTTGGGCCTGCCTCTCTTCCGCGATTGTACCGGAATGTTGTATGAAAGTGCCTTTTGGACGAGGTTGTCAGTGTCTCTCCAAAGTACGGGACAGTACCCAGCTGAGTTTGTCGTGCTGCATTTTATCAACGATAGTATTTTTAATGTCATGGCTTCTTCGGATCTTTTTACTTCGGTTTTGATCTAGCTATTGTTACTTCTGCTGTCATGCGAAGCATCTTCATCTCAGTAGCCGTAAATTTTCTCTCATATTTCTACATTGTCCAACATTTTGAACCGTAAGCGCTGGGTGAACAACTGCATGTACAGCTTTTCTTTTAGCTTAAGGGGCATTTTTTGGTCACAGAAGATGGCAGAGTTCTCACGCCACTTCATCCACCTTACGCGTTGATGTCGTCATCACAGGATGCTTTATTGTTGATCATAGATCCAAGATATTTAAACTCTTCGCACTTGGAAAGCACTGTTCCGTTCAAATAAATGTTTGGAATAGGTCTGGATGGATCAGAAAATGGGCAACATAGATATTCTGTCTTTTTGGTCCGTTTCCTTCTAAAGCGTCCACCCATACATCATTTTCACTTATGATGGCTCCATTGTCAGCAAAGAACAACTGCGTCACTTTCAGGTCTCTCACCTTATCTTCAAGTAGGTAGTCAAGGACTGTAATAAAGAGCAAAGGAATCAAGACGCTCGGTAACTCCTGCAGTGCATCTAACCTTTGTTTTGACATGCTCGTACATATCAATGATCATCCGCACGTACATTTCTGATTCTTCTGATTCTTACACTCTGGATTGCATCTGTTTTTGATTTGCTCGAGACAAACGCGCATTGGTCATTAAATAGCCTTTTTATTTTTCGCAAGCGGCCATCAACGATCTTCATGGTGTGTGACATCAGCTTGATTGAAAGGCAATTATTGCAGTTTCGCGTATCACCCTTCTCTTTATAAATTGGATTAAGGTAACTTTCTCTCCACTGTTTTGGGGTTTGGTTATGTCTCTGATAAGTTTTTAGATGAAAACCGTGAGCCATCTAAACCCAATATCTTCCATCTTTTCCATAAGTCAGACGGTATACCGTCTGCCCCAATCGCTTTTCCCTTTTTGGAGTTTTTCACTGCCTTACTGACTTCTTTGACTGTGATGTCGGGCTCTTCATTGTTGTTCGGTGCGGCTGTTGGAAATTATCGTCTGGGGAACTGTTCATTTAAAAGTCCTTTGCAGTACTCTCGCCGCCTGTGAAGAATTTTGTTGTCATCCACAAGAAGTTGGCCTTGAGCATTGTTTATGAACTTGGGTGAACAAATCTCCATTGCATTTATCTTTCTTTGCGCTGCAATTTTAAAGATAGTTGCGCCTTTGTTGATATTGGCATGTCGCAGTTCCTGAAGAGCTTGGTTTGCATCAGCAGCCGGTGCAGATATTTCTCGCTATACATGCTTTCCGTACTCTCTGCTTTAGGTTGGGCGCACTTCCTTTTTGCTTTTTTCTTGCACCTCCTGTAAATTACTTCAAAAGGTTCTATTTCATCTACGTTAAGAGAGGGGCACATTGACCATTCTTCGAAAGCTGATTTTTTCTTCGCCATCACTATACTTTAGCTTCCACTAATGTTTCTTTGTGCTGTAAGCCGTACATCAGGAAAAAAATTATTTACATCATTATCACTATACAAACCAAGTAATTTTATTTTCAATTTCAACCCTTTCAAAATTATTTTATTTTATTTAAAGCAACTACGTGCTAAAAAAAAAACATATCCTTTTTAAAAGTAATGATTTCAATTTGGATTTTCAGAATGAAATTTCTGCTTTTTTTTTCTAACCTCAAAATCGAAAAAGAATCCAAACAAATGATTTCGATTCCCCCAACAAATCATATGAAATCCATCTCATTCATTGAATTCAAAATCGATGCCATGATGTGTTGTAACGAATTTGTCAGATTCAAAAGGATCCAATGTAGATGTAATTCAAATGTGTTTATATTGTAAGTGTTAATCAAATTTCAATCTAATTGAGTCTACAGGATAATAATATAATATAGAAAATTTATTTTGTATAATTCTTCAACCTTTTTCCTTTGTACAAATGATTTGAAATTAATTCATTTCGTAACATAACATGTGTAACAAGATTTAATAAAAAATTCAATAACTCTTAATTGAATTTATTGTGTGATTGACGCACAAGAATTAAACTGGAAGTTGGCTTCTAAATTACTTAAATTTTGGTTCATAAAACCAATGTTACTTTAAACTCACTTAATGTAATCATCATGATTCTTTAACCCTAGAAGGCCATTTATGTAACTATGTACAATTGTCCATCAGTCAGTAATGTTTTACATATACATGTAAATAATCTGGCAATCATTACTCTAGTCACCAGTAATGTCACATAAAGTTTGGATTGATTCGTATATAAATTCGATATGAAAGTATATTATAAGTGCAAAGAATATCCTTTAAATTAATTTTAGATTAAAACGAACCCGTAAATTGCGGAGATTATATGTATGTAACCTTAACCGCAATTAAGCTATTCAACGCCATAATGACATCGCACACACATTAGGTAAGTATGTCTATCTAAATATTTGTAGCAAGATTAAAATTGCTATGATTAGCGTTTATATTAATTTGTCATGTTTGTATTGCCATTTAATCTGGGACCAAAAAAGCCATTAACAAGGACAAAAATTCCAGATAAATATAATCTGTTATATCAATTTTGTTAGGCCTTGCAATTAAGAGAAGGATTTTGTTTTGTGATGGGCATTTGCCAGTGTCTGTGGAAAAATACCAAAATTGAATTTATGGAAAGGTATATGAAAGAACCAGATGAATCTCTTTTTGTTTTTATTAACAACATGATATTATGCTCTTAGGGCCAGTTTTTCATTCCTCAGTTAAACAGTCAGTTAGTACTTATTCCTCAGTTAGTGAAAAAATTGATTTTTCGACAGTCAGTTAGCACTTATTCCTATGAATAAATGCCTTAACTGTGGAATAAAGTTATTTGTTCGTTTCGCAGACAGTTAAGAAGTTATTCCTAGGAATAAATTGTTGAACTGTCAAAAAAGTTCCGTTTATTGGATTTTAGAAAAATAAAATAATTTGTCTGCGATGAAGTTTTTTGATATTTTAGAAGATTTTATAATTGAAAAAGAAATTGATCTGATCCAAGTTTCCAAAAAACAAAGAGTTGTGAGGAGAAGACCAGATCATTTTGAAGAATGGGAAGACAACGACTTTAGGAGAAGATTTCGTTTGAGAAAAAAAAATGTCAAGTATCTACTAACTTTGATAAAAGAAAAAATAGAACATAACACTGAACGGTACGATTAACCAAATATAATAAATGTGAAATATTTTCCACTTTGTATAATGTATTTGTTCTAGAAATCAATGTGTTTCGCCCCTTTCACAGCTATTAATAGCTCTGAGGTTCTATGCGACTGGAAGTTTTTATATTTCAATAGGAGATTTCGCGGGTGTGGATGCGTTTACCGTTTATGGTATCATAAAAAGGGTCACAACAGCCATTGCGTCTTCAAGGCCCAGATTTGTTCAAATGCCAACAAACCTGAGTGAAATAATAGCTACTCAACAAGAATTTTATCAACTGGCAAGATTTCCTCGAGTTGTTGCAGCAATTGATTGTACCCATGTACGAATTATTTCACCTAGTAATATATTAATATTAATAGATAATTTGTTTTGTTAAACAAAAAAAAAAAAATAAACAAAAACTGAATCAAAAATTCGATAGCTAGATTTGTTTTTTTTTTTAAGTAAACAATTGAAAATGACATTTGATTTCAAAGTCGTATGTCTATCCCACTCGATCGCATAACTTTATAAAAAACTAAGGGGTTTTCTCACTCTAACACTGTGAAGTTGGATGTAGTTAATTTTGTTATTCCGTGGAATAGTTGACTGGCTCTTTTTTGTTGTTTGAAAAATCCGACAGTGTTATCAGACTGGACTGTTAAAGGGTCAGTTAATTTTATTCTTCTCATAGCTAACTGACTGTTTAACTGACGAATGAAAAATTGGCCCTTAGTGGGATTATGTTCTAGTACTAGACATGTTTACCAACACACAGTTAAAATATTATTACAGTTGCTTCAAAAAAAGTTAATTTAATGGTCTATATAATATGTCAGCATCATTTTCAGACCACACATATATTCTCTTAAGTTTTAAGAATGAAATATTATATTTATACAGAAACTTTGAAAGAATTTGTAGAATTATCACATCAGAATCAGACAAAAACTAATCTTCTTCTTTTTCTTTTCCGACAATGTCATGTATGATAGCGAGCTGCATCGATATTTAAAGTTTTTATAATTGGGAGTTGGGACGCTCTGTTCCGTTGAAATTAATGTCCTAAGTAGAACGGAATGAATTCAATAATGAGCAGCTTCAATATTCTGTTGGCGCTTATAGGATACATATTTCTTTTTAATTTTAATTAAGATACTTGACTGAGAGCTATCAGAGAACTGTTTTACAAAGTTGGATGACTTTATTAAAGTAAGAACATTTGAGTTTATAGCATTCAAATTTAATAAACTCTTAATCTCCTCACAAAAAAAAAAAAAATGAGAAAACCTTTTATAAAAATATATCCTCAGGGTAATACATTCAATTTGTAAGGAAAATTGCTTAATATCTTTGCAGATTCTGTGTATATCTTGTACAAGTAAGTAATAGGTATGCCTTTTATTACAACTAATGACCCGTAACTTTTGCTTTCAACCAACCGCAAATCCACAAAGTAAATTGTATCTTTAACCCAATTTTTGTCAGTTTACACATTCCCCTTACATCCCTTAAGTATATCTGGATATATTCTTAAATTGGATAATTCACTCAGAAAGCTCCAAAGAACTTCCCTCTTACTTTAAAAAATATTATTCAGTGGTTCGATCGGGTTTAGAAAATGTGATAGGAAAAATGGCAATTGATATTCTTCTGAAAAAGAAAAGTTATTTTTGTATTCAACATTACAAAACCAAGAAGCAAACAAAACAGAACTTACGATTATGTCAATGCAAAGCATTCAATTTAAACATAAAAAAAAAACGCAGGTGGGGTTTTTAGAAACACAAAAGAACAAAAAAGAAAAAGACAAATAAAAGAAAAGAAATTCCTTACGAACTGTTTTTTTTATTTGTGGGGTTTTATAATATTGCTTCTTTTCATTCACAACTTTTATACATGCAAAAATAAAGCAGAAATGAAATTCACGTGCGTGTTTTACAAATAATGTATTTCATCCATTTTAGTACAGTCGCAGTCGGTTACAGACGATTCCGGAGACGGTACAATCATGAATTGTACGCAATCTACCTTGAAGCAGATATCGTGACAAAAATTAGGCACGGTAGACTACGGTGGGCAGGGCACCTAGCTCGCATGAGCGGAAAGTTCTTTGTGGTACATTCTATGACAGACGACAGCGTGGTAGACCATGCTTGCGCTGGAGAGATGGCGTAGACCAGGACGCCTAAAAATATGTAGGTATGTAATAAAAAAATAATTATGAAAGACATGTCGGCAGCAAATCACTTTATCAAAAATGAAATTTTATCAAAATGTATCGCTTTTTTTCGATAAAAAAAGAATTGTCGGTTTCAAAAAAAATTATTTTTTCTAAAATAACTTTTTTCAAAATACTTTCTGCAGTATTAATAAAGTTTAGCTGTACTTTTAAAAGGTTAAATTTTGTTAAAATCGATTTAGCCGTTTCAAAAAAGTACCGTTGTATGGCAGGTACCGTTAATTAGCTTTTGTCAATAAAAAAATAATACAAAATATCACCTACAAATCGGTCATATAAAAATCTATCAATTGATCTAATTTTTTTCCGAGAAAATAGAAATATCGGTTACACTTATATATGTACGATAGCGGGAAGTACCGTTAATTTTAATCCTAAGATAAAAATAAATAAAAGCTTACTGAGCATATTACTCTAAGAATAATTTATAGTGAATCGGCCTAACTGTTTTGGCTGTGAGTTTCGATACAGACAGACAGACAGACGGATAGAATTTCCAGACAAGAAACAAAACAATGATGCAAAATTATAGTGACGATGCGGAGGTTTGTTTGAAAGTTAGACAACTTCATTAAGAAAATATATGCTTTAATCCGTTTATAATACGAAAAAAAAATATTTTTACTCAAATTTCACTTTAAATTGTTTTTTTTTTAGTTTCGTTTTAAATGAACAATTATTTTTCAAAAAAATTAAAAAAATCACATAAAAGGTCGCTATAACTCTCCGGCTATTATTCATTAGAAGAAATTCTATCCCACTGTGCTTAAAAGTAATTGATAAATGTCCTCACACACACGTTTGGCAATCGTTTGGCAAAAGCTTCCTGGTTTCTTTCCTCATGTTGCCAAGTTCAATAATTTTCGTGGTATTTTTCTTTCCCATAGGTTTCAATTTCACTTGAAAAACATTTCTCCAAGTTTTTACCAAGAAATTTAATTAGTGTGATACTTCGACTTTAACAAGAGCGGGTTCTTCTCTTTTATTTAATACTTAACTTTTTAATGAAAAAAAAAGTCTGCAAAGTTTACATATTTTTATATATTTTTATAAAATACACAAAAAAAAAAAAAATTACTTACAACCAATTTTAATTCATTTACTTGTTTTCGTTACAAAAATTCTGTAAATTCATATAAACAAAAATTGGGAACACTATTTATTTGAGTTTGAGATTTTTAACTCTTAAATACAATATTAAAAATTTAAATTTTTTGACCAAAATAATTCTATCAAAAATACAATGCCACCAATCAAGTGCAAACCAACAAAAAGAAAGAAAAAATATTGCATACGGTTGAAAATTATTGGACCCGGCTTAGACGTAACGGATGATTGTATAGAAAACAGTTTCTTCTTTAAAATTTCCACATGCTCCATCCAAGGTATGAACAGTCCATTTTCGTCCATTTGCATGATAATTGTATTGACTTTTTCCAATATTGTTGAATGTTTTTGAAAAAATAAACAATAATATTCAATATAAAGTGGTTCCATTAATAACATATCGATTTCTTCAACGGAATACATCAAATAAAATAACAAAAATGGACTTATGGCTGCACTTTTTGGTGGCATATCATTAAGTTTCTTTTCAAAAGAAAAAATCTCGTATTTAAGATTTTCAACACCAGCTATATTAGCAATTGAAATTAAGTCAAAGTCCTGCATATGTAAAGTGTAACCTTGATTCAAAAGTCCTCTGACAGATATTGGATTCTTAGTGGCAGTCATTGTGCAAAAAGAATTAAACATCATACCCTCGTATGTTGCCCTAATTATTAATAATCCAATAGTCCAAATGATGAGACAAAATCGCAGGAAATTGTTTCTAAGCAAACGAGTTGATGACATTCCCAATGCAATACCAAAGATATGTAAAATTATCGGACGGTCTGGTTGAATATGAAATAATTGACTGAATAGGGCGTTTTTGAATGCCAGATTCACACAAATCGCTGTTGAAATCAAGAGCACAACAATACATAGCCAAACGTTTAAATCAAATGGCACGAATAGCCATGCTAGTTTATAAAAGCTTAAAGGTGGACGAATCAAAGCTATGACAATCCACGAATTATAGTAAACCACACTTTGAGTAAGAGGAATGCCCAAAAAAGGCGCGTAGAAACCAATTAACAAATCGAATTTCCCATCTTTGAGCTAATGAAATATATTTGTATAAATTGAAATCTGGTAAGGCAATATTATACCTACATCTTTGTATTCATTTTCATCGGAAAAATTTACTGGTACTGACTTAACTTGGGGGTCAAAATTCATTCTTTTAGCAAGTCCATTCAATAACTCAATTTCCAAACCCCAGATCTCTAAACTGCCTTTGATGTACCGTGTACCTTCAATGAAACTTGGGTTCCTGGTCACAACCCGAAGGGGACAATCATAAAAATTATTAGTTTTGTGCGGAAAAAATTCATGATTTTGTGAAATGTTGTTGCTATAAACTAAAACGTTAACTGGATCTGTTGACCGACATTTTGTTTCTTGAAATGGAAAATATGTGTAGAAATTTAATTCGCCATAAGTGTCTTCTTTCAATATGTTGACGTTGACTACACTCAGGAGGAATAAATCAGAAAAGATATTCTCCATCAGATTGAAGGTTTTTCCAGAAATCATCAGAATGATAAATAGATAAATTGGAGCGTTTCCTTCACGGTCACGCAACAATGGTATAAGCTGCCTGTGCGTGGAAAAAAAAATAAGTTTTTACCTTTGTCTCGTATTATGGAACTCACCAAAAAGTTTCATATGAATCTATGAACCAAACGTTGAAGTCACAAGTAGATTGACTTCCATTGTTGTTCACATTTATTTGAAATTGAAGGCTCAAATTGTCATTGCAGGCTGCATCAATTATATCTAACGAATTATGTTTATTATCCAGAAATTCTGTTTGAATAGTTAGGCACACCTCCAAGAAATTTCTATTATGATTAATAGAATTTTGAATTGCATATTTCAATGCTGCTTCTTTCAAATTGCCAGGAAATCCATGAATTGCTGGTAGAATATTAAAAATAAGAAGTGTCAGTAGTAACATGTTACACCTTCTTCTTTCTACTCTAACTTAACTGTTTTACAAATTTTTGGCAAGTAGATAACCATTCAAAATTAGAAAACAATTTTTTTTAGAAATATATATGATCAATATTCGATTAACACAAATTTCTAATGCTTCGAATTGATGAGGATAAAGCATAATAAAAGTGATTTTAAAATTAGTCGTAGTTGGAACTTTTTTATAAGGTTAACTTGCTTTAGAACCTGGCTGTGTATATCAGGGACCCTTGAAAGATTTATATCTGTAGTTTTACTAAATTTATTGAAACATTTTTCATAATGGTAAGTGCACACATAAATAAATAAATAGTTTTTTCATGAATAAAATTATGGCATTTTAAATAAGTAGTAACGTAAATGGGAGTGTTTTTGTTGTTTATGTTAAGGGAACATGGATTAAATTGTGCAGGGAAATAAGTCAAAAATGCTTTTTTATTTTTAACTTATGTGGGACATTTTGGAATTATGTATCGAATTTTGGAATTATGTCCCATCAAAGTGAGACATAAGTTAAAAATTTCAATACCAAAAGTTGCACCCACAAAAACTCGCACCTACCCAAACTTGCACCCACCCCAAATTAGGATTTAGGACTTATGTCCCATCAAAGTAAGGCAAAAGTTAAAAAAAAGGCATTCTTGATTTATGTCCCGAGGAGCTATATAATATTCCTTGATTTCATTCATGATATAAACCTATTAATAAAATTATAATAAAAATAATTGAAGTGATTCTTCATATTATTAAATTTGAAAATTTTAAAATTAAAATTATTGGTAAATATGCGAATAGAGAACGAAACATTTATCTGCAGGAAGTACTGATATGTAGATAGTCGTGTTTTGAAGTTTTACTATTTGGGACGATATGTTAAATGTCTTTGTCGTTTTTTGAAGAACAATTTTTGTTAGAAAAAAGCTTCATGGAATACAAATACATTGAAAAGCGTTGTGAAACTAATCTAATTTTTAAGAAAAGACCTCGATGTGGATAATTTCAGTTCGTTGATCAAAGATTTTTTTTTTAATATTATGGAATAACTCGAGATACATTTCACAAGCGATGTTGACAAGTATACAGAGTCTACAATAGGGGAAATAACTTTAAAAATATTAAGGATATAGGTATAGCTACATTATATAAATATGTATAAGTGTATGAAAAAAAGATAAGCAATTGATTACCTACAAATTTGTGTTAAGCTAATTTTTTTGTGAGACAAACGGTTTGTGAGATAATTATGTTAAGATTTTTCAAAATGGCTGCCTTAGTATACAGATCTTAATTTGGAAAACTTTGTTTTTTATATTAGTCCAAATTTCTTTTTCAGTTTTTTGACTCAATTTTAATGCTATTTCTTCAAAATAAATTTTGTTGGCTTAAAAATAATACGATTAAATAAAATTTATCAAAAAAGTAGCAAAAATTAATTTTTTGAAAATTTTTTTTTTTAAAAAACAATCTTTACAGATTTAGGTAAGCTTTAAAAAAAAAAGGTTACAAATGCATGCCTTCTAGATCAATTTAAAATGATTTCGTACTTACTCCAAACAAGATTTACAAAAAAATGGATCCGACCGCATCCGACCCCGGTTACACATTAGTTTTGAAAAATTGTCTACCAGTTCAGTCAAATTGTAGTCTGATTATAATGAGGTAGTGTGCGTGAAATCCGATGTTTCCGATTTTTTGCAGACTTGTTTATGATGTTGGCCTAATGAATAATCCAAGTTTGTGACGTCGAGCGCCGAAAGCCACTTTGTGAAAAATAAAAAAAAAAACTGCGAAAATTTCGGATTTTTTCAGTTTTTGGTTTTTGATAGTTCCTTTCCAGGATGTTTTTAAAGTTAACTAAATTTGCTACAATATGAGATTTTAATTGTCTTTGTAGACCCAATAGTTTTCGGTGTGCAGTTTTTCAAAATTTATCATTTTTTCGAACTTTGTTATTTTTCGCAGACTTATTTATTATGTTGGTCTTACGAATAATCCATGTTTTTGATCTAAAGTGCCTAAGGCGAAATTATATCAAAAATAAAAAAAAACGCGAAATTTCGCATTTTTGTTAAAATTTTAGCGATTTTTCCCCAAAAAGACTAGCTAGTTTTTTTTAGGAAGGTTTTAAGGCAGAATAAATTGACTACAATAGGGGACTATAATTGTCTTTGTAGATCCAATAGTTACCGAAATAAAGTTCTTTAAAGATCGCAAAAATTGTTCAAAAAATGATAATTTATTTAAAATTCGCAATTCATCATTTTTGCAAAGTTTGAAGAACCTTTTTTCGGTAACTACAGGGTCTACACTTCTACAGACATAATTATGGCCTCATATTGTGGCCAATTTAGCCTGATGCTTTAAAACCGTTCCAAAATGGTACTAACTAGTTCTTTTGGGTGAAAATTGCTAAAGTTTGAACAAAAATTGATTTTTAACGTTTAACAAGTTGCCTTAGGCGCTCGAGGTCAAAAACTTGGATATTCATTAAGCCAATATCATAAACAAGTCTGAAAAAAATCAGAAACATTGAATTTCACTTACACTACCCCACACAATCAGACGTAAATTTGACTGGGTTATTAAGTTAACTAACTGTATTAAGTTTTAAAATAATTGATTTTAATTTTGCTTACTGTTTAGTTTTCTAGAAAATTCCGGGAAAACATGAAAAAAAAATGATTGACTGCACAAATTGGAACCTTATCTTCTTTGTAGATATACAACAATCCAAAAGTTGTGGGAATAAAATAACAATTTTTTTTTTTTTTAATTAAGCACTACAAAAGAAGATTAAATATTTTGTTTTAATTCTATATATAAGTTTTTGACATACAAAACAAAAAGTGGCATTTCAAATTAATTTCTCTAAACACAAGTTATCATTAAACTCCAGTTTGAACTTAAAAAAAAACTATTTTTAAATTCAAATCATAAAATATTGCTTAATATTTTTTTTTTTAAATTTTTCTCAAGAATTTTAATTTTTAACATTCTTAAATGTCCACTTTTTCATCTTTTCGTTCCACTGTGCGGCTGTTAAAATCCTTTCATGAAATTGAGATTTAGTTTACACGGTGGGAGTGAGTTGTTAATTTGTACCTAAATAAAAATAATAATCATATTAAGTAGATTGCATATAATCAAAATAAAAAATTTCTTTACCAAAACACCTCAGCAACAAATGCAATGCAAGCATTCAATTGCAATCCAACAAATACAAGAAAAATGTATTGTATTCGGCTCAATGTTATTGGACCCGGCTTAGATTTAATGGATGAGTGCAATGAGAAAAGTTGCCTTTGTAAAGTGTTTGCGTGTTCCATATAAGGTAACAACAATCCAGTTTCTTGCATTTGCAAAATAATTGTATTGATCTTTTCAGACATTGTTGAATGTTTTTGAATAAAAAAACACGTATACTGGCCATAAAGAGGCTCCATTAATAATGTGACGATTTCTTCATAGGAATAAAAGTATAAGAAAAATATAGCTGGACCGATGGCTGCTGTTTTAGGTGCTAACTCATTAAGCTTTGTCACCATAGATAGATTAATATGTTGAACTTTTTCCTCGCCAGCTAGATTACCTTCAAAGTCATAGTCATACATTTGTATAGTGTAACCCAGACTTAAAAGTTCTCTGACCGACATTGGGTTTTTGACAGCTGTCGTTCTACAAAAGGAATCAAACATCATTCCCTCATACGATGCCCGAATTATTAATAGTCCAATAGTCCAAATAATGAGACAAAAGCGCAGGAAGGTTTTACTAGGCAAGCGAATTGATGACATTCCCAATGCAGTACCAAAGATGTGTAAGATCACCGGAAGGTCTGGTTTAATATGAAATAATCCATTGAACATTTGGTTTTTGAAGGCCAAACTCACACACAAAGCTGTTATAATCAAAAATATAAGAATGCTTAGCCAAACGTTCAAGTCAAATGGAATAAAAAGCCACGCTAGTTTATAAAAACTAAACGGTGGGCGATTAAGAGCTATAACAATCCACGAATTATAATAAACCACGCTTGGAGTTAGAGGAACACCTATAAAATTCTCATAAAAACCAATCAGCAAATCATATTCTCCATCTCTTAGCTGAAAAATTAAAAATATGAGGTCGAAAATTAGGAGGTAATATGTATTGCTTTAACCAACCCCCCTATATTCTTCTTCTTCGTCAAAATTTACTTCTATTGTCTTAATTTGTGCGTCGAAATTCATGATTTTAGAAATTCCATCCAATAATTCAACTTCTATTCTCCAGAGCTCCAACTTGCCTTTGATGTAACGAACGCCTTCAGTGAAACTAGGATTTATAGTCAAAACCCGAAGCGGACACTTGTTGAAATTATTAGTTTTTGACGGGAAAAAATCATAACTTTGTAAAATGTTTTTGTTATAAACTAAAACCTTAACTGGAACTGTTGACCGACATTTTTTTGTTTCATATGGAAAATATGTGTAGAAATGGACCTCACCATTAATTTTCTCTATCAATATGTTGACGTTGACTACACTCAGGAGTAATAAATCAGAAAAGATATCCTCCATCAGATCGAAGGGTTTTCCAGAAGATGGAACCATTAGAATGATGAAGAGATAAATTGGAGCATCACCTTCAAGGTTTCGCAACAATGGTATAAGCTGCCTTTGTGGAAAAAATAAGTTTTCACAATTGTTTTCGTTCTATAAAATATGAAACTCACCGAAAATTTGCATACGAATCTATAAACCAAACGTTAAAGTCACAGGTAGATTGATTTTTATTGTTGTTCACATTTATTAGGAACCGAAAGTTCAAATTGTCACTGCATACTGCATCCATAATATCCAAAGAATTACGTTTGTTATCAGAAAATTCCGTTCGAACTGTAAGGTCCACCTCCAAGATGTTTTCTCCTTGAGTAAAAGAATTTTGTAGAGCATATTTTAATGCTGCCGCTATTAAATTGTCAGGAAATCCGTAAGCCACTGATAGAAATATATTGAAAATAAATAGTTTAAGAACCAACATATTGTTCATAAAGCGTGACGGTAACTAAACTGAATATTTTCAAGATAGAACCTTTAAGGGACGAACACCTTTAGTGAAATAACCTTTAAGTGTATTGCAATTTTAATAGGTGAATAATTTATCATTTAATTTGAAAGCTTTAAAATTATTAGTGTATATGTTTATTTCACATTTTGATGAAATCTTATATTTATTGCAAAATCGCACGCTAGATAAATGGATAGGTGATTCAACGAACGTCATTTTACCAAATAATATGTTACAATATTTATCTATTTTTCAAGCAAGGTTTTCGGTATTTCAATCTGTATAGACTTTAATATTATGAAATAATTGTATTCGTATTCTGAGAAAAAAATAATAAGTCGTTGGCAACTTTACTTACCATTCTTTTCCTTAATAATTATTGTTCTATCTGTGTGTTACTATCTAAAGAAGATTTCACTCGAATACGTAAAACTTCTAGAAACGATCTCCTATTATCGTCCTATTGCTAATTTTCCAAATTTTCTGAAACTTTTTGAAAATATTAAGCCTGGGGTCTGGATTAATTATTCCCGGAAACTTTAAAAGTAGAAATTTATAAAAAAAAAAAAAAAAAAAAAATATATCAAGACAGAAATTTTCAAAAACGTTCAAAAGTAGAATTTCGATCAGGATCCCATTATGTAAAAAATTTAAGCTGTTACTCCTGGCCCAGATTCTTTACATCAAATAACGTGTCTTTCTAAGAATATAAATCAACATATTCAACATTCTATCTAACCTATAATTGAATTTGGGTCTTTTACTCTTTCTGCCTCAGAGAATGATGTATAGGACGATGTTATTCAACCGATTTTATTACAGTACTGCCATATGCTAAACCTCACATTGACTTATATTTTTCAGAACGGCTCTAAATCCTTAAACATTTCTTTTTAAGATTCTGAATTCCCCAAGATAGTCGTTTATGTACTCTTCCTTTTATTCTTATACTTTGTAACGACCCAAATTCTCAATTCACGCCCACGCACGACTCTGGAGTGAACATATTGAACATAATGGATTTGCACAATTTTTAAGTCTGGTCTTAAAAACGGCTGCATACAATTTGGCCCCATAAAAAATGGCCCTAAATGTTTCCTTAAACATAGCCCCAATTTTATAATGGAATAATTTTATGCAAATAAGCCCCAAAATAAAAACAAAAACAATAAAAAAGAAAAATGCCATCAAAAATGTGTACACAAGTACAAAAAGCGTATATCAAATTTTTTTTTGCTGATGTGAGGATCGATTTGGGGTGTGCAAATTAAAAAATCGCTCGAATTTTTAATTTTCACACCCCACCCTAAACCTAACCACACTTCAGCAAACACACAAAATTCGCACAGCTTTCTGAAATCGGTCCTTCCCGTTTCAAGCAAAAAAAGCATTGGTAGCCACTGATCGAACACAAAGGACACAGCGTAGCGATTTTTTTTTTTTAAATCCTAACATCAGCAAAAAGAAAAATGTCGCTACCTACGCTGTTTGTGCTTGTTTTTGGGCCAGTAGATTTCTTGCTTTAATCATATTAATATTGGAACCGATACATTTATAAAAATTACCAACCTCCCTAAAAACACATAAATATCTATTTCGATGTATGAATAAACAATTAACTGTCTTGTTTCTTATGCAACCACGCACCGACTATGCATCTTCTTCTGATTACTTTAAACTAAAGGTTTTGTTGATCAACAATATTTACAATATTTTAATATCCAGGACTATATGGTTTTGAATCGTCAAAACCATGTCAAAAAAATAAAGTCCTACCAAAAATGTGTTGAATTTTTATTTTTTTTTTAGATGAATGAAAGGCGAAATAATGGCTTAAAATGATTTCCATCTCCAAAATTTTGACATTTTGACAAAGTTGTAGAAAATCTTTTTTTCTCATAAAACTAAGAAAAGTAAATTATTATCCGACCAATAGAAGACGAGAAAACCGCATTAACGACTTTTACAAAATGGCGGACAACGCAGACAATTTCTTTGTGTGAACTTTGTGCATTTAGACTCTCGAAATGGTAGATACTCTTTAAAACAAAAATATAATCTCGACTAGATACAGTAGGTATTTTTTGCAGATAAGTAAAAGGTGTTTTTTTTCGAGGTATAGAACTTTAAGTTGGCAATGTTTGCATTACTTTTCAAGACGGCAAACGATTTAAGAGCTGTCAGGTGATTTATTCTCAGTTTGGTTTGGCAACTCATCATGAATAGACTGACGCCTGAACAACGCTTGCAAATTGTGTCGAATGGGCCCAAAACGAGATAGCCGTTGTTTCCGATTTTCATAAGCGAATTTTGTTTAGCGATGAAGCGCACTTCTGGTTGAATGGCTACGTCAACAAACAAAACTGCCGCATTTAGGTAGGTAGGTAGGTAAGATGGCGGTTTCGCAGAACAACTGTTCCGAAGAAACCCAATTAGCGCAGAAAAGCGCCGTTTTGATACCATAACTCGTTTGACCTAATTTTTTGTGATATAGTGGTAGTGACTGTTGAGCTGAGGGGACTAGTTTTTGGTCTGTGCCCGCAGTCACAAGGGAAGAACCTAGCTCACACTGTGTGCTGGGTGGTTCCATTTGGACTGAGAGACGACCAATTAACTTTACACCAGATCTATATGAGGCTAGGCCCGTTCAAAGGCGGTACACCTGCCAGGTGTAAATCCGTGTTTTGATGCTTTCGCCGCAAGATAGAGTAAGTGCTAGTCCAAAAAGCTATTCCTAAAGGTAAGTTCCAGAAACTTAAAAGGTGAAAGTTGAAATGGAAAGTGAGTGAGTGCTTTGAAAAGCTAAGGGGACCAGTTTTTGGTCTGTGCCCGCAGTCCCGAAGGAAGAAATTAGCTCACACTGTGTGCTTGGTGGTTCCATCCGGACTGAGAGCCTGCCCAATAACTTTACACTAGATCTATATGAGGCTAAGCCCGTTCAAAGACAGTTTATACCTACCAGGTATTGCCGCATTTAAAGTGAAGCTAATCCTCAAGTGTATGTCGAAACACCGTTACATCCAGAAAAACTGACTGTTTGGTGCGCTTTATGGGCTGGTGGAATCATTGGTCCGTAGTTCTTCAAAAACAATGGTGACCACAACGTTACATTCAATGGTGATCGGTATAGAGCCATGATTACGTGCCACAATCGATTTATTGAAAGACACATTTGGTGACCGCCTAATTTCACGTTTTGGACCTGTGAATTGGCCTCCAGGATCTTGTGATTTAACACCGCTAGACTATTTTCTGTGGGGTTATGTAAAGTCATTGGTCTATGCGGATAAGCCACAAACTCTTGACCATTTGGAAGACAACATTCGCCGTGTTTTTGCCGATATACGGCCACAAATGTTGGAAAAAATGATCGAAAATTGGACGTCCAGATTGGACTACATCCGAGCCAGCCGTGGCAGTCATATGCCAAATCAAATCATATTTAAAATGTTTCGAATAAATAAAAAATCATGTCAATCGAATATTCCATCGTTGTTTTATTGCAATTTAAAGTTCTATACCTCTAAAAAAAAACACCCTTTCCGCTAATTTTACTGGACTATGAATAACAAACATTGTCTATGAATATGCCCCATTATCTTTATAAAGGTATTATTATTTTTTTCAAAAATCTAAAAGTTCGAGCAGTCCGAAAATCATGTCTATTTTTGCTTATATTTTCTAGGATATTACCACTACAAATATTGTAAAACTTTGAATTACAAATTTGGTTATGTCTAAATTAATATAATCAATAAATATAGGTTCCTCCAATTCCAATCATTTATTACAGGACTTTTTGTGCAGAAATATATATATATATATAAACTTATTTATATAAAAGTTAAAATTAATTGCCAGTTTAATGCGAAAAACTGTCTTCTCTTTTCCATATCCATTTGCTGAACCACAAAAGTGGGTAAATCATGTCTGTTACGAACCAATCTCAGCTCTTAAAAAGACTACAAACTTAATTCGTTGATGTGCTGCCGTGTTGTGTCGTCGTCCTTGTAAAATTGAATTTTCTTCTCAGATTTCCTTTTTTCAGCAGGGAATCAAATTCAAACGTTCAGTCTGTACGCGACACGTGACGAACACCTTCCTCAGCATAAAGGAATGCTTGCTGCTCGTACGGAAATTCGGGAGGGACTGATGGCCGATGGGAATGTAAGGTGTCAAAGAATGCGCTTCAGAGGGAAGGAAGTCTGAAAAAAATATATAAAAAAAAAACAAATTGAGTTCTTTCGTTGAACACCTGCTTGAGCTTGACAACTGGGTTTAGTTTGATTTCTATTTTGAAATACTTGAATGATTGAAAAGCTAAACTGATGATATATTGGTACAGTGTAGTTGCTGATGATACATGTACTTTCCGCATAAAAATTTGTTTAGGTTGGGTGAATGTTAACGAACTGGCATTGGGAATTGAGAGTTCTTAAGAATAACATTGTTATATTGACAAAAGCCTTCCTGTATAAAAGTTCGTTTATATTTGTCCCTTTTTAATGTTTATTGTGTGTGCCCTGAATAGTAAACGCTTTTTTTTCATCCCCTTTAAGGACAAACCTTATCTTGAATAAAAAGTGTATCCTATTTCAATGTTTTGTTATAAATTTTCTCATTTAAAAACATTTCTAATAAAAAAACAAACCAAAACCATATTATTTATGATGAAGACTTTTAATATATATCATAAAATGAAATTCGCCAATACTGAAAAATAAAAATAAAAATTAAAAGAAACGATCTTTGCAGCTGCGGTAAAAACTATTTAGAAAAGCGTAAAGGGTGTTTTTTTTAGAGGTATAGAACTTTAAATTGCAATAAAACAACGATGGAATATTCGATTGACATGATTTTTTATTTATTCGAAAGATAATTTTGTGGCATTACATTTTAAATATGATCTCTGGCATATAACTGCCACGGCTGGCTCGGATGTAGCCCAATCTGGACGTCCAATTTTCGATGACTTTTTCCAACATTTGTGGTCGTATATCGCCAATAACACGGCGAATGTTGTCTTCCAAATGGTCAAGCGTTTGTGGCTTATCCGCATAGACCAATGACTTTACATAACCCCACAGAAAATAGTCTAACGTTGTTAAATCACAAGATCTTGGAGGCCAATTCACAGGTCCAAAACGTGAAATTAGGCGGTCACCAAACGTGTCTTTCAATAAATCGATTGTGGCACGAGCTGTGTGACATGTTGCGCCGTCTTGTTGGAACCACAGCTCCTAGACATCATGATTGTTCAATTCAGGAATGAAAAAGTTAGTAATCATGGCTTTATACCGATCACCATTGACTGTAACGTTGTGGCCATCATCGTTTTTGAAGAAGTACGGACCAATGATTCCACCAGCCCATAAAGCGCACCAAACACTACGTTTTTCTGGATGTAACGGAGTTTCGACATACACTTGAGAATTAGCTTCACTCCAAATGCGGCAGTTTTAATTGTTGACGTAGCCATTCAACCAGAATCAAAATGGACGCAGTGCGCGATACGTATTCCGAACAGAACCATTATTTTCGAAATAAAATTGCACAATTTGCAAGCGTTGTTCAGGCGTGAGTCCATTCATAATGAATTGTCAAACCAAACTGAGAATAAATCACTTGAGAGCTGTTAAATCGGTCGCCATCTTGAAAAGTAATGCTTTCACAATTCAATAAAAGAGATCTTTTATACAAATTTCAAGATAAGTAAACACGATTCTAAAAGGATTAAGAGCCGGTCTTTTAAAGTCTGGTTCACTATAACCACAGTTGTTAACCATATTATTATATTTATAGTACAGTTTAAAACTGTAATTGAGCTTTAATGTCAAATAGTCGATAGCCGTTGTTTAATATTATTTAATATTAAAATCGAATTAGTGTGGATGTTTTTTTGAGCGCATAACTAATTTCCAATTTTGTTATGTTTTTACTTTTCGTATATCGAGGGCCATTTATAGAATATTTTGTTACCACAATGTGGCCCGAGAGCCTGTGGTTGTGCAGCGTTGTACTAGAATGTTCCTTTTTCCTTCATTGCACTCAAATAAACCTTGTTTCCTGGGATGTTCCCTTAAAGACCTCATAGACTTCATTCCTACTGGAAACATTTTCTTCAGTATGAGCAAAAGTTCGGACAAAGATTAACAGAATGTAAGTATAGATTGATCTTCTTCCATAAGTCTCAAGTGGTTATGATTTATGGATAATAATTGATCGAGTGAACGACATAATGCTCTATGAATTCTTCATGAGTTCTTACTATCTTGCTGATTTTTAGAAAAATCAATTTCCTTTCATTAGAATATAAGGTTTTCTTTTCTGTTGCCATCGAAAGTATTATCCTTTTCTTTTATAACAATGATGTCTCCATCAGCTATTAATGAATATTAAGTGTACATAATGGGACTCAATAAATTGGTAAGCGAAATTTTTAAATAATGTTTTAAATTATAATGAATTAAGGTTGTTTTAAAACCATATTCATTAGGCAACCACTTAATAACTTAAATTTATCGTTTCCATTTTAATTATATGTGTATACCTACCTACACAAATTTATTAAAGCATAAAACTTTTGTTCCCTCATATTATCTTGATAAGCCATTCAGGGTTTATTAAACAAAAATAGAAATATAAAAAGATTCACCACCATCGCAGTGAGATAAATCTTTTAGTTTTGAATACAATACCAAGAAGTTGAAGACGAAAATAGGATACTTTGAAACTTAAATTCGTTACAAAGATATTGCTGCTAAACGTTGTTGCTTCCCGGAAGTGATGAAAAGACGTCAATCAAAGTACGTCATTTGGACTTCATCCCTGGTTATAAATACAAAATTATTACAAACCATTAAAGCTTTCTAGCTTTTGTGAATTTGTAAAAAAGGTATGCCTTTTATACAACATACTTATTTGACTTAAAAATAAAATCAATAAATGAACTTTTAACTTGCGTTTATAGGTACTTTAAGGCAAGTTATGCATTCGTGCAAAAATAAAGTTTTGAGATAACAATGAAACATGACATTACGATGATAGAGAAGACGAAAAAAGTGGGTCCGGAAATTCTGTCTGTCTATCTGTCTGTTTGTCTTTCTGTCTGTATGTCAGTCTGTATGTATCAGCACCTACAGCTTAAACGTCTTAACCGATTTACTTCAAATTTGGTATGTAGGGTTTGTAGACCATTCCTTAGAGAAGATTTTTTGATTTTTTTTTTAGCTCAAATTTTTTTTTTGTCAAATACGGCTACAACGATATTCTTCAAAAAAATTACTGATGGTTTTTGTCATATTATCTATTGTTAAATTGCAAAAAAAAAACAAATTCGGCAAGCCTTTAAACGGTACCTCCCTTAGAACCGTTATTTTTTTCTTCAGCTATCTCATGAACTGGTTAATCGATTTCAAATTAATTTTTAATTAATTTTTTAATTTATGTTTTTGTAAATTCAATATTTTGAAAACGGCTTGACAAAAAAATTTATTTTCTGTCAATAAAATGGAAACTATTAAGTTCTTTAAATTGTAAAAAAAGTTTTTATAAAAATATTAAGTAAACATCGATTTATTTAAAAACCGCTATAACGATTCTTAAAATAATTTTTCGATGAACTTATACAGGGTGATTGGTTTAAGGTGCACATTAAAACAAGAAAAAAATCGTATAGGAGGGGGGTCTATTTCTCCCCGTTTAGGCTGGAGGGGCAATTTTTAAAAAAATTGACTTAAATCAGAAAAAAAATTATTTAAAAACAACGGTGAATGATACAAAGCCTTGTTATATTTTTTTGGAAAGCCAGAAAACTATTCTTTTATTGAATTTTTAAATTAAGTTGTTTAAGTGAACAGTTTTGAAAAAATTAATTTTCAAACTCAAAATTAAAAAAAAACTAAAAAACTAAAAAAAATTAATTTTTTTAAAACTGTTCACTTAAACAACTTAATTTAAAAATTAAATAAAAGAGTAGTTTTCTGGCTTTCCAAAAAAATATAACAATTTTGTTTTTCTGATTTAAGTCAACTTTTTAAAAAATTGCCCCTCCCGCCTAAACGGGGGAAAATAGACCCCCCCTCCCATACGATATTTTTCTTGTCTTAAATCCACCTACACGCTCAAGCTTTTTGGTGCACCTTAAACCAATCACCCTTTATTTAGGCAACGAAATTTTCTGCATACTTTGATTTTGGCTTGAATGTTTGTTAAAAAAAGTTTTACCACTTTTGTGAAAAATTCATATGATTTTTTTTCCTTTATATATTTAAAAAAAAAATTATTAAATATAATTTTATATTCGTGGCAAGAACATGTACTTACGATCCAATCGTGCATCACAAGAGCAAGTTCGTGCACTTTATTTTCATTTCCATTACTGTTCCTATAAACTAAAATAAAATCATAAATAGTCAAAGAATATTCTAAGAACACTCCAATCAAAATATTCAACAAAATCTTTTGGTATTAACATACTTATTCCAAAAGAAAGAACAATCCTTAACATTTTCTTTCTGCAATCATGGTAAATCAAGGACCCTAATCAATATTTTCTAAAACCTCAATAAAATTGATGCGTTATGCATTCATTTGTAAAGAAATAACTACGATGTAAAAATGAAAAAAAAAAATGCATTCCTCGTTCATGAAGATAAAGTAAATATTATCAAAATACTTCCTTTATTCAGGGATTACAACTGCGTTGCACAAATAAAATTCCTTTGTACATTGATTTTGTGCTGAAACACTTGAATTTCTCGATTTTCTCAAAATGCAGATTTCATCCTTAAGGCAGAAGGGATAAAAAAAATCCAAGGAATTTTAATGGAATTCTAAAGAAGAAAAAAATCACACAAACTTGCTTTTGTGGCAGATCGTTATTGTCTACCTTAGGGTTTATGTAGGGATTTCGGAAGAACAACTTTAAAGCAAAATTTAAACAAAGTAAAAACGTTTGGTTGAGATTGATTGCTATATAGATATTGATAAAATTAAATATGGAAAACTTTATATTAGCTCAGAAAAATTGGACAATAAATGACTTGAGCAAATCCTACAAAGAATTCAAAATTTGGATCAGGGCTAATTTTTTTAGGTGACGGGAAAGAGGCCAAATTTATTTTTTGGAAAATTTCTTGGAAACTATTAACTTTTTGGAAAACAAAATTAAGGAATAAAATGATGGTTATATAATTTTCAACAAAAAAGGTATTGATACTATTTTTATCGTATACCATCAATAAATTCAGAGAAAAAAGTGTTAAATTGTTAAAAAATCTGTTTTTTTACAACATTGCACTTTTTCGCTCTAGTAAATCTTACAACTTGAGTAAAAATTGTACAGGGGCCTTCCCAGGCAGTTCTATGAAATACTCAAATCATATACAACAGAAAAAAGCTGCAAGGAAGCGTATTAGGACCAACACAAAATGGCTTTGGATGAAAAGCTAAAACGGAAAGAGCAGATCAAGAAACATTAAACTTGAAATAGAAAAAGGTACTGGTAAACATAGAAATAATTCTACCCTATTTATTAGGAACAAATTAAGGTTGTATAATCAATTATTGAAAACAGTTTGAAGTTTGTCATCCAACTCTGGTGTTGTACTTAGAAAGTAAATGCTGACACCATCTAAACATTCCAAGCCAAAATCCTTAGTCGAATAGTATGTAAGGACGTGTGACAATTGTTGTTAAGTTTGATCCCAGTTAAATTTGCTGTGTCAATTGAATTAAATAAGATTTTTTAAAATATAAATTTCCCATGTATTCAAGAGCCTAGCCAGAAAAGTTCAGATAGCTTTAGTACGTTAATAACAATAGTTGACTATTGTTAAAATTTTTATTTAATTTTATTTAATTAATATTTGTTGTTCCTTTAATACAAAATTACTACGAATTTCATGCAAGTGTGTCTCAGTATTTATATAAATGCATAAACAGTGTTTCACAACATAACGAAGCTATCCAGATAGCTATGGATACAATCGATAAAAAAATGCAAAAATTAACGCAGCCGATAATAAAAAGATGTACAAATGAACGCAGCAAAACAAATGTCAAAAATTAACCACTTGCTAAAATTTTAACGAGGTCCTAAACAAAGCAGATTAATTTTTGATGTTTGTATTCATTTCAGTAGTGTAAAATTGTATCCATGGGATCAATTTTAAAAGCACGTTTAACGCAAATGGCACACGGCCTAAACGCTTAAAGGTAGACCTCCAATTTTCTAAAAAAGTAAGTTTTTTTAATTCCATTTTTCTCAAAAACAATTCGATCAATTTTGATAAAGCTTAATGTATCCCAGTAGTTATCACTTAGGTGACTATAGCAACATGAGTAATTTCGTAAACACAGTCGTTCCTTTTTTTTTTTGTTTACTAATGCACAAATTGCCTTATAGTTATCTATTCCTATAGTCGCAAGTAAAAAGACGTTGGAGGAAAGTTGCGTTTCATTTTTCACACTGGATTTGTTTCATAGTTGCGTTCCGTTGCATCAGTGATGTTTAAAGGTCCTTACTAATGCCAAATCATACCGTGGTGAGTTGCACGACTGAGTGCAAAAGCAGCAGCATGCCCACCCCAAACTATCAACATCGAACCGTTTCTATTGGAGAACACTTTGAACGAATTTAATTTACCAAAAATGTGACAACAATCTCACCCATGCCCTATTTTATTCAAAATTTAAGTGTATAAAGTTCATTTGATTAACCGGAAAGGACTTCGTACAACAACTAAAATAGTGGCCAATGGACATTATGTATTCAAGCTCAAAACCTTTTAAGGTATTTTGTGTTTGTTTTTGGGCATTGTGGTTGACCAGAAACAGGATGTCAAATAATTTATCACAAACAAAATGAAACTTATTGATTAATTCTAATTAAATATTGAAACATGGCCTACAATATAGTGATTTCATTCATCGATTGTAAACTCTATAAATGACATACCTATACATACATGTACGAGCAAGAACTCTTGACAAAACACAATATCCTCAATTTTGTGGTTATGGCCAATGTAAGGGACTTTCAACAAATAATACTCTCCAAGGGGATGATTAATTGTGTGATTGTTGTGATTTGTTGCAAGTGGAAAGAGAACAAGAGTCCTTTGAACTGGAGGACAGCTTGGGAAATCTGTGTAATTACATTTCTATGTCATTGGAATTTGAGTATGTTGAAGAATGAATTCATATGGTTTGATGAAGTTGTCAGTCAGTCCATTGATTTTATAACAATGTAATTTAGATGATGCTTTATAAGATGCATATATGTACGTATATTTGCAGAATAGGTAATGTATTTAAGTATCAAATTGATCAAGTTGTACAAGAAAAACCACAAATTGAAGAATTTACAGCCATTAAACATTTAACATTTAACCAAAATTTAATTTTGATTCTTGAAGAAAATAAATCTCTCTTTACATCATATATATAAATCATGATTTCAAGAATCATTCGGGGGTATCAATAATAATTCTTACCCACTAAAGTGGCTACTTACATATTTTTAAGTATTACTTTAGGTACTCACAGTAATTTTCAAGGTTTAGGAACAAATGCATTTTTTCAAGAGTCCTTGTATTCGTGAGGAACGATTCTTTAGTGGTATTAGGTGCCATGCATTACTGCCCATTAGAAGAACAAGAAAATACACATCAAAGCATACAGTCTGATAAAATATTTGACGGGGAAGTTTAAAAGAACTAGTTTACCTTAATAGCTCCATAAATAAAGTTTTTTTCTTGTTACTTTTTGGAGAAAAAATAGATTGTATAAATGAGAAAGCTTTTATGAGATATATGCGTTTGAAAGTTTTTCCAGAAGGGACTGTTGACGGTTTTTAATTTTTCTTTTCTTTTTTTTTTGTAATTTTCTAATTTTTTAGTTTAGTCGAGAAAGTAGCAAGAACGTTGAAAGAGCATTGAGAGTAAAAGGTAAAATATATTTAATTACTTTATAAATTACAGCTTTGTATACGCTTCGACATTATTCACATAAATCTTAAATATGTATTAAAACCTTTTCCACTTGGCAAGGGCTGAAATAAATGTGTTGAATAGGTCTTAGTGTATTGGCAGCATTTTCTTTCTTTTAGTCGCTCTGGCGATACCCTTTTCCTTAAGGAATTCTTTGGTGACTACTACGGACTATTTAACTATTTTCTTGCATTCTAGATTATGTTTGATTTACTCAAAACAATCAAATAGCAGTATAGTGTTTTTTTTTGTTGTGTCATCAGCTTTACTACCGCCGCAGTTAGTCTTAATCCTTCCCCTTGTAAATTGGGAGAACGTAATTATCCCACCACTTATAAGGTATGGTCACCGTTTGTTAGTACGTTTTGAACTTTTGGAATGCTAAGCCATCAAAGAATATACGATCAAATGACAAATAAGTGCAAAAGGTGCTGGAATTAAAAAGTATAGATACTGGTCATGAGAATTCTAGGATGTTTTCCCAAGTATATATATGAATTTTATACAATTAAATTCTAATCGTTAAAAGTGAAATGGTTTTTTCGTTTATTTTTCACACCTATTGTGAGTTTCACGCGGAAAACCTTTCACGTGAAACATTTTTGCTCCCCCGGAATTTTAAAAGTTATTGGGAGTTTCACGGGAATGAAATTCCACTTCGAATCAGAACTGTCAGTTCGAAAAAAAGGTGTGTTCAGAAAACTGAGTTCTTAGTAAATTTGCCTTTCTCTGTAATGGAAACAGGTACACAAAATCTACACCGTTTTTTAATATATAGTAAAAAATGCAAAAAAAATCAATGTAGCGACGCAATTTAGCATATATTATTGTAACCACTGAAGGTGACACTGCGACGACACACTTATAATTAATTTTTCATTGATATGTCTAAAAAAAAACATAACAGAACAAAAAATTTCCCTCTCCGCATTGACCAAGTGTGTATTCGTGTTTATAAAATGAACAACGCTTCATGTGTTTCTGTTTAGTGTCAAAGTTTTATAAACAGAGTCAAACAAATTGTTTTAATTCTTTGAATCGAGATTGTTTGAACTTTAATAATTCTTTAATAAATAAAATAAAAATCTTATAAATATTAAGCATTGCCACACATATTTTGGTAGATTAAGAAGTTTTTGTTTGTGTTTTGTTTCTTTTTCATACATTTTGTTTGCTGCCGCTTTCTATTTTACGTAGCGCTTTTATCCGTCCCGCCCACTGTGTACTTACACACATTATGCATAATTTTGTTTTGATTTGTATGTGCTGCTTTGTTCCTGAAACATTTACATAAACTCTATTTTACTTTTGTTGATAAAAAACAAATAAAATCTTACAATTCCCGCCTAGTTCTATCTCGTTCACCTCCAAAAAAATAAAGGGAAATATTAGATGTCAACGACAAGAAATTTAATACGGAATAAGTACTTGCAATAAGGGAGTTTTTTTCGAACATGAACAATTTTTCACACGAAACTCACAATAAGGGAACAGTGAAATGGGACTTTTTCCTTGTGCAATTTTGCTCCCGTGGAACTCACAATAGGTGTGATTAATCCATTAATAGTAAATTTTTCAACCATATCGGTTGCGATAAGAAAACATTTGTTTTGCACCGATTGAACGATTGAGGATTGAACATAATCTTTGTTCTATAATTTGATATAACAAATAAAGGAGTTTGTTATTGCCGTAGACATTTAAAATTAAAAAAATAAAAAAAAATTACAAAATCTTAGATACAAATTATAATTTGAAATCTAGAGATTTTACACCTAACGCTGTTCTCGTAAAATTCAGTTAAAATTCCAAATCCAAATGAAACAAAGCAACTCTCATTAAAAAGCACTAACTTTTTCAAAATACTCTTTTATCACTTGTACCAGCATTCGGATTAGGCAAAGTAAGTGTCAGTGTCTATACTTCGTTTGATGAATACTATAGATTTAAACATTCAACACCCATCAGGTAGGTACACACATTTAGCATCCATCTTAACAAATCTTTTATCCAAATCTCTGGCCATAAAGTTAAAAGGAGTTTTACTTTTGGAATTTTAAAATTTACAAGATAAGTCGTCCTTCATTGTCTTGATTAAATTATTTATGCAACAAATATACAAAGACTATAAAAAATGTCGGTGTTGGTGGGAAATATGCGAAGCGACTGTTAGGAAAATTGTATTGGATCATTTTGTGCGTAGGTTGGAACGCTGTGCCATCAAAAACCTTGTTTCATTGAAATTAATAAAAAGTAAAAGGAGTTAAGCTTTAATTAAGTTTTTTAGGGGAAAATAGAATAATATACTGTTTATGATATTTATTAAATAGCCACAAACTTTATGAATTGTTCTAAAAATCACTGCGCACTTATAAACTTTATGAAATCATAAAAAAGTCCTTGTTGCTGTTTCGTTACTAATATAAATAATAGGAGAAGGTCTGAGCAAATAGCTACCACTGGCATAATAATTGTTTTTACCTTATATACCAAAACGTATATCATTATATCTCTTTATTAACAACCCCACGTTTTTTTCTAAATCTTGAAAAACAAATCCAGTTATATTATTTGAATTAACTTTCACAATATTACTGATGTGGTTGCAGAAACCATTTTAACCAACTAACCACTTTTTGAATATAAAAATTAAAATTCCTTGTTCCTTGACGCAATTAATTCGGGTACAAAAAATTTCAAAAGTATAATCATTATGAAACCAAATTTATATACTAAGGGTGTTAATTTATACAGGTAATGTTAATTAATTAGCTGGTTTAATAAGAGGAGTCAGTACTGTAAGGTTTTTATTTTTCTCGGATTTTGTATAAATTTTTTTTTATAAAAAGAGGAAAATTTGCTGGCTTAATTAAGGGCGATGTTATACTTGGTACTTGTTTGCAGACGCAGAATTGCTTGGAAATATTCTGATCAATTGACCTCTCGGGGGTCTTGAAAGAGCAGCCCCAGAGATTGGCAAATTCAGTGTTATATAAGGGTTATAAACCCTGACGTATTTTTAATTGACATTGTAAGTATGTATTTAAATATCGAAAACTGCCATATTACCTTTGTAAATAAGATTATTTTCCTTGAAAAGGTGACGATTTAAACTAAATTAAAAAAAAAAATCTTATCAAATGAGTGTAAACTGTAAACCATTTTCATCTTTTTCCGACAATATAAATCATCTTAAATAAGACCACAACATTCTCAATTCAATGATCCACCTTACGATTCATCTTGTGGTGTTAATAGGGTTAACCTTAGAAAACGTTAACAAGGATCTTCTATTCCTGGTTTGTGAAAAGATTGTTCTGGAGTCGAACGAAAATTGTGTTTAAGCTGCGTTAGTTGACGAGGAATTCACATGTAACGGATGCGATTGTTAAGTGACGCTACAAAACAACGCTCATTCACCTTTTTTTTTTTGTTATTTGCGATGCACCAATGGATGAAGGCCTTCAGTTACTTGTTACTGCGAATACTAACCTCGTTCACTAGTGCAACTGCAATGCTTTGCATAACAGTTGACCAAGGTATCCCATTTTTTTCTAAAATTCAGAGGTTTAATGGTTTTTATTCTTTTGAATTTTTCACCTCCGCACTGACGCTTTAGGATGTTATTTTGCGTACTTCTTCTTAGTTAGATGTGTGGTATAACTTAATTTAGCAGTAACTTATACTTAAATTAAAAGTCCTTCATGTTGTCATGCCACTGACCGTGAAAAGAATGGTTTGTAGCAGCAACCGATGAAGATATTTCTTTCAATTTTCAACTCCCGATACATATTCTATCCCTCCGTATACTTTGCTTAAAGTTAAGATCACTTCTTCTTTATTTCTGCAAACCAATTTGGAGAGTGTTTTTTTCATCTATATTATATGAGAGGCAGGTGCGTTTTCTACTCCTTTTTCTCGGCTTCATTGAACACTCTGCCAGCAGAAGATTTTGTTGCTGGAGGCAGGCTGACTTATAATTCTCCTAAAATCACTTGGCAAACCTTCATACTTTCTTCGTGGAAATCTTAGCTTCATGCCCGCCAGAGATCTGAAATCAAAATGTTTTTGAGTCGGGCCTACTTGACAGTTCCGTTAGTCCCCATAGGACTTTTAAAAATTTCCATTCAAACCAGCAGCGTCCGAAAACAAAAGTTATCTTTTTGAGATTTTCTTGAGGAGGTTGTGCACGGAAATCTTTCTACTTGAGGAGCATAAATATTGACATATTGACTATTCCTTGCATCACCAGTTTCAGAGATATCAAACGGTCATTATACAGATTTTGAATTGACAAAACAAGAAGAGTAAACTTAAGAAAATAAATTCAAATTAATGCCACTTTCCGATGGATTCGTTATATTAACATCAAAAAACAAATCCAAATTTGGTAGTAAATAAATCTGAGACACTTAAGTTGAATAGTTTAACCCATCGGTCATCACATGTGACAACTTTTGTTAATAACTTTAATATTTGTTTTAAGAGTATGAAATTAAATCAAATTGTGTCTTCAATGGGCTATAATTTCACAGAAACAATGATGATTAATATCATCACATTAATCTTTAATTGCCAATTTGGGAATAACCTTTACATTTATATAAGCTAAGCGACATTTTTGATTGACAGAAAATGATGACCAAATACCATTATGAAAGTTTCATTTGAGCCAAAAGATAAATTTTTCCATAAAAATGAAAATAAAATTAATATAAATTGCTCGATGGGGCGTAATTGTGTGAAAGCAAAGTAGTAATTATATAATGCAGGTCCTTATCCTTTTGGTTGAAACCGTCACAAGAGGAGAATATTATAATTAACGTAAAAATTGACATCACAGAAATTTAATTAAATATAAGTACTTACATGTATCTTGAATGATTTGATTATCATGTTGGTTTCTGTTCTGCAATAAAGACATTGAACTTTTTGGAAAGGGGACACTCCTTTAACTACTTTTGATATGTAAGACAGCAAAAGGGTAATGAATCTTATTCTCTTTCGCATATTTTATTGAATAATATATTTAATAGATATATTCCAAATTCCACAAAACATGATTAAAATAACTTGCATTGACCCCAATTCAATTCCCCTAATTATATAAACAAAAGGTAATCTACTCAACATAAATCAATCAACTAAGCAAATAATATAAACTGAAGTAATCGATGAAACCCAATTAACATATTTATTAATCACTTCAGTCGAAACTGTTAACACACACAAGACATGCAATCAAAGTTTGAATTACGTGATTATTCCTTTTGAACGAACAAGGAATAATAATAATTGATTTAGCTATTTATTATGAGCCAAAACAATAATTTAACCAATATGTTCATCAATTTATTACCTCATTAATGTGTTAAGATATATGTATTTTGATCGCCCGAATATATTTATTAGAATAAGGGATTTAATTGATTAATTTCAATTAATTTTATTTAAGTCGACTAATATACTTATAAACCCAATCGATACCAGATATTTAGGTTAAGTACCTTTGAGTTCTTTCGAGAAACTGTGTTTTAACTACCATATTTAGGCACAGGTAGACGGGCGCCTTCTTGTGCTTTCTTTTGTTTTCCTAAGAAGTCAGCATTTCTCCCTTCTTTTTTCCGTAGAGCCCGGACTGCTCTCGCAGTACCACCGATCTTTCTATGCCTGGAGTATTGCCTGGTAGGATTCGTCCTTAGCGGCATTCAGCAGGTTTTGTTGTGGAACTGAACCAAAAAATCAGTGGTGGCCACTTCTGATGGAATGTTGACAATGTGTCTTCTATCTATCTCTCTGTAATGGGGAATGGTGATGCTGCTGGCAAAGCCTTAACTCGGTTTAAGACTGGCTTATACTCTTTAAAGTCGTGGTTCGATTCAAGCTGTAAAGAGGCTATCAGGTGGATAGAAGTAAGTTTCCGTTATTACAAAGCCATTCCTACTGAGGAAAACTGGAATAATTTCAAACAAGCTAGAAAGACCTGCAACGGTCATATTCGACGAACCAAATTTCTACATGAACAAAGATTACGGCGTTTCAAACGACACCCCTGTGGTCAGCTCACAAGGAAAAGCAAATTTGTTTGCAGCTCAGTTTGCTGCTAACTCCACACTGCCATATAGTGAAATGACAACTCCTGTACTTGAGAGCCTATACGGTTTAATGGGGCGAATTTTCTTTCGCACTCGTACAGTTGCAAGAGTTCTCAAGGATCTCGACATACACAAATCCGCTGGCCCTGATAGTATTTCCTTCATTATTCTGAAGAGGTGTGCTTCCACGCTGGCAAGACCAGATCGTTTTGGTGAAAATAAGATTATTGCGCTTGATATTTCGAAAGCATATGATAGAGTTTAACATCAAGCTTTATTTCGAAAATGCATGCTTTCGGTATCGATGAATCTTTAGTTCGTTGGATTAGAAATTACCTTTCGGACCGTTCAATATAAGTACCTAGTACTGGATGGTTTCAAGTCTCAAATCTTCAATATAAATGCTGGTGTGCCCCAGGGCTCCGTTTTGTCTCCGACTCTCTTCTGCGTATATTCGTCCAAAACTAGAGTACAATTCTCATGTCTGGGCAGGAGCTCCTATACCGATTTCAATCTCCTGAATAGAATAGAATTCAGAAAAGAGCCTTAAAAATGATAGGGGTCACGATTATAACGAAAACATTTGTGTCACTTGAACAACGCCGAAATGTTTCTTGCCTCTCTTTATTTTATCGCTTTTTTTATAAAGAGTGCTCCGTCGAAATAGCCAGTTGCGTTCCTCCCCTAAAACGACTCAACCGCAATACTCGTACTGCAAGGAATGCCCATCAGTTCGACCTTGAGCCCAACTTCAGACGTACAGAGCACAGAGATTCTTTTTTTAGCCACACTACTCGATTGTGGAATGCTTTACCCGGCTCTGTTTTTCCCCTGCATTTTAATCTTCAAGCATTCAAAACTATTGTGCATCGGTATATTCTTAAACGCTCGAACTGTTTTAACCATATAAAGGGTATTCATAACCCTTGAGTGCGCGAGCCTGACTAAACTTGGTTTGAACCTGGATCAAACCGAGTTTAGGCCTGGCTTTAATAAAGTTTAGGCCTAGCTTAAACCCGAATTCAGCCAGGCGTAACCTTAGTTTAAGCCAAACCTTAACATGGTTTAAGCCAGGCCTAAACTCGGTTTAAACCAGTCACTAACTCGGTTTAAATCATACTCTAACTCGGTTTAAGCCAGGCTCTTACTCGGCTTAGGCCAGGCCTAAACATGATTTTAGCCAGGCCTAAACTTGGTTTCAGCCAGGCCTATACTTGGTTTCACCCAGGCCTGAACGCGGTTTGATCCCGGTTCAAACCAAGTTTAGGTCTGGCTTAAACCAAGTTTAGTCCTAGCTGAAACCGAGTTTAGGCCTGGCTAAAATCGAGTTTTTGCCTGTTCTTGGATCGATTTAAATTTAGGTACGACTTACACCAAGCGCTTACTTGCGATAATTTTTAAGTGCAGTGAAACAATCGCAAATCGGGCTCTCATTTAAAACGATGTATTCTGGACTGGCGTTTAAGCTTGGCTTAAACCAAGTTAAGGCTTGGCTTATTAATTTCGGTTATAAGGTCTAACGGTGGCATTTTAATCCCATTACTGTAAAGAAACCTGCAAAACTGATTTTCTCATATTCTTTGCATCGACTACGTTGTCTTGCAGCTAAGATGTTCTCTCAGATTTCTATGGTTAGCTATATTCTTTGTCCTTAAAACTCATAGAATTCTTCTCTCTTCTGCATGAATAGAGTTTCATTAGCAGCTTTAGTTTCCCTCAGGGTTTTCAATTTATTGCAAAGGTGAAGTTAAGAAATTAAATGTAGAATACTAATTTAGAAAACTAATATTATGCAAGCCAAGAACGAATTTAGTTTTTGGCATGGCTGATATTGAGTTTGATGCTAAATAAGAAGTGCGACCTGCATAGACATTGGCGACTTCTTGTGATTGCAGTTTTTTAATGAGTAACTTTTAAGCGACGTTAAATCTTTAAGTCTGAAACAAGATACATAGTGGTCGGTTTAGTGGCCAATGGTAACTTTTGGGCTATGTTCATCCTATGTTAATCTCTTTTTGATATAATCTTATAACTAATAGCTAAACCAAAAGCCCCCCATTAATCTTACTGCATGCGTTACTATGACATTTGTAAAAGTCAGAATTAAGGCCGGGCGCACACTTGCGATAGAAATCGCACGATTAAACAGTCGCAGTGTAGTAGAACACATCGTTTTAAATGAGAGCGCAAGCACTGCGACTGAAAAATAACAAATTTGTCCATGTAAATATTTGCGGTTTTCTAACTGCACTTAAAAATAATCACATAGTGCGCTCTTGGCCTAGCTAGGTCGTACCTAAATTAAAATCCATCCGAGAACATAACATTGTTAAAAAAAGAGCAAACCCCCACTCTGTTTTAATTTGACAAAATGCCAAAAAAAATCCCAAACTTTAAATTCCCAACTGTCATATTATATATTTCTGACAGTTGGGAATTTAAAGATAGCTATGAAATCCTTGAAGGCAAGAATGCCATCAATATGAATTGACAGCCCAGACGGAATATGAAATATGCATTTTGTGACTAAAAGGAAATTGACAATGGACTTATTGGAAATTGACCTATCAAAAATGTCCATGCATGCTTGCAATATCATTTACCTCATAAAAAAAACCCTCTAAAGAACTTTATTGTATAGCTTTTCTATGAAGCATAAACCCTTACAAGCATATACCAAGTTGAGTATAAATCAACCAGTGGCACTGCTGGTGTCTCGGGATTCTGCACTTAAGTCCCTTTTAAGAGAAAAATAAGTATTGTATTTTATGGGAGACGTCCTTGTCATCGGGGACTCATAGTGACGGGATGTCTTATGATTTACTTATTTTTTATGAGCAAGCTGGGTTGTGGGAAGAGTTTCTGATCGTGTGGGTTGGGTATACATTTGGAAGTTGATTTATCAGAGAGAAAGAACACAAGCTTGATGGGTGTAATTGACGGAAAGTTTATTTAGCAAAGGACCGGCGGATTATTATTGTTGCTTGTGTATATATACGATGACTCACTAAATGAAACCCATTCCAAGGAAATGTTGGCGATTTACTCATAAAATATGAATGACCTCGTTGTTTGTTTTTTTTTTTTTTGTCTGTTATTATAAATCAGAAACTATTTGAAGCGAGAATGATAAATGTTTAAGATGACAAGATGGCGTATAAAAGGACACAATAATAAAATGAGTTTTTCTTTTTTTTATAAAAAAGATATTCTAAGACCAAGGCAACTTGTGACTTTTGTGAGGCAAAAGAAAAATTACAAAGAATAATTTGGGTTGAGTTTGAATTCATATTGGATTATATGTGTCCTGTAAAAAACTGGGATGTAATGGAAAATTTAAATGAAGGAAATCTAAGTACACAAGAAGATTTCTTTAATGTTATACCAACATCATTGCAGGACAGCAGCCTCATCGTCATAACCTGAAACTTCTTTTTTGAGTATACAATATTAACTTCGCATTCCAGATTTCGTCATCCGAAATTTTTCCATTCGAAATTTCGTACCTAACCCTTTGAATGAATGAGTTAAAAATTAATTCGAGAATGATCGCATTCATTTTGAGTTCAGTGATATTAAAAGATTTACAATTTAAGGTATTGTATTCACTTTTCTTGTTAATTAAATACATTAATAAATAATTTAATTCTTAAACAGGGCTGGTTGATAAATGTCGTTGAAAGTGGAATTTGCTTAGTTTATCACCATAAGTAAATTTTCTATAGGGCACATTATACTGCCACCACGTAAGTATGTATTTTAAGAGAAATATTCCCGGACCTAGGTATTAAAATGACCATATAAGCTTTATAATTCCATTTTTACTTATTCTATAGGTACCATAAAGCAGTCTTGGATTCGTAAAAAAAAACCTACAGCCTAAACAGGTGGGCTGAATTATATCAAATTTGGTATGTACAGTTTTTAGGGAAATACGCCCAAAGATTTTTTGTAGGTTACTGTAAGTTTAAAAATAACGGTGCCTGCCATATAACGGATATCGAAAATTTTATTTTTAATGAAAATGGATCTAATGGTTTCAACCAAATTTCACATGTGTAATAAAGTATAGATTTTGAAAATCAAACTTTCAAGAAAATTCGTTTAACGGTACCTGCCATATAACAGTATTTTAAAATTTCGACTATCTTGATAACGGCTGAAGCGATTTAAATAAAATTTTATACTGAAATTGTTCCAGCTATTTTAAATAACATGGCATAAAATTGTTTTTTAAAAATGTATTGTTAAGTTTTAAATAATTTTTGAAAAACTGTTTTTTTTAATTCAATATTTTAAAAATCAGTTGACAGATTTTTATGAAATTTAGTTTTAACGTATTATAAATTGAGTTCAAAAAACCTGCATATCTACTCACTTTAAAAAAAACGGGTTGCACGATTTTGAAACAAAAAAAATATTTAGTAAAGAAAATTTTCTGCATACTTTGATTTTGGCTTGAATCTTTGTAAGATTTAGATCTTTTAAAAAAATTTCATACAATTTTTTCGTATATTCCGTTTGTACTTTAAACCCTCAGGGCACTTTCCACAAGAGCAAATTTGTGAGACCCAGTCGTGCTCTTTATTTCCTTTGTATACGACCGATTTTGATAAAATTTTGCCAACGTTAATATCTTTCATCTATTTTTTTCCGAAGAACCGTAAATTATTTATGCCTATTATTGTCTATTAAACATCTGCACCGATTTTGACGAAAATAAATATTCTAAAAGTTCTGCTAATATTGGAATGAAAAAAATGAAAATACAAAAAGTTTTTTTCTTACTTCTATTTTTTTCGGAAAAAATATACGAAAAATTACGGGATAGTGGGATTTGCGTTTGCCACCATTTTGAAAAAAAGCGTTGTCTTGAATAACTATAAAGAATGGATTATTCGTATAAATTCTTTTGTATGATAAGCTATTGTTGAGTTATTTGAGAAAACGCGTTTTGCAATATGAACACATGAACGCATTTTTTTTTTAATATAACGGTATTGAATAGGGCTGTTCGATGGTAAGCATTTTGATTATAATTACTTTTTTATTTCAGTTTTTCTGTTCTGTAATATTATTTGTAATTATTTTCTAACAATATTTTTTTTTAAATAATAGTAGGTAATGTTTATTTCTTAAAACCTATTTTAATTTGAACTTAATTTGAATTGATCGCACAAAAAAATGTATAAGTCAAACTTGTACAAAATTTTGTGTTCTACAAGTTTTTTTTTTTTGGGATAAAATGTATGAGAAAGAAGTTATAGTCGAAATAAGGAAGAAGTTCCGATTTTCTGTAATTTTTTTCTGATAGCGAAGGGGCCGAAGAGGGTTGTGGAAATTTTTGTAAGGTAAAACGTCTTTATTAACTGTACTAAACGTGTAATACCTATACTTAAACAAGTTGTATGGACAAGAAAGAAAGAATTTCATACTTTCTATCGAAAAGCTTATTTATTTTTTTTTGTCCCATAAGTTAAGATAACGCGTTTTTTTCAAAATGGCGGCTAACGCAAACCCCAAACGTCCCATTTTTTTTTAGGTTACTCTTGAAAGACCAGCGAATCATATTCAATCATCTTAAAATTGGATGTGTATTCTTTTGCAGTGGCAGAGGTGTAAAAATGATAACTATAGGTATGGAAGAGCGGGAAGATTAAAAAATAAACGTCTATAAATGTACTTAAATTGTATAGTTATGTCACAGACATAAAAAACCCATAACTGTATGTATATTTAAATGTTGTCATAGGTATCTTATTTCAAATGCTTCATACTTTTATTTTACATCTTCTTTGTCGAGCGAAAAAAACACACATATACCTATCATGAAAGTTGTCGTCAATGGACTGCCAGGGACTTGATATATGAATTGACTCTTAGGACAAGTACCTATTCGAAATATCGTTTTACATTCCTTTTCAAACCCTTGATTTTAAAATGAATTCTAAACACTTTTATTCATTGCAAATTCTAAAATTACATTTGCATTTTCAAAAAAATTCTTTAAATTTTATTGAATTGAAACAGGACATCTATAGAGACATCCTTTTTAAAGGAATATGTGATACAAGGATACGGAACTACCTTTACTATATATTCCGACCACTGTGTCATGTATTTTTTCAATTTCAGTTTGTGTTTCCTAATCATACATCGCATGTCGTTTAGGCATTCCTTCTTCCACCTTCACCAACAACCCGCATCCCATTCTAAACCAGAAACAATTTAATTATGACACTCCAGGAAAATATACCGGCAACCAACATTCCCAGCCTTCCCCTTAAACTCAAGTAGAAAAATACACCTTGGAATGGAATCCTCGATGATGTCCTCGTTTCAAGGCTAAAAAAGAATAAAACCCCGAAGGGAGACCATCAATGGGTGGTGTTCCGGTATTTTAATTTGCGTGTCGCTTGTATTTTCAGTTATAGTATAGAAACGAGCTTGAGGTTGGATGGCGGGAAACTCTGAGGATATTCTCTAAGGGATAGAGACATACAAAGAGACACACAACGAACAGCTCAAATTGCATGTCGTCCTCTGGGTGCCATTTTGAAGAAAAAAAAAATGTTTTCTCTCGTTGCCTATTGAATGTTTTGTGAATCGTTTGGAAAAAGTAAAACACTGATGCTGGATAAAGTTGAAATGAAAAAAAGGTTCATTGATGTTTTGAAAACGGTATAAGCTTTTGAATAAGCGGTATATGTAAAAAAAAAAACGATTTGTATAGCAAACAAATAATGTCAGTATTTTATCTCTGCCGGGAAACGAGAAACACAAGTAACTATACTATTTTTACTTGCACTAGGTAGGTTCTATAACACAAGTCTTGGATTCGTGAAAATAAAAAAGTTTTGAGATAACATTCAAACATGACATTACGATGATAGAGAAGACGAAAAAAGTGGGTCAGGTAATTCGGTCTGTCTGTCTCGGCACCTACAGCCTAAACGCGGTGAGCCGATTTACTTCAAATTTGGTAGGTATGGTTTTTGGGGTAATACGCCCAGAGTTTTTTTTTGTAGGCCACTGTTAGTCTTAAAATAATGTTACCTGCCACCGTTATCGGAAACCTTTTAATTCTCGAAAACAGCTCCAAAGATTTTTAATTTTTTTTTTTTTAGTAAACTCATATTTAATAAAGAAAATTTTTTGCATACTTCGATTTTGGTTTGAATCGTTGCAAGACATGGATTTAGAACTATTAATAAAATTTCCTACGAGTATATTCCGTTTGTACTTAAAACCTTCAGGTAACTTGAAACAAGAGCAAGTATATGCGACCCAGTCGTGCTCTTTATTTTAATTAACGTTAATACCAACTACTTTGTGCTCTGATTGACGTCACAACATTTTTATCTCAAAGACCGCATGCATTTAAAATTCATTGTATTATAATGTTGTTCTTTGTATTGAGTATGTTATTAAATTAAATACATAAGTAGGTACATTCAAAATGATTTGTTCACAATGAGAATCATTTATTTTATGAATGTGTATGAATTGTCGATTGAATTGTCGACTTTAAGCACTTGAGTGTAATAAAATCTGTTTTTGATGCACAACGTATAATTAACCAACGAAATGCGTTCAGAATTCATCATATCAAAGTTTTTTTTATTGTTATTGGGACATGTATTGGTTTCTGTTTAAAAATAATATTTTTTTTTTTGTATTCGTCCTTCTTCCACGACAGTTTTTCTTATTTCTCAAAAACTAAGTCACATTACGGCACCGTTTTTTTTTTAATTATGTATATGGACAATTAATAAGAATGTTGAATACCAGAAAAAAAATTCATTTTTATGCACAATATTGTAAAAATTGTAATTTAGGTTAAGGGGTTGGTTAATTGTTATACATCAATTCAATTGATGCAATTGTTTTGCAAAAGACAGTTTTTACCCCTGCAGCCTGAATGGGGGAGATAGACCCACTGTCCTACTTTTTTTTCATACGTTTTTTTCACTGTTTTCTTCTCTTGACATATTTTACTTCTTCTAGCTCAAGGCTGCCCAACCTTTTTAACAGTTGGGCCAAATTAACGGTTAAAAATCAATAGCGGACCACTGATAATTTTAATCTTATTTTATGCAAGGAAAAACAGTTTTTTTTTATTTGAATGTCATTTATCAAAACAATAAAATATATAGCATCTCTGCAAAAGGGAACGAAAATGTTGCCAGATCAGATGCTTACATCAGTAACGAAAAATCAGATTTATGTACATAAATATTTTGCTGGTTAAGAGAGATGTGCGGTACTTATTTTTTATAAAATTCGGATGAAAAAACCTTTTTCACAAACATACATACTCCTATCCAAAAGTGCATATAAATTTAAAGGCCAAACTTTTTGGCACCAATTTCCAAATTATTCTTAAGAAGCTTTTGGCTTTAAAGCTTTTTTTTCTGTAAAATGTTAATTTAGTGCAGAATAATTTTGCAGCTCAGTGAATTAATTGATAATTGATTATTTCAGTTAAACTGATTGTGAATGGATTAACGAAAATTTGTAAATATTGCTTTGTATTTTGAAATTCCTGGGGCCTGTACCTCGAAACTACAAGCATTGGACAAGAGACAAATTTTAATTATAGTGACATAGGTTTGTGTACCACTAAGCTACAAGTAAACATGGAGCTTAAAAAAAGTAGGTACAACCAAACACGGTGTGAATGTGTTTTTAAACGCGTAATTCTTTTCTTATTTTTTTTTTTTTTATAAATCGCGGGCCTATTAGAATTTGCCACATTTTGGCCCGCAGCCCTGGGGTTGGAAATCCCCAACCCCATAGTACAACCATGGAGCAGCGCCATCTAAATAAATTGTGAACCGCACATTTTGAGGTTCTTACATTTACTAAGTGTCTATTCTGTTACCCTAACAATAGTCGTCAACAAAACAAATTAATAATATATGTATATTGTATTTTATTGGCTCTTAAATCCATATCTCCTTGACACGAGTCGTAAACAAAATAAAAATCATATATGTTTACGACTGTTGTCAGGGTTACAGAATAGACAATTAGTAAATGCACGAACCTAAAAATGTGTTATTCACAAGTTTCTTAAGATGTCCAGGCGGTGATTATTCAGCATGAAAATACTATAGAAATGTATATACGTTGTTTTTTATTGTAATTTGCCAACTTTTTTAACATCCTATAAAAACATGGTTTTCCTCTGTAAGGTTGCCATAGCCTATACCTATACCTATTTATTTCGTATTTTTTTTTTTAAACTAATCCAGAACACAATCGCCATTATTTTTTGTTAGAAATATTAGACTTCTTTTAATCGTGTCAATTTGCAGAAGTATCCAAATCTAATTAGTAAAGATGACATTTAAATTTCACATTCATTTGTCAAAAATCTTACAAACAATTTATCATATAAAACCTTAAAAGCTTCAACATTCATTTTGAATAATGACATGTTCAACAAACCAATAAATTAAATTTTCCTTCTTTGTAAAAATTCCACAAATCACAGATTTAATTTATGCAGTCCTGTCAACAGAAACATTCTTTTAAATTTAAGAATTTAACATCCACTTTGGTTCTCTTGTTCAGATGAATTTATTTATCATCTTTTATATGAAATTTATAAACATCTATTATTTAATAATAAATAATACGAAAATGTCCTAAGAATTTATTTTCCTTAAAAATATTTCGAAGGGAATCAATCAAACAATATTCCATTGTTCGATAAATTTATGCAAAGAATTCAAGATGAGAAAGAGATCATAATACTATGCGTACCTACACATAGCAATAAGAATAGTCTTTGTCAATTTTATGTTCAATAAATGATTTTCTTTGAAGAAATCCTTAATAACTGACTATTAGATACCAACATTTTATTTACCATCCTTAAAATGAGCCGCAAGTTACCTGAGTTGGATGGTTTTCCAGGATTCTGTTTTGTGTTTTTTGTTCTACCCACATATCCATCTTAACAAGACTTGTATATCTAAAATCTTTAAGTAAGAATAACAAATTTCCTAGTCTTTAAGCTCTACGAAATCTGTGTCCTAAGGTCCTTAATAACAACACAGCTCTCACAGTCCTTTTTATGAAATCGCTTTTCAGTTAAATGAGCCGTAAGACTCATTCGGTTGAGCAATCAGGTGGGGGTTTTTGCAAAAATATATAGGTAAAGAAGAAAAAAAAAATCTACAAATAAATACAATCAGACGCAATAAATGGAATAAGATTGATTAGGGTGAAGTAAATCTTTAGCGATGGGGATATAGGTCATAATGTGGGAAGACGACAGGATGTCGCCTTCAAAATATTTCTATGAAATTCATCGATTTGTTGTTATTGAATAATGTATGAAGTAAAAAAATATTAACCTTAACATGATTTTAGCAATTCATGCTTTATGATGAATCTTATTATTTTTCGAATATTAAATTGAGTAAGTGGAGAATCATTATTAATTTGTAAATTCAATGATATATTTAAATTTAGATTTATCTGTTTCCATTTATATAGAATTTTGAAAGTAGGAAAGGAAAAGTGTGCCATTTCAATTACTTCCTAGATGGCGCTCAGGTCGCTTTTTTTCTGGAAAAATCGTTTTTAAGCCCGGTTGACAGATTTTGACGAAACTTGCCACTTACAGATAGCTGATGTTATAAAGAGTGACTTACGGTATTTTCATTACCCTTTAGATGACTCTGGGGCGTGCTCGTGTCTCATTTTTTTTTTTTTTTTTTTTGTAGGAAGTAACTTATGAAGTAAACTATCCCAAAGATTGCGCTTGGGTAACTTTTTTGAAAATTCTTATGTATGAGCGTAGTGGTTAGTGTGTCGCATCATCACGCCGGAGGTCTGGGTTCAAGCTCAGCTTCCAACTTCGATAAAATCTAATGTTTTTTTCGGGGGCACTGCCTCTTGCGAGGAAGTGACAAATCCTCCAAGAGTGTCATTGTCATGAAAAGTGCTTCTCACCTTAGTTGTTCGGATTCGACGTAAAATTGTAGGTCCCCTCCAATCCCGTAGAACTATAAACAAACACAAAAGGATTGGTTGAGAGTTGTAAGTCACTAGGCCGTGGTTCCTCGGAGCTGTCAGTGCCACTAAATTTATTTATTTTTTATATATGAGCTAAAAAGCTTTTGGCAAAATGTTGGAACAATGTGATTACCGTTACTTTTTCGAAATCAATGCTCTCTCCCTTATTTTCTTCTGCGGCAGTAACGTGCCGGGTAACAGCTAGTAAACAATTTAAAAGATCCTTCCCTTCCTAAAGATACAATTTTAATGGTACGGTCATAATTCCTTGAAAAAAATGTTTAACATTGTTTTTGTCTGAAGCCAATCGAATGCTGGTGTCGTTTTATTTGTTTGATCCAGGAATTTATAAGCCTATATTTCGAATTCTATTGTATAACTTATTTTAGACACTGGCATGTGTTGTGTGGGTATACAAAAGAACAATAAGAATAACATTTCTTCACAAACTTTCATTTACAGAAAATAAAACCTAATGAAAGACGGTTTCAAATGTATAACTCAGATAATGTAATTAAATACATAGTTGGTCTCACAATTTTTGTTCAAATATCTAAAATATTCATCATAATTTATTAATATTAATTTTTTAATATAATGGTTTTATACTTTAAATTTTAAAGTAGCAACGTTGTTTCTCTTTCTCTGGTTGGATTCATCTTTAGTGTGTTCATTATATAAAACTATTAAGCTATTGAACTATTGAACCATTAAGCTATTGAACTAATATAGAATATAATTGAACTATTGAACTATTGAATTTGTTAACTATTAAACTGTTGGGCTATTAAACTGCTGAACTATTGAACTATTGAAGTAATGAACTATTAAATAATTATACTATTCAACTATTGAATTATTAAACAATTGTTTTATTGAACTAATTGACTATTATGTATTTAAATGTTGAACTATTGAACTAATGAACAATTGAACAACTAATCTATTAAACTGTTGGACTGTAATTGAAATTTTGAACTTTTGAATTATTGAGCTATTGAACTCTTGTACTATTGAACAACTGAGCTACTCAACTATTGAACCAATCAACTATTGAAGAATTATGCTAATGAACTAATTGAACTAATTGACTATTATGTATTTAACTATTGAACTATTGGACTAATGACCTATTGAACAACTAATCTATTAAATTGTTGTACTGTAATTGAAATTTTGAACTTTTGAATTATTGAACTATTGAACTCTTTTACTATTGAACAACTATTGAACCAATCAACTATTCAAGAATTATGCTAATGAACTACTTAAATATTGAATTATTGAACTATTGAACTACTGTGGAACTATCAGACTATTATAGACTATTGAACTATTTTTTATTGAATTATTGAATTATTGAAATAGTATTATATATTATTGAGTTATTAAACTTTTATGCCCAGTTTCACAGTGAGAGTTCAAACTATAGTTTAATTCGGTATGTTTCACATCAAAAACTTAAACTCCAGTAAGCTAAAAACAGTTGGCGAAGCTCCTGTGTTATGAAATTTGTTTTGAAATGTAAAATTATTGTTTTGAAAATAAAATAAGTCGTGAATTATTGCAAAATTTGTATGCTATTGTGTATTTTTTATCACATAAATTTAATCCCAATTCCAAAATTGAAAAAAAAAATATAAGTGTATAGTTATAAAAAAAATTATTGAAATATCATGTGCCAGAATTAACATCAAAGTAGTGACGTCTGTGTGTTCTAAAACTTTAAACGAAACGGCGGCGTTTAAACGACGAAATGAAATCGTTTAATTTACACTAAAAGTTAAACTCCAATCTGTGTAACGATAACTGTGAAAACGAAAAATTGAATAACTGTAGTTTAAACTGAAAATAGAGTTTAAACTCTATCTTTGAAACTGGGCATTATTCTATCAAACTATTGAACTATTGAAATATGGAATTGTAGATCTATTGAGCTTTTCTTTAATTCTTTTGCCCAAAAACTGTATTCTGAATTGCTTCATACTTGGGTCATTTTTATGATGGACTCTTAGAAATTTATTTATATACACTTATGACGAAATGAAGCTTTTTTAGGGTTGGATAAATTAGAGTAAAAACTCTATAGTGTCTGTTCAATAAGCTGAATCATTTTAAATCCAAGTCTTCATTTTCATTCTTTGTATTCTTTGAGTGTAAGTCACTACTCACTAGGCTTGCTAGTAAATATAAAATAAATATTTTTCTATTCTAATTCCAGATGTTTTATCTATCTTATCCACATCACTGAATTTTGAAGAGATTTTTAATCCATTCAAATCCTTTACCTCCGTCAATGTAATTTTAGAAAATGTAGCTTGGCAGACACATATACTAGAGTAGTTATTTAATTTCATGTTTATATTGCGAAAATTGTCATTTAATAAATTTGAAATTACACTAATTTAAATCGAATTAGGAATTGAATTAATGTAACTGTCTTATACACATACATATATGTAAATTTAATAAATTTTAGATCCATAAAAAGAATATTGTTTTCTTAATGTAAATGTTCAAAACAATTAAATAAATAAATAAAATATAAAACAATGCATAGTTTGAAATGAATAATCAAATCGAGATTTATTGACTGGATTTAAAATTCACTTTAATCTAATACAAATCAAAAATGAATAGTACTAGGTATGGCTTTATGAAGCAGTGTCTATAGAAGAGTTCATTAATATTGTAAAAAAACAAAGAAATAGATGTTTCAGTTGATCTTAAAAAAGAGAGTTTTATTTTTCTATGAAATATATTTGTTTCAGCAACCATAACATACTTTTCCATCTCCTCTTAATCGCCCGCTGACTGTATGTGTGTTCTTGTTAAATCAATAAAATAATTTGCTTAGTAGAAGTTCGAGGCTACATTATTTATTGATGTCACAGCCAGAAGCACAAAATTGCTATCCAAGCAAACGATTATGTTTTTATAATTTCACAAACGAATAAAAACTTAATTAATTTCATAATGTTGTTGTTTCCTATATTTAAACTTACCCACTTATCCGACCCCCGATGTGGTAATGAAAACTGTTAATCTTCTGCCCGGCACACATTGCATGCATATATGGGGATGAATTGACTTCCACAAAAAAGTTGGACAGAATGTCATACTCACATTGACATTCCTTGTGCGGACAGACCAGCAGATACCGACTGTGCCATGCATTGCCATTGTCACATTCGCAAAATGAGTGGATTCCCCATTGTTATTTAATGGAAAATAATATGAGTATCCCAACAGTTTTTTTTTGTCTTCCTTCCTTGATGATAATTCTGACTTCATAAGAAAGTCCTTGGGTATATAGGTGTAGTGAAGCTTCCGCATACCACCCGCAATCCACGTAACAACTCACACTCACGGCAACTGGTTGAAAATAAAATATTCTGTTTTTATTTATTGAAATGTATAATTCGAGACAGAAGTCGCGCCGGAATTTCGTCCTTGGAGATTAAAATTGTTTTAGTGTGCTGAATTTTCTTACAAAAAGAAGGAAACAAAAAAAAAATAACTTGGTATAGTTACGGAAAAATAAAAATACAAATGGTGTCCTTGTGCATTGTTACATCCTTGCATGCTGTGACTAACATTCAAACTCGTATCTAAGAAGAATTTCATAATAAATGTGGAGGTTGGATGTTATTTCAACAAAATTCCACACGAGTGAAATAGCTCTATTCCGAATGTGAAGGTGATTATCCTTGCTTTGTTAGTGAAAGTAGGTCAATTACACATTTTCTTATAAAAAAAAACATTCCATCAAATGAAAAAGGATGCGGACAATGCTAGAAGCTTCATAAGTTATGTAAAAGAAATTTGTATAAATTATGTGTTTTTAGAAATTTACTTCTGGTGACATTCATCAAGGACAACAGAGATATAGTATAAATTGCTTGACTTCTGAACAAAAGAACACTAAGAATTTTTAATATGTAAAGTAACATGAATTAAAACATTTCTTTATGAATGTTTCAAATATATAATTTGATGAAAATGAATTTGACAAGTGGTTTTAACATCAACATGGTTGGTTTACCATTACCACTATTTTTGTGTAATGGAACAGCACTACAGGAATTTTCATTAACTCAAATCTCGTTCAATAGGAAAGTATATCTAAATTTTACAAACGAAAATGAACAGATGCAGAATCCATGTCCACGAGAGACATGATGGCATACTTCTAAGGATCGCGGAATAGATGTGAATTTATTTTTCCGGAAAAAAATGGTAGATGTTTTTATTTAATGTGAATTTTGGTGAATATCTTCCAGGCGCATCTGTTAGCGTATTGCACACGGAAAATGCGTTAGTCAAAGTGCAAGTATACGTCACCCATTATACGTCTCTGCTGCGTATACTTTGATGAAAGACTTAAAGATATTCCCATTGAAAGTGCCGACAATCTATCGAACTACCTGCAGACCGTCAGTTGCGTTTTCGTCGTCAAGAACGACAGGATTTCAATCACTGAAAACACATTTCTTAATTTTGTCTATACCTTCACCATTGTTGACGAGTTTTACTGCCGCAAATTGAGACCGAAAGACATGTTTCAACAAGTTGGTGAAACCACAGAAACTACTGCGAAATAGTAGACATTTGGTAGGATGCTTATCCGGGGTGGCCTTATGGTTTGCTTTTTACGATTTCCAGTGGCCGAAAAGATTGACCGTTTTCAAGGAAGAAAAAGGCAAATTAACAGTACCGCCAATATAATTACCTCCGGCTGTCTAGAAAGGGGAATGTGTAAGGTAGGCGTTAAATCATTACATGACGAGAATGAGATGGGGCAACGTTGAACTAGGGATGCTCGACTATAATCGGTTTTCGATATTTATCGATGTTTAAAGTAGAAAAATCAATGTTTTGCAAACTAGTGGTTTCGACTTAACAACAGAAACAACAATAGCCGGTTTTTTAATTTTAGGCCGTTTAGTGCAGGGCTGTTTATCGTTATTCTGGGGCATTTATAGCTCTGTACCATACCAATATCGATAGTTTAAGAAATCGATCATTACTTTACGTTATACTACCACACAGGACAGGCCACCCATAGATAATCATCGGCCGGATAAGAGCCATGGATAATTTTTAAATTCCCAGAAATCACAATATTGTCGAAGTCACGATTCAAAAAATCTTATGTAAATACATAAAAGTCTAGGCGATTTCACAGCTCCTTGCTGAAGACTATTTTTAATATCAATATGTTGTTACATTACGTTACATTGCCACTCTTAACAACAAGCTTTCTAACATTGAGCACGTTATGAAGCATAATGATGCCAAGTGCAGTAATCTCAGATAAAAGCTCCTCAAACCAAAGCCTTCCCAAAATAAAACAGAATGGCACCCCATGACACCCCATTAACTATCAGATGCGGCATGAATGGTGTCGGGCCCCGTCCCGCCAAACTGAATATCAGGAATAATAAGTTTGTCATTTGCCCATTTGAACAGAGCTCTATTAAGAATCTTATCAAATACATTACTGATTTTTGGAAGAAGACTTTTCGATCGAAGATTTGCCTCATTGGAGCTGTCCTTCGGGATAAAATAGACCACAGTTGTTTTCCAACTCTCGGGAAATGTCTACCGCTTTCTCAGGGAGATGTCTTAATACAATATTGGGTATACCACCGCCTCCGCAAATTTCATTTTTCTTTAAAGTGTTTAAATTTAAAATTAAATTTTTCTGAAGTTTTACCTCCGGGAATGCATCAATTTCGCTTGGCGATTAATCCTCATCCGGAAGTTTTCTGCAATCATACATACTTGGATCGCCATTGCGTGATGCCATTTCCAAGTTTAATAGTGTGCAATAAGACTTTTTTCTCCAAATTATGATTCGTACGAAAGCTCGCATTCACCTAATATTTTATATACACTATGAAACAATGTACTTTTTGACTAGCATGCAATTTGAAAAATGCAACCATTTTGATATTTTATAAACATATTATTTCAAAATAAAAAAAATCTGAATCTTTGTACAAGATGGAATATTATTGTCCCATGATATTTTGGTCCTGATGTGATTGTATGATTTTATTTACCTTAATTCAAGATTATAATTTGATAGAGATACATTCTTGTGTGTTCATGTATTGGATGTAATTTGGAAATAAGTATCTTAATTCTGTTCCTCTTTAGAATATCTATTCAAGATTATCAACACGCAATACAGAAGAAACACGCACGTCGTACATTTAGCGTTTAGCACGGTTGATTTACTCCGATTAACCTTCTAAGGACATAATAAAATAGGTGGCTTGAATTTTTTTCATTCATAAGAAAGAATGAAAGATATTCTTATCGCTAAGTAGGTATGTATTTATTAAAATACGTGTTAAGTGTTTGTTAACTTCTATTACGCTACATATACGTACAACGTTCATATACATATGTAACTCAAACAGTCATAAACACAATGTAAATCTTAAAACCCCATCAATAATACATTTAAATATGTTGTACTAACTGTTAAATTACTTAAATTTTGTTATTCCGTACGTGCCGGTAACCAATATTTTACAACCCGGTCATGTTACTATAACACTTAAAGAATTTTTATTTTCGTCCACAAAAATACAAGAAACTACACCGTAGATATACAGTTTCATTTGCTTAACTACTGCTTGTTAAAAATATATGAACTATGTTTTATGTCGGCCAAAGAAGGAGTGTATTGCAATACGAGATAAGAATAAGACTATTTTGCGATGTGTATAAAAACAAAAAAACGGACACGATGCTATTGCAATGGAAGTGGAACGTGCCATATCAGCAAAAGAAAAAACAAAACACAACATCCGAAGAATGAAAGATTTGAGTGCAGTGCGGATGTTTGTTTTGAAGTCGTTGGAAGTTACTAACATTAGTTACATACAAAGATAAACTGTATCTATAAACTTTATAACGAAAAATTTGTTTTCTGAAAGGAACGTGTATTTCTCGAATCTATATACTGTGAATTTCTTGTGAGTGCAATAAAGAGTTGCATTATTTATTGCAAATTATTTCTTGACAAATTGTATGCGTTGTTACTTTTAAAATAAATTAAAAAATCACAGTTTATTGTTGTCGTTGAAAATTTATAAAATCGTAGATATTTTTAATATTTCATTCTAGAAATAAATATTCTGGGGCAAAATTATAGCATAAAATCGTAAAGTAATCTAGAAATTTCGATGGACATAACTTTCTTGATTAAAGCACTTACAAGTTTTTGAATATAATTATATAAAAGTATAAAAAAAAGCGGGTGTAATTCGTCAACCCCCTAATCAAAAACAACCGTCTGAACATTGATACCCATTGTTAAATTATTGTTATCTTAAAACTAACATATGCGATAGTTTGCTTCCTGGTTTGATATACATAGACAGGGGCGAACGCAGAAAAAAAGATTTGAATGATATTGTTCCTCTGCTTTACTTTATTCCTTGGAACGTTGGACTACCAATTTTTTCAGCGATTATCTTACCTGCATCAAATATGCTACCAAATCTTACTTCGGAACACTTTTGCATTTCAACAATTTCTTCGTTAAGGTGGTTGGCATATTTCATAAAACAGTTGAGATAGCTTTCTTTTTTTTTGAAATATTTACAATAATTGTTTGTAAATCAATGAACAGGGCATTGTGTTTCGCTGTAAGTAAATTATATTGATTCCAGCAGTTTTTAATTTTTATGCGTCCACCAACGAGCAGCTATGATTATATTCTATTGGTTTTAACCCATAAAAACCACTTCCTGCGTTCACCAATGTACATAGATATGTATATGCAAAATGACTGGATAGTTTTTTAACTTCCTCAATATCGTGTGCTGCTATAAATCGGAACAAATATACGCAAGTAAAGCGATTCATTCTTTTGAAGGCAATGTTTTTTTTTTAGTAATTTGTTTTTAATGAAAATTAAACTTGCTTCACAGTCTATGTATAAGTCGGGGCTGTCGAAGTACTGCAATTGCAGTATTTGTACTGCTTTTTGAGACTCCGTACTGCCGTACTGCTAACACAGCCAAAGTAATGCTTTTTTTTTGTAAAAAAGAATTATATACAAAATCTAAAAGATTAAATATTGGTTCCACCAGGTTTCGAAATTATCAGCCATCAAAAAACGATACAAAAGTAGTACTATTTAAGATATTTTTTAAGAGGATAGTTTATCAGCGTGTCCAGTCCATTGCCTTGGAGAGAAAAAAATTTAATATAATTGGTTAAGGGTAGACATATATTCGCAACAATAATTCAGGGCTAAAGGATTTGTGAATTTCGGGTTCTTTGAATACGCGTCGCAAGTTGCAAGGGAATCAGCTTTAAACGGAGGAGTTTTACTAGAGACAAGTATCGCAAACCAAAACAAAGTTGAATTTTTATTTTTATTCTACAAGTGATCAACATTTTGTACTTTACAATTTGTCTTTTTGACTCTGCGGTACAGTCATGTCTTAAGATTGTGTTTACTTATTCTGGATTTTATCAGTGAAGTTGGCCTTGCAATATTGTAAACTTAATTCTCTCAACTTGTGAGCCTGTTTAAAACCAATCAAACCTTGTTAGTCTTGTGTCTGATGATTTTTTCTTCTATTTTTATGATTTTTGTTATGCGTACATTCCGAAAAAAAATTCCCATCCAATCACATCCCATCCAATCACAGCTCACATTTAAAACTTCAACTGTAACAAAATATTTATTTTACGTGAGGTACAGCTTACTTGAGAAATGAAACGACAGCCCTGGTATAAGTACCTCTAATCTCTATAGTTTTGAATTGAAAATGAATTAATTTGATGGAAACGTTTTACTGTCCATAAATGCGTAAATTGACAGTGAAATTGTTTAATCAACTTGCATTGTTGTCAAGGTTTTATTTGTCAGTAAATACGACTCCACCATCTCAACAGTAAATTCTCAACCGCCTATGTCCAAATGAAAATCCAATTATACCCTAAGTCCCTTAAGGTACATAGTAGAAGATAAACAAAACAAACTTCAAGGCCCCCATCAACCCACAAAAAGTACCTCAAAATTTCTAACACAAATAAAAAGTTCAAATACATATAAAATTGCAGGAAGGAAATGCCAGTGGGTAAATACCTTTTTCAAGAGCATATACTTAACCTCTGATATTAAAAAGTACAAAATGAAAATTCTTAAATGCCGTGTTTAGTGTAGAGTATAGATATCCTGAATTTCAGACAAAAAAAAAGTTTTTAGTTTTAAAGGAATTAAAATGTAATAAATGCTTTTCTCCTTTGTCATTTTTGTTAAAGTACACGCATACTTACGAGTATGTCCTTTTTAAATATTAAAACAAAGAAGTTTATAAATGATACAAATTAACGTGAAAATTCGTTCCAAAAATAAGTGTATAAGTTCAAGCGTTGTGTTTTCTTTTTCTTGAGTTACTATATTGGTGAATATTTTCTTGGCCATTTCATCAATTTAAAAAAAAAATTAAAAAGGATAAATATTGTATAGCACTATAGTAAAATCATAAAGTGCTCTTAAATTCGACCATGATGTGTTTACACGCGGTCTCCATTTGTAAGAAAACTTTCGTACCTTCTGTTCTGTCTGATAATCTGTTCAATGCAGACCACCTCATTGAAGACAGAAAATCTGTTAGAACAGAACTATCTGGCTTTCTGTCTAGTCTTCTCCGTAGACAGAAACTCAGACAGATTTTTACATTTTGTTTGTCCAAATTGGGTGACAATTCAAAATAATAAAAAAAAAACAATTATTTTGTTATTTGTTCCGCTGCGTCATGTCTCGTCATTTCTAATTTTCCTAAATCATGTAGAGCGCGTATTGCTGACAATTGTTTTGTATTATGTAACGGGAAGAATGGGATGTTCCCGCTACGAAAAATAAAAATAATAAATAAAAAAAATATATAATTAAATTCTTAACTCATACTCGAGATTTTTGATTGGAAAAATAAAAATCAATTTAAAAGAAAGAAAGAAAATGATTTAAATTTCGAATTAATCCCGAATATGAATAAAGAAAATAATTATAATTCTTAATAAAAAGAGGATGGAAGAAGATCGAAAAGATGGTGATTATAACTGAGAGGATTGGTTAATAAAAAAAAACCAAAAGCAAGAAAACCCATACACTGGAAGAGGTTCGATCTACTACTACCTATGTCTCAGTTGCGAATATATCTCCTATTTTACCTATTCAATTCCGTAGCGAGTGCGAAAAATCCCTATTAGGATCCGATTCCATAAAAATAATTGAGGTTGTAGTCGGCTGAGAAAAGCAGGAGATGAAGTGATGCTCACGGTCGTTCACTACTCGACAGTAGTAAACGATTCGAAAGATCCCTTCATCCTCTTCTCACAGTCGAGTACCTCTCAACGTATGTTGGTGTAATATACGTATCTCAAAGACACCACGGATCGATAAACCTCACGTCAGATTTACGATCTGGCGTAGTCAGATGATCTTCCAAGAATTCCGAAATAATACTCCATTTATTCCACAATGTCTTGAAGATATGTGAATCTGACCTCGAAAACCAAGAAAGTGTGAAGAGTAAGAAATCTGAGATTGTATTGGAAAGTCCCAAGAGGAGCTTTTAATTCCCCTATCTATCACACGTCATAGATTCCTCACGATTACCCACTACGACACTTCTTCATAAACGGATCCGAAACCTATCCATCCCACCAACTTATAGTACCTTTTCTTAGGATAGGGCACGTCCGAGCCTGGATGAATAGGGTGACTAACACTACACCGCTGCTTCAGGTCTGCAAAATTCGCCGGGGCCGAACACATCGGTTCAGGGAAGTGGGTGGTGCTGCAGGAGTGAAAGTCGGTGTCACATCTATTAGACCTGGAGTCTTGCTGAATGTTGACTCTGTTAAGTTTGTAAAAAGCTATGCTAAAAAGCAAAGGGGCCGAGTACAGAGAGGAGCGGTTTGATAGAACCCAAGAAAATGATAGAGAATTATGGTGGAAGCACGAGTGTTGACAGAATGTCGAGATGATGATGTTATAATCTCTAAGGATTGCCTAACCCTACCCAACCTATGTCTTATTTCATCCTTGGAATTTTTCTAAGACCCTATTGTGTCGGTAAATCAGGTGATATTGATTTCCTTTTAGTACCTCGCTTCCCTACCTAAGTGTCTTGTCAGAGACTAGTCCTTCAAGAACACTACCCATCGATATCTTCACTGGTACGAATCTGTTGTGAAAATATCCCGCGATTTGACTAATGTAGAAGGATGGAATGAAACTCAACTTTACACACACATAGTTGCTTACGTTTGTTCCATTATTGCTGCCTCACATTGGAATGACCTCAGCCACGTCCCGTCCCTAAAGCGTTTAGTCTTCCATGTTAACTGAAATTATCCTTAGTAAAAAAAAAAACTTCCCAAGAAAGACATTCACCTCCGCTATAACTTCACAAGGATCGAAAACTCAAAATTTATCTTCATGAAACTTCTTAACATTTTATTCATAATAATCTTAAAATCTAACAATATTATTCTTTAGTATTTATACCAGATAAATCCTAAACAAAAGCTTCAAAAATTATTCGTAACTTAGTTTGTTGCTTAATTAATCTTACTAGAAGTATCTTTATTAATTATTAACAAAAAAAAACTATCAACTTTATTTCTCTCTTATTATTTTTCTCAAATCTTCACGAAAATTAAATTTTCTCTGATCTCTATGAAATTTTACCTTAACTCAAAACTGTGATTTCAAACTGAATCAAAATTAATCTTATATTCTTCAATTTACTTTAACGTCGAGTGAGAATCATCAAAACAAAGAAATCTTGTTCCAATGATCAAGACCAAAAAAAATCAAAATTACTAAACTTGTAATTGACTTTAAATGACTATATAAATTATCTTCAGAATTTTTCGGAAGATTTCTAAGAACAAAAAAAAATTTTTTGCTTACAGAAATCTTGAATTCGAGGAGTCATGAACTGAATCACTGTCCCTCTTGCGCGAAAAATAACGAACCATTCCGACGAACATTCGTTTCAAAACACAAAAGCCTAACACGATTTGCAAAACGACAAAGCGAATCATATGTATCCGTTCAATCTTCAGTTGGCTCTTATCTCCATATAAATTCCTTTATATTAGACAAGGTCGACGTTTCTAATGCCAAGATCAAAAGAATAACCGATTCTACGATACGCAACTAATATTCTTACTAGTTTCAATTTAACCGAACTATACCGATAGGTAAGTACCTATTTTATTACGAGATCGAAAATTGTTGAACAAATGTTCCAACAAGAAAAATGCTGATTACTCAGAAACGAAAATTGTTACAAACAAAGTTTGCGTAGGACGCCTCCACTGTGCCTATATCCCACCCGAAAATTGAAATAAGAATGGTCTATAGTAATTTATAAAACGTTATCAAAATTTAAAATTGCTTGGATCTGAAGGATCGTACTTAAAGTTGATGGGTACATTCAAACCTCATCTTAGCTGAAATAAAGCTGGGTTAGTTTTATAAAAATGTAATCAATATTTAAAAATTTAGTTAAAATCAATATATTTTATCAAAATTTATGGGCAAAAAAAAATATGGTTCGACGCAGGGAGAGTGCACACTACCTTTGTGAAACCAGATGAAAAGACAAATTTCATCAGTTACATTATCTTTATATTATTCAGTTACTATTGCAGATTCTTTTCTTTTTCCAAATTTCAGACTTTCAGACTTTTCAGGGATGGGACCAGTGAGTGAAATTTGGACTTCGACCAACGATGGAGATTGAATCTTAATCTCAAAGAAAATTTTTATGTTTTATTCTCAAATTAATTTCAAAAAAAAAGTTTTAAAATGATTCTAAAAATTTTGTTTTCAATTTCAAACAAACGTAACTTTTCAAACAACGACAAAAAAAACTATAATGTAGTTACTCGTGATGGTAAGTACTTTATTAATTTTCAAAAGTTCATAATTGACCTTAACGTTCAGATAAAAATCGTTAAAATCACTTATGCACTATGCCAATTACAAAAAAAAACTTTAATTTAATTTTTGCTCTCTTTTCAGCATCCAAAAATCAAAATTATTTAACCAAAAGTTGATCCAAATCGTCAGTAGGCAACAAAGTTAAGTATTCAATACCTCTACTGATGACCTGCATAAACTCCTTTTCACAAATATTTATATTCCTTTTTTTTTTAATAGGATATTTGCATCCTCTACACACTTCACTATCACAAGTAAATACACTTTAATTTACCGACATTAATTATTGCAAACGAAATTTCCGAATTTTATTTTTATGACAAACTGTTTAACCGATTTATTATTAATTTATTTTAACTTTAATTTTCTTTACAGGTTTTCGCGACGGACTGAACTAAATATGTAGGTAAGTATTTTCTAATCAAATGAATTTATTGTTCATAGTAAGTATGAATGGTTTCTGTAATAAAGCAAAGATTGTAACTAATTTGGATTCTCACTTTCGTTTTCTGCTTGACTGAATTTTTTAAAGGTAAGTATAGGTGATTTCTTTACGCACGATTCAAAAAAAATTTAAAGAAAATTTCGATTTCTCTTTTTTCTTGAATCTTTAGAAATTCCTTAATACTTGTTTTCTTCATCAAAGTATTTTTGTGTTCAGGTAAAATTTATTATTTTACCATGACAGATACTTAATATATTATTTCAGATACTTTATATATTGTTTCAGATAATTTACAAATGGTTTCAGAAACTTTAAATTTTTATACTTTAAAATTTTCAGCAAATATTCGTACCAATGATAAGGTACTTTGATGTAGGTACATAATTTCGTTACTTAGTTTGTTTTTTTTTTGTATTTAAAATTTTACTGATCACTTTTATATTTTATTTACAGATTTTATGATTCACCTTTAGATTGTGGGGGTGATTTTTGTTTTATTTAGTAAGAAGATTTATCAGATTTTTCTAAGAACACTACTACCTATCATATAAGATAATAAATAAATTTTCACGATCATACCTCATCCAGATTATATAAATTTACTCATGTTCATCTTGCCTATAGGTGCCTCCAGCAAGGGTATACGATGACTGATTCTTGATGACTTCGACGTATCCAGCACTTGGCTTGAATCTGGGATTCCCTCGATGTGATGTCGGGTCCTACGTGCTGCTATTGATCCAATGTATTTTGGATTCCAAAAGAAAATTTCTGATTCCGAAATGATTTTGTGTATTTTAACTTTTACGCCTCCCGGTGAAAACCAGATGACGCTCTCCGAGTGGTATGTTCCTCTGTCGATGCTGACGCAATGAACTTTTTGGAACTTGGTATCCGTTGTAGTCTCGTCTGACGTACTTAATACCACTGGGAGCGTATCTGTTTAAGAGAATAAAAAGAATGCATTAATATTTTGACTAAGAAATGTTTGTTAAAAAAAAAAACTTGTAGATGACTTTTTTTTTGTATTATATTTTCGTGGAATCATTTTTCTTTTGTGCGCCCGCTGGCTAAGAAAATCTTCCACAATGTAATTTTTGTACATTATAACGTCTTTAAGTTTCTTTTTTTTTTTTGTTAAACTTTTCATTGTACCATGCATATGGAAATTTTTGTATGCAGAAAAACTATTAGATAAAATTATTTTTTTTTTTTTTTTTACCTGGTTTTTCTTGGTCCTTTTCCTGATTAATTTGACGATGCGTTTTGGGAGAGGATTTTGCTTCTACAGCGCATCTGTTTTGTGCAAAAATCCCTCGTCTTGGACGTCGGTGTAACGCGTACGTTCTCGAAACTTTCGAAGGGGTGGTTTTTATGTGTTGTGGTTTTGGAGTGGCGTATTTCGCAATTTTACGCCTGCAATTTTCCGTATTTCGCTTGTCCAATACCCAACCAAAATTCCTCCTTTGGTTCCACTTGCTCGTGGCGTATTTGAGACGCATGTGTCTTCTGCTATGAAGATTTTACTGAGAAACGTGGCGTTTCCACCTTTTGATGAATCAATTTAGTTGTCTTTCTGATATATTTCTTAATTCATTTGTTCGTTTAATTTTTTCTTTATGTTTTTGGAGCATGTGCTCGCAAATTGTTTTGTGGGGGTGATTTTTGTGCGCATAAAAAAAAGAAATCTTACCTGGATTTTTATCTTCTGCGTAATCCTTTTTGTTATTACGATTCTTTTATCGTTTTATGTAGTTCTTTATGTTTTTCAATTTTGTTCTTTTTACTTTTAGTTATTACTTCACTTTTATTTTAGTTAAACTATAATTTTTGCTTTTATTTTCATAGATTTTATTAAATTTTACCTTTAAATATTTTCTGCGTCCGACTTTGACAAATTGGAAATTGCGAATGATTGTTCAGCTGGTTTACGTAGCGGGTTACGCCTCCCAGTGCTTCTACAACAGTACTTTTTTTGGCGGTTTGACTGATTTAGGTAGATGGAGACAGTATTGTTGCTAAGTATTGGTCCCTCTTGTTCTCATTATAAAGATTGTATGAATCTCGAAATTTAATTCGGCCATCTTTTTTCTTGTATCGACACTCGCAGATACTTTCGATATTTTACAGAATTGTTCATATGTGTCTAGACTTAAGTTACTTTTTTATATGTATGTGTAAGCGTCTTTCCCCTTAGATTTTTGTTTGTGCAAGTAAATTGATGTGACGCATTTCCTTCACTTTCATGTCGCATTATGAATTATCGTTTTTTCTCTGTTCTACTATTGGGGTTGTCATTATCATTATTTTTCTTTCTAATAACTATCTTTTTCTTTCCTTTTTCCCTAATGTATTTAGCTGAGTGTAGTGTTCGGACAAAAACAAAAAGTTATTTTTGTTGCAATTTGCGCCTATGGGGTAAGTATATTTTATTTTTAGTTTTTTTTCAGATTCTTTGCAGGTTTGTTCTTGAAAAATGACGTAAGTATAAAAAAGATACATGTATGCACATGATTACAAGACTTTTCTCTAGGTAAGTAGATTTGTGGTGTACGTATTGTTTTCAACACTCTTTGACATTTTGTTACTATTTCTAGCCAACTTTCATAACTACCACTTAATGAATGACCTAATCTTTAATACGTGTCGTATTAAATTAGTACGTAAATTATTTTTGTTGTTACATCCGTTGAGGATTAATAATTCTTTGCAGTTAAAGAAAAATATTTTAATTTGCCTACATTTTCTTCAGAAGTTTTATTCTTTTATTCTTCTGACATATATTTGATTTTGAGAAATTCTGGACTACTGTTTGAACATTTTATTTCCTCCACCATCTGAATGCTATCTGGGCTAATTTGCTTTCACTGCCTACTCGTAGGTGGTTGTTTCGGTTGTTTCGGTATTATTTAGGTAAAGGTTGGTGTACTGAATAGTTTGTTCATTTATTATGGGAACAGAATTCTATGTTGTTTTTCGGTATTTCTCTTAAACAACTTTACTTAAACTATTTCTTTTCGGAATGAACTGGTTTGGCTAAAGTGTTATATGAGTTGCATAATTTTTCGGGTTGGTCGCTTTTATAACATTATGCCAATTATTATTCATACGTGTATGAAAGTTACATGTGAATTTCAATATCTAACTAAAGTAGTTGACGAGATGAATTTTCCTACAAAACATCTTCAATGTCCCTGGTGCCAACAGGTACATTGATGATGGAAATGAAAATTGTTATCTAAGATATTGTTTATTATCTATGCTCTTCACATAACTTCTGAATAAATAATCGCTACCCACGACCCAATGCGTCTCATGCACAGGCTGAGCAGCTGGCGATGACACTTATCAACGCAAAAGAAAATATAAAATCCACAAAAGAAATTGTCTTTGACTTTTTCAGTTGCTTCATTTTCGAAGGTCTTTAGTGTGTACCACAGACTCGAAACCGTTTGCATCTTTAACCTTGTATAGGTTATTGCCTACGACTTTAATAACTTTAGTTTTTACAAACTTAGGACACAGCTTTGCATTACGATGCTTGCTTGCATCACTTAGTACGAAATTTCGACGGAATACGTCGTCACCAATATTGAAAGTAATCACTCTACTCCTGAGATTATAAATTTTTTCATAGTTATCATGAGCTTGATTGAGTGCCGTTTTAAGATAAGAGTGAAGAATGTTCATTCTTGCAGTTTTGGGCAACCAATCGATTTCAGACTGGTTAAGTCCACCTAACTTCCTTAGCAAAGCATAGTCGGCCCCATGCTCAATCATTCTTTGGCCGAATAAGGCCTCATATGGGGTCATGCCGATTGCACTATGAAGAGACGTGCGTAAAGCACTACTAATGAAGGATAGATGCTCATCCCAGTTGAGTTGTTTAGTATCGATATATGCTCTGATTGCGCTCAAAATCGAGCGGTTCACTCGCTCACTAGCATTCGCCTGAGGAGCGTATGCGGCAGTCTTGACATGGTTTATTCCAAAGTTTTCTAGGAATGTCTTGAAATCGTTACTAATGAATTGTGAGCCATTATCCGATAGTAAACTTTCTGGAACTCCAAATATCAGGAAAATATCGTCCACTAAAAATTTTACTACTTCTGAAGTAGTTGCCTTTTTCAGTGGTTTAATGAATACAAATTTTGTTAGCTGGTCTAATGCTATAATGATAAAGGTATTACCTCTTCTAGATCTTGGATATGGACCTAGGAAATCTATATACATGTGTTGGAAAGGTCTTTCCACATCAAATCCCTTTCCCATTTCAGTTCTAAGAACAGAATTTGGTGCTTTAGTTGTTTTGCATATTTCGCAATTGTTCACATACATTTTGACTTGTGCTGCCATTGCTGGCCAATAAAATTGGTTACGAAGACGATGAAGGGTCTTGGTGATACCACCATGCGATGCCTGAGGCGGGCAATGAGCCGCAATTATCAACTTTTCGTTCAACTGCGATGGAATCCAAATCTTCCAAGCTAAATCGTCTTGAATTGGATTACCTGTTACGTGCCTGACTTTTTTGTATATGAAACCATCAGATACTTGCAAGTCAGGGAGACGATCTTTATTTTTATTAATGTGTTCCACGATTTGAAGGTATTCTTCCGACTTGAAAGACGGATCCTTCAAATCAAGATGTAACACTTTAGATGGACTGGAATTTTCGATGGGCGTTTCTAAGGAAGACAGTAACAATGCCTCTACTTCATGCACTCTGGACAGGGCATCAGGCACAGCGTTCAAAGTTCCTTTTCTATGCTCCACCGAAAACTCGAAGCTTTGAAGCTTCAAACTCCACCGAGCTAAACGTCCGGTTGGGTCCTTAAGACTCATCAACCATCTCAGGCTCGCATGATCAGTGATCACCAAGAACCTGTAACCTTCAATGTATGGACGGAATTTATAAATGCCTTTTACGGCCGCGAGACATTCTCGCTCAGTAACTGAATAGTTACGTTGAGCACTATTTAGTTTTTGTGAATAGTAATAAATGGGGTATTCTGCGCCAGTCTCATCTCTTTGGCACAGTACGCATCCGATTCCAGTGGCTGAAGCGTCGCATAAAACCACGAATTGCTTACTGAAATCGGGGTTGCGGAGAACTGGCGCCGAAGTTAAAGCCACCTTAAGCTTGTTAAAAGCTTCTAACGCCTGTTCGTCGAACTCAAACTTGTTTTTTTTCTTTAGCGTGTCGGACATCGGTCCAGCTACCTCAGAAAAATTCTCGATGAATCGCCGGTACCAACCAGCCATTCCAAGGAATCGACGTACTTGACGTACAGTCGTTGGTACCGGGAAATCGAGAATTGCAGAAATTTTGGACGGGTCTGCTTTGAGGCAGCCACGCCCTACGACATAACCTAAATATTGCAGTTCTTCGAAACAGAAGCGTGACTTTTCCACATTTATTGTGAGTCCTGCCTCGTCTAGCCTCTTTGCTACAACTTCTAAAACAGCAATATGATCCTCAAACGTTTTGGAAATGACCAATAGGTCATCTAAATAAATGAAGACTTGATCTCTCAAGTTGGACGGGATAACTTTATTCATGAGATTTGTCAAACTCTGAGCGGCGTTGGAGAGTCCAAACGGCATCACCTTGAACTGGTATAGTGGACGACCTGGTATAGAAAATGCAGTTTTTTCCCTCGACATCTCCTCCAACGGTACTTGCCAGTACGCGTCTTTCAAATCCACGCTAGAAATATAGCGAGTCTCTGAAAGTCGTGCTAACAAACCTTCTATATGCCCAATTGGACTCGCATCCTTCTTTGTTACGGAGTTAACTTTCCGAAAATCCAAGCACATTCTGTTTTTGCCGGGTTTCCTCACCAATACAACTGGTGAGGACCATGGGCTTGAACTTTCTTCAATCACTCCCAAAGAAATCATGCGGTCCACTTCGGCGTACACTAAAGCTTGTATCGCTGGAGAGATAGGGTAATGTCGTTGCTTGATAGGCAACGCATCGCCAGTGTCTATACTATGTTCCATCAGGTGTGTTCGTCCGAGTCCCCGCTCAGCGAATGACGGAAAAAGTTTTACGGTGTTTTTCAACACAACGGACTGTTCTGCAGTTAGTTCACACTCAGAAAAATTAGGTTTCTCTAAATCTAACTCAGAAACATTTTCTTTAAACGGTATGATATGAGGCGCTATTTCAAATAGTGCCCAGAAATTTACTCCTAAGTAGAGTTTCTGCGTTAAAGAAGGTACTATAAATAAGTCTAGGGTATGCGTTTTGTTATTAAAAGAAATTTCTGTTTTAACTACTCCTACTACTGGTTGTTGTTTTCCATCAGCTGTAGCTATGTTGGTAGAAAATTTTTGAAAAGAGATGTTTTTACTTTCTAACATTTCTAACGCTCCTTTACCTAAACAACTGACACTTGCTCCAGAGTCGAGCAAACCGTACCATTCCTCATTGAATAATTCTACTTGAACGTAAGGACGAGGATCGTCCTTGTAGTTTGACAATTTTGTCGAAGATACTACTTTATATAATTTTCTTTTCTTAGAGAACTTAGTTCTTAAGGCTTCTACTTTCTTTAAATGATTGGGATATGTATATATTCGCTTTCTAGCTATGTTATATTCAATTTGCCTTTGATGCAAGGACTTTAAAGGTCTAAGTCTAGGTATCCTAGAATTAGTGGATGTTGATTTCAAGATATTTTTCGGTTTAGGGTTTTTCATAATTGTAATTTTATCGGTTTTTTCTGTGTTTATAACTGGCTCCCCGAGTTGCCCATCTTGGCCAACTCCCTCTCGGATGAATGTTGGCTCGTTGACGAGTTTCCCGGACACATTTTACAATTTGGTGACAACACCTCTGGTTTGCCACAACGATAACAGAAAATCCTTCTCTGTAAATCTGCACAATCTCTGAACGTATGACCAGGTTTCAAACAGTTCCAACATTTGACATTGTCAGAATTTGGTTTCGAATCGCGATTCCGGTTGTGATGAAATGCTTCGACGGCTGTTGACATTTCGGTCAATTGTGAATCAGTTTGTATCTCAATTTCATGCACGAGTTTTCTTGGTGGGTTGTTATATATTGGAGGTGCTCTAACTCTCATGGGATCATGTTGAGCTAAAAACCTCTCCATGTCTCGACATGTAAACACCAAATCAGCAAGTCGAGTCGATTTAAACGTTAATAACAGCTCACCCATACGTCTGCGTACATTCTGCTTTATTATTTCCGCAAGTTCCTCATTCGGTCTGGGATTTTTCATGCGTGAATTAATTTTTAATATGGCATCATAAAACGAGTCGAAGCTTTCGCCTGGAGCTTGCTTTCTTTCAGCCATTTGTCTGGATAACTCAGAGTCAGTTTCCAGACTACGATACTGCTCTATCAGCGCTAACTTCAACGCTGCCCAAGATGAATACGGGTTGTTCTTCATATACATCCAGTACCACACCTCTACCGTTCCGCTCACAAAATGGTGGAAATTTGCCACTATCTCCTCCCACGATGCACCGTAGCTGTCCTTTACCCGATCAAGTCGGAAAAGGAACTCGTCTACTGGCATGTTTTTGGCATTATACACTATGCCCCATTTGTGATAGTGTGGAGAACGTATAAAAGATGTCGCTGGTGATGGTGCTGGTGCTCTCGCATTACGATTTATCGACGTATTGTCGAATTGAATTTGATCTAACCGATCATAAAAGTTTGGATCATATCGTCGAGAAGGTTCAGCTCTAGGTGGTGATACGTTGCGTCTAGGCCACTCCCTAGGGAATTCCGGTAGGTTGTTTCGATTGGTATCAACTCTAGGTGGAGTGACGTTTCTTCTTGGCCGTACACCTAATGCTTCTCTGACCGCTTCTCTCAGATCTTCATGATGATTGTCTCTTGTTCTTTCGCTTGTTGTTTCTTGAATGTTGTTTCTGGTAGTTGCATCTTGAATAGCATCTCTTCTGACATTTTGGTTTCGTGTATCAGGAGTAGGTAAGTCGCATAGAGGTATAGCTGTAGTTGTTGGTCGTATCAATTCCTTCATTTGTGTTAAAGCGCTCTTGACAGCTTGATCCACTCTTGCCAGTATTTGTGCTTGGCTCTGAGCTAATGTTTCCTGAAGATTTTTGCGATCTTCAGCTCGATTTAAACCAATGGTTGCCAACGCTATTTCTTTAACGTAATCTTCCCATTCCTCAGATTGCTGGTTCAACGTTTCTTCTTGAGCTCCTTCTGGTGTAAGGTGTCTCGCTAGATCGACCAATGGTGCATCTTCATCAATAACTCGTTCCGCGTTCGATGGTCCAGCTGCCTCCTCTACTTGGCTCATGTCTGCCACAGCGTTAGTGTCCATCGTCATGTTATGGTACATGTCGAGGTTTTTTCGGTAACGCGTGTTGTGTGGCTCTGGAGTCGTTAGTAGTGGTGCTTTGCTTGGAACTGGAGGTTTGGGTGGTCTACCCCCCTTTTTCTTATCGGTCGAACCGTTCTTAGGTTTATTCACCATTGTGGGTGTAAGGAAAAGTTTTGTAAGAAAAATTTGAAAAATTATTAAAATTTGAACCTATCAAAAAAAAAAATGTTTACAAAAGAGTATATTACTATTTCTAGCTTACAAAGTTTTTCTTAACCTAATCTTACTAACTATGTATTCAAAAAAAACTACTAACTATATTAATCTCTACTGTTACTACTTATCTAACTACCTAATTATTCAAAAATCTAATTATATCTTATTATCTAAATCCTACCAAATAAATCTTATTACCTATGCTTACTACCTATTTCTTAATAACTAAATCTTACTACCTAACTTACTAACTAACTTAACCTACTTTCTCTTTAGGGTAAACCCTCTTAATATTTCTCAAACTCAAACTTCAAAAATCTATATTACTCAAAAAAAAACTATATCTAACTAGCTCAAAAAAAAATTAAATTTTTCAAAACTAGATTTCTTAACTTTATTCAAAAACTCAATAACTAAAACTAAATATGGGTGTCACCAGACAAAATTAACTCTAAATGTATCTAAATATGGGCCACCAGGCAATACTAAATCTAAAATTTGTGCCACCAGGCTATATTAACTCTAATTGTGCCACCAGGCAATACTCAAAATACTCAATAACTCAAATATGTGCCACCAGGCAAAACTAAATAACTCAAAATTCTCAAAAAGTGCCACCAGGCAAAACTAAATGCTAAATATGCGCCACCAGGCAAACTAAATACTCGATATAAACTTGTAACAAATGTTACGTGTTCGCCACCAGGCATCAAAATTTTACTCAATAACTAAATATCTAAATCCATGAGTTCTAATCTTCACTTAAAACTCCTTCAACTAAAAATCTCAAAAATACCAAATCTAATTTAATCTTCTCAAATTAAATTTTTACTCAAAATGTTTACTAAAATTTCTCAAAAGTTTTCTCCAATCATTGAAAGTTCGGAGACGTGACTGAGGCTTCCCAATGTTCCGACAGCAACTCCGCAACAACATGTGTGAATCTTCATTCCATACTTCTTCATATTGCAACAAAAAAAATATTCTGTATATCTAACAACTCGTGAAAATTTATCTAACTCCTCTTATTAGACTAGCTTGTTCTTACTTCTCCCTGCTGCTACTGACCTAGGGAAGTAGATAACATCCCCTAGCGGACATCAGACCAGAACTATTTCATCAAACTAACTAACTTGATTTGCTCGATAAATTACAAAATTTACTTTATTGAAGTGTAGTAAAACTTAAATTTTTCTTTAAATGATTTGTCGATTGAAATTGGTTATCTTTTATATAGCCGTCGTTATTTGGCTTGCGCTGCAGACGTAAACAGGAAAATGTTCAACTATTTACCGGACGTAGTTGCAAACAACTAAACAGTTTAAAAAGAAATTAGTTTCTAGGTTATGATTAGCTTTCATGAGAAGCGACGGACTACTGGACTGAGCATATCCAATACGGACATCCCTATGTAAACTAACCTGCTATAAACTATTTATGAAATGTTAAGAGAGTGGAATGGAATTTTGACAGGTTGTCGCTACAGACATATTCAGGAAAAATTCTACTAAATACCGGTCGACACTTAAGTCAGAAAACCGTCCGATATTAAATCTCTATTACATTACCAACTTCCTAAAAATTCAAAATTGACTTGATCAATCCAAACTGACGTTTGAACAACTTACTACAATATCGAAAGTTTACTACTTACAAAAAGTTACTAAAATAAAATTCTATCAAATTTTTAAAATCTATCAAATCCTCATAAACTCGGGCCCCACACGTTCGGGCGCCATTATGTAACGGGAAGAATGGGATGTTCCCGCTACGAAAAATAAAAATAATAAATAAAAAAAATATATAATTAAATTCTTAACTCATACTCGAGATTTTTGATTGGAAAAATAAAAATCAATTTAAAAGAAAGAAAGAAAATGATTTAAATTTCGAATTAATCCCGAATATGAATAAAGAAAATAATTATAATTCTTAATAAAAAGAGGATGGAAGAAGATCGAAAAGATGGTGATTATAACTGAGAGGATTGGTTAATAAAAAAAAACCAAAAGCAAGAAAACCCATACACTGGAAGAGGTTCGATCTACTACTACCTATGTCTCAGTTGCGAATATATCTCCTATTTTACCTATTCAATTCCGTAGCGAGTGCGAAAAATCCCTATTAGGATCCGATTCCATAAAAATAATTGAGGTTGTAGTCGGCTGAGAAAAGCAGGAGATGAAGTGATGCTCACGGTCGTTCACTACTCGACAGTAGTAAACGATTCGAAAGATCCCTTCATCCTCTTCTCACAGTCGAGTACCTCTCAACGTATGTTGGTGTAATATACGTATCTCAAAGACACCACGGATCGATAAACCTCACGTCAGATTTACGATCTGGCGTAGTCAGATGATCTTCCAAGAATTCCGAAATAATACTCCATTTATTCCACAATGTCTTGAAGATATGTGAATCTGACCTCGAAAACCAAGAAAGTGTGAAGAGTAAGAAATCTGAGATTGTATTGGAAAGTCCCAAGAGGAGCTTTTAATTCCCCTATCTATCACACGTCATAGATTCCTCACGATTACCCACTACGACACTTCTTCATAAACGGATCCGAAACCTATCCATCCCACCAACTTATAGTACCTTTTCTTAGGATAGGGCACGTCCGAGCCTGGATGAATAGGGTGACTAACACTACACCGCTGCTTCAGGTCTGCAAAATTCGCCGGGGCCGAACACATCGGTTCAGGGAAGTGGGTGGTGCTGCAGGAGTGAAAGTCGGTGTCACATCTATTAGACCTGGAGTCTTGCTGAATGTTGACTCTGTTAAGTTTGTAAAAAGCTATGCTAAAAAGCAAAGGGGCCGAGTACAGAGAGGAGCGGTTTGATAGAACCCAAGAAAATGATAGAGAATTATGGTGGAAGCACGAGTGTTGACAGAATGTCGAGATGATGATGTTATAATCTCTAAGGATTGCCTAACCCTACCCAACCTATGTCTTATTTCATCCTTGGAATTTTTCTAAGACCCTATTGTGTCGGTAAATCAGGTGATATTGATTTCCTTTTAGTACCTCGCTTCCCTACCTAAGTGTCTTGTCAGAGACTAGTCCTTCAAGAACACTACCCATCGATATCTTCACTGGTACGAATCTGTTGTGAAAATATCCCGCGATTTGACTAATGTAGAAGGATGGAATGAAACTCAACTTTACACACACATAGTTGCTTACGTTTGTTCCATTATTGCTGCCTCACATTGGAATGACCTCAGCCACGTCCCGTCCCTAAAGCGTTTAGTCTTCCATGTTAACTGAAATTATCCTTAGTAAAAAAAAAAACTTCCCAAGAAAGACATTCACCTCCGCTATAACTTCACAAGGATCGAAAACTCAAAATTTATCTTCATGAAACTTCTTAACATTTTATTCATAATAATCTTAAAATCTAACAATATTATTCTTTAGTATTTATACCAGATAAATCTTAAACAAAAGCTTCAAAAATTATTCGTAACTTAGTTTGTTGCTTAATTAATCTTACTAGAAGTATCTTTATTAATTATTAACAAAAAAAAACTATCAACTTTATTTCTCTCTTATTATTTTTCTCAAATCTTCACCAAAATTAAATTTTTTCTGATCTCTATGAAATTTTACCTTAACTCAAAACTGTGATTTCAAACTGAATCAAAATTAATCTTATATTCTTCAATTTACTTTAACGTCGAGTGAGAATCATCAAAACAAAGAAATCTTGTTCCAATGATCAAGACCAAAAAAAATCAAAATTACTAAACTTGTAATTGACTTTAAATGACTATATAAATTATCTTCAGAATTTTTCGGAAGATTTCTAAGAACAAAAAAAAATTTTTTGCTTACAGAAATCTTGAATTCGAGGAGTCATGAACTGAATCACTGTCCCTCTTGCGCGAAAAATAACGAACCATTCCGACGAACATTCGTTTCAAAACACAAAAGCCTAACACGATTTGCAAAACGACAAAGCGAATCATATGTATCCGTTCAATCTTCAGTTGGCTCTTATCTCCATATAAATTCCTTTATATTAGACAAGGTCGACGTTTCTAATGCCAAGATCAAAAGAATAACCGATTCTACGATACGCAACTAATATTCTTACTAGTTTCAATTTAACCGAACTATACCGATAGGTAAGTACCTATTTTATTACGAGATCGAAAATTGTTGAACAAATGTTCCAACAAGAAAAATGCTGATTACTCAGAAACGAAAATTGTTACAAACAAAGTTTGCGTAGGACGCCTCCACTGTGCCTATATCCCACCCGAAAATTGAAATAAGAATGGTCTATAGTAATTTATAAAACGTTATCAAAATTTAAAATTGCTTGGATCTGAAGGATCGTACTTAAAGTTGATGGGTACATTCAAACCTCATCTTAGCTGAAATAAAGCTGGGTTAGTTTTATAAAAATGTAATCAATATTTAAAAATTTAGTTAAAATCAATATATTTTATCAAAATTTATGGGCAAAAAAAAATATGGTTCGACCAGGGAGAGTGCACACTACCTTTGTGAAACCAGATGAAAAGACAAATTTCATCAGTTACATTATCTTTATATTATTCAGTTACTATTGCAGATTCTTTTCTTTTTCCAAATTTCAGACTTTCAGACTTTTCAGGGATGGGACCAGTGAGTGAAATTTGGACTTCGACCAACGATGGAGATTGAATCTTAATCTCAAAGAAAATTTTTATGTTTTATTCTCAAATTAATTTCAAAAAAAAAGTTTTAAAATGATTCTAAAAATTTTGTTTTCAATTTCAAACAAACGTAACTTTTCAAACAACGACAAAAAAAACTATAATGTAGTTACTCGTGATGGTAAGTACTTTATTAATTTTCAAAAGTTCATAATTGACCTTAACGTTCAGATAAAAATCGTTAAAATCACTTATGCACTATGCCAATTACAAAAAAAAACTTTAATTTAATTTTTGCTCTCTTTTCAGCATCCAAAAATCAAAATTATTTAACCAAAAGTTGATCCAAATCGTCAGTAGGCAACAAAGTTAAGTATTCAATACCTCTACTGATGACCTGCATAAACTCCTTTTCACAAATATTTATATTCCTTTTTTTTTTAATAGGATATTTGCATCCTCTACACACTTCACTATCACAAGTAAATACACTTTAATTTACCGACATTAATTATTGCAAACGAAATTTCCGAATTTTATTTTTATGACAAACTGTTTAACCGATTTATTATTAATTTATTTTAACTTTAATTTTCTTTACAGGTTTTCGCGACGGACTGAACTAAATATGTAGGTAAGTATTTTCTAATCAAATGAATTTATTGTTCATAGTAAGTATGAATGGTTTCTGTAATAAAGCAAAGATTGTAACTAATTTGGATTCTCACTTTCGTTTTCTGCTTGACTGAATTTTTTAAAGGTAAGTATAGGTGATTTCTTTACGCACGATTCAAAAAAAATTTAAAGAAAATTTCGATTTCTCTTTTTTCTTGAATCTTTAGAAATTCCTTAATACTTGTTTTCTTCATCAAAGTATTTTTGTGTTCAGGTAAAATTTATTATTTTACCATGACAGATACTTAATATATTATTTCAGATACTTTATATATTGTTTCAGATAATTTACAAATGGTTTCAGAAACTTTAAATTTTTATACTTTAAAATTTTCAGCAAATATTCGTACCAATGATAAGGTACTTTGATGTAGGTACATAATTTCGTTACTTAGTTTGTTTTTTTTTTGTATTTAAAATTTTACTGATCACTTTTATATTTTATTTACAGATTTTATGATTCACCTTTAGATTGTGGAGGTGATTTTTGTTTTATTTAGTAAGAAGATTTATCAGATTTTTCTAAGAACACTACTACCTATCCTATAAGATAATAAATAAATTTTCACGATCATACCTCATCCAGATTATATAAATTACTCATGTTCATCTTGCCTATAGGTGCCTCCAGCAAGGGTATACGATGACTGATTCTTGATTACTTCGACGTATCCAGCACTTGGCTTGAATCTGGGATTCCCTCGATGTGATGTCGGGTCCTACGTGCTGCTATTGATCCAATGTATTTTGGATTCCAAAAGAAAATTTCTGATTCCGAAATGATTTTGTGTATTTTAACTTTTACGCCTCCCGGTGAAAACCAGATGACGCTCTCCGAGTGGTATGTTCCTCTGTCGATGCTGACGCAATGAACTTTTTGGAACTTGGTATCCGTTGTAGTCTCGTCTGACGTACTTAATACCACTGGGAGCGTATCTGTTTAAGAGAATAAAAAGAATGCATTAATATTTTGACTAAGAAATGTTTGTTAAAAAAAAAAACTTGTAGATGACTTTTTTTTTGTATTATATTTTCGTGGAATCATTTTTCTTTTGTGCGCCCGCTGGCTAAGAAAATCTTCCACAATGTAATTTTTGTACATTATAACGTCTTTAAGTTTCTTTTTTTTTTTTGTTAAACTTTTCATTGTACCATGCATATGGAAATTTTTGTATGCAGAAAAACTATTAGATAAAATTATTTTTTTTTTTTTTTTTACCTGGTTTTTCTTGGTCCTTTTCCTGATTAATTTGACGATGCGTTTTGGGAGAGGATTTTGCTTCTACAGCGCATCTGTTTTGTGCAAAAATCCCTCGTCTTGGACGTCGGTGTAACGCGTACGTTCTCGAAACTTTCGAAGGGGTGGTTTTTATGTGTTGTGGTTTTGGAGTGGCGTATTTCGCAATTTACGCCTGCAATTTTCCGTATTTCGCTTGTCCAATACCCAACCAAAATTCCTCCTTTGGTTCCACTTGCTCGTGGCGTATTTGAGACGCATGTGTCTTCTGCTATGAAGATTTTACTGAGAAACGTGGCGTTTCCACCTTTTGATGAATCAATTTAGTTGTCTTTCTGATATATTTCTTAATTCATTTGTTCGTTTAATTTTTTCTTTATGTTTTTGGAGCATGTGCTCGCAAATTGTTTTGTGGGGGTGATTTTTGTGCGCATAAAAAAAAGAAATCTTACCTGGATTTTTATCTTCTGCGTAATCCTTTTTGTTATTACGATTCTTTTATCGTTTTATGTAGTTCTTTATGTTTTTCAATTTTGTTCTTTTTACTTTTAGTTATTACTTCACTTTTATTTTAGTTAAACTATAATTTTTGCTTTTATTTTCATAGATTTTATTAAATTTTACCTTTAAATATTTTCTGCGTCCGACTTTGACAAATTGGAAATTGCGAATGATTGTTCAGCTGGTTTACGTAGCGGGTTACGCCTCCCAGTGCTTCTACAACAGTACTTTTTTTGGCGGTTTGACTGATTTAGGTAGATGGAGACAGTATTGTTGCTAAGTATTGGTCCCTCTTGTTCTCATTATAAAGATTGTATGAATCTCGAAATTTAATTCGGCCATCTTTTTTCTTGTATCGACACTCGCAGATACTTTCGATATTTTACAGAATTGTTCATATGTGTCTAGACTTAAGTTACTTTTTTATATGTATGTGTAAGCGTCTTTCCCCTTAGATTTTTGTTTGTGCAAGTAAATTGATGTGACGCATTTCCTTCACTTTCATGTCGCATTATGAATTATCGTTTTTTCTCTGTTCTACTATTGGGGTTGTCATTATCATTATTTTTCTTTCTAATAACTATCTTTTTCTTTCCTTTTTCCCTAATGTATTTAGCTGAGTGTAGTGTTCGGACAAAAACAAAAAGTTATTTTTGTTGCAATTTGCGCCTATGGGGTAAGTATATTTTATTTTTAGTTTTTTTTCAGATTCTTTGCAGGTTTGTTCTTGAAAAATGACGTAAGTATAAAAAAGATACATGTATGCACATGATTACAAGACTTTTCTCTAGGTAAGTAGATTTGTGGTGTACGTATTGTTTTCAACACTCTTTGACATTTTGTTACTATTTCTAGCCAACTTTCATAACTACCACTTAATGAATGACCTAATCTTTAATACGTGTCGTATTAAATTAGTACGTAAATTATTTTTGTTGTTACATCCGTTGAGGATTAATAATTCTTTGCAGTTAAAGAAAAATATTTTAATTTGCCTACATTTTCTTCAGAAGTTTTATTCTTTTATTCTTCTGACATATATTTGATTTTGAGAAATTCTGGACTACTGTTTGAACATTTTATTTCCTCCACCATCTGAATGCTATCTGGGCTAATTTGCTTTCACTGCCTACTCGTAGGTGGTTGTTTCGGTTGTTTCGGTATTATTTAGGTAAAGGTTGGTGTCCTGAATAGTTTGTTCATTTATTATGGGAACAGAATTCTATGTTGTTTTTCGGTATTTCTCTTAAACAACTTTACTTAAACTATTTCTTTTCGGAATGAACTGGTTTGGCTAAAGTGTTATATGAGTTGCATAATTTTTCGGGTTGGTCGCTTTTATAACATTATGCCAATTATTATTCATACGTGTATGAAAGTTACATGTGAATTTCAATATCTAACTAAAGTAGTTGACGAGATGAATTTTCCTACAATTATAACGACATATTTGCAAATGATTATTCATTAGCCGGTCATACAAAAAGATGTGTCATTGGTCTGTCATGACAGAAATATGCCCACTCAAAAAATGCGGACAGATTTTTGACAGAATGGAAAACAAAAACAGAGAAAGGTTTCTGTCCAATGGAGACACCGTGTTATGAAAGTTTGCATGGTTTTCACTATATTTTTGTTCACATAGAAATAGTGATGTTAAAAAAAATTGGTCTATGTCAAAGGGGAACGGTACAAAATCTCGAATGACAGAATCTCAAATATTAAAAATCTCGAATTTTCTAGACTTTTTTTGTCATTTTCTTGATTGACGATCTCGAATGACGAAATCTCGAATGACGAAATCTCTAATGAGAAAATGTCAAATGCCAAAATCTCGAATCAAATAAAAAACCTCGAATATTACAAAATGGAAATCTCGAATTTCAGTACTTTTAAATACTTTAAATACTTTTGTATCATTGAACTAGGAAATTTTGTTCGTTCATGTTGATTTCCATCTTTTAAAGGGATATAACTTAATGAACGCTTGTGATTGGATGAAAAAAATAACTTGATGTTGGGGATTAGATGATTTTATACCTTCGAAATTTTGTCATTCCAGATTTTGCGATTTTGTAGGAAAATTCATCTCGTCATCTACTTTAGTTAGATATTGAAATTCACATGTACCTTTCATACACGTATGAATAATAATTGGCATAAAGTTATAAAAGCGACCAACCCGAAAAATTATGCAACTCATATAACACTTTAGCCAAACCAGTTCATTCCGAAAAGAAATAGTTTAAGTAAAGTTGTTTAAGAGAAATACCGAAAAACAACATAGAATTCTGTCCCATAATAAACGAACAAACTATTCAGTACACCAACCTTTACCTAAATAATACCGAAACAACCGAAACAACCACCTACGAGTAGGCAGTGAAAGCAAATTAGCCCAGATAGCATTCAGATGGTGGAGGAAATAAAATGTTCAAACAGTAGTCCAGAATTTCTCAAAATCAAATATATGTCAGAAGAATAAAAGAATAAAACTTCTGAAGAAAATGTAGGCAAATTAAAATATTTTTCTTTAACTGCAAAGAATTATTAATCCTCAACGGATGTAACAACAAAAATAATTTACGTACTAATTTAATACGACACGTATTAAAGATTAGGTCATTCATTAAGTGGTAGTTATGAAAGTTGGCTAGAAATAGTAACAAAATGTCAAAGAGGTTTGAAAACAATACGTACACCACAAATCTACTTACCTAGAGAAAAGTCTTGTAATCATGTGCATACATGTATCTTTTTTATACTTACGTCATTTTTCAAGAACAAACCTGCAAAGAATCTGAAAAAAAACTAAAAATAAAATATACTTACCCCATAGGCGCAAATTGCAACAAAAATAACTTTTTGTTTTTGTCCGAACACTACACTCAGCTAAATACATTAGGGAAAAAGGAAAGAAAAAGATAGTTATTAGAAAGAAAAATAATGATAATGACAACCCCAATAGTAGAACAGAGAAAAAACGATAATTCATAATGCGACATGAAAGTGAAGGAAATGCGTCACATCAATTTACTTGCACAAACAAAAATCTAAGGGGAAAGACGCTTACACATACATATAAAAAAGTAACTTAAGTCTAGACACATATGAACAATTCTGTAAAATATCGAAAGTATCTGCGAGTGTCGATACAAGAAAAAAGATGGCCGAATTAAATTTCGAGATTCATACAATCTTTATAATGAGAACAAGAGGGACCAATACTTAGCAACAATACTGTCTCCATCTACCTAAATCAGTCAAACCGCCAAAAAAAGTACTGTTGTAGAAGCACTGGGAGGCGTAACCCGCTACGTAAACCAGCTGAACAATCATTCGCAATTTCCAATTTGTCAAAGTCGGACGCAGAAAATATTTAAAGGTAAAATTTAATAAAATCTATGAAAATAAAAGCAAAAATTATAGTTTAACTAAAATAAAAGTGAAGTAATAACTAAAAGTAAAAAGAACAAAATTGAAAAACATAAAGAACTACATAAAACGATAAAAGAATCGTAATAACAAAAAAGGATTACGCAGAAGATAAAAATCCAGGTAAGATTTCTTTTTTTTATGCGCACAAAAATCACCCCCACAAAACAATTTGCGAGCACATGCTCCAAAAACATAAAGAAAAAATTAAACGAACAAATGAATTAAGAAATATATCAGAAAGACAACTAAATTGATTCATCAAAAGGTGGAAACGCCACGTTTCTCAGTAAAATCTTCATAGCAGAAGACACATGCGTCTCAAATACGCCACGAGCAAGTGGAACCAAAGGAGGAATTTTGGTTGGGTATTGGACAAGCGAAATACGGAAAATTGCAGGCGTAAAATTGCGAAATACGCCACTCCAAAACCACAACACATAAAAACCACCCCTTCGAAAGTTTCGAGAACGTACGCGTTACACCGACGTCCAAGACGAGGGATTTTTGCACAAAACAGATGCGCTGTAGAAGCAAAATCCTCTCCCAAAACGCATCGTCAAATTAATCAGGAAAAGGACCAAGAAAAACCAGGTAAAAAAAAAAAAATAATTTTATCTAATAGTTTTTCTGCATACAAAAATTTCCATATGCATGGTTCAATGAAAAGTTTAACAAAAAAAAAAAAAAGAAACTTAAAGACGTTATAATGTACAAAAATTACATTGTGGAAGATTTTCTTAGCCAGCGGGCGCACAAAAGAAAAATGATTCCACGAAAATATAATACAAAAAAAAAGTCATCTACAAGTTTTTTTTTCTTAACAAACATTTCTTAGTCAAAATATTAATGCATTCTTTTTATTCTCTTAAACAGATACGCTCCCAGTGGTATTAAGTACGTCAGACGAGACTACAACGGATACCAAGTTCCAAAAAGTTCATTGCGTCAGCATCGACAGAGGAACATACCACTCGGAGAGCGTCATCTGGTTTTCACCGGGAGGCGTAAAAGTTAAAATACACAAAATCATTTCGGAATCAGAAATTTTCTTTTGGAATCCAAAATACATTGGATCAATAGCAGCACGTAGGACCCGACATCACATCGAGGGAATCCCAGATTCAAGCCAAGTGCTGGATACGTCGAAGTCATCAAGAATCAGTCATCGTATACCCTTGCTGGAGGCACCTATAGGCAAGATGAACATGAGTAATTTATATAATCTGGATGAGGTATGATCGTGAAAATTTATTTATTATCTTATAGGATAGGTAGTAGTGTTCTTAGAAAAATCTGATAAATCTTCTTACTAAATAAAACAAAAATCACCTCCACAATCTAAAGGTGAATCATAAAATCTGTAAATGAAATATAAAAGTGATCAGTAAAATTTTAAATACAAAAAAAAAAACAAACTAAGTAACGAAATTATGTACCTACATCAAAGTACCTTATCATTGGTACGAATATTTGCTGAAAATTTTAAAGTATAAAAATTTAAAGTTTCTGAAACAATTTATAAATTATCTGAGACAATATATAAAGTATCTGAAATATTAATCTAAAGTATCTGAGATACATATAAAGTATCTGAAATAATATATAAAGTATCTGAAATAATATATAAAGTATCTGTCATGGTAAATAATAAATTTTACCTGAACACAAAAATACTTTGATGAAGAAAACAAGTATTAAGGAATTTCTAAAGATTCAAGAAAAAAGAGAAATCGAAATTTTCTTTAAATTTTTTTTGAATCGTGCGTAAAGAAATCACCTATACTTACCTTTAAAAAATTCAGTCAAGCAGAAAACGAAAGTGAGAATCCAAATTAGTTACAATCTTTGCTTTATTACAGAAACCATTCATACTTACTATGAACAATAAATTCATTTGATTAGAAAATACTTACCTACATATTTAGTTCAGTCCGTCGCGAAAACCTGTAAAGAAAATTAAAGTTAAAATAAATTAATAATAAATCGGTTAAACAGTTTGTCATAAAAATAAAATTCGGAAATTTCGTTTGCAATAATTAATGTCGGTAAATTAAAGTGTATTTACTTGTGATAGTGAAGTGTGTAGAGGATGCAAATATCCTATTAAAAAAAAAAGGAATATAAATATTTGTGAAAAGGAGTTTATGCAGGTCATCAGTAGAGGTATTGAATACTTAACTTTGTTGCCTACTGACGATTTGGATCAACTTTTGGTTAAATAATTTTGATTTTTGGATGCTGAAAAGAGAGCAAAAATTAAATTAAAGTTTTTTTTTGTAATTGGCATAGTGCATAAGTGATTTTAACGATTTTTATCTGAACGTTAAGGTCAATTATGAACTTTTGAAAATTAATAAAGTACTTACCATCACGAGTAACTACATTATAGTTTTTTTTGTCGTTGTTTGAAAAGTTACGTTTGTTTGAAATTGAAAACAAAATTTTTAGAATCATTTTAAAACTTTTTTTTTGAAATTAATTTGAGAATAAAACATAAAAATTTTCTTTGAGATTAAGATTCAATCTCCATCGTTGGTCGAAGTCCAAATTTCACTCACTGGTCCCATCCCTGAAAAGTCTGAAAGTCTGAAATTTGGAAAAAGAAAAGAATCTGCAATAGTAACTGAATAATATAAAGATAATGTAACTGATGAAATTTGTCTTTTCATCTGGTTTCACAAAGGTAGTGTGCACTCTCCCTGCGTCGAACCATATTTTTTTTTGCCCATAAATTTTGATAAAATATATTGATTTTAACTAAATTTTTAAATATTGATTACATTTTTATAAAACTAACCCAGCTTTATTTCAGCTAAGATGAGGTTTGAATGTACCCATCAACTTTAAGTACGATCCTTCAGATCCAAGCAATTTTAAATTTTGATAACGTTTTATAAATTACTATAGACCATTCTTATTTCAATTTTCGGGTGGGATATAGGCACAGTGGAGGCGTCCTACGCAAACTTTGTTTGTAACAATTTTCGTTTCTGAGTAATCAGCATTTTTCTTGTTGGAACATTTGTTCAACAATTTTCGATCTCGTAATAAAATAGGTACTTACCTATCGGTATAGTTCGGTTAAATTGAAACTAGTAAGAATATTAGTTGCGTATCGTAGAATCGGTTATTCTTTTGATCTTGGCATTAGAAACGTCGACCTTGTCTAATATAAAGGAATTTATATGGAGATAAGAGCCAACTGAAGATTGAACGGATACATATGATTCGCTTTGTCGTTTTGCAAATCGTGTTAGGCTTTTGTGTTTTGAAACGAATGTTCGTCGGAATGGTTCGTTATTTTTCGCGCAAGAGGGACAGTGATTCAGTTCATGACTCCTCGAATTCAAGATTTCTGTAAGCAAAAAATTTTTTTTTGTTCTTAGAAATCTTCCGAAAAATTCTGAAGATAATTTATATAGTCATTTAAAGTCAATTACAAGTTTAGTAATTTTGATTTTTTTTGGTCTTGATCATTGGAACAAGATTTCTTTGTTTTGATGATTCTCACTCGACGTTAAAGTAAATTGAAGAATATAAGATTAATTTTGATTCAGTTTGAAATCACAGTTTTGAGTTAAGGTAAAATTTCATAGAGATCAGAGAAAATTTAATTTTCGTGAAGATTTGAGAAAAATAATAAGAGAGAAATAAAGTTGATAGTTTTTTTTTGTTAATAATTAATAAAGATACTTCTAGTAAGATTAATTAAGCAACAAACTAAGTTACGAATAATTTTTGAAGCTTTTGTTTAGGATTTATCTGGTATAAATACTAAAGAATAATATTGTTAGATTTTAAGATTATTATGAATAAAATGTTAAGAAGTTTCATGAAGATAAATTTTGAGTTTTCGATCCTTGTGAAGTTATAGCGGAGGTGAATGTCTTTCTTGGGAAGTTTTTTTTTTTACTAAGGATAATTTCAGTTAACATGGAAGACTAAACGCTTTAGGGACGGGACGTGGCTGAGGTCATTCCAATGTGAGGCAGCAATAATGGAACAAACGTAAGCAACTATGTGTGTGTAAAGTTGAGTTTCATTCCATCCTTCTACATTAGTCAAATCGCGGGATATTTTCACAACAGATTCGTACCAGTGAAGATATCGATGGGTAGTGTTCTTGAAGGACTAGTCTCTGACAAGACACTTAGGTAGGGAAGCGAGGTACTAAAAGGAAATCAATATCACCTGATTTACCGACACAATAGGGTCTTAGAAAAATTCCAAGGATGAAATAAGACATAGGTTGGGTAGGGTTAGGCAATCCTTAGAGATTATAACATCATCATCTCGACATTCTGTCAACACTCGTGCTTCCACCATAATTCTCTATCATTTTCTTGAGTTCTATCAAACCGCTCCTCTCTGTACTCGGCCCCTTTGCTTTTTAGCATAGCTTTTTACAAACTTAACAGAGTCAACATTCAGCAAGACTCCAGGTCTAATAGATGTGACACCGACTTTCACTCCTGCAGCACCACCCACTTCCCTGAACCGATGTGTTCGGCCCCGGCGAATTTTGCAGACCTGAAGCAGCGGTGTAGTGTTAGTCACCCTATTCATCCAGGCTTGGACGTACCCTATCCTAAGAAAAGGTACTATAAGTGGGGGGGATGGATAGGTTTCGGATCCGTTTATGAAGAAGTGTCGTAGTGGGTAATCGTGAGATACGTTTAGGAATCTATGACGTGTGATAGATAGGGGAATTAAAAGCTCCTCTTGGGACTTTCCAATACAATCTCAGATTTCTTACTCTTCACACTTTCTTGGTTTTCGAGGTCAGATTCACATATCTTCAAGACATTGTGGAATAAATGGAGTATTATTTCGGAATTCTTGGATGATCATCTGACTACGCCAGATCGTAAATCTGACGTGAGGTTTATCGATCCGTGGTGTCTTTGAGATACGTATATTATACCAACATACGTTGAGAGGTACTCGACTGTGAGAAGAGGATGAAGGGATCTTTCGAATCGTTTACTACTGTCGAGTAGTGAACGACCGTGGGCATCACTTCATCTCCTGCTTTTCTCAGCCGACTACAACCTCAATTATTTTTATGGAATCGGATCCTAATAGGGATTTTTCGCACTCGCTACGGAATTGAATAGATAAAATAGGAGATATATTCGCAACTGAGACATAGGTAGTAGTAGAGCGAGCCTCTTCCAGTGTATGGGTTTTCTTGCTTTTGGTTTTTTTTTATTAACCAATCCTCTCAGTTATAATCACCATCTTTTCGATCTTCTTCCATCCTCTTTTTATTAAGAATTATAATTATTTTCTTTATTCATATTCGGGATTAATTCGAAATTTAAATCATTTTCTTTCTTTCTTTTAAATTGATTTTTATTTTTCCAATCAAAAATCTCGAGTATGAGTTAAGAATTTAATTATATATTTTTTTTATTTATTATTTTTATTTTTCGTAGCGGGAACATCCCATTCTTCCCGTTACATAATGGCGCCCGAACGTGTGGGGCCCGAGTTTATGAGGATTTGATAGATTTTAAAAATTTGATAGAATTTTATTTTAGTAACTTTTTGTAAGTAGTAAACTTTCGATATTGTAGTAAGTTGTTCAAACGTCAGTTTGGATTGATCAAGTCAATTTTGAATTTTTAGGAAGTTGGTAATGTAATAGAGATTTAATATCGGACGGTTTTCTGACTTAAGTGTCGACCGGTATTTAGTAGAATTTTTCCTGAATATGTCTGTAGCGACAACCTGTCAAAATTCCATTCCACTCTCTTAACATTTCATAAATAGTTTATAGCAGGTTAGTTTACATAGGGATGTCCGTATTGGATATGCTCAGTCCAGTAGTCCGTCGCTTCTCATGAAAGCTAATCATAACCTAGAAACTAATTTCTTTTTAAACTGTTTAGTTGTTTGCAACTACGTCCGGTAAATAGTTGAACATTTTCCTGTTTACGTCTGCAGCGCAAGCCAAATAACGACGGCTATATAAAAGATAACCAATTTCAATCGACAAATCATTTAAAGAAAAATTTAAGTTTTACTACACTTCAATAAAGTAAATTTTGTAATTTATCGAGCAAATCAAGTTAGTTAGTTTGATGAAATAGTTCTGGTCTGATGTCCGCTAGGGGATGTTATCTACTTCCCTAGGTCAGTAGCAGCAGGGAGAAGTAAGAACAAGCTAGTCTAATAAGAGGAGTTAGATAAATTTTCACGAGTTGTTAGATATACAGAATATTTTTTTTGTTGCAATATGAAGAAGTATGGAATGAAGATTCACACATGTTGTTGCGGAGTTGCTGTCGGAACATTGGGAAGCCTCAGTCACGTCTCCGAACTTTCAATGATTGGAGAAAACTTTTGAGAAATTTTAGTAAACATTTTGAGTAAAAATTTAATTTGAGAAGATTAAATTAGATTTGGTATTTTTGAGATTTTTAGTTGAAGGAGTTTTAAGTGAAGATTAGAACTCATGGATTTAGATATTTAGTTATTGAGTAAAATTTTGATGCCTGGTGGCGAACACGTAACATTTGTTACAAGTTTATATCGAGTATTTAGTTTGCCTGGTGGCGCATATTTAGCATTTAGTTTTGCCTGGTGGCACTTTTTGAGAATTTTGAGTTATTTAGTTTTGCCTGGTGGCACATATTTGAGTTATTGAGTATTTTGAGTATTGCCTGGTGGCACAATTAGAGTTAATATAGCCTGGTGGCACAAATTTTAGATTTAGTATTGCCTGGTGGCCCATATTTAGATACATTTAGAGTTAATTTTGTCTGGTGACACCCATATTTAGTTTTAGTTATTGAGTTTTTGAATAAAGTTAAGAAATCTAGTTTTGAAAAATTTAATTTTTTTTTGAGCTAGTTAGATATAGTTTTTTTTTGAGTAATATAGATTTTTGAAGTTTGAGTTTGAGAAATATTAAGAGGGTTTACCCTAAAGAGAAAGTAGGTTAAGTTAGTTAGTAAGTTAGGTAGTAAGATTTAGTTATTAAGAAATAGGTAGTAAGCATAGGTAATAAGATTTATTTGGTAGGATTTAGATAATAAGATATAATTAGATTTTTGAATAATTAGGTAGTTAGATAAGTAGTAACAGTAGAGATTAATATAGTTAGTAGTTTTTTTTGAATACATAGTTAGTAAGATTAGGTTAAGAAAAACTTTGTAAGCTAGAAATAGTAATATACTCTTTTGTAAACATTTTTTTTTTTGATAGGTTCAAATTTTAATAATTTTTCAAATTTTTCTTACAAAACTTTTCCTTACACCCACAATGGTGAATAAACCTAAGAACGGTTCGACCGATAAGAAAAAGGGGGGTAGACCACCCAAACCTCCAGTTCCAAGCAAAGCACCACTACTAACGACTCCAGAGCCACACAACACGCGTTACCGAAAAAACCTCGACATGTACCATAACATGACGATGGACACTAACGCTGTGGCAGACATGAGCCAAGTAGAGGAGGCAGCTGGACCATCGAACGCGGAACGAGTTATTGATGAAGATGCACCATTGGTCGATCTAGCGAGACACCTTACACCAGAAGGAGCTCAAGAAGAAACGTTGAACCAGCAATCTGAGGAATGGGAAGATTACGTTAAAGAAATAGCGTTGGCAACCATTGGTTTAAATCGAGCTGAAGATCTCAAAAATCTTCAGGAAACATTAGCTCAGAGCCAAGCACAAATACTGGCAAGAGTGGATCAAGCTGTCAAGAGCGCTTTAACACAAATGAAGGAATTGATACGACCAACAACTACAGCTATACCTCTATGCGACTTACCTACTCCTGATACACGAAACCAAAATGTCAGAAGAGATCCTATTCAAGATGCAACTACCAGAAACAACATTCAAGAAACAACAAGCGAAAGAACAAGAGACAATCATCATGAAGATCTGAGAGAAGCGGTCAGAGAAGCATTAGGTGTACGGCCAAGAAGAAACGTCACTCCACCTAGAGTTGATACCAATCGAAACAACCTACCGGAATTCCCTAGGGAGTGGCCTAGACGCAACGTATCACCACCTAGAGCTGAACCTTCTCGACGATATGATCCAAACTTTTATGATCGGTTAGATCAAATTCAATTCGACAATACGTCGATAAATCGTAATGCGAGAGCACCAGCACCATCACCAGCGACATCTTTTATACGTTCTCCACACTATCACAAATGGGGCATAGTGTATAATGCCAAAAACATGCCAGTAGACGAGTTCCTTTTCCGACTTGATCGGGTAAAGGACAGCTACGGTGCATCGTGGGAGGAGATAGTGGCAAATTTCCACCATTTTGTGAGCGGAACGGTAGAGGTGTGGTACTGGATGTATATGAAGAACAACCCGTATTCATCTTGGGCAGCGTTGAAGTTAGCGCTGATAGAGCAGTATCGTAGTCTGGAAACTGACTCTGAGTTATCCAGACAAATGGCTGAAAGAAAGCAAGCTCCAGGCGAAAGCTTCGACTCGTTTTATGATGCCATATTAAAAATTAATTCACGCATGAAAAATCCCAGACCGAATGAGGAACTTGCGGAAATAATAAAGCAGAATGTACGCAGACGTATGGGTGAGCTGTTATTAACGTTTAAATCGACTCGACTTGCTGATTTGGTGTTTACATGTCGAGACATGGAGAGGTTTTTAGCTCAACATGATCCCATGAGAGTTAGAGCACCTCCAATATATAACAACCCACCAAGAAAACTCGTGCATGAAATTGAGATACAAACTGATTCACAATTGACCGAAATGTCAACAGCCGTCGAAGCATTTCATCACAACCGGAATCGCGATTCGAAACCAAATTCTGACAATGTCAAATGTTGGAACTGTTTGAAACCTGGTCATACGTTCAGAGATTGTGCAGATTTACAGAGAAGGATTTTCTGTTATCGTTGTGGCAAACCAGAGGTGTTGTCACCAAATTGTAAAATGTGTCCGGGAAACTCGTCAACGAGCCAACATTCATCCGAGAGGGAGTTGGCCAAGATGGGCAACTCGGGGAGCCAGTTATAAACACAGAAAAAACCGATAAAATTACAATTATGAAAAACCCTAAACCGAAAAATATCTTGAAATCAACATCCACTAATTCTAGGATACCTAGACTTAGACCTTTAAAGTCCTTGCATCAAAGGCAAATTGAATATAACATAGCTAGAAAGCGAATATATACATATCCCAATCATTTAAAGAAAGTAGAAGCCTTAAGAACTAAGTTCTCTAAGAAAAGAAAATTATATAAAGTAGTATCTTCGACAAAATTGTCAAACTACAAGGACGATCCTCGTCCTTACGTTCAAGTAGAATTATTCAATGAGGAATGGTACGGTTTGCTCGACTCTGGAGCAAGTGTCAGTTGTTTAGGTAAAGGAGCGTTAGAAATGTTAGAAAGTAAAAACATCTCTTTTAAAAAAATTTCTACCAACATAGCTACAGCTGATGGAAAACAACAACCAGTAGTAGGAGTAGTTAAAACAGAAATTTCTTTTAATAACAAAACGCATACCCTAGACTTATTTATAGTACCTTCTTTAACGCAGAAACTCTACTTAGGAGTAAATTTCTGGGCACTATTTGAAATAGCGCCTCATATCATACCGTTTAAAGAAAATGTTTCTGAGTTAGATTTAGAGAAACCTAATTTTTCTGAGTGTGAACTAACTGCAGAACAGTCCGTTGTGTTGAAAAACACCGTAAAACTTTTTCCGTCATTCGCTGAGCGGGGACTCGGACGAACACACCTGATGGAACATAGTATAGACACTGGCGATGCGTTGCCTATCAAGCAACGACATTACCCTATCTCTCCAGCGATACAAGCTTTAGTGTACGCCGAAGTGGACCGCATGATTTCTTTGGGAGTGATTGAAGAAAGTTCAAGCCCATGGTCCTCACCAGTTGTATTGGTGAGGAAACCCGGCAAAAACAGAATGTGCTTGGATTTTCGGAAAGTTAACTCCGTAACAAAGAAGGATGCGAGTCCAATTGGGCATATAGAAGGTTTGTTAGCACGACTTTCAGAGACTCGCTATATTTCTAGCGTGGATTTGAAAGACGCGTACTGGCAAGTACCGTTGGAGGAGATGTCGAGGGAAAAAACTGCATTTTCTATACCAGGTCGTCCACTATACCAGTTCAAGGTGATGCCGTTTGGACTCTCCAACGCCGCTCAGAGTTTGACAAATCTCATGAATAAAGTTATCCCGTCCAACTTGAGAGATCAAGTCTTCATTTATTTAGATGACCTATTGGTCATTTCCAAAACGTTTGAGGATCATATTGCTGTTTTAGAAGTTGTAGCAAAGAGGCTAGACGAGGCAGGACTCACAATAAATGTGGAAAAGTCACGCTTCTGTTTCGAAGAACTGCAATATTTAGGTTATGTCGTAGGGCGTGGCTGCCTCAAAGCAGACCCGTCCAAAATTTCTGCAATTCTCGATTTCCCGGTACCAACGACTGTACGTCAAGTACGTCGATTCCTTGGAATGGCTGGTTGGTACCGGCGATTCATCGAGAATTTTTCTGAGGTAGCTGGACCGATGTCCGACACGCTAAAGAAAAAAAACAAGTTTGAGTTCGACGAACAGGCGTTAGAAGCTTTTAACAAGCTTAAGGTGGCTTTAACTTCGGCGCCAGTTCTCCGCAACCCCGATTTCAGTAAGCAATTCGTGATTTTATGCGACGCTTCAGCCACTGGAATCGGATGCGTACTGTGCCAAAGAGATGAGACTGGCGCAGAATACCCCATTTATTACTATTCACAAAAACTAAATAGTGCTCAACGTAACTATTCAGTTACTGAGCGAGAATGTCTCGCGGCCGTAAAAGGCATTTATAAATTCCGTCCATACATTGAAGGTTACAGGTTCTTGGTGATCACTGATCATGCGAGCCTGAGATGGTTGATGAGTCTTAAGGACCCAACCGGACGTTTAGCTCGGTGGAGTTTGAAGCTTCAAAGCTTCGAGTTTTCGGTGGAGCATAGAAAAGGAACTTTGAACGCTGTGCCTGATGCCCTGTCCAGAGTGCATGAAGTAGAGGCATTGTTACTGTCTTCCTTAGAAACGCCCATCGAAAATTCCAGTCCATCTAAAGTGTTACATCTTGATTTGAAGGATCCGTCTTTCAAGTCGGAAGAATACCTTCAAATCGTGGAACACATTAATAAAAATAAAGATCGTCTCCCTGACTTGCAAGTATCTGATGGTTTCATATACAAAAAAGTCAGGCACGTAACAGGTAATCCAATTCAAGACGATTTAGCTTGGAAGATTTGGATTCCATCGCAGTTGAACGAAAAGTTGATAATTGCGGCTCATTGCCCGCCTCAGGCATCGCATGGTGGTATCACCAAGACCCTTCATCGTCTTCGTAACCAATTTTATTGGCCAGCAATGGCAGCACAAGTCAAAATGTATGTGAACAATTGCGAAATATGCAAAACAACTAAAGCACCAAATTCTGTTCTTAGAACTGAAATGGGAAAGGGATTTGATGTGGAAAGACCTTTCCAACACATGTATATAGATTTCCTAGGTCCATATCCAAGATCTAGAAGAGGTAATACCTTTATCATTATAGCATTAGACCAGCTAACAAAATTTGTATTCATTAAACCACTGAAAAAGGCAACTACTTCAGAAGTAGTAAAATTTTTAGTGGACGATATTTTCCTGATATTTGGAGTTCCAGAAAGTTTACTATCGGATAATGGCTCACAATTCATTAGTAACGATTTCAAGACATTCCTAGAAAACTTTGGAATAAACCATGTCAAGACTGCCGCATACGCTCCTCAGGCGAATGCTAGTGAGCGAGTGAACCGCTCGATTTTGAGCGCAATCAGAGCATATATCGATACTAAACAACTCAACTGGGATGAGCATCTATCCTTCATTAGTAGTGCTTTACGCACGTCTCTTCATAGTGCAATCGGCATGACCCCATATGAGGCCTTATTCGGCCAAAGAATGATTGAGCATGGGGCCGACTATGCTTTGCTAAGGAAGTTAGGTGGACTTAACCAGTCTGAAATCGATTGGTTGCCCAAAACTGCAAGAATGAACATTCTTCACTCTTATCTTAAAACGGCACTCAATCAAGCTCATGATAACTATAAAAAAATTTATAATCTCAGGAGTAGAGTGATTACTTTCAATATTGGTGACGACGTATTCCGTCGAAATTTCGTACTAAGTGATGCAAGCAAACATCGTAATGCAAAGCTGTGTCCTAAGTTTGTAAAAACTAAAGTTATTAAAGTCGTAGGCAATAACCTATACAAGGTTAAAGATGCAAACGGTTTCGAGTCTGTGGTACACACTAAAGACCTTCGAAAATGAAGCAACTGAAAAAGTCAAAGACAATTTCTTTTGGTGGATTTTATATTTTCTTTTGCGTTGATAAGTGTCATCGCCAGCTGCTCAGCCTGTGCATGAGACGCATTGGGTCGTGGGTAGCGATTATTTATTCAGAAGTATATGAAGAGCTCGTACAACAAACAGTATCTTAGGTAACAATTTTCGTTTCCATCATCATTGTACCTATTGGCACCAGGAACATTGATGATGTTTTGTAGGAAAATTCATCTCGTCATCTACTTTAGTTAGATATTGAAATTCACATGTACCTTTCATACACGTATGAATAATAATTGGCATAAAGTTATAAAAGCGACCAACCCGAAAAATTATGCAACTCATATAACACTTTAGCCAAACCAGTTCATTCCGAAAAGAAATAGTTTAAGTAAAGTTGTTTAAGAGAAATACCGAAAAACAACATAGAATTCTGTCCCATAATAAACGAACAAACTATTCAGTACACCAACCTTTACCTAAATAATACCGAAACAACCGAAACAACCACCTACGAGTAGGCAGTGAAAGCAAATTAGCCCAGATAGCATTCAGATGGTGGAGGAAATAAAATGTTCAAACAGTAGTCCAGAATTTCTCAAAATCAAATATATGTCAGAAGAATAAAAGAATAAAACTTCTGAAGAAAATGTAGGCAAATTAAAATATTTTTCTTTAACTGCAAAGAATTATTAATCCTCAACGGATGTAACAACAAAAATAATTTACGTACTAATTTAATACGACACGTATTAAAGATTAGGTCATTCATTAAGTGGTAGTTATGAAAGTTGGCTAGAAATAGTAACAAAATGTCAAAGAGTGTTGAAAACAATACGTACACCACAAATCTACTTACCTAGAGAAAAGTCTTGTAATCATGTGCATACATGTATCTTTTTTATACTTACGTCATTTTTCAAGAACAAACCTGCAAAGAATCTGAAAAAAAACTAAAAATAAAATATACTTACCCCATAGGCGCAAATTGCAACAAAAATAACTTTTTGTTTTTGTCCGAACACTACACTCAGCTAAATACATTAGGGAAAAAGGAAAGAAAAAGATAGTTATTAGAAAGAAAAATAATGATAATGACAACCCCAATAGTAGAACAGAGAAAAAACGATAATTCATAATGCGACATGAAAGTGAAGGAAATGCGTCACATCAATTTACTTGCACAAACAAAAATCTAAGGGGAAAGACGCTTACACATACATATAAAAAAGTAACTTAAGTCTAGACACATATGAACAATTCTGTAAAATATCGAAAGTATCTGCGAGTGTCGATACAAGAAAAAAGATGGCCGAATTAAATTTCGAGATTCATACAATCTTTATAATGAGAACAAGAGGGACCAATACTTAGCAACAATACTGTCTCCATCTACCTAAATCAGTCAAACCGCCAAAAAAAGTACTGTTGTAGAAGCACTGGGAGGCGTAACCCGCTACGTAAACCAGCTGAACAATCATTCGCAATTTCCAATTTGTCAAAGTCGGACGCAGAAAATATTTAAAGGTAAAATTTAATAAAATCTATGAAAATAAAAGCAAAAATTATAGTTTAACTAAAATAAAAGTGAAGTAATAACTAAAAGTAAAAAGAACAAAATTGAAAAACATAAAGAACTACATAAAACGATAAAAGAATCGTAATAACAAAAAAGGATTACGCAGAAGATAAAAATCCAGGTAAGATTTCTTTTTTTTATGCGCACAAAAATCACCCCCACAAAACAATTTGCGAGCACATGCTCCAAAAACATAAAGAAAAAATTAAACGAACAAATGAATTAAGAAATATATCAGAAAGACAACTAAATTGATTCATCAAAAGGTGGAAACGCCACGTTTCTCAGTAAAATCTTCATAGCAGAAGACACATGCGTCTCAAATACGCCACGAGCAAGTGGAACCAAAGGAGGAATTTTGGTTGGGTATTGGACAAGCGAAATACGGAAAATTGCAGGCGTAAAATTGCGAAATACGCCACTCCAAAACCACAACACATAAAAACCACCCCTTCGAAAGTTTCGAGAACGTACGCGTTACACCGACGTCCAAGACGAGGGATTTTTGCACAAAACAGATGCGCTGTAGAAGCAAAATCCTCTCCCAAAACGCATCGTCAAATTAATCAGGAAAAGGACCAAGAAAAACCAGGTAAAAAAAAAAAAATAATTTTATCTAATAGTTTTTCTGCATACAAAAATTTCCATATGCATGGTTCAATGAAAAGTTTAACAAAAAAAAAAAAAAGAAACTTAAAGACGTTATAATGTACAAAAATTACATTGTGGAAGATTTTCTTAGCCAGCGGGCGCACAAAAGAAAAATGATTCCACGAAAATATAATACAAAAAAAAAGTCATCTACAAGTTTTTTTTTCTTAACAAACATTTCTTAGTCAAAATATTAATGCATTCTTTTTATTCTCTTAAACAGATACGCTCCCAGTGGTATTAAGTACGTCAGACGAGACTACAACGGATACCAAGTTCCAAAAAGTTCATTGCGTCAGCATCGACAGAGGAACATACCACTCGGAGAGCGTCATCTGGTTTTCACCGGGAGGCGTAAAAGTTAAAATACACAAAATCATTTCGGAATCAGAAATTTTCTTTTGGAATCCAAAATACATTGGATCAATAGCAGCACGTAGGACCCGACATCACATCGAGGGAATCCCAGATTCAAGCCAAGTGCTGGATACGTCGAAGTCATCAAGAATCAGTCATCGTATACCCTTGCTGGAGGCACCTATAGGCAAGATGAACATGAGTAATTTATATAATCTGGATGAGGTATGATCGTGAAAATTTATTTATTATCTTATAGGATAGGTAGTAGTGTTCTTAGAAAAATCTGATAAATCTTCTTACTAAATAAAACAAAAATCACCTCCACAATCTAAAGGTGAATCATAAAATCTGTAAATGAAATATAAAAGTGATCAGTAAAATTTTAAATACAAAAAAAAAAACAAACTAAGTAACGAAATTATGTACCTACATCAAAGTACCTTATCATTGGTACGAATATTTGCTGAAAATTTTAAAGTATAAAAATTTAAAGTTTCTGAAACAATTTATAAATTATCTGAGACAATATATAAAGTATCTGAAATATTAATCTAAAGTATCTGAGATACATATAAAGTATCTGAAATAATATATAAAGTATCTGAAATAATATATAAAGTATCTGTCATGGTAAATAATAAATTTTACCTGAACACAAAAATACTTTGATGAAGAAAACAAGTATTAAGGAATTTCTAAAGATTCAAGAAAAAAGAGAAATCGAAATTTTCTTTAAATTTTTTTTGAATCGTGCGTAAAGAAATCACCTATACTTACCTTTAAAAAATTCAGTCAAGCAGAAAACGAAAGTGAGAATCCAAATTAGTTACAATCTTTGCTTTATTACAGAAACCATTCATACTTACTATGAACAATAAATTCATTTGATTAGAAAATACTTACCTACATATTTAGTTCAGTCCGTCGCGAAAACCTGTAAAGAAAATTAAAGTTAAAATAAATTAATAATAAATCGGTTAAACAGTTTGTCATAAAAATAAAATTCGGAAATTTCGTTTGCAATAATTAATGTCGGTAAATTAAAGTGTATTTACTTGTGATAGTGAAGTGTGTAGAGGATGCAAATATCCTATTAAAAAAAAAAGGAATATAAATATTTGTGAAAAGGAGTTTATGCAGGTCATCAGTAGAGGTATTGAATACTTAACTTTGTTGCCTACTGACGATTTGGATCAACTTTTGGTTAAATAATTTTGATTTTTGGATGCTGAAAAGAGAGCAAAAATTAAATTAAAGTTTTTTTTTGTAATTGGCATAGTGCATAAGTGATTTTAACGATTTTTATCTGAACGTTAAGGTCAATTATGAACTTTTGAAAATTAATAAAGTACTTACCATCACGAGTAACTACATTATAGTTTTTTTTGTCGTTGTTTGAAAAGTTACGTTTGTTTGAAATTGAAAACAAAATTTTTAGAATCATTTTAAAACTTTTTTTTTGAAATTAATTTGAGAATAAAACATAAAAATTTTCTTTGAGATTAAGATTCAATCTCCATCGTTGGTCGAAGTCCAAATTTCACTCACTGGTCCCATCCCTGAAAAGTCTGAAAGTCTGAAATTTGGAAAAAGAAAAGAATCTGCAATAGTAACTGAATAATATAAAGATAATGTAACTGATGAAATTTGTCTTTTCATCTGGTTTCACAAAGGTAGTGTGCACTCTCCCTGCGTCGAACCATATTTTTTTTTTGCCCATAAATTTTGATAAAATATATTGATTTTAACTAAATTATTAAATATTGATTACATTTTTATAAAACTAACCCAGCTTTATTTCAGCTAAGATGAGGTTTGAATGTACCCATCAACTTTAAGTACGATCCTTCAGATCCAAGCAATTTTAAATTTTGATAACGTTTTATAAATTACTATAGACCATTCTTATTTCAATTTTCGGGTGGGATATAGGCACAGTGGAGGCGTCCTACGCAAACTTTGTTTGTAACAATTTTCGTTTCTGAGTAATCAGCATTTTTCTTGTTGGAACATTTGTTCAACAATTTTCGATCTCGTAATAAAATAGGTACTTACCTATCGGTATAGTTCGGTTAAATTGAAACTAGTAAGAATATTAGTTGCGTATCGTAGAATCGGTTATTCTTTTGATCTTGGCATTAGAAACGTCGACCTTGTCTAATATAAAGGAATTTATATGGAGATAAGAGCCAACTGAAGATTGAACGGATACATATGATTCGCTTTGTCGTTTTGCAAATCGTGTTAGGCTTTTGTGTTTTGAAACGAATGTTCGTCGGAATGGTTCGTTATTTTTCGCGCAAGAGGGACAGTGATTCAGTTCATGACTCCTCGAATTCAAGATTTCTGTAAGCAAAAAATTTTTTTTTGTTCTTAGAAATCTTCCGAAAAATTCTGAAGATAATTTATATAGTCATTTAAAGTCAATTACAAGTTTAGTAATTTTGATTTTTTTTGGTCTTGATCATTGGAACAAGATTTCTTTGTTTTGATGATTCTCACTCGACGTTAAAGTAAATTGAAGAATATAAGATTAATTTTGATTCAGTTTGAAATCACAGTTTTGAGTTAAGGTAAAATTTCATAGAGATCAGAGAAAATTTAATTTTCGTGAAGATTTGAGAAAAATAATAAGAGAGAAATAAAGTTGATAGTTTTTTTTTGTTAATAATTAATAAAGATACTTCTAGTAAGATTAATTAAGCAACAAACTAAGTTACGAATAATTTTTGAAGCTTTTGTTTAGGATTTATCTGGTATAAATACTAAAGAATAATATTGTTAGATTTTAAGATTATTATGAATAAAATGTTAAGAAGTTTCATGAAGATAAATTTTGAGTTTTCGATCCTTGTGAAGTTATAGCGGAGGTGAATGTCTTTCTTGGGAAGTTTTTTTTTTTACTAAGGATAATTTCAGTTAACATGGAAGACTAAACGCTTTAGGGACGGGACGTGGCTGAGGTCATTCCAATGTGAGGCAGCAATAATGGAACAAACGTAAGCAACTATGTGTGTGTAAAGTTGAGTTTCATTCCATCCTTCTACATTAGTCAAATCGCGGGATATTTTCACAACAGATTCGTACCAGTGAAGATATCGATGGGTAGTGTTCTTGAAGGACTAGTCTCTGACAAGACACTTAGGTAGGGAAGCGAGGTACTAAAAGGAAATCAATATCACCTGATTTACCGACACAATAGGGTCTTAGAAAAATTCCAAGGATGAAATAAGACATAGGTTGGGTAGGGTTAGGCAATCCTTAGAGATTATAACATCATCATCTCGACATTCTGTCAACACTCGTGCTTCCACCATAATTCTCTATCATTTTCTTGGGTTCTATCAAACCGCTCCTCTCTGTACTCGGCCCCTTTGCTTTTTAGCATAGCTTTTTACAAACTTAACAGAGTCAACATTCAGCAAGACTCCAGGTCTAATAGATGTGACACCGACTTTCACTCCTGCAGCACCACCCACTTCCCTGAACCGATGTGTTCGGCCCCGGCGAATTTTGCAGACCTGAAGCAGCGGTGTAGTGTTAGTCACCCTATTCATCCAGGCTCGGACGTGCCCTATCCTAAGAAAAGGTACTATAAGTTGGTGGGATGGATAGGTTTCGGATCCGTTTATGAAGAAGTGTCGTAGTGGGTAATCGTGAGGAATCTATGACGTGTGATAGATAGGGGAATTAAAAGCTCCTCTTGGGACTTTCCAATACAATCTCAGATTTCTTACTCTTCACACTTTCTTGGTTTTCGAGGTCAGATTCACATATCTTCAAGACATTGTGGAATAAATGGAGTATTATTTCGGAATTCTTGGAAGATCATCTGACTACGCCAGATCGTAAATCTGACGTGAGGTTTATCGATCCGTGGTGTCTTTGAGATACGTATATTATACCAACATACGTTGAGAGGTACTCGACTGTGAGAAGAGGATGAAGGGATCTTTCGAATCGTTTACTACTGTCGAGTAGTGAACGACCGTGGGCATCACTTCATCTCCTGCTTTTCTCAGCCGACTACAACCTCAATTATTTTTATGGAATCGGATCCTAATAGGGATTTTTCGCACTCGCTACGGAATTGAATAGATAAAATAGGAGATATATTCGCAACTGAGACATAGGTAGTAGTAGAGCGAGCCTCTTCCAGTGTATGGGTTTTCTTGCTTTTGGTTTTTTTTTATTAACCAATCCTCTCAGTTATAATCACCATCTTTTCGATCTTCTTCCATCCTCTTTTTATTAAGAATTATAATTATTTTCTTTATTCATATTCGGGATTAATTCGAAATTTAAATCATTTTCTTTCTTTCTTTTAAATTGATTTTTATTTTTCCAATCAAAAATCTCGAGTATGAGTTAAGAATTTAATTATATATTTTTTTTATTTATTATTTTTATTTTTCGTAGCGGGAACATCCCATTCTTCCCGTTACAATTTAAGATTTCGTACCCAATTCGCTTTTAATCTAAAATTTAATCTAAAAGAACTTTTCATATACCCAAGCTCGCTCCCAGCCCAATTTCTATTACAGGCCCAAGCAGGGAGTTGCAGGGGGGCAGCATCCCCTTCACACATACCTCACTGTTTATACGCCGTAAACTGAAACTTCTTTTTATAGTATAATATATAGTAGTTTTGAATTAATAGTTTTGAATTCGAGATTTTGTCATTCGAGATTTTGTCATTCGAGATTTTGTCATTCGAGATTTCGTCATTCGAAACTTAAACTTAAACTTAAACTATCATCAGAGGTGAAGGTGGCCAAAGGCTAATAAGTAGAGAAAAAGATATGGGAACTGTGATATGCAAACCTGCGATAGTTGCCATTGAATCAAGCTGATGTCACGCACACCTAGAAGATAATTGAGGGGTCATTGGATGGCTGTTTACGAAAAACAATACAGCTAATGTGATAATCAATGCGGGTTATCAATGTTTAAGAAAGAGAATGGAAAAACATTGTGTTTTCCATCTTGAGCTTTCATTCCGTGTTTGTTGATTGTAAAAATAAAAAGGCATTCGATTAACCACCACGACAAATCGGGTGCCCCTAAGGAAACGAAGAGTTTTGGAAATCCTTACCTTACCTTGTAATGGCTTACAGCAATTACTATGGTAAAACCTGTATATGCGATAGCAGAACAAATGCCTGCAGGAGTACGTCCCATAGAAAACGAAGAGTTTTGGAAATCCTTACCTTACCTTGTAATGGCTTACAGCAATTACTATGGTAAAACCTGTATATGCGATAGCAGAACAAATGCCTGCAGGAGTACGTCCCATGGTCAATATGTCGAATTGGATTAGGGGCCGGTACTAATCACGAGCCAGAATCTGGGTTGTATTGATATTTCCGAAATGAACACTAACAACAACAAGCCTCGTCTATGGGTGATTTTAATTTTCACGACCCTCATAAACGAAACTAAGAAAACGAATATTTGGTCTGAAATTTTGAAATGTGTTCAAGCGAGCAGCTTTTTGGTGGTCCGAAAAAAGGAACATGCGAAAAAAATTTAAGATAAGGAAAAATCGACTTGGAGTGTGAATATTAAAAATTCGCACGAATTTTAATTTTTAATTTACAATTTAAAAGAGACCCCTTGCTGACCTATTGTCTGACTGAATCAGTTAGCAAGTCTGCCTATACCATTATTGCCGGAGGCGGCAATAATGGGATAGGCTTTTAATGAGGACTTGTATAAATGTATATGTATGTAATTTATGCTGTCACCAAGAAATTCACATTACCGAATATCGTCGACTCTGTCGAATTCGACCGAAGAAAATTGCATGCGATTTCAAAGCATTTGATAAGTGTATGTTTACCATCAAAAATTAAGGCATTTTACAATTTTAAATGCCAAAGTATTCTAAAAGATTTTTGAAACACTGCAAACATTTAAAATTTCGAATAACTTCTGTTTAAAAGTGAATGAAAGAGGTATCGAGAACTTGGCAAACAAACTAAAAATTAATTTTTTTAGCCCCCAAAAATGTAGGCTATTTAAAAAAAAAAAAAGAGTATGGCGCCAAATTTTAAAAGATGAAACATCATACTAAAACATATTTAGCATCATACTAGCTTAAAAAACTATTGTTTTGTGACCTAGTATGACGGTTTGGGTACAAAATGCCGACTGCCAAAATCCCGACTGGACAAAATCCAGACTGAGAATCCCGACTGTCAAAATCCCGACTGACACTTACTACTTTTTTTTGGTATAGGCACTTTAAAACTGAATTTTTCAATATAGGTAAATTAATTGCAAAAATGTTTCATAATTTCATGTAGGTATCGTTTTTACCGGTCAACTTGTTATCTGGGGTAGCATTTATGGTATTCAATATTTTTTCATCAAAATCCTTTTCTGTAGTCAGTCCCGCTCACGCAACTTCGTTGCTCCGCTTAGGGTATGTCCAGTCTTCTGGCGGGCGCCTGAGTCCAATGTTTCCATATTCCACAGCACCTGGGTGGCCCGCTTCGCGGGTTCAATTGATTTTAACTCCCTTTCTATAGTCAGTCCCACTCACGCAACTTCGTTGCTCCGCTTAGGTTATGTCCAGTCGTCTGGCGGGTGCCTGAGTTCAAAGTTTCCAAATTCAACAATACCTGGTTGGCCTGTTTCGCTTCTTATTTTCTTCCTTTTCAATTCCTATTTCAAATAATTAGTGTAAAAGCAAATAAAAAATATGTACGAAAACGTGCTAAAAGTGCTGAAAATCGGGATTTTTTATTCGTACCATTCGGATTTTGTCAGTCGAAAATTTGTCAGTCATTATTTTGCCAGTCGGGATTTTGGCAGTTGGGATTTCGTCCCTATTCCAGTATGATTGTATGTTCTTGTATGATGCCAAATAGTTAAAAAAATTGCGCTTATGTTTTTGGAACATATTAAGGTACCAACCTAAAGACATCATAATTAAAGACTCCTTCTTAAAGTCAACTTTGCCTCGGAATTTCAAAGAAGCTTTCTTATTTTTTTTTTTAATTTTCTTATGCTAATTCTCATAATTATGTTGATCATTCCTTACATAAATTTCTAAAGATTAAAGACCCTAAAACAACTAATGGGTGTGCTTAATGTATAGGTATATGCATTAACAATAATTCTAGTCTAACAACCAACGATTTCAAAAATACTATATTAACGGTTCATAATCATAATATGCCTCCTTCTATTCCAACAATAGGTCAAACACAAATAAAAAAAAAAATGTAAACAAAGTCTCGTGCCAAAAGTCTATTCTTGTTCTGGAAAAACCACACTGTTGCTCGATAAAATGTCTGTTGCTTTTAGCTTTCATCGCTTTTCTATTCTCACCCCCTCAGTGGACTCCTTCCTTATCAGAAAATGAAATTAAATATCCTGGAATCTGGAAGTTCAGATAAATTATTTAGTAGGAGAAAATTAACTGCAGTAACTTTTTTTTACTTACCCGGAGGCTACTTAAGCGCATGTCCGTGTCCGTTTGTATTTTCATATAACCCTGTTGCTGTTTCCAAACATAAAAAGCTTTTACTCTTCCAGAATTATTGCACTGTGGGAACAAAGTTTTCTGTTCTTGTTGGTCAAAAAGGTACGTTTACCTGGCTGGAAGTCTTCAGTTGTTCAGCAGCTGTCAATCGGTATTGACATTCTCTCTCGAGGCAAATTTTCTAATTCGTCGGGATTTCCATAAGAAATACAAGAAAAAAAAATTATCTTTGTATATTTTATGAGTTTTTCTTAGTTTTCCTTTTTTTCATTTCTATATAATCTGAGAAGAACGGTTTTTGTCTACGAAAAAAAGATACTTAGATTTTAGATACTCTACTATTTTATGTGGGCGACAGTTTAATAACCAGAATTAATGTTGCATTCAAAGTTACTTACGCATTAAAATCGGTTTCTTTGTCAGTCTTAGTTTTGGCTTGGAGTGATTAAGACGTGTATCTGTAAATATAAAGATACATTTGTATCTGGAGAGTAAAACTTGTCAGAATCCCCTGGTGAATTCCAAGGTGTCACACCATAACTACCACCTCTTGTAAAATAAAAATGCCCTTTTTGTGAGATTTCATTAATTTGGATACAATTTAAATGAGATTGAGATACAACAGAAAGGTGGCGCCAAACACAGTGATTTTTAAGTGGTCTCTTTTTTAAGTGTGTATCTTTGTTTTGAATTTATGTATCGATTCTTTCAAGAAATCTCAATGTGAGTCTTGAATAATTTTTCCATTAAAAGATACTCATTCTGTATGTAGTTTCACTTTTGAAGACGCTACGTGGGTTGTTGAAACTAGTTTGTTGTGACTTCGTTTGGAAACTGCAAGGGTTTTGGTTATCTGTATGAATTTGTGTGTTATTTTTCGCGGATGCAGACAAAAAATAATAATACAAAAAAAAAACTAGTGAATTGAGTAGGCCCAGCAAGTCTTAAAAAAATAAATGCATACAGAAAGATCTTGGTTAACATATGAAACACATATTTTTAGTTGGAATTGCATATGAAGTAGGATGTTGAAAAATAAGTGTACTGTGTATGTGTGGATAATGATTTAGTGAATTAAAATAGCGTTAAATAGTTTCAATTAATTTGTTTGGCGGATATCTAAAATAAAAAATATAACATAAAAATTCATATAAACCTACGTGAGGATAACTGTTTTCTGGTGAAGCGTAAATGGATTTTGTGGTTTCGGTTTTGCATCGCTGGTAAATCGTGTGTAGAAATTCAAATGAAAAATGGATAAATATTGACTTTCGCGCACCCAGAGTGGGCTGGCTGTAGAATAGATTTGGTTGGCTATTTGCATTTACCCAACTCCCGAAGTGGTAAGTTGATGACGCGGTTAGTTAAAAGGATTGTGTGGATTTTTGTTTTTAAATGATTTATTTTGAAAATGATTTATTGATTTAAACATTTGAATTTATAAATTAAATTTTAATTTGTATCGATAAAAATGATTTATTTTGTAGACAATGGTTTTATAGATTTTTTTTCGCGATAAAAATTCGTCGGCAGGTGGGATTAGTTAGTATAATACAAATAAATTAGTAGAGAATATTTATATTTTTCAAATCAATCATTTAAAATTATTAGGTAACAATTTCAAAGATAAAAATCTTACCTATGGTTTAGTTTCGCTATTTCATATTTTTTTTTATTGTTAATTTTGGCTAAACTTTACTTCACGGTAGCACGAATTTGCACACGCGGATACTTTTTGCCCATAGATATACGCTTAAAAACAATATATTTTACAATTTTAAAGCGAGGAAATACTTATTTATATTTTTAATTTTCCACTTTCCATGCAAAATGCATACAATAAGTGGTATTTTTGGGATTTTTATTAGAATTTTTTTTTTTTGTTGATTATTTCGGAAAAGTTGTTTTATAACTTAGAAAAGAGTTTTTTACTTCCTATTGTTGATTTATAAAGGGTGTTTTTTCGAGGTATAGAACTTTAAGTTGGCATTACTTTTCAAGACGGCGACCGATTTAACAGCTGTCAAGTGATTTATTTTTAATTTGGTTTGGCAATTCATCATGAATAGACTCACGCCTGAATAACGCTTGCAAATTGTGCAATTTTATTTCGAATCGAGATGGCCGTTGTTTACGATTTTCATAAGCGAATTTTGTTTAGCGATGAAGCGCACTTCTGGTTGAATGGCTATGTCAACAAACAAAACTGCCGCATTTGAAGTGAAGTTAATCCTCAATTGTATGTCAAAATACCGTTACATTCAGAAAAACTGACTGTTTGGTACGCTTTATGGGCTGGTGGAATCATTGGTCTGTACTTCTTCAAAAACGATGATGGCCACAACGTTACAGTCAATGGTGATCGGTATAGAGCCATGACTACTAACTTTTTCATTCCTGAATTGAACAATCATGATGTCCAGGAGCTGTAGTTCCAACAAGACGGCGCAAAATGTCACACAGCTCTTGCCACAATCGATTTATTGAAAGACACGTTTGGTGACCGCCTAATTTCACGTTTTGGACCTGTGAATTGGCCTCCAAGATCTTGTGATTTAACACCGCTAGACTATTTTCTGTGGGGTTATGTAAAGTTATTGGTCAATGCGGATAAGCCACAAACGCTTGACCATTTGGAAGACAACATTCGTCGTGTTATTGCCGATATACGGCCACAAATATTGGAAAAAGTCATCGAAAATTGGACGTCCAGATTGGACTACATCCGAGCCAGCCGTGGCAGTCATATGCCAGAAATCATATTTAAAATGTAATGCCACAAGATTATCTTTCGAATAAATAAAAAATCATGTCAATCGAATATTCCATCGTTGTTTTATTGCAATTTAAAGTTCTATACCTCTAAAAAAAAACACCCTTTACATTAAAAAAAAGTTATAATTCGTTCGAAATTTTGCATAACCAAAGCTGCACCCAACCAAACTCGCACCCACCCCAGATAACATAGTGAGCCAAGAAGGGGGGTTGCAGGGGGCAGCATGGCCCTCCTTACCCATCTCAACTGTTAGGGGTTCAATTTAATCCCGTTTTATTTATACCCTCCCCAACCTGTAAAAAAAAATATCAAAGCGTGCTACCGTGAACTTAAGTCGCCCCGGGATAAGTTAGCAAAACACAAAAAAAATTGGTAGAGAATATTTATATTTTTCATATAAATAATTTAAAATTGTTTCAATTTCAATGATAAAAATCTTTTGGTTTAGTTTCGCTGCTTCATAATTTTTTTTTATTTTTATTTTTTGCACCAGGAAATTTTATTCGATTTCTTCAGATTCGGATTCAGCGATCCACAAAACATAGAATTCGGAAAAAAATCCAATTGCATATTTTTTGTAACGTGAAACTACCGTTTGACTGGACTAGGAAATTTTGGCTTCTTTTTACATAAATTAGTTGGGCATTTTTTCATAAAATCACATTTTACTGCACCTTGAGGAGTTTTTGGTGATAAGGTTAACGATGCGGGGGTGCTGGCGGGTACATATGAAAAAAAAAATAGATGTGTGTTTAAAAAGAAGAAAACCAGGTTTCAGTGGCCTTTTCTTATCGCATCAAAACCTGTTTTCGAGAAAAACTAGAACACGTTCACACAGATAGTTATACTAAGCTTTCTTGGTTGTCATTTTAGACATTAAAATGTTAAAAATTTAACCTCCTCCCCCTTTTATTTATATTACTAGCTGAATATTGGATCGGAACCAGATTTTTACTGAAGGTAAAATTTTAAAAGACAATAATTAGTAACTCTCTGCTATCACTGTAACGTGGGACTTTAACAGGAATAAAAGCACCTCAAACTATACAATAAATGGAAATACAATTTTGGTGTCGTTTGCCAGCTAAAACGTTAACATCTGACCGAAAATATAGTTCCCACGACCTAGTTTGACATTTTTTCCCTTCAACAAAGTGTGAGGCATATAAAGTTATTGCTGAAACACTGACCTTCCGGTCAAATTAAAATTATATTTTTCTTATACGGATTTCAGATGAACACATACATATGAACATATAATATGTTTTTTACATTAATATGTACGTATACTGTGTAGTATGTGTTCCTCCAGCAAACATCATTAATGGACTGCCATCATTACGTCAATCTCTTATTATGTGAAAGGACATCATGTAGTGTCATGGTGCTGTCAGCAACTTCCACATCAGAGTTTTTCAAACACATATCGACTTATTCGACTTTTATAATGAAATCATATTGAAAGATATACAATCATTCGTTTCATGCACTCATAAAGTAATCTAACTTCAATAATTGGAAATATTTCTCTCTGAATTTTATATATAAGACGCAATTGGATGGAAGATAACTTTAATTAGTGTGATACTTATGCTGTCATCATTATATAAACACATTTCTATTCAGTGTTTTAAAATAATTTAAATTTTGTAATGTTATAATGATTAAATAACTTATAGTTAACCCTCAGGAGAAGAACAATTTCATAATCAAAAATGAATGTTATCCTTTAAAGTAACTGCAAGAAAGTTTTTTCATTAAATTAACTTTTATATCTGCCATTCAAAGAAATGCGAATATTTACATTTTATAAATAGTTCTTGACAAAAAAAAAAAAAACATTCAAACGATTAGTCTGAAGTTCCTTCCTTTTGTGCCTTCTACTGTTCGACAAACTTAAGAGATACAATTAAAAAAGTAATTTGCCCTTTCGCTTGAATCCAATTTTATCTTGATTTCTATCTTTTTTTTTTGTCAGTAAAGCAAACTTTAAGAATAAAACTTTACCTAACGAAGAAAACAAGAAAAAAATTGAACTAAAAAATTTTCTGTCAGAAACAAATTTTCCCGAAACAAGAGTTTGCTTCCTGCAAGGCATCGTTTTTTAAGAAGCATATCCCAAATGAGTCATCTATAAAAATGTTTTATGCGCTGAGCAATCCATTCTGATTGCCAATCTAATATAAATTTAATTTAAAAGTTTAGATGAAAAAATTCAATAGCGTATGGCGGCGTATACGTACTTTTTCTATATAAGTTTTTTTTTTGCAATTTATTCCTTTTCCGTCAGACGTTTCTACTAAACGTAATTAATTTATGGTTCATAAATAACTCTTGGCTTTTCGCAGTTTATATTTGTAAATATTTTTATATAATTTCATTAAGGCAATGTTATTTCTTTTTTTGCACCTGAATTACCTAGTCGTTATATTACTATGAATGAGTGAAATATTGATTTCTCAACCTAAAGCGCAAACAAAAATATATCTCAAACGTACATAGGTTGAAAAAAAACAAAAACCTCGAAATGAAAATAACCAGATACATTTGGGCAGGACCAACTTAAATGTATAGAAGCTAATAAAAGTAAACACAAATGAGCAATGAAGCTATTAAAACCGATTTTTATGTTCAAGTGTATAATCAACCCTCTTGGTTGCTGAATAAGTAGATATTTGAATAAATATCGTTTGTTTTTTTTTGTATTCACATTCAAGTGGATTAACACTTCGAATGGATAGATAAGTGAGAAGAAGAAAAATACTGCATTTAATGAACTGTTTGTGGAAAAGTTATATATTTTTAAGAATATATCGCTCTGCATGGTGAAGCGAATTCTTGTTCAATTAAATTCTGATAGAATGGCGTTTACATGTTAAGTGGTTTGTAATTCTGGCAAAAAAACAGGTGGCAATTAACATATTGGAATACGTTTTTTCAGGATTTTCAATATCCGCTTGCAGATGATATTATAAAAATTCCAATCATGTCAGTGGCTTTTGAAAGCAGAATAATTTTTGTATCATCCGGATGGGAATGTTTGGGAAAGAAATAATATTCGAACATTAATAATTCAATTTGAAAACAAATTGTCTTGTTTCTCTATAATATATTGAAATATCAGTTATGAATGTTTAGTTTTGATAAAGAGCTTGAAGACTATTGTTCTTTTTCATTTTGGAGGTATGCAGACACTATAACTAAGATTTTTTTTTTCTATTTTTTCTCAATAACGCTAAATACTGCCTTAGTTTTCTTCTGATATGAAATCTACACTCACTTAAATATACTTTAATAATGTATTGGTAGAATCCAAGATTCTTCTTAATCTTCTTCAAGTCTGCTGTGTGAATAAAACTTATTTAATAAGTATAGGAATATAAGTAAGCGAAGAGGAGGTCTGCATATGTGGCATGAGTTATTGCTTTACTCCTAAATCCTATAAAAATTCTGCACCATTAAACAATCACTCTTAAACTTGTCAACACCATTTCTAAAGTTAAATTCTTGGCTTGGTGTAGGCAAATAAGTTCCCGGGAACTTAGAAAATACCAAAAGATTTCGTACTCACTTAATTGTTCAGTCACCATAAAATTTGACCTGTGATAAATTATTAAAAAGTTAAAACAACTTTCAAAAATTTTTTTTTTGGTGATTAAAAAAGCAAAAAAAAGATTAGCGTTTTTTGCAAGCACAACAATTTTGGTGCATTCCCATGTGAATTTATTCTACTTTTAGTGGAAATCTATTTTACTTTTCAATGTGGAGTTGATTCCTACTCGTAGTGAGATTGTATTCCACATAAAACTGTGTGGTATTATTTTCACCCCAATGCAAAAAAGAATAAAAAAAAAAAAAAAAAAAATGGCCCAATTTTACTTCCCGGTATTTTCTGTATTCCCGGTAGCATACCCAAACAAGTTAGAAACTTTACATACCCTAACTTCACGCACCCTAATTCCTATAGTGAGCCTGGCAGAGGGTTGCAGAGGGTCAGCATGCCCTTACCAATCTAAACTGTTAAGGGCACAAGTGGTCCACCCAGGTTCACGTAGTTTTCAGTGAAAGTTAAATTATTTCTCACAGTAATTGGGAAACAACTCAACTTTAGAAAGTGAACTACTTTCTCACTTAAAAGTGCAAGAAATTCTAACCCTCAGAAAGAAATTAGAATAGAAAGTGAAATAGATTCCCACTAAAAATGGAGTAAAGTCCCATGTGGAGCAGATTCCCGTGTAGTACTTTCCCCGCACCCAAACAAATTACTAAAATATGTTTTTTATCAAATGGTTTTTTTTATAAAAAAAAACAAATAGTTAAAAAATTAAATTTTTGTTTCGCCTATTTTAATTTTTGAAAAAGTTTTTTTTTCTTTTCCAAAACCGATAATTCTATTTTTATCAAAAGAAAAAAAAATTTATCAAATTTCTTGTAATTGATTTTTTTCCGGCTGTGATTCCACAATATTTCAAAAATATTAAAACATTTGCCAACTTAAAAGTAACTTGCTAAAAGAACAAGTTTGTGCGACTCAGTCGTTCCCTTTATTAAATTAAGAATTGAATTTACAACCAAAATTAGTAACACGATTTTATTGTACGACCACTAATTTATTTTCAAATCAACCCAACCTCAAAACTTATTACGCGCAAAGTCCTTTAAGTGATTTAAAATTTTAAAAAATTACAATTTTTTTAGTTTGGGCTGATATGAAAATAAATTATTGTTCGTACAATAAAATGAAAGCAGTAATTTTTGTTGTAAATTCTATTCTCTGTTCAAAAAGTATAGTATGTAGCAACATTGTAAGATGCGTTACAAATTACCATGATCAAAAACATCAAAAGGAAGCAATGACCCCATCAAAATTAAAAATTCATATCAGATGATATTTTTCATAATTTTTTTTTTTGTGTTTTTTATAGTTCACAGTGACTTATTTCAAAAGTGGTTTGTAGTAGAAAGTAGGTATTTTAGACGGAATTCAGTGGGAGAAGAGTACTTTGTACTACTTTCGAATATTATAAACCCGAGTTCGAGAGTTTGCAGTAAAATATACTATAAGTAAGAGTATATTAGATCGTTTACAATGAACACCAAAGTTTTAAGAGCAAGAACTTCATGCTAAGTTGGAGAATTTATACCCTACCAAGTGAATCCTGCTACCTCACGGATTACATAGAAAATGTTTCAAGCTTCGATACAATTTAGGAGGACTTGTATGTGTTTTCTACTGCGTCTCATTGGGTCTTCTCGATAAGCATTTATTCTTGTAGCATAAAGAAACAGCGACTAAAATGATCAAATTTCTGCGATTATTTTGCTTGTCGATCCAAAATCTGGGTCTAAAACTGGACTAGACTAATACTGCTACTTTGAACAGTTCTTAAATCAAAAAAATTATTAGTTGAAACAAGGGATCTTAACTCCTTATCACAAAACTTTATTTTCATTCCGATCAACACTTTTTCTCAATTTCTGAGCATCTTTCGAGGGACAAATCGGATCACGTAAAGCATTCCACATTCGTGTAGTGCGGCTAAAGAAATAATCGCTGTACGTCCGAAGTTAGACTGTGTACGAGTATATCTTGCAGTGCAAGTATCATGGTTTAATTTTTTTCATCTGGGGAATTCAACTGTCTATTTCTTCGGAAGACTTTTCATAAAAGTTTCAATAATAAACAAATTATCCCAATAAAATTAGACAAACAAAGGGCAAAATTACGAAATAATTCGGACAAAGCTGAATTTTGCTGGAGACCTTTGTTTTTATGTCTTGAGCAAATCCTTAAAAGTACCCATGATTTGGCCCGGAGGTAAATTTTTGTTGGGGGGGGGGGAAAGGGGTCGAAATTCAGTTTTTTGCTAACTTCTCTGAAACTATGAACTTTTTGCAAACAAATGTTGTGGTAAAAATTGTAACTTATATGATTTTCTACAAAAAAGGTCTTATCACTTTTCATCGTACCAATTTCGAGAAAAAAGTGTTCAAATGTTACAAATATAATTGAAATCGGTTCAGCAGTTTTGAAGTTCCGGCCAAATCTTCGTTGTGTGCATTTTTAGCCAAAATCCTGAAATACATTTATATTAAGAAGAGAACAATCCAAGTAGAACGTACACAATGTTTCATTAAAATCGTATTAGTTATTTTCAAGAAAATGGCACATATGTTAAATATGCAGCACAACATAACATAAAACATAAAACAAAAATTATGATGATACATTATTTCATGGATAACATTTTTTGTATTCAAATAGTTTGTAACAAGAGCTAGTCCCTGCGACCCAGTCATGCATTTAATTTTTTTTTCTGTGGACTAGGCTTAGTGGGAAAACCACAAAAAATGAAACAAAAAGCTCCATATACGTGATAAGTGCAATGTTGTCTAAAAACAGGGTTCAGATTCTGTATTAAAAAACGATCAAACGTTTCGAACAATTTCCATAGCAGAAAACCGTTCGCACAGACGAAAACGTTCGATCGTTTTTTCATACAGAATCTGGCTCCAGACTTTGTAACAATTTAACACTTATTTATCGAAATTGGTGATGGTACGATGAAAAGTGTTACGACCTTTTTTGTAGAAAATTAAATAAGGTACATCATTTTTATTTTTTTGCAAAAAGATCATAGTTTCCGAGAAATTAGCAAACAACTGAATGTCGACCCCTTTTCACCACCAAACAAAATCTAGCTCCAGGCCAAATCATGGGTACTTTATAGGATTTGCTCAAGACATAAAAACAAAAGTCTTCATCAAAATCAAGCTTTTTCATGCAGAATTTTTTCGAAGTAAAATTCTAACTTTACTTCTTTAAAAAAAAAAAAAAAATAAATAAAAATAGGACGGTGTTCTACCAATACAAATTTCTGATTAGTGTTTTGCATTATGGATTTTCATCTCATATTGATATTGATTCCAAAATACAGACTTAACCGGGAACTTTTAATAAAAGTTAAAGTGTATGTACATTTAAGTTTGGAATGTCCTTTTAGACATAACATAAGCATATTATGTATGTACCTCTGATCTGATCATTATTGTCCCAAAAGATAAGCAACAAAATAATGAATAAAAGGAAACAAAATTTCAATTGAACCTTTGCATTGCAACAACAAGGGACTTAGGTTAAGTAGTTTCTGACTCATTTCCTCCATAAATTTTCTTTTCAATTTCCTTAAATCTTCTTTAATCCAAATGCCTTAACCCTTTGTTACGAATTTAATGTGAAGTCCCAACAAAAAATCCATATGAATGCTTTGAACTCTGTAACAAAATAAATTAAATATATTTCATCATTAAGGCATATACATATATAAAAGGAAACTTTAACAACAACAAACAAAAAAGGTCCAACAAAGCATCTGGTTCATTTTTATTTATATTTAAATGGTCATCTAAGCAGATTTTAAAAACCCTTTTTCTTTTATTGTAAATAAAGAGGATACAAAAAAAAGAAATATATATAAATTCAAAGTGTCGCATGCTTAATAATTTGTCTTCTCTTAAGGAAAGTAAATTTAAGCTTACAATGCATAAATAAACGACACACATAAATGTGATATGTATCTTTATAGTGTAAACATAACTCATCGACTCCTCTGTAGGGCAAACTTTAAGGCCTGCTTTACCGCAGACTTCCACTTTAGGGGCTTAGAAATGTAAATTAGCTGCCAAGAGTAAAGTCGAATGGGGTATAACTTTAAGGATATAAAACCTCATATAAGCCACATTTATGTGTGCGTAAAATATTATTTTCAACGTCAGAACCCAGGCGACAGCATCACCTAATCCAAATACAGGCAGTCTTCTGGAAGAGTTCTTCTATTCCATCATCATAATATTGTGACATCACATCCTACGTGCAAGTCTTCCGGCAAACAAAAAAATACAAAAGAGCTTGATGTCCCCTAGAGGATTCATCATCCACATTTTCTCACACCCTATCCTTACATCGTATATGAATCGTGTTATTCATTTGTCCCCAAAGGTAAAGTATTGTATGCCGGATACAAAGGAAAGGTGTGAATTTCCGGACCGGCCATTGGTAAAATAAATATGTTACGTTTTGGCTCTCTTCGGTATAATTAGGAATTGGAATGACCTTTTTCTCGCCTAAGGTACTTGCCATTCATTCATCGAAACTCTTTTATGTCTTCATGTTGTTTGAAAATCTTATTTGTTATATATTTTATTTGGGAATACAATTTGGAAGCTGAATCATGGATTTTTGTATCTTTTGTTATATGGGTTCTTCGTTGGGGCGCCATTTATGTTTTCTTTTTTTCATCTTTAATGGAATACAAATATATAGTATGAGGGATGATTTATCATCAAATATTTTTGATTTTCTTATTAAAAGAAATATTTTTTTTGGCTTTTCTATGGTCAAAAACTCGATTTTGTTTAAGTCATACAACAATGTCTCTAAAATTGTATTGCCTATGAGAAAATGTAACAATTCTGACTGATTTTTATTCTATATAATAATATAAAGAAATAGCTAGACCTTTTGGTTTGTTTGAACGTCTATTAATATTCTCGCTTGTGAGCTATGAATTCCAAAGAAATAAAACGCACGACTCGGTCGCACGAACTTGATCTTGTCGCAAACTATGGGATTACGCAAAATTCAATGTATTTAACTATGTAAAAAGGCAAAAGATATCGAAAAATGGCCTAAGTAAGTAAAATTTAGGAAAACTAAAATCGTAATATGGGTGGTACCCGTTATAGCCGGGCTAAAACAAAAATTCGAATTTCTCCTCTAAGGAATCATAAAAAAGTGCTAGACGAGAAAATCCGTCAAACCGTTTAGGTTGTAGCTCGGTGAACAGACAACCGCACATACGCACACCCGCAAATACGCACATACGCACATCCGCACAGACGGACCGACGGACGGCATGAAGAAACCTACTTTTTTGGGCTTCTCTATCATCGTAATGTCAGGTTTGATTAAAACTTCGAAATGTTTTTTTACACAAAACCAATACTTGCCCCTTTGAGCAAGTAAAAATAAAGTGCGCCCTTATAATTGAATTTCATTCATAAATACTCCACTTAATAAAATTTAATTTGGATATTTTTAGTCTTTTCATTGTTTTCATTTTTCAAACCTTTAAAATAATTATTCCAAAATCGTTCGAGTGGTATCGATGTAAATCGATGTTTAATTAATAATTTTTTTAAAAAAGTTTTTTGACTAATACGCTAATTTAAAGTTCTAAATAGTTAGCATTTAATATACAAAATATATACGATTATAGGTACTATTAGGCAAGTTAACCATTTGTAAAATATACGATCGATTTTGATAAAATTTCGTATGACTGATTTTTTGGCAACGGTGATGCTTTTTGTCAAATTAATTTTTTGAACTACATTTTTAACGGTACCTGCCATACAAGCGTTTCAGACAAATCGATTTTTCTCGTAAAAAATACTATCGATTTTGATAAAATTTTGTGCAATGGATTTGTAGCCAAGGGTTATGTTTTTCATGTTTTCCGAATAAGTTTACATATTAATGGTACCTGGCAAATAAGCCTTAGAGATAATCAAATTTTTCTCGTTGAAAATACCATCGATTTTGATAAAATTTTGTGTGACTGATTTTTTTTTCAATAATGAAGTTTTTCTTTGGAAAACTATTTTCAAAATCGCCTTATTCACGGTTGTCATAAACGCTTTAAACTCAATTTTTAGCGATTATTTATTATACAAAAAAGAAAATGAATAAAAATAAAAATAATAACAACAATTATTACTTATTGTTAAGTTTTATTTTTAATTTTAGTGGAGTATCAAATGAATGAAATTCAAATAAAAAGGTTAAGTAGCCTTTACTCCGATGTGTTTCGCCTGAGTGTGAATCATTCCATCGACCAAAATAAAATATGTGTCTTAGGAGAGTGTGGACGGCCTAACTGATGATGCCTACCGTTCACACTCAGGCGAAACACATCGGAGTAAAGGCTACTTAACCTTTTTATTATTTATTATAGTTTCCTGCTAAGGATACTAAGCCCCAAAGGTTAGTACAAAGTCACAAGAGCAAGTTTGTCCGACCCAGTTGTGCCTTTTGTTTATGTTGAAAATTTTTTTGAATAAAATTGTTGAAGCCGTTTTCGAGAAAATTAAGTTTCTTTATAACAGTTATATGGCAGTTACCGTTATTTGTCAATCTAAACATTTAATTTTTTCTTCTAGGGAATAGTCTACAAACCCTACTTACTAAATTTGAAGCAAATCGGTTCAGCCGTTTAGACTGTAAGTGCTGATACACACAGACTGACATACAGACAGTAAGACAGAATATCCAGAGCAACTTTTTCGACTTCGTAATCATTGCAATGTCATGTTCGATTGCGAAAATCATATGTATGCGATTAATCATTTATTCATATGTATGTGTGTATGTACTTTAGTAAGCCTGGGTTTGGATACCAGTCTTGGCAATTTAAATTAAGTGTTTTTCAAATAAGGAATCTGATGATTGATAAATAGTGTTCTTTTGCACAGGTTGTTTTTAATTCATATACTTTCTCAATGTACATTGAGCTATAGGGAAAAGGAAGTCTGCTTCCCGAAATAACGCCAGAATTAAGTTTTGGAAAAAAGGCAGAGATTTTTACAGGCTTAAAAGTGTTAAAAAAGCCAGATTTGGAAACTAGGCCAGAACAATTAGCAAACAAAAACGGTAAGCTTTTTTTCCCTATTTTTAGTCACAGAAAAAAAAATTAAAAAGTGTTGAAACCGCTTATAAATAATTTGCTTGGCCTAAAGGCTCCTCAAGTGACTAGACTATATTCATGCGTGGTTCGAAATATGTATGGTTCTTATCTCCTTTCTGTTAAGCCTTAATTACTTATTTTATTATTATTGCTCGGATGTCAATAGATTTAAAATTTAAATCAGGAAATAAAAAGAATATTTTTTATCTCCAGGGAAAAAGACGATTTAAATGATTTCCCGTGTGAGACAAGACTAAATATCTTATATGCGTCGAAATTTAGTTAGTGTCTTATCTGTTAAACTTAAGAATGCCAAATTCCATTGAAGGATGGCAAAGATGTGAAAGAATTAAAATTTCCCAAACAAATTCAAATAATCGTACATTTTTGGTGGAAGTGTTTTTTTTTTTTTTAATATCCCATGAGGAATTTCTGTCGATGTCTTTTGCTAGAAAACACTAAACACAACTATTTTATATATTAATTCATTTACTTATAACGAAAACATAAATTTATTGATAAAATCCTTTTTCTCCTCAAAATTTTAGTCTTTTCTTATTTATTATTTCTTTTTTTTTAATTGTATTGCGAGTTGTATTGTAAATAATTGTAATATTATTACATATCTATATATTGCTTTCCTGTTAGCAAACAAAATAAAACTTGATTAAGAAGTGAATAATATGACATCTAGTTTTAATCTGATTAAAATTTGGATTTAACAAGTGAATACAAAAATTAGAATTTAACAAGTGACTTAAATTTAATTCAATTAAAATTTTGATTTAATGTTATATCTGAATTAAATTAATAAATAATATATGACCACTACAGTTTAGATATTGTAGTTTAACTCTCTAATGACAATCAAACAATTCTTATATACATAAAGTTATGATGAGTTTAAGACGGCGGAGTCTTATCTTTTGGATTCAAAATAAATGAACACTCGATTTGAATATTGAATAATTAGGCATATCTTTATTTATAACAACAGCGGAACGCGTCTTTATACTAGCGAGGTAGATGAATGACTGAATCTTCTTTAGTGTTATTCGATGAACACAGAGTGTCTCAGCGAATACATACATAATAAAATAAAGATACTTATACATTTAAACAAATTATAACATGGGTACAAATATAATAAAGGGATACCTATACCTGGCAGCCCGTGTTAGTTTGTGTACAATCATTTTTTTTTTCGCTTACATGAGAAAGAATAATAAGAGAAGTATTTAATATTTTTTAATACAAAATTTTATTAGAACTTTTAAATCCTCTATGTAATCAAAGCTCGTATACTATTGCCATTTTAATAGTGTATACCTACATACATCCCATCATGTGTATTATAAGGAACACCCTTTCCAATAAATACTTAGATATTAAGTTCAGGACCACAGCGTGATGGATTGACATACATACATCAAATACGCGTACAAAAAAAAAAGGTTAGAATTTTAAATGGAAAACATTAATAAATCAGTCAGGTTCGAATACGTCTATCCTATAGAAGGAGCAAGGGTAATGCACATATATTGTACGACCGACGTAATGAAATGCGGATTTTAAGGGTACTCAAGAGGGTTTTGAATATGATTATCTCTTTGGTAACATAAATATATCCTTATTTACATATGTCGATTGTATATGCCATCAAGTTATATTTAAAATCAGCTATCGATTTTGAATTTAGACATTCTCAGTTACGAAGATAAAAGAGATAAAGATAAACCCAAATATTCATTCAAGAATACCTCGTTAATATTTAAGCACAATTTGAAATGCAAGAAAAGTTAATACATATGTTAATTTCGCTGGTGGATAAACTAGTTCAATTGTTGGGATTGACTGCATTATTATCAAGAAAACAGCAATCGTTTAATCTGACAAAACATGTTTAAGGTATGTAGTTAAATTCCTAAAGTCGATTACCAAAAAATGTCTGTTCTTTTGGAACAAACATATATCAAATTTAAAATGAATTGAATTCGAAGAAGATCATGTTTGACGAAGTTTTTCGAATATTTGTATAGCTTTCAACTTCTTATATTTAATTTTAGTACTTTGGATTTTAATATTCCGTATTGAGGATTTCAGTATTCAGGATTCAAGAATTCAAGATAATGCTCCGTTCTATTTTGAAATATGGATTCCCTGATCGCTTAATATCTCGTTCTGTCAATTCGTATTAGCCGTTAAGAATGATCAATTTAACTGATTTAAACTTATTTGTTTTTGGCTTTGAAGAAAGCCATTATATCTTTTCATTTTATAGATTTAGCGACAAAACATAGGGAGTCAGTTTTTTTTTTACATCCTGTTCCTGTACCAGTTATTAGCAATCAAACAAATGTCAAACATGTTTTAATATATTTTAATGAAAATATTTACTTTCTGAAAGTGTAGAAAACTTTTGCTCTCATTGCATATTTTTCATTGCACAAAATTAAATTTTTTGTTCTTCAATTTTCCTTATTTACTTTATATTTTTTTTTTCATATTTTATAATTTCATAACGAATTTCCCTACAGAAATGGAAAAAAAAACTCAGAAGGGGAAATGAAGTCCACCACTATACCTTCCTACGAACTTTCTACCAAGCTAATTTAAATATACATATTTGATGGTGAAGGAAGTAGCAATCTATGTAGTTAAAAATTACTACGAGAATATTTGGTATGAGAATTTAATTTAAATTAACTGAATCAACATTTTGTTCTGGGAATTTCATAGATTTATGAATAAATAGAAAGTTTATTTTTGGTAATAAATCTTTCGAATTCAAATGAAATCAAGAGAATAATTTTGAAGTTTTTATATAAACAGCACCTGTGTGTGTGCCAGTGTTATTTATATTGTTATTTTGTATTTGTAAAAGATAACAAGGATGTAACTCAATATAATATAGCTATAGAAATCATTCTGACTGCGTTGATCCTTTTTTAAGTTCGAATTTTCGAAAATATATGAGAAACAGTTTTGAAAAAACCTATAAATTATGTAATTTAGCTATCGAAAGTTACGCATTTAGTTTTCATAAATATTTTTGAGTTTCTTTGAAAATTCAGTAAAAAAGAGAAGAATATTAACTTTTGAATTTTATTGAAGCAAGGAAATGCTTGTAAACGTAGAGCATTAAATAATTTGTGCTTGACTGCTTTAACCTTATACACGAAATATACCTATAGATAGGTAATTTTCCCACTGACAATATGCAAGTTCAATTTGACAGGGTATTACACTAACATGGTCAAGCGTTTAATTCTGCAATTATAAAAAGGTACGAGGGGAATTAGCATAAACATGAGTTAACTACTTTCAAATTAAAGTAATTTTAAAATAATTTAAGAATCTGAACTAAATAATACCAAAATTGCTTTCCCGCAACAAGAAGAAATATTCCATTTAATATGTAGAATGAATTAAAATATGAGGTAAGCATAAACAAGCGCCAAATATAAGCTTCTAATCATTTTGACTTACCAGAAATCCGAAGCAGAAAATTTAAATTTAAAAATTTAAAAATCAAAAAAATTCATTGCCGCCAACCTTCGTGCTAATGTCGAAGCACTAAAAATAATTTTTATTAAAAAACTGATCAGATTTTTTTTCGAAAAACGAACTTTTTAGAAAATTATTTTCCTCAAAATATTTGATTGCATTAGATATTAATCGGGCATTCCAGGACTTTTTGAATATAAAATTCCGTCAAAATAGGTGCAGCCTTTTAAAAGCAAATCGGTAGGTATTAAAAAAGTACTGTTCTATGGCAAGTATCGGTAAAAAGTTTCTCCGGAAAAAAAATTTACATGAAAGAAAATTTACACCGTTGTTCCATAAGATAGGTACACTTTAACTGGTTAACGAGTGGTGACATTGACAATTCAGTCATAACATTTTGTCAAAATTGATCGGAATTTTTTTTTGAGATAAATAAAACTTCTTAGAAAATAATTTTTCAAAAATGTTTGATTAATTAGGCTAAACAGAACTTAAAGAATATAAAATTTCGTCAAAATCGGCTCAGCCGTTTAAAAAAAAACCGTTATCAAAAAGTACCGTTCTATTGCAGGTACCGTTAATAATTTTCTTCGGAAAAAAAATAGACGAATGACATCACAATTGACAACAAATCACTCACATAAAATTTTAGGAAAATCGATAATATATATATTTTTTTTAGAAAATGAAATGAAATGAAGTTTTCGTTGAATGTTTTTCGTCTATATGAGCAAGTTTTAATCATTATGCTCTGTCGCTGTGACCGTAAGGCCTAAATATCAAAACGACGCATTTTAGCGACGCATTTTTTTGGAATAGTTGTACGCGGGCCAACATTCTACCTATGCCTATATCGCTACCATGGATACAAAAGTCAATTTTGGTGAAGAATGACTTCTGTGGCCGAATTTGTTTGTATTTGTTTCTGTCTACTCTGTCTACTGCTACTTGAGAAAGCGAAGGAGAACATTTTGGGTGAAAACCGTTTAGCTTAATTATTTATTTAGACCGAGAATCTTAAATCTTTCTACTTTTTATTTTCTACAGCAGGACGCAGGTGCAAGCCTCAAGGCACTATAAACTACTTCATGGGGTCTACAAGTTTTAGCACCACAATGAATCCTTTCTTTTTCGACTAACTGTTTTTACTAGCTGTTGAAAAATCATTCCCTATAAACATTTTATTTTATTTTACGACTCTCATTTTCATCATCAGGAATAAGTTATTTCCGCCAAAAATTATATACAAAGCATTTCAAATCTCCTCCCCCTTGTAAAGGTAACAATTTACGACGTAATTATTTATCACTTTAAAAGTACCTACTCATAGTATTAAAGGACACTCAGTTTGCAAAAAAAAAAAAAAAAATACCTCTTAATGAAAGCAATAATTAATTCCATATACCACTCCAACTAAAGTGCACACAAGCAAATACAAATTTCTTAGAATTTTATCTCTAAGCTGTGATTGCTTTTGGTAGCTCTCCTCTAATACAGAGAAATGTGCTCAAAAATTAAATAATACCCACTCACAAATTCCCACACACTCAAAAAAGTTAATTAAGTGATGTTGTTTTCTAGTGAAACGTGCAAATCTCAGAATAACATAGACCAAAGCAAAAACATGTCCTTGCTTTTGGCACTTGACTATTCAAGCACTTCCCGACCAAAAACAGGACAACAAAAATAAAAAAAAAAACTTTTCAGTGATTTAATCACTAGCATCAAGGCCACAGGACATAAAATGATATTCCCAATTTAACAAACACACACATATTGGTAGTCCTTCCTTTATAGATAAGCAAGTGGTTGTGATTTTATGTCTGTGTGGTTGGTTCTATTTAGCTTCATTTTCATTTACAGGTCATCTGGTTTTGTAATTAAAAATAACGATTTTTTTTTTCTTCCAGGTAAAGGACATCCTCTCAGACAAAGTGGCACCTCCTTAAGTAGTCCACTCCAAACGAAAAAGTAGTCATCACAAAGTTTTGCCAACATGGTTTAACAAAATCAGCACAAGTTGTTCTGTTGCCGATAGGACAAACAATAGAGATGAGCAGATAGGGATGAGAGTCCTTGTATCGTAAGGTGACAGAATATCTATCTATCTCAAGTAAATATCAATATTGCAACAAAGAGAGAGAAAGAGGACAATGAAAAGTGGCAAGCTTGGTTGATTGCTCAATTCTTCTTGCTTATACGTTCTGCCGTCTTCATTTAACGTTTTGAATAAACAAAAGATAAAACCGCCTTAATTGGCGGCTTCTTCTGTCCTTGATGACAGCTTACCACTTAATTTGCTAGAAGAAGCCTAACACTGGCGTCCAGGAGTAGGAGTCCATTCAACCTCTCTCTTCGTGCAAGGCATACATTTTCAACGCAAAAAGGATACTAAATCGTCGTCGACATCGTCATCGTCATCGTCATCGTCATCGTCAGCGGCCCCAGGCTGACCTTTATTTCATTTATTACCAAAAGTTGGCAAACAGACCGCATATATAAGTAAACACAAAAATGGCAATGGAATGGATTACGGCCATTGACAAAAGGTAATGTCAACATTTAATGAAGGGAATATGTATGTATTTTTTTTTAAGAGGTTGTTGTGTTCCATATATTCACAGGTCCTTTCAGAACAGAGAAGGGTTGTTCAAAAAAAAAGGACCCCCAGAATGTCTGAAATATAAAACTGGAGGGACTTATTTGTTTTTCATATAAACATGTGTGGTTTGTAGTATTTTCCTCCCTATACACCCTCTAAAAGAGGATGCTTTGATTTTTGTTTTCTTTGTTAAGTCGAACAGAACAATTTTACCATTTGTGCTTGTCATGTTCCAAGCAAGCATTGTGCTTTTACAATTTATTACCAAACTTAGCTGGAATTAGCCATGTATTGCTTTTTCAAACTACCTACGAGTTAATCCCTCCCCAAAGACCATCATGAGTGGATGTATTTATTGGAAAGATAAAGTTGCCGCCATCAGCAACAAAAGCAAACCCTTGTCATTTTCATGTTGCCAATAGGTCTGGCTCGTGTTGTCTGTCTGTTATTTGAGATAGCCTTTACCAAAATATGGGGCAAGATTTATGATTTTTTTTTTTCATAATAAATAATGAGAGTGTAGATATAGATACGCTAAATTTACAGTCCAAGAATTCATAAATTTATTATTTGATAAGAAACTCTTGAGATGAAAAGCATGACAAAAAAAAATAAATAACTTGTGATTTTGTAAGCAGAAAGTCATACTTGTAAGTCATACTTGTAAGAAAAAAGAAAATAATGGAACATTTTTAGAGGGAATTTCTATTTTTAATTGATTAATTGTTTAGTGAATGAAAAATTTCAAATATAAGAAGATTTTAGTTCACACGCGTACAATTTGAAAATATTTGATAAGATTTGGCGGAAATTTAATACCTCTAATGTATTTAAAAAAATCTTTATGAACTTAGCATTAATATTTCAGGATTTCAAAGATGAGACACTTTTGGTATTAAAGCGTGCACTACCAATGGTAATGGATTTAAATGGTCAATAAGCGATTTGCACATGATTATTCTTGTGTCTAAAAGTTAACTTAGTGATTTGAAATTGCAAGTAATACTGTAAGTTATTTAACATTTTGAGTGGGATTTTTTAGTTTAAATTTTTGCAGGGGAGAAAAATAACTGGCTTTGGAAAACTCCTTACAAATCCTTAAAAATAAGGATTTCACGAAACATTCTATGTTCGGTGTTGCAACTCAAATGTTTCCCTTATAGATCAATCTCTTGTAAAAATGCTTTATCCGTGTTTTGTTTTTGGAAAATTTATACTTAGTGACGTAGCCGGTACAAAGATTTTCACTGACGAAAGATTGAGTATTGAATAAAATTGTTGCCATTTCTGTGCTTGCAGTTTTGCGCTTTGTTAATTTGTGGTTGAACAGATTCGCACGAATCTAATTTTGACATTTGCTAAGCATTCAGGGCGAACTGTCATCTTGGTGATGAAAGCTTTGACATAAATGTTCTTACTGTTTCCACTGAATCTTACAAATTTAATTTGGACATTTGCGGAATATTCAGTGCAACGATTTTTCAACAGGCCCTTACAAATACAATTTTGAAATTTGTATATTATTACAGTTAGGACTAAACTGTCATGAGAAGCAATACATTTGACATTTTGCAATTTAAAAGATATTTACGAATTTAATCTTAACATTTGGATTATTTTGTGCGAACTTTCATTGCAAAGCGATAAATAAATCTTTAATACGTTTTAAAGTAAATTTTACTTTTTGTTCCAGAAAATCGAAAATAGAAACCAGAAATTGAGATGTTTACCAGATACTGCGACGAAATTTAAAAAGAGTGTATATACAATCGAGTTAATTCATTAAATATGTGCAAATTATATCTATTCTACGACCAAACCCCATTTGCTTTTGTGTCAATTTCGATAGCTGCAAAATAACTAATATTCATTTATATGTCAAATAGTACAAAGCATTTTGTTCTTTTCAGCATACCTCCCAGTTTTTACTGGACGTCGCCCATGAGGTTATGCAATGAAAAATAAAATTCAACTAGCTCTCTTCTCTATCCATTGTACCAAAACAATTCTTTTCTATCTTTCTATTCCTTCTGTTGTCTAACTAGTGTCGTGCAACACCTGTTGCATTTAAAAGGCAATGTGCCTTACAGACACATAGTTAAAATATTAATGTCTGTAAGAACGCCAATTTGCAATTCATGATAGGAATTATGTTATAAAATTCAACTACATATTTCGATTTGTTCTTCCCAAAATACAAAAACGAGGCTGCCAATGCAGCTGCGGATTTTTTTTTTGGGAATTTCACTATGAAACCTTTTTGAAAAAAGTGCCGCTGACAAAATGACATCCAAGTGTATGTTTACCCATGATTCTGACACCATATTTAAAGTGGAATAGTTTACTTTAAGTCTTTAACAAATAAAAGGTAATTATATGAGGAATTTTATTTCCTGTTTCTAAAAACTTTCTTTCATTGTAATTAAAGACTCGAAACGTGACTGACAAGATTCTATTAGAGAGCCAGACTGTAATCTATTATCTTCCATCAACTAATATATCTTCCGCACGTCTTCTACAACATGTCTCGATATAATTGCTTAAATGGCCAAAACTTTTATGCTGTATCAATAAAAAAATAAAGAAAGAAAATTATGATTAATTTCAAAGGATACGGAAATATCTCTTACTATAACGTCAACCCCATACGCAAGCACGTATTCATATTCGTACTTACATATATGGTTGATTTAACTCAGCGATACCATTCAATGTCCTATAACTGTCATTATCATATAAGTCAAAATATAATAAGTATACCAACATCAAGGTCAGCTGATATCAGCTTATATATAAATTAAAATGCATGTAATTGAGAAACTTATTCGATCCAATGTCGCATAACAAATTCATTAACACAACATTCCAAAGGGGGCATTTAACTTCAGTTACTTGATCACGTTTTGTTAGACTATTATGGTATTTGGTTGGTATTAAGGTTCATGTCCGCTCTCCCCAAACACTCAATGACCTAGATTTGGTTTTAATGGCAAAACTTTCTAAAGGCGCCCGCATTATCAAAGTCATAAAAGTAGGCAGTACAAGTTCATTCGAACATGAACAAAATAAAAGTTTCAGCCCCTTGAGTCTATTTAAATGAAGCTAGGGGTTGTATAGATATGTGAATTAGGCTGACTTCGGAAAACATTATTTTACCTTCAGGAAGCTGTCTTTTATTGATAGAAACATTCTTAAGTGTCCGTCGCTTACAAAAATAAAATCAAACTTGAAGACAGGGTGTTTTGTACAAAGGAAGTATCAAGTGCAAGAAATTCAATTGAAAAGTTAGTTTTAATAGAACTTCGCATATCGGGATGCAAATACAACATGTGAATCTTGAGAGACCATGGAACACCCTTCCTCTGAGCTAAGGGGTTCATTTTTCGACCATAGAAGGTAGCATGAGTTCTATCACAACTACCATGCATCGCCACTTCATCACGAGAAGCTAGATTTTTGGATCTCCTTGTTGCCTTTTAGCCACTTATGTCTGATATAGTGTAATATCTGCCGACTTTTCATCTTCTTCTTCTTCTTCTTCTTCTTCTTCTTCTTCTTCTTTGAAGATTGAATCAAACTTTTGTGAAACACCCTATGTTAAAATGATTTTTACTTGCGATTATAGGTACTATAACGCAAGTTTTGTATTCGTAAAAAAAAAGTTCTGAGATAAAAATCAAACATGACATTACGATGATAGAGAACACGAAAAAAGTAGGTCCAACAATTCTATCTGTCTGTTTGTCTGTCTGTCTGTCCGTCTGTCAGTCTGGATGTATCGACACCCTACAGCCTAAACGGTTGGGCCGATTTGATTTGTATCCTAAGTCTGAAAATAACGTTACCTTTCATATAAACGTAACAGATAATTCAATTTTTTTCGAAAAAAATACGATCGATTTTAATAAAATTTAAAATGACTGATTTTTTGAATTTTTTCGTTTTAGACAATTTCATTTTTCTCTTAAAAAATACGACCCTATACGATACGATTGTCAAAGGTTGTGTTTTCCATTTTTTCAGAATAAGTTTACATATTAACGGTACATGGCAAATAAGACTTAAAGACAATCCATTTTTTCTCGTAAAATATACGATAGATTTTTCTTGAAAAAAGTACGATCGATTTTGATAAAATTTTGTATGACTGATTTGTTACCAATAACGAAATTTTTCGTTAGAATTTTTTTTTCAAAATCACCTTATTAACGGTACCCACCATATAAATTTTATAGGAAATCCGACTTTTCTCGAAAAAAATAAGATCGATTTTGATAAGATTTTGTGTGACTGATTTTTTGCCAGTAAGGAAGTTTTTCGTCAGATTTTTTTTGTCAAAATCACCTTATTAACGGTACCTGCGATATAAACGCTTTATAAACTATTTTTACTTCCGATTATTTATCATAGTTTCTTGCTTAGTATCCTATGCCAAAGGTTAGTAATCTTACACAAGAGCAAGTTTGTCCGACCCAGTCGTGCCTTTTATTTACAGAATGTTTTTCCATAATGGTTCAATTTTTATCGGCAAACTTTTTGTCTAAGTGGAACGGTAACTTCCTTCTAGATATGCTGAACACAAGACTATTATGAACCGCTTCTTGATGTATGTAGTTGCGTTTGCACTCTATATTCAAAGGACATTTAAAAAAGGATACTTACTCTATCAGTTTATATAAAGGGAAGAAGGTTGATGCTTCTGCAAAAAGTTCAATACGTCTCCAGCACACTATAAAGGTGCGTCTTATGTTGATGGCTGATGCTGATAAGTGTCTTCATCATCTCCATCCTCATGTGTATATAGATATGTTGCCTTACAACAGTGCTCATTCGAGGATTTACGTTGTTTAATGTTGATAGCAGCTGTAAGTTGAAAAGATCCCATCCAATTCAAGTCCCCGTTGTCTTATAAATTATTCATACAATTTAATGCACGATATGACTTTCGGGTTGAAAAACGGAAGTTGGTCGGGTACTTATAAGAGTATAGCGGTTGATGATGGTATAAAGCTGTAGTGTGGTTGCCTTGCCAGTTGCGTTGCTGGTTAAAGCTTGACGAAGACAATGGAATTTTAATTGTTGAAACAATTTTATGAGAGTTTGCATTTTTTTTTCGTTTCGTTTGCAAAATATTCAGCGGAAATTAATAATACTAAGGGTGGACTGGCGGGTAGTAGGTGCGATGGGCTAAGCAAGGAACATCATGGGATTTTCCAGTGAAAGAGTAAATGAAAACTGCCATAGAAATAATGAAACAGGATACGGAAGTTCATCTGTCTTCGAACGGAAGGTCTGATTATAATTTAACAAAGCGACTGTCCTGTGTGCCATATTGTATTTTTTTTTTTTTTTTTGTGCAAAAAAGGTTGGGATAATTAATTTTTTTTTGTTTCTTCATCTCCAAACTCTAGAGCATGGCATATTAAAGTCAGTTTTTGCTTTATGGAGGTATAATAATAATGAACGTTAAGCTGCGAAGTTGATCAAAGCTGCGAGTTATTTGGAAAAAAAAAATATAAAAAATTATCAATTTAAGTGCCTTCGGGGATTTATTGAAGGTGTTTTATTATTCTCATTAACTTTTTCATGTTTATGTACGTTTTTTTTTACCATGAAAAGGGGAATATTCATTTTAATTATTACGTTTTACACATATACCAATATTAATTTGTGTGAATTAAATAATTAATTCTGTTGGAGCTTTATTTTGAAGGATTTTTTTCTTTTTTTTGTAGAATTGAAATGGGAGGAAAGTGCTGACGATTAAAATGCTTTCGTAAAATCAATCTTCAGTCTTCGCAGTAATTATTGTCTCTGTTGTACATTTATACATTTATGTTTAGAATTTTCATAAAGCTTATTTTATTCTGGGGCGTTTCAAAAGGGTGCCGTGAATGAACGCCGAGCGAAATGAGATCAAAGGTGGAAATTCGGACTTATTATAATACACACTCTCCGAAGGTGAACTTCAAAGTTCGGCTGCATAATTCACCGTGCATTACACATTTCCTTGTGGTACACATTTCACTTCCTCGGAAAATTCAATGTAGTGAACAATTCACTGTATCAAAACAATGCTTTTTCTTTAAAAAAATTTAAATACTATTTTTTATAATTTTTTTTAAACAAATTAAAACAAGGTCAAAAATTGTTAGCTGGCGAAAAATATATATGGTGAAATTTGTATAAGCATTTAAAAAATAAAAATTTCACCATAACAGTGAATATCTATATATGTATTTTCACAACAGTAAAAATTGTGTACAACAGAACATTCCACCGTAGTGAATTATGCACAGTGAATTAGCCGAATTGTTTTTGTTTATTTAGACACTTACATCAAAAGTTTCGTTTCACACAGTTTTAAATATGAAATCAGGGCAAGTGCTCCACATCCTCATGGGAATTTATTGCAAAGTAAGGGGCATGCTTTAACCCCCGTTGTCATTTACATAAAAACATTTGTCTGCATCGAGGTGGGAAAGAATACCACTTAGTTTTAAGTGGTATACAATCTTACTATACGGGTGGAAATTTACTCCACATTGAAAAGTGGAGCAGATTCTAACTAAAAGTGGAATAAATTCCAGTCCGTCCGTGCGGCTTGCAAGATTAACCACACAATGTCTCAAGGTGATCTGATGGACAGATGGACTTTATTTCTTCGTCTTGTCACAATAGCAGTTTGCCTTAAACAAACGTGACTGGTAAAAGTAACAATAATTGATCATCCATTTAAGGGAAATGCACCAGTCACCACGACTGTTAAAAGTCGACTGATGTCTGCTAAAAATAAAATGAATGTCTTACATCTTAAAAAAGGAAATTATATTTTCGGTTACATTGCTAAAAAAAGAGAAATAAGTATATTTTGTTTCGAACTGTTTATCTGGTTTTAGGTTAAATAAACGTCTGTTTTACAACGAAAAATTAATTAAAATGTCTTCAAAAGATTTCCCGGTATTAATTCAATTCTGCGAAAAGCAAAAAGGTAAAGCTTCACCCACATTTCTTTTTTATTTTTTATACAAAGTTAATGTTAAATTGTGAAGGTAAGTTTTAAATAGAAAATAATAAATAACATTTAAGGACTTCAAAGAATAAATGATTCTATAACTAAAGAAAAGCATAAATTATGCTACATCAATACATGTTTATAGCTCTATATAACCTCGCAATCGTCTTAAATTCTCGGAATTGCTTCTTGAAATAGCAATTTTAGGCAACATTGCAGAACCGCAAATTATATTGGTACTTTTATTTATATATTTCGAATAAAAATTCATTTTAACAAAAGCCAATTTAATGATTACCTATTTTTGTTTTTTAGAAGTGCCTCCGAATTTAATGATTTATTTTTAATTATTCCTTGTTTCATTTAAAATCATAAATATTTTATTAAATGGACTTTGATAATTTCTTTTAACTAAATAATTATATAGAAAGTTGTTGCTTAACTCAATCAAAGGGTTGTGTGAAATTTTTCTCAAAAAACACAGTTTGAAGACCAGAATTTTGAAAAGCAGAATTTTCAAAAATTAATTTTTGTTTTAAAAGCAGATTTTGAAATAAGTATTTAGATCTTGGTTTTTTGAATGCAACCAAATGGCTATAAACGTAACAAACCATATCAATACCTCACCTCTTCTATGGGTAGATAAGATGGATCAAGAGAACTACATGATATTTGCAGGAACCTTTTCTCTAGCCGTGTAGGCGGGCTAAGTCTACTGCTGGCATCATGTTTTTCCCTAAGTTATAGCGATCAGGAAAACGAAACAGGAAAAACTTTTCAAATCAATAATTAAATATGTTTTGATTTTATTTGAAACACAAATGCTACATTTATCGATGACAAATGACTCCCAGAATCATTTGCGATGTTAAAATTTTCAATAAGGCACATATATTTTGTAAAAAATACATTTAATTATTTTCCTGATGGAATTTCCGTACGGAAAATAAAGTTCCATCAGGAAAATAGATTAATTACTTTTTTTACAAAAAGTATTTGTTCAACTGAAATTCTAATCATCTACAAAAAATCTTTGAGTTATTTGTCATCGATAAGTATAACATTTGTATTTTGATTCCAATAAAAACCTAATAAATTATCGATCTGAAATTTTTTCCTGTTTCGTTTTCCTGATCGCTATAATCAGCCCCTAAATCGAACTGATCTCAACGGAAATTAGGTCCTACCCTAAGCCATCCAGCACCCTGCCTGTTTAGGTTTTTGGCGAAGACAGACATATCGGAGCTAACAGCCTGGCATAAAGCCTGGTGGGGGGTATGGGCCAGTTCCCTTAGCTGAGGTACTCGAGGATTTCTTATTTTCCTATGGGAAATGGTAATAAAGGGATCAACTCCCAACGCAATTCCACACCTTAATACACCATAGTCACCAAAACGATATCCCAACCTCCACATAATGATAGGTCTCATGAGTTTATGGTATCAAAACGGTGCACCTAGCTCTAATTGGGTTTTTATTCTAGATGAATAGCCGCCATTCCTACCTATGACTGCATGAGGAAACTGAGTTAAGCCGAAATTCTGATCCAGAATTCATGTTGTTTGTTAACACTATACTTTCAAAAGTATTTCGGGTTCACATCATTATATGAGGTTCTCCAAATAGGAAAATGATTTAACATAGGCTTACTTTTTACAATGAACAAAAACTCTTACTAAGGTAATAACAAGCAATTACAATATAATTCCAATTCCAATGCAATATACGTTTTCACCGTTCAGAAATCTTTATATGTTTTCATGACCATGAAAGTTGGATAAGTCGTTTGCATAGCAATTTCGTTTAGATTTTCATTGATAAATTCATCAACAATTTCCTTCTATAAACAGGAATTCATTTGTCAATTTTTTAAAAAATAAGAAATTCCTTTAAATAACTTGATAAATAAGCTTAATTGTATTGTTAAAGTTCTTATTAAAAAAATTAAGTTTATTTTGTAGACCTCTTGGAGCATACAGTTTGATCCTGGAGACTTTGCTTTAATGAAACTCATTCAATAATAATAATTGATCATCTGTATACAGAAAATTGATGCATCCTCCCCTTCGCTCTAAAGAACGATGATTTAAATTCAACTTTAAAAAAAAATCGAATTTGATTTATGGAACGATTTGATTGTTGCGTCATCACTGGCAAGCTTACAGTACAGTACACAGATTTGAGACAAATGTGTCGGTTTGTGTCTTCTATTTGCTTAAATATTAAATAGAAATCATTGCATTTTTTTTATCTAAGAGATAATATCATAGAACACAGATATAAATTAATATTGGCTTTAAGAGTTTCCTCTTAACGAATAGTACTCAAAGTATTGAACTTGATTTCTTTATGTTTTCCCGAACAATCGGTGTTAATCCTCACAAACAAAAAATAATCATTATTTAAATTTATTTTTTTTCCTGAACTTTATTTCCCTCATTCCTAGCTTTAATAAAAAACAAAAATTTCCACTCGTTAAGTGAACCTGTCAAAGTTTGAATTATTGTTAATGGTTTTTTGAATTGAGTGGGGAATAAAGGTATGCACATCAGCCAGACGAAAACCTTTTAAGAGCAACAAAGTTCTTTTGTTTTAACTTTTGGCAGGATGAAACTTTCAAAAAACTTTTAAAAACTTCAGTTTCGACTAAAAAACATCTCTGACAAAAAAAAACCCTTGTTTATATTTTCATATATGCACTGCTGAAAGTAATCGATTTATTCAATAAAGTCATGTTTTTTTGTTCGCGCACTACACATGAGCGTGTTAAATAAAATAAATTTTTATTGTTTTGGTGGTTTGACCTTTTTTTTATCGATTTTAAATGTGTTTTTTGTTTTACAATTTGACTAAAGGTATATAATGGTGTGCAATCTAACACTTTTAATTGCAGAGAGTAGTAGAATGTAATATTTTTAACTTTGTGGTTGGAATTATTTTAGTAATTTCGAAATTTATATTAACTACATATACGTAAAACAAAATGTAGGATTTTTTTTACTTTGTCTGAGTTAATTAAGATGTCGTTAACGAGAAAGTCAAAAGTTAAAAAAAAACCGTTATATCATAGGTAAACTGTTTAAACTAATTTTTTAGGAATAACGGTTTCAACAGTCTAAAAGGTCTTTAATGACGTATCACTCATGTCAAGTTTTATCAAAATCGTTGAAGCCGTCTTCGAGAAAAACAAATTTGTCGATAACCGTTATATGGCAGGTACCGTTAGTTTTAGGCCTAGAACAAAAATTCCAAAAACCCCCAGCGCTGACTTTAAAGACCTTATATACCAAATTTAAAGGATATTATTGCCATTTAGGCTGCAGATGCGAATGACAGACAGACTGACAAAAAGACAGACCAACACACAGACAGAATTTCCAGACCCACTTCTTTTGTCTTGGCTATCATCGTAATGTCATGTTTGATTGTTATCTCAAAACTCTTTCTTTTTGCAGGAATTCATAACTAGTAGGGTAAAACCGGGTGGATTTGCCAGGATTTAGGAAAATTAAACCTATACACATAGCTCTTCCGGGGTTAAAATTTTCTTGATATCTTATACGACTCTTGACTTTATTAACCTCGTTTTAAAGTAAATTTCGTCTTGATACCTTAATAATTTCTATTTTTTATGATTAAATGAAAAAATAAGAAAAGTCATGTAGCAAAGCCTACCTGGTGCGGATTATTTGCCATTGGGGGGGGGGGTTTGCCAGGTACCTAAACATAAAATTTAACGCAATTCAAATCCTATATCTATGCTTTTTAAGGATGCGCCTCTTAAAAACTTACCGCTGAGTTGGATTTTCCATTAGAAAATGTAACCCATGGGTTGAATTAACCATTGGTAAAAGTACCCCATAGGGTGGTTTTTCCAGGCAAAAGTCTCCCCACAAAAATATGGCAAGGCTCCCCACAGGGTGTTATATTGCAAATCTTTTAATAAAAAGATTAGTGACACCCACTGTTGCGAAAAGTACCAACCCCAATTCTGGGCAAAATTGCAAAACATGAAATTCACTGCATTCTAAAACCAACGTCACTCAACAATATTCATTAAATAAATCCAATACACACAAACAATTTAAATTTAAACAGAAGTTACGGACGAGACAGAAGAAGAACAAAAGAGAAGATAAAAAGGAATAAAACAAAATTTTTTGATTCCTCAAATTGAAAATTGCTAAAAGTTGTTCCTTTTGCTTAACTTGATGTTCATTATTATCGATACAAAAGAATAATTAAAATTTAAATTACTTCAAGAACTTAGTTTGTGTTTTACTAATATTAAATTTCCAACACTCACATTATGCCCGGACTAAGGCCAGCGTTAAAATGTTACCAAACATTTTAGTCGAAGACTTATATTTATAAATCAACCTTAAAACAGTTTGGTATATTTCCACGTACTCAAGCAAAAAGAAAGGCAAATTTAAAAAATATATTAATGTTAAAAATCTCATTTAATACAGTTCGCACATCAAAATGCTAAACATTTATTCACCTCAACTTAAAAACAATTGTTTTTGTTTGTCCCATTTCGGGTATATGGGTTTTTTATTCAACTTTGAAGATTGGATCAAAAACACAGCATACTTTTAGGAGTTAAAATTAAAATAATCAATTTGTGTTGGTATTCAATTTTTTTAAATGCTCATAACTTTTTTCATATTTATTTTAGCAGCAAATAAATGTTATCACTGCTGAGGCGATGCTGCCAAAGTCCCACATATATTGTTATATGTGTGACTGCTCCTGTATACTTCACGGTCGTATGGCATCTCTCTTCTTTTATACAATTTTTAGAGTATTATTCTGAAGAAGTTTATTTCCACCCTGACGAAATTAATGTGTCTAAGCTTTTCCTTATCCGCACAATTCAAATGTTGAATACTTTTTTAGGGTCAATTTTCCCCTATCATTGGAATGGTCAGATATTCAAAACCGATTTGAATCGTTATGACATTGCCATATTTTAATAGATGTTTCTAATCGCTTGCTCTGTGATAAATTATATATTTTAAGGATGTTCATAACCCTGTAAGTGCGCACAAATTATAAAAAAACAGTTTGCCATCACATTTTCATCGTTGAGAAAGTAGATTTGATTTCCTAATTGTTATCATACAATCAATGGTCGAACAAGTTTATGTTATTTCAAATATTTATATTAAAAGAAATATTTTGCAATTACTTAATGATATTTTAATACTAAAAACGTCCACAAGCGCACACATTATTTCAAAGAATTTAACTTATAAATATTTTTTTTTTTTTTATAACATACTTAAACATTCTAAAGTCCTGAAAGTTCAAAATATTTTTTGCACAACAAACGTCAAATTTTATGTCAAACCGAAGCTTTATGTTCGAAAACAATTTCCAACAAAGTTAAAGATTTTGAATGTACCCAAGCATTTTTGAAAGTTGGTAGGTATGTTATTATTATAATTTTTTTTTATTTCATGGATTCATGGAATCGTTTTACTAAGGTTTTTTTTTATATTCACTTAAAAGGGCATTTATTTTTATGAAGGAATGGAAGCCATTTACTTAAAGTCTAACAAAGTAATGTTGAACACGTCGGAAAAAGAATTTACTTTACACTGATTTTTGTTTCAGTTGAAAAGTTCTTTGATTCTTTTTTTTTTAATGGAAACCATTTTTGTTGTTTTTATTGTTAAACTTGGATACCGTGGTGTTATTGAACGTGACGATTTGAGGAGGGATTTTTGTTGAACTGAAAATTTAATGCTTAAACATGTAGTTAAAGGAACGATTACGATTTTGAATTGTAAGAAAAAACACAGGAAATTGACCATTGAAATGGTTTTACGATCAATCAATTTAATGTTTTAATTTTAAAGAATAAGCTGTAAGCTATGGTTCAACCTATTTGGATGATTTACTGAAGCAATTTTAGGGAAAGTCACTACAAAATTGTTGCCAAGAAAGCATTTAACACATTTTATGGATAAATGATAAAGTAAAGCAAAATTTATGGTTCCAGGTTATAAATATTTTTAAAAGGGAACATTATTTGCAGAAAGTTGGTTTATTTGTTTTTAATGGCTCTTAAAAGATATATATATGGATTTTTTTACGAACATAGGATGGTGATTGAAATTTAATAAAAATATTGAAGATATATTTGAAAATTTATAATTTATATCTACCAGAAGAAGTGATGACTTTACGAAGTTAACTTTATATTGAATGACACATATCTAAGAATAAAGCTTTTCCTCGCTTTTTCTTATAATATGCGTGCCCTTAAGAGGCTATGAATGAATACTCTCATAATTGACTTAAGAGCAGTTAAGGGATAGGACGATCCAAGTAATGCAATCTACGGGTTTTTTTTTACAGAATTCGATCAAGAAATAAAAAAATTCCCCGCCAAAATCCATCTTTGTGAGAATTTTTTCGTAATTGTTTCTCTTTTTTTTTTGTTCAATTTTGCTGTTCTATATTCGTGGAATCACACGATTTTTTTTTTATAATATGAGCGCACTCAAAGCGTTATGAATACCCTTATGATGATTTAACACAGTGCGAGCGGTTAGGAAAATTGAAGGGTAGATGAAAGGAGATACCGATGCAGATTAGTTTTAAATGTCTGAGTATCACAATGGGAGGGAAAAATTGAGCCCACATTCTAGTTGTGCGGTTAAAGAAAGAATCTCTGTACTTCACTGTACGTCCGAAATGGGGCTCTAGGGTAAAATGATGAGCATTCCTTGCAGCGCGAGTATTACGGTTGAATTATTTCAGGGGAGGAATGCAACTGGCTATTTCTTCGGACCACTCTTTATAAAAGTACCGATAAAATAAGGAAAGACAAGAAACGTTTCGACGATGTTCAAGCGATGTGAACGTTTCCGTTATAGTCCTATCACCAATCAATTTCAAAGCTCTTTTCTGAATTATATCCAGTAGCTTCAGATAGGTTTTAGGAGCACCAGCCCAAACATGAGACTTATACTCAAGCTTTGGACGGATGTATGCTTTATAGATAACCGCTATATAACAGTGATTTTATATACTACTCCATACCCTACACGTCAACTCATAAGCCCAAATTTTATTGATCCCATAACTCAAATCCTTCAATTCCTTTATAAGACCTTCCGTATTGTACACAGCATATAACTTCCATTAAATAGTAAATGAATTCTCCAATTTTAGGATATTGAAAATGCCATTATGGCTTACAGGAAGTAATTTATTTTACTAACATGCTTGTCGCGTGATTTCCTAACATATCGTGCTCCAAATTATGACACATGCTCCAACTAAATATTTCTGGCGAAAAATCAATATTTTATTATAACCCTTTTGCCAAAAGACAAGCCTTATTCTGTCGGGGCAAAAAACCACATTGCCAAAATGTGTTTTACTCACATGAACTACTATATGGTGTCAACTGCTAACATCATAAATGACATTCTGCAGTAACTATAAGCTCGCTCAACTTTTTCCTTATGCTATCAAAACATTTTATCCGTCATACTTAATTACACTCCTCTTTATTCCCCTTGCAGGCCTTGTGATAGAAATTTACGAGATGCGGAGTTAATATCCTGCCGCCTGAGACGCGTCGAGCCATTATGTCGTCTCCCGGGATCGGCGCTGCAACAACTTGCAATGTGTGGATTCTACGAGGACTTGGAAAAAGGAGTCACCCGTGAGTATAATTATATGAAAAAAGTTTTTCCTTTTTATTTCCACAAAGAGACAGCATGTCATAATTAACATCCTTTGACTCTGTGTAAGACATTTTTTTGGTTTGTCCTAATTAAATTATTTATGGTTCTTTCATTTGGCACATCCTTCCGGTATAATTTTTCTATTTTGTTATTCTTGTATTTTGAAATTCTAAGGATATACTAAATAATTTTAGCGGTTTACTTTTCAACCTTTTACAAACCAACTGAATCCTTTTTGTTTTGTATTTCTAGTTTTTCGTGCTGGCGAACAAGGACGTTTCTGGTATGCTGTCCTGGGTGGTTCGCTAGAGGTCAGATATCATGCTCCCGATACTGATGGCAAGGTAAAGTTTGCATTAATTTAATTTGTACTTCAGAGATTTCTAATGTTAAAGTAGGTTTTAGCGTTGGTGTATTTTTGGCTTAAGGGCTATAGGGCGAGTTTTTAGGAAGCGAAGCTATACGGAGAAAAAAAACATTTTACAACGTTAAGCTGTGTTTTTGATGAAGCTTTTAGTTTAAGAGTTGTTAATTAAATTTACAGCATAGTAGGTGTTTGTTTAGCCTCAGGGATTGTTCTATAATAGAAAGAATCGATAAGTGAGTTTGATTAAAATCGCACGGATAAAAAGTTTTAATTAGAGAGAAAAGGACACTATTGGATGATACCAAATAATGTTGATTTATTTTAATTCTGTTGAAATTGCTTGTTCTAAAAGTCGAAAAGTTTTGCTAAAATTCCCGGGAGTGATGTATCTTTTGCCTGTGGTGTGATGAATAGAGACAAATTTCCTATTCAGCAAAATTAAGAAAAGTTTAAAATGAATGAAAAGATATTGTGGTTATGAATTAAGTTTTTGATAAAGTAGTCAAAGATGAAGATATTTCAACTTTTTTTTATGTGAAGAATAATAAAAATGTTGGTTTGATTTTACTTCTAAAATAAAATAACTTATAAGTCCATTTTCGATTTTGCAAAATTGAAAGATTTCTACAATTTTGCTCAAAGAATTTACCTAAGTTTTTGGTATTATAACCCATGGGTTTGTTCTCTATTTGGCTTATTGGAAAATTTCATTCAAATATATCTAAGAGAAAATATCAGGAGCGACTTAATCCAGAGAAGCTAATAGAAATCACTCCTCTGTGAAATAATGTGTTTTCTGAAATAATTTAGTAACCGAACTTTTTGCAACATGCAGAATTAATGAAAGAAATGATAGTGATTGCTGCACCGATTTAATTGGAAATATTTACTTATAATTATCACTAATAAAATTCATTAAAAAAGTCACTTGATGAAAATGATTTTTGTTACTCATAAAAAGGAAACTGCATTAATTTGTCTTAAATCCGTTGGGTTAAATGCCTTTTAGTCGATTTTTTTTTAGATAGATGGCATATTATGGGTATGAAAAGCCTTGTAGAAAATTTTCTTTGGTTTGATGCGAGAGTAGGAAAATTTGATCGACTTGATACTCGAGATTCTGGCAATTAGTGGTCTGAGGGTATATATTGAAACGTCTTTTGGAATGTGGTATTAAAAACGTTTTGACGTCGCATGATATTCTTGAATCCGATTTTGATACATACCTATTGTGAATATAGGCGCTCGCTTAAACTACATATATACGAAAGCCCAAGAATTCTTGCCTAAAATTTCCTATATCAAAAAACCTTATTTTTATAACAATAAAATAAACGGTTCTCGATTACACAGGGTGATTGGTTTAAGGTGCACCAAAAAGCTTGAGCGTGTAGGAGAGGTTAAGACAAGAAAAAAATCGTATGGGAGGGGGGGTCTATTTTTCCCCGTTTAGGCAGGAGGGACAATTTTGTAAAAAATTGACTTAAATCAGAAAAAAAAATATTTAAAAACAACGGTGAATGATACAAAGCCTTGTTATATCTTTTTGGAAAGCCAGAAAACTATTGTTTTATTTTATTTTTAAATTAAGTTGTTTAAGTCAACAGTTTTAAAAAAAATAATTTTCAAACTCAAAATTTTGAAAAAAAATTAAAAAAAAATGTTAAACTAATTTTTTTCAAAATTTTATGTACTTAGCTATTATTTTTACTTTCAAAATTCAATGCTCTTATTAGTTTTTAGTCAAAAACAGAAAACCGGATGCCATTTTAGTTTTTGAGAAATTAAGAAAATACTAAAAGCACTTAAAAAAAAAAAAATGTGAAATCTGGTTAAAAAGAATTAACTGGATTAACCAGATTTCACCTTTTTTTAAAAAAGTGCTTTTAGTATTTTCTTAATTTCTCAAAAACTAAGATATATTTTGGCATCCGGTTTTCTGTTTTTGACTAAAAATTAATAAGAGCATTGAATTTTGAAAATAAAAGTTAATTACATAAAATTTTGAAAAAAATTTGCTTAAAAAATTTTTTTTCAAAATTTTGAGTTTGAAAATTAATGCTTTTAAAACTGTTCTTTTAAACAACTTAATTTAAAATTAAAATAAAAGAATAGTTTTATGGCTTTCCAAAAAGATATAACAAGGCTTTGTATCATTCAGCGTTGTTTTTTAATAATTTTTTTCTGATTAAAGTAATTTTTTTAGAAAATTGTCCCTCCTGTCAAAACGGGGAGAAATAAACCCCCCCTAACATACGATTTTTTTCTTGTCTTAACCTCACTTACACGCTCAAGCTTTTTGGTGCACCTTAAACCAATCACCCTGTATAGAGAATTCGAAAAAAATGGGTCCGGCAACTCTGTATATGTCTGTCTGTTTGGATGTTTCGACACCTGTAAAAAGTATTTTTTGTGTTATTTTCCGGGACATTTTTTAAATGTTCATCCAATAGTTTATGAAGCAACAGTATCTACCATATAAGCACCACGCAATAATACCAAATTTCTTGAAAAAAGCATGATCGATTTTTATAAAATTTTATGTGAGTGATTTGTTGCCAATGCGATGATGTCTTTCATTTAAATTTTTTTTCCGGAGAAACTTATTACCGATTTTGACGAAATTTTATTTTTTTAAAAGCTCTGCTTAGCATGATTAAAACTGCAATCAAAAATGTTGGAAAAATGTTTTTTTCTTAGATGTTTGTATTTTAAATTCCAATAAAAAAAAATCCGATCAATTTGGATAAAATGAGTTCATTGTTGTCGAACTTTTTACTTCCTATTATAGGCAAGTTATGCACTCGTGCAAAAAAAAAGTTTGAGATAACAATGAAACATGACATTACAAAGGAAGACAAAAAAAGTGGGGCCGGAAATTCTGTCTGTCTGGTTGTATCAGTAACTACAGCCTAAATTTCTGAACCGATTTGCTTCAAATTTGGTATGTAGGGCTTGTGGACCATTCCTTAGAGGAGAAAGTGGTTTTTTTTTTAGTTTAAAAAATAACGGTACCTGTCATATAACCGGTAATGAAGAACTTAAATTTTCTCAAAAACGGCTCCAACGATTTTATTAGAAAAAAATAAAGATGGTTTTGTCTGATTGTCTTTTGATAAATTGCTAAAAAAAAAAACTCACGCCTATTGTGGGTACCTCCCATAGAACCGTTATATTTTTCTTGAGCTATCTCTTGAACGGGTTACTCGATTTTAACTCAAAAAATATTTTTAGAAAGGTCTAGATGATTAGACCAAATTTAAGTACCAAAACTTTTTAAAAGTGCTTAGTTTTAATTTATTTTTGTTGTAAATTCAATATTTGGAAAACTGTTTGATCAAAAAATTTAATTTTTTGTACAATAATTTTAAACTATTAAGTATTTTAAATTATCGTAAAATTTGCGAATAATAAAATTTATAAAAATTGTTAAGCAAATATCGATTTATTTAAAACCAGTTCTAACACTTTTGGAATTATTTTGTTGGTAAACTTATATCTAAGCAACAAAATTTTCTGTATGCTTTGATTTTGGCTTGAATCTTTGTAAAAAGAAGTTTTAGCTCTTTTGTGAAAAAATCATTACTTTTTTTTATTTAAACCTATTTAAGAAAATCATAAAATTTTATTTTATTTTTGTGGCAACTTGTCTGAAGAACTAGTTCGTGCGACCCAGTCGTGCACCACAACAGCAAATTCGTATGACGTGCACTTTATTTTTTTTTACACTAAACCAATACTTGCCCTATTCAGCAAGAAAAAAAAAACATTTGTGTTCCATTGAATTTTTCTTTCATCCCGTTTTACTCTTAACCATCAATAAATATATATAAGTAGGCACAAATTTTGCCACAAAAATATTTATGAAAATTTGAGGATATATACAAGGTTCCTTGTTATGAAAGAAATGACTTATTTTGTCAAAGATTCAAATCCTTATTACTTTTTTTATAAATAATATTCAACAAGTAGGCTCTTCTTTCTCGTGATCGAAAATCTAATATATTCTTATACAGAAATCTCTTCTAATCATTTTTTTATTTTTATGGAAATATACATGATATCACATTCATACCCAACAGGTAAAACCTCTCAATATAACTTTTGTTCTCAGAAAAAAAAAATCCAATGTAATTCAACAAATCGATGAATAACAACTACCACTCATCTTCGCCATCACATCCTACATTGTTATGGTGCTCCTTCACCCAGAAAAGAAAACTCCTTCACCTGGAAAGGAATTTCAAAACACGTTTCATCTTCGAACTTCAATATGAGTCTCAAGAGGCAAAAAATAAAATAAAAAAAAAAAAAAAAACTTTAGCAAGTGGCAACATTTCCATCGCTCGTGCGTGAACAAAAAACAATTGACAATGACGACAACTGAAATTACAACCACGACGACGAACTTTACTTTTTGGAGGCTGAATCACGTAAGAAAAACATTATTTGCAAATAGTTACTCTGACCATAGTCCAGTCATTGTATATTTTACAAGAAATCACTTCAGTCGCATAAAGGGATTCAATGTATTTTACTGGACGTGAACGCGACCGTTAACAACGACCAATCATGACGAAATGGATATTACGAGAACTTTGTTGGGACCAATCATTGAAGAAAAAAGAGTGAACATTTTTAATGTTGACAATTTTTTTTTATTACTAACATACAGTGTGCTTTAAAATTTTTTTTGCAATTGGTGGCAAGGCAACTGTCAGTTTCTGTTTGATATTTTTAAAATAGCACCGCATCAGCAGTTTTGAAGATCTCACAACCACACCTGACTACCTGAGGAATTTTTGGTTAAATTTTGAGTGTGGTTAGGGATTATACATACCTTATCAACAGATGCATGAAGGAATGAAACACACCAGGGTTTCAAACAGGTGTATATTAAAACTTTCACAGAAATGTCAACAAAGCTAAGATCATAAGGTAGAAATTTGTTTTATATCTGCTAAGGTAGGTAGGTAGGTAAAATGGCGGTTTCGCAGAACAACTGTTCCGAAGAAACCCAATTAGAGCTCAAAAGCGCCTTTTTCATACTATAACTAGTTTGACCTAATTTTGTGTGATATAGTAGTAGTGACTGTTAAGCTAAGGGGATCAGTTTTTGGTCTGTGCCCGCAGTCCCAAGAGAAGAACTTAGCTCACACTGTGTGCTGGGTGGTTCCATTTGGACTGAGAGCTGACCAATTACTTTACACTAGGTCTATATGAGGCTAGGCCCGTTCAAAGACACACCTACCAGTTATAAATCAGTGCTCTGATGATGCTATCGCCAAAAATAGAGTAAGTGCTAATCCGAAAAGCCAGTCCTAACCTAAAGGCAAGTTCCAGAAACTTCAGAAGTGAAAGTTGAAATAGAGATATTGCTTGGTTTGTTAGAGCCAACTGGTGCTTTAAAGTGGTAAAATCATTTATCCTTTTGTTCGACAGCACGTTTAGGTTTTCGAGAAACAGGCTACCGAATGCCTGGAGGCGAGAATAAGTATACAATTTCGGTTGAATCGGTTAAGCCATTTAACAAAAAAAAAAATAAATTCCAAAAATAAAAACGAAAAAACAAAAATCTTGAAAACGAATAAATAAATTTGTAAAATAATTGGTGGTAGCACCTTAAAGTTGTTGTTGTTGTTTCTCAAAAATTAAAAAAAAAGAATTGATAGTTTCTACAATTAAATTAAACTATTTTTGAATTTTAAAAATGTCTGCCAGTGATGTTTGTGGATGTAAAATCATTTTTGTGCTTTTTAAAACTCTTTGTAAAACAAAGTCAATACTTCCTCATTTTACTCTTTAACTATTTTGTCTTTCTAAACAGCTAGTTCCCTATGAATAACTTTCCTTCTATTGTTTCTATTTATATATAAACAAAAACATCTCTTTTCCATGAAAAAAATTTACCACACTTCATTATAAGATTCCCCTTTAAGTTATATGTCTTCATTAAAAAAAAAACACACAAAATCCCGCACGAACCTCAATGACTAAAACTTATCAATTTACGACATCATTATGAACAACAAAAAACGTGATACTTGTGCATTTTTCACTTTGAAGCTTCATTGGAAATGAAAACATAAAAATCTTTCACGTGCCACCAATAACTACACTTCCTCATTTTTCCCTATTTAACAATTTTTATTAATTCTAAAAATATAATTCGACACAATTAGTTGTGATGAAAGAAATATTTGAAAAATAAAAGTAGAATATCTTCATTCGGAAGATCACGGCATGTTACCCTATCAGTCTATCTAACATCTCATTTAAAACATCTTTAATACACATAAACATGGAAATGTCGAAATAAGCTAACAAGTACAAATCCCAAATCAAAGCTCCAAGAATTTATTTTTGTCGATAATCAAATCCAAACGCTTAAGGTGCTTAAGGAGGATTATTGATAAAATAAAAGGTAAATTTCACCAGAAAAGCAGTTGTTCTTAATAAAAAATATTTTTTTGATGTTTAATTATGTCTCTTTGAGGACCAAAAATCAGATTTTTCACTCATTCTCTATCGACTTTTATTTTCGAATAGCTAATATTAGAAATCATTTTCTTTTTTCAAATAAGCTGAGTGGAAAAGGCTGTCCTTCACTTTGTTACTCAGATACTGTCTTTTGCGAGGCAAGAATTCTGTTCAATGAGTATCATTTGCCTTGATAAAGTCCCTTTCCCTTTCGAATTCATCAGTAAGTTCAGCATTTAAGATTATCAATGCCCACAATATTATTTGTTTTCAGTTAATAAGTCACTATAAAATCTTAGTTCTCGTCATTAAGTTGTCGTGTCATAAAATTATTTATTATTATTTATTTCAATTTGGTGAAAATTAAAAATTCGCGCTTCCTAACGTACCCAGCCTTGCACCTAGACCAAATCTTATCTTAAACCCCAGCATCAGTGTGGTTGAATGCACTTCATATTCCTTAACTGTTTGCCTTTTGACCCTCTTAAAGAGTTTGGCTAAAAGTCACAAAAAAATAAGGTCATATGAGACTTTGGCAAAGCGACAAATGGCTAAAATTATAAATATGGCCATATGACGCATTGTGAAGGTGTCAAATGGCCAAATTTGTATATATGGCCATTTGAAACCGTGAAAAAGGACATATAACTTAAGAGAACTATTTACTGAGCTAGAAATTTTAATTGAAAAGCGGAGAAGAACAAAAAAGAAGGAAATAATGCCAAGCGAAAAGGCTCAAGATGCTGGTTTTACGTTGGAAACATAAAAATCCATTCACGATTTGCGCCTATCGTTTGAACGAAGCTTTTCAAAATATAATCAACAATGAGCCATTATGTTGACTAATTGTCTATACTTTCAATTGAAAAGGATCTCACAAAAAATAAGGATTTTACTGATATTCAGTGCAATAGAAGCTCGAAAGCACTTTTATATAAAATATTTGTTTGTGTTTTTTCCTTAACGTTTTTAAGGGTAAGCTTGCTATAGCGCCCCGGGTGGTACTGCCTCTTAGTCCGCCAGTCAGTCCATTATAAACTTTTGCCCCAATCAAAGACTATCAAGTATCTCCTCCATTCTGACTCTGAGCTTGATGCAGTAGACTTTCTCTTAGACATCTCAGCTGTAAATCAAGTATTCAAGTTTTTTCTTGGCAGTACCCTTATATATATTTTTTTTTTATTTTGTTTATAAAAATTGTGTTAGTATAATTATGCTATGAGGGAAAATCATTTTTGGAGCGATACTTAATTTTGAACACAGAAATTTTGTTATGCAGAATTTTTTTCAGCCAGAATTATGAAAAATGGTATTTCGATATCCAGAATTTTGAAAGCAGAATCATCGTCATAAAGAATTTCGTACAAAGCCAAATTATAAAAACATGGCCAGTGAATTTTCAGGATGTAGTTTTGACTTTTCAGGTTTCACAGGCATATAATCAGTAGGATGGTTTTACGTAAACGTATTTGTAATTGGTTTTAACAATGAGAACACATCTTCTTCTCTTACATAGTGATCCATTTTTAAAAATAGTAAAATCAAATATTTTAGTCTTCGGTATCATTTCTGATTAATTCATATCAGAAACTGCGAAAAGTATCAAAATACAAATCTTTATTATAAGCAATTCCCTAAATCCACAGCAATCTTGTGCTCCGTCGGGGAATTTACAATATTTATCAACTAATACAAAACTGAAGAAATTCACCTATTATTAGCATATATTCTATCCACAAAACCTGGAGTTTGTTTACATCAATTTGGCTGCTGTTCGTGCATATCTTAACCCAGAATTTATGTTTCCCTGAGCTAATCTAGAACACAGCATGCAGATACAGATACATTGTGGTAGAAATTAGATACAATAGTTCATCTATGTTATTAGGGGAAGGGGTATATCTATGCTTCTAAGCATGTACCTAAAAAAAAATATTGTATCTGGTGGTATCCGCCAGGCCAGAGCTCAACGCTACTGTCGGAGGTGTAGTGTCTGGTATGGCCATACTGTGAGTATTTATTATTGGTTGGACGCTTGCATGGATTCTCGAAATGTATCTTTCAATTAATTCACTTGGAGAGCTTCAGCATGTCGCTCGGCTGTCGCTGTTGATTATTATTTTCATTATACTTCCTCGAATGAGTCTGTTGTGTCTCGTGCCCTTGTGCTTGCAACGGTTGCAACTATTTAAGCATTTATCATCTTAATCGGTGGCAGCGTGGAAATTGTTTTTCTGGTCGTACCTACGAAGGAAAATATTCCAAAATTGAATGGTGTATCCGTGTATCGGTTCAGAGTTTGTGTACATAACGTGTGTTTTGTTTGTTTGTATCTGGATAAAAAAATTCAGGAATTTCGGTGAGCCATCCTTAAGGATTAGAGTGAGTGGTGAAGCAGCATATGGTACGGGATGGCTGTGGTCCATTTTCGATAAAGTACGCATATCTATTCATTTTGTTTGCTTTTAATTACATTCTGTCTTCCGTTTTGATAAAAGAGTGTTCCCACTATAAAGGTTTTCGGTTGCTATTTTGCTTAAAAACTTAAAAACATTTTTTTTATAAGGAAAAGTGTAAATCCCATAAGTTTTCCTAACGATTCCTGCAATTAACAATTGAAATAAATATTTATCCGTTTTGTGTTGGCATAAGAAACTACCCACCTACTTGAAACCCCACAAATAAATGAAATATAATGTGTGTTTAGAGTAATTGAATTTTATAAAAAGAAAGATATTTTCAAAAACAATCCTTTTTTTAAAAACGTGTTTCATTTCAAACTGCGGACAAAATATTTACAGCAAATATATTTGAGAGTGGGAACACTATTTACAAACAGATAACGTATGCAAGTGTTTTGTTTACCTTACCGACTCATCGAGCAAATTCAAATGCGGTGGCGGCAATGTGGCGTCATCGCCCATCGACAGTGATGGTATCCCGTAGTGTCAATACACGATAACAGTGGGCGGTTAAATTTTGTACATAGTTCCCATCTGTTGAGATACAATTGTGGTCTGTTTTTAAATTGTATTTTCTCTGTTGGTGGAAATTAGTATCAGTTTTATTAACGGTGATTCATCGCTGTGGTAATAAACAAATTTTTGTAGTAAATTCGAGAGTAAATAAATAATATAAACTCACTGTTGGATGCTGTTTACGGATGATATAACTCATCTTCATACCAAAGTAACACCTACAGACATATTTTGGCGCCGCTGCTGTTTGGAAAATGTTAAATATTTTCAAAGGTAAGTTTTATTATTGTGTTATGGAATTTTTTTAAAATTGTATACCTATGAGAGACAATTTAAAGTCCATTGAGCTTAAATAACGATTCATACGGCAGAGGCATAAATTTGTTTAATTAAAGAGCTGAGTAATGGTTTATTTCCGTTAAGTGTTTATATTATTTGCGTACTTAAAAACAAGTTTATTGCAATTTGAATGTAGATTGAGATACTTCTTATACCTAGTCCCACACAAATGGTGGAGTAATTTAATGATTTCAATGCTCGGAACGAAACGATTCCGAGTAAGAACTTTTATTGTTCTTGTATTTCAGTTAATTTAAATAAATGTGCAAATAAACAAATCTTAAAATTTGTAATGTTTGTGTTAAATTTTCAAGTCGATATGATTCTATTGTGTGCTCAGTGTATCAGTTTAAATTGGAAAAACTTATGATTTTGGAGAAAAAGGGTTTTAATTTGACAAATAATTTTTAACCTCAAAGGAAGAAACTTTTCACGCAGTACAAAATATTTTGTAACATTAACGTTAACCACATTAAAATAACGGTTTTTACTATGTTAACGTTACCGATAATTCTGTTTTAATCGAAAAAAATACGATCAATTTTTATAAAATTTTATATGAATGATTTGTTTTCAATTCAGATGCCATTTAAACAAAAAAAAATCAAAGAAGCTTATTACGGGACCTGCCATAGAAAGGTTTTTATTACATCAGTTATTGTTTGAACGGGTGCGCTGATTTTGATGAAATTCAGTATTCTAAAAGTCCTGCTAAAATTGATTAACCAAATTAAAAAAAAATCGCAAAACCAAAAATTCAAAATATACGCTAGAGATTTGCTGTCGACGGTGGTGATGCCTTTCATCTTATTTTTTTTAATTCCTTAGGTACATACAAAAATAGAAAATATTAAAATAAAAAAACTAAAAATAATAAAGTCGTACTCTTTGTTTTATATAATTTTTGCTACTTTAAAAAAAAGCCTGTAAGCTCATTGTGGCCTTACTATATTTAAAAATCTTATCAATCATGTTATAGCAGGTTTCACTAATATAGAGATTAACAATCTTTACTATTAGAGATCTTGAAAAAACAAGGTGTTATCTCGAAAAGTTATTTTTGGCGAAGCACACTGAAATATGACGAATTTTTCGTTTCGGTTTTCGACAGTTTTTCTAGATAAACCTTATTTATTTAATTACTTTATATTATTTTTAATCAATTAACGTTTTATTAATTAATTTCATGATCAGGTTTCAAAATTTGAGACCACACAAAACGAGAAAAATAAAAAAAAATTAAAAAAGGGGTAAAGACCTTTTCGATTAGGAGGGCAGTATAGTCCAAGTAAATTGGCGTTTCGCCCCAATAATTTATTTAAGGATTAATGTGCATACACAAAAATTAAACAACTTTGTTTAACTTAATTTTGTTGAATTTGACAATCCCAAACCATATAAACAGGACAATAACCTAGACTTGCGGAACTGGTCCTGCCGACCAAAAAAAAAAAAAAAAACATATTTTTCTTGAGAAATTGAAAGAGCCAATATGTTTCCATGAACGCTTTTGCTCATTTAAATGTCGAAATTAATTTCTATTCAAAATGCATAGGATGCCACCACAATTTTGAAATAAAGGGACTACATATATGCAAATTGTAGGTTTAAAAAAGCAAAACCAGCAAATTAAAACGCTATTACAACTACTTATATTAAACATTTTCAAACTGCATTTAAAAATAAACATAAGAGTCGACCTGAATATGGCTGCATAAGTTTATTGAAGCAAATTGAAGACGATATGACGACAATCGTACTTACGATTATCGTTTTCAAATTTACGGAGATCCCACATGATTTAGTATTTTTAGGGTTAAATTTTAAATGTTTTTGAATTTAGTATGAAAATAATGAAAGTTTGTTTTGTGAAAAGTTTTATATATACCTCCTGTAACGGGGGACCTATTGCTAAATACATTACCACTCGAACAACGCATCAACAGGTGACCGAAACTCAAAGACAAATAAACTAGTCTATTGATTCCGTAACACGAAAATCTCAGCACTAGCGAAATTTCGCATCTCCGTGTTGGCTTTGTTCACAACGGAAACATTTATATTTCTTCCATTACCTTTACAGCACCATTTATGAGAAAGGATATTAAATTCTTTATATAAAAAAAATTAAACGAGAGAAAACTTCGATTAAGATTCCTCTTCACGTTAAAAATCTTTATTGCGGGAATTGAAAAAACTAAAGACTGAACCAAAAGATAAATCTTCTATTTCATAAATCCTTTATAGATGTTCGACAGATGAAAACCCCTCTGAGATGACAGAAACATAAGAGTTCTATTATTTAATGAAGAATCACCTGGATAATATTTTTATGGTTGTCTGCTGCAATTGTGTAATGAAAAGAAATTCCGTTAACTCCTTTGGTTCGGGGCTTAATTCCCTTTCCTTCTGTTCTTCAGTTTAAACTTCTTAGGAACTCATTCAGCTACGATTCCTACCTATTACTATTTACACCTTCAGAGAAAAGATATTACTCAAACTGGAAAGAACTCGTAAGCCTTAACTAAAAGTTAACGGATAGGATCATACAAAAAAAAATTTAGGTAGAGGTTATCGACTGAAGGATGAGGAGTTCAGAGTCCCCAGACCCAATATCATCCACATATTGTTGAATGGCCTTGAGACTCCTGGATCCTCTCCTCATTCGATAACTCCACCAACATATGTAGGTGTAATATATGTGATTTCTCAAGACACCAGAAACCTTGACCTTACGTCTGATCAGGATTCCTATTTGATCAACCAACGATATAGATACGGACCTTCTTCTAAACTATTTCAGACGGTTCTATTAGTCGTCGGTGATGTGAGACGGAAAAAAAACTTGCTAAAGTAGGGTTTGGACTATTAACACATTCTCATATGAAAATTCGCAAAAGAATGTTTTTAGAAGGAGTCATAATCCCTCTTGGTCTCAGAAAAGAAACCTTAAAGTTTCGTATGAAGGATGCGCAAGTATAATCCGTTCCCTCCGAAGGATCCTACACCTGACTCTTGAAAAACATTTAGTACCTTTGACTCACTCAGACCTAGGCACGTCCACGCCCCCCAAGAGCCAGGGTGGTCGTCATTCTACCATTGCACCGGGTCTGCTCGTTGCCATTGCTTAGCTCGCCGAGTTGTGGGGTAGGATCTTGCAATTCGAATACGACCGGTGTCACATTATTTCAGACCCGAAGTATAGTTGTCATTAACTTATTAGATTTAAAAAAAATTGCTTTGGGACCGATGGAGATATTGAATAGGAAAAAGAAAAACAAAAAAAAAACCCAGGACAAATCGAAAGACAGTGATCTAGGTATCACATCACTATAGGCTCACCTTACTTTGCCTACCTACTTCTCTATCGCTGCTATTGTAAGGTTGTGCGATAATATGGGGGATTCCAGGTGTTGATGAAATCCCCTAGTGCTTAACTTCCCTACCTAGGATAATCTGAAAAGCCATCATAATGAACCCTCTGATTATCACCCAATATGGTTCCGGGTTGCACGTAATTGTTCCGGAACTCCCTCTATGAAGACGGAAGGTCTTCACCTTCCGATAAACTATTGATGATGCTGATGGATTCACATTCGACCGGCGAAGGTTCCAGCCACGACCCCTCTACCTAACTAATTAACACCACATCGCGTTAATTATTAAACCTCCTCAGAACCTGAATATAAAGAAGAGAGCAACTTCCCATAAAAATCAGCAACTTACTAAATGATTAAACTTTAATTTTCAATTCAAAAAGAATATACAAATTTATTTAAATGTTCTTAAAACTAACAATTTTCAAAGAAAATAAATATCTTAAAAATATTCTACTACTATCTCTTTCTGTCTTTACAATTTATGAAACTTTAAACCTTATTTTCAAACTTTACTGTTAAACTTGCTTCAGTCTTAATTTCAAAACATTAAACTTAACTTTCTATCTACTATGTTAAATTTTCACTGTAGGAACTGATTTCAGAAACAAACTAGTATTTTATCATTTAAATTCATAAATGCTTCCAGTACCTACAAAAAGTACTTTGATTCAATTGGAAAACAAAAGAAAAATCTCCCGTTGAAGACTGTGTAGGACAAAAGTGTGTTCCGATAAATTAATTCGTAAAAAAAAATAAACAAAAAAAAATCATATAAATTATGATTGAAGGCAATAATTATGATGGTATACTTTCTGTACACGGACACGGACCAACGTTTGTTAAGATGAGTTCATGTCTTTACAACCTCAGATCAAGAACCAAGGTTAGTTCAAGGGGGCTCGATAAGGATCTTAATTAAGAGCCTTAAGGAGGTTCGTCCTCTTTTTTTTTCTTAAAAAAAGTTTAAAGTGCAGTGCACTACCCACGAATCCCCAAATGCAACCAATTAAATGATCAAAATTGACCTCAATATCAAGGTAGGTCTATTCACTCGCGGAAATTAATTACGTTATTTACTGATGACCTGTAAAATCAAAGTTTATTTAAAGTAAATCAAAACAATATAATTATAAAAGATTATAAAATATATATAAAAATTTAAATATCCTGCTTAAAGATAAGGTGCACCCTGTCTTTCGCTTAGATAATCGTAGACGAAAGTACAAAAAAAATTCAAAGGTTGGATTCGTAGACAGGATGGGCCCCCACCAAAGGTGTATATTGATGTAAGTATTTGGAACTCAGTGATACCGCATGTATTTGAGATTCCAAAAAGTTTTATATTTCCATTCACTACTCCACTATAAAGTGGTTTCACAATTTTTTTTTTATTTAATTGTGAAAAGTATATATTTCTTTCTTTTTTTTTTTTTTGGTAGTGATCCAAGTATATGTTCGACGTGATAAAACAAAAAAAATCTTTTAACGAACGAAATAATAAAAAAAAATTCGTGAGTGTAATTAATGACTATTTTGTCTCAGCTAGGTAACTAACTTTATCGTAGTTAAATATTACTCAGGTGTTTCCACCACTTTCACTTTGTTACTACAAAAAGAATTAAAAATTATTTTAAAATGTCTTATTAGCTGATCGCCAAATATTCATGATTCGGATAAGTGTATCATAGGATGTAGGTATACGTTTAGCGTAAGTAAGTATACTAACTAATCAATATACAATCCTTATAGAATCACACTTTAGCTTCCTCTTTTCTTTCAGTGATACTCTCCACTAATTATTTTCTAACTTGAAAGACGATTCTACTTGAGAAAACGTTATCTAGGTAAGTAACCAAAGTTTTCCAAACATAGTAATTATATTTTTACTTTAATTATTCAAAATTAGTTCCTTTACAGATCGTGAAAATCATCTACTAAATGAAAATTCTTGGTATAAGACTGTTTCTTGGAAAACCATCATAGGTTAATTAAATTTTATTTTCCTTCTGTTTCAAACAAGAGTGAAGAGTAACTTTTAAAAATTTCGTTGTGATTAAACACATTAACAAACAATAAAATAATACAAAAATAAATATATGAAAAAAAAAAATCTTTTCATAGAAGTGATACGTGAAAATTTTGTCGTGAACTAGGTTCATAAAAGAATTCTTCTACAATCGTCTTTTAGACTGAAATTGCTTTCGTAGATAATTTAAAGATACTTCGTATCAAAATATTTGATTTCACCTCTATTTTTACATTAATTTAAATTCAAGAACGTTATAAAAAAAAATCTCCCAAATGGAGTTGAGCTTAGTAACATTTATGATACTTCGTTCCTCTATTTCGTGGATTATCATTAAATGACGATTATTTCTTTTCTTTACTTTACTTTTTCATTTCAGGTATGATTCATATTACAGGTAAGTAATTAGTTAATTTTACAATATCCTTTCTTTTTAAATATTTCGTAGGACAAAAATCAAATTTATATAGGTAAGTATATTACTGATTATAATCATGTTTTACACTTTTTTTCTTTTTTTTTTTTTTTGTAGGTATCACCCAATATTGAATTTTGAATAATTTAATTAAGACTCTTCAATATAGAGTCAATATTCGCACTTGATTCTACTTATTTTTATGTATATCACTTGATAAGATAATACAGAATGCCTAAGATAAGAGAAAAATCGAATCACTTACAATACATCCGTAATTTAAATACAAATTCAGCTTCATTATAGATGAAAATATTACGTCCTTTTTCTTAGGTATCCCTTCTTGGCTTAGGAAATCCGGATAACTAGATGAGGATTCCCACGTAGACAAAAATACTTCGGTTTGTGCGACCACTTTTCCGATTTCTGATTAAATGTTCATGCATAATTATGTATGATTATACTGGTTGGATTGATGTTATATTAGATACTAGGACCAGGTAGCATCTGGTTGGTCTTTGGCAAACCCGACAGACACGATACGCAGGACTCATAGACCTGAGTCTTTACGCAGTTGAGTCCACTCCTGGAGTGGATTCCTGCGTATCTTTTGCTGTCTTGTCTGGCGGTCTGCTTTGAAACAATATTCGCTACCTAAGGAAAAAGGTGAACTTTAGTATAAGGTTTTTACAGATTCTATGTTTTCTTTTTTTTTTTTTTTATTTGTTACAGCTTTTTCTATGTCTTGTGTAAATATATTGGCGTATTTGTACCTATGTACATCTACCTACGGTATGGTTTATAATTTTCTTTTTTTTTTCTAGGTTTTTTCTTTCAGATTTTCTTACCAGAATGCGGAGAATTCATCTCGACTCTTTTACGAAGAGTTTTTATCACATTCTGATAAGATACCTTCGGAAAAGAAAATGTACTTGAAAAGATTACCTGGTAAGTATGTTTTTTTATAGCTTTTATTACTTCTCCTCCAAGAAATCCTCGTCCGAGAATCCCGCTGGTTTGAGATGAATATTGCTGGATTTTCTTGTAATGACGAAATTGTCACCATGGGCAAATATTTTTCTCACTGCTTTTGGAGATTCTGGGGCGCCTTCGGAGTACATAAAATGTTGGTCAGCACCTCCGTTTATGTCTTGGACACAAATTATTTTAGGATTAAAAGGCTTTTCTTGTCTGCCTGCCATTAAATTTCTTGGTGTACCTTGCAAATTGAGATGGCGGTAAAAGAAACTTTTTTAGCCACTTATTTATTACTCAATAAAACTTTTATTTAACTTACTATTGTTTGTAGATAATCCAATGATCCTTCTGATCAATATTTTATAGTTTATTCAATATTATTTTACTCTATTCTTTAGGTTTTCTACCAATTTTTACTCAGCTGATGTTAACTTCGAGAAATGTGAAACGAAAAAGACTTTGGTTCGATGACTATTTTTGTGCCTTACGTCGCGTTAACGTTTCAATTCGCACGTACCAACTTTTGAATTTAAATGTGGGGGTAACTGTCGACGTGGCTTTTTCTGATTGGCCCATTATCGATTATGGACGCCAACTTCCCCATTTTTCTTCGGATTTGTTTTATTTGGTAGCATTTAGTTACAAACGTGTTGGTAAAATGACTGAATTGGAGTACTGACTGATTTGAGTTGTACTCTTTTGGCTCGATCGTTGAATTTCTTTTATTATTTAGTTTTGGGGGTAAAATTTCGATCTCGGATGAACAAAATCGAGATTGGTATTTTCTTTCTAAACATGTTAACTACTTTTATGGTAAGTATTTTGGGAATTGTTCAAGAATTTGGTTCTCTTTTTGGTGTGGTAAGTGTATGCTGGTAAGTATCTGGTCGAGTTTATTGTCGATGTGGGTAAGTATTTCTTTGTCCGTTCAGTGTATTGTTTGTCGTTTCTTTACTTTTATTTATTTTTTCTTTGTCTAGGTAAGTATGGTTGTCTGTTTCTTCCGTATAGGGTTATTATAAGACATATTAAATGTCAAAGATTTTCGTCGTACTTTTTATATTTCCACTGGGAATATAATGGAAAGTGTAAGTGTCAGTGGATGACACGTCCTTCTGTATTGGTGAGTATTTGTTAATCGTATGTCTATATGTATGAATTTTAGTCAATCTGTCACATTACAATTTGGACCTAATATGAAAAAGTAAGTAAAGACCTGTCTTATCGTTTCCAGAAATGTTGTGTCGGTAATGTCGTTGCGTCTGTAAAAAGTTTTGTTTAGTTTTGAGTATTCGTTATTGTTGTAAACACAAAGAAAACCATTACTTGTATTTATTACTAATTCCATACAAAATATTGACATATATTTTATTCTCATTGGAAAATGCATTCTACTATTTAGGTTCTATGATAGTAATTTTAGTTAAGGGAATCTGAACTATTTTTACCTACAATTACATGGTTCTTTATCTATGTACATCGTCTGAGTATTTTTCTTTCCTGGACTACAATAGGTGGGCAGCACTCGTCAAAGCTCATATTTCTCCACAGATCCAAGTTGTCAGCCATTTGCGCTCTTTTGGTGGTGGATTCTTCATGCGGCAAAAAGAATAGCTTTCAATTGTTGAACTTTTAGTGGGTAGCTTTTTGACAGGAATGTGTTGCTTTTCTATCTACTCTTAGAGGGCGTTATTTTTGCTAGTAAGCTCTTTTATCTTGACTTAATTGCAAAGCTCATAGGAGCGAATTCAAATGTGTATTGTAGTAAGCTACAAACGATGACAATATTCATGAAAGTCGAATCGGTTCTTGAATGTCGATTTATTTATTAATGTGTTACACTGAAAAAAAAAATGTAACTAGGTTAGGTGATGGAAATTTTTCAAGTTGGGTAAGTAGTTGAGATAGGGGTGGTTGGTGACATACTATTCATCTGTAATACTATTACAGGCCCGTTAGATAACAAGGTATATAATTTGATTAGCAGACAGGTGTTAGAAGTGGTCTCCTACAAAACTCCTTCGTTTAATAGAGCGTAAGCCTGTTCAACGAAAGAGGAAAAGAGCCACCTTTAGATTGTTTCTGAAAATTTGTTTTGAAATATTTAAGATATATTAGCTAATCACCCACGACCCGCTGTGTCTCATGCTCAGCTGACTTGCCGGTGCCTACTTCTATTTTAACTACCACAAAAATTTCTTGCTTTTGCTTTCTTTCTATTTTCGTAAATCCTTTGTATGTACTACTGTCACAAAACCTTTTTCGTCTTTGGTTTTGTATAGGTTATTACCTATAATCTTAATAATTGAAGCCTTTATGAATTTAGGACATAGTTTTGCGTTTTTGTGTTTTGTTGCGTCACTTAATGTAAGGTTCCTCCTGAACACTGTATCACCGATGTCGTATCGTACGGCCCTACTCCGAAGATTATAGACTTTTTCATACTGCTCGTGTGCTAAATTTAAAGCGGTTTTTAAGTAGTTATGGACTATGTTCATTTTAGCGGTTTTTGGTATCCATTCTATTTCGGATTGATTTAATCCTCCTAGTTTCTTAAGCAGTTTATAATCCTCTCCATGTTCTACCATACGTTGCCCAAAAAGTGCTTCGTATGGAGACATGCCTATCACCGAATGTATTGTGGTTCGTAATGCGCTACCTATAGATGTAAGATTGGCGTCCCAATCATATTGCTTATCATCTATGTATGCTCTTATGGAACTTAAAATCGATCTATTAACTCTCTCACTAGCATTCGCTTGAGGAGCGTATGCTGCCGTCTTGACGTGTTTAACGCCGAAATTATGTAAAAATTTAATGAATTCATTGCTCAAGAACTGAGATCCATTATCTGATAAAAGTGTTTCGGGTACCCCGAATAATAAAAATACTTCATCTGCTAGGAATTTAATAAGTTCATTGGTGTTGGCTTTTCTTAAAGGTTTGATCAACACGAATTTCGTAAGTTGGTCTAAAGCTATCACAATGTAGGTATTGCCTCTTTTCGAACGTGGGTAAGGACCCAGGAAGTCCACATAGATATGTTGGAAAGGCCTGTCGACCTCAAAAACTTTCCCCATTTCGCTCCTCAGTGTAATATTAGGTGCTTTGACTGTCTTACATATGTCGCAATTGCCTATGAATGCCTTAACTTGTGAAGCCATACCTGGCCAATAAAATCTTTGTCGTAAGCGATATAAAGTCTTAGTTATACCTCCATGCGCAGCTCTGGGTGGACAGTGAGCTTGACTTACCAACCCTTCAGCTAAACTCGATGGAACCCACAGTTTCCAAGACTCATCATCCTGGATTGGATTCCCTGTAACATGACGGACCTTCTTGTATATGAAATTTTCAGACACCTGTAGGTCCGGAAGTTGTTCTTTATTTTTACTAATGTGTTCAATGATTTGAAGGTATTCGTCCGACTGGAAGGCCGGATCCTTTAAATCTATATGTAACACTTCAGACGGGTTTGTCGAAGTTAATACCGGCGTGGAAACACTTGGCGTTATTGCCTCTACCTCATAGATACGAGATAGAGCATCTGGCAGAACGTTCAAAGTTCCACGTCTGTGAAGAACCTCGAAATCAAACCCTTGGAGTTTTAGACTCCATCGAGCCAACCTACCAGTTGGGTCTTTCAAACTCATGAGCCACTTCAAGCTCGCATGATCGGTTATAACCGTGAATCTATATCCTTCGATATACGGTCGAAATTTATGAATCCCTTTGACTGCGGCTAGACATTCACGTTCAGTGACCGTATAATTCCGCTGGGCTGAATTCAATTTCTGTGAGTAGTAGTAAATTGGTAACTCCGCCCCCGATTCGTCTTTTTGACATAGAACACCCCCGATTCCAGTTGCAGATGCATCACAAAGGATAATAAATTGCTTGCTGAAATCGGGGTTGCGGAGTACTGGTGCGGAAGTTAACGCTACTTTGATTTTATTGAAGGCGTTCATAGCCTCTTCTCTGAACTCGAATTTTACCCCTTTCTTTAAAGTATCCGATATAGGACCGGCTACTCCTGAAAAGTTTTCTATGAACCTTCGGTACCAACCGGCCATTCCTAAGAATCGCCTAACTTGACGAACTGTGGTTGGCACCGGGAAATCAACAATTGCTGATATTTTGCCGGGATCAGCTTTCAGGCAGCCTTGTCCGACAACATATCCTAAATACTGCAACTCCTGGAAACAGAATCGGGACTTTTCAACATTGATTGTGAGTCCTGCTTCCAGTAGCCGCTTGCTTACTATCTTTAAAATTGAAATATGCTCTTTAAATGATGATGAAACGACGAGTAAATCGTCTAGGTAAATAAATACGTTCTCACGTAGATTTGAAGGAATTACTTTGTTCATTAGATATGTCAAAGTCTGTGCTGCGTTAGAAAGGCCGAAAGGCATCACTTTAAATTGGTATAGTGGCCGATTTGGGACAGTAAACGCAGTCTTCTCCCGTGAATTTTTCTCCAGGGGCACCTGCCAATACGCATCTTTCAGATCCACGCTCGAAATGAAGCGTGTTTCTGAAAGTCGTGCGAGCAGTCCTTCAATATGCGCAATTGGGCTCGCGTTCTTCTTGGTAACACTGTTAACCTTCCGAAAGTCCAAGCACAGGCGATTTTTTCCCGGTTTCCTCACCAAAACAACAGGTGAGGACCATGCACTTGAACTCTCTTCGATCACACCCAAAGAAAGCATGCGGTCCAATTCCGCATAGACTAGGCTTTGTACTGCTGGCGATATGGGATAATGACGTTGTTTAATTGGTTCGGCGTCTCCCGTATCGATACTATGTTCCAATAAGTGAGTCCTTCCAAGTCCTTTGAGGGCAAATGATGGAAACGACTTAACTACATCTTTTAAAATAACTGACTCCTCAGGTGTCAGGTCACATTCCGTGATTTTTGGCTGTTCGAAAACTGCCTCGGAAACGGAACTTATGGAAGAGATTATGTTTGGGGCTATTTTAAACAGAGCCCAAAAATCTACTCCTAAATATAATTCTTGCGAAAGGGTAGGTACTAGGTACAAATCCATCGATAAAAGTTTATCGTTGAATTGGATTTTGGCCTTTACCACTCCGATCACTGATTGCTTTCGGCCATCAGCCGTAGAAATATCTGTAGAAAATTTTTTATAAGGGATGTTTAGTTTCTCTATATACTCAACTGCTCCTTTTCCGAGACAGCTGACGCTGGCACCCGAGTCCAGCAAACCTAACCAGTTTTTATCGAAGAAATTAACTTCGACATATGGACGAGGATCGCCTGAATTAATTGCTATTCTGGTGGCAGCTATATTTCTAAAAGTTATTCGCTTTTTAGTGAAACGATTTCTCAATTTTTCAATTTTCTTTAAGTGTTTGGGATAAGTGTATATTCTTTGTCTCGCTAGATCATACTCCATTTGTCTAACGTGCAAAGGTTTAAGATATCTTAAGTTAGGTAATTTAGCAGGTAAATTAGGTATTTCATTATTCAAGGGTTTAATCAGATTTGGGTTTTTTAAAATGGAAAATTTCTCAGTATTGTTCTCTTTTACAATGGACTCTCCGAGTCCCCCGTCCTTACCAGATCCCTCTCGGATGAGAGCTGGCTCCGTTGTGGGTTTCCCGAACAAATACGACAATTAGGTGTTACAGTTTCAGGCAAACCACATTTATAGCAAAACAGTCTTCGCTGTGTGTCCGTACAGTCGCGAAACGAATGACCCATCTTTCGACAATTCCAACATTTTACGTTGTCCGGGTTGAAAGTAGGTTTATTCTCGCGTTTAAAATTTGGGTTGTAAGCTTCTAAAGCGTTTGAAAACTCAGGAGATGTGGTCTCTACTGTTTGAACTTCAATTTCACTCACTTGTTTTCGAGCTTGAGCGATATAGGGTGGTGGTGCTCGAGAACGATTTGGGTCGTAATGATTCAGGAACTTCTCCATCTCCCGACAAGTATGTACTAACTCCGATAGTTTGTTGACTTTACTAGTGAGCAAAAGTTCTCCCATCCTTCTTTTAACATTTTGCTTCACTATCTCCACGATCTCTTGATTTGGTCGAGGTGTTCGCATCCGTGAATTTATCCTCAGGATATCTTCATAGAACGCGTCGAAACTTTCTCCAGGTAGTTGTTTTCTTTCAGCCATTTGTCTGGTGAGCTCTGAATCCGTTTCTAGTCCTCTGTATTGCTCTATGAGGCCTAAGCGTAGGGATCCCCATGAGGAATGCGGATGTTCTTTCAACCACATCCAGAACCATGTTTCGACGGCTCCTCCTATGAAGTGATGGAAGTTAGCTACTACCTCTTCCCATGAAACATTATAGCTGTCTTTTACTCGTTCTAAGCGAAACAAGAATTCGTCGACCGTCATATTCTTTGCGTTAAATTTAATTCCCCATTTGTGGTAATGTGGAAAACGTGAATAAGAGCCCGCTGGTGATGGTGACGGTACTCTAGTCCGATCGTGTCCAGAAGGATTATCGAACGTCATCCGATCCAGTCTTTCATAAAATTCTACTCCTTGAGTTCTTGTTGCTTCAGCTCGGTATGTTCCTGGGTGTCTTGGAAGATCGCGCGGAAAGTTCGGTGTGTTAGGTATATGTCTCGTAGTTGGTGGTTCTCGTTCAGATGGATAAGTTCTTGGAGTAGGTTGTTCGCAAAGATTCATGGCTGGTCTGGAAGGTTGCGTATTTAGCGAGTTTATCGCTAAAGCCGTACGAATTGCTTCGTTTACTTTGTCTAGCATCTGTGTTTGACTAGCGGCTAACGTCTCCTGCAGGTTCTTCCGATCCTCAGCTCGACTGAATCCTATTGTAGCTAATGCTACCTCCTTTATATATTGTTGCATCCGATCTTCACGTTCTGGTGAAAATTCCAATCTACGTTGTCTCAGTACTTCCGGGGTAGATGGTCTGTTCTCCTCCACTATGTGTAGACTTTCGTCGGTTACTTGACGATCATGTGAGGTACTGGGAATTTCTTCCACTTGACTCTCGTCAATCGCTTCTCCAGCGTCCATCGTCAAATCACGTGCAGGGTTCAAGGCTTTTTGGTACCTTGTGAGATGTTCCCCTGGAGTACTGGGATTCCTTGGATTTTTCTTCTTCGGTTCCTCAGCAGTAGGATGTTTGTCCTTTCTACCTCCCATAGGACTATGTAAAAGTTTATTTCTTTTTTTTTTGTATTTGACTGATAACTCAGTAGATTAAACAATTTGAGATACTGATAATAATTTATTGAGAATGATTCAAAACAAAAAAAAATTTTTGTTTTGCAAAAAGAACCTACAAAAAAAATTTAAACTAAACCTACGCTACTATACTGCCTAAATCTAACTTTTCTTACAACTATTTTCTAAACCTAACTTACAAACTAACTTAACCTAATTTCCTCTATAGGGTAAACCCTCCAAAAACACTTCAAAAAACTTCAAAAAACAACTAAAAAAAAAAGGTAACGACTTCAGGAGCAAATCTCTTCCCCTCCTGACTCGTTAGGATTTTTTTTTCTAAATAATTGTATCCAAAAACTAAATTACTAAACTAAGAAGTGATTCTCTCCAACTTCTAACTAAACTACAAAAAAAAACTTCAGAAGTGATCCTCTCCAACTTCTGACCAACAAAACTAGAATTCTCCAAATTATTTGGCAGAATCTAAAACTGCAACCAAAAGAAAATGTTGCTTAATCGCCACCAGGCACTCCAATTGCCACCAGGCACTCCAGTCCTCAAATCCAAAAGAGAATTTGCAAGAACTGCTATAATTACACGCCACCAGGCAAATTCTAAAAATTATTACTTTAAATTTTTAGAACTACTAAATTTCAAAATTTCTTTAACTCAATCTAAACTTCTTAATTTCAACAAAAAAAAATTTACTAAAATAACTTCTCTATTTCTACTTTCTCTCTATTCATACCAGGTTCGGAGTCGCGACTAGAATACCCCCATCTGCCGTAACTCCATCAACATCATCAAAAAAAAGTTTTCTTGATTTTACAATCAAATTTATTTTAGATCGCACGATTTGTCCATCACTGCATCTAAAAACTACCTATCCATAATTCGACAATTGATCTATACTACAGCTACAAACCTAGGTAAGAAGACATCGTTGCCTAGTGGACAGTAGGTTAAGACCGCATCTCAAACTACTTCAAGATAAAATTCTATCAACAAAAACTAAAGATTCTACAAAAAGTTGGTATTTGAAAATTAGTATGGTTCTTCTTCTTGTGTTGGTGTGTCTTTTACCTCGAATGAAACATAATTGCTCTTCGCTACAGACCTGAGTAGGAACAACTTCCACCACTCACCTGGTCGAAGAATCTAACACTTCATCTTCTAAAGACTTCGAACAAAAAAAAATCGAATAACTATCATCTAAAGCTACAGCGACTGGCTTCGACTAACCAATCCGGACATCAGACTGAGAGTCACCCATCATCATGGATCGAATTAATTCTTGCGAGAGTGAGAGAATGTGTGATCTGGTTGTCGCAAACGGACATGAATAGGAAATAACACCACTCATCGGCCGACACATAAGTCACTCACCTCCCGATGTAAAATCTCAACAAAAAATTCTCAACTACAAGAAAACCAAAAAAAAAACTAAAATGTTCTCGATTAGAAAATTTTGAACATGTACTAAATCTTACTTGAATCTTTTTCAAATTTCTCTAACTACTCAATATCTAACTTCCATTCGGGCCCCACACGTTTGAGCGCCATTTGTAACGGGGGACCTATTGCTAAATACATTACCACTCGAACAACGCATCAACAGGTGACCGAAACTCAAAGACAAATAAACTAGTCTATTGATTCCGTAACACGAAAATCTCAGCACTAGCGAAATTTCGCATCTCCGTGTTGGCTTTGTTCACAACGGAAACATTTATATTTCTTCCATTACCTTTACAGCACCATTTATGAGAAAGGATATTAAATTCTTTATATAAAAAAAATTAAACGAGAGAAAACTTCGATTAAGATTCCTCTTCACGTTAAAAATCTTTATTGCGGGAATTGAAAAAACTAAAGACTGAACCAAAAGATAAATCTTCTATTTCATAAATCCTTTATAGATGTTCGACAGATGAAAACCCCTCTGAGATGACAGAAACATAAGAGTTCTATTATTTAATGAAGAATCACCTGGATAATATTTTTATGGTTGTCTGCTGCAATTGTGTAATGAAAAGAAATTCCGTTAACTCCTTTGGTTCGGGGCTTAATTCCCTTTCCTTCTGTTCTTCAGTTTAAACTTCTTAGGAACTCATTCAGCTACGATTCCTACCTATTACTATTTACACCTTCAGAGAAAAGATATTACTCAAACTGGAAAGAACTCGTAAGCCTTAACTAAAAGTTAACGGATAGGATCATACAAAAAAAAATTTAGGTAGAGGTTATCGCCTGAAGGATGAGGAGTTCAGAGTCCCCAGACCCAATATCATCCACATATTGTTGAATGGCCTTGAGACTCCTGGATCCTCTCCTCATTCGATAACTCCACCAACATATGTAGGTGTAATATATGTGATTTCTCAAGACACCAGAAACCTTGACCTTACGTCTGATCAGGATTCCTATTTGATCAACCAACGATATAGATACGGACCTTCTTCTAAACTATTTCAGACGGTTCTATTAGTCGTCGGTGATGTGAGACGGAAAAAAAACTTGCTAAAGTAGGGTTTGGACTATTAACACATTCTCATATGAAAATTCGCAAAAGAATGTTTTTAGAAGGAGTCATAATCCCTCTTGGTCTCAGAAAAGAAACCTTAAAGTTTCGTATGAAGGATGCGCAAGTATAATCCGTTCCCTCCGAAGGATCCTACACCTGACTCTTGAAAAACATTTAGTACCTTTGACTCACTCAGACCTAGGCACGTCCACGCCCCCCAAGAGCCAGGGTGGTCGTCATTCTACCATTGCACCGGGTCTGCTCGTTGCCATTGCTTAGCTCGCCGAGTTGTGGGGTAGGATCTTGCAATTCGAATACGACCGGTGTCACATTATTTCAGACCCGAAGTATAGTTGTCATTAACTTATTAGATTTAAAAAAAATTGCTTTGGGACCGATGGAGATATTGAATAGGAAAAAGAAAAACAAAAAAAAAACCCAGGACAAATCGAAAGACAGTGATCTAGGTATCACATCACTATAGGCTCACCTTACTTTGCCTACCTACTTCTCTATCGCTGCTATTGTAAGGTTGTGCGATAATATGGGGGATTCCAGGTGTTGATGAAATCCCCTAGTGCTTAACTTCCCTACCTAGGATAATCTGAAAAGCCATCATAATGAACCCTCTGATTATCACCCAATATGGTTCCGGGTTGCACGTAATTGTTCCGGAACTCCCTCTATGAAGACGGAAGGTCTTCACCTTCCGATAAACTATTGATGATGCTGATGGATTCACATTCGACCGGCGAAGGTTCCAGCCACGACCCCTCTACCTAACTAATTAACACCACATCGCGTTAATTATTAAACCTCCTCAGAACCTGAATATAAAGAAGAGAGCAACTTCCCATAAAAATCAGCAACTTACTAAATGATTAAACTTTAATTTTCAATTCAAAAAGAATATACAAATTTATTTAAATGTTCTTAAAACTAACAATTTTCAAAGAAAATAAATATCTTAAAAATATTCTACTACTATCTCTTTCTGTCTTTACAATTTATGAAACTTTAAACCTTATTTTCAAACTTTACTGTTAAACTTGCTTCAGTCTTAATTTCAAAACATTAAACTTAACTTTCTATCTACTATGTTAAATTTTCACTGTAGGAACTGATTTCAGAAACAAACTAGTATTTTATCATTTAAATTCATAAATGCTTCCAGTACCTACAAAAAGTACTTTGATTCAATTGGAAAACAAAAGAAAAATCTCCCGTTGAAGACTGTGTAGGACAAAAGTGTGTTCCGATAAATTAATTCGTAAAAAAAAATAAACAAAAAAAAATCATATAAATTATGATTGAAGGCAATAATTATGATGGTATACTTTCTGTACACGGACACGGACCAACGTTTGTTAAGATGAGTTCATGTCTTTACAACCTCAGATCAAGAACCAAGGTTAGTTCAAGGGGGCTCGATAAGGATCTTAATTAAGAGCCTTAAGGAGGTTCGTCCTCTTTTTTTTTCTTAAAAAAAGTTTAAAGTGCAGTGCACTACCCACGAATCCCCAAATGCAACCAATTAAATGATCAAAATTGACCTCAATATCAAGGTAGGTCTATTCACTCGCGGAAATTAATTACGTTATTTACTGATGACCTGTAAAATCAAAGTTTATTTAAAGTAAATCAAAACAATATAATTATAAAAGATTATAAAATATATATAAAAATTTAAATATCCTGCTTAAAGATAAGGTGCACCCTGTCTTTCGCTTAGATAATCGTAGACGAAAGTACAAAAAAAATTCAAAGGTTGGATTCGTAGACAGGATGGGCCCCCACCAAAGGTGTATATTGATGTAAGTATTTGGAACTCAGTGATACCGCATGTATTTGAGATTCCAAAAAGTTTTATATTTCCATTCACTACTCCACTATAAAGTGGTTTCACAATTTTTTTTTTATTTAATTGTGAAAAGTATATATTTCTTTCTTTTTTTTTTTTTTGGTAGTGATCCAAGTATATGTTCGACGTGATAAAACAAAAAAAATCTTTTAACGAACGAAATAATAAAAAAAAATTCGTGAGTGTAATTAATGACTATTTTGTCTCAGCTAGGTAACTAACTTTATCGTAGTTAAATATTACTCAGGTGTTTCCACCACTTTCACTTTGTTACTACAAAAAGAATTAAAAATTATTTTAAAATGTCTTATTAGCTGATCGCCAAATATTCATGATTCGGATAAGTGTATCATAGGATGTAGGTATACGTTTAGCGTAAGTAAGTATACTAACTAATCAATATACAATCCTTATAGAATCACACTTTAGCTTCCTCTTTTCTTTCAGTGATACTCTCCACTAATTATTTTCTAACTTGAAAGACGATTCTACTTGAGAAAACGTTATCTAGGTAAGTAACCAAAGTTTTCCAAACATAGTAATTATATTTTTACTTTAATTATTCAAAATTAGTTCCTTTACAGATCGTGAAAATCATCTACTAAATGAAAATTCTTGGTATAAGACTGTTTCTTGGAAAACCATCATAGGTTAATTAAATTTTATTTTCCTTCTGTTTCAAACAAGAGTGAAGAGTAACTTTTAAAAATTTCGTTGTGATTAAACACATTAACAAACAATAAAATAATACAAAAATAAATATATGAAAAAAAAAAATCTTTTCATAGAAGTGATACGTGAAAATTTTGTCGTGAACTAGGTTCATAAAAGAATTCTTCTACAATCGTCTTTTAGACTGAAATTGCTTTCGTAGATAATTTAAAGATACTTCGTATCAAAATATTTGATTTCACCTCTATTTTTACATTAATTTAAATTCAAGAACGTTATAAAAAAAAATCTCCCAAATGGAGTTGAGCTTAGTAACATTTATGATACTTCGTTCCTCTATTTCGTGGATTATCATTAAATGACGATTATTTCTTTTCTTTACTTTACTTTTTCATTTCAGGTATGATTCATATTACAGGTAAGTAATTAGTTAATTTTACAATATCCTTTCTTTTTAAATATTTCGTAGGACAAAAATCAAATTTATATAGGTAAGTATATTACTGATTATAATCATGTTTTACACTTTTTTTCTTTTTTTTTTTTTTTGTAGGTATCACCCAATATTGAATTTTGAATAATTTAATTAAGACTCTTCAATATAGAGTCAATATTCGCACTTGATTCTACTTATTTTTATGTATATCACTTGATAAGATAATACAGAATGCCTAAGATAAGAGAAAAATCGAATCACTTACAATACATCCGTAATTTAAATACAAATTCAGCTTCATTATAGATGAAAATATTACGTCCTTTTTCTTAGGTATCCCTTCTTGGCTTAGGAAATCCGGATAACTAGATGAGGATTCCCACGTAGACAAAAATACTTCGGTTTGTGCGACCACTTTTCCGATTTCTGATTAAATGTTCATGCATAATTATGTATGATTATACTGGTTGGATTGATGTTATATTAGATACTAGGACCAGGTAGCATCTGGTTGGTCTTTGGCAAACCCGACAGACACGATACGCAGGACTCATAGACCTGAGTCTTTACGCAGTTGAGTCCACTCCTGGAGTGGATTCCTGCGTATCTTTTGCTGTCTTGTCTGGCGGTCTGCTTTGAAACAATATTCGCTACCTAAGGAAAAAGGTGAACTTTAGTATAAGGTTTTTACAGATTCTATGTTTTCTTTTTTTTTTTTTTTATTTGTTACAGCTTTTTCTATGTCTTGTGTAAATATATTGGCGTATTTGTACCTATGTACATCTACCTACGGTATGGTTTATAATTTCCTTTTTTTTTCTAGGTTTTTTCTTTCAGATTTTCTTACCAGAATGCGGAGAATTCATCTCGACTCTTTTACGAAGAGTTTTTATCACATTCTGATAAGATACCTTCGGAAAAGAAAATGTACTTGAAAAGATTACCTGGTAAGTATGTTTTTTTATAGCTTTTATTACTTCTCCTCCAAGAAATCCTCGTCCGAGAATCCCGCTGGTTTGAGATGAATATTGCTGGATTTTCTTGTAATGACGAAATTGTCACCATGGGCAAATATTTTTCTCACTGCTTTTGGAGATTCTGGGGCGCCTTCGGAGTACATAAAATGTTGGTCAGCACCTCCGTTTATGTCTTGGACACAAATTATTTTAGGATTAAAAGGCTTTTCTTGTCTGCCTGCCATTAAATTTCTTGGTGTACCTTGCAAATTGAGATGGCGGTAAAAGAAACTTTTTTAGCCACTTATTTATTACTCAATAAAACTTTTATTTAACTTACTATTGTTTGTAGATAATCCAATGATCCTTCTGATCAATATTTTATAGTTTATTCAATATTATTTTACTCTATTCTTTAGGTTTTCTACCAATTTTTACTCAGCTGATGTTAACTTCGAGAAATGTGAAACGAAAAAGACTTTGGTTCGATGACTATTTTTGTGCCTTACGTCGCGTTAACGTTTCAATTCGCACGTACCAACTTTTGAATTTAAATGTGGGGGTAACTGTCGACGTGGCTTTTTCTGATTGGCCCATTATCGATTATGGACGCCAACTTCCCCATTTTTCTTCGGATTTGTTTTATTTGGTAGCATTTAGTTACAAACGTGTTGGTAAAATGACTGAATTGGAGTACTGACTGATTTGAGTTGTACTCTTTTGGCTCGATCGTTGAATTTCTTTTATTATTTAGTTTTGGGGGTAAAATTTCGATCTCGGATGAACAAAATCGAGATTGGTATTTTCTTTCTAAACATGTTAACTACTTTTATGGTAAGTATTTTGGGAATTGTTCAAGAATTTGGTTCTCTTTTTGGTGTGGTAAGTGTATGCTGGTAAGTATCTGGTCGAGTTTATTGTCGATGTGGGTAAGTATTTCTTTGTCCGTTCAGTGTATTGTTTGTCGTTTCTTTACTTTTATTTATTTTTTCTTTGTCTAGGTAAGTATGGTTGTCTGTTTCTTCCGTATAGGGTTATTATAAGACATATTAAATGTCAAAGATTTTCGTCGTACTTTTTATATTTCCACTGGGAATATAATGGAAAGTGTAAGTGTCAGTGGATGACACGTCCTTCTGTATTGGTGAGTATTTGTTAATCGTATGTCTATATGTATGAATTTTAGTCAATCTGTCACATTACAATTTGGACCTAATATGAAAAAGTAAGTAAAGACCTGTCTTATCGTTTCCAGAAATGTTGTGTCGGTAATGTCGTTGCGTCTGTAAAAAGTTTTGTTTAGTTTTGAGTATTCGTTATTGTTGTAAACACAAAGAAAACCATTACTTGTATTTATTACTAATTCCATACAAAATATTGACATATATTTTATTCTCATTGGAAAATGCATTCTACTATTTAGGTTCTATGATAGTAATTTTAGTTAAGGGAATCTGAACTATTTTTACCTACAATTACATGGTTCTTTATCTATGTACATCGTCTGAGTATTTTTCTTTCCTGGACTACAATAGGTGGGCAGCACTCGTCAAAGCTCATATTTCTCCACAGATCCAAGTTGTCAGCCATTTGCGCTCTTTTGGTGGTGGATTCTTCATGCGGCAAAAAGAATAGCTTTCAATTGTTGAACTTTTAGTGGGTAGCTTTTTGACAGGAATGTGTTGCTTTTCTATCTACTCTTAGAGGGCGTTATTTTTGCTAGTAAGCTCTTTTATCTTGACTTAATTGCAAAGCTCATAGGAGCGAATTCAAATGTGTATTGTAGTAAGCTACAAACGATGACAATATTCATGAAAGTCGAATCGGTTCTTGAATGTCGATTTATTTATTAATGTGTTACACTGAAAAAAAAAATGTAACTAGGTTAGGTGATGGAAATTTTTCAAGTTGGGTAAGTAGTTGAGATAGGGGTGGTTGGTGACATACTATTCATCTGTAATACTATTACAGGCCCGTTAGATAACAAGGTATATAATTTGATTAGCAGACAGGTGTTAGAAGTGGTCTCCTACACTCCTCATTTTAAATCAATCTTTAATATAGTATTTGTAAAAACAAGGTTGTATATGTGTGCATTTGTTTGACGAAAAATCCAAACACTTTTAATTTTGCCTGGTGACAGATTATATGAACGATGACTGACTTCGTTTAACTGACCGTGTAAGGTTTGTTTAAGGCTTACCCAGATGTCATGTCTCAACAGACATCTTTTAGTCTGTTACTCAACGGCTAAAACGTTTGTGTCAAATGCTAACTGTTAAAAGCAAGATTCCTTTTATTGCCCGTCAAATTCCCTAAAGTGTACTTAGTTCTCACTAATTTGGATCAAAGATTCTCTATGTACTTAGTTCCCGGGAGCTTATTGCCTTATACCTCCTTTACAGACTCGAATTCAAACGATGTGTTTAATTATCTATTTTCAGCACTTTATACAGTCAGTATAGATAACCTACATAATTTATATAATTTCTATAATAATTAAAATAATATTTTCCCACAAAACAAAACACCTGTAAATAAGTACCTTTCTGAATTGCTTAAATTAATTTAATGCTTCCACAAAATCGAATTCCTTCTCACCTTCACAAAAGTCCCAAAATGTTTATTAAAATTACTTAAACTATCATTGAATTAAGAGCCCTTCAATATAAATTGCATTACGTTAATCCGCATCTGGTTGATACTTCATTCCTTATTTTATATACCTACGTAGCTGAAAGTCTACTTACCTTGAAAAATTGAGCCACAATAATTTCTCTCTATCCTATTAACCTTATTTCCTACCACCAACACCTTTTTTCGGCAAACATAAAAGATAAAATTAATTGCCAGTCTAAATACGAAAAACTGTCTACCTCTCGTTACAAACTCACCTGTTAAACCTCTAAAAAGGAGGTAACCTATCAAAAAGGACTGCAAATTTAAACTCTGAGCTCTTAGCAAAAATATACTCAATTCAATTCTCCGTCGTCATCTCGTAGTCGTCGTCGTTGTCGTCGTCATCATCAAATTGAATTTTCTTCTCAGATTACCTTTTTAACGGAGGAGGAATAAAATTTTCACTGTCTACCAGTTTCAAAATCTAACCTCTCTCTCTATGGATACTCGAAGAAAGTACCCACTTCCTATGGATCTCCCCTTTTAGCGCCAACTAAATTGGGGTGATTCTATCGAGTGTCGACATTTGGTCTCTCCTCCTTTCAATTGTAACGCTTGGATCATTGAAAAGCAGGATAAAAAAATCGTTGACAAAAAATCGAAATCGAGTCTTTTGGGTTGAGAGGCATGTCTGCTAAATCTCCTAACATTCACACACCGCCACCACCCGGTTCAGTGTGATTCCTTTTTTCAGCATGTTGATAGATTTCAATTGAATAGCTGAAATTGGAGCTAGCTGTGCCGTGCAAACAAATTCTTTCGTCCTCTGGGCTCGTGTTTGCCAGAGGCGGCGCGGCGCGGCAATGGAGGCCCCTGCATGTCAAGTTCTTAAACCGAACGAAAGAGGTTGTGAACATTTGGGACTGATGCCGTAGGCTTTTCTGTGGATATGCCTTGAATAATAAATATATTTTTCTTTGACAAACCCCTTTGAACGGAAATTCATGATAAAGCCGGAAATGTTTATGGGATGTCCTGTTTTTCTTTTTTGTCAATGCCCTCCATTTATTTTTTTTGCTCCCATATGTGATGCAATAGGAAACTATACATACAAAACATTTGTATCATTCTTCTATATACGACTAACACTTTGGATTCAATGAACTGGAATGGAATATATCAATGCACGAGTGTTGAATTGATGTTGTATCAAAGTAAAGGTCTGAAATAATATTTTTTTTTTGTGACGGGAAAAAAGGATTTCTAAAATATATTGTGTAGATATATAATGCAATTCACATGAGTATCTTCTGTGAAAACATATATGTAGAAAGGTGTAGATTATAGATACAAAAGAACTGTAGAAAGAACATTTTGAGACGCACATATAATAAAATACGTGACCATTCAAAAGAAAGCTGTGATTTAGTTCGTTGGTAATGCAATGACACAAAAGATAGTTGTTTGAATATTTATGATGAATGAGGAATCTTTTCCAATGATCAGATTAGGAATTTGTACAGATAAATCATCTTGGGAATCCAGTCAATTCAGTTCCTAAATACATGAAGGTATATGCGACACACCAGTTAAATAAGTTCACGAAAGTGAGTGAGGTTTTAATTTTTTTTTTTCGTTATTCCTTGAAAGTGCAACCATCTTAATCGTCGAGCCAAACAGTTATATCAACAGCTTTAAGCCTAGTATGCAGCTGAAGTGAAACAAAACATCACATACAAAAATGACACAGTGAAATCATAAACGAAATTTTCAGTCCTTCTTCCCGTTTCGGTTTTCCGCAGCTCCACAGTAAAACGGTATATAGCTTCCTCTATTCTCTACACTCTTTTCGCACACAATTTAATTGACCGGGACATTATTTGTGTTCGTTGAGCCCTTGGGTCGCCCTGAAGTCGCCTCAAAACGTTTTTTGAAAAACCTCAACTCGCCCTGGGTAACAAATTCTCTGTTTTTTGAGACCTGGGGTCGCCCTTAACTTGCCCTGAAATAGATCTAGGTATACTTTGCTGGGCGAGTTAAGGTAAACAAATTGACATGTGTGTTGTCAACATACATAGGTATGTTTACAATTGAATATTTTATTTTGCTTTTGCAATGCAAAGAAAGGAAATTATAGATTTATTTTAATGAAAATAAATAGAACATACAAATAAAACAAAATGTAATTGTTTTATGTTTTCGAATGCGTTCGAATGTACCAAAGCAACAAATTTCAAGTTTTAATTTTGGAAACAAATATTTTTTGTTTCTTTCTTTTTGTCAACAATGAGGTCAACAACACAAAACCTACCCTTGTCTGTTTTTTGAGAACCAAAATAAACCGGTTTTTTTTAACAGCTCTTGGGGATGTCAAGAAAACCTGGGTCGACCCTGGGTAAAATTCAACGAACACAACTATTAATAGGGAATTTTACCATTTTGTCAAAAGAAAAAATGACAGCTCATACTACATGGATGACAGATTGAAATATGTACCGCGTTTTTTTTAAACTGTCAAACTCAAAATCTTGTTAAATTATTTTATAAATAATCTCTTTTTTTCCGGTGAAATTTGAGATTTCCGTGACTAAAAAGTTAAATAATATACTATTCACAATTTTCGCGCACAGCATTAAAATGTCCGCTCTTTTTTTCAATCAATTTGTCATCAATGATAAAAAAAAAATTTCAGCTGTCATCCGCGTACTGCTGATTTTGACACTACTCTACGAACGAGAAAGAGATAGATCGTTGTTACCTAAAAAACCCTATTTCTCGCGAAATTTTGACGTTTCTATTTTGTTCGTGTTTTTATTTGTTTTTTGTGTGTTTTTAAAAAACATTTTTTTCCAAATGGTGAAACTCAACATGAAAATTTGTCTGGTACCGTTTCGTTAACATTTCGTCTGTGTTTTTGGAGACGACGGAAAATTTTGTTTTACTTCAGCTGCATAGTGGGCCTTAAAGCTGTTAAAAATCGTTTATTAATCATCAATTATTAATCATCTGCCGCCCTACGCTTTGTAAGTTTTTCTTAAATATAATCGAACAATGCCTAAGATTGGTATAAAAATTGATTGTTCTGAACATTTTTAAAACAAAAGTTATTTGTAACACTTCTTGTATTTTTTCGTTAAAAGTTAATTAATTAATAATTAACAGCGCACTTTTTTAAGTCAAGTCTGTATAGCAATTTAAGAGGTTAAAACGTTAATTTCATAGACTTCAAAATTGTCTACTATACTCAATCTGACACGGGTCTCAAATAAAGAACACTCATATGCCCGGTGTTTTTAAGGTGTTGTGACCTGTGACAGTCCAGAAGATGGATCGTGATGGGTTCCATTAATCTTTTTTGCAGTGGTCTCGAAGTCTTTCCTATGTAAATTCACATTCTTTACATACTATATTTTGTAAGCTCCACTTTTGATCCGTGTATCCATATTTTGTTATATTTGGTTGTCGCATAGGGCATTTATAAACTCCCGTGAAATAAGCCCCCCCCCCCCTTTAAAAAAAAAACATTATTTTTTTTAGAGATCTGGGTATATTTTAAAGGATTCTAGAGTTCTTGCCCGTTATTGCAATAGTTCCCAATAATTTTGGACAGAAACTGAAAAAAAACCGAAAGGGCCAACTTCACGCAGCCTATTTTTTTCACGAAGAGTTCTGATAGAATATATCAGTTCTTAATAAAGAGTTCTGGAGTTCTCGATGTGTTTTGTAAATAGTTCTGCAAAACGAAAGTTTAAAAAAAAAAAAATTCAAATTATTTAATGTAGCCACCTTGAGATCTTCAGAAAACTACTATAACATGTTTTTGTCAGACCTGTATTTAAAAAGTTATAAGCTAAACAAAGATTTTTTTTTGGTACAGTAACAAAAAACAATTTTTTTCGGAGTTCTGCGGACTTCTGTTGAAAGTTCTTTTTAGCCCCTCTCGAGTTCTTCAGAAAATTACAGTATCATTTTTGTTTGGTCTTGTTCCACGCAGCCTTATAATTTCTGAAAAAAAATTTCAGAAATGAAGCATTATGTCATTCAGAAACCAATTGGAAAGTTGGGCAACTTTTACTTTTTTTAACAGAACTCCGCAGAACTCCGATTTTTTTTTTTTTTTTGTAGGTATTGAACCAAAAAAAAAAAACATTTGGTTAGTTTATAACTTTTTAAATATAGATCGGACAAAAAAATGTTATTACAGTTTTCTGCAGAACTCGTTTGCCAAAATTGCCATTCAATTTTTTTACGTATTTTTCAGTTTAACCATTTGAGCGAGTTCGCTCGACGGGAACCACATTTTAAGCACAAAATAGATATTAAATTGGATGAGTTTGCAACATTCGACCCAATCATTGCAATTTATTTGAATCACATATTCATGTATCATAATTTTGTATCAACAATCAAACACAACCTTCAACTGGAGTTTACTATGAAAATACACACATCTCAAAATTCTTACTTCACAACCATAACATAACACATGAAGTGTGACGCAAGTTTCGCAATCTCTCAAAAAAATCAGTCTTCCGCATCCGATTTTTTACTGCCCACTTTGACATGCATCGCAAATAATAGCCTCCAGAATGTTGACTTGTTCATGACCGTTTCGAGTTAAATAAAAAATGTCGACACATTCATCAAATAAAATTCTCTGCATCCATATAGATACACACAAACACACCAGTATATGAGTTGACATGTTTCCAAATCTGAGGGGAATCTCTTGGATCAAGTTTATCTCAAAAAGTGAACGAAGTAAAAATTCCTCAATAAATCTTCATCAGAGTGGACACGACTTCTCAATCTGATGTGCGGAAAGGTAAAAAGGGTTTTCCTTAAAATTTGTCACATTAGTTTGACAGACACACTCATTTTATTTATGACAATTTGAAAAATTTTGCAAATCTGACCCCCAAAAATATAATAAAAAAAAAAGAATTGCCATAAGTCCAGTTATGATTTATTTTTATATAAAAGTGCTTTACTGTCTGCTTGACCTCTTTTACGAGAAACCTTTCGGTTGATTTATTAGAACCGTAAAAAACAAAAAAAAGTAGCAACTTACTGTGCAGTTTATATCTTTTTGTTGATGATGGAACATAAAAGCAACTCAAAGATTCAAACGAAAAAAAAAGATACAAATACAATACACACTCAGAGAAATAAACCGAAATTTGCCCCCGAAAAAAAAAATCATAAAATCCGTCAGAAAAAAAAATGAACGAATTCAAATTCAAACAACCTTCGAGGTTCAATGGCTTCCACATGAGTGGGTTCAATGTTTCCCAATCCCAATACGGGTTAACATAGTACAAGATTTCATTTAAATACTTTATTTTTGCATTGGCAGAAAAAATATTACGCTTTTTTTTACATATGTATATAGCGGTCATCTGATTGTCGGGTGTTCGATGTTGGTATGGGACATACTGTTAACCTTGGGACGGAATTTAAGGCAAGTGGGCCAAGTGACAGGTGAACTGACTGGGCCAATATGTGGGTGCGGTGTTGAATCAATATTATGGTTGTATGTAATTCTGATAAAAAATGTGTGTGTTTTTTTTTTTGCTTTTTCCTCCGACGGTAGCTGAAGTGCTGGTTTCATAGACAAACGGAGAGACACAGCTCAATACATGGTTTACAATTTATTGGCATGACATGGAGCATCCCTAAAATAGGTTTATTGATGCTCATGTTACATAAATAAAGTGCATTGTGAGTGGGCGATGGTTATCAGGTTCATGTTTCGATTCTCGAAAAGATATTTTAGATTTGTTATAAAAATAGTGGTGTCTTTTTTAAATGCCATAGCTAAAAATGACACATTGTGTTGTATTTTTGTTTACAGACAGTTTAAAAATAAAAAGCGAGTCAGATTTACATTGTAATTGAGAGGGAGTTGGTTAAAGAGCAATTTTTTTTTTGACAGAAAATAAAAAAAATACTCAAGTGTACATCCATGCTTTTATACACAATCGATGTATTTATAAATATTAGATGGACAAAAGGCTATTGGTGCATTTCCATTGATGAATATACCTATACGATACAATATAAGAGCTTAGTGCACTTACTTTTGAATAAGCTGACGCCGAGCCGTCAAGATCGTTTCCGCTCAGCCCCATTCCAGACAAGTGTAAAAAGCATACACCACTGTGAGAACTTAAGAACTCTGCCATCTTCTCCAACCGATAAATGTCCCATAACCTAAAAAGAAAGCTTTTTGTTGCGGTTGTTCATATAATGCCTATAATTAATCACATATCTACTATTCGCAACATATGGCAATTGACAGCATAAGTGAAGATACTTTTTTTGAAAAAAAAAGAATTTACGGTTTTTGGAAAATAAAAATTGTTTGAATTACTTTTTTTTAATTTGTTTGTTTGCTACTTTTTCGGACCTACTTTTTCGTCCTCTCTGTAATCTTGTTTGTCATGTTTGATTGTTATCTCAAACCTTTATTTTTTTACGAATGCATAACTTGCCTTAAATTGCAAATTAAAAATGTATGTTAGAAAGATAACATTGATTTTCGTACAACAATGCGATTGCATAATTTTTTGTCAGAATAACAGTTTTCAAGATAACTACATTTGGACTGTTTTCAAAATGGCAGCCAAATTATATGGTTCTTTAACCCGAAAACCCGTTTTACAAGATGTAAACAAAAACCCGAGAGGTCAAAATGCACACTTAATATTTTTTTAAAACCAATTTCCTTGTATTTTTGTTAATTGTTATACAGTTCTTAAAATAACGGTAGGTACCTGCGTGCCATATAACCTATGGCTTGTCATCTTGAATCCAAACAAATCAATTTTGTTTTTGGTTTATAAAGATCTAAGCTCCAACTTAAGGGGCATCCATATAAAAACTCCGAAAAATTGATCCGAACTTTAAAAAAAAGAAAAAAGAATAATGTCGAATTCCTTGGATTTTTTCAGATTTGATCGGAAAAGTTGACTTTTTTCCTTCTTATGGATTTTGAAACAACAAAGTTGCTTTTTTTCGGCGATTGTATTGTGTACATTTTATAGACGCGATATAAACAATTCACTGTAATTCACTTTATTAACAAAATTTACGTCCCATAGATTATTTTAAAATTATTTTATTTGGGAAATCTTTATTAAAATAAACCACACTGCACAATTAAAAGGTTCGTCTGACAGAAGAAATCAAATCTGTTAAGTATGTGTGCAAATACGTGTGAATCTTGCTATTAAATCGAGATTCAAGAAAAGTTGATCTGAGGGGGAAAAAAGCAAATTTTTCTTGTCCATGGAACATGATTTTCGGAAAAAAGCAACTTTAGTCCGAAAAAAGTCAACTTTTGATTTCCAAGTAATTCGACATAACCAAGATTAAGATACTCCGAGAAATTTTTCGAACTCCGAATTTGAAAGGAAACAGAGGAAACTACAGAGAAAACAAAATTTAAGCGAGTAAAGAATGAAGATAATACAGTCACCTTAGTAATAATATAAAGGTCAAATATATCAAAAATTAACTATCAGTTCAAACATATTGTAAAAATGTTCTTTTGGTGAGTAAAAATAGGGAAAAAAAGTCTAATGCTTTCTTTTTTGCAAGCATAAAAAGATATTAACAAAATACATTTTTTTAAATGTACATATTTAGGTATCAAAATATTTAAAAATTTAACAAAATAAGTAGGGTAAACTGTCCCACAGTGAGCCAACGTACACAGTAACCTTTCCAATTTTCTCCCTCCCCTTCCACAAAAGAAAAGAAAAGAAAATAGGAAAAGATGAGCATTCCAATCCTTTTTGGGTAGGTAAACCTTTCGTTTTACAATTCGGTGTCGTGTGTGGTGGTTGTGCGCATGCCAGAGCGAATTTGATAGGTGAGTAAACAAAAATTTTGATTCTAATTCGAAGAGTGGTTCTGTTCCATAACACCTTCTTGTGTTCATTATTTTTATAAATTAAAAACATCATAAAGGTTAAACATGTGCAATAGTTTTTTTATTTTAATATTTTCCTTAAAATCCACAAGTGAACCAGTGCATCAAGTACACAGTGAACCATGGCTGACTGTGTACTACTACTACGACTAACAAATTAAAAAAAAAATAACAAAATGCATATCTACTGTGAACACAAATTTACAAATGATTTAACATTTTTCGTTTGTTTCTGTTAGTTTTTAATAGTAAAGGCATGAAGTTCCTACAAACATTCGTTATTTAAACTTTGTTTTTTTTTATAAAATTTCGTAAAAGGGAAAAAAAATGTTTTTCATTAATTAAAAAATCGATTTTTAGATTTCTGGTGAAGTTAGTTTTTGTTTTCTTTTTTTTTATAGATTTTTTTTTAAAGGATTATTAGAATATAGGCACAGCAATGGTTCACTGTGGAACACCCCTGTGTACAACCCCTGGTTCATACTGAGCCATTTTTAGTTCACTTTCGAAAGCTCGAACTGAACTATTTATTATGATATAATTTAACACTTGTATGGTGAAACACATAGTCAAAAAAACCAAATATTAAGTTCGTTTGAACTTTCAGGTATTTGAACCAGTAGTCTAAATGCTACATCAAGTTAAGCGGAAATTGGTACACTGTGGGACAGTTTACCCTACGTTATCTTGTAGAACTGCAAAATTCAACAAACAAAAAATTGCAGTGCTGTTAAAATTCTGTTAAAATGTAAATATTGATTTTTGTTTTGCTTTTATATTTGTTTGCGGTTTCCTTCACCTAAACGTCCGTTGATACGGATTAAATTATACTTTTTTCATAAAGAACTGAATTTAGAACAAAAAAAATTAATACGATTTTTTAGTACGACGACTAGCTAGTCGTCCAAACTTAAAAAATATTGTTTTTTCATTTTATTTTTCTGTTAGAGTATTTCTATTCATTATTGAATTACCATGAATATAATTGATGTGTACACAATGCTCACACGCATGCAAAGCTTGCGTCAAAAGTCAGCTTCTCAAATTAATCTACTTTCCTTGTTTGTAGCATCATATTATTTATAGAATAGATCTTTAAAATTGTTATTTAAATTTGCTCCAGTTTCTTCTCTAAATGAATTCAAGGCAACAAAAACTACAATGAAACACAAACTAAGTTCGTTTCGCAGTTAACAGTTTGCTAGATATAATTTCATGTTGTTGTTAAATTAATATTGTATCTTTTCCTGATAACTAAACGTTTCGTTTAAGTTAATTTCTTTTATTAGGTTCAAATTTCCAACAATATTAATTGAGCGTATTTCATAAAATGATATTAACTCGTTTATTACAGAAGGATGATAGACATTTGGAAAGCGCTTTAAAGTAGTTTTATTTTGAACACTTCAAATTGTATATTCTGGGGTATTTATCTGTTCTGTTATAACTTTTGACTCTTGAAGGTTTTTTATACTTTATATACTTATTAGGTATTATACATATACCTGATGGCAACTGGCAGGTATATTCCCTTCCCTTCTAGGGAAGGAGCTACTAATTTCTCTTAGTAATAATAAGGGTATGTCAGTTTCATACACCCGGACAGAATAACCAAAGATAAGAGGTAATGTACACGAATACTTACATAATAGGTACTAGATCCATAATTATGAGAACATTCAAGAAACTCCAATTTTTGCCCTTGGCCGCATCTTTAAAGGAATCGAAACCTCTAATAATATTAGAGGTTTATTTAAAGAATTGGGCATTGTGGGATTTTTGAGATAACTTTTCTTAGCTGTAGGTTCATTGCAAATCTTTTTCTTTTCGTCGATGTCATGATCTCTCCTTAGGTCTGCTTCACTTTTGCGATTGTAACGGAACCTTGTACGATAATGCTTTTTTGACGGGGTTATCTATCGTCTCATTTTAGACAGTACCAACTGAGTTGTTGACAGTATGTTAATTGCCAATATTAACTACTTACATGGAAATTTAGGTACTAAGAATAAAATTTTGCTGGAAATTTTTGCTCGAAATCAAAATTTTTCCATTCGGTGTGAAAAGTTTTAAGGTATGAGTGTTTGATTTTGCTTTTTTTAACTCTTCCCCCAAACAACATCTCGTTTTTACCGTAGATTTATCATCTTAATAGAAAAAGTAAAGAAGGATTCTAACCGTGTATTATGTAGATTAATAGTATATATATCATGAATTGGAAGTCAAACACACTTTAATTTGCTTGTACTATGGAAACATCTTATGTATTCAAATCCCTAGATAAATGTCAAAAACCTTTTAAAACTGTATTCAGTAATGTGATATCTTTATAACGTCTACGATTCTGATATATAAAAGTCAAGATTCTCCATCATAATCCTATTTGAAATGACGTGTTAACAATCTCTTTAAAATCTCTTCAATGCTTCTTATGAATGTAGATCCTTTTAAAGCTTCCAGCAAGCAAGTCAAACCACCAACCAGAAAAAAAAAATCATAAACATTATTCACGCAACGCTGGCCTAGACTAAGCTGCCGTAAATTCCCATTTACATAATTTAAACTGCAATTTCATGGAAAATAGAAAGCTACTATGCAAAGTATAACAACCGCGCACGTTTTATAAAGCATACTTCTACCATCACAATTTTCCGACCATCAATCCATCAGGGCATCATCCTTTTTTTTATAAAGAAAGCTACTTAAGCAAAAAATCACTTTCATTTTTTTACAACACTTGCGTTACGCCCACGTTTATGAATCTATACTATATACAGACCACGATTCTATTGAAGTACAATCTTGACTAACGATACGGCTAATTGAACGTCAGGTCCGTTCAGTCAGTTCTCAAGGAGCAAGACTATAAAAGTACAAAAATAAACAAGAAAAATGAAAGAAAATTACTTTTTTTTTTTTTATGCCAATGACCTGACTTCACATCACATACTAATACATACATACGCTCTTAATGGCAGCCTATATCCTCCACAAGATAGCACTCCGGAAGAGATCAATTTACATATTAACCCTTTTGCCCGTTCCATGTCAATTACAAGAACTTCCTGTGAAACATTTGCACCACCATTTGTGGCGGGACATGTTATCCTGGCAAACACAATCGGAGACGTACATTATTGTTTGTTATTACCCTTTCAGGGTATGATGATTCAGAAAGGCGTGCAGAGCGCATCCTTTGAGAATCCACCTCTATATTCCCCGGTCCTGGTGCATTGGTTGCCGCATATCACTCTCTTTACAGAAGATTAATGGACGTCCCTTGGGTTCCATTGTGTGCACGCAGAGGTGCATTATTATGCTTTTAATGGATTCTACATTTCTGCCAGTTGCAACGGAATAGAGTCAAAGTCATTGTGGGTAAAGATCATGTAGGTATATGTGATGGAACTGAAACGGACTATGCCACTCCAATCTGTAGAGGTTTCCGACTATCAGTGATGAACACTGCTCTCGCACTTAGTTTACTACGACGAAGAGTGCAAAAAATTTGAACAATTTTTTTTTTAATCTTACTTATTATGTATATATGTATATATGTATAATATTATAAATGTGAATGTTTGGATGTATGTTTGTTACTCAATCACGCCAGAACAGTTGAACGGATCTGGATGTATTTGGCACAGAGATAGATTATAGTCTGGAATAACACAAAGGCTACTTTTTGTCCAGAAAAAATGTACGGTTCCCGTGGGATAATTTTGTTTATGTTTTTCACAGGCCAAACAGGTACATTTGTATTTCGCCACTAATATCCTCTATAGAACAAATTTCCGTTTCATATCCAAACATTGTCCTGTGCGGTGATTTCAACTGTAACTTTCTCCAAGAAAATACATTGGTTGATGATTTTGATTCTCTGAATATTCATGTAGTTAATACTTTAGTACCTACACATTTTTCTGGTTTTGAACCTACACTGTTGGATTTATTTCTTGTTAGCAGCAAAAGTAAAGTGGTCATTTATGACCAATTATCAGCACCTGCCTTTTCAAAGCATGACCTTATATTCCTAACGTTCGATTTTCAAGTTGATATTCATGCTAATACTTTTGAATTTAGAGATTTTAAGCACATTAACTCACTTAACTCTGAGGTACGTAGCACAAATTGGGACCTTATATTGGCAAAGTCTTCGTCTAGTGAACAGGTTGAATTTCTCAATGAAAATATTTGTAGGTTGTTTGAAATGCATGTGCCATTAAAAACCAAAAGCTGTGTTCCACACACAAAACCTTGGTTCACACATGAAATTCAAACTCTTATACAACAGCGCGACCGGGCATATAAGCGCTGGAAACGGTTCCGTATCGATAGTTTTCATCAACAATTTTGTTCTCTACGTAACAAAACTGTATTAGCTATTCGTAATGCAAAAGTCAACTTATTTTCTACCCGTTTTAATGATTCCCAAAATTGCAAACAAATATGGCAAAATCTTAAAAATATTGGGATTGGTAAATCTCGAAGTGAATCGACTGCAGATGTGGATATCAATATGCTGAATCAAACATTTGTAACCAACTCTGTTTTAACTTATGATCTTCCTAGTGACAATTCATCCACTGATTATAAGAGATTTTTTTCCGGAATGAGAACGTTAAATTTTTTTACAATTTCTCCTGAAGATATTGTAGAAAATATCCTCTCAATTAAATTTAATTCCGTTGGACTTGATGGAATTCACCCATCGTTTCTGAAAATTCTTTTGCCGGTGCTATTACCATATATCACTCATATATTCAATTTCATTATTTTAACTAGTGAGTTTCCTATTCAATGGAAATTTTCAAAAGTTGTACCTGTACCAAAAACATCGAGAGGTGATGAATTTCGGCCAATTTCCATATTACCATTTAATCGAAGGTATTTGAAAAAATTATTCAAAAGCAAATTAGTAACTACCTTAGCCGAGAAAATTTATTAACTTCAAAACAATCCGGTTTTCGAAAGAAAAATAGTTGCATCACTGCAATTATTAGTGTTTCTGAGGATATAAGGAAAGCTATCGACCATGAAAATATAACGTTTTTAGTACTCCTCGACTTTTCTAAGGCTTTTGATATGGTCAACCATTCTATACTTTGTAAAAAACTTTCCAGTTTATACAACTTTTCTCCCAGTGCTGTAAGCTTGATAGGCTCTTACTTGAGTACAAGAATGCAAGCAGTTGAACTTAACAAAGTCCTTTCTAGTTTCCTACCAATTGCAAATGGTGTCCCTCAGGGATCTATTCTTGGCCCTCTGCTTTTTTCCCTCTATGTTAATGAGCTCCCTTCAATTATTAAAAATTGCTCAATACGTTTATACGCGGATGATGCTCAGTTGTATATCAGTTGTCCATTGGGGCTAATTGAACACACAGCTTCCTGCTTAAACGAAGACCTTGAAGAAATTAAGCGCTGGTCGTACAAAAATGCTTTGATTCTTAATCCGAAAAAGTCTAAATGCATTGTGATATCAAAGAGCAAGATTGATGTATCTTATTTTCCTTCAATTATGTTAAACAACTCCGCCATCGAATACGTTGAATCAGCGAAAAACCTAGGTGTTATTTTTAATAGCAGCCTGACCTGGAAAAATCACATTAACTATATTGTTGGTAAAACATACGGCGTTCTTCGCTCTCTTTGGTGTACACAATACTATACACCTTTAAAAATACGAATTTTACTTGTTAAAACTCTGATTTTACCCTTAGTTACTTATGGCTGTGAAATTTTCTGTAACTTAGGCTATGAAAGTAAAAGAAAACTCATCGTAGCGTTCAATAGTGCAACACGATATGCATATGGACTTCGACGCTTTGACAGTGTTTCACAGCATGTTTTACTACTCCTCGGAATGTCGTTTGAAAACTTTTTAAAATATCGGGCCCTAACTTTGTTTTCGGATATACTTCTAACCCTACAACCTGCCGATCTGTACAAAGAAATCACATTTTTAAATTCAAATAGATCATGTCTTCTACTGACCCACGATTTACTTGTGTCACATCTGAACGACAGTTTTTTGTCAACTCCACACGTTTATGGAATTTATTGCCGCGACAAATAAGAAGCATAAATAGCACGACTCTAATTAAAAAGCAACTAAAGATTCATCTTAGTATTGTATAATTAATTCTAAAGTACAACATTTAATGTAATTTATTCAATTATAGTAGCTGTTTAATTTTTGTTTTTTACCTTCATAAAGCTACACTATAAAAAAGATACTGGCGCAAAATTATAGTCCATTTAACTCCAAACTAAATCAAATTTAGTTTGACACTAGTCTAAAATTACATTTTTGGCAATTATAGACAAGTTAAACTACACTTTATCTTTAAAGACTTGCATCAAAATTAAAATCATGAAAACCCTATTTTAATTTTGATAGTGTCACACTTTCTTCTCTCTGACTCCTGTTAATTTGTCATTTTCTATAAAACAAAAAAAAAACTTGCAAAATGTTTTCGGAGGACGAAGATTTTTGATTGTTTGAAGATTTTCAATTGTTTGAATTTTAGGAAGCTCAAGGAGTATAAAACAGGATGCTCAAGGAGTATAAAACACGAAGCTCAAGATGTATAAAACACGAGATGATGGATTTTCAACTTTATTTTATTTCTATTATTATTTATTACCACCATTTAATTTACATATATGATTTAAGTTCTAAATTGAAAAAAGTAAGAACCATTTTCTTGGACAGCGGCAAACTCAAGAAGCTTATATAGTCTATCACTCTTCTATAGTCATCTTTAATTCCATCAAGGTCTTCTTCATGGGCTGTTTTAAGTCTTCGAATCTCCACTTCATGAGTTTTCCTCAAATTATTTATAAACTCTTCCAGATGGTTTGCCAATGTAAAACACATGTAACGCATCATTTTCATTTTTCAGTCGTGTCTCCACTGATGCAAGGTGATCTTCTAGAACTTCAATTTGTTTTCTGTAAAAATTAATAAAAGTTTTGCATGAGAAATTTATTTTCTATTTACATACATATTTACCTAAAAGATTTTTCTATTATTTCGATCTCTTTTTCATAGTTTGCTTTTATTGTTGACACTAAATCCTCCAGACGCAGTTTTTCCAGCTCTAATAGGGCTTTTTAGGTAACAACGATATATCTCTTTCTCGTTCTCACAGAATTGTCAAAAACAGCAGTATGATGAAGAGCTGATTTTTTTTTATCATTGTTGACAAATTGATTGAAAACAAAAGCGGGAATTTTAAAGATTTGTGCGCGAAAATTGTGAAAATTGTTGGTTTTGCTAATTAAAATAAATTTTTAAGCCACGGAAATCACAAATTTTACACAAAAAAGAATACCGCATTTAAAAATTATTTCCAAATTGTTTTCTTCAAGATCTTGAGTTTGACAGTTTGAAAAAAGCGCGATACATATTTCAATTTGTCTTCATCATAGTGTGAGCTTTGACAAGATGGTAAAACTCCCTATCGCTTAACGTCTGCTTGTAATTCAACTAACAATACCGGTGTATTGAAAATAAACAGAAAATTATATTCCGGGCTGATGACATTTGACGACAGATATAAAAGTGTGTTTGCTTTGTTTTCTTAGCGAACTGTCGCTGTTTAAGGCGTGTTCCGCACAAATAATTTAGAGAAATGTTTTTAACCCCACACTAGTTGTCAGTACATCAGAAAGAGTCTATAATTACTTTAAAGTTAGAGAACTGTTTCAAAGTTAAAATTAAGTTAAGAAGTGTGGCGTTAATTCCTTAAACTTAGGCTGACTATAATTTTGCGCTACTATATCTTACAGTGTAAGCTAAGCGTTAATAAAATAAAATACAAAATAAAATACAAAAAAGGATCACTGTAGAACGGCTGAACACATAGATATATAGTCTGGAATATAGGCTACTTTTTATACAGAAAAATTATGTGTTCCGTGGGATAAATTTTTTTTGTTGTTTTTAATAGAGAAAGGGATAGAAATAATTTTTTGCATGGTTGTTAATTTAGTGGTGAGTGAACGAAATAGGGTTCTTTACATCACTGAAAAATGCATGGATTCTATTAGATATCATAACAGTTTGTTTCTACACTTTAAATAAAAATTACAAATAAAATATTTGATTATTCAGTCTAATCGTATCGAATAGACTGGAGCGTCAAGTGAAAAAAAAAATATAAATAAATACTTAAAATATTTTTACATATACGTACCTAAATATTTGATGTCTAATTTTTTGAAAGAATAGTGTTGTGAGGTAAGTTATATTTGTGTGTGCTTATTGTTTGGTATAGTTTTTTTTTTACAAAAATTTTCAAAAGTCAAAAAGTCAAAAAGTCACGTTGTGAAGAAATTTGCATTTGTGCGTTAAGTGGACGAATCAAAAAGTGTGTGTTTAGTTGACGTGTTTATTTGGTGAGTAATGCATTTATTTATTTATTTTTTTAAACTTTTTTATAATTTTAGAGTGAGCGAATTAAAAACTGAAAATCAAAATCGAACACGTTTTTCACTATTAATTTTTGGTTTGTGTACCTAAAAGGTACCTATTGTTCGATACGTGGTAAATGCATTTATTTTGTTAAAAATAATTACTAATTTTTATTATTTTACAGTGAAGTCGTACTGGGTATATAGATACTGTTTCCCAATTCCAACTGCTGGGTCTGAAGATGTTAGGACATATGACGGAATCGCTTACAACACTTTTACTGAAGCGTGTCATGCAAGTGGAATTGGGTCAAATGACAATGAATGGCTTGAATGTGTAAATGAAGCAAAATAATTAAAACCCCCTAAATGAAAATGCGTGAATTTTTTGGCTTTAAATGTTCCTGCCAATTCTTTAGCACTTTGGGATGAATTCAAAGTGTTCTTAAGCGAAGATTTTTTGAGGAATAACGAAGACGGAATTTCATTCAATCGTGCTTTACTTGAAAACGAAGGTATTTTGAATGCTCATAATTTGTCGCTCATAATTTGTCGTGTCAAGCACTAAGCTTCCTATTTTCATGCCTCAACTTAGGGAAATAGATACATTGGATAAACAGCAATTCTTCTTTCAAGAACTTTATGAAATCGCTTAGCGACTGAACGGATTAGGATTCAATTTTGTTGTCTGTCTGATTCAGGTGATTCCTGTCTTAGATGCTTAAATGTGAAAATTATATACTTGGATGTTTGTATCGCGCCGCCGCGCCGTAGCAACGCCCGGGTACCTGCTAGTATTTTTATACTTACAATTATTAATGTTCATTGGGGAGCCAATCATGAGAGAGATCGAAAAAAATTAGTAAAGAGTGATTCCCAACATTGAAAATAAATGTAATTTTTTAATCAAAACTGGCATTATAAAATGATAAAAAGTCCAAAAAAGTAGTAGGTATACTGTATACATATTTATTTATTTGTTTATTTTATTTTATTTTAAAGTTTCTTTCTAAAAAAAAAAATACATAAATAAATCGATAAACGAAGAACGTCGCATGTAGAAACCAAAATTTAAACAAAAAAATTGGCACAGTACTGTAGTTTCACTTAGAGTGTATATTGTATGCATCCATGTGAATCTATGTGTGTTGTAAGTAGAGTGCACTTACACAAAGTTGAACAGACTTGGTAATCAGAGAAGATCTGTTGCATCTGACACGGTTGTGCGTCTGCATTCGGTTGTTTACATAATGACATGACTTCTTCACTCATTGCTTTCTTTTGTTTGATTCAAAATAAAAAAAATAAAGATGCAATCCGAACCTCCAAGATTCCCTCCCCTCCATAGAAAGAAGTATTCACCTCTCGAATAAAAGGGGGCACTTATTGCACACAAAAGTCATTGGCATTGAACGAAGGACGTGAAATAAAAGAAAATAATGGCTAATTTAAAAGTGTGTGATAGAAAATACTAGGTGGAGATAATATAACGGGCCTGAAGAAGATCTAGTGCAATTGAGAAGATGGGGCATCTTTTTATCACGTATAAGTAACATAGAGGTTTTGCGGTCGCGAGTGCATTCAAGGTGAGTGCGTTTATGGGGATTTCTAGGTTAGAAAATTATTAAAATCGTAAAGAGAGTGAACAAAACAAAATAAAAATACGAACTGACTTGAGTTCTTATATACTCGAACCTTGTTCTATTAGAAGATTTAGGTTAAAGAAGCAAGTTGGAAACGCATACTTCGTTTGGATTTAACAATATTTTGAACTGAGTATATTTGGGTAAATATTGCGTAATTTTAAAAATTTCTTTAAATATCTAAAATAAGATAAAGACAAAATTTGATTATTATATGCATTTTTTTAAGAATAAAACTTGTTACTTAAAAAATATGATAAATTTTACTTTTTTACTTTTATTCAAAAATTTTACTTGGCTGGGCTATTTTTACTTCCGATTATATAGGTACTAAGGCAAGTTTTGAATTCGTAAAAAAAAAGTTTTGAGATAACAATCAAACAATACATTACGATGGTAGAGAATACGAAAAAATTAGGTCCGACAATTCTATCTGTCCGTCTGTCAGTCTGGATGTATCGACACCTACAGCCTAAACGGTTCGGCCGATTTTCTTCAAACTTGGTACTCTGTATTTTTAGAGTAATATGCCCAGGCGTATTTTTGATTTGTATCCTAGGTCTGAAAATAACGGTACCTGCCATATACTTTCAAACTTTTAGCTACGCGTGCCCTAATACCATTGTGCATGAACTGGACTCTGCAGTGTCTTTAAATGAGCTAGAGACAGTACTTTTAAATATGAAAAATAATAAAGCACCTGGAGTAGATGGTATTCCAGTGGAATTCTATAAATATTCATCTACAGAGTTTAAAAATTATATAGTAGAATTTTTCAATCGAATTTATAATGACTCTTGTGTGCCTAGCAGCTTTAACAAAGCAATAATCTTTGCCATTTTTAAAAAAGGAAACGCAGATCTTCCTGAGAACTACCGAGGTATCTCTATTCTCAACTCAATTAGAAAAGTTTTTGCTTCTATCCTCTATGACAGGCTATCGAAATGGATTGAGAATGGCAATCGATTAAGTATTTTCCAAGCTGGTTTTCGCCATGGGTTCTCTACTATAGACCACATTTTTGCACTGTCTTCAATCGCAAACAAATATATTGAAAAAAATAAAAAACTTTATTGCTGCTTTGTTGACTTCAAAGCCGCTTTTGACACGATTAATAGACAAGCTTTGATTTATAAGATGACATCCCTCGGTCTGTCTCAAAAGTTCTTAAACCTTTATTTTAATTTTCTAGCTTCTACAAATGCAGCCGTGTGGGATGGGGTAAATCTGTCAGAGTGGTTCGAAACGTCAGCAGGAGTACCTCAGGGATGCATCCTCAGTCCAATTTTATTTGCTTTATTTATTGACTCGGTTTGTGATATTTTACCTGGGGGTGTAATTTTTGCAGAAACTTTGGTGAAAGTATTGCTTTATGCTGACGATTTAGTGTTGTTAACGGATAATCCTTTCACCTTACAACTTCAAATCAACAGACTACAGGAGTATTGTAAATTATGGGGCCTTAATATCAACACCAGAAAAACTAATATTATTATATTTGAACGCAGACAACGAAGAAGACTTCCCGAAGAAAACTGGCATCTTGATCACGAGCAAATTGAAGTTGTCACCAAATTCAAATATCTTGGAGTATTGATAACTGCAAATATGAGCTTTGGTGCTCATGCAAAGGAGAAAGGCAATGAGGCCAAACTGGCTTTAAACATAATGTGGCCTTCGTTTTTTAATAACCAGTACATTGATGTCTCATCAAAATATAGAGTATTTAATGCCACTGTTAACACGTGTATGTGCTATGGTGTACAAGTTTTTGGCTACGCGTTAATCGAGGATTTCGAACTGATTCAACGGTATTTTTTTAAAAGATTATTTCGGTTACCAAATGCAACACCAACTTACGCCATTCACGTGGAATCCGGTATTCCACCTATCTTTATTCAAAATCTTAAGAGACATACAGATTTTTTAGTAAAAGTCATGAAAAGGGAAAATGGTCTTCACAAATCTTTCATGCGAAGATTACTCCATAATAATGCTACTCCTTTTAAAGAACTGAATCAGTTGGCCCTTGCGCATGACATAAACCTTTCTCTTACTGAAGACAATTTAGATGACTGGCAAAATATTTTCTCTGATTTAATTGCTAAAGTAGATGAAAAAATGTATACTAAACATTTAACCAGAGCAACTTCGTCTGAGAGCAGACATATTTATAAAAGCTTAAACCACAATTTGCCGACTGAAATAAGTTACTTCTGCTCTGAACTTTCAGTAGAAGCTATAGGTACCATTTTTAGAGCAAGGGTTGAGTTACTCAACCTTAATTATGTTCCTCATAGGTCAGATCTCCCTCAAAATTGTAATCTCTGTAATAGAAGAGAAATTGAAGATAGTTACCATTTCATAGCAGTTTGTCCAATCCTACAAGAAATTCGGCGGCTCTACTTCCAAGAAAGCATTCTGACTTTAAGTCAGCTTATTAATGTACTAAATGGATCCTTAGGATGGTCAAAACTATCTAAATTTTGTAAGCACGCTCTAATGTATCGCAACAGCTTCTAATATGGATGCATTTCTCCAGTTAAAGTATTCCTCTATTAAAGTATATTCAAACTATTCTTAAATTTATATAAACTCAAATTTATAAATTTATCTTTTAATTTTATTCTTAAAATTGTTTTAGCTGGTTTCAATTGTAAAAAAAACTTACGAATTTATTCTAATTTTAATAAGTTTATTGTTTGATACACGTTTCAATTTTTTAATAATTCAAAATTTATATAAACTGAGATATTATGTATAACTCAACCTTTTAAATTATTGTGTATTTATAATTGTTTTAGCTGGTTTCAATCACAAAAAAAAAAAACTTTCGAATTTATTGTTAACTTCCAAATTAAGATTTTTTTTATTTAAAAGAAATTGTAATGGATAACGATGTTTAATTTTCATTATTATGTACTTTTTATGTATTTCATAGTGTATCAATTGTCAATCAGGCAGACGGCAGCAAAGCCATGTCCTTAATCTTATCTTTATATTATTGTACAAATCTATTGAAATAAAGAATTATGTCTATCTATCTATCTATCATATACGCTTAACAGATAATTCCATTTTTTCTCGAAAAAATACGACCGATTTTGATGAAATTTTGTGTGAATGATTTTTTGCCAAGGATTAAGTTTTTTTTTCAAAATCATCTTATTAACGGTAACTGCTATATAAACGCTATAGAAACTCTATTTTTACTTGCGATTATTTATAATTTTTTTATGTTTAGTATCCTTAGCCAAAGGTTAGTAATCTGATACAAGAGCAAGTTTGTCCGACCCAGTGGTGCCTTTTGTTTTTATAGGTTACATTCAGGCTTTATTTTTCCATAGTTTTGCATAAAATGTTTCTATAGTTGTGTTACAACCGATCCATCGTAACATTGATTTTAAACCCATACTCTACCTTTAAATGACGGTAGGGTACTAGGACTTATAGGTAGTTATTATTGAACGACGACGATATATAGTTTTGGCATCTTTTAAATGCAGATTGTCTTTTAAATGCAACAGATGTTGCACGACACTAGTTATAAAGAGTAGATAGATAGGAAAGAACTGTTTTTGGTAAAATGGATAGAAAGCTTGTTGATTTTTATTTTTCATTGCATTTTTAACACAATTAAAAACTAAAAACAAGTGCATTTCACATGTTCAATATATGCTTTCATCATTGTTTGTATAAACATGACGAAACGGTTGGTTTAATTTTGACAGTGATCATGATATCTCATGTCCTCATGCGCATTATAGTTCTACCTTTACTCATGAGCCAAATTGCTGAGATAGTTCAAACGGTCATACTGTTCGTTGGGGATCCGAAGAGTGAGACAGCGTCGATCGAACAGTGGTACCGTACAATAACTAAAATAAGTATTTGTCTAACAACTTTTATACAAAATAATATGAATTCCACGTCTATTACCATATTTTTATTGTCTCACTGTTAATTCTGTCTCACTGTTCCAATCTCTCCCCTAGGTATTTAAAAAAACTCGTTAAAAACAAAATTACAAAAAAAAAAAACAACTTTTTCAATTGTTTGAAAGTACTATCCGAAAAGTGAGTTTTCGAAAACCTCTGATAAATTAATAGGTTTTTTTTTCTAATTTTCTTATATTTGGATTAAAAATTTACTTATGGGAGGTTAAGATTTGCTGATGATTTTGAAAAAAAAAGTGTTTAATTACTGAAACTATAATTAGGTAGATACACATCTGATTCAAACTTAATTGTACATTTTTTTTTGGATATCTTGCCTTAGGTATTTTATAACTTCGTTTAAATTACGTATTAAACTTTTGAAAAATCTAACACACTCAAGCGCTTATTCATATTTTTCTTTTATTTTCAGGTAAGACATGTCTGTTTTTGGTTTTCAATCGGTAATATTGGTAAGTGCCTTACTAAGAAAATCTATTTCTCGGATTCGAGAAAAACAATATAATAAGTTGGTTTTTTGAATGTTTGATTAAATCATATTCGAAATACCATATTTCTGTGATTGAGATTTGATTGCAAGTTTTCTATGAGAAATCTTGCAAAATTATTTGTTTATAAATTAATCCCTATATAATATTAACTTTATGATGATTAGGATGATGGTTATAATTATAGCGAAACTAAAACCGCGACACTTTCGGATTTACGAATCCAAACAATAAAAAATAGGTAATAAATAAAGTCAATACAAATTGAATTAGAAAATATGTTAAATTAAATGTGCAGCCGGCACCGCGAGTGATAAATCGATATTGATTTCTGTTCGACGAAATGTCAAACAAAATCAATACGTGGTTGGGAAAGAGATCAATAGGTAGGTACAACAAATGCAACTACACTGATGCAGCCTGTTAAATGCTGCTACTCCACCGACTACCTCTGTTATAGGGGTGGGACGTATAATCTAAATAGATAAAAAGCAGATACACAAAAATAACCAAATCTGTTTGGATAAAACGAAGCCAACAATTAATCGATTAATTGTAAGGAATTAAAAGGTTAAAGGAATATTAAAAGTAAGTAAGGTGTCGCGCGTACTTGATTAAAATATTTGTGGGCGCCAGGAAAATTTTATAAACACTTTGCCATAAAATTGGGAAGCTGAAAATTAGTCTTCAATTAAATAATATAAAATAAAAGAATATAATTTCTTTCCCGAATTGGGAGTTAAAATATAATTTATTTAATGAAACAAATTGTCCGATAAACCTTGGCAAGTGCCTGGTTTTAAATCTAAATTAAAATTATTCCAATTCTTTTTTTTATCCAATTTTATTATGAAAAACTTTTTCACATGCACATTATCAGATTTGCTCAGTCTTCGAAGTCGTATGCACTACGCATTTCACCGCTTATGACCACTGACATCACAGGTCGATGTTATGTTTGTTTGGTTTTCAATGTTCAACGAATAAAAATTCGTAAAAAACGAGTAAATATAATTCGTTTAAGAATTGGTTGTAGCACCTTTAAGTTGTTGTTGTTGTTCAAACATTCAATGACAAATTGACAGAATGGTCAGTAATAAAACTGACATTTTATAGTACAAATAGTACAATATAACAAAAATAATTATTCCAAAATAATAATAATAATAATATAATAATAACTTACATTGCTTTCAACCTGATGAGACGATTTTGTAACTCCAGAAAGTATGACTGATTTCTTCATCTTCGACTTAACTTATTGTATTGAAAAACAGAAAAATTGACATATACATACGTACATCTATGACAACCAAAATCATGAATAATTCTATTTCTATACATATTTCGAACAACTTGAACATATTCCTTTAACTCATTGACATTCATTTTGATGAGACGTAAGCATATATAAACCCACTTAAAGAGTCAAAATAAAACAGCTTTTCTTTAAATGTTTTTAAGCCATTAAAGAATTTTTCCTGCCATTTTGGGAACCGAGAGCTTAAATTTCTCTAAACAATTGATAAAATGTATCCTTACAAAAGAACCTATCTTTGAAGAAACATATATACCCACATCAACCCATTGAGAGTTCATTTAATATTCAAAGTACGAAATGTCGGATCAAAATTTAAATTTTCTGACAAAATTGATTTCAACAGAGGTCAGGCAACAAAAAGGTCCGACAAATCCGAATAAATAATTGAAGCTTACATAAGAATTCAAAACAAGGATTTTTCTGGGTTGAAATCATATGATTTATGAAATTATACCCTTGGGTTTGGCTTGTATATCCTTTCAAATTACTCTTTCCCCAGGTTCATATAATTACTGCGACTTTATCCATAAAAACACCAGCATCCCAATCGATATATCCTGGCTAACGTAACGTAATACTTATTTATGTTTTTCTTTTTGTGTCTCCCATCTCCATAGGAGCAACAGTTTCTCTTTCCTTTTAAAGTCTCTAACAGCTGGAGTGCCATAATGAACGGTTTATAATAATAATTTCCTTTCAAATTGAACGAAAGACGTCAATATAAACGACGAAGACAGACAAGAATGACGCGACGACGCGACGTAGGACAACCAATGTTTTATTCGACGTCCCATTCATAATACTTACGCCCGGGAATAACAACTGACAAAACATTGTCCTCTCCCCAGCATCACACAAAGTACACACACCTGGCAATATCTTTGTAATGAGTTGCCCCACCCTCAAGACCCCCAGCGTCTGCCACCATTTACAAAATGAAATTAAATAAAATCTCTTCCCAAAATAGAGGTTCCTTCATTTTTCAGTTAGGATGAGGAAGTTGGTTTGGTTCTGGGAAAGATTATTTCGATAACTTGGGCGTCAGGGGTTCATAATTCAAGATTATGGATTAATTAAATTTTATGAGAATGAAAATTGTGATAAAAATATAGATAATGGTGCTATCGATTTCGATAAAACTTACTCATCTTGATTTGTGTGTGTTTTTTTTTTAATGCAGCTATATAGTTTTCAGAGACAATAAAGAATAAAGATAAAGATTTCATTTGGAATATTGTCGGAAAAAATATAAAGAATTGTGTGGACACAATCAAGGTTAATGTTTTTGTTGGTAGAATGTTTGCAATAAATTTTACTTTTTCCTAAGGCACATTAATACCAACAAAAAACGCTTAGGATAATGCTTTTCAATGTTTACGAGTTATAAACTCATAAAAAAAAAGCTTGGGGATCATTACTATGAATACAGGATATTTTTTGTGGTATTTTTATGACTTTTTTCTAACCGGAAACGAATGGATTACGGTTGTAAAACTGTACTTTATGAACAATAAAGAAATATTTAGTAAGACTTTGGGTTAGTGTAATCTTTAAATCGATTTCTACAAGGTTTTATCCAAAGTTTTTTGCTTTGAGTCCAATAATTCTGAGATGCTGTTTCTATCAGAAATATAGCCAAGCCAGTTCATATATTTATCAATCGACAATCAGTCTTCATTTTCTATCTTGAAACAATTTGACGAAAAGTTTCCAGAGAAGTTAAAGATTTGATTCAGGTTCATATTTTGCCAATGGTGATGTCCTTCATCTGAATTTTTTTTCAGGATCAGCTTAAACGGTACCTGCCATCATAGAATCGTTTTTTTATTACTCCAACTATCTTTTGAACGGTTGTAGGTACCGCTTTTGATGAAATTTAATATTCTAAAAATACTGCAAGAAAAAAATTGAAAAAAAAATTATTTTTTAAAAAAGTTTTTTTTTGCAAAAAACCGAAAAACCGATAATTCCAATTTTTAGAAGAAAAAATGCGATTAATTTCGATATAATATCAAATGAGTGATTTGTTGCCCATGCTGATGCCTTTCATATAAATAAAATCTATAATAAAAGATTAAAAAAAAAAATATTTCAAAATGTAAAAAATGTGTAAACTGGTCAAATAAAATTTTCCTGTCGTGCACACAAATGTAACTTGATACAAGAGCTAGTTTTTGCGACCCAATCGTGAAATTTATATTTACTTGCGATTTTAGGTACTATAAGGCAAGTTATGCATTCGTGAAAAAAAATTGACATAACGACGAAAAAAGAGAGTCTGGAAATTCTGTCTGTCTGTCTGTATGTCAGTCTTTATGTATCAGCAACTACAGCCTAAACGGCTTAACCGATTTAATTCAAATTTGGTATAAAGGGTTTGTAGACCATTCTTTAGAGGGGAATTGAATTTTTTTTTTAGCTAAAAAAATAACGGTACCTGGCATATAACGGTTTTGGAAAAGCTTAGTTTTCTAAGCTCCAACGATTTTGTTGAAAAAAATTACTGATAGATTTTGCCTGATTTCCTTTTTTTAAATCGCAAAAAATTGGCAAGTCTATTAACGGTACCTCCCAAAGAACCGTTATTTTTTTTCTTGAGCTATCTCATGAACGGGTTAATTGATTTCAAACCAAAAAAATTTTTTTAGAAAGGTCTAGATGACTTGAACAAATTAATATTTTTGCAAAAAAGCTTAATTTTAGTATTAATGAATTTTTTAATTTATTTTTTGTAAATTCAATATTTGGAAAACGGGTTTACTAAAAAAATTATTTTTTGTGCATAAAATGCAAATTATTTAGCACTTTAAATTGGCGTTTTTTTTTAATTCGTAAAAAGATTTTTTTTATAAAAATTTTTAAGTAATCATCGATTTATTTAAAAAACCGCTCTAACGATTATTTTTTGATAAACTTTTATTCAGGCAACAAAATTTTTTGCATACTTTGATTTTAGTTTGAATCTTCCTTAAAAGTAGTTTTAGCACTTTCAAAAACAATTCATTTGATTTTATTCGTATTTTTTTCATTTTTGTTAAAAAAAATATTAAATTTATTTTTATTTAATTAAATTTTCTTTATGTGGTAACTTGCTACAAGAGCAAGTTCGTGCGACCCAGTCATGCACTTTATTTATTTAAGTTTTTGTTTTAATTATATGGTAGAAATTTAGTACCCTGTCAAATTGTGCTTTATGAATAGATTGTAAAATGTATACTACCTATAGTTATACCGAATACATACCAATATTAATAGTAGAGAACGATTATATTCTTAAGAATTTGCAAAGCAATGTGAGTATGGATCTCCTATTGCTTAAGATACAAACAGACATTAGGTGCTATATTTACTCCAAAATGTAAAGAATCATAAATAAAGAATTATTCGAATCGTTTATTCAATAAAGGTTTCACACCATTTGCTATTTTTTTTTCTTCGAGGAGTCGTCAATATCCGGATTATCCACTACATTAATACAACTTTTTAATATTAAAAAAGTTGTACGAAAAGCCTTATCTCAGTATCAAAACTCATTTTCCTGATGAGCTAAAATCCAGCTTTGGTATGATAAATAATTTAATTTTTTTTATATGAAGGCTGGTGTTAGCTCAGAAGAAAGAAAGCATGACCTTGAAAAAAAAATTAGATTTGAGACTCAGCTAAGACTTTTCGCTACTATCCAATACCTATACGTATAATCAAAAATCTTATAAATTAATTGTGAAACACCATGAAAGTATTTATCTACATAATATTTTAATCATTTCCCATTAATTGCACTCTTGCACTCTAGTCTATAGTCTAGTAAAATTTATCAATCGCCATCGTATCCTCAAACGCGAATTTAAAGCTTCCTCGGACCTGAGACACCAACGAAGTTCCCACATTGATTTACCAAGAGTGATTAAAAATCCATTTAAAAAAATTATCTAAATTCTCTCGTAACTTAATTAACCATATCAAACTCTTTAAACTGCACCCGCCATTTGGCATTGCATAGAAAATCCTTATTCAAAGCAACGAAAAAGCACACAAGAAAAAAGAATGTTCGTGCATATCATCAAATTAGATACAACATCATCGAGTCTACACGCAAAACATTATACCATTTCGACATCAAAACATCACTTCCTTATTTGCAATCTAAACATATCAAAAACAATGAATATTCTCAGAGCCCAAATCGAGACACACATTACAGAGTCCCTCAAAGAGTGTCGAGAAGTACATACTCTATAATTAAAATTAAACCTATATAATTACACTGAAAACATGCTTCAAAAACAGTTCACATTTCGCGCTTCTTTGAATGCGAAACCATGCTGTCTGACACGTATTTATAATGATGCACCACCTACACTCACTACCAGAGCGCCATAATAAGCGCAGTTGGTTTCCATGAACTAATTAATTAGAAAGAACATCACTCGCTAGATCTACGAGTTAGCACCATCCTCGAAGCAAACCCATAATGGCAACGAAATGTGGCCAAATTTTTGGAGCGTTTATTGGCGTGACATTATTTTTTTTTTAGAATAAATTCTACTGTGATGCGACCTATAATTGGAAATTGAATAGCCACATTAGATGTCATTAAACGTCGAATAAAAGTCAGCAAAATGGTTGCTAATGGGTCATAGAAGTGGTGCTGGTGTTGCGAGGCCGAGGGGTGATTTGTAATCCCCACCCATTGCGAATGGTATGGACTTATTATAGAGTTGGTTAATTAATCGATGGTGTATATTATGTTCTATGACTGGAAATCTGTATAGGAAGCTTTTTCGGTTTTTGAGCATGCAAGCTAATTAATTACACATCATTTGATGAATTTATTACATACGTACGTGTAATAATATGGTTGCAGGGGATCTATCCATACATAATTTATAAAGGCAGCCAAGAATGAATAATTAACAAGCAATTATCAATTATGCTATTTTGATTTGTTTATATTTCACTTCAACACCATTCGTGAGGTGAGGAAATTAATATGCATACATTGTACGCATAAAGAAATAATTATATTTGACCAATGAAATACAAAATAAGCTTTTATATTGAAAGTTCAATTTAATACCCTTAATAGTCAAAGTGTTAATGATTGATTCAATAAATGGACAATAGGACACCTCTACAATAGATTGCGTGAGGTTGTTTTAACACCGACTTCAGTAATAGATATTAAAATATTGAATATTAATGTAGATAGTTAAATTTAATTAAATTAAATAATACAACAAATATAATATAGTTTCTCAAACCACTTAGTAGACCATAGTGTAAAATATAAAGTCTTTCAAGCTGTATCTGAGTCTATCATGATGTGAGCAGCACAATCTTCGGGTTACTATCAGTATGAAACATTGGAGAAACTACTGAGATATTACATCAAAATATATTAAAATATTCCAAACACGACACTAAACTACATGTTAAATATTGAAACAGGATTGTCACCTCTTTTTATAAAAACCCTAAAGCTTCACGTGAGTTATGTCATTAAAGTGCTAGAAGTGCCCAGCGATAGGCTTCCAAAAATAATTGCGTTAAGGACAATAGATAGAAGAGCCCTAGGGTATAAACAATTAGAGGATCTAGCATCGTAATGTGGTTTTGAAATAACTTTGTGAATGAAAATGGGACATACTGCAAAGATGTACTGCATAATCTTGTCTAAACTTGATCAAAAACTCAGATCAGATTGCATTAATTTAGCATCATCGTCCGTTCATAGATCTACACAGTGTGCTAAACCATAATTTATGTGAAAGGATTTATTTCCACAATGAAAATAAGGCAGACAAAATATAGGCTATTCTTAAGATGAGAGGAGAACTTATTCGGCTTAATTATATCCCCCCCACCGTCCAGATTTACCAATTTTATGTAACCTTTGCAACCTATCGGAGAGAGAAGATGTTTTCCATTTTATCGGCAGATGTCCTATTTTGAAAGAGATTCGAAGATACTTCCTGGGAAGCGACCTACTAACAGAACATGATCTTTTAGCACATCTTAACTGCGAAAAAGACATAAACCAGCTGTTCTATTTTTATAAACTTGCAATTGGCTGTATCGGAATCAAATTATCAAAAAAGATTTTTAACTTATTAAAAAAAAAATTATAATTGATTCGCAATATTCATTTGGTATTAATTTTCAACTTTACTAAATTTTACTTGTATTAAACTTATATTAAATGGCGAAACACATCGGAGTATAGGCTACTTAACCTTTTTCTTTGAATTTCTTCAATTACTCCACTAAACTAAAATAAAAATTAACAACTAGCAATAGTTGTTGTTGTTATTTAATTGTTTCTTTTTTTAAATGTTTAACTTCATGTCAATCAGGTAGACGACAAAGCCATGCTAACCGATTTTTGTAAAACAAAATTGTAACTTAAACAAAATTATTAATAAATCAAATCTAATCTAATATAATCTAATCTAGTAGTAAAATTGGGGAAACAGACACTTTAAAAAGTTCCAAATTCTACTGTATTATATTATACATTAAACCATTTTATTTAGTTGCGTAGTGACTTGTGAGCATGCTTGTGATTCGTGGAACTACTGCTTATTGTTAAATCTGACCGATTTAAATGAAATATGCACTTCATCATGACATACATATTCATCCCAATTCTAAATGAAAACTCTTAGTGAAATATTTCTGTTTTCCCTGCTCTCCAATACCGATTTTATATGAAAAGTCCTTTGGTATCCCTTTTCTCTTATACAGTGTCCAGGGAGCCTTTTTGCATTATTATTCAGTTTAAGCTGTAGTCTTAGAGAAATAAATTTCGTCAAAATAAATGCAGCGGTTCAAAAGATAGTCGGAGTAATAAAAAATGGTTCTATGGCAGGTACCGTGAATAAACTGATTCTGAAAAAAATCACTCATATAATATTTTATCGAAATTGATCGTATTTTTTTCGAGAAAAATTTATTATCGGTTACGCTACCATATAAACCGTTATTTTTATACCAAAATCAAAAATAAAAAACAACGTCGAGGCATATTTCTCTAAAAATAGTTCGAAGAAAATCAGCCCAACCGTTTAAGCAGCAGAATACATCCAGTCAGACAGAAGGACAGGTATGTCCCACCTACGTTTTTAAGGCATCATTGATGAATTGTTGAGATACGGAGAAGGGGAAAAATATTCAATATTCAATATTTAAAGGAATTGAGAACAAATTATCTTTTTTGACGCAATGCCGATAAAGTTATGTGCCCCGATCAAACATTATAATACAGTCAGCGTTGTAGAAATTAAGAAAAGACGCATGTCCACAAGACGATACCGATTTAAAAAAACGAATTTCAGCAGTTTAATTCATGTGCTTTAAATGAAATAAATTCAAGTGATATGCCCCGCACAAGTTCACATAACTCACGCAGAATTGTACAAAATAATACATGATTATAAAATTAAGCGTGCATCAAAATTAACTTTGTAGATTGTTGGTAGATTGTAGGTATTCAAGTTTTTGTTTGAAAAATGTTAGAGCACAAAATAAGTTAATACAATTTTGGGCAATATTTCCCCCATTTGGCTGCTTTTTCTTTAAAATCTGTTTTTTTGGGCCATTTTTCCAATTTTTGGTTTACTTTCCTTTTCCATTATTTGTTAATGACTGTTTCGAAAAATGTTATTAAACACAAATATAGCACACTAAAGAAAACAACAACAATTTGTTCAGAATTTTTTTTTTGGCGATAATCGATTAGGGCGATATTGCCTGGGCGCTATTGCTCAACGCCGCGCCCGTTTAAGACTTATTCATTAAATTTTTACTATATTTCGATGAAATTGTGACATACCTTGCGGGAAATGATAAACTGCTTAGCGATATTTTTTTGTCGGAAATGGCATCTATATAATGATTGAATTAGGATTAAAGTGTTTTTGAATAAACGAAATATGTATCAACATTGCAAATGACTAAAAATACCATGTGTAAGAAAGAATTTGTAGGCTTAATGCTACAGAAATCACCCCTAATTTTGTGTTTTTTGTTATAGTTTATCTTTTGTTCAAGCTAAACAGCAGGCAATTTCAAGGGAACAACATCACCAGTTCTTCAAAATTCTCAATGGTGATAATTACATCAAAAATCCAACTCTAACATATAAGGTATAACAAAATTTGATGTTATTGACCGCCGGAGGTCTGGGTTCAAGCCCAGCTTCCAACTTCGATAAAATCTAAAGGGGCACTGCCTCTTGCGAGGAAGTGACAAATCCTCCAAGAGTATCATTGTCATGAAAAGTGCTTCTCACCTAAGTCGTTCGGATTCGACGTAAAATTGTAGGTCCCATCCAATCCCGTAGAACTAACAACACACACAAAAAGATTGGTTGAGAGTTGGAAGTTGCTAGGCCGTGGTTCTTCGGAGCTGTCAGTGCCACTAAATTTAATTTATTTTTTTTTTTAATTTGATGGATGCGTTTTAAAGTCAAGTTATGCTCGTTTTGCCGATTTGCATTTAGCTGTCAGATTGACCGATTTGACAGTTCCTTCCTTGGTGTTTCTTTTCTTTGAGAATCTATAAGACTATACCACATACTCTAAAATCTACAATGGGAAATCTACGCCGAAATTATATGGTGGGCGGGGGTGGTAGAAGAAGTATAAGTCAATATTTTTATATGTCAAAATGACATAAGTATACAATATACATACACAATTCGACTGTAAAATTGATGTGTTTTTATTTCACACAAATAATTATAAAAATTAATCAAAGTCACATAATTCCATAAGACATAATGGTGAGAGATTATAGACTTATTTCCCTCTCCTGAAAAATTTAGGTACCTTTGATAACGAAATCTGAACTAAATGCACGCCCTTTACACAAAACTTTGTCTTCTCCTAATCACCCTGTATATTTTATTGCTATTATTTGTATGGACCACCATTTAAAGATTTTTCACTTCTTGAATATCATTTAAATCAAGAATATTTTCAGAAAAAAAAATACATTTCAGAAAACCCTTTCTAAATGTAATTAGGTAAATAGTTCTCTTAACTATTTTTCAGGTGTTGGTGTAATTTGTTGCTGATGGGGATATATTTCAAAACTGTCTGCATCATGGTATCTTCTAGTTTGCTTTTCTAATTAAAACTCCATTTATAGACAAACCTTTTTACTGGTTTTAATAAAAAATCGTTTAACCATAGGAAAAGCAATTATAAGTCGGTGAATGAAAATTAATCTTTGTAGATGCTGCGTAGTGCTATGAAATTTTAAATTGATTATCTTACCTCCATCTTTATTGTTCTTATTTTCTTTTCTTTTTTTCTATTTAGCATTTTTCTTATTAAAAATATATTAAGGTAAATTCAAATTGCAAGCGATTTGTCGCGGCAAAAAACTTTAGCTGGAGTGTAATTTTTCAAAAAAGAAACTTGACTCCCGTCCGTCTAATTGATTACCCGCAAGCACTTGATAAAGGGGGCACCGCGCACTGACTCCGTTGAGGAGTACTTCAAACTGAAGAATTTCTTTTTAATCTTTCTCTTTTTCAACAAACAATATTATGTTGTTCTTGGCGATTATATTTTTCTTAATTTTTTCTAGACAAATTAGAAGCTTAAATTCATTGGAAAATTAAAAGAAAATGTTGGTATCTCTGATTATGAAATGTGTCTTAGGATACTATTTAGTCATCCGTAGATATCAGAGCATGACTAATAGTTCCTTTGACAATTTTATGAGCTTAAAGAATAATAAAAAAAAATCCTTAAAAACGAATCCCTTTTCACTCAAGTTTCTTTAATTTTTCTAGCAAATTTAATTTTATCCCCTTTCAACTAATTTACAAGGGCAGATGTAAGAATGGTGTAAACTAAAATCCTCAAAAGGGCGGTTCTTCTTTAAAGGCAATTTCCGACAAGTAAGGTGGAAAAACTTTTCCAACAAGAGTGTTAAAACGATAAAAAAAAAAATTCCACAGAAAGTGCCTACATTTATATAGAAATAAAATGTAAGGCGATAATACTGGGGGATAAGGCCGCACGTAGATACATTTCCTTGTTAATTATTATTTTCTCTTAAAGTTTGTGCAATTGTAATTTTGTGTAAAGTGGAAAAGTTAGAGGTTGTTGTCATATTGCGGTGTTCTTAAATATTGTAAACAAGATTAAATAGGTAAAGTTTTTGTCAGAATTATAAATAAATTGAGATTGAGAGGGTTAGGTATTTGACAGCGGGGTTTCATGAGAGAGAAACTTATATGATTAAAGTTTTGTTGCAGAACTACTTAAATTAAACTCGATGATGATTTATGTTTAAGTTTTATGGAGACATTTTTAATTTTAATTTTCATCTTAAACCGGTTAACGTCATGTGTTTGATTTTTGAATATTTGAAATACCCACTGAATTTGTCTCCTCATCGTATAGGTATATACACACGAGATAAGAGCGAATCTTCTGCCAATGTGAAGATTAATGAATCATATTATATTATACACATTATATTATATTTGATTTTTAAATAAATAAATTATTTGGCACGACAGCTTCATGACGCGAACCAAGACCTCTCTTAAAAGTTCTACGGGATTAGGAGGTTCTATAAATTACGGTCCATTTTGGAAGGAATAATAAGACGAGATGTAAAGTGCAAGATAAATATTATTTTCTCCATGAGGATTTCTAAATTCCTCGCAACAGTGCTTAATATAGAGGAAAAGCGGGAGACTTGAACCACTTTTTATAAAATCGTAAATAAAAACTTTTCTGTTTATCTCACCCAAATAAAAGTAAGATATTTTTAAAGCTACATTTATCTATTTCATAAAATAAACTCATTTCTTTTAAGAATGTTACATAACTAGAGCAAAAAGTTTAAACAAAGATTGAACATGACCGAATTTAGTCTGTTAAAGAGTAAAACAAATTTTAATATTCAGTGATTTAATTTTTTTCTGGGTTTTAAACATATAACAAATCATTAAAAAAAAAAATCACCAAGAACTATAATCTTCATAAACTTAACAAAAGAATATAACTTTATTGAATAATATATATAATATTTAGTTTTCTCAATACAAAATATGTACTATGTTGACTATAAATATAAAATATAATACATTATGATAAATATGATATAAAGTGTAAAATATAATGTAAATTTAACATATAAAATATATATATATAGTTTTTTATATAAAAAACCTTGGTTCAAGTCTCTTTTCAGAAACAGGTTCAAGTCTCCCGTTCGCTCTTTTTAACACAAATTAATTAATAACTTTTTTTGCGGTAATGCACACATATTTTGTACTTATATTATACAAAACAATTACCAAGATAATACAATAAAACTAAAATTTTGAGCTTACCGTCCGAGAAACAAATATTATTTAACATATTACAGACGTATTTTGTTTTTCACTTTTGAGGTGCAAAATCACCTTTTTCTATTTAGCGAATTGAAATCGCTTACGATTTCAAATTATTTTTGTTGACAGGTAGCTTACTACAGTCTGCATCGTATGCACTAATGCATACAGGATTCGAGTTAAATTGGAGTGAAATATTGCAAGTGGTTCAAGTCTCCCATATGTTCAAAGCTCCCGCTTTCCCCCTACATATATATATCTTTGTGTGTGTAGTATTGTGTTTAAACGACGAATCAACACCCAAAAGTTCAATGGATTTGCTTTCCAATTTTACTAAGCTTCTAAATGAGAAAATTAATTTATCTGTTTGATTAAATAATAACATTCATAAAACGTTTCTGATATAATTCGAATAAAATGAAGCATTATACTTTAAATTGTTAATTTGGGTTGAAGTAATAGGAATGTTTATTGACCAACATTTGATATATAAAATGACCAAATGTTTTTTTTTCTGGAACGATTATAGTTTGCTCAAATCACGGGCTTTTTTTGTAGGTCTTTGTTAGTCTAAAAGTAACGGTACCTGCCATACATATATTACGGTTATCGAAAATAGTATTTTTCTCGAAAACGGTTCCAACGATTTCAACCAAATTGTAATAAGGTGTAGGAGGTCTATAAAATAATGAAAACCAAACTTTCAAGAAAATTCGTTTAACGGTACCAGTCATATAACGGTATGTTTAAATTTCGACTACCTCGACAATGGCTTAAGCGATTTGAACGAAACTCAATACTGAAATTGTCCTAGCTATTCAAAATAATATGGCATACATTTATTTTTTATAAATATTTTTTTTAAGTTTTAAATAATTTTTGAAAAAACTGTTTATGTAAATTTAATATTTCAAAAACAAGTTGACGGATTTTTATGAAATTAAGTTTAAAAAACCTGCATACTCATTTTTTTAGAAAAAAGTTTTTGAAAAAATATTTTTAAAAAATCGATTTTTCGAAAACCAGTATAACGATTTTGATTTTTTTTTTTTTAACTCACATTTAGTAAAGAAAATTTTTTTATACTTTGATTTTGGTTTGATCTTTTTAAGATATGGTTTTCAAACTTAAAAAAAAAACTCATATGATTTGTTCGTATATTCCTTTTGTATAGTTTAAACCCTAGCTAACTTGCCACAAGAGCAAGTTCGTGCGACCCAGTCGTGTCCTTTATTTAAGTTTTCAATGAAAATACGTAATTTTGTTTACAACTTGTCAAACTAACTTTTAAAAGCCTTATAGCTTTCAAAATTTAAAAAAAAAATTAACCTTATGCAAGCTTAATGGTTAGTTGGGATACCTATAAAGGTGGGTTTCTTTTTATAGCAATATCCTTTAAAATTACAATTTGAACAATTTAAACTCATTACACAACTCCCTGCCACGTATCCAAGTAGGTATCTATATCTACTAGTGCAATTATTTTTCCAATTAAATATCATTCCCGTTTTTACAATTGATTTTGCTTGAACAACAAATTTTTAGTTTACGTTTTTTGTTCTCTATTTACATCAACCAACCATATGCTCTTCACAATTAGATATTCTCCCCAACAAAATGTGTTTCTGTTTTGTTTCTTTAATATCTTTTGTAAAAAAAAAAACATTTCCCCACAACCTAGCTGTTGCCAATGACCAAATACACCAACCCTGATCCGAATATAAAGCTGATGCAGAACGGATTTTGTGGTTTTCCCTTCGACGCATGTAAAGTTACCACTTATATGTAAGTAATGCAAAATCCAGCAACACAGTAAAGCTACACCATTATTCCAAACGAACAACAGCACATTCCACATATTATTCATATTGTATAAAACTCTGTTTTCTTGTTAGTCTCTCATGTGTAAAGAGCATAAAAGTGCAAACGTTAAAGTATCTTCGTATCGTATCGCACCACCCGATATTATGCGGCCATAGCTAAAGCTACACCCTAAAACGGATCTACGCTTGGTCATACTGCGATACACATTACTTACTCTAGACACACTGTTAGCTGCTCTGTCATTGCGCTATGCGTGATGTGTAGGTAACTCAAAGTTCATTCCCAGTGTTATACTATATGCAAGCAATATTAACAAAACAAAGTTAGCCATGGTAACAATATAGAAAAAAAAAACCATCATCCTCTTCAAAGCATCTCCATTTTCCCCCTTTACCAACAAAAGCCATATCCATTTTTGTCTGCATAAGTGTCACCAAGCTTGATGGCGCACGAACCATCAACTTCTGTGTGAATTTGAAATTTCAGCTTCCGATGACGACGACCCTATAAAGAAGATTGGATGGCAGTTCTCTCTCCGATTCCCACTCTTTGGGAACTCCCTAGGCCCCAAAAGCCCTCAAGTGAAGTGACGGTGTTGTGTTGATGCACCGCCACATAGTTACCCCACTACCTCGCAGCACACCACAATAAAGCAAACACCGAGAGCGAATGTATCTTTTGCTATGATTCTCTGGCGGCGAAGTATCTTTTATTTTATTTTTTGTCTTGAATTTTTACCGCATCGTCGATTGTAAACATTAGACGGTTAGATCGTTTTTACCTTTCGAACAAGCCTGCAGTAAAAATATCGAATTGTCTGTCGTCGTTGCCATTGAAGATTCCATCTACCGGTGAACTTCGCTAATTAGTTTCCTTGAGTCTTTTGGCTTCTGTTAAGTGCGAGTGCCTTCTAATTTCAAGTGATCATGTCTTTTAAAATATTTTGAAAGCAAAAAATGTTTCGTTTGTCAAAATAAGTATCTCAATCAGTGTAAAGTGTGTTTGTGTTTTGCTATCCCAACCGAATGTACGGCAAACTTTTTTTTCAATTTCATCAAGTTCGGTAAATAAAATGTTCAACATGAGTAATTTAGTTAGCAATCGATAAATGATGTTGAACGAAAAGTTTTTTTTTAATTATACATCGATAACGGTTGATTAAGTTTTTCGATTAAAAAAAAAGTTTTTTTTTTATTTTGAAATACTGTTATACCAATTTTATTGAAAAATGTTACCACGGCGTCGTCGAGGGTGGTACAATGTGGAAAAATCAATTCGACAAAACATGAAGGTATGTTTTTAAAAAAGTTGTGCATCTAAAGTAGGTTTATGGGGTTAAAGTTCTGTACCTACTGCAAAGTTTTCCTAGAACTTTGTCTTTACACTTTCCATTTATATATATTTGTAATTTTCAACCTATTTTGAATAGTTTTCTAAAATTTGTTCCAAGAGTAACTCACAGAGCAACACTGACATTATTGTATTTAAATTATTTAGCATGTTTGAAATAAACTTTTATAGTAAATGCATGCATTTAACTTATGTAAGTGTTTTGTTTGAAAGACTTTTGACATTTGTGGTACATTTGTGGAATAAAGAATTGGACATTATGGCTGAGAAAATTTAATACGACATTGGTCTGGAGCTGGACAATGAAGAAGTCAGCTTTACTCTCAGCTGGCATACGCGAAGGATAACGAGAAAATAGTATAAAACGGAGGAAGAACAATTTAACAAAGTGTTTGGATAATAATGAGGATTGATTTTGATAGACAAATCAATCTTCGCAACACAATATGCTTTAACTTATTGCGTTTGAATTTGGTCCATGCAATTATCAAAGACCATCGACTTTTAAAAATAAAAAAAAAATTGCTTTATCTCTTGTTTGTAAATTAAAGTGTATCTTCTTAATCTAAAAAGGTATTGTGGATGTTTGTACATTGTTCAGCACATGTTTTCGAAGTTCTTTAATAAGTAAGTTAGGATTATTTACAAGTTAATCGAGTCATTCAAGTAGAAAATCAATGAAACTTCTTAATCCTCAAGCAGAGTTTTTGTTTGATGTTTTAATGGAGGAATATAGCTTAACAGGGTGTTTTACATATGATGTACCTAAAAGCGTGTTGGATGGTAATGGAGGAAGTATATAGAATCATGTAGGAGAGGTGTCTATTTTCTCCCTATATACTCGTAGGCAGTAAGGAAATTTTTCTTAAATACATTATTTTATTGTATCATATTTTTAAAATGAATACTTACTTATTTAAAAAAAAGTCTTTTTAAACTAAAAATGAATACTAACTTATTTAAAAAAACAACTATTTTTAAACTAAAAATAAATAAAGGACACGACTGGGTCGCACAAATCTGCTCTTGGGGCAAGTTACTTTCGTGCTCACGACTGAAAAATTCATTTGAACAGTTTTTTTATAAAAAAAAAATTAATAGCTATTTTAAAAAATATAAATGCATGTATGGACAAAAAAAAAGGTTTATATGAAAGGCCATCTATCGGTGAAGTGAAAATTCAATTACATGAAATTTTATCAAAATTGATAGTATTTTTTCGAGAAAATTAGAATTATCGGCTTTTGAAAATTAAAACTTTTTCAAAAATGATTTTTTTTATTTGATTATATAAGTTTAGCACTTTTTTTTATAAAATTAAATTTGGTCAAAATCAGTGCAACCGTTCAAACGATAATCGGATTAATAAAAAAATAATTAAAAAACGGTTCTATGGCAAGTACCGTTCTGCCGTGTTAACTTGAAACGACGCACGTATCTACATTTTTGGCATTTTGAGATAAAAGCATTTTTCTGTTTTGATCGGTAACTTTTTTGTGTTTTGACCAATGTCTTTCATTTTTTAAATGTTTACCTGCTAAGAAAGTTTATTTTTATTTTTTTAATAAAATTTCATTTACATAAATTGAATATTAAACTATGTTTAAGCAGATACGTCATTTTGTCTTAAGCTTTAAGTGTAGATACGGCATTTTTCTTTAAAAAAATCTCGTATTGCAAATTAAATATTTTTCTCGTTTATTGGTTTCAAAATATTTATTCATTGAAAGAAAAAACTAAATAAAAAATCAATGTTTAATAGAAACGATTTACAGTAGTTTTAGAATATCAAATTTCGTCAAAATCGGTGGAGCCGTTCTTAAGATACTCGGAATAATAAAAAACGGCATGTACCGTTAATCACAGATATAAAATTTGATCGAAATTTATCGTATTTTTTTCAAAAAAAATTGAATTATCGGTTTTTCAAAAAAAAAAATTTTTTTTTAAAATTACTTTTTTTGGTTTTTTTTGTGCAACATTATTAAAGCTTAGTAGTAGTCTTAGAATATTAAATTTCGTTAAATTCTAGTCAAAATCGTGTAAATCGGAATATTGAAAAACGGTTCTATGGCAGGTACTGTTAATAAGCTGATTCTGAAAAAAAAAAAATTCAGATGAAGGGCATCACCATTGGCAAAAAATTACTCATATAAAATTTTATCCAAATTGATCGTATTTTTTCAAGAAAAATGGAATTATCGGTTACGCTTATATGATATAGGTACTGTTTTTTTTTCTTGGTCAAAAATAAAAAAAAAATGTCCGGGGATATTTCTCTAAGAATAGTTTTTACCAAGTTTGAAGAAAATCGGCCCAACGGTTTATGCTGTACGTAGGTGTCGATACATACAGACAGACAGACAGAATTGTCGGACCTACTGTTTTCGTCTTCTCTATCATCGCAATGTTATGTTTGATTATTATCCTTATAATACCTATAATCGCAATGAAAAATAAACGCAACTTTCATACAACGTCTTTTTTATAATTTTTAAATTTGATTTGCTTGTGTGTTGCGTTATTGCGTTACTCAGGTAATTGAAGGGCCTAAAGCGACCTTTACACGGTCAGTTAGAAGACGTCAGTCATATACACATTACACATATAATCAGTCATCAGGCAAAATCAAAATAGTTTTGATTTTTCGTTAAACAAATGCACGCATACAGACATATTTTTAGAAACACTATATTACAGATTGATGTCAAATGACTGTCCGTGTAAAAGTCGCTTAAGAATGAAAGAAAATTTACTTCGCATGTTTTTTTAAAATTTTTCTCACACCTTTTTTTGTGATACCTTGGTAGTTTTTTTCATTATTGAAATTCTTCAGTTCACTTATATCTGTCAAAGTCAGTAGTCAGTATAACTCTTTAATAAACAAATAATTTGTAACTTTCGTTTTGTATTTAAGTTGACTGTGTTTATTTATTATTAGCTTAGATAACCAACAAATCAAGTCAACATCCGATTATTTATTCCAAAGTAATCCTAATCAATTATGCGGTCCACATAACTAATCTCATTTATCTGAAAAGTTATGGCATTTCTCTTTTATTTACATTATTATAATTTGAGGAAGTAAACATTTATCCATCATCAAAGACCACATAAACATCATAAAATCAATTTATCTATATATTTAATTTGTGCACCAATGAAATTCAAAAACGTTTTAGATACATTTGTGTATGTATGTCGAAGTGAAAACTATCAACCGCTATACTAAATTAAGGGAAATTTATTTACACACACATCACAATCAATTCATTTATCATTTAGCAAACAATAATCCAATATAGGTTCATCAGAGTAAAATATTTTATAATCTCCCTTCAAATATCGATTAAGTTTCATTAAAATAGAAAATAAATCTCATCCGTAGTCTTCTTGAATATTCATGATACTCGGATATTGAATGACAAGGTCTTTGCCACAATAAAATCAAATAAATACAAAAATCTATCTCACTGTAGTAAGAGTCGTTGCGTCGCGCATCGTCCAACCTCATCATCATCATCATTGTCGTTGTAGTCATCGAATCTTAAAGACTCTTCCATGAGAACATGCTTCCGTTGCAATTATAAGACGAAAGTCTAATCGGATCATTTGATATCAAAAGACATTCGATACATTAAATTAATTGAAAAGTTTCTTCGTATATTTAGTATCGCACAGATTGTCAACATTATTTTGCGGAAAATCAAGCGAAATTCGAATCGCATAAAATGAAGTTGTTTAGTTGTGAATTTTCTGCGGAAACGGAAAGAAGAAGAATTAATAATGGGGTTGAATTTTGCGGTGCGGTGAATGAAAGTAGAAAATAGGAGATTTATTGGAATCAAAAGATGTCGGTCGGCTTGGGGAAATCATTTTATGGGACTCCGGCTGCCCTCTGGTATTATTTTTATAATGGTTGTTATAAAACAGGATGATTGAGTTTAATCATCCCGAAGAGGAGACTTATCATGAACAATTTGGTTTCATAGAAGCTCTTATCGATTGTGTATTTCTATTATAAGAGAACTATCGTACGACAACATAGTTGTATAGTCATCCATTTGGCTAGATTTCCTGGAGCTTTGGGAGAATGATTTATCTTCTTTTTAGATTTTATGTTTTCAAATTGAATTACTTTTGAATGAACAAATCAAATCAGTTTCGAAATTAATTATGCAAACGTAACAAAAGTGAATTGATTTCACAAAATAAGTTCATAAATTAGCATAAATAATTCCTTTTAATTTCTTTTTTTTTAATTAAAGGATTAAATAAACAATCAACTATTTTACCATTAAAATAAGCTTTCTGAATTATAAGCCGCTTCATATATTGAAAGTGGGTTAAGTAGGGCGAAAAATGTGGGAATGAGGTTTAAAAATATGTTCATTAGGTATTTTTTATTTATTTATTTATTAAGCTACGAAAAAACAAATTCTTAGCCTTTAGATGCAAAAATTCTTATTCTACTAAATTTCTTAACAAAGATCGTAGTAGAATGTTAGAATTAATTTTGAAATTTATGAAGTCACAATATTTGGTAAAATCAACACATAGTGCAAAAAGAGGTTGATGTTGAGCAAAGACAGTTCTTAAGACAGTTAAATCTTAAGTTTAGAAGTTCATACTTTCGAAAAAATCGATTTGGAACATTTATATTGACTTTATCTCACTTGAGTTTATTTTACTAGTTAAAATATTAAAAACAAATAGTACATTAATTATAGTTCGTCTTTTACTTAATGTTTCAAGATTAATAAATTTAAAGCGATTCAGGGTGATTTGTATAAGATGCACCAAAAAGCTTGAGCGTGTAGGTGGGGTTAAGACATTTATCTATTTCCCCCCGTTCAGGCGGGAGGAGCAATTTTCTAAAAAATTGACTTAAATCAGAAAAAAATTATTTAAAAACAACGGTGAATGATACAAAGACTTCTTATATCTTTTTGAAAAGCCAGAAACCTACTCTTTTATTTTATTTTTAAATTAAGTTGTTTGAGTGAACAGTTTTAAAAAAATTAATTTTCAAACTCAAAATTTTGAAAAAAAAATTAAAAAAAAAATTTTTAAACTAATTTTTTTCAAAATATTATGTAATTAACTATTATTTTTACTTTCAAAATTCAATGCTGTTATTAATTTTTAGTCAAAAACAGAAAACCGGATGCCAAAATGTATCTTAGTTTTTGAGAAATAAAAAAAAATAAATGTAAAACTAGTAAAATAAGTAAAAAGTTAATTCTTTTATTTTATTATTTGATTAAAATCGGATGGTATGTAATAAAAAATAAAAAAGGTATTATCCCCTAATTAATAATTGGCCTGAGCAGGTCAAATTTGGGAAAACCAAAAAAAAAGTGTTTTTCTTGGAAAAAAAATACTTTTAGTTTTTCTTAATTTCTCAAAAACTAAGATACATTTTGGCATCCGGTTTTCTGTTTTTGACTAAAAATTAATAAGAGCATTGAATTTTGAAAATAAAAATAATAGTTGATTACATAAAATTTTTAAAAAAATTAGTTTAAAATTTTTTTTTTTATTTTTTTTTCAAAATTTTGAGTTTGAAAATTTATTTTTTTAAAACTGTTCACTCAAACAACTTACTTTAAAAATTTTCAAAAAGATATAACAAGTCTTTGTATCATTTACCGTTGTTTTTAAATAATTTTTTTTCTGATTTAAGTCAATTTTTTAGAAAATTGCCCTCCCGCCTAAACGGGGGGAAATAGACCCCCCCTCCCATACGATTTTTTTCTTGTCTTAACCCCACGCTCAAGCTTTTTGGTGCATCTTATACCAATCACCCTGTATAAGGAGGTAAGTGTTCATCTCTGTCCCAGCGTGGATTTTGAAATGCAAACAGTAGAAACTTTTTCTGTTCTGATTCAGTACGAACTATATTTGAAGTATAACGTGAACACCATACACTGCTACAATATTCAACTCCAGATCTTACTAGAGCACAATAAAGAAAATAATTTAAATATAATTGTACTCGTTTGTATAGTATTACCTTTGCAGGACGCTACAGAATTTCCCTGCAGTGAATCCCAAATTTCATAAAAGGCGACTAAGGGATAAATCATATGTAGACAAATGAGGCCAAAATGCAGTCCAACCATCGCATGTTTTCATAGTAAGAAAAAAACTGTAGAAACAATTTCTTCTTGGATTTCTCAATAGAAAGGTTTTATTTATTTATTTTATTCATGATTACCTGGTAAAAAAAGTGACCCTTACATCGCCTAGGAGTAATTAAAATAACCGAAGTTACTCCCTACAACATCTATCTGCTGTCAATGAAAAACTGTCGAAATCGGCCCAGCTATTTCCGGTCGGTCCTGTTATAAGAATTTTTGAAAATATACATATTATACAAATTGTAGAATTGTTGTAGAAATATAATTTTGAGTGACTCTGGTATCAATTGCGACTATAGCGACATTTTTGAAACTTTTATAAAAGGATTTGTATGAAATCGGAGAATTTTTCGTTCAGAACGGAGATATGGCTGAATATGTGTAAAATCAAGTTCTTGCTATTGAGAGTTTTATTAATACAATTTAACAACTATTTTGGATGAAATGTAATTACATAAAATAATAATTTTGAAAACGTTCTATTGAAAAAGTTGATGATAATAGTATTACAAATTAATAATACAACTATCATGACTTCCAAAGAGTCACAAGGGTTATTTAAGGACGTTAACTATTGAAAGCTATGAGTGGGGGTTCATTTTTGTTTTTTTTTTTTTTTTTAATTCCATAGCATCAGCAACTTGGCTGTCTAAAAGTTTATAAAAATAATTTCAATGGTTTACCCTCGCACATACTGATTAGTACCATACATTTTAATAGAATGATGAGCAAAGCTAACTGCTTAAACAGAATGGTGTAGCTGTAACTGTAGCTTGTAGCATAGCACTGCCAAAGTAGAGACAACGTCAATCCTATAATTCGCCAAGAATGTGTTGCTGAAGCAGTAGCTGTAGCTGTAGCTGTAGTACAAGTTCCCTCAACTTCAACTCTATAATGTGCTGCTTGCCTAAATGAAAATTGATGTTCTCACCATTCTGGATGAGCTTGCTACTTTTATGAGTTATATTTTGACAGTGGCTTTGACAGCGCTACAGGCTAGTGCTACAGTCTACAACATTCTGTTCAGCCAGTAACTGAAAATTTTGCACAAGATGGTTCCCTATATAGAAACACCGGAACCATGTTTAGATCCGTCAGTTACCAGATATTATCTTGACTTGAAAGATTATTATAATTTTTAAGAATTTTTAATTAAAAACAAGAAAATATATTGTACATAAATTGCCATGATTTATTTTACAGCTGTTAGTGTTAAGTCTATAACCAGACTCCTTAAGTAGTGTTGCTCTATTATATTTATCATGTTTATTCCAAAAAATATTTTATATTAAAATATTCCGATGATGGGAATTTTGCCGGTGACTTTCTATCTTCGCCTTTAACCCTTGTAATGTAAGATGTAATTTATGTGTTAAAAACTTTGAGGGGTCTTGTTTGGAATGCTGTATATTAAGATTTTTTTTATAGTAGTGTATCGCTCGTTGTGAAGTGCTTCTTCAACTATATTTTCAACGAACTGATGAACTAATTTGTGTTTATTTTTCTAGCGTGTACCTAGTTCCCATTAGCACTTACTACAATAATTGAACTTACTCAATACTTGATAAGACTTCCAACTATTCTAGATTATAAAACTTATATGTCTGGATTATCCGTTTTTGAAGACGTGAACTATACTTGATACTTAGATATAATCGTCATTGTATACCTATAGGTTTTTTTTCAACAAAAAGCTTGACCTTTACCTGAATAGTTCAGAAAAATACAATTACAGGCTCGCTTTTATAGGTGAAATTCAGAACAACAAACTCGTGTAAGTTCATCCCAACATAGTTGACGTATACCTTCTCGGCAGTGTTAACTTTACCACACCTTCATCTGATCATAACCCTTTCCATTTCTACCGTTTTAATTATAGTAAAACTAAGTACTTTTGAACTACTGAAAGGTGCTTACTTAATTCTTATTAAAAGAGTGGAGTATTACTGTACTTTTGGGAATACTAAATTCTTTATTAAAGGTCACATCAGTTTCGCTCTTCAAATAATGCGAAATAAATTCCTACCCACATTTCTATGTACATACAAAAATAAAGTATCTTTTAGGTACTTATAAGTGTTTCATTATTCCATAAAACTTTCAAAATATTGTGAACAAAGGTGCGGCCTTGAATTTCTTCTTCCGGCTCCTAATTGAATGAGAAAAGTGAATTAATTCATATAAATTAAAAATGTAGATTACTAACTAAACCATCAACAAACAATTTACATATTAAAACCGTTCAAAGCATTCACCCATGTATAATCATGTTGTCCCTTTCTCCAGAGAATACTTCAAATAATTTATGAGTTGAATTGCAAGGCAACACATATAAACAAGGTTATAATACCATTAAAATAATTCTTTTCATTTCGCCAACAAAAAGTTTGCTTAATTAACTTCATGAGTCATTGGTAAACTTTTAATCTACATACACGTAATATATAAGCAAACATTTTGAGTGAAGATAATATGAATTCCAAACCGTATATAGCATTCTAGACTTTTGTAATAAACTATACTCGTAAACCTACCTTACATAGTTGTTGAATTTTTATAGAAGTTCTGTTTACTATACTGGGATGTGTGAGACTATACATCATTTACAAACAACCTACATAATTAACTCGTGAATTTTTAATTAATTAACTCAACCAGCATGTAAATATTTGCCTGAAAGAAAAATGCGAATTATTTGTGAACATTTAGGAGACTGGGACACTTAAAATGCTTTGAAATTTTTTTTTATTATTTTTATATGAATTTTCCAACAAAAGTATTTTTAATTTAAAAATAAACATCGAAACCAATTAAATCCTTTCAAAAAAACCATTGAGATCATCACAGTTTGCCATTCTTGTTACTAAACGATTATACTTGGGTTTTTTTTTTCTTCAAATTCTTCAAAATTCTTTTAAAATACTTTTCTTCTCGGTTTTAATTCCCATCTATATTTATTTGTATTTATCCTATTTTTCTCGAAATAGGGCTTAAATAAAATTTCTGAAATAGGCTGAAGATGACTTTTTCTTCTTCTTCTTCTTCTTCTTCTTCGATGATGTAAAGATCTCATATGGAGTCAGCGATCAAATGTGACATCTTGATTACTGCTATCGTTAAATCATAAAAATGCATTATGCTTCTCTTCGTTAACATCACCATCAACTTTATCAGTAGCGCGCAGCTCAGCCTGTCATTATTAACTCATTCAACACTATTTATTTTCTAAGATTATAATTCACAATTAGTTTAAACATATCGTATCTACAGGTATATTTAAATTTTATGATTAAGTTGCTTTTATAATTAAGTTGCTTAAGCTTGGTTTCGGTTAAAATCAACAGACGAAAATCAAATATTATCTTTCTATCCACATTATTATACTAATCCAGTGTTTAATAAGTCATATAGCCAAGTTTATGCTGTGGTAAAAAAAAAAACAGGTACGTATGACTCAGTAGTGCATTATTTAAGTTCTCTCAAACTAACCTAAGAAAAGTGCTAATGACAAATTTTGCTTTCCAGGCATGAAGTTGTGTCACATCAAATTAAAAATTATGTTCATACTAGTCTTGTGGCAATTCGATTGACGTAATTAAACTTCCGAAAGCAATTTTATGGGGCTTATGAGAAAACGTTGCTATACGTTTAAAAAAAAAAAGTATCGAAAAAAATTGTTTGTTTTGATAAACGGTAATGCGTAATTGAGGCAGTGAGCAAAAAAGTGGTGTAACTGCAAAATGCAACAACGAAGATAATCTTTTTTAAAGACTACTCGCATCCTTAGAAATGCTCAAAATTGAAAACAAATGGTTAAGCCACTTTTACACTCACATCCTCAATTAGGAATTAGTATACAGAATCAGCTTGTTAACAATAAAAATTGAGGTGAAATAATTACCTGCTTAAACGAAATCGAGATCAAGTTGTATATAGTAGCTATCCTTAAATGGTTGTTTAATCAATAACTTTAAACGCCATTTTGTGTTTTCAATGTTAAAATTAAGTACCATACCTTAGTTATGTGCACTTTCAACCAAAAACCTAAAATGCGTTTATGTTAACAGGTCTCCATAGTATTTATAAATGTCACAAAGTTTTATTAAACCGTTTTCAAGAATAATTGGGAAAAACTAAAAGCGTTATATGGGAGGTATTTGCTGTACTCGGGCTAAAATAAGTATTCGAATTTCGTCTCTATAGGGAATCACAAAATATACTACTTACGAAGTTAGAATTAAATCCGTCTAAGCTTTTATTATGTAGCTCGAAGCACAGCCAACCGCACATGCACACATACGCACAGACAGACTGACGGACGACATGATAAAACATATACCTTTTTAGGCTTCTCTAACCCTCGACATTTTTTTTAACACGAAACCAATACTTGTCCCATTAAGTTTGTCTTAATCTGGTACTAAAATAAGGAGCCATATATCCATATATTTATGGCTTTTGATTTGTCGGTGTCGAATTTGTCGGTAGCTCCTGTATAACCTTTTGTTCGATATTAAGCATTTAAATGTCGTTGAAAAGAATCGCGTAAAATTAAAGTCAATTTAACAAGATGCAAATTTCATAAAGCATATTGTATTTAAAAAGCAGAAAATCTCCGTTTTTATCTTTTTAACACCATCCTCTATTTTTTTGACAGAATGATAGCTCACTCAGTCGAAAAGATAGGAGATAGAAATTAAAATACACACACACGTGGGATGATAATGCTGAACAAATGAAATGAAGCAGATTGGCAAAAAATGTAGTAGATAACAAAATTTTAAAATAAATTCAATATTTTGGCATTTATACAATCGCAAAGGTGTTGTTACAAGAAAAAATGGACGAGATTTCAACCAAATCTGTGGCCAAATTATCGCATCATGTGGCGTAACTTTCTTAGGTAGAATGCCTGCAAGTTTTCGAAAGACATAATGAAATAGCTGTTCTTATATTCTTTAACCAAAAACAAATGTTGTAATGTGGAGAGTAGTTGTTTAATATTGCAATGTAAAAAATCGACTATTCGAGCGAAACGTTGGTATTCAGTAATTTAATGTTAATTATGTTCTAACACGATAATTTTATTTCAAAAATTAATTTTTAAATCAACAAAAAATATATAATTTCTTAAAAATTAATATTAAATTGTTTATTTAGTTTTTTTAGACAAGTACTTTTGTAATTATATCAGATTAGCTCCTATAGCGCATAGGAACGTCGTTTTGAGACCCTGTGGAGGCACACAAAAAATTAGTTTTAAATATTGTAATTGAAGGAAAAAGCAAAAGTATATACTTAGTTATATGAATAGAAATAAATGAATAGAAATAAAATAAAACAAAGACACAATTCAACATTAAAAAAATAGTTTTTTTGACAACTTGTTTTTGAGATAAAAATGTAGGTTCTTAAAATTTTGACATTTTGCATCTTTTATTCAAGAAAAATAATGCTTGCTTCACGCTTACACCTTCATTCTTAAATTAAGATTCTTGGGTTCATTTAAACCCACGTATATTGTTGGGCCAAAGTATAAAATTGTTGGCATTACAACAATTTTTCTGAGTGTATAACTTAGAAGCTAAAAAAAAAAATTGGTTTTTCCATGAAGACCTTTCGTAGATTTATGACCCAACATTTTTGTTTTTGAAACCGACTTATTCGGAACTAAACATTATTTTTTGTTCCAGATAAGATTATTGACCAATTGTATAATTTAATTTAAATTGTTAATCTTTTGTTATCTTTTTTTTCGGCTTTTAGGTCACGATGAGTTTATAAATGAAACAAATATGTTGCCATTTACTTTTCCCGATGTTTCGGCAGGGGTTGCTACCTTCTTCATGGGAACTTTATTGTGAAACATACAAAACAGAATATAGTATAACACTAACACTTACGTTATGTAAAAACAAGAGAAACTTTAAATTAACAATTTGTTACATGAATAAAATTAAAATTACTTTTGAAATAAATTTATGAACTTCAAAATAAAGTTTAGTATTTTATAAACAAAACAAAAATTGACATTTAGTCAGAGACAAGTGAGCAATATACAGCCGATATGTTTTGTGTGTCAATTTTCCGATTTCGTGTCAATTTTCTGATGCGTGCCGTTCAGTCTGTAGAACATTCACGTCGTCAAAATCTGGAAAGTGGCCACTTTTATGTATCAACAGAAGAGGGCTTAAATGAAAGGCACGGCATCATTTTATGTATCAACTGAAGAGGGCTTAAATGAAAGGCACAGCATCAGTCTTAAGACTAAACTCATTTTATTCATTAGATAATAATTGTCACTTACAGCTAGAGATTAACATAGTTTTAATAATAAGAGAGTTATAGTAAATAGGGAGAAACACATAGTGTAGTCTGTGGCACTGTTATACAGTGTGATACAAAAGTATTGCTACTACAATATATATCAGCCACTTTTAATTGCATGACTGGCTAAAGCTATTTTACCAGGGTTGTTGGATTTATTGTCTGATTTATGGTTAGACATGCGTTGGCGAAGAAACTGTTTAGTGGTACAAATATAACACAAATCGCAGGGGTCATCCGGTTTTCCTTTACAGTTAATTTTGTATATTACATCCGTCGCTTTACCCTTGTCTGGTTTAACTTATAGCTTACCAAAAAGATGGCTTAGAGTTTTGTTCGACTTATTCTTTGTGTAATACTAGAAAAAAAAAGCAAACAGTGGAAAATCTCCAACTTTTCCACATGTATATTACTTTAATAAACAAAAAATCCAATCAATCCAGACGAAGTAGAAATAAGTTGCTACGTAGCAGATTGACAATCATCAACAAATTATGTAGATCTACTACATATGAAGCAAATAATCATCACCGGGCGGGCACCCACTGTTTAAATAGAACCACAAAATCTGTCACTTTAAGTTTTTACTGGAATGTTAATAAAGTGTTTATATGTTTTATAATACGAAATGAAATTTCACTGAAGCGTACCTAATATTTGTCTTCAAACAAAAAACAAAGTACTTACATATTTGCAATATCCCGTATGTAATCAACCCAAAAGGAAGCACCAACGTAATTCAAAATTGTAGGATGTAAAACCACATACTTTTTTTTTAATATACCTGATGTATCTACCCGTTTAAAATATCCTACCCTTATATAACTTTAAACAAAATATAAACAACATTAAATGGCAATAATTTCCATTAACGTCTATTTTCCTTCTTATCTTTTAAGGCACCAGTTACATTATGTAATCTCGGCATTGGAGCCACATTCGGTGAATCAATTTTGCACGATTTACCCCGAGACAGTACAGTCGTTACGAAAACAACCTGTGAATTGCTGCGTGTGGAACAACAAGATTTTCGCCTAATTTGGGAGGTATGTATGATAATAATGGTTGTAATTTTTCTGATTTATATTATTTTGTAAAAGTTTCCACACAATTACAAAGGGTGTATGTGTGTTTGGGATTGTGCTCTCACAATCAGACTAATTAAGTACGATTTCGTGTTTGAATTTAATGTGTTTCACTTGTTTGGTTGGTGTCTGAGAAATAAAGTTCTACTAATGAGGCTGCTGATGCATGATGTGGAGTTGCCTTAATTTATTTGAATAAAATCCAGTATTACAAGAGACAAATTTTTCTGTTTGTTTGTTTAAACTTTTTGTATATACCAATACCTTGACTAGATGTTTGCTTTAGGCAAGTGAAATGGTGCAATTTAAATAAATCTTTCGCATAAATTTAGGAAACTTTCTCAAAAAAGAAATTAGATTATTTTTTTCGGTAGGAGTGGCTGTTAGGTACCTACCTATAGACAAATAATGTTGATAACATAAAAATAGAGCAAAAACTCAACCGTCATCATCACAAGGAAAGGAAGGTTGGAAGACACAAGCTGTGGTGAGGGGCTAACTTAACACCCAATCGAAAAATTGTGGCAGAGAAATGTTTGGAAAACCGATTGTCAAAAAGTTGTTCTGGCAAAAATAATTTTCTGGTCAACAGAACCACGGATCCAAGATATTAAGAAGCACTGATGCAGTTTATATGACCATTCAATTGATATATATCGTGGTTGTCTATCAAATGTTCTTCCAAACTAAGTCAATAACTACGATGTTTTTTTTTTATAATTTTGTTTTTTCGAATTTATATCTGTCATATTTGGTTAACTTACTTGAAACAAATCCGTTTTGGTCATCATCAGATAGCCGTATTCCGCAAAAGGGCTCGCAATAGCTGCTTGATCATCTTCATGGTGTGACATCAGCTCGATTAAACCAAAATTATTAACTTGTAAATTGGGATGAAGTAACCAACTTTTAATCCAATTATAAGACAGTTCACCGCTGATATATATCTGAAGATGAGCTTTTTGAGCCAGATCTCAGACGGTATCTCATCTTGTCAATCTACCCTACTAACTTCTTCTACTGTTATATCAGGAATTTTTCCAGAGTAAGGTGGGACTTTTAGAAAGTATAGTCTGGAAGGTCCTCTTTTAAAAGTCATTTTCCTATCGTCACTTCTGAAGAAGAACTCGCTTAACAAATCTCTTGGGCATAACGAACTCCTTCTTTGAGCGGAAATTTTTAGATAGTTGCGGCAGGTGCAGGTATTTATTTAATCTGCCATACCTGTTTTCTTAAGTTTGGCACTCTTCTTCTATGCTTCCAATATCTTTGCAACGTCTGCAGACCACTTCAATGCGTGCTTTTAAATCTATTTAATATAAGAAAGGCACACTAACCAATCTTTGAAAGCTGTTTTTTTTTTCTTAGCTATCACTGTTTTATATTCATCACTCCACCATGTTTCTTGGTCCTAGTGATAGCAGTTATATCGTTTTCTTTATGCAAGTTCAATGCAGACTATTCCACATAGTATTCCACACTTTTCATATTTATTAAAATTTATGGTTTGACATGGAACATTATTCATGTAATAGGTAATTCCTTTTTTATGAACCAATGATGGAACACATTTTCTGTGTTGGCAAATCTCCTTCTTCCATATGCTGATGTTTGCTTAAGGCTCCTTAAGAAATACATCTGATAGATAGCGTAAGTTGTAAGACTTGAGTTCCCCATCAGAATCCTCTGTTTGTTTACATGTCATTCTCCTCTCCAAAAAAATATTCAGTCAGCAAAAGACGTTGTTGCTGAATACGGTTTATAATCGAAACCCGTTAATTGGCAATAAATCAAGGAAATGATAAAAAATACGCATATTGAAATTCAACACAGAATCAAATATGCTGAATATCTTACATTTATTGTGATTGATAATCCATGTAGCTCAACTAAGCTCACAAGCTTTGTAAAAATGTGTTTCAAACCAACATTTGTCACTAAGTTCTAAAGTCGCCAAAAAACAGCTAACAAAATTTTAATTGTGGTTTGCGATAAAGTAGAGATTTTCGCTGAAATAAAAGCTAAAACAAAAATTTAAAAATCAAAAAAACTTAAAAAATAAAGTGCACGACTGGATCGCACGTTCTTGTTCTTGTGGCAAGTTGCCACGAAAATAAAATTAAATTTAATAAAAATAAATTTAATAATTATTTTTTTAAATATGAAGGGGAAAAATATCAAATGAATTTTTCACAAAAGTGCTAAAACTTCTATTTACAATGATTCAAGCCAAAATCAAAGTATGCTGAAATTTGTGTTCCCTAAATACGTAAGTTTACCAAACAAAATTATTCTTTAATTTTAAGAGCGGTTTTTAAATAAATTGATGTTTACTTAATATTTTTATAAAAAAGTTTTTTTTTACAAATTTGAAGAACGCCAATTTTAAGTTAGCATATTATGGACAAAAAATTTTGTCAAGCCGTTTTCCAAATTATGAATTTACAAAAAATAATAAATTAAAAAATTAATTAAACTAAAATTAAACTTTTTTTGAAATGATGGTATTGAAATTTGTTTAAGTCATCTAGATATTTTCCCTATAGAGGTAACCTTCGTCGATTCGACGAACAACGAAGTCAAAGAACACCAATTTTATTTTTTTCATTTTTCTCTTTACCCATCCTTCCGAATGTATCTTGTTTTCGTGTAGCTTTAGTTAGTCATCTTAAAGTGTTTGTAGTGTGTGGACGTTCGGTGGAAAAGTACTTTTTTTATTGTAAAAGGACGCCAATGTGCTCGATCATCACTCCAAAATAAAGGCCCGTTAAGGGAAGACAATTTTATTGCATCAAAAACAAAAACACGAAAAATATGCAAATATTGTCCGTACGTAAAACGACACATAACCAAGTCAACATGCAATACATATATGTGATGTGAGCATATGTGGAGAGCATAAAGTAGAACTATGCTGTAAATGCTCAAAATAATTTTATTTATATATAATTTTTTATCTGTTTCATTATTTAATGATTTAACTTTGCAGTTCCTACTTTTTTTATTAGAAAATTAAGTTTATATTTATATTAAAAAAAAAAAAAAATGAAAATTCAAGCTCATGTCGAGAGAATCTCTGCAACAAAAAATGTAAAAATATTTGTTTGATTTTTATTTTCATTTTGTTATTTAATGAATTAACTCTTATGTTCCTACTTTTTTTTATAACAAAATACTAAAAAAAAATTGATCTAAAAAAAATGTGTTCAAATAACTTTTTCCAAAATAAACTCAAATATTTAAAAAAAAAAAATTCTGTTTCTTAATAGAAAATAATTAATAAACATTAATTATATAACTTCGCGGGAATAAGTTCATAACTTTTCTTTTACAGCGCAGTTGAATACAACTTCGACTAATGGTTACCTGTAACGTACTAAAATAATATGGTTAGGTTACCTTTTTAGGGTTAAACATTTTTTTTACTTTTTTTTTTTAAATTCAACTAAAGGTACATAGACGAAACCTATCAGGAAATTTTTTCAAGAAAATCTTTGGAACCCTTTTCGAGAAAATTAAGCTTTTTCAAAATTGTTTTTAAGCTAAAAAAAAATTCAATTTCGTAATGTCATGTTTGATTGTCATAATTTGCCTTATAATACCTATAATCGCAAGTAAAAATATATGAAACTAAATTTCATACAAATTTGTCAACAAGTTTAAAAATTATTTAAAACTTACCGAAAACACTTTTGACAAAAAGTTTGACTGAACTAAATGCTCTATATACATATCTACATACGTCAAATAATTATTTTTTTTGTCTTTTAAGTCTAAAAGTTTGAAAATCCATCGAAGGATGGCTAGGATGTCCATAAATTAAAAAGCATCTAAAAAGTAGGTTGTTGGTACTTTTAGAAAGATACCATTTATTTTTTTGTTTTCTGATGAAATTGCGACTTGAAATATTTTTGAATTGAAGTCGATTTTGACAGGGAGTTCTAAGTACGAAACTACTTTTTTCACAGTCATTAAATTCTTCTTCAACACAAAGAAATGAACAAAAAAAAAATATAAAAGTTCATAGACATATTATCATTTTATTACCACTCTGAGTAAATAATAAAGATGTTTTGTTCCTTCGGCTAATAAAAACAAATAAGTCATAAGAAATTATTTTACTGCAAAACAATAAATGGTTATTTTAGATATAAACAGCAATAAAATTTCTATAATCAACACTCAATCAGAGTTAATATTAAAGAGTAAAACAAATCCCAGAATGATACTCTGAATAAATGTGGCAGTTTATGTAGAAAGATAAATGATGAAATTCTTCCCCCATAGTGGAGTATGTATGTCAATGTTATTTTGGAAACATTAAATATCATTAAAGTCTGCAAAAAATTATGTCTTCAAAAGTTGGAACCAACTTTGATGAGAAATTTTAAACTAATTGCTTTAACCCTAAAAACCTGCTGCCAAATGCCACAAGCTTAATTTTGATTAATTAGTTATTTCAGATAAAGGTCACTTGTTCCTGTGCCACATGTTTTCATTCCAAATGAAGGGACTCATAAGCTCTTTCTTAATTGGCTTTATTTATCAGGCTTTTGTAAAAAGTTTACTTCCCCATTGGCTTATAAATATCCGCAGGATATTTTGATATTAAATGGAAACTAAGCAACATCATGGGAAATATTTGATTATAATTTTTTTAAAGAATTTTTTTAGGATCACTTCAAACAGAAATAGTTTCATAGGTTAACTTTAAAAATAAAATAAAGATTAGAAATATTGAAACAATTTTACCTCTTGCTTCGGTTTTTAAATCCATCTTTAATCCATTTTGTATATAAATACAAAAATAAAGAACAAAGTAGAGCAAATTGAAGTTAAACCATTCAACCCCATGATAAATTAATCCATAAACAATTTCCAATAGAACCCGAAGGTACAACTCAATTAAATCCAAGGACTTTTTCCATATATATAAATTTAAGTAGGAAGACAAATTGCCATTAAAACTACCTGTATAAACTCAAGAAGAAAAAAATATACAACCAGAAAAAGAAACCTAAATCGTATCCCACTCACTGGACTTTGTTTTCATTTCCATGTCAGCGTGAAATTGGAAAAAATACCAAAACAAGGAAAGACATCTTCCTTTTTATTAAAAAAAAAAAATGAAAATAAAAACATTCTTTTATCCAAAAGGAGAACTGAATAAATTTACTATAAACTCACCGGAAAGATGGCAAAAAACAGTAAGCACGATTTCAATTACCATTTTTGAATCCTCGAAAATAAATGGTCTCTAAAATAAACGGGTATTGAAAAGCCAACCATACCACACAAACACTTTTAAGTCTTATATTTCAGGTGAGAGTTAGAAAAGTTTTAAGGGAATTTAGTAAAGTTTTCCATGAAAATTCTCTTTCTTCTTCTGGATGTTGAGTTTGATGAAGATAAATAACGTTTCTATTTTAATTTTCTATTTAAATTGAACTTTGAGTGGCATCATGTGGGTGGGTGGGATTAATTGTTGGTAAACAGATGGTATTTTTGATTCATCTTTAATTAAAAGGTCACTGTAGTTTTTTTTTTTTTGTTAAGTGGAATATTAATTAATTTAAATTGATAAAAATAGATTTTTAACGCTCTCTCTTATGCAGGATTAATGATTCCTAATAATGACAGCTTAGCTGGCTTAAAATTGAAGTGACGATAAATATAAACCAATTAAAATTCTACCTTTATATATGTAAAATATTTTTTCCAATTAGATATAGTTTTGGAATACATATTTAACTTAAAAGGCACGACTGGGTGGGAAAAACTTGCTCTGGTGTAAGATAATTAACCTTTGGGTTGGGATACTAAGCAAGAAGCTATATAATAAATAATCGGAAGTAAATAGATTCTATAGAGTGATTTTGAAAAAAAAAATTATAATGCAAAACTTCATTATTGGCAACAAAACAATAACACAAAATTTTATCAAAAGCGATCGTATTTTTTTTTCGAAAAAAATCGGATTTTCTATAGAATTTGTGTGGCAGGTACCGTTAATAAGGTGTTTTTGAATAAAAAATTTTAACGAAAAACTTTGTGATTGGCAAAAACTCAGTCACACAAAATTTTATCAAAATCGATCGTATTTTTTTCGAGAAAAATTGGATATTTTGTAGCGTTTATATGACAGGTACCATTAATAAGGTGATTTTGAAAATAATTTTCTAACGAAAAACTTTATTATTGAGAAAAAATCAGTCACATCAAATTTTATCAATATCGATTTTATATTTTACGAGAAAAATTGGATTGTCTTTAAAGCTTATTTGCCAGGTACCGTTAATATGTAAACTTAATCTGACAAAATGATAAACATAACCTTTGACTACAAATCCTATGTACGAAATTTTATAAAAATCAATTGTATTTTTTACGAGAAAAATGGAACTGTCTAAAACGCTTGTATGGCAGGTACCGTTATAAAACTAGTTGCAATAAAAATTTTTTGAAGAAAACCATCACCGTTTTCAAAAAATCAGTCGTGTGAAATTTTATCAAAATCGATCGTATTTTTTCGAAAAAAATTTAATTATCTGTTACGTTTATATGGCAGGTACCGTTATTTTCAGACCTAGGATAAAAATCAAAAATACGCCTGGGCATATTACTCTAAAAATACAGAGTACCAATTTTGAAGAAAATCGGCCAAACCGTTTAGGCTGTAGGTGTCGATACATCCAGACAGACAGACAGACAGAATTGTCGGAATTACTTTTGTGTTCTCTATCATCCCAATATCATGTTTGATTGTTATCTCAAAACTTTTTTTTACGAATACAAAACTTGCTTTATACTTAGTACCTATAATCGCAAGTAAAAAAGGACATTGCTTAAAAGTTCATAGATAGAAATTGAATGGATTTTTCTTTCTGCTTCACGTGTAGAAACGATTGGGAAAACTCAGGTTTAGGGTAAATGTCCTCTATTATTGAAAAGAGTTTTAACAATTTAATATTAAATATATTATGACCTCCTCTTGTTATTTTTGACTTACTTAGCTGGCACATCAAACTTCACAAAGGAAGGATTCGGGCGAAAAAAGAATTAAATAACAATCGTGGCATAACGATGATAGAAAAGGCGTAAAAAGTTGGTCCGACAATCACGTTCATCTGTATGTCTGTCTGTCTGTCTGTCTGTCTGTCTATATCGACGCCTTAACCGCTGGGCCTATTTGCCTTAAACTTGGTTTGTAGTACTTTTAGGGTGATGTACCTGAAAATATTTTTAATTAGCGTTCTATGCATACAAATAACATTACCTGCTATATAACCGTTATTGAAAAGCTTTATTTTCTTGAGAAAGGCTCTAACAATTTCAACCAAATTGCATATAAAATGTCAGATAAAATCAGATAAAGGAAACCAAACTTTAAAAAAATCGTATAACATTACCTACCATATAACGGTATTTTTAATTTTGACTTTCTCGATAATGACTCAATCGATCTTATCTTAACTACCCTAGAAATATTTAATAAGATGGCAAACAATTTTTTTTTTCAAATATTTTTGAAAAGTTTTAAAAATAGTTTCTAAATCTTTATTTTTTAATTCAATATTTTGAAAAGATTTAGGTCTCAAAAAATGCATACTTATACTTTCTTTTAAATATTTCTCAACAAATGTTTAAAAAAACGTTTTTTCAAAAAATTCGTTCAACGTTTTTCAAAATATTTTTTTTTTTATAATTTTATATTTACCTAAAGTTTTTGTTTGCATACTGATACTTTGATTTCAGATTCAAACTTTATAAGATATAGATTTTACGATTTTAATAAAATTTTATATGATTTTTTTCGTTTATTTTTTTTATACCAAGAGCGCAAGAGCAAGTTTGTGCAACCCAGTCAGGCCTTTTTTTAATTTTGCGTCATTAAATACAACAGCAGTTTTAACAAAATACAAAAGTGATTTTAGTTGTTTTTATTTTCTAAGAAAGTACAAGACATATATAACATACGTTTTTTTCTTTTTTTGCCAGAAATCATTAACACCATAATAATTAAAAAAAACTCCTCGTATTTAATGACGCAACACTATTAAAAAAATTTATATAAAAAATATTTTCATTTTGAAAACAATTTTTTGTTAGTTAGTTAGTTAGATCTTTAAAAAAAATATTTAAAAGTAATATAAAAGAAGAGATTGATCTCATCAAACCTCAATACAAACATTTTAGAAAAACGCTTAATCTTAATTTAAATTATGTATTTTTTATTTGTTTTGTAAATTCAATATTTGGAAAACGGGCTGACATAAAGTTTTTATTTTTATGCAGCATATGTAAACTATTTAGTACTTAATATTAATTTGTGAACAAAAAAGAATTTATATTGTGAAATAAAAACCGATTGAATTAAAAATCGCTTCAACGATTTTGAAATTATTTTTATGTTAAACTTATAGTTATCCAACAAAATTTGCTGCATTCTTTTATTTTCTTTCTAATCTTTAAAAAAAAAAGTTAAACACTTTTAACCAACATTTAAAGGGATTTGTTCGTATTTCTCAATTTCTATTTTATTTTATTTTTTTTTCGTGTTAAATCCGCAGGCAATATGCCACAAGAGCACCCAACAGTCTAGTCGCGCACTTAATTTGGATTACAGCTTTAATAGTTTTCGACATATTTGAATCAAAACATACATTTCTTCCTTACATAATGATTACAATAAACAATAAACTCTTCTAATTGGTAGAAATTATTATGGCCATACCAATTAAAATTAGAATATTATTATTGCTTTCACAATTCTTGACATTTTCGCGGTAGTTCCGCTCCTGTATGTATAAATTAATATGATTTTTAAGAAAGAAGTTTGTATTGCATATTGTTACCTTCAACTATGTAGACAACATACAAAATTCAAAAAACATTTAATGGGTAACTTTTGAAACTTCATCTTTATATTCTGAAAAGTGTATTGTTTTTTCCTGGGGTGTCTATTGAATTCTTCAATAAAATAATTCTAAATCTAAAAATGTACCTTTCGCAAAAAAACTTACTCTGATTTTTTGTGGAAAAATGCCACATCTGAAAGTGGGAAGTTTTATTTTATTTACCGTTTTTAAGTTGTTACGGATCAATTAAAATTTTTCATATACTAATACAAAAATTCATACTCTTATTAACTCTTTCCTCGTAGAAGCTGCTTTTTACTTTTTCTTATACTACTGCAATATCTATATTCACATAATCAATAAATTTGTTTTCGGGTCAAAAAAAAATACTAAAGAACGATACCTCAACCATGCTATGATTAATTATAAGTTCTCTGACAAATTTAAAAACCACATTAATTGACCTCTTGAATTTCCCTATATATAATAAAGCCACAAAACAAAACCCTCTCTAAACTATAACAACCTACTTGTGTATGTCATTGTGTTATTATTATTTATGGTTTTCCTGGCATACCACACAATCTGTCGGTTACATGAGAGCCACCAAATGTATCCCTTATTTTGTCGTTCACACTTTTTCCATTCTGTACAATATTCGAATTTTAAAGAGTTAATCTAGGTTGAACCAGCAATTTTATTCAAATTGGCTTTTTGCAATTTATGTAAGTAAAAACGCTGCTGTTCGCGAAGCTTAATTGCCCACTAAACCGCTTCTCATCATAACAGAAATGAGAAAACCACAAAATGTATTGTCCATAGAAGTACGTGAGCAAAATGACATTCTGGCGGTGAGTTAATGTAAGGCCAACAATGTTGGTGACATAAATTCATTAAGCAGGACAAGAAAAACGCTACCTCATTGTTTTGCAAAATTATTATGTAAACTCTGGGTTCCATAATTATGACATTTATTATTAATTACGAACTGGAAATCAAGGGGAGGTCTTTTCAAACCATGACTTGTCAGTGGCTTTACGGTATTCATGGTTTTTGCTATAGTGTAGGATTACAGACATTCCAATTTCAAACCATTTTTTGAAGACTTTTCAAACATAATAGCTTTGAGAAACATAAACATTAACAATAAAGTGTACAAAACCATATCAAATTTGGTTAAAATTTTTTCGAAATATGTCATTTTTCTCGGGGAAACTATTAACGGTAAACACTTACATAGGTTGGTATAAATATGACTTGAGTATTATTTACCTTTTACAAAATAAAACGAAAATTTCAATTTCTTAATAGAATCACCTTTTTTTTGTCGCCAAAGAAACTCAAATTCTTTTGTTTGTCTAGTTTATTCGTGTATTTCCCAATTTAATTTTTCACAATTTCACGGTCATTTATTTTTCCAAGTCGATAGCTACCTCACACCAAGTACAAGATAAGATTAAGTAACGTGCGGCAAACTGAGGCAAAGCCATTTGCATAAACAGTAATGATCTGGCAAAATATTAAAGTATCTTATGGCGCGTCCTAACGAGCCGTCTCAGTATCTTAGATCTCTGGGGGGTGTTTATCTATTTAAATTGCTTTTTGTTGTGTATTTTTTTTTTTGTAAGCAATTTTTGTTATCGAAGATCTCAATTAGAGGCATTTTGCACCTTCTAAAGCGAATGCTGTTCCTTGTAGTGCATATAGACTTTGGAATTTTTTTTAAATAAAATGAGAGAACTCTTATCTCTGAATGTCATTTGCAGGGCTGGATAGAGGGTTGGTAATGACGAAAATAACACCTTTGTTAAGCTGATAAATGTTTGTAGTAAATTTTCAAGCAAGAAATATTGAAAACTATAGTGGGTATCCATCATCATACGAACGAATACTGGATCGATTTCAACACGCATTGATTGGATGATTTGGAACTGATGTAAATTTATTTTGAAGTGGTAAACAATATTATTAACATATATATCCTGTTTTATATTTTTCCGGCATTATTGTAGGGAAATCAAATATTTGTTGACTTTCTATAGAAAACATCGATTGATGTAGCAAACCAGAGGAAATAATGTTGGTAGTGGCTTTAAATGTGTGATTTTGTTTTATGTTCGATTGCTCTCAAAAATACCCAAATCTCGAAACAAATTATTAAATTTTTTAAGAAAATGTTTTTGGAAAATTTATACACGGGAGGACATTACATCTGCCATTTCTATCCAAAAATGTACTCTTGTTGCATTTTTCATGTATTTCCTCGAGTAAAATAAGTAAACAGTATGGTGTACACAAGTTTGTTGTTGTCTAATTCAACCACTTCTCAACAGTATTTTGTCAAACCTAAAATTTAAGTTCATTAATGTTTTAAGGTTTTGCTGAGTTTTGTGCTTTGTCCCTTGTTGGACAGATTCGCACGAATTTATTTTTGACATTTGCTAAGCATTCAGTGTGATCTGTCATCAGCAAGTTATAGCTTTGAAGCTTTCCATTTTCATAGTTTCTTACAAATCCAATTCTGACATTTACACAATATTCAGTTCGAACTGTTGAAACTTTACAGTTTGACAGATATGTACAAATTCAATTTTGACATTTGCGGAATGTTCAGTGCGAACTAGCTGTCATCAGCAAGCAATAAATGTTTGACACTTACACTTTTGACAGATTTATAGGGCCAAATATTAAAATATTATAAATAAGACTGAACCACGATTGTGCAACAGGTCTTTATAAATCCAATTTGGAAATTTGTTGAGTATTTAGTGCTAACTGCCATTAGAGGCAATATATTGTTGAAAGTGCTAAAATAAATTTTATATATACATATTTGTTGATCTGATTAAACTGAGCTAAATATTTACATGGTTTTTAAATCAGAAATAAATGTCAACTTCTTTCCTTAATGTGTATGATTTTCAAAAGGAGCAGGCCTGTACTGACTACCCCCAAGTCCGCCCCTGAACTTCAATACATAAACTTCATACTAACTCTTTCCAAAATAAAGAACCTTCGTTCAATGTCATTGATTCGATTGCTCTCTCGGTTTCTTGTCACCTTCAATAAGTTCGTAACATGTCATTATCGCTCCAAACACCTTCAAGCTATTGATAAGCTTATAACATGAAGCAAAAGTACACCACATGTTGGCTTTAATTGTTCAAGTGTTTATGCGGGACCGTGTATGTCAATAATGTGCGCTGGATGGAGTCATGTATAATTATGGTATTCATACATATACCTTGGCGTGTTGCCGTCTTTTCGGTCGATTAACTCTGTTTTGTTTTTATCTATTAGTGTTATTCTATATTCTACATCCGTCGTGTATGTCTTTCATTCGGAATTAGCTTGATTAAAGACAAAACTTTAGTAATAATTGTGATTAGTGGTAGTTATTGATTTATGGATAAATCGTCGACCATTAAGCGATGGTCTCAGCAAGTTGCTTATTGCAGCGAAGCTGAAGCTTGCGTGCTTACTAAGTTTGCAAAAATTGAAACTTACCATAACGGTTGCACAACTATCGCTCGTGTAAGTTTTATAATTATTATTTAATGCTTGAAAATAACACCTATCTGAGTTCATACTTTTATTATTGTATTTATTTCTCAATACCAATGTATATGAGCTTTATCATAACTTCAAGGTATATCACACTGACACTAACACATACTTTTTGTTTTGTTTTTTTTTTTATTGCAGAAAAACAAAGAATTGATGAATGATATAATCACAAACTGCAAACTGAAAAATGGTAAGTAAATTGTGTAATAATAAATTTTACTATCAACAAGAGTATCTTAAAGAAAACAAAGTATCTTAAGTAGGTATATCTAAATTAAGAAGTGTGAAATAAAACATTATTTTTTTGTTTATAAAATATGAAATTCACGTTATCAACACAAGTGGTTGATAAATTATTCATTGTTAAAAGCAGAAATTAAACTATGATTTAAATAAGTGAGTTACGGGTTTAAACTTAAACGAAAAACATCTAAAACAAGAAAAAGAGAATTAGCAGAATTCAAATGAATTTAACACTATGTAAGTTGAAGTAGAAAACATTTTCGAAACAAATCGTCTATTTAATAAAAAGTGTTACACACCTTCAAAAAAAACATATGATATAAACGCAATTAAAATTCGCAGAATATTTTATTGTCAGGTTTTGATTGAAAAAAAAAATGTCTTGGCTGAATTGTCAACAATTTATTGACCATAACAATTTACAAATTTGTCAGAATTTGATTGGCAATTTTACCATGCTATTGAATGTAAGACTAGTTTTGATACTGAAGTGGCAAAATCGATTTCAAATGTTATATTAGTAAAAAAGATAAACAAGTGAAATTGATAGTTAATATGTGATTCAAAATTAAGTGGACAAGAAAATTGCACTGAATTAATTTTTATAACGTAAAATTTGTTGTTTTACTTCCATAATTTAACAACCTTTCAATTGTAATATAAATAAGACTGAATTTGTGGATAGTCAATTTAGATGGCGTAGTGAAATAATACATTTTGTTTGTAAAATCTTTTATTAAAGTCAGGATTTGGTTGACTTTTATTTATTATAAGCATATTGATTAAAAACGTGTATAGTATAATACTATGGTTATAATTTCTAACCAGTAATTTAAGGTACTATGAATATAAACATGCGTATTGAAATTAATAAATACGATTTTAACAATTTTATATGTGTAGTATATGCAGGTGTGGGTCGGGAAAACCACATAACATGACCAGGGAGTAGATTGCGTAAAATAAAAATGATTGAACGATCGTCGTTTTACAGATACTGTTGTTATCATATATTTCTAAAAGGACAACCGTGAAACGACGATCAGGACTAAACTATATTTGCTTAAGTGTCCAGTTAACTTGCCTTTAATGTTGCGCAAGTAGTTCTAGGTATACCTGTACCTATTATATTATTATAATAGGTATCGGAAAATGGATTTTCTTCAAAATTCGTGTGTTGTACTTTTTAGTGATTCCCTAGAGGACAAATTTGAATTTTTGTCAGATAATGAACAAAATGGGAAAAAAACTTGAATTTGGAATTGGAACAGTATTCACGCTTCTGATATAGTTTGAAGCTGCCTTACGAGAGTACTCACCCCTCACTCACCCCAACTCTCGTCAGTCCGGTCTCAAATTTTCCAATCTAAAAAGCGATTTGATTGCCATGGAAATTCTTAAACTTTACGATGACAGAGTCTAAAGTTGACATACCCTGACTGGTGTTGCGATATCTTAAGACCTACTTAGCAACCTTATCAACCACAAATGTAAGGTATATTGTTTTTCAGCTAGGCATCTTATTTTCAGCCCTATTAAGGTATCTGTTCGGAAGAAGTTCAGATCGGAACTCAAGTTGCGATCGAGGTATTCCTTTCGGAACAGAATAATTAAAGCATATATATATCCATTTGACGGTTATCATAAAATCATAAAATGCTTCATTCACAAACAGTGTGAAAAAAATTCTGATAATTTAAAAACCTAATTATTATCAATGTAGTACCTATGTACATTGTACATGCCTTCACATAATTAATCAAAACAATTCAAAAGATTGTTTTTTTTTTTTATTCTGTAGCTTGAAAATAGAAGCATAGCAACTAAATAATAACAAAACCAATTTATTTTCAATCGAATCAACAACCACTTTTTAAAAATATTTTTTTATTGAATGTTCCGCAGCAATTTGTTATCGAAGAACTTCTGAAAATATTTTCCGTGTAACTGTCAAAAATAAAATGATCAACGATTCGCATCGCACATCAATAGTATGCGTTTAATTCTGTCTTAAGTTTCTCCAATTTGTGTGTCAGAAAACAGAAAAATTATCCGAATCGGGCAAAATTTTCATCCGAACGGAAACCTCAATAAGGTTGTTTGACTGTAACAATATTCTTAATAATAGTAAATAGTTTCATTTAGTGAGAAATCAGAACTGCTGGAAGCACACTTTGTTCGAAAAATCTGGTAAGCAGATCATTCGTCATTATTGTTTTAACTAATCTATCTACTTAGTAAACAAAGTGTGCTTCCAGCAGTTTTGTTTGGTTAGTGTTTATTTCACTTTTTTAAATCCAAACATTTCTCTCAAAAAACAACACTGTATATACCTTTTCAAGAGAATTTTTCAGACATAAGTTCTAGAAATGTTCATTTTGGGTGTTTATTCTACAAATGTCATAAGTTTGTTTTTAGGGGTTTTACCTACCACCAAAACGGGCAATGTAAAATAGTTGCATCATCCATATTTGTGTTTTTTCAACCTAAACTGCATCTCTTCAAACTGGAACACATTTCTGTTTTGGTTCCCCAATGTGTGGCAATATAATTCTGCGCATTAAAAACGGTATTTGAAAAGGAGGTCCAATCAATTTCAAAAACATTTTTAAACAAAAGGAAAACAAAAATATAATTGGTTTCATGTTTTCCCAGTAGACCAATACAATAAACTGCTGCTAATTAATGACCTACATTTATATAAATAAATTATTATGGATTGATTTTCTCAGTAATTATAAATTAATTTTCTTTATAATTCCAATATATTCTAAATGAAATGAATATGCTCTTCAAATGTACATACGTACATAAAAATATCAATCTATTTTAATTTCAATATTATTTTACCATGCAATTATTTCGCATTAACTTTTGTTTTCATTTCATGGAAATTTGGGATGTAAATCATTAATCATTTATGACAGACAGTTCAAGGATTTCATACTCGAACAATTTTTATAATTTATTCTAATTCATTTATGGATTTGCATCTTTAGGTTGGTTGTTAAAACAAACAAACAAGAAACTTTATTTCACAGGAAATGTGAGGTATCAAATAATCATCAAACTGATGAAGTGTGAGAGAATAATGCACATCTTAAAGGGGTTCTCTTCGGATATTTTACTTTGTATTTATGAGAAAATCTTGAGCACTGGTTTTGATGAGCTGGTTTTGTGTTAAACAAATTCAAAGAGAATAACTTATTTTAGTTAAGACCATAAAATGTAAATCATTTTTCGAATTTACTTATATGAGAATAAAGTATAGTGGTATGAGAAAATCCACTTATGAAATAGTAAGTAGGTATAAGCCACAGTGAACTGTAACGAAGTTTAAAAATTGGTGGTAGCACCTTTAAGTTGGTGTTGTTGCTCAAAACATTCAATGAAAAATTGACGGAATGGTCAAGTAATAAAACTGACATTCTAGTACAAATAGTACAATACTTACATAAATAGTCTGGTAAGTTACCAATCTTCCAACCTCTCCCCCTTTGATATATGCTACGAATTGTAGTCTATCAAATTAAGGTTAGGAGAAATGGAGGCGGAACAAAACAGCATACTTTAAGGCGCTTAGAAAAAGGTTGAAGCTCCAAATGCGTTTGAAAAACAAACAAACATAACATCTCGACCTGTGTCGTCAGTGGTCATAAGCTGAGGAATGCGTTGTGCATACGACTTCGAAGACTGAGCAAATATGATAATGCGTGGGTTAGAATCTCATGATGTGCATGTGAAAAAGTTTTTCATAATAAAATTGGATTAAAGCTCGGCACCACTAATAAGGAGACTGATGATAGTAATCGACACTCCTTGAAATAGCTATTCGTAAAAACGAGTAAATAAAATTCGTTTAAAAATTGGTGGTAGCACCTTTAAGTTGTTGTTGTTGTTCAAACATTCAATAAAAAATTGACGGAGTAAAGAATGGTCAAGTAGTAAAAACGACATTCTAGTACGAATAGTACAATATAACAACAATAAGATCGGATTTTGTTTGACGGTATATCTGCACTTAGCGGTATAATTTTAATCTTGACATGGGCAAGCGCCTTAGGCCCTAGACTAAATGCGAAAACAATGCGTCTTGCAAATATATTCTACATTTGCTTTCCAGAAATTAAATTGATAAATCCGTAGAAGTAGAACAGATGTATTTAAGGTATATTGGAAGAACTATAGGGGTAAAGCTAATATTGTATATTTGTCTGGACTTAAACTTTATTGATTATTGTATTTGATTATTTAATTGTCATATCGTCTTATGACATTTTTTAAAAGCTTCAAAATATAATACATAATTATATTATAGTATGACACTTTCACAATGCGTCATATGGTCATGTTCAAATTGTCATATGGCGATAACCTTTAACACTCTTTAAGTGTATCAGTGAGGTAGTTAATGAAACCTAACTCGCTGAAACCTACCTAAGCTTGGGCTAACTATCAAATTTGTTTTATGTGCAAGGCTGTGGGTACGATGAGAAACTAAAAGCGTTGAAAACAATTTTGACGAATAGAGGGAGAGGGTGTGAAAATTAAATATTTGCGTAAATTTTTAATTTTCACATCCCAAATTGATCTTTACTTATTCGTCGACATTTTTTTTCAGATAAACGCTTTTCGTTTCCCACCATTTTATCATCAGAACTAACTTTTGGGTTAGTGCTATTTCAATTGTTTGGCACAAAAATTTTGCATTACCCAGATTTTTCTGGCAAGAAAGAAAATTAGGCCATAAATGCCATTATGATATTCTGGCAAAGCCACAAATGGCCAAATATGATATATTTCATGTGTGTAACTTTTCTGGCGACTTTTGACATGGTGTAGGGTAGGGTATCAAAATGGAAGACAGATAGACCCGTAAATTTGCTGAAATTTTTTTTCTTACCTTAGAATATACCCAGGAATAATACCCCAAAAATATTGTCCTGTTATCCAAGAACGAGGACACCATGTATTAAGTACAGTTTTAACCGTATATTGTCAATATTATCAATTGCGAAATAAATGATTGATTTAACAATAAGTAATGCGTAACAAACAAATGCAAAAATAAAGTTGCGAATGAATCGATAAATATGTAAACAAGTTGTTTTGGCAACATTGACATCAGTTATAATTAATTTCAATATTTAAATGTCATTTTAGTATTATGAAGAAAAAACGCAATATCCCGTAATTCAAACGTCATAACTTTAAGCACCTTAAATCTGTTTGTCTCATCTACAAACAATATGCTCTATTTAACGTTACACAACTGTCACTGACTACACTAAAGCTTATAAAGTATATGAGCAATAAGCCCCTGACCTGATTTACACCAAAAATATGTAATTAATTTGAAAACATTATAACAATCATTTGAAATAAACAATCTAAATGTCAAATACAAATCATGCCTCACACATTTTTACAAAGCTTTTAATGGTGTTACATCGTTGTGTTTACAAAACAGCAGGTGTCTTCTGTTTTAAATATTAAAAAGTCACACAAAAATGTATCAAATAAAATAACATTCCCATAGAAACAAAATATGTACAAAAATACCTACATTGAGCAACAAAAAGAAGAAAAACAAACACATATAAAAACATCATTTATTCACAGGAAACATGAAATAAAGATATCATCCCGGATCATTTTTCACGGCACCTGTCACACCTTTTGTACTCCTGAACTCATAATACCTGCAAACACAAAACAAAAAAAACTAATATTGTGTCCTTTTAGCTTGGCACTTTACACATAAACGAAAGACAAGGTCCTTTTGGCCTTCAAGGATAAAACACAAATTATGTGTGTGTAGTTTTTGTGGAATCATAAAGTTTTCGATAAAATCAGCACCCATAGTCTTCTCCTAAGATCTACCAACTCATAGGCGCAAGAATGTCCTTTTTTTTTTGTGTATGAAATTTAATATAATAATCCTTTAATTGCCTAAGATAACAAAACACGTAACTAACTTTATCTTTCAATCTATTACAGGTTTCGGTGCAGGTATATCAGCAGCTCCAACGTCTCCAACAAAAAGGCCATTAAGCCCGGATCATCCGAATCCGGCTCTTCCAATTACAGAGGTAAGAATGAGTAATAAAGATATTTAAGAAAAGAAAAAAAGGGATACTATAAGAAATCTTTGGATACCTTCGTTTCTGTTGAGTTTGAATTTTGTGTTTTTGTTTTTTTTTCTTTTTTTTTATCTTCTACTTCCGGTTATTCCGCATAAAGTTTACAAGAACTTTGCGGAAAGAAAGGAAACCCTAATGAAAAACTTTTCGACTTTAGTGTGAGGGTGATTTTATAGGAAATTTATGTTTCTATACATATATCCTTGGTAATTCGCTCTTCTGATTTTATCCCGGGAAAATAATCAAAATCCGGTGTGGGTATTATTATGGGTTTTAATGGTTTTCCGTTTCTGGTCAGAAGTGCCCTCAATTTAAGGAAGTAGGACAGGCAATTATGAAGGTTGACGCAGAGTACTTTTTTTTCCATCAACATTTTAGGTCCTTTGATGACGGTTAAGGCTTCCGGTCAGATGATTTGACGAATATAACAAAAATAATGATGAACACAAATTTCATCTTAGGATACAGATAGGATATACAGAAAGGTACCATAGCCTCTATATACTCGATTGACTGATTGGAAAAAATAAATGTGAATGACAGTATAAATTGATCTACTAATACTATATAAGTGGATGAGTTAAGGATTTATTATCTGTTTTCTATTTGATGAAACACACAAGGAAACTGACCGGATATAAATCTCTTAACATGTCTATTTAGAACAATCTTCTTGACAACACCCATTTATCTTCTTTTGTGGATTAACTATTTAAGGAATAACTTAGCTTTCATCTAGGTGATGTTAGTTTTTTCTTATAATTTACCAATTCCAGTAAGATGATAAGTAATTTTGCTTCGGAATACATTATTCATGAATTACAAAGGACTAAATTTCTCTTCGAATATTAAATATTTGTTGTCTTATTGCCTTGTTAAGTTTGTCATCTGATATCATCTAAGGTATGTTTTGTTTCTATGTCGAAATTTTAACATTTTATGATGAAGATCTTGTTTCATGTTGGCAATTAATCTATTGGGATAGTTTTACTTTATATAATTAAAATGGCTTTGAGCAAAGCATTGTTTTCAAATTCTTCCAGAAGTAAGAGAATTTATAAACCAATCATGTTATGAAATTATTTTCACTACGATTTATAAACTTTAATCCTTTCACAATGCCATGTTATTCTGCATTGTTCGTTGTCCATGCTCCTTGCTAAGAGCATTAAATGTTTTTATTTTAAACTTTGTTCTTTTCCTGCTTATTAAATTAAGTTGAATCTTGAATGAAAAGTTCATGTTTAAAATAAAAAGAAGTTTCAGAGTATTTAATTGGTACACTTTTATTTTTATGATGAAAAGTTTTAGATACACCAGGAAAGGAGGTAGAATTAGCAGTTTAAGGAATACTTGTTTCTGTAAAACTTAATTAGCGCTATTGTAATGTGATACCATAATTCTACACATGTGACCAATGTACTTTTGTTTTGAAATCCGGTATCTGAACCACAAATAACGCACTACCGTACTGCATTAAAATTTGGAAATATTTTAGTTCTTAATGCTATATGGTTACCAACAGAAAGCATTAACACAACAAAATTAAAAACAATCGTAGGAATTTTTTTTTTAATTTCCAAAATCCATCTTACAACGGGTTTTTACAAAAACTAAAAATGACTTACACAAATCACAAATGTTTTTAAGAAACGCTCATTAATTTAAAAAAATTCTAACAGATTTTTGAAAACTTGGTTTTGGTATGTATGTATGTTAGTTTGTTTCAAAAAATTCGTTCGCTAAAATCAGTGCAGCCGCCAAAAACCACTCATATAAAATTTTAACTAAAACTTACGTATTTTTTTCGAGGTATATAGCTTAACAGACTTTATTTTAAAAAAGATACTTTCTAAGTAATTCGAAATTGCAGGATTAGACAGACTTATAATATTTAAAATATTAAATTTTGGCAGAATCGGTGCAGATAGTTGGTATACCCACGATTCTACAATAGCCAAGGTTAATAAGCTTCAGTGGGGAAAAAATTACGTTGAAATCATCAACATTGACAACAAATCACTCATATAATTTTTTTTTCAAAATTGATCTGGGCCTTATTCCACGAAACAACTTTTCAACTTTTCACTTTGCAAATTGACAAACATTTTGAAAAGTGCAAAGTGAAAAGTTGTTTTGTGGAATAGGGCCCTGTTTTTTTCGTGTAAAATAGAATTATGTAGAAAAAACTTTTCCGAAAATACATATTTTCAAAATGTTTGTTTGCAGTATTAATCAAGCTTAGCAGAAGCTTTTCGTCAAATTCAGTAAAGCCGTCTAAAAGATAGCCGGTACAAGAAAACTGGCCAAACTACTTTTTGATGTATAAAAAAATGTTCAAATGCATAACTTTTTGCTTGATTCTTGGATGATAAAAAAAAAGTACTTTGGTTACCAAATAACAATTTTTTATAAGAAAAATAAAGTGTACGACTGGGTCGAACGAAGTAACCTTCGTGTTACCGACTGTGGAAAATTCGGATTTTATTTTTGAGAAAAATAAAATCAAAAAACTATCTTTTTAGAAAAAAATACAGTATTAAGAAGGCTTAACAGAACTTTTAGGATGAAAAATTTCATCAAAATCGGTGCTGTCGTATAAGACATAACCGGTATCAAAAAAATATTGTTCTTTGGCAAGTACCGTTTATAATATTCTCAAGAAATCAAAAAACAAAAAACTTTAACTTTATAGAAAAAACTGTTTTCCAATTTTTTTTAAGCAGCATTAAACAAGCTTAGCAGTAATTTTATGGTATATACAATTTTGTCGAAATCGGTGCAGCCCTTTAAGGGATAATCTGTATCAAAGAAGTACCGGTCTATGGCAGGTTCCTACCGTTTAAAAAATAATAAAATTTCACATAAAAGACATTAGTATTGCCAACAATCCACTCATATAAAATTTTATCAAAATTGTTCCGAATTTTTTTCAAAAAAAATGGAAATCTAAAAACAAACTATTTTTCAAAATTGTTTTGCGCAGTATTAATCAAGTTTTGCAGAATTTTAAAAATATCAAATTTTGTCAAAATCAGAAAATAAATTGTTATTAAAAAAGTACCGTTTTTTTACAGAAAAAAATGTTTTGATCACTCGTATCACATTTTTTTCAAAATCGATTGTATTTTTTTTCGAAAAAAATGAAATAATCGGTAACGCTGGTTTAATCTGGACATAGCGTCTTTGCCCATGGGGTTATGCAATGAAAATAAAAATCAACCAGCTCCCAACCCATTGTACCATAACTATAATTTTCTATGTTTATATTTCTTCTAAATGTAAGTATATAAGTATTGCAACACCTGTTTCAAAAAGAAATGTCTCAAAAGTTATGGCCATTTAAATGTTTCCAACATCGACACAAATTGATTATTTTCATTTAATCAACTCCTTGAAGTATGTTTTTTTTTATCTATTGTGTAAAGTTAAAAAAAAAACCTTGCATATAACCTCTGCTTATTAAGCATTTAATAAAGAAAGTTTAGCTCTCTGATGTTTCAGATTTATGAAAATCAAATTTAATATAAAAAGATTTACTTACGGAAATTTTAAGGATAAACTTGTTTTTTTCAAAATTATTTTTAATTAAAAGATCAATTATATTTTATATTTAAAATGGTTTTATATTTAGGGTTCTAAAAATGACAAACCAAACAAACGTGGAGATGGATCAAGTCTAGGATTAAAAAAGCATTTGGTAATATTATATGTCTTTCCCAATGCAAACAAAATATTCGTGGGTTTTCTTTGTCAATGTGTTGTTGTCGCACCCAAACTCCAGTTTTGTAATCAACCAATTTATAAACTACAATATAAATGTTGTTAATGTCTTGTTGTCTCTGACAATGAGTGTGTATGTTATATTTTATTCAACATTCCCACTTTCAGCTCATAAAGAAAAGAAACCAAAAAGCACAAAAAATGTATCCCTATACCTGTCAAACATACTGTTAACACCTTTGTGCCCCCTTTGGTTTTTATTAACGTTCTATTTGGCCTTTTACTGTAATATTGCAATTTATCTTTATTCTGTGTTATACTTCTAGTCACCAAGTCCTGCTATGTCCCGCATGGGATGGGCGCTGAGAACTCTACTGGTCACAGATAGCTCAAGTTGTTTGAAAGATAGAAAAGTAAGTTTTCCAGTTACCTTCGGGTCGATTTCCTGTTAAATTTGCAAAGAATAGTAACAAATTGAAAATGTTGCACAGGTATCGGGCAAATTAATCAGAAAGTGCGCTCCAGGTACCGAATTGGTCGATTGGCTATTGAATCTGTCACCGATTGTACATACCAGAGCCCAAGCGGCGGGCATGTGGCAAGCTTTGCTGGAGGAAGGAGTCCTTACACACGGTATGAACTTTTTTTTTTTTTTTTGTTTTTCTATTTCATTGAATCCGGCTTACACTTCTGAATTCAATGCTTACAATGAAAATTGGTTGGATGGAATATCCTTTGCTCGTCGATATTTTTTTTTCTTTGACAACTTTCCATGTTTCCTTTTTACAAAAAAAAAAAATATTTCTCTTCTATTTTGTTTTTTTTTCAACAGTGAACAAAGAGCAACCGTTTAAGGATAAATGTTTCTTGTATCGATTTCGTGTTGACGAGGACGGTACGAGTGGGGGAGCACCACAAACGGATGATGTTAATGCATCTAACGACCATGTTCGTGAGGCATTAGGAACACTCTTTCAGCGAGGACCAGATGCTACACTTCGCATGATTCTAAGAAAACCGTAAGTTTTCGTTTGTAGTTGTTTTTTTTTTGTTTTATTTTCTTGAGAGTGTTGAACGATTGTGGAATGCCAAATGAGAGTATAGGACTACTCAAGGATGTAAGTGTGCTTCCTGAACTGCATTTAAAAATGTTCAAGTTTTTACCGACGTGTATTTTTTTTCGCTCTAAAACAAAGGCAACAAAGACGTGTTTTTGTTTTAAAAAATGTATTCAAGTTCTAAATTTTAATGAGTTCTTGCTTTTTTTGGAAAAGGTATCCTGTCCTGCATGTTTTATATGATTAGGTAGAACGTCTTTAGTGCTCATAGTTTATAACTTTAAGTAATCGGAAGTCATGCCAATTTTAAACATTAATTAATAGATGAACGAAATTCATAATACATATATATAATACATTTTACTTAACACATACATAAATATGTAACATAACAGGATATCTCTGTTTAAAGTATTTTATTGTTGAAAAATAACAGATAGTATTATAGATATTCAAAATGGATGTGGGTCATTTGAACGAAACAAGTCTTGCAAATCTTATTCCGCTATTACCAAAACGAATAATCTGAATTGTGTCGCAATTTATATGGGAAATTTTCTTTGGTCAGAATCAGAGGATTCTGTATAAAAAACGATCGTAATTTTCGTCTGTGCGAACGGTTTGTTGAACAGTTCGCTCTGAAAATCGTTGAACTGACAAAAACATTTAATCGTTTTTTAATACAGAATCTGACCCCAGCTCGTAATTAATTATTTCGCAATATTTTGCGGTAGTTTTTGTATATTGAATTGCGAAATCAATTAAGATGTATAAATTGAATGGAAGAAGGATTTAAAATCTAAACAAATAATAGCGAAATCATAAACAGCGAAGTATTAAAAAGCGAAATAATAAAATGCCATATAAAAATTGCGACGTAATAATGTCTAATAAATTTATTTCCAAAAAATCACTTTGTGAAATTTGAACTCGCTAAAACAAAAATTTGCCCAACAATTAAAAATCGAAATGACAAAATAAAAGACAGGAAATTGCGAATTATAATCTCTGCAAGATTACGCCTTCCTCTTAAAATTAACCGACAAAATCAAATGTTAATTTTTGCTTCCAATTTTGTTTACATTATGTAATTATTATTTATAATATTGATCAAGTGAGCACTGAGCACCGTGTTGATGATTCGAATTGTGTTGAATTTCTTTTAGCATTTTTTCAATTATCTTCTATAAGTGTATTCTTTATGAACAATTATTCTGGTAGATCCTTGCTCTTTATTTTAAAAGCTGTTTAAACAAGTAACACCATTGCAGTTCATGTTTCAATATCCTCTTGTAATTTTAATAACCATAAAGTATTTAAAATCCTACATCCATGAAATTACGAAAAATAAGCCGAAGATTCATACTTTTCTAGTGTAAATGCGAAAAGATTAACACCTATAGAATTCCAGCAAAATGAGATAATATTTCCTGTCTGCATCTGGGAACTGGGATACCTTGATGCTTATTAAAATATGAATGCTGGATATGAATGGTAAACGAATGCTGATATAATTTTATGCAAAAAGAAAATCGTTTGTCTTTTAAGGGATAATATACCTTCAGATTGTTTCTAATTTCATACTTCAAGGACTTTTTATTTATTTATTTTGTTTTTTGTACGTTGCTTGCAAATTCTTTTTTTTTTTTGCCTTTTCCTAATGCAGTTGCAGTTGTTTGAAAAATAGATTATAATTTATTGAAACAGCGGACACTGAAATTTATAGAAAAACAAATATCTTTTATAACTATTACTGTATTAAAAAGTGATTAAAAAATATGAGACTTCTTTATGAACAAATTATAACAGTTTAATTCTGAGTTTTTATTCATTGCCTTTTTTTTTAATCCAGAAAACTGATTTTTAAATGCTTTTTTGCAAGAAGAAAACGAAAACTCGTTTGAGCATTCATAATGAACATTGACGAGTTTTGAGAAGTGTGAATTAAACAATACCATCAACACATGTGCTCGAAAACTATTTTTTTGCTCGAATTCTAGTTAATTCATGACGCACAAGCAGTCATCACAATGGTGGTCCTTTATAATTTCATATATGTTTATTCGAAAAACAATAAATTTAATTTTATCTAGTATTTTGAAAAAAAATGTGGGGTGATGACGGTTGAGGGATGACGGTTGAAGGATGACTGATGACGGATGACTGATGACTGATAACGGATGACGGATGACGGATGACGGATGACTGATGACGGATGACGGATGACGGATGACGGATGACGGATGACGGATGACGGATGACGGATGACGGATGACGGATGACGGATGACGGATGACGGATGACGGATGACGGATGATGGATGATGGATGACGGATGATGGATGATGGATGACGGATGACGGATGACGGATGACGGATGACGGATGACGGATGACGGATGACGGATGACGGATGACGGATGACGGATGACGGATGACGGATGACGGATGACGGATGACGGTTGACGGTTGAGGGATGAGGGATGAGGGATGACGGATGACGGATGAGGGATGACGGATGACGGATGACGGATGATAGATGAGGGATGACGGATGACGGATGACGGATGACGGATGACGGATGACGGATGACGGATGACGGATGACGGATGACGGATGACGGATGACGGATGACGGATGACGGATGACGGTTGACGGTTGAGGGATGAGGGATGAGGGATGACGGATGACGGATGAGGGATGACGGATGACGGATGACGGATGATAGATGAGGGATGACGGATGACGGATGACGGATGACGGATGACGGATGACGGATGACGGATGACGGATGACGGATGACGGATGACGGATGACGGATGACGGATGACGGATGACGGATGACGGATGACGGATGACGGATGACGGATGACGGATGACGGATGACGGATGATGGATGACGGATGATGGATGATGGATGACGGATGACGGATGACTGATGACTGATGACGGATGACGGATGACGGATGACGGATGACGGATGACGGATGACGGATGACGGATGACGGATGACGGATGACGGATGACGGATGACGGATGACGGATGACGGATGACGGATGACGGATGACGGATGACGGATGACGGATGACGGATGACGGATGACGGATGACGGATGACGGATGACGGATGACGGATGATGGATGACGGATGATGGATGATGGATGACGGATGACGGATGACGGATGACGGATGACGGATGACGGATGACGGATGACGGATGACGGATGACGGATGACGGATGACGGATGACGGATGACGGATGACGGATGACGGATGACGGATGACGGATGACGGATGACGGATGACGGATGACGGATGACGGATGACGGATGACGGACGACGGATGACGGATGACGGATGACGGATGACGGATGACGGATGACGGATGACGGATGACGGATGACGGATGACGGATGACGGATGACGGATGACGGATATGACGGATGACGGATGACGGATGACGGATGACGGATGACGGATGACGGATGACGGATGACGGATGACGGATGACGGATGACGGATGACGGATGACGGATGACGGATGACGGATGACGGATGACGGATGACGGATGACGGATGACGGACGCAGGATGACGGATGACGGATGACGGATGACGGATGACGGATGACGGATGACGGATGACGGATGACGGATGACGGATGACGGATGACGGATGACGGATGACGGATGACGGATGACGGATGACGGATGACGGATGACGGATGACGGATGACGGATGACGGATGACGGATGATGGATGACGGATGATGGATGATGGATGACGGATGACGGATGACGGATGACGGATGACGGATGACGGATGACGGATGACAGATGACGGATGACGGATGACGGATGACGGATGACGGATGACGGATGACGGATGACGGATGACGGATGACGGATGACGGATGACGGATAACGGATGACAAACATTTTAACCACTTTGAATCAGGATTGTATAACTTACCCTGAGTTAATGTAATGTAATGTTGTTGTTCAAAAACATTCAATGAAAATTAACATAATGGTCAGTAATAAAAACTGACATTCTACAGTAAGATTAGTACAATATAACAACAATGTATTCATACTTCAATAAAATTTAAGCAAACTCTGACTCATTTTTAAAATGTCAATAGCTCAAATCTAACAATAATTTAAAGAAAATCTGCTCTTGCTTATTTTTGAATAGAATATTAGTTGTGTTCGTTGAGCCCTGGAGTCGCCCTGGAGTCGCCCTGGAGTCGCCCTGAGGTCAGCCCAAAGCGTTTTTTGAAAAACCTCAACTCGCCCTGGGTAACTAATTCTCTGTTTTTTGACACCTCAACTCGCCCTTAAGTAGATCTAGGTATTTTGCGGGGCGAGGTAAACAAATTGACATGTGTGTTGTCAAACATATGTATGTTTACAATTGAATATTCTATTTTGCTTTTGCAATGCAAAGAAAAGAAATTTAAGATTTATTTTAATGAAAATAAATAAAAAAAAAATACAAATAAAACAAAATGTAATTGTTTTATGTTTTGGAATATACCAAAAGCAACCAATTTCAACTTTTAATATCGGAAACAAATATTTTTTGTTTCTTTCTTTTTGTCAACAACACAAAACCTACCCTTGACAGCTCTTGGGGCTGTCAAGAAAACCTGGGTCGACCCTGGGTAAAATTCAACGAACACAACTATTATCGACAAAATATATGTAACCTACATTAATAAAGCGTACCAGCGCAGCGTCCAGCGCTCATATTAAACCCAACAGTTTTTCGGTGTTTTGTGTGTATTAGTGCATCTCTAGAAGTGGGACGAGTAAAGCAGTTTACTTTTGACGACGTACTCCCTTGCGCAAAATATACTTTTGTTTTTAAATATGCAGTGGGCCTCGTTATACATTAGAGCTTGACTTTAAAAATTATTTTGTTAAATAAATTAAACCAAAATAGGTACCTATGTATATATATTTTTTATAAGTTTTTTTTAATTTATGTTTGTCTAAATACATAATTACTACGTGAAATCAAAAGAACTAAAGCTTTGCCCTTATCACACTCTTTTTATTTTCTTCATTGTATGAATCTATTCCTTTTTTTTTTAACTGAATAATCTGGGCGAATCCAATATCGTTATACCTACTATTGCTTGAAAAGCAAATTAGAATAAAAACAAATGTTTGTGTGTTTGTTTTTTTCATTAGTTGCTCATAGAATTGCAGATGTGGGCACTCATCGGTCAATTGGTGATGAAACTATTTAAAACTGTTCTAAGTTCTTTCATTTTAATGTGAAAAAATGCTTTTAAGTACCTACTCGATTTTTAATCATCATTTAAAAATGAAAATTCGCTTGAAAAAAATAGCCTTTATTAATAATGGCTTCAAAATTTGATGCTCCAAATGTTTTTTTTTTTTTTCATTTTTGAGAAAAGCAAAAATTCACATTTAAAATTTGGTTTAATTTTTTGAAGAAAATTGAATCCTTTTTTGAAAAATAAAAACCTAAATAAGTTAATTTAACAGTTATTTTCATTCTAACCTAGAAACACATTTTACATAGTAAAAATGTAAACATTTTTGATATATGAGGCGCTCAAAATAATAATCGGGTTAAGAGCCTTTTGGAAAAAATTGAGATTTAACCTTTAAACACATAGTTCTGATGTGTACTTGTCAAACAAAAAAACATAGTGTTACCAGTCGATATTTCAGCATTTCTTTTTGATATCGTCGATATATTTTCATTAACCTCCAAATTTGTGCACCAAAGTCGAAGTGCTAATATTCTGAACGCCTCATATACCAACCAATAAGGGAATGCTAAACTCATCACTGAGCCTACAAATAGCTCTCTTATTATACTGTGTATTTTAACTTTGTATAACTTATCCGAAACATACCTTTGCTAATATTTTTTTTTATTTCTTCATAGGCTGTACTACAAGCTTTAATTTTTTAATTGTTTTAATAGCGTGGATTCAATATTTCGAAAAATTAAAATCCCGGAAATAACATAATTATAATTAAAACTCCCTTACAGTACAAAAACGAAAAAAAGCGATTTATATTACTTTTTTTCAATATAAATTAGTTCATTTGGTATTGGGAATTGACTTAACAGAAAACATTATGCACTCGCTTGTTTTATTCAGGACTCTTATTGCCTTTTCGATTTTTGTTTACTAATTTATTCGGCAAAGCGTAGCATTCAAATTTCGAATATCGTTAAAACGAAAAATTCCAATTAATTATGGATTACCGTTGACAACGAACTCACTCATACAAAGTTTAACCAAAACGCATCGTAGTTCAATCACAATAATGTATATTGTGATAGAACCACTGATTAAAAACCCAGAATGACAGTACCTATCTATACTTCGTAAATAAGGATTGCGAAAAAAAAAGAATTTATCCATTTTCAATATTATTTTCAATTTCTTACAACTTTTGAACTCTCTAATACCATTATAAGTACCCAATTAAAATTGTATGTTATCAGCTTAGTTGCCAATAAGAAAAATACGCAATTTCTTCCGAATCATATAAGCTTAACTTCCGCCAACTATTACAATAACCTAGATGCATTATTATCCTATTGCGATCCTTCTGTGCATTCTAAGATATTTAAGGATTCTTTCTTATAGAAAAAAAAACCTCCAACAACTATACAACAAAAACTCTTTGAACTTTATTTATACAGGATGCATCCAATTATCTTACACACATGTACTGTCTACACAGCATGCAGCATGTGCCAGTGCCATGTTGTATGTGGAGCTTATAACATCGCTAGAAGAGCAAGCTTCTTGCAGACAAACTTTAATACATCTAAGAATTTTGTTGATTTCTTTACCATACACTGATGCTTCAAGGAATCGTATCCTCACAAGAAGATGAACTTTGAGATTTTCTTTCACATCCTTCTGCATCTACTCACAATATTTACTTGTTCGAATTTTCTTACAGACATTTGCATTGTGTGTATCTATCTACTCACTAAATTTTAGCTCCTTTTCATAGATGTAAGTTATTAGTCCTGTACTCCTGGTAAAGATGCTTGTGAAACGAATATTTTAACTTATTTTTGTAATTTTCTTTTACTACATATTTTTTTTTTTTATTTTTTTTATTTTTGCAGTTCACACGAACGTAGTCCTGAGGAATTAGAGCTGGTATTCGAAGAACTTTTACACATCGCAGCACTATCGCATCTCTCGACTAGCATCAAAAGAGAGTTGGCATCTATAATCGTATTCGAGTCACATGCACAAGCCGGAACTATTTGTAAGTATTTGAAAGTAGAAAAGTGAATACAGTGCTGTGCAAAAGTTTTATTGATAAGTTAACTTGTTGGATTTTATTTTTGAAAATTTAGGTAAAATTTAATTCGATTGTTTTCCATTTTACGTGCATCTTAATTTTTTTTCTTTTCCATTGTATTACCATTATAAATTTCGTGAAACAAAAATATTTCTAGTGAATAGTGAAATCATTTTAAACCGAAATGAAGATTTATTACAGTTTGTTTTAACTTTTCGTCAAATATTGTTGGCGCATTATTTTTTTGACCACGAAACATTTTGGCGGAAATATCACTAGTATTTTAGATATTCAAAACAATAGAAAACGGACACAGATGCCGTTATCTCAGAAATCGGCTTTTAAATTTATAATACTGTGAGTCAGTGTCAGTCTCAAAACTCATTTTTCTGAGCTTGACGACATTTTCTGAGGTCAACCCGACGAACTCCACAAGCAGATCTGTAGGTGAAGCGGAGAAGTGGGAAAGGTGTGATCCCATTCGCAACCATAGAATTGTCGATATTAAACAATTATGTGTGCTTATCCGAAAAACATTCGATCGAAGCGTTCAATGTGGACAAAACTTAAAATCACAAAAAAGGCGATGGTGTGGCAAAAAAATATTAGGAAAAACTACTTTAGAATACAAAAAAATATCAAATAATTTGATTTTAGCTCCAAACTAACGTCGATATTTATATGAAATTCATCAGAAACGTTGCATTCCAAATCCGAACACATATATCATGGTAGCTTGTATGCATGAGCACTTACATCCGGTAGGTAACTTTAAACAAAACAACGGCTCTGCTGTTGACAGGTTTTCAAAATATATGTACATGTATTGGAATATCGATTGTGAAAGTTACAGAACCTCATTCAAGCGATAAAATGATTTTCGTTTTAATTTTCAAAGTTTAACGAAAAACTACGTATATCGATGCGAAAGTTATGGAACATGGGTACAAAACTTCTGCTAATTACTCGACTTTTAAGAGTTCTAGAATTCCACGTGAAGATCTAAAGCTCATTTTCCATTAAGTATGTTAGCCAATATTTTGATATTTGATATTATAATTTTTTACTAGTATTGGTTTCGTGTTAAAAAAAAATTGATGTGTTAATCAAACCTGACACTACAGTGATAGAGAAGCATACAAAAGTAGGTTTCGTCATGCCGTCCGTCGGTCTGTCTGTGCGGATATGCGGATGTGCGAAAGTAAGGATGTTCGGTTGTATGTTCACCGATCTAAAGCCTCAACGGTTTGACAGATTTTCTTCCAACTTTGTATGTAGTACTTTTTTGGGATTCTCTAGAAGACAAATTCGAGTTTTTGTTTTAGACCGCCTATAACGGGCACCTTTCATAAAACGGTTTTAGTTTTTACTAATTTTCTTGAAAACGGCTCCAACGATTTTGATGATAGTTGGTGTGCGTTATAAATGCAGTTTTTCGAATATAACTACATTTCAGGTATTTGGCTAAAAATAATAAATTTGTTGTAAAAGTTTTTACAAATTCGGCCATAACTTGATAACAGCTAAACCGATTATATTTAAATTAGGTATGGAATTTAAGTTAGCCATTTAACATAAAATGGCATTCACAATTTTTTGCTAACCAACCGTTTAATGACGATACAACTTGATCTTGATCCATTTGTCAATATTTTTTCCCCTTCTTCCGAACTTAATAAATTAAAATGTTTGCAGTCCCACAGCTTGCTACAAGAACAAGTTCGTGCGACCCAGTTGTGCATTTTATTTACGATAACCTAGAAAAGGAATTTAAAGATTACGTTTGAAAAATTTCACGTTAATGAGAAATGCGCAGAAAACTAGTAAATTTTTTTTATATGTCTGTTTTCAGTCAATGAGCTACGCTCAAACCTTGTAAATCTAATTATCTCCAAAACATCACTTACATCAAAAATGTTATAAATTATTTCGTGTTGTATTTTTTTGTAGAACATTTTTTTTTTTAATTAATATTTGTAAAGAATAATATATTGCTGGAATTCTTTAAACCCCTTACCAATATGTTACTTTATTAGAATTTATTTTGAAGGTGTAGTCCTCAAACACTCGAATGCATTTTTTCCTCAAAGCGTTCAATTATTAAATACAAAATTCAATTCATTTTTTTGCACCACACTGTTCAAAACCAGCACTATTCATAACACTAAGCTTCTATCCCTACAGTCAAATACAAATAACTGCGGATCTGTTTGTGTTCCAATGAAAGTGTTTAAATCGAAAACTTAGTGAACCGTTTAGTTGATTGGACTCAATACTATTCTACCATATACTATACATATACATATAAGTACATCAATATATGCTTTCGTTTCTGTTATATTCCCAAAGGACATTTTATATATAAATATATTCTCGCTGAATATTTTGGTTAATTGAATTTTCAGTACACATGGTGGTTTCATTCAATTATTTTTCATTTTCACTCTACTGCTGGCTGGGGTGAATTGCTGAGGCGCAATCTATGTTGGGTATGAGTTGCGGCAGTCAACCATAGGCTAACCGGTGTTATTGGATTATTGGTTATTAGTTCGAGTTTGTCGCGCAACATGGTTATTTTTTCCCCTGAAACAAGCATTATTCTAATTATTGTGCAATTGCAATGCTAAGTGGTTGAATGCTCGTGGCAATAGGATTGATTATAAGAACTTAAATAAATTTTTGTATGGATTATAAATGAAATAATAGTTGATTTTTAATTCTTAAAATGCAAATTGTCAAATTAGTTTTTATTTGATTTCATTCGACGTATGATTTAGGTAGGGGATTAGTGCCTCCAAGAGAATTTGTTGATTATAATAATAATTATTCATAAAATTATAAACGTACGTGGAATCAAAAAGACTGAAATAAAGCTCTTCAAAGTTTTCAAAAAAATGTGCAAATATTATATATTCTTTTAAGTTTGTCATTTTTTGAAAACTTTATATCGGAAAATATTGGGTCTTCACTTCTACAGAGACAATTATAAAGAGGGACTTACAAGTTTTTTTGGAAAAAAAATTTCTAAAATTTGAACAAAAATCCAAAATTTTCGAGTTTTTTTTTAATTTTTGACGTAGTTATACCTTCGGCGTTCGAGGTTAAAAACTTGGACTATTCATAAATAAGTCTGCAAATACTCAGAGCTCCTGGATTTGAGGTACTGAACTAAGTGAGCTCTACAGAGTATTGCGAAAAGAGCAAATTTCGAAAAAATTATTGATTTTGAAAAGCTGTGAAAACTATTTTGTGTACAAAAACAATTAAAGTCTCATATTGTAGCAAATTAAGTTAACTTAAAAAACGTCTTGAAAAGGAACTAGGAACTAGGTTTAAAATCGCTAAAATCTAAAAACAAAACATGCTCGCAGTTTATTGGATTTATGACAAAGTTGCGTTCTGGGCTCGAGATCACAAACTTGAATTATTCATTAAGTCAACATCATAAACAAGTCTAAAAAAAATCAGAAACGTCATATTTGACTCACACTATACCACATATAATCAGACGACAATTTAACTGGACAAGTAATCAATGCTATTCAGTCATTGCGATGCCAAATAATCATCGTCAGCGTCATCCAATTCAATAAAAAATGGATTGATGTTGAAAGTCTTGTTTTGACGGTGTCATCTTAACTATAAACTCGATCAATCAATTAAAAGTCGTAAGCTAAACAACATTATAAGTAAAATACGATGACACATAATTTAATAAATACAAATTTTGTAGTCCCATTGTTTCCAAAAAGAGCAAGTTCGTGCTACCCAGTCGTGTATTTAATTTTTTTTTTTATTTTGTGGAGAAATAAAACAAAAAAGCGCCAAATACTAGTGAAAAAGTGCAGCTGTCATAAAAAAGACTTTGTAACAATTTAAAGATTTTTTCTCGAAATCGGTTGTTTTCGTGGTGCGATGAAAACTTTCAAGAGATTTTTTGTAGAAAATAATATATAAGCTACAATTTTTACCTTAACATTTTTTTAAAAAAAAAAGTTAATAGTTTCCAAGAAAATAGCATAAAATTGAATTTGGAAACAAAAATATTAGCTCAAAGCTAAATCATGGGTATTTTTTAAAATAGTTACAATAAAACAAATGTTTCAAAACAAAGGTCTGCAGCAAATTCCAGATTTGTCGGAATTATTTTGTAATTTTACCTTTATTTGGTCTAATTTTCCTGGACTACAAAACAAATTGATGTATTTAATTTTGAAATTAGTGTGTCTATAAAAAAGCAAGTTTCTAACAAAAATACATTCATCCCTTTCATCCTAACCGATCGGAGGGAAATTGTCTCCGATTTGTACGAAATGTACGAATTTTATATCATGGTAGCCGTTCCGACTGATTAATCGGACAAGCTTCCGAAAAAAATTAAAGTATGCGTCGATGTCAAAATCATTGTGAATTCATGCGATGAATGGCGATTTTAATCTTTGTGTATGTTCCGAATGCCTCCAACAACAAATCAATTGCGGAATTTATTCCGATGATATGAAAAATAAATAAATAAACAAGAGGTGACTTCTGTATTTGAATGGCTTGTGACCAAGGAAACGAATATTTGTTTGTTTGATATAAATAACAAGCATAGATATTTGTTTTGATTCTTTTTATTATTATACATACATTCGCCGACAGGCGTTTTTTATTTCTGTTACGATTCGGATACTATGAACAAAATAAATGTTCTGATCGGAACATTTCTTCGATCGTAGGTTTCTCCGAACGGATACGATGATAGGGATGATTTTGATGGAACAAAGTGTTAAAAAGTTTAGTTTAATTTCAATTGTCTTTCAAAGTGCTGCCTAAGGGTTTTGAAACAATAATTTGACATTAAATAATTTATTGCTTATTTTTCATTAAAGCGTAAGCATAGTATATAACTATAAAAGGATCCACATCTTTATTATATACACTTCTGAAGCAAATCATATCCTTATAAAAGCATTTTCATATAATTATATGGAAATGAGTTTCTCTCACTATCATTATTACTCGAATACACCTTGAAGCTTCATAAATTGCCTAAGGTTATGAAAAGCACTTTGATATTAATTAATATTGCAGCCAATAAATTTGCCACAAAATTTTCTCAGAAACACTTTTATATAGGAGAAGAGGGAAATGTATAATAATGACAAACTAAAGGAAACCAAATACAAAGGAGAAAACTTTAAAGGTTTGCTTTGCAAAAACCTTTGACAAGCAAAAAAAACTTTTTAGCTGAAGTGTTCGATTATCAAAAGAATTTTTTGTTTTCTTTATCGTCACTCAATTTTCATTAAATTTAAATTGGATTAGATTTTTTTAAGATCTGTACTTTCAAAAACATTTATATTATTTGACCAATCATAGTTTTTAATTGTTATAACCTAATTTACCAAATTTTTATATAATCAATTTAAATTAAAGACTCCACTCACTCATTTCCTGATATTTAAGAATTTTAATTTTTTGTCTTTGTTAACTTTAAAGAACTTTTAAACTTTGTTTTTTTTTGTATAGTATTCAATCAAGGAGACGAAGGACGTTCTTGGTATATTTTGTTGAAAGGATCCGTTGATGTTGTCATTCATGGCAAAGGAACAGTAGCAACCCTGAAGACTGGTGATGACTTTGGCAAACTAGCGCTAATAAACGACGCCCCAAGGTGAGTGCTTGTCATTTAACAAACAATTGTATGAATGGTGCATAATTGTGGTATCTTTGGATAAATCCATTAAAACAAAGTTAAATTTATATAATAGAAGTATACGTCTTTTGATACATTAACTTATTGTCCCTACGGTTCTTTTATTAACCGGAAGCTTTTCAAAAATGTATTCTTAAAGAAATTTTGAAAGAAATGGAATCGTTCATTTTTTTGTATATTTCATGGGTAACTTTTATAATGGTTCTTTTAATACAACAAGTTTTAGTAAACTTTGTTTTAATCGGAAATTGCTATAACCCCTTTTTTGTCACTCACATAGCACTTTATGACTTCTTTTGAGCTTATTGTTTCCCCTATACATTCTGTGTAGAACATTTTCGGTAGATTAACCAATTATTTCTAGGAACCTCTTGGAGTAAAAAGTTTTAGACGAATCTAGACGTTCTCTATCGTAATCATCGATAAGTTTCTTGTCTTTCCATGTGTTATGGAGTTATTGATGCTAGGTTAATTGGTCTGCATAGCTTTTGCAAGCTTCGAAATCCTTTTGCTTAACTTGTAGGTAAAATTATCAAGTGTTTGTCTTGTCTACAAAATAATAATAAGTTTTAAACGAGTAAATTACCTCTCGATATAAACATTGGCTATGGTGGCTAAAACGATTTTCAAAACATGAAGATGAAAAAAAAAAGTTAGTGTGCTTTACCACACGAATGAAGTAAAACTTTAGCTCCATCTACATGTCTGATGTATGTATTGTATAAGCGTATATGTTTATCTAGTTTTGACAACCCGTAGCACATTTAAACTTCTCCATACACGCGTGGCGCTGTAGTAGTCAAGTTTGTACTAAAGATCAAAGATAACTTAGTTCTAATTTTGACTTCCTATTGCGCATTTCAACTTTACCATTTCTCAATTTCAAAATATTTTGAAAACCATAATTCCGCTTGAAAAGCAGCTTGATGAAGCTGCCACCCTTTAAAAACTGACTGAATCATGCTGCGCTTGTCATGCATGCCGGCAGTTGCTCTCACTCAAACATCATCCCGAACCGAACATGCACTGGAATGGAGGCTTTCCCGAACGTCCAGTCGAATATATGACATGGCACACACTTTCAAAACTGATCTCATCATGCCGCGCTTGTCATGCTTGCAGTTGAATGTGAACCCACCTATTTATACTACGTTTATATGACCTGATTCAAGGATCGGATTCAATTCGAATCGAAATTTCGATGAAGGAATATGGCGACACTGAATCGAAGGATTGAATTTAAATGGGATCGAATTATCTGTGTGAGTGCAGTATGTGTACAAGCCAATTTATACCGCAAACGGTGTGGAAACAAAACTTCACACACACACCAACAAAACTCGATTCGTCAATTCTTCGATCTAGGTACACATGCATGTTTTGGATTCGGTCCAGCTCGCAAAGTTGAATCCGATCGAGTAATCCTATTTCGATTCGATCAGCGTTTATGTGTACCAGTAAAACAATTATTTTTAATTAAGAACATGAATTGAAATTTAAAAAATTGCATCATAAGCTTTTTCATTCACAAAGGAAATATATAATCCAATTATTCCATTGACAACTTGCAATTGGTCACCGGAAAACCAATAATAATAATTATAATTGAATGAGTTGAAATGCTTTTAAAGTCCATTTGCAAATATTATCTGCAATTCGAGTCGAAACAAATTCATTTTTTTAACATGCAAGTAAAATCTACTATCTGCACGTATACACATCCTTTCCTTATAAATGTTGAATGAGCTGGAATGAATACAAAAAATTCCTGAAACGATATTTTTTTATTTTTTAAATATTTTTAAAGATGGATATCAGATTTCATTTCATTGAAATCGTTAAATTAAAAAAGTGCTGAATTAAAAATTAATAAACCAAATATTATATTTTGAGTGTCGCTTTGTTGAAGAATGATGGTTGTTCGGAGAAAAAAATCGATATCAGGATATTTTAATGCATACAAAATATAAAAACAAATATCCACACATCTATTTTTAAATGTTGAAAATATTAAAATAATTTGAAGCTTTGCTATGGTAACATTTTTAACATATCAAACCAATTTTATAAAAGTGGGTAATGAAAATTGATGTACTAATACATAATTTCTTAAAATTATTTCAAAAAAGTATTGCTTTAACACAATTTAATATATTTGTTTAATATTCAATATATTTTATAACAAACAAAAAATATGTATACATTCTTATAGAGCTGCTACAATAGTACTAAAAGAAAATAATTGTCACCTACTGCGTGTGGATAAGGAGCACTTTAATCGTATCCTTCGGGATGTTGAAGCAAATACACTAAGGTTACAGGAGCATGGAAAAGATGTATTAGTATTGGAAAGGGTAGCTAAACAACGAGGACAACATTCAGCATTTAAGTATGTTTTTAAATGAACACTTAATTTTAATGTTGTTTTTCGATTTGTTTCTTTTCTATAGTGTTGTTCTTTTTTATTTTTTTATTTGTTTCTATTTTGATTTAATTGCGTTTAACCTTTCTTGTTGTTTACTAAAAATTGTTTGAAGTTCTGTTTCTCTTTATCTATCCTAGAATGCATTTTAACTTTTATTATAAATTTAATCCCTTGCAAGTAATCATATGTGCGTATTTCAAAACTTTTTGCTTTAAAAGTTGACCCAAAATAACTTTTAATTGCTCTTATCAAGAATCATTAAGGTAAGAATCATTTTTCATTTGTAAATAGGGTTTTGGTTTGAAAGGGTTTATTATTTTAATTAATTCTGGATGGAAATACAAAAATTCGTTTTATATTTATCTTTTAGGTACCTACCGAAAAAGGTTTGAAAAATATTAACTTTTTTGTAGTTGCTATATAGTTGTTATACATACAAACTTTTATTGTTTGTAAATTTTAAAAAAAGTCATAAAAGGATCATTCATACTGGGCAAGGGCTAAACAATCCTGATTTAAAACTATTATTGTTTTAAAGGAAATTAGGTAACAAATCTTTGAAGAATTTACAAAATCCTGTAATTTTCTTGAAATGTTAGCCACAAATTTCAAGTTTTCGCAAACATACAACAGCACTAATTAGAGATTTGATTCAAACAAAATCTCAATTAAGTGCATAAAAACATTTGACTTACTTTCACAATTAGAGACAGAAAACCGAAGGTCCAGGTCGGATACATTACTTTCGACGCAATTAAACTATTTCATTTCATCAATTAGCATCTCTTGCTGATGTGTGGACCCTATTTTTGTCTATTTGCCGATTGTTTTTAAACCAACGAAAAATTGATTATTCGCTTTCTGTTCTTGATCTAAAAATATGTATTAACATATTTGATCGCGTTAGTTAATAAAAATGAAGATTTATGAAGTTACCCCAAATTTTTTTAATTTTGAGTTACGGCACGGCAGTATTGTAATATTAGTGCGACACGTAGAATACTAACTCTGTCCGTTATGAAAAGATTTGCTTTCAGGAATTCCTGATATTCTTATCACCTCAAATCCAACCGCTTTATTGTCTTTAAGGAGATCTATTGAAGTTTAAATTTTCGTCACTTAAGGAGGTTCGTTGGAAATACCCATCATACATGATCCGCGGATCTCGTTTAATTGTTTTTTTTTTCGAGAATTTCTTTCGAAATGTTTTGCAAAATTTCCTGATTTCTATACTTCTTGCAGTAAATTTTAAAATTGATTTTCTTTATCTTCACATTCTCTTCCGAAGATGTTATAATGATGCCAAAAGGAATACTATACAACATTCCGACTTCAGCTTTTCACCTAGAGGGCTCCTATAATGTGCAGTTCGCACGAACTATCATAAAACTGTACCAAGTCTCCCGGTTTTAGAGTGTTTATTGCTTGAGGCCTGAGGTCGAAAGTCTTCTAAAACAAGCCCCGCTTTCGAACATTTCTTAGTCCTAATTAGATCCTTGTATTCAACTTTTTATCTCAGCATAATCATTTTCCAACCATTTTCAAGATTTGTTTTAATGATTTTTGAAATTTCATAAAATGTGTGTTTTCAAATACTATTATGCACAGTTTCACAGTGGAAGTTTAAACTGTAGGTTAATTAAACCTAACCGTAAGTTTAAACTTTTCGTTCGATTCGTTCGGTTTCACATCGAAAACTTAAACTCCAGTTAGCTAAAAACAGCTTTTGTGTTAGAAAATTTGTTTTAAAATGTCAAATTATTGTTGTGAAAATAAAATAAATCGTCAATTATTGTGAAATTGTGATGCTATTGTGTATTTTTTATCAAATAAATTAAATCCCAATTTAAAAATAAAAAAAAATATATGTAAGTAAACAGTGATAAAAAAATTATTGAAATATCAGGTGCCAGAATTTATGTACATCAAAAAAATGATATCTGTGCGGTCTAAAACTTTAAACGAAACGGTGGCGTTTGAACGATGAAATGAAGTCGTTTTTTGAAATTTCGACTAATTCGATTTTGATTAAACTGTATAAATAAGATTAATTTTTTTTTAACAAAACAAAAAGAATAAAACAATTTCTTGTAACAACAAAGGCTCCCAAAAATTACGCTAGATTTTTTTTTGAAGAAAACGCCAATTAAGTGGCGTTTTTCCTCGGAAAAAAGGCCAAACTTTTCTAAAAATGATTCACCAATGTCAGAAGTTTTTTGTTCAAAAATAAACTCTTGCTTGTTTTAATTGCCTAAAGTAGAAGAAAAATGAAAATATAAATATTTTGGCTATTATATTTCCATATTGCTTTCTGGCTTTTTTTTCGTCCTAGCTGACACAATCTCAAGCGCAGAACGGTATACTTAACTCAACTCCAGCTGCTTAGTTGGGTATAAAGACCGATGAAGCTATATGGATGGCTACTCTTATCGTTATGTCAGGTATCCACAGATCCACAGAATAAAAGCCTTTCACCATTAATAAGACCATTCTCATTTATATTATACACTAGTATTTGGTGAAATTATTTTCTAGTTTAAAGAATTTCTCTAAATGAAACTGGGACAATGTTGCGCTATTAAATTTATGAATTAAAAACAGTTCTATAAATCAATCAACCATTTCTACGGCTGAACTTTGAACTTAGAACCAATATAACCATGAGAGATTATGAAAAATAAAACTTCAATCACTTTTTCACTCTTGCTTTATATACTCAAGGTTTCGCAGAAACCATCCAATCGGCCAGTCGCCTTTTCAATTAAAATAAAATCCTGTGAGGCATAACCGAATGCTCGCAAAATGTGCTTTTCGTTCTTTAATGGATTAGATTGGGTGGTATTCCTTGGTAAGAGAAGAACGACTTGCTATACCAATAGCGCATTTTAAAAGGGTATTCCGAGAAATCAACTTCCATTCTGTTCGCGTTATGTTTTTTTGTGTTGCTGAGTGTTCACTGACTCAAACAAATTCATCAGACAAGCCAAACATGTTTTGGTTTTCAAATTTGTATTTATTGTACTGACTGTACTTCGAATAATATGGGTCCTTGTTTGAATATAATTTAATTTTCGGGACAAGCAACTAATTAGGAGTAAAATTAAAAACTTTGTGGATGATTTTGTTAATACATATAATTATATAATTCTCAGTCTCATTGTTCGTAGATACATATATGATATATTTATGTTTTAAAATAAAATAAGAAAAAAAATATTAAGGGTGACCCAAGAACTCTTACCCGATGTTGTGTTGATATATTTACAAAATAAAGTTTAGAAGAAAAAATACCTTTTTTATAAAAACATCGATTTTTTTTTAATACCGCTTCAACGATTTTGGAATTATTTTTAAGGAAACTTATATGTAGGCAGCAAAATTTTCTGCATATACTTTGATTTTGGCTAGAATTATTTTAAAAAGTAGTTTTAGCACTTTTAATAGCAATTCATATGATTTTTTTCGTATTTTGAATTTGTATTTAAAAAAAAATTATTAAATTTAATTTTATTACTGTGGTAACTTGCCGAAGTTTGAGCAAGTCCGTGTTAAATTTATTTTTGAATAATTTTTCTTTCGTGAAGTTTTTTTTATTTAATGTATGTAAATATTTCAATGTTGTTGTTTTTTTTTTAATTTCATTTCTTCTACTTTTTTTAAAAAAAACAATATTAACATTACTTAATTTTCATAAATATTAACTTTAATTTTTCAGGTATACAGTGATGTCGGGAACACCTTCAAAAATGTTGGAACATCTTCTGGAGACCCGATTGGGTGGGCAAGTTGGTGGTATAGATCCGTTCTTAGATGATTTCCTGCTAACTCATATAGTATTTATGCCAGTGGTTCAACTTGTCGATGAGTTGGTTAATTAATATCCTTTTTAAATTAATTATTTGTGTGGTTTGTTACTTGTCAAACAAGCAAATTATGTACTTTGTTTAACTTATTTATAATGATATAAATAGGACCACCTACATATTTATTTTTCAAAGGAAAACAGATATTGCATCGCATGTCTTTTAATATAAATTCATCGATACATCGATGGTCCTTGATCTAATAGAAGAAAACGAAGCAAAAAGGATAATTATCGTTATTCTGTATTTTAAAATTCTGAATGACTATATAATTTTGTAAATAAATCATGAACATAATAATAACTATGAATTCACATTTTGCAATACATATTTTCGGCAATCGAATTTTAACAAACAGAATATTAACCCCAACTCTGAAAAAAGTTGATCTCGCAATGTATCAGCGTCTGTTTAAAGCTAAGAAACTATGGCACCGTGAATCGAAAAATACCGATCTTATTCAATCTTTACCGATCTTTTCACGAACCAAACAAAAATTAAATTTCTTTCCGGATACTCTAATAAAATTAGTTCTCTCACAGAACAAATTCTTTTTTTTTCTTTCTCTTATTCGTGAATCGTGAGAGATCGGAAAAATAAAAAAAAAAAATTTATTCTTTCATAAAAATGATCTGAAAAGATCCGAAAATATCCGATCAGTCTTTGGTATGTAACTGGCGATGAACGGTTGTGGGATTGGATGTGGCAACTTGTTTGCAGTATAAAAAGAAAAAAGGGACTGAAAATATAAAAAGGGTTTTTGCAAAAATTCATGGTGCAAGTTTTTAATATGCGGATTCAAATGAGAAACCATCAGGAAGTAAAAGTGTTTTACTTTCAAATGTAGCTCGTAAAGTAAAAAAAAAAAATTTGTAACAGACGATATAGTTATTTTAATTTTTTTTAAACTCGTGCAAATGAAATCTTTCTTCGAATCATCGACCGGAAATTTATTTAAAAAAATATATATGTATATTAAAACCGAGAGCCGGACAAAATCTCGAAAACCTTAAAGCCCAAAAAGACAAAATCTGGAAATTAGGATTGAATTTTTTATTTGTTCAACATTTTCAATTTTTTTTGTTTTAAATATATTATTGAACAAAAACAAAATAATATCTTAAAATCATTAAAAAAAAACTTTAAATTAAGAAAAATAAAAACTTAGATAGTGCAAACAAATTTTCTAATAAATTGTACCTACTCTTATTTAACAAAATTAAATATCGTAAGAAATCACCTTCAAGTAATTTATTTCTGAACGCTCTTTCTATTCAGAGATTTTTTTTATTTTTGTTTATTTCAACACGTTTTTTTACACGTTTCGTTTCACCCAGATATAATATTTCAACACGAATTCGCTCTCACCTATAAGAACGGTATAGATGCATAAAAAAGTAAGAAAAACACAAACAAGTTTTCCCGAAATCCCGAAAAATTTATTAAAATAAATTGCACAAATTTTTCAATATATATAATTTTTTGGGATTTCGGGAAAAAAAGTTTTTACAAAAATTAAAATTATATTTGAGAGAGTATTTTAATAATATTTAAACTCTTAAAATATAGTAGACAAAATAATTGAAGTCTTAAGATAAAACAAAAAATTGCCAGAGCTTTGAGTTGCATTATCGAACTCTAACCAATTTCCTAATTAAAAAAAAATCCGGAGAAACTATAAATAATGGTTTATTAGAAAACCTCAATATTAGGTAAATAACTACTGCCTTTTTTATTTGACTTTTTTTTTATTTAAAACTGTAATGAAAAACTTCTTTTAGTTTAATTTTTGAATGGATCTCATGTGATAAATTAGTGACCGAAATAAATTTTTCAGATCCCTGAATATGTTGTTCGATATCGAGCAAAAATTTAATATTTAGGGAACAAAAAAATAAAATTAGGGATCAAATCAATAATGAAATTCCCGATAGAATTTTTCACGCGAGGACGAATTAATTTTTTTGGTTCTCCGATTTTTTGTTTATGCATTATTCGGATTATCCCAGAAGGATATCCTGTGAAGTTTGGTAGAATTAATCAATCTTATTGAAATTTTGCAATGTCATCTTATGTTTGTTAAATCATAAATATTTGTTTCTATTTACAAATGCACTATTGTCAAATGCTGGCTTAGGGGAGATTATGATAACTGTGGCGCTTGAAGAACACTTCAATACAAGCATTTTTTAGAATGAATGGGGGGTCTATCTCCCCCCATTTGGGCAGGAGGGGCAATTTCATGAAAAAAGTACTAAAAATGGAAAAAAAATATTAAAAAATAACGGTAATACCTACAACTAAGTTTTATACTTCTTTTTAAAGCCAAAACACTCTTGTCTATAAACCAGTTTTTAAATCAAGCAAAATTTATGTAGAGTTTTCGAAAAATCGAGTTTCAAACCCAAAATTTGAGAAAAAAACATAAAAAAAATGTTTAAAGAGTAATTTTCAAAACTTTGAAATTTTATATTATTTTTTGTTTTTACAAATTCCTTGCTCTTTTTAATTCCTAATTAAAAACTGAAAAAAAAATTATTTTTTGTATGCTAGTTTTTGAGAAAATTGAAAGTTACCAAAGCAAATATTTTAATTTAATTAATTTTTTTTTTGCTTGATTATTTTACGTGGAATTATTTTTATAATAATAATTGAATATGGATATTAAAATGCAAGGGAAACTTTGCATGCACCCAACCTTGCATCTACCCCAAATCCTATAGTGAGCCTTACCAGGGGGGTTGCAGGGCAGCAGCATGGCCCCCCCCATACATATCCCACTGTTTATACGCCGTAAAGCTGGGTGCGGGGAAAGTATGATAACTGAGGCGCCAAGAAATGATAACGGTTTTTTGTAAAACAGTTCAATACAAGCATTTTTTACTTTGGGAGGGCGGTGAGCTCTTTTTAGTAAGTATAGTACAGTAATTCATATTTAGCTTTACCCAGAGTCTATTCTATTGTGAGCCCAAGCAGGTGGGTTACAAGGCGGCAGCATGGAATCTCAAACATACCTCACGGTTTATACGCCGTAAGGCTGTGTGTTGGGATAGTATGATAATTTTGAGTCAATTTGTGTAAGAATTAATCCATATTCTATTAATACTATAAAACCAAATAAAACAACGTAAATACTCAAGCAAAACAAATTTTATAAAACAAAAAAAAAATGGTAATTTTTAATTTTCTCAAAAACTGAGAGACATTAAATCATTTAGTTATCAGTTTTTGATTAAAAATTAATAAGAGCAACGAGTTCTAAGAAAAAAAAAATTATATAAAATCTTAAAGTTTTGAAAACTACTCTTTAAACATATTTTTGATGTTTTTTTCCCAAATTTTGGGTTTAAAACTCGTTTTTTTCAAAAAATATTCATAGATTTTGCTTGATTTAAAAATTCGCTTGTAGAACAGAGTGTTGGCTTTAAAAAAAGTTAAAATACATTACCTTTATTTTTAATATTTTTTTTCCTTGTTTAGTACTTTTTCATAAAATTGCCCCTTTCGCCCAAATGGGGGGAGATAGATCCCCCCACCCATAGTAAAAAATGCTTGTACTGGAGTGTTCTACAAAAATCCGTTATTATTTCTTGGCCCCACAGTTATCATACTCGTGCCATGGCTTACTTTAAATACATAAAATAAAATAGTATATTTAGATATTATGTTGAATTCGAAATAAAGTGTCAAAACAATTATTCTACCACAAAACTTTAAAATGTTTGTCTTATTGTTTTCCAAACTGAGTGATACAATAAAACATTCTAATCAGTTTTAGTTTTCATATTACAAATGAAATCAGAAACAAAACTTTCAAATAACATTTAGGTACATGTGTAGTGTATGCAAAACAGCTTCCCCAAGTACCAAGAGGAATGTTCTCTTCAACCCAGAAGCAAAATGCAAATTGCATGTAATGTTATCTTGACATAATTGTAATCAAAACTTTCCAAATTTATTTTAGCCAAAACTAATTTTCTCTTGGAAAATGTTAATTCTTGCACAGGCATATTTGTAAATGAGTGGTACTGGCATCAAGCTCACTGACCACAAATGTTAAGGGATTGTTTTTGAAATTCCAAACCATATACTCGTAATATATGAGTTGAAATATTTTTCATTTGGGAATACATCATCATACAAATTAATATCATATGAAGCACTTTAAGAGAAATTCCTGATATCCACGAAAAATGTTTTTTTTCCTTGTTTGCAGGGGGAATATAAATGCAATACCAAGGCAAAGCCAACTCTGTGAAATGTGAAAGTGTTTTATATTCAGTGTTGAGACTTGTTTATATTTTTATTTGTATTGTGTATATTTTTGAAGTGTAACAGAATAAAGTAGAACATTTGAGGTGTGAATGAGGTTTTAAAAAGTTTTTAAAATCATCTGTGTTGTGGGATTATTGAGGCTTCGTTAAGCGTGAGATTATGTGAATAACGGTATGTCGGTATGTAGCTAGTGAATGCATGCACTTTGTTAATAAATTTTTTAAAGTTTTTTTTTAACAAAATACGTTGAAGATAGGTTAGGTTAGGTTAGGTTTGCGGGTTGCTGTAGGAGAGCCAAGAGCTCAACCCCAACTCACTCAGGTCAATGTAGACCCATTGTGATGCCCATTTGAGGGTTTACCAATTCCTCATCTTACCATACTCGTAGTCCATATTAAGTTCCGTAGTATCATCCCGGGGTGTCCAACCATCCGTTTCCTCTTGCGAATCTATATAGATTTGTTACTGGGCACTCTGATAGTTCTTTGATGCTTTCGAAGAAGTATTTCCCCAGAGTTTTATTTCTTAGATGGCAGAGACTGGGGCAGTGACAGAGGTAGTGGGTTATATCCTCATGTTCTTCCTCGTCACTGCAACCTCTACACAGATCGTTTTCAGTAAGACGTAGTTTTTTGGCGTGATATCTTAGCATGTTATGGCCAGTTAAAACACCTACCAACGTCGTTTTGAATGATTGCATTCGTTCTGCGGCCACAGAACGTACTGCGGCCACAGTTTTCTAGCTACCTCACAAGTGTTAAGGTTTGCCCATCTTGAGTTGGCTTTTGCAAGGATTTCACACATTATCTTAAGTTTGAGGTCGCATAACGGAGGTTTTACGCTCTTTTCTGAGAGTTCTAGGCTAAGTGCTGAGCCTTTTCTTGCCAATTCGTCGGCTTTTTCATGATACCCGCGTGACCGGGGACCCAGAAAAGTGTTATATTATGCTGTGTGGCAAGAACTTAAAGCTCTTCGCGACAGCTTTTCACAAGCTTGGACTTTATTTCAACAGCAGAAATTGCTTTTTTCGCTGCCTGACTATCGACGAGAATGGTATTATCCTCTCGGGGTAGTGCCATCATTGATGCCACTCTGGCAGATTTCGTTACTGCTAGAACCTCTGCTTGGAATACACTGCTGTTATTGGGTAGCCTGATCGAGCATTCTATATTCAAAGCTTCTGAGAAGAAGCCAGCCCCAGTACCTATATCCAATTTTGAGCCGTCTGGAAAAGTCCGTCTGCATAACATCCCCTGTACACAGACAACGTCAGGTTACTCATCGATTTGACCCGGTTTCGAAGAGGTACCGTTAGAATACAGCCGGTACACCCCTTGGCTGCAAACCATCCAATAGGCACGGTGACGTAACACCCTGTATTAAGGGGTGGGCAGTTCTTGGTTCGTTACTCATCAAAATCACTGTAGATCCAGGTTTTCCCAGATTCAATATAGTAGTCTACTTCAATATACCTAGTAGTCTAATATGCAGCTGCTTCAGCATCTGATTAAATCGGTGGGTAATCTATAAATCCGAGCTTTAGAAGATGATGGATAACGAATCTCCGTGTATGGATCCATAAGAACAGACCCTATATTCAAAAGCTATGGTTAAAACCAAATTACCTAGACCACGATTGTCCTGCCTTGGAACGTCTTTCTCTTACGAAACCTTATTCCTATACCTTCCAACCAACATATAGCTACCTCTACGATTCAGATATACAGGCAATTTCAGCCAGTCTAGGCAGTTAGGTCCAGTCTGCAATACCTTCTCATCACGTCTAATATTGCAGTGCTTCACATCATTGTATAAGCCGTGCTGAACCTATTCTTTAAGATCAGTTGCCGATGAGAAATACTTTGAGCATTTATTTAATTCCTTTCAATTTTCTTCGATGTGTTATCTTGTCCCAGAAGTCGTAGAATATCCCAGCAATCTCTGATTCCTGTCTGTTTTGCTTCAGTTCACATTGCAGTTTCCCAGTATCAAAAAAACCCATCCCACATAGCATCATAAAGCAAAACAGCATTAACATCTAATTGTAAATTTTACGCTTTGTGTACATTTGGGTCAGTTTAATAGCACGTTTTGAGTGCTAGACACCTTGCCTTACTCTCTGAGCACATCATTTCCAGTAACTGATGATTTCTCCATTTTCCCAGGATGACAGGTATTATGAACAAAATAAAGGTCTACCGAACACAAGCTGACTAGCGTTACAGAAGTCAGCATGCGTATCGCCAATGCACCAATACCTAGTCTATAGGTCTGTTAACATTGTGACACGCTTCGATCAAGACCATCTCTCCTCGTCCTCACCCGACAAGCAAAGCGAATGTCTACCAGTAGGACTCATGAGGCGGTTGAGATGAAGCAAGACAGTCTATTACTGCTTGGACGCGTACTTTTATATATAAATGGGGGTGAATTGGGGAACTTCATTTCAAATAATTCTTTTTTTGGAGTTGGGTTGGATAAAAACCGACCCAGCTAAGACTAACACCTCGGTTCCGTTTCTTGTCTTAAGTCTAGTTCGAGTTAACGGTGAGGGATTTCTTATTTTCCTAGAAGCTCAATTATTGTGTCTAATCTACTAAAGCGCATTTCAACTACGCACGCTTTTTCTTTAAAGTCATAACTACAATGATTAAGCTGTTGGTTTCCGATATCATAAGGGGTTAAACAATCCTTGAATTCTTTTACAAAATTTTTGTGTAGAATTCAATATGATGGTGGAGTAGTCGAAAACAGTGACCCGGTTATTCATAATGCCTAAATGACAGAAACTTTTTTCCTACCTTGTGGAAGTGTATTCTGGATCTTTTTACTTCAAAAACATTAAAATATAATTTGACGTCGTCGCTATGTGCCGAACTCAAAAGTCATAACATGTCATATCATCTTCAGATAATTAGATAGAATCTTTTGATAGGATAAATCTGGGATCAATCTGTTGAACAAAGCGACATTCACTTGTGTACACACACTAATACAAATGTATTGTCAAGCTGATGATTATCTTCATCAGACTCCTTTAATGTTGCCATCACTGTTCATTTTTAAATTAAATTTTTAATTGAAAAACAGATTTGGCCTTGAACCGAAGACGATCCTGGTTTCACATTGTTTCACTTGAGAGGCTGGTTGACTTCATTGACCGGTCTCTCCTTTGTATAATTCTCATAATTTAAAAAACAAAATGTTATTAAATTCTGCCCAAAAAAGTGTATGTATATACTTTAGTTGATTGCAACTGTGTATACGTTCCTCTAATATAATGTAATTGATTCAAATACTAAATCGATGAATTTCAAAGATCACGTATTTTCTCCGTATCAAGTAAAAATACGTGCCCTCAATACACAAGTGTTGTTATCAATAATTACGCATTACCAGATAGATATCAAATTTTATTATCTCAAAATAAATAATATATAAGCAAAAAAAAATTCGTGTTAATACTCCTTAACTCCATTGCACCTTCCATTGTGAGAACATCGGTGGAGGTCACGCACCCGAAGACCGAGAATACAATTTGAATTTCAAAAAACGTGTTGTACAATTCGTGCAGAAATGGGTAATGGCAGTGCGTCATGCAGCATTTGAGGAATCTGTTGTCTGTGATTTTATTGAGGTAATCCAAAACCATTTACAGTCAACAACATCTCATCTCATATGATTCTCTTATTTAATGTCGATTTATTTTCAACAACCATCGCAGGACCTAGCTGCTGATGTCGAAGCTGATCCAGATTTAAACGAGGAAACAAGCATCGTTCACAATATTCTCACACAATTGTCACGCTACCAAGAAGACCGAAATGCCAATGCTGGCCAAAAATGGAAGCTACCACCAAATGGTCAACCGATTTGTCTGTTCAGTGGAAATACTACGACATCGAGGACCGTAATCCGGCCCGATGATGACAGTAAGTTCTCTCAAGCACTTTGATTATGTCCTTTGGAATTTTCAGAAAATTCTCATATGACTTTATAAATGAATATTGCATTTCCCATTTCACATATATAGTTATTTTCCGTGTGTATTGTGCTGACCACACCTACTGCACTCTACGCTTCCCATTGCACACAACAGCTGGAATAATAAAGGCATGTGCCGCCGACAAGCTGCAACTTAATCGAGGACCCGATGACCTGGCACTCGTCGAAGTAAAATCGAATGGAGAACGTTCAAAATTTAAGGATAACGATGTTAGCATTCCAACGGGATTAAGTCTTAATGGTCGCCTCTTTGTTTCTGTTAAGGATCACCAAGACGCACTGGTAAGTCTAAATTTTATTGAGTGCATTATTAAATGCATGTATAGCGAGTGCACTCTAGTGAGATTACAACTAATTTGTTCATGTGTTTCTCTATTCATTGTATAGACTCCTTTGGCTGAACAAGAAGGACCTACCGAGGGAGTTGATGTTGATTTAGAAATTATAAGTACCAAAGAGCTGGCATACCATATAACAATTTTCGACTGGGACCTTTTTTGGGCGGTGCACGAGTATGAATTGCTGTATCATACCTTCGGAAGGTATCATTTTGGAAAGGTAAGTTTAGAGAATGATTTGTTTCGTCCTTCTGCATCTGGGAGGGTGTGTCCTCTTTCAAAGAACTTATAAGCTTACAAAATACGAAAGAGAAATTTACAATCAATTTGCATTACTAAGGAGCCTTTGTGTGTTGTGTGGTGAGGCTGTGTATGTAAAAGGGATTTATAAAGCTTGAAGGTGTATTGGCATAGTTTTCAAGAGAAATTCTGATGTTTTGTTTTACGAAGATATTTCCAACCAAAGCTATTACACTGACGCATTGGCAGAATATTAAGTGTGGGTTGTAAAACAGAGCGACCATAGATAATATTTGCGGGAAGTATGTTTGAGACATCAGTGATGATGAATTCGAAAATATTAATGATGGAATAAAGCGATTACGATGTAAATGAAAATGTTTGAGTGAAAATGTAAATTCCTTTTTTGTAAGAATGGGAAATATTATTTAAGGTTTTCACAATATAATTTTAATCTTTTTCTTGCCAAAAGATTAAATAAAATTTGTTTTTTTACAAAAAAACTGTTTTGAGACAAAATTTCTCACTGGCAAATTCACTGCAGGCAATTTTTTTTTAGAACTAAGTAAACATACAGATACATAACAATCTAAAATTTTGATAACATATACATGGTATAAGGTGCACCAAAAAGCTTGAGCGTGTAGGTGGGGTTAAGACAAGAAAAAAATCGTATAGGAGGAGGGGTCTATTTCCCCCGTTTAGGCGGGAGGGGCAATTTTCTAAAACATTGACTTAAATCAGAAAAAAAATTATTTAAAAACAACGGTAAATGAAACAAAGCCTTGTTATATTTTTTTTGGAAAGTCAGAAAGCTACTCTTTTATTTAATTTTTAAATTAAGTTGTTTAAGTGAACAGTTTTAAAAAAAATTAATTTTCAAACTCAAAATTTTGAAAAAAAAAACTAAAAAAAAATGTTTAAACTAATTTTTTTCAAAATTTTATGTAATTAACTATTATTTTTATTTTCAAAATTCAATGCTCTTATTAATTTTTAGTCAAAAACAGAAAACCGGATGCCAAAATGTATCTAAGTTTTTGTAAGTAAAGTAAAAAGTTAGTTCGTTTTTTTTTATTATTTGATTAAAATCGGATGGTATGTAATAAAAAATGAAAAAGGGATAATTCCCTAATTAATAATTGACCTGAGCAGGTCAGATTTGGGAAAACCAAAAAAAAAGTGTTTTTTTTTGCAAAAAAAATACTTCTAGTTTTTCTTAACTTCTCAAAAACTAAGATATATTTTGACATCCGGTTTCTGTTTTTGACTAAAAATTAATAAGAGCATTGAATTTTGAAAATAAAAATAGTAGTTAATTATATAAAATTTTGAAAAAAATTAGTTTACAAATTTTTTTTTTGGTTTTTTTTTCAAAATTTTGAGTTTGAAAATTAGTTTTTTTAAAACTGTTCACTTAAACAACTTAATTTAAAAATTTAATAAAAGAGTAGTTTTCTAACTTTCCAAAAAAATATAACAAGGCTTTGTATCATTCACCGTTGTTTTTAAATATTTTTTTTCTGATTTATGGTCTATTTCCCCCCGCCTAAACGGGGGAAATAGACCCCCCCTCCCATACGATTTTTTTCTTGTCTTAACTCCACCTACAAGCTAAAGCTTTTTGGTGCACCTTATACCAATCACCCTGTAGATATAAAAACTTTAGTTGATATACAAGTTTATAAGTTTCAGGGCGTAGTGTATCTATAAATTCTGGAAAAACTGACAATGACGGTCGAAAAACAGACTATAGTATTACTAGACTAGTAATTCTCGCCCTATCGTTACGGTTCAATCAAGCTGATGTCACACGACATTAAGATCGTTGTTCTACGTTGAGGTACTGGATTGCCGTTTGCGAAAAATAATACGGATATCTGGGGAACTATTCTGGTTCTGTGAAAACGTGACCCGAAAAAAACGTTCGCTTTGAATCATTTCTTTACCTTTTCGATTCACTTGGTACAAAGAAGCGATTCTCGTTCAGTGAATGAATATACAGGGTGTCCCGCAACTCAACGTCAAGCGGGTACCGGGTGATAGATAAGATTATACCCGTACAGCAAATAGTAAGAAAAAAAAAATTAACTCGCTGGGTTACGTAAATAGCAATATTTAGAAAAATTATGAAAATCGATACCCAGGGCTACATTTTTATGTACTTTGGTCACAAATTTTGATATTTTTCAGTGATTTTTTTTTTTCTACGTAATCCCTAATAACTATGCTACTGAATGCAATCTCAAAATCCAAAATAAATATTGTAAGTTTCGCATGAAAAATGAAGTTTGTCTGAGTCATCTTGCAAACAAATTTTATAATCAAATTTTAACACACAGGAATCGAAAGTATCGGGTAAATTTTGCTAAAGCAAAAAGGAGTTCCGAAGATCTACGACCTGTGTAAGATCATGGAAGATAAAGTGAAGGCCCGAAAATAAATCCAGTTATTCTCACCTGGAAACCATACTCAAACTTAAACCCCTTGATCTGTTTCTAGAATCAGCAGTCAACAGTGCAGTTCAATTTAGTCAAACTGGTAGTTGGAAACAGAATTCACAACCCGACAGACCATATGTACAGATCGTGCAAAAATATATACGGACAAGGGCAACAATGTACACATGTATACACAGTAGACTACACAACACCCCGGTTAGATTTTCACACACCATTTGAAATCTTTTTCCCCCAGCAGAGAAAACTGAAATGAAAACCAATACTTTGAATCGATATCATTATCATTTTTACGGTTCGAAATTGCATATTAAATGTTGGTGCGGGATTCTACTCTGAAACCCTTTTGGACTAGCTAGCTCAATTAGACTTTCTGAATGCAGCAGCGTCTTATAAGCTGAGGTTCTGGCAGTATGACAAAAGGTTGCAATGTTAGCAATACCACAAGCTGATATCACCTTTTTGATTGATAAGAGACAATAAGATTGATTTCTGCCACCAGCAGCTTTATTCGATTTTAGTTGACGATGGTCCCTCTTGTTGCCGTGCCAGAGTCACGGATTGCTTTCTCCGACGCCAGGTTGAAAAGGATATTTCGTCGAATAAAACGAAATCGTTCGACATTTTGAATCATAAGTTATATCTGGAACCAAACTTTGGTAGTACTTTGAGAATAGCGAGATTGTAAATTGTTTATATAGCCGTACTACTCGAATGTAAAATGGGTTATCTTATTCATTCATTATGATATCTATAGGTTCAGCATCTCAGTCTGTAACCCTTGATATTTCCTATAAAATCGATAAGTTCAAATCAGATAAGTTCCTCCAACCGCAATTGAAGCTTAACCTCAAGTCAATGCAAAGTTAAGGGTTACAAAAAATTGCAATTGAAAACGTTTGGCATTTATAATACACCACAATAATTATTGCTTGTTTCAACAGATAATTTAATTTAATTTAATAAAATCGATATTCTAATTTTCTTTCCAGATCACAGCGAATCTTGATGTCTTCCTTAGACGTTTTAATGAGCTACAATATTGGATTGTCACAGAAATTGTATCAACATCAAGTATGAGTAAACGTGTTGGCCTTCTAAGAAAATTCATCAAACTTGCCGCCTAGTAAGTTAAACACATAAAACATTCACTCTTTAAAGTATCTATAGTATCTACAAGATATAAATTTTGTTTATTTAATTTTTAAACAGCTGCAAGGAATACCAAAATCTCAATGCATTTTTTGCCATTGTTATGGGTCTCTCCAATATGGCAGTGTCTCGTTTGCAACAGACATGGGATAAAATTCCATCAAAGTTTCGTAAACTTTTCCAAGAATTTGAAGCATTAATTGATCCAAGTCGAAATCATCGGGCGTATCGTGTATTTGTTGGTAAATTGCAACCGCCCGTCATACCATTTATGCCATTGCTATTAAAGGACATGACATTTGCCCATGAAGGCAATAAAACCAGTCTCGATGGATTGGTTAATTTCGAAAAGATGCACATGATGGCCCAAACGATGCGAACGATACGTTTTTGTCGGTCACGGAGTCTTGGTAAGTGAAACGCAATAATTGGATGCCATTTATGAATATTTAATGAAAAATGTTTTCTATGGAAAATTGTTGTATAGGTTTGGAACCACCATCGCCCAAGACTGAAGGTGAAATACGTTCATTTATTAGTTGTCTACGTGTTATCGATAACCAGAGAGCTCTAACAGCAATGTCACAGAAAATCGAACCAACAAGGAAAATGAATTAAAATGAATAAGTACGCTTTAAAGAGTTGAAATTTGTTGAAGGTTTCAGACAAGAAATATAAAAAGAACAAAGAGAAACATGAGTTAAGGAACTACTATAAAAAAATTCTCTTGTCATAAGTTCTTTCAATAGCCAATCTAAAGCATAAACCTTACAAAATAAAAAAATTGAAAAAAGAATTTTTTAATTATTGAAACATTTATAAAAAAAATTATTGTGATAAGAGAATCAAGCTTACAAATTCAGATAAAATAACTGACAGCAAGATTTAAATTTAAAAATAAAGGAACACAACATTTTGTACACAAAAAAATGCTAAGAAATACCAGCGGAGTCTTATGATGAATAAAATGAAAATAACAATAATGCATGAGAAAATATTTAAGAAAAATAAATATTATAAAAAAAAAATTATTTGATTTAATTAAAACTAACAAATTAAGAAAACTTAAAAAAAAATGTACCAAAAAATCTATTTGAAATTTAAAAATATATTTGTATAATATTAAAGCTGTGATTGGTTAGTTTAACGTAAAAAAAATACTATAGCTCTAGCAATTAATTTCATAATTTTGTTTTATTATTTTATTTAAGTTTAGTTTATTATACAGGGTGAGTCATGAGCAATGCGACAAAATGCTAGGGCGTGTAGGTTGCGTTGAGACAAGAAAAAATTCGTATGGGAGGGGGGGTCTATTCCCCTCCGTTTAGCCGGGAGGGGCAATTTTCGAAAAAACTGACTTAAAATGGGAAAACAATTATTTAAAATCAACGGCTTCATTAACAATGCTGTGCGATACGTTTTTGAAAAGCCAAAAACTTTTTCTTTCATTCTGTGTTTAAATAAATCTATTCTAAGAAATAGTTTTTGAAATATTAATTTTCAAAGTCAAAATTTTGAAAAAAAAAATTGAAAAAAAAAATTCAAATTCATTTTTTTCAAAATTTTACGTAATTAAGTGCTAATTTTAATTTCAAAATTCAATGCTTTTATTAATTTTTAGTCAAAAACAGAAAACCGGATGCCAAAATGTATCTTAGTTTTTGAGAAAATAAGAAAAACTAGAAGTATTTTTTTTCCAAGAAAAACACTTTTTTTTTTTTGGTTTTCCAAATTTGACCTGCTCAGGTCAATTATTAATAAGGGAATTATTCCTTTCTTATTTTTCATTACATACCATCCGATTTTAATCAAATAATAAAAAAAAACGAATTAACTTTTTACTTATTTTACTAGTTTTACTTTTAATTTCTTTTTTATTTCTCAAAAACTAAGATACATTTTGACATCCGGTTTTCTGTTTTTGACTAAAAATTAATAACAGCATTGAATTTTGAAATTAAAATTAGAACTTAATTACGTAAAATTTTGAAAAAAATGAATTTGAAATTTTTTTTTCAATTTTTTTTTTCAAAATTTTGACTTTGAAAATTAATATTTCAAAAACTATTTCTTAGAATAGATTTATTTAAACACAGAATGAAAGAAAAAGTTATTGGCTTTTCAAAAACGTATCGCACAGCATTGTGAATGAAGCCGTTGATTTTAAATAATTTTTTTCCCATTTTAAGTCAGTTTTTTCGAAAATTGCCCCTCCCGGCTAAACGGAGGGGAATATTCCCCCCTCCCATACGATTTTTTTCTTGTCTCAACGCAACCTACACGCCCTAGCATTTTGTCGCATTGCTCATGACTCACCCTGTATAATTTATTTACCTACTATTTTTTAATTTATATTAAATTTCATGTATTCATCTTAAATATTTTTTGTTTAATAAATATATTCGTTTTAAATACAAATTTTGTTTTTATTTAATTATTTATAGTAAACTTTCCATTTTTATAATAAAAAAAACACTACAAATTGATAATCGTTAGATAATAATTATCCGGTTTCCACGCACCCAAAAAATAAAAATATAAACAAAACAAAATGCAATCCACAATCGAATTCAATACAAATTATATATAAATATAAAACAAAATAATAATTAAAAATTAATTAATAAATCTAGAAGTGAATAATATATGTTCTTTTATTAATTTTTTATTATTTTATAGAATTTAAATAGAAATATGTTTTCGAATGAAACACAGAGAATCATAAAAAACTGGTAAGGGACCTTTTTAGTAAAATAAAATTTAAAAAAAAAAAATTAACATTTATATTAATAATAGACGTAATTTTAATAAATATAAAGTGTGATGTTAAATATAATAGTGAACAAAATTATTGATGTTTAATATATCTTTTAAAACGACCTTCTACATACATGGGGGCATATTCATAGTTGTTTTTAAACTTGAGTTTTTCTTAGACTGTGTTTAAACAATGTAATTTAAATAGGATAAACTCGATTTTTTCTTAAACACAACTTAAACATCATCTATGAATATGCCCCATGGTATTTTTTTATGATGGGTAAATGTCTTATTGGTAGAGTTGAGAATGGTAATGAATTAGTGATATCTTACTGAAATAGTGCGTTATTTGACGAGAACAAGAACAACTTAAAATGATGAGACCAGCTCTGGATGATTTTTTCCAAATTTTTAAGCATTTGGGGTTTTTCGACGTGCATATGTATACATAACTCGTAAGTTCTCGTATAGTCGACTAATTTGTAAACTCGGCTTCCAATGTCTAAGCAACCATTTCTAAAGTTTCTCGTGTATTATAAAAACACAAACGACTGGATGATGTTAAATTAATTTTTAACTAGTTTGAAACTGGTAACTTTATATTTTTTTTCTTGGTCGCGTATAATTTAAGTTGCATCGTTGCGTACTTTTTGACACTATATAGTTTTTGGAATTTTCATAACTATAACATTTTGTCGTCTACTTAGTTAACAACCATAATAAGCACTGACAATTCGGTTTTGCTTATTTTGTATTTATGTACGATATTATAAACTTATTGCAAACCAGTTGGCAAACATTTTTTTTTTAATTTGTAAAATGTGTTTCAAACTTATTAGCTTGAAATCCCAAAAAAAAACGCCAACTTATGTCAATCTAAAATCTTAGCGTCCAATTGACGTCAACTTAAACTCAGACCCATTGACGTATTAGGTATGGACCGCCAGTAGCCAACTTCACGCGTCTTCCAACATAACTAGGGGCGCCATCAACTACTAGCATGGAATCTGATTATTTTTTTATTCTTTATTTAATTGAAATATTATGGTGGAAATTATTATTAAACTACTTTTATTTTACAAAACACATCCACTCATGGCATAGAGTTACTTACAGATGAATATATTATCGTTTTCATTTAAATTCTTATGTCGAAATTAGTACACGTATTTAACACTAAATGATGATGGCGTTTTTAGGCTGTTTTTAACTGGAACAACTTTTCTTGGCTGTTTGTATAAAAATTTCAACCGACTGGCGGTCCATATCTAGTACGTCAATGCTCAGACCCACTGCACGATGTAATGATTCGATTGAATAACGCGCAATCAGACTCTTATTGGTTTGGAATTATTTTCAAACTAGTTATTTGCAAATAATGCTCTCCGGTGGCGTACGGTATGAGTTGCATTGTTGAGTATACTTTTGGAATTGATTTCCTTTCCTCAAGAAATGTACATGTCATAAACGAATAAAGGATTATTTTATTTCAACACTTATTGAATGAAATGCAGGTTTCTCCTATTTGTGTTAATATATCGCGATTTTTTTACTTAATCCTATGTTTCACCCGACAAGCCTATAGATTCATGGCAGTTAATGGTTTATCTGATTCTGTTTTTTATTTTATGTTAATTAAAAATGCACTTCCACAATAAAAATCCTTTGTATCGGATATTTTCTCATTATTTTACTATAGAAGCACATTTTCTCGACTATACTGGGCCCGTATTACGTATTACGATAATCGTTGAAAAACCCTCGTTCTCGTATACGAGTGCCATTAGACTGTCGTCTAGCTTTCGCTCTCGTTGTCATACCATACCTACATTTTGTTTCTTATGTTTATGTTTTTTATGTTTATGGCTGCCGGTTATGTACCATCTCGAGCAAATTTAAACGAACAAATTAAGAAGCCAAACAAACAAAAATAATTGCAAAAAAAACTATTTGGCTTCCACATTTTCACATACACATTTTTCCATGTTCTTCTCATTGAAATATTTGTAAATTCTCCACCTGCATCCCCACAGAACAATATTTACCATCCAAAAAGTAGTTGTGAATAAATATTTTAATATTTTATAAGATACTATATACAACACTCTTTAATTTCACACTCAAGTTTTTATTTATTTTGATCAATTTTTGACATCTATTCAACGACGTGAAGTTAGATGCGCTTTGAAAAAAATAGTATTTCTCTGTTTTATCTGGCAACAATTTCATGAAACTATTATCGTTACTTGTAATCGCTTTATGTTGCGACTTTCGTTTTCTTGACTATCGTTTTTTTGCCGTTCGTTTCGTAATACGTAATACGGGCCCTGGTATTACTTTGTTATTTTGTGCCAATAATTTTATAAAATTTAAAACTATTTAGCGATCTACATAAGTTTCAAAACGGTTCTCAAAGGCAATAATTTTGAAATATCATCATTTCGTATAGGTTTTATGAAACTAGGTTTGCAGGTTTGTAAATGATTTCAGTTGCATGGTTTTAATGGCTTTATACAATCTATACGTTTTTAATATACTATACAAGTGTCGGAAATTGAAAAACATCTAATTGAAAGTATTAGAAAATAAATTAATTTGCTATCGGGTTGAAACTTAATTTGTAAGACTGGTGTTGACGGGTGTTTAAAGTGCTTTAGCATCATATTATCCTATTTTAATTTTATAATGAAATTCAATGGAGAGGTCATGATAATTTAACAAGATCATCAGTTTGAATGTTGACAATATTTAAAAATGGGCCCGAATTCGTAATGAAAGTTTTTAATGGATGATCCGATAAATGAAGTTCTGTAATGTTAACTGCTCTTTAACATTATTTGCGAAATATGACGCTTATACGAGTACAACATTTTTTTTTTGAAAATATATTAATTATATAAAGTTGTATCCCATAAAATATTAATCCCCAGTCTCAACATTGCCACTAAAAAATTTACCCATCTTCCTCTCCTGCAAATTTTTATAGACAAGATATATCTACTTAAATGTATACCAATACTTAATTTTTATATTTATTATTATTGTTTTAAATTTATTCTACACTATTTTTATTTTAATCTTTTCATTTGGTCCTCAACCAGTTATAATAATTGTAAACATAATAATTTGTTAAAATAAATTAAGAAATAACGTCTTAAAAATTTGACAACATAAATCCGTATTTCTCTTATTAAACATCCATGACAAGAGCGGTATCTGTTTTCCCTCTAGCTGACAAGTCTACTGAACTCTGGCAACAAAAAAGTTTTGTCTCTTGCTCCAAACATTTTCTTCTCAGTGTTCTGCTATAGAACTTAGGAAGTGGCTTATTTGTCGTGCTACGAAAACTTATTTGATTCTGGGGTCTTTTTTCGTCTCTCGACACACGTTAAACTGATTAGAATCTTATATTGTGCTGAAGGGCACAAAGTTCTGTCTTAATTTTAATTCTTTTTATTTCAGACATAGAAGATTTATCCCTCTTTGTATAAAAGGAATAATTCCATTTCATGGAATTTTTATAATAGGAATTTAACAAAATGTACGTATTATTTCAAATTATAAAAAAAAAGAATATTGGATGAGTGCGAGTAGAGGAAGCAATAAAAGAAGAAGAAGAAGATATTTTCTGGCGTTTTTCCATTTCAGGTAATGGAATCACTTGAAAAACGCCCAAAAGTTAAGCTGTTTTTTTCGTAGGAAAAAAACGCCAGTAATCTTATAAAGGATTTTGTCTTTCCAGCCAGATTTGGTTTAAAGTAATTTTTTTTTACATTTTTTGCTTTCAAATTTCACCGTATGAGCATGATGAAAAATTCGATACCGTTGAATTAGCATTCTTCTGACAAGATTCTCAACGTAATCAATGGAAGGAATTTTCTTTTAAAGCGACGGAATTTTCTTTTAAAGCGACCCAGCACTTCCGCATTCGATCTTGATAGTTTCCACCACTCAGAACCGTAACGTAACGTTAATGACAACAAAAACTTTATTTTACCATCTTTTACCACTAGACCCATTAATACTGCTTCCCTTGAATCCTGACGATGATAAGCAGCTGATAGTATTGGGGATCCCAAGATTTGGTAAGGTTTCTGATATGGCTGATCTTTTAAAACTTAAAACTGAAATCATATATGCAGCCTTGATATCGATGAAGAGAACCTCCCTTACTAAGGGTCACTATAGGATTTGGAGTGAGAGCGAGTTTGGGTATATGCAAATGACCAGGTCTTAAAATTTTTCGTGGGAAGCCTTATTGCCATTTGTAGTTTTTTTAGCTGAACCTTAATCCCTTTTTAAAATAATTGATAAAAAAAAAATTTAAATGTTTTAATTTACAATTTTGGAGAGCAGACATTTCCGAATCTTTAATGCAGCCCTTTGTCATGATGCATGGGACAGTACATACCGAAAATACACTTACGTTAAAAATTATTTCAATGTCATCAATGTCATGACAAAATGTTTTTTTTATGACATAAAATTTTTTCCACATTTTATTTATATTTAGTTATTTTTTGTTCAAAAAAACACTTCTCGTCCATTTTATATATCTTTATTAAACTCGTAAGCTATTAAAATAAAATGAAATGCAGAAATATGCATCCCTTAAATCTTTAAAAATCTAAAAACCTGAAAACAAAAATAAAAAATCCATTTCAATTTACCAACTTTTTCATAAAAGTTCAATGTTTACAAAATATTAATAAAAAGAAAAAAAAAACTTTATATAAAAATTAATTAAAAGCATTTATATATAAGTGTAAGTATAAACAAACAAAAAATTAGGGACATAAAATGAAAACTATAAATCTTTTGTTTAACTTTTAAAGAAAACAATATATATATAGCAATAGATTAATAGATAAAGTAGCTTTAACATTTTCCTTCAACTTTACCTTAATAAATTTATCTACAGTACATGTATGAATGTGATTAGATTCGACAATCCACCACAATTTTTCTATAACAAAATCTAAAATCAAAAATAAAAATCTTTAAAATGCTTAGCAAGTTAAAAAATAAATAAAAATAATTATGTTTAAGAGAATGAATGTTGGTAAAATGTGAAAGAAGTAAAACATTAGTGTTTTCAAAAAAGAAAAAAAAAGCGGTAACGAATACTAAATATTATGAAAATTATATAAAATATATTTAAAATAAGTTTAATTTATTTAATTTATGAATATCTTTCAAAAATATTTACGTAGATACTTTTTAATAAAAATGAAAGAATACAGTTTTTTTTCTAAGAAATTGCAATTTTAACAGAAAATCACTGTAAGAAACAAACTCCAATTTTTAATTTAATAAGCAGTTGATGAACAAGCAAAGTACTGAGTAATAAAAATAAACAAAATATATGTTAACATTGTTAAAATACAAAAATAACAAAAAGTATCTATACATGATGTATATGTAACCTATGTAAGAAAAAATAGTAGTGATTTCATGCTTTTAAGTCTTTTAAACAAGTGTGTTAACTTAAAACTATTTAAACAAGTTTTTGTGAGTTTTATGTAATGTTCAACAAAAGTTTGTTGAAAAATTTTCTAGAAATAAAATTTCATTTTGGAAACTATAAGAAATGCAAAGTGTTTAATTTTTTTAAATATTTTTTTTTTTTTTTTTTTCTTTCGGTAGGTGGAAATCTTCAAAAGACACTTGATAATATTCGGTATCAAGTAGTGTGGGACTTCTACCGCACTAAAACCACCTAGAATCATGACCAATCTATAAAAGATCGACAAATGATTTTAGTTTCTCAATTTTTAGTTCACATTTTGGGAAGTTTGATGATTTAATACTTTCCCATCGCTTTTAGACCATCAGCTCATGAGGCTTGGTTCTTTTTAGTCTCCGAACATTGGTACGTACATTTAAGACTGTCTCCATTTCGGAGTTAGTGTGACTAATCAGTCGCTGATTGTGTGATACAGCGTGTTTTCTAATTACTTCTGTAACCATTTCTACTTGAAGGTCACAATGTAAATCGCTGTTTCTTATATACCAAGGGGCGTTTACTATTCCACGAAGGACTTTGTTTTGGAATGTTTGGATGGTTTCCGCATTTGTTTTCTTTGTACAACCCCAAAGTTGGATGCCATACGTCCAAACAGGTTTTAATACCTGCTTATACAACATTAATTTGTTTTCAATTGATAGGGCAGAGGTTTTTCCCAGTAACCAGTACATTTTTCTATATTTTAAGTTAAGTTCTTCCCTTTTTTTCTTGATGTGCTCTTTCCATTTTAGCTTTGCATCCAAAGTCATCCCAAGGTATTTGGCCGTATTGGAGTAAGGTACTACTTTACTATTAATAAAAAGTGGAACATTATTAATCTTTTTATTAGTAAAGTTTATATGCGTTGATTTTGTTTCATTGAGTCTGATACGCCACTGTTGCGTCCATTCTCTTATCTTGTCGACTGCATATTGCAGTTTTTCTGTTGCCTTTACAACGCATTTATCTGACACTAATATCGCAGTATCATCTGCAAAAGTGGCCATGATCGCATTGTTGTCCACTGGAATATCCCTTGTATACAACAAATACAGGGTTGGTCCTAAGACACTTCCTTGTGGTACGCCGGCTTCGATTTTCTTAAGTTCCGAATACTCTTGCTCGTACCGTACTCTAAAAAGTCGGTCGGTAATATATGATTTGAGTATTTCATAGAACTGCCTGGGAAGGTCCCTGTGCAGTTTGTACTCGAGCCCCAAATGCCAAACCTTGTCAAAGGCTTGAGCAACATCTAGAAATAGAGCGGAACATACTTGTTTTTCTTCAAGTGCTTTTTCAACAACATCCGTAATTCGATGTACTTGGTCTATCGTGGAATGTTTGTTTCTAAATCCAAACTGATGATTTGGTATTAGTTTTCGTTCTTCTATTATTTTGCTTAGTCTATTTAAAAGCAGTTTTTCGAAAACTTTTGCCATAATTGGTATAAGCGATATTGGTCTGTAAGATGTAACTTCGGTTGGTGGCTTACCTTGCTTTGGTATAACAATGACTTCTGCAATTTTCCAATGATGTGGAACATAACGGAGTTTAAGGCATGCATTTATTATGTATTGGAATTTTTTGAAGGCTATTGTTGGCATTTCTTTCAAGACCTGAGCCGTAATTAGATCATACCCGGGTGATTTTTTATTTGATAACTTTTGATGGCACATGCTTTTTACTTCTTTGAGCCTTACTAAGGGAATTTCTAAGTCATCATTTTTATTAACAAATTGTAAGTTATTTGCCCCTGCACTTTGTGGAAACGGCTTAAAGACATTCGAGAGATGATCTGCGAAGAGGTCAGCTTTTTGTTTCGGATTTGCAGTCCATTTTCCGTCTTGTGCTTTGATGGGCGGATTTTGTTGTTGCGGTCTATTCAGACGTTTGGTAGCTTTCCACAGTGAGTAATCAGTAGAAGCATCCGTCGTCAAACTTTCAAGAAAACTGCTAAGTGAATCATTTTTGAATTCATAGATTCTTTTTTTCAATTCGTTATTTAGACGATTAAATACTCTCTTATCGCCCGGAAATCTCGAAGTTTGCCATTTTCTTCGAGCCCTTCTTTTTTCCAATATTAACTCTGTTATTTCTACAGGGTATTTTATTTCTGTTTCTCTTCTGTTCAAAATAGTTGGCGTGCTTTCTTCTGCAGCCTGTTGCACATCAGCAATAAATTGTTCAACTTCGTGGTCAATTTGTTCACTAGTTTCCATTGGGGATCTAAGGTCAATAAAACTTTCCAGTTTTACTTTAAATTCCTCCCAATTTGTTCTTTTATTCACGAGCTTTGGATTACTTTTTTCTTTTATTTCTACTTCACTCAGTGATAAAATAGCTGGAGTATGATCTGATGAAAGATCGTAACTACCTACAACACTTACATGATTTCGCTTTATACCTTTGGCCACGAAAAAGTCTATAAGGTCTGGTATTTTGTTAGGATCAGATGGCCAGTAAGTTGGCGTTCCAGAGGAAAAGAATTCACATTTGTGTTTGCGACCTGCTAGATAAAGTCGTTTACCTTTTGTATTTATGAGCCTAGATCCCCATTGGGTATGTTTAGCATTGAAGTCACCACCAACAATAAAGTTATTTCCAAGCGAATTAAGGAGTTCTTTATATTCTTCTTCTGTTGGAGAGCGCCTCGGTGGACAGTATATTGCAGCTATTTTAAACTCTTTCTTTTTCATGCCTATACTGATTGTTGCCACTTGCATATTTTCATTTATTAACCCGGCTTCCTCATGATGTACCAAGCACTTTTTTATTAGTATTGCCGATCCTCCTCTAGCTTTGTCAGCTGGATGCGGAGCGTGATAGCACGTATAGTTTGGCATTTTATTCTCAAAACTTTGTCCAGTGGCAAAGTGTGTTTCAGACACGAGACAAATGTCTACATTCTCTACGTCTAAAATGATGTTTAATTCGGATGCATGTTGCAAAAGGCCGTTTGCATTCCAAGTAGCAATTTTAAGTATTCTGTCCATCATTGTTTTTTAAGAGCGACTTCTTCGCTTAGCTGTTTGATGGTTAAATCCTGTTGGTCGATCCTTTTGAGAATAAGTTGCAGCATTTCTTTTACGGAAGTTTCTTCATTTTTCCGTGCATTTTTTACTATAGTCGAGTATGTTTTTTCAACAGTTCTGCTTTGGGTAACTTCCTTAGAGGGCTCTCTCTTAGTTTTATTTTCCACAGCTATTTTTACTTTTTCTGCGTTCCTAAGTTTTTTTCCAGCAGACGTGTTTTTTCTTAAATTACTGCCTTTATATTCTTGGAATTTTTTAGCAACAGGACATCCTCTATAACTAGCAGGGTGATTACCTTGGCAGTTCACACATTTTGCTTTAACTTCTTTGCTCACTGTACAGCTTTTCGTTGCATGTTTTCCTCCACACTTTACACAAGCAAACTCATGGTTGCAGTATTTTTGAGTGTGACCAAACGCCTGGCAACGTTTGCATTGTGGAACAATCTTCGGCTTTCGCAAAGGTTCAATTTTAACAATTATGCCCATAATCGATCTAATATTATAGATCTTTTCGAGACTTTCTTTGTTGTCAAAAGTGAGCATGAATAAAGGAAGAGATCTTTTTCTTGTCTTGGTTTCCCCAGAGGAGTCTTTCGTTGTTTCATTCTTAAAAAGATTGACTGCATCAACTGCTTGAAAGCCTTTTTGAACAAGGTCCTCAACTATTTCTTCAGCACAGCATGAAGAATGGAGGCCTCTGGCCACTACTTTTACGGCTCTTGTAGCTTTGTTCTCGTACGAGTGCCACTGAAATTCGTGCTTGCTTAGTTCTTCAGTGACAGATCTATACTCATCGGCGTCTTCGACAGTGACTTTCCAATTGTTTTTATTGTAAGATGTGTATTTACACTCTTTTTTTGTTACATTCTCAATTATTTTCTTCAAATTTCCAAATATTGGCAATCCAGAGATCATAATTGGAGGTGGCAATGCTTTTCTATTGCCTCTAGAGTTAGATTCTGCTCGCACATTAGCTGGCACATCTTTTACTTTTTGTTTTAATGTACTCAATTGTTTTTTATTTTCGGTTGGAGAACTTTTGTGATTAATGGGATCAATCTCAGGGCTACCTTCCGCTTTTCTTTTTTTAGCATTACGCCTCTTTCTTTTACTTTCGGTTTCAATCAAAAGTTCTTCTTCATCAGTTTGATATACAGTTGCAGATTTGTTTGCATTTGTCTGTATTGTAGACTCCGACTTTTCCTCGTCTAGCAAGGAAATTTTCTCTTCGAGTTTTTTGACCTGTTGTTGAAGATTCTGAACTAAAACTTCAAGTTTTTTTCTAGCTTTTATTTCTATTTGCCATTCATCAAAGTAGTGTTTGGATTCAACTTGGCACTTTTCTCTAGAACTCTCTTGATCTATATCGTCGATTTTGTCGATCTTTTCATAGTCATTGGTTCCATTTTCGTTAATGATTATTACATCATTTGTAGTTGTCTGAGTTAAAGGTGAATTAACCCTTAGCGTTTTTAGCGGAGTTTTCGGTGTTCTTGTACTCCTATCAAATTTTATATGCAATAATTGGTCCTCCCCAGAATCCGTAGGACCGATCTCATTAGAGAGTGGATTTTCCAGTTTTGCTGGAGTGCCACCTGGGGTATTTAATCTGTTTGTTTTGTTCATTGCCATAAATACATGTTTAACTTTGCTTTTTGCTATAAATAGTTCAGTTAATTCTATTCACAGTTTTATATTCAGCCGTCCCTCTGGGATCAGACGCTGACCAGTGTGCCGCACAATTTGTGTCAGACGCTCTTGGATTTAATGTTGAGCTGGTACATTCAGAGTGATATTTTTCTCCTAGTTCCTGAAAAGATAACTCAGGTGACACAGCTCTGGATCCAGTGGATCCACGTTCGTCGTTAGTTCACCTTTCGGCTATCCAGCGGGCACCACATGGAGGTGACGATACGATTTTGCGCCGCCTATTTTTAAATATGAAAATAAAATATTCTGAGATTGAGTTTCGTCGAAAATTGAAGAATCAATACCTACGCTATCGGATCGGGTGTTCACCCACTATTGTCCCTGTGGTCACTGGTAAGTTCACAAGAAAAAGAAAAATTGTTTGCAGCTCAGTTCGCCTAACTCGACGCTACTACAACTTGTTATCTAGTCCTTGAGAGCACAAACGCTTATATAATGTTATTATCTGTGAATTCATATTTCATCATGAAAATAATCAAAATATTTTCTTCTTATTCTACCTACGAAATTTGTATACATGCTCACTCACACACAAAAGTGTTACCATTCAATTCTGATACCATTGAATAGTTGATGTAGCTCTACCCATTCAATATTAAGTATGGTTATTCTAAAAAATATTTTAACCAAATACAACCACCACTTAATTTCCCTTTTTAATCTTAAGCATATATCTGAACCGGGAATTTTTTTATTAAAATACCCACAAATAAAACATGGTGTGAACATAAAACAAATGGTTCTGTGATTCGCTGTTATAAAGATGTACAAACGAATTGAATTCGTTATTTTTATATTCGTTTGTTAAACAACGAATGTTGTTATTATAACGTATAACACATTTAAAAATAATATACGAATAGCAGTAGGCACAAATACATACCAAAAAAATATGCTAAATGAGATAATTTTAATTATTCTTTCGAACGAAATTTCCAGTTTTTTATTTTAATTTATTTTTTGTCTCACTAAATTTTCACCTAATTAAAAGTAAAGGATATCAAGATTGAATGAGTTTATTAAATAGATTAAATATTCAGAGCGAAACTTTAAATGTCTCAAAAAATTGAAATCCAGTGATAGCCAAAACCGATGACAGGTATCATTTTTAAGTCACAAAATTGCTCTTTTTTTTGTTTTATTCTGCAAAAATTCATTTGGTTTCTAGAAAAATTCATCGATATGCTTGCATTACTTAAACTTCAATCTCATTTTTTGAAAAACTTTAATTTCAGCCCTTTTTGTCTAACATCAAAGAATTTTTGTTTTACTTTAAAACGAGTAGAATTTGACCTATCACAATATAGTAACAACTAAAAAGTTAAAACCACTTATAAATATATTTTTTTTCATGAGTAAACAAACGTAGGGAAAAAAGTCTGTCGCACAAATGAATAAGAAACATTTGAGATGATTTTAAAATTATGTGAAAAAATGTTAAACTATGGAATATTTCTTGTCAAATAAACATTGGAGCTTTAAACAAGCGTTATCCTTTATAATTACTTATATGCCAATCTGTAGATAACACTAATCATGTTATTATCACGAAAACTGTAATAGAAAGTAACCTTTTGTTTACTACAGAATTTAAATAAAATAACGACAACCGGGAACTAGTATAACTGTGGTTGAATTCATTCAATAATATCGAAGAGCTTTAATAAGCTTTAAAGAAATACCACCATTTTTATTCAGACAATTTAAATTTGTATAGGTACGCCATTTAAACTGATAAAAGTTTTGAATTTAACGACTTATTTTGTATGAATGATTGATATTATTTGAAATAAATAAATCAAGATTTAAATTCGATTTCACGAAACAAGTGGAGATTTATTTAAACAAATGCGTAAAACAAAGTACCTGTGCTGATTTTACAGAAAATAAAATGTTTAAATAAACTAAAGGCAGAACTATAATAGACGCGGTGTCTATATGGACGGCTCCGTCCGTAACTGAACGAGAACAAATATGTCCGAAACACAAATAGCGGAATGATCTGTTTCATCAGATTTCAAAATATATATACGGACCAGTGGCTTGGCGTCCATATAACCCGATTACTATCGAGTTATCTTTTGCTTTTAAAATATTCTACCACGCGCAACAATGCCTATCAATTAGAAAGCAACATAAACCCTAAAGAATAAATATAAAAATAATTATGTGTCTACTTTTACCCAGGGCTGTCGAAGTACTGCAATTGCAGAATTTGTACTGCTTTTTGAGACTCCGTACTGCCGATACGAAAGTAGTACCATTCAAGATATTTTTTAAGAGGATAGTTTACCAGCGTGTCCATAACCTTGGAGAGAACGAACTTTAGTATAATTGGTTGGTTAAATGTAGACATATATTCGCGACAATAATTCATGGCTGAAGGATTTGTAAATTTCGGGATCTTTGAATACTCGTCACAAGTTGCAAGTTGCAAGGGAATCAGTTTTAAACGGAGGAGTTTTGCTAGAGACAAGTACATATCACAACCCAAAACGAAGTTAAATTTTGATTTTTATCCTACGAGTGATCAACAATGTTTACTTTAAAATTTGTCTTTTTGACTTTGCAGTACAGTCATGTCTTAAGATTTTATTTACTTAATCTCGATTTTATCAGTAAAGTTGGCCTATTGTAAACCTAATTCTCTCAACTTGTGAGCCTGTTTAAAACAAATCAAACCTTGTTAATCTTGCGTCTGATAACTGTTTCTTCTATTTTTATGATTTTTATTATGCGTACCTACTTTCAAAAAAAATGCCACCAAGTTAAAGAGTAACATTTTTATGAATCACTCCATTTCCTTGTCGATGAAGCATTGTTTCTGAACGGCCAACGAACGGTTCTTCTTGAGGTCTTTTTAATTACCTTTTCAATACAAGAAATTTGCTGATATGACGATATACTGGCTAAAACACATGTTCAATGTTTTTAATAGGATGAGAACTAAAGGTCTATAAGCAACATTGATTGAGATTCAACTCATCATGACACTGACTTAAGTTAAAGTATTGAAAATATCTTCATTTACCTCTAATCCAAAATATTAACAAAGACATGTTACTTACATTACATTATTTGTTTCACTTTCAATATTCTTTTCCGGGCAGTGAAAAGATTTGGTTTTAATGACAAAATAATAAATAAACCCAAGAAAAGCTCTTTATTTCCTAACGTTGCGTTGTAACCCAGGAAATATCTACAAAAAAGTCAAAATTTCGAAAAAAAAAATCCGACAAAGATGGATTTTGCTGGAGACTTGCTTTGTTTTGATGTCTTGAGCATATCCTATGAAGGGGTCGAAATTCAGTTTTTGCAAATTTCTTGGAAATTGGAATTTTTGGGAAAACTGTTACGGTAAGAGTTGTTATTTATATAATTTTCTACATAAAGTGCCTTGAAATGTTTTATCATACTATCAATTAGTTTCGAGAAAAACGAACTGTAATAGAAAAATTTATTTTACTGGCGTACTGCTATGTACTGCTTTTTACCTCGTGAGGTACTGCTAACTTAAGAAATGAAACGACAGCCCTGCTTCTACCTCTTCCTACTTAAATATTTTTTACAACTTGCCTATTTGTAGGTATCTGATACATTTTGTTAGATTTTTACCTTACATAGCGCAACATTCTACCTATCAAATCAACCACTACACCGACCACCAGTCAACAACTCTACTGTACAAACTGTGCAGCTGCAGCTATTCTATACTACACACACACCTACGTCTGAACACTGTCCGGTCCGAATCCCCTTATCCCCATTGCCATCATATACTTCATATTCATACCCCATCAATTCGATAGCAAAGCATTTGCAACAAAATAACCCGACAGCCGATACAAACCGGGTTATAAAATGGCGCGCTGTTTCTTCTTTTTTCCTACATACATCATTCACTCTGTTCGACTTCGTCACCTCTCTGTTCAACAGCCGCCTTCTCAAGCGACTCGACTAAATAAGACGGTTTAACCATCTTTATATGGTGAATTATAAAATGTTTCTTACTGCGCTGGTGTATCAAGAGTTCTAGACTCAAGTTGATTGAGCAGTTGAGGTGGATTTCTGTTTGAAAAATTAGGTTATCATCGCGCAACTTAAGGTGAATTTATGTGTATGGTATTGATGTGAGGACAATTATTATTAAAATCAACGTTTGAAGGTTAAGAAATTGTGTTCTTTATTAATTAGGTTTAGCTAAATTTCTTTTAATAGATCAACTGAACGTTTAAATATATTTAAACAAATAAATCACGCGTGCCAGGACTGTTTTTGTTGTTTTATATTGCAGATTAGATAGTTACTTACATGATAAGAAACTTTTAAATAAATATTGAAATGAATGATGGGCTTTCCTTGGGCAAGAGACAGTTTATTATTTAAATTGAATATGTTACAAATGATTTTGCATGCTTTTGCCTTATTTATGTTTTTTTTGACACATGATAGAATTTTGAAGAGAAAAATCGTTGCAAGTCAAATTTCATTTTTAGTTGTGTAACAAAAGCGGATGCGGAAGATGCTTAGAGTGAAATCGAGTATATTGAGCCTTGGTATTTGCTCCGAGTTTTGATAACAAATTGAAATCGATTATTAAAAACGTAAACTATAGGGATGAAACTTCACAAAAAGGCCGAAAACTGGCTCTTTTTAAAGAGTTTTAACATAATAAGTAAAAAATAAGAGTAGTGCCCCGTGGCGTAGTGGTTATTGTGTCGGACCGGTAAAGGGTAGTTTTAAGTTTTTCATAGAAAAACGAGTTTTTATAAGAGTTTTCTCGTTTAGTTTTAAGAAATATTGAATTTTAATAAGTTTTTACGCCGAAAGGCATTTTTAATATATAGTTATAGTGGCACGAGTACAATAACTTTGGCGCCAAGAATTGATAACTGTTTTTTGTAGAACAGATCAATACAAGCATTTTTTACTATGGGTGGGGGGTCTATCTCCCTCCGTTTGAACGGGAGGGGCAATTTTATAAAAACAGTGCTAAAAATTTAAAACAAATATTAATAAATTTTTAATTTTAAATCATAAACTGAAAACCAAATGATTTTATGTTTTCTGGTTTTTGAGAAAATGGAAAATTACTAAAACAATTTTTTTATTTGATACTTGTTTTATAAACAGTGAGGTATGTAAGGGGGGGGGCATGCTGCCCCCCTGCAACCCCCCTGCTTGGACACACTATAGGATTTGGGGTGGGTGCGAGGTGGGGTGGGTGCGAGGTGGGGTGGGTGCGAGGTTGGGTGTATGCAAAGTTTCTGTTGCATTTAAAGATGCCCAACCATCATTACAAAAACGAACCTACGTAAAACATTCACCGTATACCAAAAAAAAGAAAACTCTTATAAGAAAGTAGTTTTAGTAATTTTCCATTTTCTCAAAAAACCAGAAAACACAAAATCATTTTGTTTTCAGTTTATGATTTAAAATTAATATGAGCAACGAATTTTATAAAAAAAAGTAGTATTTTATTTTATAGTTTTGAAAAATCACACTTCAAAGTTTTTTTTTACCTTTTTTTCGCAATTTTTAAGTTTAAAGTCCGTTTTTTCAATTACCATGCATTGGTTTCACTTGATTTAAAAAACATCTAATAGAAAAAAGTATTGGCTTAAAAAAAATATATAAAACTTAGTTGTAGGTATTACCGTTATTTTTTAATGTTTGTTTTAAATTTTTAGCACTGTTTTTATAAAATTGCCCCTCCCGCCCAAACGGAAGGAGATATACCCCCCCCACTCATAGTAAAAAATGCTTGTATTGAACTGTTCTACAAAAAACCGTTATCAATTCTTGGCGCCAAAGTTATCGTACTCTCCCCGTTATAGTATAATTTAGAGCGCCCGCATGGGGCCAGTAAGTTAGTTAAGTTATTCTGTAAGCTAGTTTTTACGGTTTTTGTCAAGTAGTTAAGTAGTTGTAAGTTAAATTGAAAATAAAAAAATGAATTTAAAAAAAAAAAAAAAAGTGTGTTGGACCGTCACGCCAGAGGTCTGGGTTCAAGTCCAGCTTCCAACTTCGATTAAATCTAATGTTTTTTTTCAGGGCCACTGCCTTTTGCGAGGAAATGACAATTCCTCCAAGAGTATCATTGTCATGAAAAGTGCTTCTCACCTTAGTCGTTCGGATTCAACGTAAAATTCTAGGTTAAAACACCTACTTCCCACATTATTTTTTACATACTTACATATCTCATATCACGCCAGAACGGATGAATGGATCTTAATGCAATTTGGCACGGAGATAATAGCCCATAGGCTGCTTTTATCCCCGAAAAATAAACGGTTTCTGTGGGAGAGGCTTCAATGTGAAATTTTTAATGACTGGATATATTTTGTTCTTTTTTCGCCTTAAAGACGACAAGAAAGAATGTGAATTAATGGTAGGTAAGGTAGGTAGATGGATATGGGGCACTTGATATCGCAGAAACAACATGGTTCCTGTGGGAGAAGCTAAAATGTTGTCCCTTAAAAATTACTTTTAACAAATTTTTTTTTTCGAGTTACCATTTGAAATAGTCCACCCCACGCCACTGATGGTTAATATTCTTAATATGTTGCTAAATTTCATTAATACTTTAGAAAAAAATTAGTTTGAAAATTCAATTTTTTTTGCAAAAAATACGATTGATTTTGATAAAATTTTATATGAGTGATTTGTTGCCATGGATGATGTCGTTCAATTAATTTTGTTTTATGCCATGGGAGAAATTTTTGAAAAAAAATTGAAAAAATAATATACATAAGTATATCTTTTACAATAAAACTACCTATTCAAACGGATTTTTCAGTAATTAACACAAATGTAATTTGCCAAAAAAGCTATTTTATTTCAATGCCACTTTTTCACAATTAAGTCTTTAATTTATATTCCCTTATTTATATACATATTAATAAACCTTTACTACTACCGACTACCGTGGCACAACCAAAGCACTAAATAATTGAGGACCAGCAGTTACTCCATCTATAGGCTCATCACTTGGAATTGGATCACCTTTTGGTATTTGGAATGTGAAATTCTGCAAAAGTGTTGTCACAAAGAAAAATATATTTTGCTTGCCCAACATTTCACCCATACAACGATGCCGACCATAACCGAAGGCAGAAAATTCTGGTGCCTTGAATTTGCCATCAATAAAATAACGATCTGGCCAAAATCTTTCAGGTTCAGGAAAGTCTTTCGAGTTCATTAGCATACCACGAAAGCAGGCTACAACCATTGTGTCCTATATAAATAGAGAATTAAATTGTAAGCTAAAAATTTAATTTGTATCTAAGGTTGGTTTACCTTTGGAACATTGTATCCACAAAGTCTGGTATCTCTTAATGCTCGATGTGGCACGCCAAATGTGTGCCCCATGAAAAATCTTAAGGCCTCGTAGACTATTGCTTCACAGTAAGGCAAACTAAGAACCAAGAAAAATGAGTGATGAGTTAACAAAAATATTCAAACTTACTTTTGTCTATCATCCCAACTGGGCTGTCTTTCACGTCCAATAACTGCATCTAACTCAGCTTGTGCTTTCCTCTGAATCTCTCTGTTCTTAGCCATATGAAGAAAGGCAAAGCCTAAACTTTTATTCGTTGTTTCTGATCCTGCCAAGAAAAGATCCAAACACACAGACATCAGTTGCTCATCGGAGAAAGACTCCGCATGATCTGGTTTGGCTATCTCTAACAGGTAAGCATCCATAAGATCTCTTGGTGGACTATCCAAATCCAATGTCTGACGATGTTGTTCAACTTCTTGTCGCAGAAATGAGTAGAACTTATGATGTGACTCGACAAAACCAGTAAAACCTGAAAATTCTGGAGCCAGATATCTCATGAAGGGAAATTGACTAAAAATAGATCCAATCATGTCAACATTCTTCAGAAGTTCATAGAACATGTTCAGAAGACCCATGACATCGTCGCTCTCACGGTCGTAACGTTTGCTCGCCATTAGCCGCCACAAGCTGTTGAGCACAAAGACCGGAAACAAATCCTGCATGTAGATGATGGCGTCTTTGCCTCCCTCCTTTTGGATCCTTTTTCTTATATCCTCAGCAAGATATTGTGCTTCTTCTTGAATATAAACAATTATGTCACGACGTGAGAAGCCAAAATCCTTAAGATGGCGAAATATAAATCGACGTTGCTCCACCCAAAATTCCTCATCTGCAAGGAGTATTCCCTTCTTAGAGTTAAATGTTCGAGTTCGATAAAATAATCCTTCCGGACGTCCATCAAGGTCTTCATTGAAACCCATCTCTTGAATGGCATTCTTATAATAAGCTACGACTACTTTATCTTTGCCAATTTTTAATCCGTAAACACCGTAGGGATTAATAAAGGTTTTCACCAATTCATCAATCACTCTGCAAAAGAGGCCAACTTTAATGCGAAGTTGAGAGAGTTGGAGGGCACATCCTACAATGGGATACCATCGAGGTCCAGGTGGAAAATTTTCTGGTTTTTTGCAATCCCAAAATAGGAAAAGTAGTATGAGGATGAAGAAAAATGTTACTGTGTAGAACATTGTGCCGATGCCTGTGAAAAATAAATAAACAGTTATATAATATTTACATATATTTATGTATCTAATTTTTTCTGATAACAATGAAATAATATTGAGGACCTGCATTATTTGGACTAAGCTATAAGCTTAAGAGTCTTGGCATATAAGACTATCGGGACTCTGGTCTTAATAGTGTGTTAGGAAATTTAAGTGCTAAGAAAATGGCGAGAAATCGATAATCTTAGCCACACTGGTTAAATTCCAGTTAGGTAGATATTCACCCTTATTGCGATAGTCGTTTTACTAAAACGCCACTAAAACGACACGGCTAAATAATTGTCTGATTTGTCCAAATCGGAGAATTATTAATCGAGGCATCCGTTCCGATACACTTATCGGAGAAACTTACGACAGAATTAAACGCAGACTACTGATGTGCGATGCAAAGCGTTGATCAATTTATTTTTGACAGCTCACGAAAAATGTTCTCCGAAGTTCTCCGACAAAAAATAGTTAAAGAACATTGAAGAAAAAATATTTTTAAAAATTTGTTGCTGATTAGATTGAAAATATTTGTATGTGTTTTGTTATTTTAGTTGCTATGCTTGGGGAGAGTACGATAACTTTGGCTCGCACTGTTTTTATAAAATTGCCCCTCCCGCCCAAACGGAGGGAGATAGACCCCAACCACCCATAGTAAAAAATGCTTGTATTGATCTGTTCTACAAAAAACCGTTATCAACTCTTGGCGCCAAAGTTATCGTACTCGTACTTTCACACTGCGTGAATGAAGCATCTTATGAAAAATTTTAAAGGAGTGCGTATGCACTTCTTCCGAAAGGGATACCTCGTTCGCAATTTAAGTTCCGACCTGAAATCATTTCCGATCTGAAGTTCTTCGGAACGGATACCTAGCTAAGGCTGATTATCTCCAAAACTACTTTATAAGAAAGAAAAATTACTAATACGTTAATATTAGCCTAGTAAAAATAAAGTTTTACTATAAAATAATTCCGACAAAGCTGGATTTTGCTGGAGACCTTTTATTTTATGTCTTGATCAAATCCTAATAGGACCGGATCTATATTGCGGGGAAGGGGTCGAAATGTTTTTGGCTAAAATCTCGGAAATTATCAAAATTTTTAAAAACCCATTAACACCAAATCAACCCTATGTACGTTTTTAGAGCTAAAATTCTGAAAATCAGTTATATTCAGAGCGCTGCAAATATAACGTTCACAAGTTTTTATCAAAATTGTTGAAGCCGTTTTCGAGAAAATTCGGAAAAACTAAAACATTTATATGAGAGGTACCTGTTATACTATTAGTTTTTCCAAATTTTCTCAAAAAGGGCTCTAAGAATTTTGATAAAATTTTGTAAGCGGAGTATAGGTGGAAAATAAAACAAAACGCGACAAAAACAAGTGAGAAGTGCAGTTTTATCAAAAAACAGACTGTAACAATTTAACACTGCTTTTTTTGAAATCAGTTGATCGTACCATGAAAAGTGATAAGACTTTTTATGTAGAAAATAATAAAAGCTATAATTTTTACCTAAGCACTTTTTGCAAGAAGTTGATAGTTTTAGAAAAATTGACAAAAAACTGAACTCTCAAACCCTCATAAAAAAATTAGCTCCGGTTCAAAATATGGGTACATTTTAGGATTTGCTCATAAAAATCAAAACAAAGATCTCCAGAAAAATTCCTCTTTGTATGAATTATTTTGTAATGCTGCCTTTATCTAGCCTAATTGTTAACGTTCTGATTGACCCCTATCAGTGTGGTTTGAGGTCAGATAAGTCAACCGTCGGCGTCGGTCGATCAAATGTTCACACTGCGACATATTTTTGAAAAAAAAAAATCCAAATCAATATATAAACCACCTCTTTATGGAGACGAATTATACAGATATATACATGTCGTAACTTGTCCGCATGCATAGTATGACGATTGAGAAATCTCGCTCAAAGTCATAAGAACACCAAATTTAGTTTGAATGTTTTTTAAATATTTTTTTTTTTGTTTTTCAAAAATATGATTTTGAAACCTTCTTTCTTACGATTTTTTTCTTGTCTTAGCCCAACCTACTTCATTAACACCAACCTCCAGCTTTTTGTGATAACTTATTCAAATCACCCTGTATAAAAGAAGCAGTGTATATGTGACTTTTTAGCCTTTGTATATTTGTACAGCGATAAATATTCTTATTGCTGAACATTTTTTGTTGATCAGTCCTCTAAAAAAAGCATTCAGAAAATTCTATCGAAAAAGTTACCCTACTCCTGCTGTCCCTCTTTGAAGCAAAATGTTTGCTAAACTTTTGGCTATCCTAGTTTATAACACCGAAAATATCAACTATAGGAAAAATAAGATTAAGACAAAAAATATTAAGCGTGTTTTTTTCGATAATAAAGCGTATTAGTGTTTTTATTTAAAAGTTAACCGTTTACAAAATAAACCACCAAAAACACAAAACCCATATATTTTCCAAGATGGCGCCCGAACGCAGGGTGTGGGGATACTGATTTTTTATTTTAAACTTTTCTTACGATCCTCTAAGCAATTTAATTGAGAATTTGTTGTTGGTCAGTCTTCATGTTGTTTACAGGGTGATTGGTATATGGTTTTTCTTAATTTCTCAAAAACTAAGATACATTTTGGCATTCGGTTTTCTGTTTTTGACTAAAAATTAATAAGAGCATTGAATTTTGAAAATAAAAATAATAGTTAAATACATAAAATTTTGAAAAAAATTAGTTTAAAAATTTTTTTTTTAGTTTTTTTTCAAAATTTTGAGTTTGAAAATAAATTTTTTTAAAACGATTCACTTAAACAACTTAATTTAAAAATTAAATAAAAGAGTAGTTTCCTGGCTTTCAAAAAAATAAAACAAGGCTTTGTATCATTCAGCTTTGTTTTTAAATAATTTTTTTCTGATTTAAGTCAATGTTTTAGAAAATTGCTCCTCCTGCCTAATCGGGGGGAAGTAGACTCCCCCTCCAATATGATTTTTTTCTTGTCTTAACTCCACCTACACGCTCAAGCTTTTTGGTACATCTTATACCAATCACCCTGTATATGTGTAATTCTTGGAAAATAAAATAAACAATTATTTATAAATATTACTATTTGTATATTAATTATTTATTAATTTTAAAATTTTATTTATATATTTTACAACATAATTTTTTGAAAATATTTAATGCGGCGCGTTTTGGTTTATTTTAAACCATCATCGGGCTCAACGCTCAAGTCCGCTTTAAATATTTTCAAAAAATTATGTTGTTAAATTTAAATTAAATTTTAAAATTAATAAATTATTAATATACAAATGGTAATATTTATAAATAATTGTTTATTTTCTTTTTAATTGAGAAATTCGACTCACACCAAAAAAACTTTAGTCATCTCCCTACTGACTGGACTACAACGAACTGCTTGATTTTGAGAAAGGTTTAAGTCAAGGTGACCGAGGCGTTATCATAATGTAACCTATTTACTATCGTTCTGGAAACAATTGCATGTAAATCGCAAGTTAACAACACTTGTAAAATTTATAAAAAGTCCTTTCAAGTTTCTCCTACAGGCTTATGCAGATTACACGTTACATTTATGTACAAGACCTTAATCATCCCAGTTCCGCTGCACAGGGCCGAAGCATAGACTTTCAACTTTTCGGATGAAAATTTGATTGGGTACTTTTGAGAGAAAGACTTTTTTGTACTTAAAGATACAAATAAATATTTATTATCATTATCAAACGTAGAAACTGTTTTTTTTAGAAATAAAACTTCCGATATACTTTTATATGTTATAAGTTACAGACAGCAACACAGACAGTTACTTTTTTATGAATTAATTTTAAATAATTCATAAAAAGATATTTAAAAAAGATTTGGATATCATCTTTTTAGAATGGAAACACATACGCTCAAAAGTCAAAACACACATACAACAATGATTGAAACAATGCTAAGTTGGACAACACTTTTGTTTTTGAATTTTAGTTTTGTTTTAAACAAACAATCCTGTGTGTAGCTGATTTTACGGTTTATTAATTTAGGAAAAAGTATTTTATGTTGGAAAATGTAATCCATCTTCACAACTATTGAAATGTTGTATTTTAAATAATGCAAATTACATTTGTAAACTTACACAATTAAATTCAACAGAAGTATTAAAATTATCCAAATATATACTTCCGGGTTCAAATAAAACTTTTGAAAAGTCCTTTAATCACACACAACTTATTGAAAATAACAATAAATCATTGGCCAACACACTTCCTTTAAGATATAATAATTATTGCATCATAATAACAAATCGGGTTTGAATAACACTCTTGACCAAAAGAAATCACTTTCACTTTTCTGTATAGGATTCGGATGGATGGTATCGGAGGAGAAAAAGATAGTATATTTCTGCAACAGAAGACTTGGTCTAATGGCTAACACAACGCGAACTAAAATTGCAGATTTGCGCGGGTTTGACTTTTATACGAATGTTACAAATCTCACAGATGAATCTAATGTGCATCTTTGGGATGGTAGGGGTTGTTGGACAGGAAATCACAACAACTTGTCTTGTAAGTAATTGAATCTTGTTTGCCGGCTGACCAGTGTATAAAGTTGGTTAGATTTGGTAATAAATTGTTTTATAGAGCAATATTATTTTTGTATACTGTGTGGGGGTGCTAAAGCGGGTATTAACTATTTGAAACAAGTTTATAGACAGATATAATAGTCTTTTTTTCTACATGCCCTTGTCAACAGTTTCAATTTAGGACTTTCGTAGCTACAAAAAGGTTAAACAAGTTGAACAAAATTGATAAAAAAAAAAAGTAAAAAGTGTTAAGACACTTATAGCTGGTGGTCTAAGCCAAACAATGTTCAAGAGACGAACTTTAAAATACAAAAGAATCTCAAGTATTATTTATGTACCTAAATTACATATATAAATGAACCTGATGGTGATGATTCTACATAATATATGTATGTATTTTGTTTGTTAAAGCTGTATTATTATTTACGGTTAAATTAAGTAAATCATGATTCCTTATCATGGATCTGATTGTTTTAGAGTTTGTTGATGTTTTCCAAGAAATAAATTGTTATACCTACAGTAACGTGTCATCGCACTTCATACCAATACAGATCATACCAATACACGTTGTACCTAGCCACAAGTTCCCCTTACAGTTGATCCCAACGGTCACGATTGTCCAGGACATTTGATCCCAATATGGGGATGATTGGATGAACAACAGTCAAGCTAATGAATTGGTATGATGAATTTGTGTGCTTATGTATATGGTATCTTAGAGCTTATTGCGTTGATTGGGCTCAATGAAATAATTATATATTTGGAAAACAAAATAAAGATTGAAACAAAATGGTGGTGAGGTAGGTGGGGACTATATAGGGACATAGTTTTTTGGTAGGTATTATGAATAAAAAATAGTGAAGGCATGGAAGAAGAAGGTACCTATTCAATGAATGGTCAACAAATGGTTGGTAGATTATTTTACGTGCAATACGTAGGTATAGGTGGATACGTATCGTTTCCTCTTTCGTTACTCTTATTAACGATAAAAATAGGTATTTCGGTGTTCAATAAATAAAATTAAATGTCTTTCTGACTAGGTAACTTGCGAAGAAAATGCACTTCATTTTATGAGTGTTTTCTTCATTTTTTAGGGGTTTTAAAAAATCAATAATCAATTTCTTAAATCGATAATAAAATATGTTTTGATGTTATTTGGAACAATAATGCTAGATAGGTTTATTTAATATTTTTTGTGAGAAATTCATTTTAATTATTTTCCTGATAGATTTTCCGTATCTACCTACCTACCTACGAAAAGTTAAATTTCATCGCGAAAATAAATAAATGCATTTCTTGCATAAAATATTAAATGTAGCATAAGCAGTGGGTAGTGTATCTAGCTCAGGAAAATGAAACTGGAAAAATCTGGCTTTTGAGAGTTGATTTATAATTTAAATCGTTTATAGGTAGCTGAAAGTTTTGGTTGGAGCTATCAGACATAATGCGGCATCGAAAATTCACAATAGTATTATTATGTTGTATGTGGGCAGTTACCAACCTAATCAAACACATCCGTATTATTTGGGTTGTGAGCAATAGGAATTAGTTATGGCGGAAACAGAAAGGGACAGGGAAAAGAAGAATGGTATTTGAGTGGCACATTTTGTAATAAAATGCATACTTCTTTTGTTTTTGTGTTTTTTTGCATTGTTTTTGCATGTAGGTGTGTGTGGTTTTTTTTTATGGATTAGGTGTTTTGAATGCATTGATGTAGATGTAGATACATTGGCGAGTGTCTATATTAGGTTAAATGGTGAGGGCAGAAAGGGAAAGATTTTTTGGAATGATTTAACTTTGATTGGTTTGGTTAGGTTGATTGTAAATCATTTCGGTCAACTCCAAAGATGTTTTGTGTGTTTTTTTTATGGTTAACAGAAATATATTTACCATGAAATTAGGTGGTTTCTTGTAGGTTGTAAGTAAGTATAGGAACTAAGTTCCATGATTGGTTGATGAGAGGGGGATTAGAAAATGGCGTACAGTTAAAAGTGAATATCGTAGTTTGGAGTGTGACTTTATTAGGTAAATAGTTTTTAATGGAATGATATACTGGTGATTGTGTAGAATAGGTTCCTATTAGGCATAGAATAATTAATATTATAAGGTTAATAGAAGAGGCGGGAAAAATTCATCCGAATATTTTATTTCGATTGGTTTGATTTTGTTGATTGTAATTTTTGCTGCCAACTCGGAAGGCATTATGTCATCTGTTTGTTTTTTGTTTTATGGTTGAGAGAATGAGATGGACCTTGATGGTAGGTACCTTTGTTATTGTAGCTAATTTTCAATTTTAATTGGATTCTTTCATTGTGGTAGGAAGGTATAAGGACTTTTTCATAGTTTCGTGCTGAGAGGGGCATTCTATATCTACTAGACTGGCGTTCTATATATGTATGTACCTATATACCTACTACAGTAATTGCTACTCTTTTTGTATGGATTTGTTTGGAGTGTGTAGATTTTTATTTTTTACGTGTTATTAGTGCATAGCGATTGTATAGGTACCTAATAGGTTAATGATGAAAGAGGGAGGCGGATAAAATATGGGTGAAGATTAAATTCGGTTGGTTTGTTTTGGTTGATTGGCAGATATAGGTATAGATATCTACATACTTACATATAGTTTGCTGCTGTGTTGGTAGGTATATTTTTACTTCCAACACCTATACCTATGTATCTAGGTAGGAACATAGGGAGGTATAGGTACTTAGGTTATAACATTGGGTTTATACACATAGAGAAATTATCTTTTTAAAAAGTAGGTTTCAAATTTTCGTTACTATCGACTTGTTTTCTTTTTTACTCTTGTAGCAATTATACTTGAGTTAAAAGGCAAGAGAAATAAACAAAAACAAATACAAATGTATGCAGAAGAATTTTGTTCGTCTCGGGTTCAGTGTTTTTCGTTACAGCGAATTAAAGCAATAATAATTACCTACTCGATATGCTCATTTAGCGACATCTATATAGGTACTTCGGTGAGTTTGAAACTATCTTGATTAATCTATTTGTAAGTATAGATTAACTCAATGGTACTAGGTAGGTAGGTAGGTAACTGGACAGAAAATGCACTTATCTTTCAAATTTTCATAATGTTTTTTCGTGATTTAGTGGTGTGAAGGATGTTTTTTTTTTTAATGTGCCTACCTAGTTATAGCTAGATACCTATTGTAAGCTTTATTTGGGTTGAAAAATGATGCATGCCTATATACCTATTCCTTGTTGTCATTGTAAGGAATTGGAAATTTGTAAACACGATAGCTTTTGTTAGAATTGAAATCTCTTCGATACCTAGGTAGATAGGTACTCATATACCTACCTAGATAGATAGTACACTCGGGGGCACATACCTAACTATAAATATTTTCAACAGGTCCATTTAAATTATTTACCATTTTTACGCGTTTAAAACGGGATCACCATCATCAGGGGTGCATAACTCAAAATCTGCAAAACTATCTAGGTAGGTATATGAGTACCTATCTACCTAGGTATCGAAGAGATTTCAATTCTAACAAAAGCTATCGTGTTTACAAATTTCCAATTCCTTACAATGACAACAAGGAATAGGTATATAGGCATGCATCATTTTTCAACCCAAATAAAGCTTACAATAGGTATCTAGCTATAACTAGGTAGGCACATTTAAAAAAAAAACATCCTTCACACCACTAAATCACGAAAAAACATTATGAAAATTTGAAAGATAAGTGCATTTTCTGTCCAGTTACCTACCTACCTACCTAGTACCATTGAGTTAATCTATACTTACAAATAGATTAATCAAGATAGTTTCAAACTCACCGAAGTACCTATATAGATGTCGCTAAATGAGCATATCGAGTAGGTAATTATTATTGCTTTAATTCGCTGTAACGAAAAACACTGAACCCGAGACGAACAAAATTCTTCTGCATACATTTGTATTTGTTTTTGTTTATTTCTCTTGCCTTTTAACTCAAGTATAATTGCTACAAGAGTAAAAAAGAAAACAAGTCGATAGTAACGAAAATTTGAAACCTACTTTTTAAAAAGATAATTTCTCTATGTGTATAAACCCAATGTTATAACCTAAGTACCTATACCTCCCTATGTTCCTACCTAGATACATAGGTATAGGTGTTGGAAGTAAAAATATACCTACCAACACAGCAGCAAACTATATGTAAGTATGTAGATATCTATACCTATATCTGCCAATCAACCAAAACAAACCAACCGAATTTAATCTTCACCCATATTTTATCCGCCTCCCTCTTTCATCATTAACCTATTAGGTACCTATACAATCGCTATGCACTAATAACACGTAAAAAATAAAAATCTACACACTCCAAACAAATCCATACAAAAAGAGTAGCAATTACTGTAGTAGGTATATAGGTACATACATATATAGAACGCCAGTCTAGTAGATATAGAATGCCCCTCTCAGCATGAAAATATGAAAAAGTCCTTATACCTACCTACCACAATGAAAGAATCCAATTAAAATTGAAAATTAGCTACAATAACAAAGGTACCTACCATCAAGGTCCATCTCATTCTCTCAACCATAAAACAAAAAACAAACAGATGACATAATGCCTTCCGAGTTGGCAGCAAAAATTACAATCAACAAAATCAAACCAATCGAAATAAAATATTCGGATGAATTTTTCCCGCCTCTTCTATTAACCTTATAATATTAATTATTCTATGCCTAATAGGAACCTATTCTACACAATCACCAGTATATCATTCCATTAAAAACTATTTACCTAATAAAGTCACACTCCAAACTACGATATTCACTTTTAACTGTACGCCATTTTCTAATCCCCCTCTCATCAACCAATCATGGAACTTAGTTCCTATACTTACTTACAACCTACAAGAAACCACCTAATTTCATGGTAAATATATTTCTGTTAACCATAAAAAAAACACACAAAACATCTTTGGAGTTGACCGAAATGATTTACAATCAACCTAACCAAACCAATCAAAGTTAAATCATTCCAAAAAATCTTTCCCTTTCTGCCCTCACCATTTAACCTAATATAGACACTCGCCAATGTATCTACATCTACATCAATGCATTCAAAACACCTAATCCATAAAAAAAAAAACCACACACACCTACATGCAAAAACAATGCAAAAAAACACAAAAACAAAAGAAGTATGCATTTTATTACAAAATGTGCCACTCAAATACCATTCTTCTTTTCCCTGTCCCTTTCTGTTTCCGCCATAACTAATTCCTATTGCTCACAACCCAAATAATACGGATGTGTTTGATTAGGTTGGTAACTGCCCACATACAACATAATAATACTATTGTGAATTTTCGATGCCGCATTATGTCTGATAGCTCCAACCAAAACTTTCAGCTACCTATAAACGATTTAAATTATAAATCAACTCTCAAAAGCCAGATTTTTCCAGTTTCATTTTCCTGAGCTAGATACACTATGAATGATGAAATTTAACTTTTCGTAGGTAGGTAGGTAGATACGGAAAATCTATCAGGAAAATAATTAAAATGAATTTCTCACAAAAAATATTAAATTAACCTATCTAGCATTATTGTTCCAAATAACATCAAAACATATTTTATTATCGATTTAAGAAATTGATTATTGATTTTTTAAAACCCCTAAATGAAGAAAACACTCATAAAATGAAGTGCATTTTCTTCGCAAGTTACCTAGTCAGAAAGACATTTAATTTTATTTATTGAACACCGAAATACCTATTTTTATCGTTAATAAGAGTAACGAAAGAGGAAACGATACGTATCCACCTATACCTACGTATTGCACGTAAAATAATCTACCAACCATTTGTTGACCATTCATTGAATAGGTACCTTCTTCTTCCATGCCTTCACTATTTTTTATTCATAATACCTACCAAAAAACTATGTCCCTATATAGTCCCCACCTACCTCACCACCATTTTGTTTCAATCTTTATTTTGTTTTCCAAATATATAATTATTTCATTGAGCCCAATCAACGCAATAAGCTCTAAGATACCATATACATAAGCACACAAATTCATCATACCAATTCATTAGCTTGACTGTTGTTCATCCGATCATCCCCATATTGGGATCAAATGTCCTGGACAATCGTGACCCTTGGTATCAACTGTAAGGGGAAGTTGTGGCTAGGTAAAACGTGTATGGGTATGATCTGGTTTGGTATGAACTGTACCTAACCCCTACAGTAAGGGCGTATATCAAGAATTTATTTTTTAAAGTAAAGTTACATAAAGCCTAGTGTGCAGCTGAAGTGAAACGAATAATACCATACAAAAATGACACAGTGAAATCATAAACAAAATTTTTTGTCCTTGAAACGGTTGATAACCGGTTTAATTCTCCCCTACTCTCTACACTTTTTTCGCACACAATTTAATTTACCGGGATGTTAATTGCTCGCGAAATTTCGACGTTTGTATTTTGTCCGTGTTTTTTTTTTTTTGGTTACTATTATTATAAAATGGATTACTGTTCTTTTTATTTCTTTTTATGTGTGTTTTGAAAAATATTTTTTTTTTCAAATGGCGAAACTCTACATAACAATTTGTCCCGTACTGTTTCGTTATCATTTCATCTGTGTTTTTGGAGACGACGGACAATTTTGTTTCACTTCAGCTGCATACTAGGCTTTAGACGAAATATCAACAGAATTATTTGCGTTAACATATGTAGTTCAAGGTATAATATGATGTATAATGTGCCTACATTGGAGATTAGGTATTGGTTTCAGGTAAAAAAAAGAGGTTTTATTTTAATTAACCATAACTTTTGTTTTGGGGCTTTATTGTTCAGCCACCAAAGGAGTATAAAATAAAATGCATGAATAGGTCGCACGAACTTGCTCTAGTTTTCTCTTAGCAAACTATAGGACTACAAAAAAATTAATGAAAACTGGAAAAAAATGGCCTAAACCTGCGAGATCAAGATTTCATTGAACGGTTGCTTACTCAAAAACTTTAAATGTCACCTTGTGTTAGGTAGATGTCCAGCTTGAATGCCATAACAAATTAAATGAAATCGGTTCGCCACACTTACCCTATTGAGCAAGTAAAAAAAAAAGCCACGATTGGTTCGCACAAACTTGCTCTTGCGACAAGTTATCTAACCCCTTACTTATAAGAACCTTCCACGAAATTATTTGAAATATAATTTCTTAAATTCTTTAAATAAAAATATTTAATATGAAATAATTAAGAAAAAATAAATAAATACAAAAATAACTTTAGAAATTAAGTTCTAACTAGCCAAAGTTTTGAGAGAAAATCCTGTTAAAAAAATTATGAAAAAATTAAGTACGGGAAGTGTACCAATTATGGAATACCAAAATATAAACTCATTTTTAGAAATCAAAAAATTAAATTTTATTCAGTCTTTTAATTAAAAATTGATGAAAAAACTATAAACTAATTGTAAAACAAGACCAAAAATAAAAAAAAATCGTAGGTACAACTTCTTTAAATGAACGAAAAGTAAAAAAAAAACACTAAATGAACGCATTTAAAAAAGTGACCATAATATGAACCACTCAGGATTTTATGGGGAAATCCCCATAAAAGAAGTAGAAATATTCAATTTAATGTGCCCGATTTTTATTTTTATATGTTTTTAATTGTTCTTATTATTTTTTTGATTCGTCGTAGTTTAGAGAATTTCCTTGTTCCCAATATGGAAAACGTACTATGTTATCTACTAAAATGAAATCCTATTCCATATTAGAAACACGCTGCTATTTCATCATAGGAACAAGAGGGTTCGTTGAACAAAGTAAAAATTCACTGATAACTAAACTGCTGGGATTAATTAATTACTTTATATTATCCTGAAGTTTAAAATTACCTTGTGACTCGTAAAAAAAACTTGTTTAAAGTTAAACCAATTACAAAGTTAATATGTGCAAGAAAAGGAAGATTTAACTGAAATTAAAAAAATGCGTGCCTACATACCTATTAACTTGGTTTTCATATTTCACATTAGGAGCGTATGCCATAATTGGTACACTTCCTCTACGTTCTACGCCATTATCATTCGGCTATATCCCCTGAGTCGTTAAGCCTAGTATGCAGCTGAAGCCTAGTATACAGCTGAATTGAAACGAAATTTTCCGTCGCACAGTGTAAAATAAACAGAATAAAATGATGATGATACAAAACAAAATTGTCATGTTTATAAACATCATTACTAAAATTATTGTGATAATTAGATTCAATTTATTAGAAAAATAACTTTAAATTTTAAAATGGACAACAACTCAAAATCACCCTACAATTCAATGAACCGGTGAATAACGCCGCTGTTATGACAGTGAGCCGCACTGCTAACATACCAATACCATTTCATTCTCCCAAGCAACCATCTTTGTTTTGTTTCATTTTCCCAACATTTCAATTACTTATTCCCGTTCCAAATGGTAAACATTCCATTTTTTAGCAGCTGCGGCTTATGTTTCACCAATAGATGCACAAAAAACACACCAACCAAGAAAACCATATGTGTGAATGAAAAGACGCCGCTGTCGCAACGAAAATACACAAGATAAACAAGGAGAAAATATATTCTAATCGTGCAAGCAAAAACGGCAAATACCGAAAAAAACACCACCGCTGCCAGCAGACAGTCAGTCGAAAAATGGAAGTGGTCCAAGTTGTCTCGTCTTTGCTGTGCGTGTAGTTTTTTTTTGGAGTCGTTAAACGATAATGACAAAACTTAAAATAACAAAAATATAAATTACAAAATATTATTCATTGTTTATTAAGTGCAAACATCAACAGATTAAATGAATTTTGTGAATTGTGTCTACAAGTGTGTTGCAGGTAATAAAAAAGAGTGTTTATAACGGAAAATTGAAATTCGCAATATAAAAAAAAAATAAATACCGCAAGTAGCTACACAATTGATAGGGTGTGCTGTGCGGCAAAGAAGAAATAGAAAAATACGAAATTTTAAGAAAAAAAATTTAAAATAAAATACAAATCAGTGCCAAAAAGTGAAAATTTATATTCTTGTGCGTGTGTCTGATAACGGTTGAGTGAAAAGTCCTTGATTTAGATGATAATCCTTTTCGATATTCATTTCCAATCGTCATCAGTTTTATTATCTCCGTTTGCCTCAATTTTTGGATATAAAACTCACAATCAGGATAGTATCACACTACTTTGTGGAGAAAAAAGGGTGGATTCTGGATTGTAACTTGTTTTTCTTCTCATATAAGTAATCTCTGGAAAAAAAGAGACTCATTTTGTCCTCCTTGTCGTCGGGATCTATAATAAGGATAAGGATTATTCCAGCGGCAAAATTTTTTGCATTTTAAACATTTATTTGTTTGGGTAAGCTAACATTATTTTTATTTTTATACCTATTATCCTGTCTTTAGGGGTGTGGGGGAATTAATATGAAGAAATCCCCAAACTTTAAAAGGTCTCGAATCCTTTTTCGAGTGTGTTTTTGCTAAAAATAATAAAACATGGGTGGGTGCTCTGGTTACGGAGGATGTAGGGATTTTTCTTGTCTGGCGGCGGTGGCACAACCTAACCAAACCACCACTCCATTCATCCACATCCACCCACATACCCACCTCCTTCCATTACTTTTTATTCATCCCGCACACCCGCTTTGTTGTCCTTTACTTTGGTTTGGTTTTTTGATACGAAATTGAAGGGAAGGACCCATTTTCGTTCGCCGGTTGCATGATTGCTCTCTTTGTCTATATTATGTATTATGTTTTCACATGAAATAGTGTTGCCAGTCAGAAGTGGTAGAGAAGATTTAATTTTTAGTGCCCTTGATGGTGTATTAGTGGGTCAGAGATTTAAGTTAAAAAATTGATAGCTGAATCAAAGATACATCGCAAGTGAATTGTGAAGCTTATTTGATCGTAATTTATGTTTTAAGAGTAGGTATGTACTTAAGGTTATTGATAACTCGTACAATAACTTATAACAACCAAATAGCTACATCGCGCCAGCATTTTATTAGTCTCAGATACCTATATGACAATCCAAAACTAGGAGACTTGCCGAAGATTTTGCATTTAGCTAAGGACTAACTTAATGCTATACCTACCTACCATACCAATGGTTCTGAGCCAGTCCAAGAGGAGATACAGCTTTTGTTGATGAAAGCATGGGTAGGTAGGTATATCGATCTTCGTTAACAACAAGACGAATTTTACTCGCTTTCGACTTGATATTTCCGAAGTCACTTGTAACTGCTATCTACCTTTTCCATATCAAATCGATGTCGTCAACATAGGTAGGTTCCCAAGATATTTGCAAAGACTTTTTAAAAATACCTAGTGTCTGATGTAGGTATTTGATTGGGCGTTGCGTATCTACTTCCTTTTCAAGCACAATATTAAGGCAGTTACATGGAAGTTGAGCACCCTGTCTAAAACCTTGTTTCTACCTGAAAACAGAAAAGATTTGCCTAAACGTTTTGCGAAAAATTCAATTAGTGTACTATTACACCATGATTCTGGAGTCATGACTCTTTTTCAAATTACGTTAGAGCAAAAGATGGTCCGTTTTTCCGTTAAATAATACTGCTCTTAATTTTATTCATAATATGTTCTTAAGATTTTTTTTTTTTTTTCTCTCTTTTGTTCTAACGTGGTTTGAAAACGAATCATGACTCTGGAATCATGGTGTAATATCACACTTAGCAAACCTTGTAAGTAAAGAGTCATCCAATTCGAGTCGAAACACAGTAAATTTGACAGCTGTCCCGTTTACAAACGTCAAACGCTATCTTGAACATATGTAGGTACATAAGTAGGGTTCCCCATTGTTTGGTAAAATTCATTTGGCATTTCCTTTTTTCGTCTTAGTTGTTTATTTCTTTTAATTCGCAAAACCTTATTGGCAATTTACGTTTTGTTTTTTATTCATTATTATTTTTTAATCATTTCGCAATTAACATTCGGCGGTTTTATATTTCGCTTTTTTGCAAAATTCTTTATCCACTTCGCAAATTTCATTTGGCAATTCGTTGTTTTGCATTTTTTATTTAATTTTTTGATGTTTGGCAAAGTGTTTCTTTCGACAAATAGGTAAAAGGTTTCGCTGTTTTATCATTTCGCTGATACATAGATTGTTTCGCCGTTTAATTATTTTGATCGTTTAACCATTCCTTATGGAATCAGTTTTACCTTTTTTCTGAGCCTTAGCTCGATTTATCTTTTATAGGTAGGTAGGTAGTCGTTTTTTATTTTTTTGCTCTGATCGCTACGGTGGGCTTTACGTTTTGTGTTTTTTTCTTATTTTAATAATGGAAAATTTAGACAAAACCTCCTACGAGACTTTTAAGTCCAATAGAAGTTAACAAAAATTGAGCATACATGTATTTCTTTTCGGTTTTGAAACATAAAAATTTATTGTTAAGTTTTTTTATTTTTATTTGGCTTTCAATTATTTTGCTCTTTTTTCGCTTCATTAAATAACATGCCTTAAAATTTCGCGCGAACAATAAATTGCCAAACAAATAACAGCTAAAGAACAAAATGGCGAATAAAAATACGTGAAGTGTAAAAATGAAAAAAAATGCAAAACCGCACAATGCGAAATACAAAATTGCTAAACTTCAAATAGCTGGATAGGAAGGTACATAATTAATCTTACTAAATGAAAAAAGCGAAATGAAAAATTCGAAATTATTATTTGCCATACCTAACATTTAAAAAACGAAACGTAAATTGCAAAACGTGGAATCCCAAACAATAAAATGCTGAATAAAGAAATTGCTAAAAGAAAAACGGCAAAATGAACCACCGCCAAACGTTAATTTGTCGAACATTTTTGGCGAAAGGGCTTCTCATAAGGTCCTGTGTATTTAATATTGCACTCAGTTGATAACAACATCAGAAATAAGACTCAAGAGAAAGAACTAGGTATTACATAATTTTGGGTTTTATTCTTTGGCTAATAATCCTGCAATACGAACGAGATCATTGAATATGTTTAAGGGGCTAGATTTGAATCGCGTGAAACTGTTGATTCGTTGAACAGCTTTTAGAAGTCATTTTTAAGACGTCAAATATCGATCCACACTTTCGTCCATTTATTTTTTCCCCAGAAACTTTGGGTTGTTAAGGACAATGTTTACATTGGACGTACTCACCCGACGCATTTTGACGTCTATATGTTTTGTCCCATTCCCACTTCGTTGTTAGAAAAAGACGGGATATTGCGTCTGGATTTTAAGATTTTGTAAAATTCTCATGGATGCATTTTTACATTCGCTATTCTGACTTTTGTAATTTTTTTATTTTTTCGGTTTTTGCACCAAAATCTTGAAAGTTTTCGCAAATTTTTTTCACTTTTGATTGGAAATTACAATTAAGCATGAGCCTATAAAGAATATTGTAAACATCTAGGGTCATTTCACATATTTTGTTTTTTTTTTTGTTTCGAGTGGTTTCGCACATCCATTGTGTTCACACTACTTTGTTTCTGAACACCGCGGACTTGATATACGTCAAAATGAGTCTGATAAGTACGTTCAATGTGAACATCGTCAAGTAAGCAAAATAGATAGATTTATGCAAAGGTACCTTTTGTATTGATAACTAATACACTCAAAGGTTCGTTCGTTCATGTAGTCAATGACTGTTTTAAAAATCAAAGGATTCAAGTTTTCATTTGTTTACCCAATGATATTGACTTTATTTTGGAATCATCCTGAAAATCAAATTTCTTAACAAACAGGAAACTTGTCCGTTAAAGTCAATCAAACATGATCTCGAAAGTTAATTGAAAATATAGGTACCTATGTAGGTCCTTTAGGAACATCATAACTTCATCTTCAAATTTGGATTAAAAGTTAAATAGAAACCTACCGTCTTTGCATTTCAATTTAAAGTAAACACAGATCTGGAAAATGTCAAAATGTGAGAACGGCAAGAATCAAGAAAATAGTAAAAAAAACATCTGCTACCTAGTTAAAATTCTGTAGGGCTTCAGGACTTTGTAGGTCATATCACGGATTCAAGATGAGCACAAGGGAATAAAAATAAATCCATCAACCAATCATCGTCGCAAACCAAATACCTACAAGGTTTATGAGATTTTTTTTAATTAATTTACAACAAACCAAAATTCTATTTATAAACTTAACTCTCAGCGGACTAAAATAATCATGTCCTTCCTAACAAAAAAATAAAGCTGGGGACATCTACCTAATGTTTTATTGAAAGAAACTCGTATAAGGCTTCCGGCTGTGTGCTAAGTGACCAAACAAGGATATTATATCACCCCCTAACGCACCGCTACTCACCTTTAATTAATTGTATAGGCATAATTAGGTTCGCCAACGTAACTTCCTTCTACACACCAAGGATAAAACAAAACAGACGGCACGAAGGAAAATCGCTGCCTAATAATAAAAAAATGGTTTCCATAATATTAAACGAACGACAGACAGAGAAATAGAAAAACACAACAACACGCACACTATCAAAAAAATCTATGAGAGCCTAGAAAAATGTTTTCCTTTTTTCCAAAACAACAACAACTACGAAAAGAAAATTGACGGCCAACCGAGTTCATTGACGTTCATTTTCCAGTTCCCAAGAATGCAGACAATAATTTTGCTATTCCTTGCGCTATCCTTGCATATAAAGTGAAAAGTGATTAGAACACCCACAAAAAAAGGACTCAAAAGAGGGGTTGCCCTTACAACCCTTTGGGATTTTATAATTTAATTTACCATGTCCAGTCCAGCCAGATAACAGGTCTTTTGTAATAATAAAAAAAAAATGTTGTAATTTTCGAAATTTATATGCAAATGCACTCAAGGAAAATTTACTATTTGTTTTTTTTTTTTTTCTTTTCTTCCTTTGGAAGGGAAAATGTTGCGCACGCACACATACTTTAATGCATATACACACTGAATGTAGAGGATATTGTACGTTCAAGTCAAAATAAATACGAGAAAACACACAGTGAAAAAGGGTGGCAAATGCAGAAATGGCAGGACACACAACAGCACAGCAGTCCAGAAAGAACAAAGAACATGGTGTTGCCAGATAAATAGTATTTTATTGATATATATTTTTTTTTATTGAAATGCATTTGTTAAAAGTTATTTTATATTTCTTTTTGGGCACTGCCAAGTTTGATGAGCTTGACCATTTGAGATCTTTTTCAAGTTTTTTGGCCAAAATTTCTGGTTATTCTTTTTCGGAGGTTTTCTTTCATGTCAATACAACACAATACAATGAAATAACCTCACAGGAAATAACTTGACCTCTGGTGAAATTTATTTCCATCTTCAGCGGGAAATAACTCTACTATAACATGACATCAAAATAGTGTAGCGAATAAGGAAAAAAATCACATGAAAAATAATTACATTTTTGGTTTAACTATTTTGAGGTAAATTTATCTCCCAAATGAAATGAGAAATACCTTCAATCATTTTTTGTTGGAAATAACGTTCCTTTGATGTAAAAACATAGTAAAGTTCCTTCCCACTAAAGGTGTGAAATAACCTAATTCTTTAAAAAAATAAAATTGTAAATGGGAATTAACTTCACACAAAATATAGATGAAATAATTTCAACTGAAAAAATGTAAAATTAATTCCCGCCAGGGGTAAAGTTATTTCCCATGTGATATTATTTTCCGTTAAGTTATTTTTCTGCACCCACAATCAAAGTAAAGTTACTTTCCACAAAAAAGTAAAATCATTTCTCATGTGGGAAATGATTTCGTAGTGAAGTTATTTCACACGTGAAATCATTTTCAATGTGAAATTATTTCCCATGAGAAATTATTTCCCGTAAAGTCATTTCACTCAACCGTTTATGTATCCAGTAAGTGACAGGAAATTAGACTTCCTATCTCATGATAAATTTCGAACGAAAATCGTTCACGAGAGCTAGAGCGTATTGTTTAGATTCGATTGACGGTCCACAGTTCTTTACTTTGTTTACGCAAGAAAATGCACTGAAAAAAAAACGTGTAATTGCGAAATATATGCGCCAAGTAATCTGATCGAAGTTACCGGTTCATCTGTTCATCATCTTCAACCATTGTCGGATCGAACACTATGAGGTTTCTGACACTCCCTTTTTTGTTACGTTGTTCCAGTCTCTTTGAGCCGAGCGGCTAAACGCCTTTTAGTTTTTAAACAATTGGCGTAAAACGATTGAAAAATGTGGGCAGAATTTCTCTTGCTGTGCCAACGTAACTAACATATTATTCCGTTCAAAAATAGTCACAATTATTTCGTGATCTAGAAGAGTAAACCAACAGTATCTATTTACTTCACAAATATCAGAACAAAACTGACAGTTTCTGCCAATTGCAAAAATTATCAAATCCGGTGGTGAATTGTAGGTCCCCTCCAATTCTGTAGGATTCTAGCAACGCACACAAAAGGAGTTTTGGTTACTTAACCTTAACTTTCTTCATAAGGCTCGTCCTGCGAAACATTATTGTTATTTAATCAGCAGTTCCAAACAATTCTACCGGCATTCTTTCTCATCCTGTAGCTTCTTCGTCCTTCACACTGCTGACAGTTGTATAGCTCGATTCATATCTTTAACTCTATACGCTCTACCTAACCTAATTTTTAACTCTTAACAATGTTCAAAGGAAGGTATTCGTTTGCTAAACACCCCTTTTGTACCACGTCAAAATTTTACAAAATAGTTTTGTCGGAATTTTATGGAGATTGTTCTTGACATACATATATGCTTGAAATACTCCACTTTGGGTGCGACTTTGTATTTTGTAATTATGTATTCAAATAAATCAAAAGTTAAAATTTTCCTTTGTATGATTATTAATTCTCTTTTATTCAAATAAATTATGTGACAATTAAGTGCCTACCATCACCATAAATTAAATAATAGGTTCAACATTTCCGAAAACCCTTTTTCCATTTCCTTCATAAAAAAAATATTCCACATATAAATAACTGTAATTTAGTGTGAAATTATGTTAACTAATGAAAATGATAAAATATTATTATTAAATTCTGTTTTTGTAAGCACTTCTTAAAAACTACAACAATAATAATAATAATAATATCGTAACGACACGATTGCGAAAAGTTCTGCCAATCGGTCGGTAACCTAAATCAATGTTTGCCAGTAACCTTACGCACGCAAAATTATAATCAGAACATTTTATATCAAATAAACTCTGAACATAAATTTATGTATGTTTAAATATCAAAAGGTCTCACTATTTATACAGTATTATAATATTGTGTGAATATATTTTATATGTATTTAGTAATAATCGTGTTGTGTTTCAATACACTTTGCATTTTGGAGATAAACTTTTTAGGTTTATTCGTGCGAATCAAAATTCATATAGGGTGATTCGTACCTATGAAATTTTAAATTAAAAAAAGAAAATCGTAGAAATAACGAAAAGATACGTTTTGTTATGAGCAGCCGCATTAAGTGAACTAAATCAATCTTTATAATAATATTTTAACTATAACTTGACTTAACGTTCTTTTAGTCAACGAAAGTTAACGGAATTGTTAAATGTCTATATCCTTGAATTAACTCCAAGTCAACCGCTGATTTACTTTGTAGGTCTGATTAATTTTGTAGGTCTTTTCTTTTTTCGGTAAAAAGAGACTAGAATTAGAAAACCAATTTTGAGTTTTAAAAAAATTATAAACAGTAAAATATTAATTAATTAAAAGAAAAGTTTTATTTTGTGACAGCATTGAAATAATGAAAATTAATTTAATTGATCAAAACTTTTTTTAAATTTTTAATTTTAGAAATTTGTTTTTTCAAAAGTGTTGTAAAAAAATTGCCACTCTACGACTTTACCTCCGATTATTTTTTCGTCCCTATGCAACAAACTACAACAAACTATAAACTCTAACTTTTTTTGTGAATCTCATGTGAATCCCCCTGTAAATAAATGTTTGTGCAGGAATACATCTAGCTAGAGTAGTTATAGGTTGCTGTTATCTAATCTTTGTTGTACGCCTTTTTTCGCATTCAAATAAAAACAAATCGTACTTGGCTGATAAGAAAATAAAACTAAAAAAAAAGTTTATTTTGAAGCAATTTTAATTGTTTCGATTAATGTTTTGATAAAAAATTACATTAGTCAACCCGAATTTGCTGCGATTTTAGTTGCCTAAAGTTTTGATACTAGTTATTTGTATAAGTTTTATATAATATTTCTGTCGTCTCTTTTACGGAAAAGCATTAAAATGTTTTACGTCGTCGTAAAATCTTTTGAAACCTTTGATCGCAGGTATTCAAAAATAGATGTAGCGCTAATTTCTTAAGTCTAACACTGATAAATTGTCTTAAATTTGTCGTGCAACTAAAAAATCGTCCTGCGATATTCTTTTAATAACCCCGAAATACTAATTTGGCAGTCTAGTAAACCCTATCATTCTAATAAAAGTATAAAACCATGAAAAATTAAAAAGTTTAACTAATTTTTTGACGTTTATTTGTCGTGCAGCAAAAAAAAATGTTACTCGATTATTTTTATACAATAACCTCTTTCAGTAACACTACCTACCTACTAAGGGTAACGTCAAAAAAACACGTTAACCTTTTTAATTTTCCATGAGATTTTATACTTTTACTATAATGATAGGGTTAACTTGACTGTTATTTAATAAAATAATCGCGCAACAATTTTTTTTAGTTGTATATGACGCGATGTACGATGTTTTTACGAAAAAAAAACTTAATTATTTCCGTTATCCTTTTCGTAGTAGCAGTGCTTACTTGACTGTACTCAAAAAATATCGTGTGTAAATAGTACTAATTACTGCGTCCATTTTATTCATGGTTTTCAGCCACGAATAGCATTCGTAGAATATACACGTATGCGTACATATAACGAATATTTTATTTGTATTCCTACAAAAAAAAACGTGTACATTGTAGTAATGCAAAAGTTAAATTTACCAATTCATTCGTACATTATACAAATCTATTCGTAAATTGTACGAATATATTCGTGCAATTTACCTTTTTATTCGTTAATGTTACATATGTAGTACAATTTGTATATAGAATATAATATACAATATACGCAATAGATATATGCAATATGCACATACAGAAATATATGAATCGTTGCATATATTATCGTAAAAATTCACGAATATATTCTTCAAAATCTGACCTTACTAAAACTTAGTACAATAATAAAATATTCGTACATTGTACGAATATTCGAAATTCGTACAATGTACGAATATTTTTTTTTTTTACGAAGTTAGCAATACCATAGGTTATTTTTAAAAGTAATCATGCGACAAATTATTTTGTTGCACTACAAATTTACGACAATTCTTATTGGATTAATATTTAAACTTTTGAAATTTCAAAGTGGTAGTTTTTATACTTCACGGACATCAAAAATAGTTGACAACTTCGGTTAACTGGGGGCCCATAGTTAACTGTCTATTTGGACACATGGATATTCCGCCACTGAATACCTATACTTAACTTTACTGAAAAAGTAAGAATACAATTTGCTTTAATTTCTATTATTATCATTATTATGTATGTTTATTTTGAAGAAAATAATTGCAATCTTTTTGCAAAGTTCAAAGTTCAATCTAAAGGCGATAAACTTATGAAATCATAAACATTATTTTTCTAGGAATTCAATATTAATGAATATCTGTTCGTGTGTTTAAGTGATTTATTGTAACTAATGTTTTTTCATACCTACTTTTTTTTAAATGTTTTTCTGTTCCGCTATTTTAAAGTACCTATGGCTGTAATGAATGATCACCATTAAAGTTTATTCATTTACAAAAATAGTTAGGTACCTAATTGCTTTTTAGATACTTCAAATGCTTACGTACCTTCTAAACGAAACATTACTCATAAAAATAATTGAACCTAATAAAAAACTACTTTCTAATATAGAATTTTTGTTAAATGATTCATTGCAAGTTTTATTTATAATCATTAAACTATTCATTCAGTTAATTATTGCAGAGGAGGAAAATTGCCAATATTAATTTGTATTAAAACAAACTTGTTAGAACAGCTGTTTTGTTGACTGGAAGCATCCGGATCAGATCAATATTAGACGACTTTTTAAACGTGTCAATTATAAAGGTAGATACAAGTTAAAACTACTAATATGGTGATGAAGTGAAAATTATAAAATACTAACAGGTGCCCGTGAGTTGGTACCGCAGAGCACGCCCCCAAGTAAATAATTTTGCACATTTAAGCCTCGATCACATTTTCATTGCGATTTTTATAAGCATGCTTTATTCTGATAAAAAATGCCCATAAAGTTACAAATGAAAGTGAATTTTATTTAACGTTTGAAAAATATAAGGTAGGAGGTTTTAGGAAACTTTTTACGGTTTCACATTGAATACCTAACCTAATAATAAAGCATTATCAATTAAGCACTATTTTTCTGAAAGTTTAAAATTTTAACCGATAGATTAGGTAACTGTCGAAAAAATTGTCTTACAACTAAATAGTTTTTCATGCAACTTAATAATTCCTTGTGAAACTAAATAATTTGTTGTGCAATTAAACAATTTGTTGTGCAACTTAATACCTAATTTGTCGCACATGTTTCCGATAACCACTTTAAACAATTTGACACTTAGTCAGCCCAGAGTTAAGTAAGTTAGTAAGTAATGTTTCATTTTATTGACTAATATTCAAAAATATTAGTAACATAGCATAAATGAAATTATAAGCTATGGCGTTGCCGTCAGCTCATTGGCAATACAATTATAATATTTAAAATTTTACTTTGTTCATAAATTAATTTAACATCATAGGTATTTTTATAATTAAATTTTACTATTCATATTCTGTTATTAATAACATTCTATATTTATAAGCGCTGTTCAAAAAGAAACTAAGATTTATCAAAATTGGTCCTTTTAGACAACTTACAATTTCCTGCATTGTTAACATTTTATTTTTTTAGATATTTTTTTCTTTGCGCTGCATAAATTGGACAAACTCCAATTACGTGAAAACAGTCTTCTTTCGATTTAAGGTTGCACAGGGAACAGAATTGATCAAAACTTTTAGTGTAGAGAGCTCCGTTTAGACCAAGGACTTCACATCTTGTTTTGAAAATAAATGAGATATCTTTGTAACTATGAAGGTCCGAGAAATAGTTTTCAGCCATTAAATTATAGTTGAGTTGTGCAAATAAAATTGCGTTGAGTTGTGCATTAAAATACCTTTGCGTGTCTTCAAACTTCTCAATTACACGATACAACCGAACTTTTAATGAATCGGGGCCAGAAGTTATGCTTAAATCTTCTCCGTAAATTTCTCCAAGACTTCGGCACTTCGCCATCCACCAGTTTTCATTTCTAATTTAATACAGAAGCATTTTTTTTTGTAAGGCGTGCTTCTGGAAAGTCGAGTACTTTTAAAATGTAATCTGCTTGCGATTTAAGCGTACTAGTGTAAAGTTTAGGTAAACCTGGTTCTAAATAAATAGCATAATTTGGTGTTTTAAGAAGTAAGTTGAACAATTTCTTTATGAAATTTCTATTTTGTCATAATCTTTGAACCCCCATACTTGTGCAGCGTAACACAAAGTCTATTTCACTACAGAATCGAAGATTTTATGCTTTCTAGAAAGGCATAATATAAAAATATATTTTTTCATGTTGAATTGACGAGGTTCTTAGAAGATTTAACTTTTCCCACGATGTGGTTTTTGAAGTCCAGCGTTGGATTCAACTCAACTCTTAAATATTTTTAATTTTCTACAACATCAAGGCGATTTCTGTGCAGGAACCAATTATAGTTCAGTGTTGAGTAGCCACGATTACTATTTGCAAAAATCATTATTTTCGACTTGTCCGTATTAATGACTAGTCCCCATTTTTCGCAGAACAAAGCAAGACGATTTATCATTAACTGCAGGTTTTCAGGAGTTTCGGACAAAATCACCAAATCATCAGCATAAAATAGTACATTTACAATCATGTTAGCGATTTTTACTCCACCAGGTAGTTCGAACCACTCTGAGAAATGTGTGCCATCCCAAACAGCAGCATCGGTTTCGCAATACAGTTCTTTAAGAATTTGAATGAATTTTGTAGAGAGTCCTAGTTGAGAGAGCTTGTAAAAAAGTGCGTTTCTATTAACAAGATCAAAGGCCGCCTTTAAATCTAAAAAAAACGTATAACTTCTTTTTTCTGTCTTGAGTATAATTTCAACTGTAAATTATACTTTTAAATGTTTCTTTCAATCACATTAATCTATCATCACTATCTACTTGCATAGATCTTCCTTATTTTTGACTACACCAATACCCAACAATTAAAAGTTATTTGCCTGATGATGGTGCAATAACACTCTGAAACTCGTAGTAAAGTTGTGACAATAAACTGATTTTTTTAAAATTAAAATTAAATAAAAACAAAAATTTAATATAATTTTATCTGTTTTATGTTTAAAAAACTTAAATATTTATTGGGTTTTTAAATCTTAAAACGGAATTTTTCAATTTCACCAACCACTTTCAGTTTTAAAAGAGCCAATAAACTAAAGTGTAGTGCCCCGTGGCGTAGTGGTTAGTGTATCGGACTATCACGCCGGAGGTCTAGGTTCGAGCCCAGCTTCGATAACACCGGGACACTTGTAGGTCCCCTCCAATTCTGTAGAAATTACAACGCACACAAAAGGATTGGTTGAGAGTTGTAAGTCACTAGGCCGTGGTTCTCCGGAGCTGTCAGTGCCACTAAATTATTTAACCTATTTATTTTTATAATAAACTAAAAGGGTGCAGGGAACTAACTTCACGGAAACTAACTTCACCACTAGTGGGAACTTATTTCACTTTTTTTTGGTGATGTAAATTCTCACTAAAGGTGAGAACAACTAATTTCATCTAAAGATTTTGTGAAGTTAATTACCATCTACAATTTTTATATTACATGAGATATAAAGCTGAAAACATGGGGCGACTTTAGTTACCGGTGTCTCCAACAGTTGAGATTGCAAATGCAAACCCTCTGCTTGGACCACTATAGGATTTGGGGTGGGTGCGAGTTTGGGTGAGGGCAAGTTTGGGTATTTTTTATGAAAAGTGTAACATCACCCAAAAGAGTGAAATAATTTCCCACCAAAAAGTTAAGTTATTTCCCACACAAAGTGGGAATTAACTTCACGAAAAAAAAGTGAAATTAATTCCCACTAGTGGTGAAGTTAGTTCCCATGTGAAGTTAGTTCCCTGCACCGAATAAGCCATTCTGGTAATCAAACGTTTTTTTAATGGATTTCTTATGAAAATTATTTTTTTTTTATAAATCAAAAACTAAACTTTATAATAACAATTATTAATCACTAGAAATTAACATTTGGGAATCATGTTAATTTTTATTGATTAATAATTAGTTACTCCATTAATAAAAAAAAAATATACAAAATGTTATACCCATTCAAATGATCGGCAGTGTATTGTGTATAGTTTTTCTAAAAATTTTGCAAATAATTCAACTTTATACTTATGTATAAAATATTAGGTAATTTTTTTAAATTACTACATCAAATAAAAAAAAAGATTTCGAAACATCACAAATTGTTATTTTAAGAGATTTCAAAAAAAAAATCACTTTTTCCTTTCATCTTTTCTCACATCTTAAATATTACTTTAATATTATTTTCAAAATTAAAAACTCATTCATACATTCCAAAAATACCTAAAAACACTTAAATTCAATAGAACCCTTCAAATTAATAAAAATGACACGGTATCGCTTGTTAAACAAATAAATATCTTGAAACATTTTTAATTGAGTTTTTTCATGGCACCTAATCAAATTTTCAATGTCATCTTATTTCGTATCGTGCATTAAGATACCGCAGATCGCACTTGATTATTATTTATCTTTTTACAACGAATAGAATAAAAAAAGATCTCTTTTGAAATACATCCACCGGATGAATGCGTACAACGGAAGTCGAAACAGACGCTTCAGTAGATAGGTCGACAACAAAAAATAAATTCGTTCACAAACGAGTGTGAACGTTCACCTGTGTTGTATCATGGTATTTGACAGCACGGGCGGCGAGCGGCACACGCTTTCAAAAAAAAAAATACAAATCATAATAATTTCCAGGTGAGGAACTCTAATTTTCCCTCCAACTTGGATATTCCACGTCTAACTTCTGCATGATGACGAACATCGGCGGCCGGGCGGTGGTGGCGTCTGTTTCGAAAAGTATAACGCGTACGGTAATCATCGCCAACGCTTCAATTCGAATGGCATAACAAATTTTAGTGTGGGGGCATAAATTTATATCTTTTTGCGCTTTTTCAAGGCTTTTTTTCAAACTTTTCCATCTAAATTTTGTTTTCATTTTGAAAACACAAATTTAATTTAAACATTTTTACGTTCACAGGGTTTCTCTTGCAAGAGTATACAGTTAAAAGTATGCACTTTGATTTTATTAGAAAAGGCGACACGATGTCAATTTTAAATGGCACGATATGATGGCGCGACGAGACGCGACAGTCAGAGTTCAATAAAAAAAAACTGTTTTCTTTTGAATGAGTTCTATGTCTGTCTGCCCCATTGGGATGAAATATAATTCTTTTGAGTGTTGTAAATGAAAATGGAACAAGCTTCATGTGTTTGTTTATTTTTATAATTTATTAATCTGATTGTTCATTTTTTAATTGAATTTCTTTCTTTTCTTATTAAGCTGCCAAAGTTTATAATTTAATTGATTAAAAGAAAAGAAAATGAGAAATTATTTTCGTATTCTTATGAGGATTAAAAAAAAACTTTAGAGATCAAAATTATTTCGTAAGCGCGTAGGTGCTGGCACGAGCAGATTATACTTATGCGAATTTATTTCTGATTTAATTATAAAAAAATAAATAAAACTCATTTACAAGGACATGACTTCATTGGTTTTAATTAAAAACAAAAAATTAGCAGCCACACCTGTTACCTAGATGTTTTCAAACTTATTGATTTTGATTGTATGAATTCGGTCATGGTGAACGATGTGGTTCTGGATTGTGACAAAATTCTTAAGTTCAAAAAGTTAAGATATGAAAAACGTGTTTTACGAACAATTCGATTTCTTTTTAAATTAAAATATTTTTTGATGATGCCCGCAAGAAGTTATTTAATGTTCCAATTAAGTTAAAAACAGTGTATTTCTACTCTCATTTGGTGGGGCAATCGTTATTTTTTCGTTTACATAAACCAAATAACACATTTGGTTGTGGCAAACGAAATTATGCAAAAAATTGTTAATTATAGTTTGGAAAAAGTACCCCTTTTGTGTAGACTTAAAAAATAACGGTACCTGCCATATAACCGTTATCAAAAAGTTCGGAACGGCTCCAACGATTTCATCCAAATCTTACATGATGAGTAATAAAGTGTCAGGCCTATCAGATAGTGGAAACCAAACTTAACTGTAGGTCAACCTGCCGTGTATCGGTATTTTTTTAAATTTCGACTTTCTCGAATAGAGACTTGAAGTGATTTCAACGAAATTTAATTCTAAAATCGTCGTAGCCATTCTAAATAACATGAAAGAAAAATTTTTTTCGAGCCCAGCATCAAAAAAAAAAAAAAAAAAACAAAGCCAAACGCAAATTTTGGAGTGAAGCCCACAAAACCTTTAATATTAAATTTCATTCATATGTAGGTACTCTACTTAATAACATTTAATTTAACTTTTTTTAGTCTTTTAATTGTTTATTTTTAAAACTAGTTTTTGTTAATTTTTAATAATTTTTAGAAAAAACTGTTTTTTAATTAAATCTTTCGAAAACCTGTAGCTAAACGCTGCTCTTAGCGCGCTCTTACCTAAGCTTGTTGCAACTTTGTACTTTTTGGTCCTCTGTGCATGTAACTCCCTATACTCCCTATACTCTGTTCAACAAAAATTGTTAATACAGGTAAGATATACAATTTGTCTCTCAGTTTAATTACAATGGCTTGCAGAAATCTAATATTCATAAAAGCTCTCATAGGGTTGCCAGTGTTTTAATGACTACCATCTCCCGATAGATAAAAAAAAACAAAATTAGAGAACAAAATTCCCAAAACGGCACTTGGCTGTTTAGTCCAAAATAATCCACTATCGCAGTATTTTTGAGTTCCAAAACTACCTATTTTGTCTCAGGTCAGTCGCTCTATGTGTCTCAAGTTAGCATTACCACTTTCAAATTTCAAAAGTTTAACTATTAGATTAATCGTCGAGAATTTGTCGTAAATTTGTCGTTCAACAAAAAAATTTGTCGCGCGACTATTTTAGAAAATAACTCCTGGTAATGCTAACTTGACTGTCAAGGGTTATTTTTAAAAAAGTTAGCGCGACAATTTTTTTAGTTGCACGACAAAATAAACTGAAATTATTAAAATACACATTATTGAAATTATTTGCGTTATCCTTTTTTTAAATTCGATTAGATTTGATCCTTTTTCTAGGGTGCTAATCCTTACTTGACCGAAAAAAATAGTTTTTTGGGGTTATTTAAAAAAAAAAATTCGCGACAAATTTTTTAGTTGCATAAGTTATTTATGAAAAAAAGCGACAATTATTTCCATTATCCTTTTTAATTTTCTATTACATTTAAACCTTTTTCTGGGGTGGTAGTACTAACTAACAAGTTATTTTCTAAAATAGTCGCGCCACAATTTTTGTAGTTGCACGACAAATTCACGACAGTTAATCCAATAGTTAAACTTTTGAAATTTGAAAGTGGTAATGCAAACTTGACACACATCACTCACACAACTTCGTTGCTTGATGACTTTAGGTTAGGTTTCTGCAACTGTCCACTTTACGGTTTATTTTCTTTTGGCAGTTAGATTTAGATTAGATTAGATTAGATATATCTTTATTTTGACTTACAAAAAATAATAAACTTACATACAATTTTTATAAAGAGAATTAAAGCATGGCATATTAGCCGTCTGCCGATATGCAGTTAGTTCTGCTCAGCCTGAGCCAATATCTATTTTTTTTATAAAATTACCTACCTACCCTTTAGACACTACCAAGCTCAGATATCAGATTAAATGTGTTCAACTCTCGAAATTCATACTTACCAGTTGATTTTGGTTAAATTCTGAATATTTTTTGAAGATCGTTATGTGTCCATATTATTAATTTCTTACCAAACAGCACTCCAGTTTCTTGGAATTAGACTTGTAAAACTATTAATTAACTTTCTATATACCTAGAAAAACATTAAACTCATTCATATAGTTTCATTTAAAAATAATAAACCAAAGTTTACCTAACCTTTTCATAAAAGTTGTGAAATTTATTATCTAATCACAGGTTTATCTTTGAAAATAAAAAAAACTCAATTGCACATAAAACTAAAATTAAATTGATAACAATAATCAATCTACAACTTTCTAGGTGCCATTCTTCATTTTTATAATGCCGACCATCCCACCTCGTTTATTAATTTTCAACCTTTATCTATAGATTTGTGGTAATCTAGGTAGGTACCTAACAAATGCCGTTGCACAATATAAAATGCATTACCTACGCTTAAGCTTTACGTTTTAATAAGTAATAAAAAAAATGAAAATACCGAAAGAGGTAAAAAAAAAAAACTGAAATTAAATGCACATGCGTCCATAAATCAATTTTCTGACGTGACCTACCCGCAAGCTAACGATGCCATCATATTGTCCATAAATCGGACAGTTCCTCTTTTTTTTGTTTTTTTTATAACTCTTGCTTGTTTCTCATTGCACACACTGATTTCATTCTATCTGCATTCTCTCATAAAAATATAAACGTGACACTAATGACATTGTCTTAACGTCAAAATGACTGCGGTGAGTTAATGACATGTCAGTTTAAGCCATCATGGCCAAAGTCATGGATAGTTAGTTACACTCACTGCGCTGGCGATGTTTTTGGCTTTTTTTTTTTAAAGTCGGCTTTATATAAAAAATGATACTTCATTAAGTGGTCGAGTAATGACAGTTTGTATAAACAGTTACTTTTTTTCGATTTAAAAAGCTGGCTTTTATTTCGACACTAAAAATAAACGGCATTACTGCAATTTTTAATTTAAGCACACAAGTTGCCATAAAAGTCGTGATTCATCATCATTACTATAGCAGTTTCATTGATGACGAAATTTCGTCAAAAATATAAAATTGAATTGTCTCCGTAATAACAGCTGACATGTTGACGAAGGATTCCCATGTAGATGCTGGTGATCTCCGGCGGAAGCGTGTGAAGTTTGTCTATATCTCAGGCAAATCTAAATTTAGCTGAATTTATTAGTTTTACTGTACCTATGTTTTCAGTTGGTGCCTTCCTATTCTATGTTTTTTTTTTTTTTTTCTTTTTCTGTATTAGTTTCATTAAAGTAAAAAGTAAATTAGGTTAATGAGCATGTAGACAGTGATATACATATTAATGTACGTTAGTGGCAGCGCATCAGCAATAAGCAGCACTTGTTAAAATAAATCTAGAGCGAGATGATGGTTTGCTGAACTGCAATCATTTCGTAATTATTGTTAATTTACCGCTGAGATTGTTGAAAAATTGAGAGAGCGAAGTGAAATTACCAACATTAATGTAGATATTTTGAATCTTTTAATAAATCTAAAATTGTTTGGAATTTTATTTTAATAGAAACTAGATCATGGTCGATAGTGTAAAAAGTTTTTGGATTGATGGTTTGGTGAAAATACAACACCGATCGATTATAATGATTGGAAAAGGTGTTTTAAGTAGGTGATCTTGAATAATAATAAACAGTTCTAGAGTCTTAATTAAGGGTTCTAGAGAAATATTTCTGCAAAGGTGACAATCCTCCCATGACCATACAAGGCCAGAACAAAAGCCTGTAGAAGTAGATACAAAATCAGTGTTGAGAATATGAAAAGAACACTTTTTTGTACTGCCAAACGTAGAAAATAATTGCTGGGAAGAACACGCTATTTAACTTGGACTAAAATGACCAGAAATGTATTCTCTGCGACCGAATGTTGCTACTTGTTTAAGTTTTATTTTATCTTTTATTGCTTATAATTATTACGATAACTACTGTACAAACAGAGATAGCGTTCCTTCAATAATTCTGAAAAAAATGTAGTTACATTTTAGTTTCTTCTCTCAAAATTCTTTTCGAGTTCCTTTATTCCGGAAAGGTCAAAAAGGTCAAAATGGTTCAAAATGGCTAATAAATCAGGTATTATGAATTTTTCTATCTCTCATGTATTTAAAAGTTGTTTGAGCACTTGGTCAGTAATGACAATGGAGTATTAGGTTTTTTTTTTTGCAAAAAAAAAAATGTATGTCTAATCTCAACAACAATTCTTGCAGAGGGCTTACTAGGGCACGGTGTGGGCTGACGAACCTACTCACTTGTGATCTAATGGTCTTATCTACTAAGAATGAGTTTTGACAACAGCATCAGAACATTTTATTACCTATTCCGGATGTCCTTCAAGTAAGCACTACCACTTTGAAATTTGAAAAAATAAACATTTGGGTTATTTTTCGGTCGTGAGTTTGAAGTAAATTTTCGTGAAACTAAAAAATTTGCTGCGCTAATTTTTTTGTTGAAATAATCTTTGATAGTGCTAACTTAACTTAACAGTCAAGTGAGCATTATCACCCCTGAAAAGGATCAACTTAATCGAAATTTAAAAAGGACAAAGAAAATAATCGTCGCAAATACGGCATGCAACTAAAAAAAAATATTGTGCATTTTTTTTTAAATAATCCCGGAATATATTTGGCAGTCAAGTAAACCCTACCACCCCAGTAAGAGGATCAAATCTAATCAAAAATTAAAAAAAGGATAAAATGTTTGTTTTTTTTTGTCGTGCAGCTAAAAAATTGTTGTGCAATTTTTTTTTTATAACGCCTAGTAGTGCGACTTGACAGTCAAGTAAGCACTACACCACCCAAAAAAAAACTGATCAAATGCAAACGAAAATTAGATAGAACAACAGAATAATTGTCGTTTTTTTGTCATAAATACGTCATGCAACTTAAAAAAAATTGTAACGCTGTTATTTTTAATTCCTTGACAGTCAAGACATTAGACACATGGATTTTACTTTAAAGTGGAATTATGTAATTGTTCTTTTGTATCCGAACGTATTTTTAATCGGCATTCTAAACCTTCGAATAACGTTAGGTACCTGACATAAAAAAATTATGGAAAAAGTTTTTTTTTTCGAAAACGGCGCTTACGATTTCAACAAAGTTTTGTAAGAGTAATGAAGTGGAAATGAAACTACCTACCTGCCATATAACGGTTATTTTTTTTTAATTTTCCAATTTCTCGATAACCGCTGCAGCGATTAAAAAAAAAAAATTAAACTGAAATTGGTTTTTTTTTTATTAAAAAAGTTTGTTAAGTTTTAAATAATTTTTCTAACACTTTTATTTTTACTCATTACTTAGAAAATTTATTGACGGATTTTTATAAAACTTATTTTTAAGATATACAATATTTAGTTCTCAAAACATGGATATAGCTTTCGAAAAATTATTTAAAAAAAAAATCGGTTATTTTTAAAACTCCTCCGAAGATTTTGAAACTTTATTTTTTTCCATATTTTCATATTTACCAAAGAATTTTTTTTTCGACTTTGATTTCGATTTTAATCGTTATTAGATATAGGTTTAGCCACTAATAAAATTTCATATATTTTTTCGTTTATTTTTTGCTAAGCTCTCAGTATACTTGATACCCGAGCAATTTTGTGTTACCAGTTATGCACTTTTTTTATTTTCGGTTGCATTTGATTATTTCTGTGGAGTGGTTGACTATTTTTGGAGAATTATGTTTTTATTGCGACACGACAAAAAGGGACAAAAATATTGACGTTATCATTGTTGTTATTGTTCTATTCGTACTTGAATGTCAGTTGTATTACTTGACCAGTCTTTATTCCGTCAATTTTCATTGTTATCATTTTTATATTTCGTTTGCATTTGGTCTTTTCAGGGTAAATATGGCTAATTGCTACCTAATTAGACTCCCAAATTAGCAAGACGGGCTAATTTGGAAATTTCAAAGTCGTAATGCAAACTTGAAGTCAATTGCGTCCAATTATTTTTAAAGGTACTTTCTATTAATGATTAACTAACTTCGCAACAATAAAATTCTTGTTTTAGCTGAAGACATTAAGATTTTTAAAGATTTTTAACTCTGCCGATGGTTGAGTGAATCTGCAAGACGACACAGACAGTTTTTTTTATTTTGTACAGCAAGAATGTTTTAAATCTCAATCTGAATCCAGAGTGGAATGCCAAATTTTAAATTTTAATACTATAGGTATATTTCGCAACATATACCTTCATTGTGTGGAGATAAATTATTTCGTTTAAAAAAGTAATTTGGATGTAATTTTGTTAAAAGATTATCCCTTTGCCTTATTTAAATCTTTTTCATTCCATTGCGTATTTGACAAAGAAAGAAATTTGTATAATTGCCATGTTTTATTCGATGATGATTCTAAGCTTGAATAGAGGCAATTCAATGGTTCATTATGCATTAAAAGGTATTTCTTTGGTAGATTCTTATTTAACATTCATCCTTTTGAACACCGATTCCGATTCGACTTATCAATATTCAAAATCATGTGGAAAACGATATTGTTTTAATACGGTTTACTTTTACTATAACAACTAACACCAGCTTAAAGCGATGAAACATAAAATTGAAATTTGTTGAAATTTGTTTTAAAGCTCCGTTTGGAAAAATGTAGCCAAAACGCAATCCCACAGGACCAAAGCGTTGATTATATACAGAGTACGAGTAAGCAATAACTTAAAAACGCTTATAGGGTTTTCCTGTTTCAGTTGATGAAAACTCAACACTATAAACTCATTTACCGATCAATTAATTTCAAGTTCGTAGAAACTTTTTTAAAAAAAAGGTTGCAAAATTGTTTGAGTTTCATTCCACATTTCCTCTAAATTTCCCATTGCAAAGTAAAAGAGCAACTGTGCACATTTGGCCCATACGACTATGACCGTGTCGACCATAGACCGACAACGACAACGACACGGAGATGACGATTGCAAAGCAGGAAATGCGGAATTGAAAATGAATTGCTACCAATTTTGGATTGAATAGAAAAGATTCACGAACGACGAGACGTGATGGCCTATTTTGGTGCTTCATGACAATATGACGACAAATTCAATTAAGGGCCCTAAGGGCGATAGTGTCGCATTCACATTTAACTATTTTTCCTTTCTTTTCGATGCAGAGAAAGAGAAACAGAAAGAAGGTGATCAAAAGAAGTTGCAGATGTCATAAATGCCAAAGGTGTCTTACCATAGAATGGCAATGGTGGTCGAAAATATTTTTTTTTTTTGTATCCAATTAAAGGTTTACCTTTAATTGTATTTAGTTGTTGTTTAGATATGCACATGTGCATATCTACATATATATGTACTTATCTATGAAATATTTTTAGGATGTCTAGTTACGTGCTTTCCTTTTATCCATTCTCTTTTTTTATAGTTTGTTTTATTATAATTGTTTGCCGAAAGTGAAAAATGTCATTTCGATTAAATTGTGTAGATATGTGTGTTGTTTGGCTGCAAATTGATTCGAAAGGTGTGTCTAGTCATTTTTTATATGTATAATTAAATATTTAATAGTTATTTGGTAAATTTGTTATTATAGTCTGGCTCTGGACTTGACTTGGGGCAGGTATGGTAAATGTATGGACTTCCAATTGGAACTTCCGCATCCAAAGGTAGTGCAGACAATTAAAACTGCGAAGCTTAATGTTTGAACGGATAAGGTATTGTTAATTGCTATATCAATAAAATGAAAATGTGTTTATTGTATGCAGCCTTTATTTTTGTAAAGAACTTTTTGTTAACAGAGTTTGATTTTGTCTGACAAGTAGCTATACTTTTCTATTTTTGAATCGGATCTTAAAATAATTTTTTTTTTGACCCACAGATATTCATGATATAAAATCCACAATTATTTCCGTTATGCTTTTAATATTTTGATTGCATTTGATTTTTTTTGTGGAATGGAGGGGCCTACTAGGCTTCAAAATGAATGTCCGTCAAGTTAGCACTAGGTAACACTTTAAAATTTCAAAAGCTTACCAATTGGGTTAATTGTAGTGAATTTGTCGTGCAGCTGAAAATTTTTTTTTTTAAATAACCCCGAAAACCTAATTTATTAGTCAAGTAAGACTTAACACTCAAGAAAAAGGATCATATCTTATTAGTTATAAACAAAAATTCTGCAACATTTTTTTTAGTTGCATGACGTATTCACGACAAAAAACGGACAAATATTTTAGTTATCCTTTTTAATTTTCGATTACATTTAATCCTTTTTCTGGGGTGGTAGTGCTTACTTGACTTGAAGTTATTATTTCCCCTTCGAAATTAATTTAATCCCGCGATTAATTTTAAAATTACCCTTGTAATTTTCAAAATTAATCGAGCGACAAATTTTTTTAGTTGCAGGACAAATTTACAACGAATTCACGACAGTTATTCCAATCGTTGAACTTTTAAAATTTCAATTTGTGCGAACTTGACGGACATGTTAAATCAGAATGACGGGCTTATTAAAATAATTAAGAAAAAAGGTGCGACTAGTTTTTTAGTTGCTCAATGCATTTACGACAAATAGCCATGTTTATTTCCATTATAATTTTTAATTTTCAGAAACATTTGATTCTTTCTGTGCGCTTTAGTGCTAACTTTGTCTTTTTTTTTTTTTTTTGTCGCACGACATAAAAATATGTCGTGCGACATAAATGCAAATTAATTATGAGTAGATAAATATACCTATGTATTTCCATTATCTTTACACAGTTAGTGCTAATGTGGCATTTTTTTACTTTTTTAAATTTCACGGCGCGGCGAATTCACGATAAAAAGAGAGTTTATTGTCATTACATTGTTTTTTTACATTTTCGGTTGTACGTATGATTGTTTCTTTAGGGTGTTAGTGCTCACTTGAATTATTTTTTAGGTACCTATGTTATTATCCTCTTGATAAATCACTAGCGTTTGATCTTTTTTCTGGGCTTGAAGGGCTAACAACACATTTTTTAGCCGCACGAAATATTTCCGATGGATGTTTTTATACTACGGTTATATGCTTTTAAAATTTTAAAAGTGGTAAAATCTACCTTAATGTACATAAGATTATTGATATAATACCTTCCAACATATATTCCTATTTTCTTCACCAATTGTCTGTCTAGATCCTACGTTTTAGCGTCCAATACTCGCTCATTGATCTCATGGACAAATATAGCTGGATGTCAGTTCAATTTTTAATCTTTAAAAAATGCATAAAAAATCATTTCAATCATGTGATCCCATAAATTGTATAATGTTGAAGCTATAAAACACATAAAATAGTCATTTACAAATCATTTAAGATTAAAATTAAATTAACAAAATCATTTTTCTCCCACGCTGCACTACGATTTCCTGTCGATATCAAATCAAATGCATTTACAAAAGAAACTATAAAATCGTAAAAAAAAAACTAGGGCAACTGGTACCAACAAAGTGATAAAACATTTATACTTGCCGGTCGTACCGATTCTGACAAAACCAAAAAGCTATGATGTTTTAATCGAAGTTATTTAATAGAATTTTTTTTTTGATAAGTATACGTTATTTGAAAAAGTACACTTATAGAACTTTTATGATAACTAGAAAAATGCACTTACAGGGTGGTCTAAAATGTATCAGCAGAGCGAAACTTTTGCAAATTATCTGTTTTGTTTTGATATTTGTTAAATAACCAGTAGCGGAAATTGATCAGCAAACTTTTGAATACTCGTCAAGATTGGGAAATAATTGTGACAAAAATCTCACGGAATAATTCATCAGTGATTTTTCCAGAATAACAGTTTTAACTTCGGTTTAGATGTCAAACTATGTTGTTTCATTAGAAACGATTAAAATAGTGTTCAATCCTATTAGGCTGCTCGTCGTTGTGTAAGCGCTGGAATAGCATGTAGCAGAAAAGCTGTTATTTCACTTTCCGAAAGTGAAATAGTGCTGATTTTAAAAGTTCGACTATATTTCGGTTTCAAAAACTTTTTTTTCACTTTCTTACAGGTTAATTTAAAGATTAAAAAAAAAATGTTATATGAAAATATGTCGTTGCATTTCAAAGATGTTCTTGGGCCACCCTGTACTTTCAAATTCCTTTTCAAATACAAATACAATTGTTTTAACGTATCTTTATATAAAATGAGCTTTTAATTTGATTGCAAGTGGTAAAGTGGGGGTTGTAACGGGGATTTTTCTATTAAATAATATAATGCAAAACATTCTTAGGAATGTGGTTCCTGAGTTGATAGTAAAATAGAAGTGTCAACTACAACGTCTTAGATAACAAAACAATGTTAATTATAAAGTTGAGTTTTATTAACAAAGAATGTTATAGAAACAAAATGTAAAACTTAAAAAAACACACTTGAAACTGATATCGTAGGTAAATTCTTCATGTATGTTCTCTGTATACAGTGGTGGCGTGATTTTAAAGACAAATTCTATTTAAGAAGTTTTATTGTATGTTTCCTTGGAAATTATTGGGCAGTCCGAGGACATCAGTCGTCTGCACATATAATCAGTCATCATTGATTTTTCGTCAAACAAATGCACGCATTCAGACTTATTTTTACAAATACTATATTACAGATTGATGCCAAATGACTGACCGTGTAAAGGTCACTTAAGGCAGATGTCGATTTACACTAGACACGGCTGGATGAAAAAACTTTTGATACTCTGTGTAGAAACTGCGTGGAACGAAAAAAAAAGACTGATTTATCGGTTAGCAGAGCTGTAAAAGAATGCAGTATTTTGGTACTGCATGACGTAAAGTCCCAGGCTTTTAACTTATTTTTCGGAATGCATTCCCATTCCTTATACCAGTACTTTAACTTACAAAATAATAGTTAATTTTTGAAGTTTTTACTAAAATAATCGTTTAGAGCAGTCAAAAGAATTAGAGTCAATAGAATGCAGTAGGTAATTTTGACTGCTTGAATTCTTAAAAGTCTTTTACATTATTTTGATTGGTTGAAGTTTTTTTTACTGCTTGAAGTCAATTTACTATTATTATTATTATCAAATTCAAGTTCTTATGGCCAGTTTCTCCAAACACTCTTAAATATTTATTGGGTTGGTAAATCTTAGAATGACATTTTTCAATTTCACCAACCATTTTCATTTTTAAAAGGGCCAATAAACTAAAGTCCCATTTTGTTCCAAATAAAATTTAAAGGCGTCTTAAAAATGCAAGACAAAGAAAACGTTGAAATTTTTCGATTGATATGCTCTCCTCTCGCTTGCTCTAATGAAAGAGAGCCATGAGTGGTGAATAAAAATCCGGGGTCGGCATCAAGTTTCCTCATTTTTAAAAATTCACCTCCTTATGTTGGTGCAAACCATTTTAAGCTAAAATGCCAATAAATTTTATAACTCCGTTAACTAAAATGCTTTAAAGTGTATTTTGGTGAAACTGGGCATTAGTATAGTAAAAAGACTTTAAAAAATCAAAAGACTTCAAGCAGTCAAAATAATGTACAAGACTTTTAAAAGACTTGAAAGAATTCTTGTTAAATCTGACATTACTGATTTCATCTAGCGTCTAATGTTCATTTGACTTGATCTCGTCTTGCCATTACGATGCAATGCAACAACATTTGTGTTGTTCGTGTTATTTACTTTAACACAAGCAGTTAAAAGTACTGCATTCTTTTTACTTTTGTATTTTGGCTTTTCTAAATGATTATTTGAGTAAAGACTTCAAATTTAACTGGGACTTTTTTAATTAAGTCGAAGTACTCAGATGAAGTTAAAGTACTTAAAAATAAGTCTTTTAATTCAATTTTCAATACCGAAATGATTGCATTCTTTTACAGCTCTGCCATCAAGGGTTGTTTTATAAAAAAAATTGCACGACAAATTCACGACAAAAAAACTGAAATGATTTGCGTTATCCTTTTTTGTTTTCGATTAGATTTGATCCTTTTTTTCAAATTGGTTTTCCTTACAAGAAGGGAACGTAAGTACTCCACTTTTTTGTGGAAACTTATAGTACACATTTCGAAACATGAAGTGAAAACTAATTTACAACAACAATATTTAAACGAAGAACTTAAAATTACAGCTAGTTATCAGACCATTTTAACTTTAGCTTTATAGAGTAGGTAGCTTATTTTGATGACATCAGTCGAAAATCGAGCGATTTTCTTTTTTTATTTTCAGAATCTCGTAAACTTAATTTTGAGATGAACTTCTTTGAATTTTGTAATCAAAGATTCAAAGCGTCAGTCTTTTCTAAATTAAGTTTACAAGAAAATATAAGAACTAAAACCACAATGTTTTGAGAATTGAATTCCCACCATGAATGGGCACTAAATGCACTTTACTAAAGTGGATTCAAGACCCTCGGTGGAATTGGTTCCCGGCAACTTGGTTCCCTGGACAGTTTCTTCGCACAGCTCATCAAATTACGCAAGATGCGTTTCAATGACGATTAAACGTGATTGAACACTATTTAACTGGACGTTAACTATTATCGTAAAGAATAATGCTTTCATGGCGAAAAAAACTGTCTCATGGAATAATCAATGTTTACTGTTCTGAGTTTTCTGCGGAAATAACTAAATAAAACGGTAGGTACCTAAAGCTGTTCCCTCTCAATATGATAAACGGAAATCGTTTAAAGTTCCGAAAAATGTAAATCTAAAAAAAATGTAAGAGCAGATTTTTCAAAAAGATTAATCGTCTTAGTAGAAAGCTTAACACTTGAACATTACCTTAATAAGTTCAACAACCCAACAACCAACCTTCCACACTAAATTATGCAAAAAAAAAAAAAATACAATCACTCTTCATGATAAATGACTGTCTGGCATTCAGGGTCAAAATAGTTAAATACCCAATAATTTGTATAAAAGAACAGCTGAAACCGTTAAATAAATTGCTACTTTCCAACATCACCTGGGCTGTGAATTTACGGACTCTTTAACCCAAAATTGAAGTAGACCTTCTTTCATTGGTCGAGCTGATATAATTTTTGCTAAAAAGAAACAAAAGATACCACAAAAAAGAAAAAAATACTATAGTATCTCATTGTTTTTTTTCTTTTTTTTTTTTTTATTATCTGCGCCAGAAACAAATAGAAAAAAACACAACTGAATTTATCTAACATCGTGTAACGCACAAGATATACGGATACAATATGATAGCGCAGCAAAGTCAAAATGTAAACGACCTTAGAGATAAACAACAACCGACCAACAGATGATGAGACTTCAATGAAAGAATAGACGAGAGATAATAAAAATGGAAATACAAAAAATGCACTACAGTACAACTTCACACGTAATAAATCATCAGCTGGGTATCTATGGAGGAACAACGTAGGTATAGATACCTAAAAGATGTATCTTTAGGGCTAGATATAGGTATTATGAAGAAACGCAAGTATCTATAGATACTTTTTTTTTTGTTTGCCTTGTTTAGGAGTTCACAGTCTGGTTTCTTATTTTTTTTTTTTTTCATTTTCGCTGAAGGTATAATAGCTATGCCGACGTCTTCGTCGTTGTCGTCTTCGTCTTCATTGTCAAATAGAAGAAGCATCAGAAGCTAAACATTTTCTTTTTCTCCACTCCAATGCCAGTTTACACTTCACTTGCTGCATGAGACCTACTTTATGTGCAGCGCAACATTCATGCGCTGATAAACTCAGCAAACAGGAGCCAAGTGCAGAATACCATCAGCAAGCAATACACATAATTCTGTATTCTGAAGACTGGGTTTAGGTTTTAGAAATCGGAATCGGAATTGAAATGATTAAAGTGAAGTAGTATAAAAACGGATTATAAAGCCAGCGAAGCTGGGTCTTGCATGGGGGGCAGAAGTCGAGTGAAAAGATATACATGTATAGAAAAGTACAAACGAGTTCAATAAACGCTCTAATCACACCAGAACGATGAAAGAAAAGTATGGGTACTTAGAGCAACAAGGGCAAACAGTCATCGTCAAATCTAGGCACTTCATACTTTTATGCTCTATTACAAAAGGGGAATTTCATTAGGTTTTTTAGTGTAGGGAGGAAGTTTTAAGTGCTAATGACAAAAGTAGTTGTTATAATATCAGTCTTAAATATAATGCTAAATAGTATCTGATAATATGACAAATATTTGGTGAATATACGAAATGTGTCGTCCGATAGAAGTTTAAAGAATTGTGTGTTCTTCTTGATAATATCCCTCATCTGTAGCTTTTCTTTGACAATAACCTGTTCGTTTTAGCTTCATTATTCCCTTTCCCAACTGATTTTTCCATATTGGAAGAGTGGTATGCTGTCCACAGTAAGTAACCGCCGAACATTTTGGACACCTTTCTATACGACATACGTTCGACGTCAACTAATTTTCGCATTATAGTTCGATTATAGTTCGATGATCAGCAAGAATCATATAGTGGAGCTTTTACACCACTTAACAATAACCAACGAATAATTACGGATCGATACTGCGCTTTTTCAATTAAATATGAAGAAATACAAAACATCTGTTATACAACTTGATTCCAAATAAAAACACTAATTAACATTTGACAGATGACAATACGAAATAAATGTAAAATTCTCTCAGCAACGCCATCTGTCGTCAAACACGGGGGTACTTTTTGAAATACTCATATTTGTGATAGATTAAATCGAATAAAATTGAACAGATTGTATATAAGAACTTAAAAGTCCCTTGTTATAGGAACATCAGAAGTATAATTAGTCCTAATTCCTAAATGCTTAATAGAAGATTTAAGAAAAGAAAGCGGTTGAAAATTTTGTGTATCACCTTCAAGCTGAGAGAACGTAGCGATAGTTTAAACCAGACTGAAATGAATATCAATAGCGGCTGCGCTCTGTAAATTGTTATACCGCTGCATAAATTAAGGACCAACAATATTAAAAATTGCTGTTGAATAAGAGATTAGGTACCTACAATATTGGTTACGGATTTCTTACACAAGCGACGACTAACTACAGTAATGTGACAAACAGTTATTTTATTTTTTTCTGACTGCGCCAATTTTTAATTTTTAAAAATCTGCCTCTAACTGCAAAAGTTCTAAGATCAAAAAACCATTGCAAAATCAGGGACAAACAAAAAACTAAAGATTCGAAAAGAAAAATGGTTCTTGTGGATTAAGTATTATTGTTCAATTTAATTGATTGAAGTAAGGAACGATGATGCCGCCAGCCAAAAATGCACACACCAAAATCCAGAAAAAGGATGTATTGCATTTTGGTGGATTATGATCGTCCTAACTTATACAATTTTCCTTGAGACTCGTCGCTGCAATTGATATTATTTCGACTTAAATTAGGTTCAACTTTCTCTAACGTGTTATAGAACGCTCAAACCTTCCATCTTTATTAAACAAGACAGAGTCAATTTTACAGATATAGCTTTAACCATATGGCCGCAATCACTTGTCATAGTTAGGTAATCCTTATTGGAAAAATCTTTGTATTAAAAAAAAATAGATACCAGACAACAAAAAGATAGAATTTTTTTATTCGTCCGTATCTACTCATTTCATCGCGCTGAATAAAAGAACCTCTAATTTATAATTCTGATGAAAAAATGTTTTATCTACCATCATGATGTGGTGAAATTCATCTATATCTTGTATGATAATGTTGTTGAAAGTAATGTGCTCTAGTAATTTCAACTGGTTCTCCTTGTATTTTCGTAAACTATATATACGAGTAATATCTTCTAGGTTTCTGTCAATTTTTACGAAAGACTTTGCACATCCGGAGCAAAATAACCTCCGGCTCTGCTATTAAAACTGTCTGTCCCGCATGCAACAGCAGTGGTTGTTTGTTGTTAAAGTATAAGATACTCGCAAATTGGCGAGAATATTACACCGGAAATTGTTGGATTATGCCCCCATATGTTGCACTATACACTTAAACAGCTAACATTATGGTTATGTATCTATAAGTATCTATAGGTTTAATGTGTTTTTTTGTAAAGCAATCACACACCTTGTCAAGTATGAATATATGTAAGTTCATATGCATAAAATGTTATGTATGTATTATAGTCAATCACTTTCATCACACTTACCCTCGTGTGAATTTGCAAAATAATTCTTTTGCATTATACAATATTATGTTGGCACGACTGTTTTTTTAAATACGTTCTTGCTGTCATTTGAAAGAAATTGTTTATTTTATTTTTTTAAATTAATTTTTCATATTGCATTTCTTTGTTAAGCATAGATTGATGGACATTTTGTCATTATTTGATGTTTGTCTATTGTCTGTTAGAAGAGAAATGTGACATTTTGCAAAGGGTGTAGCTTTTGAAATTGAAATGGAATTGATTAGGTTTTTTTTTTTTGTATTGCTGCATTTTTGCATTGAATAGCGATGTAGGAAGGTAATAAATAAAAACTAAAAAGAATGAATGCTGACACTTCGCAGTTGCTAATGCAAATGAAGAGTGGAGGTTTTTCTTTTGAAAGACACAATTTTATGAATAACTTTTTAGAATTGTTAATAATCCAGAACTAGAAAAATACCCACTTGTAGGTTTTAAGCAACAAAATAACGGTACCTACTTATGTGTTATTTTTTTAATTTGTCGGTGTCTTCAAATGGTTAGGTATATCTTTTGATAAAAGCTATTCAGAAATAAGTTTGATACACAAAATTAATAAGAATTTAAAAATTAATATAAAATATTTTACCAAACAAAAAAACAACAAATACTCAAAAAGTCTATAAAAAAATTTAAATGGATTACTTCTCTTAGTTAAAAAAAAATTATTTAAAATTTTCATATTACCAAGAAATTATTCCTTAAGAAACCCCTATTTTTAGAACTACTAAAAAAAATACAAAAAAAAAATGCACTATTACCTATAGTATTAGAAATTATTATTACTTTAGAGAACCCTGTTTTTTTTTTCAATACCCAAAAAAAAATAAGCACAAGCCACCCAAACTGATTAAATTACGAAGTATAAAATTGTATGTAAAACTCCGAAATCATAAATGTTCGTTAAAAAAGTAGTTTAAAAAAAAAATCAAAAAATTTTTTTTTTAGTTAGTCTTTTTTTTGTCAATGTTGACTTTAAATTTTATTTATTTAACGAAATTTTATAGCACAAGCTTGAAAAAATGCTTGAAAAAATGCTCAAATCACGTAGAAATAAAATGGGCACAAAATAAAAAAAAATTTAATCAATTCCTCTAATTATTGAAAAAAAAATATTTAAAAAAAAAAATAATCAAAAATTACACTTTTTTTAATTTTGGACCGAAAATATAAGTAATAGTTTATCGACATTATATAAAATAAGATTATATTTAAAACTAAGCAAAATTTAATTCAACGTTATTAAAAATGCTTTTCAAGTTTGTGGAATGAACCAAGTATAATTTTTAGGTTTTTTTTTTATTAAAAAATAAGTCTTTTTTTCAGAACTGCTCACAGCACAATTTGCACTCAAATGACGCAGAATAAAATTGTGTGCCAAATTGCATAACACTTTTTCATTCAGTTCTTCTAAGTGTTGCCTAAAAAAATAAAAAAAAATTGAAAACAAAAATTGCACTTTTTTAACTTTGATAAATTGTTTTACCAATTTATCGGTATTATATAAATAAAAATTACATGCCTAACATTGCCGATCTTATTCCTTTCCAAATAAATAGTTTTGTACCTAATGTACCGCTATTTTTTTAATTTTTTTTCCTTATTAAAATTATAGGTGGCAACTCTGATTGTAGGGAATGCTCAACACTAAGAGGTGGGAACTTTTGCTTAAATGATCTTCACAATTAGCTCTACAATATGGTTCATATTAAAATTATTTTGGACAAAATTCCTGGGCTATTGAACAAAATACAAATTTTGCAAACCCACCCTACGTCAGGATGATTCATCTTAAAGAATGAGCCTATTAGCTTGTACTCTCAACGTTAGCCACCGTATCAACCTACTAACCCCAGTCTATGTGAATATCTGATAAAAGTTCAGTTCATTCAAAACTCGTTTTTCTTGTGCTGGTTTTTTTTTCACAACCCCGACTTTGAACCACTTTTATGTTATTATTTGTATCTCTTAACTCGTTTATAGAAATTAAATATTTAATTTTTTTTTTATTTTTTCATTCTAGGTATTCATTCCAAACACAATGATGATAACTTCAAGAAACCTTAAGAATTTAGCAGAATAATTGAGTAAAATACGAAGAACTGCAAGTCGTGAAGTTTTATGTGTGCGTGCGTATTTCATAAATAAATAAAAAAAAAAACATTAAAAACAACTTAAGCTTCAAAAAAATTAAAATTAAATAAAACATTCAAAATGTCGAGTCGACGTAATAAATTTCAGCTTTTTGTAGTCTTTCTATTTTTAAAGAAAACTCAAAAGTAAGAGTCGTATAAAATATCACTTACAAAAGGTCAAGAACTTGTGTCAAATATAATTAAAAATTGGGTTATTTTATATTTTGTGAAATAAAAAAAAAAACGCGCGTGTTACCTAACGTCGGTGTAGAAAACGCGTTTAGAAAAGTTTTAATCGGAACTTTTTTGTTTCGCATTTTCTTATCATCCGGATTTCGTTAGAGCGATTTTCCATAAGTTGTAAATTTTCTTGACGATACTTCCTGAGAAACTTAATTCCAGAACTCATTCATCATGGATCTTAGTTTGGAACGAGATGGATCCGCCCTTGGCAGCCTCTTTCAGCAGATTATCGGTGATATGAAGGTGAGTTTATTATTATTTCACGCTTGTTATTGTTTTGATTGAAAAGATATTAAAACCAGTTAAATAACAAGATACATTTATAAAAAAAAAAATTTATGACAGGTGTAAATGCGTGCTAATGGCATTTGCATCACAATATACCGAAAGCAAGGTGTGGAATGATCCGGTTTGTTTGACGTAGAAGTTTTTTTTTTTTTTTTTTTTTGTTGTGACCAGAATGTAAATAATTATCATCACTTTGATGATACTATCTGAATGGAATGAAAGTGTTAAGAAAAGACAACAAACTATATGATAATTATGTGGGCGTTTCATAATATAATAATCATTTAGCGCCTCGGAATTGATTGGAATTTGGTATTTTTGTGACTTAATGAAGTCTTTGTTTATCCAAAGTTTAATAGCAAAAAAAACCGGTGACATAAAAGGCAATTTTAATATTGTCGGATTATCTCTTTTTTTGTAATAAGGTAAGGATTTTAATGCCACTTAGCATTTAAATCACCAGTATAATAATGAAGATTAGGTATGATAAGTTCTTACTCAATACGAATGTGTCAATGTGTCTTTCAATGCATTTCATAATTTAAATAGGCGCCTTAATGATTATAATTTTATTTATGGTTTGTTTTGATTTTTCCTTAATAGATTTTCATTTTTTAAGCGAAAATCACAGAAGATAATCATCGGGTCGCGTTGACTTTCTTTCTTAATTAAAATAAAATGCTTGACTAAGTTGCACAAACTTATTCTTGTGGCATGGTGCTTATAAGCGCTTAACAAAAAATAAAATACACGCACGTTGTTAATGGACTCATTCGTGGAGATTAAAAGCAAGAGATAGTAACCAGAAGTACGAACAAAATCATTACGGAATTTTATGCTTCTTCTTTTCCGACGATGTTGCCCAGTAAAATTAGAGTTTTACTTAAAAAAAAAATCCTGACAAAGCTGGATTTAGCTGAAGACCTTAGTTTTAATTTCTTGAGCACATTCTAAAGAGTACCTATGATTTAGCCCTGAGCTAAATTGTTTAGGGGGTGGAGGGGGGTTTTAAGGTTTCCAAATTAGTCCCGTATCGTCCCGTCGATATCCACTTTTATTTGGAAAATATTCGCAACTTAAGGAAACTTTTACATGTTGTTTAGGGGTATACTATAATAGGAAGACCACTTAGTTTTTGACCTTGAGGAACCTATGCTAACTTGAGGAGAAGTGAAAATAGTACAATATAACAACAAAAATAACTTAAATAGTCTGGTATGTTACCAATCTTCCAACCTCTTTCCTTTGATATGTGTTACGAATTGTAGTCTATCAAATTAAGGTTAGGAGAAAATGGAGGCGGAACAAAACAGCATACTTAAAGGCGCTTTTAAAAATGTTAAATCTCCAAATGCGTTTGAAAAACAAACAAACATAACATCTCGACCTGTGTCGTCAGTGGTTGTGGAATGCGTTGTGCATACGACTTCGAAGACTGAGCAAATCTGATAATGCGTGGGCTCGAATCTTATGATGTGCATGTGAAAAAGTTTTTCATAATAAAATTGGATTAAAGCTCGGCATCACTAATAAGGAGACTGATGAAAGGAATTGGTTCTCCTTGAAATAGCTATATCTCCAGCCAAAAATGGAAAAACGAATAATAAAATTCGTAAAAACGAGTAAATAAAATTCGTTTAAAAATTGGTGGTAGCGCCTTTAAGTTGTTGTTGTTGTTCAAAACATTCAGTAAAAAACCACTATTTGACTCTTGTTTTTAGTTTTACGTTTATATTTCTTAAACTAAGCACATTTTGTGTACCATAAGGAGGTATAAAAAAGTTGTAATCCCAAGAATTTGATACAAAAATTTACGTGGGTTAAAATGAAAAAAATTTAAAAAAATTTTTAAAATTTTTCTTTAATTAAAGATGCTGAATGTCAAAATTTCAAGAACCTAATTTCTTGTTACAATTTGTTTCTTGTATTGACCAAACCTACTCGCTTTACTTTTTTTTTTACAAATCATGTTAATAACTCTGTATAAAGAATTATGTGTTATTTACCTGCTATTTTTAAAGCAGCTCCTATTAATAAATCGGCAATATTTCTGCTAACGAATTTTAAGGAAATTTAAAGCTCTTAAACTTAACAATGCAGATAGTACACAAAATACATTTAGTTTGAAAAATATAAGCGACAAACTGAAAACTTTTTTTTTTTTTTTTTTTTTTTATACTATTTTTGCCCACTTTTTTTTCGAAGCATCATTTCGTCGCTGTGCATACTTACTTCCACTAGCAGTCTTTATAGCTGAACAAGTCAACCTATCTACAAATCTTCTCATCTATCGGCAATTCAAACTCTGATTGATCTTTGCTAAGTGATGTTTTGTTTTAGATTTCAATCGACAAAATGTGTAATTAAATCTTAACTTAATGGTACAATCAAATAAATCAATTCTTATTTCATTCTTTAACCACCTCATACAAATGATTTATTTTTTTCACTATCTCACCAACGCCATCACCATTTAAGCAGCTTAACAAATAATTTAATAGCAATTCCAATAAAAAAAATACTTTATGAAGCCCCCCCAAAAAAAATAAAACCTCTTTCCATTTGAATTATTCTTCTCTGCACGCAACTACATTATGTTTTGTATTTTAAAAGCACCTCAACTCAACCACAACCACAATAAATGGTCCGAACCGAACCTGAGAAGACGCATTCGTGCTCATATACAATGTGACTTCTTCTTTTGTCGACCCCTTTTAAAGTGTTAGGTACAATAGTTTTTTTCGGGTGTCAAAAAAGATCTCGTAAAATACTTTTCATGACACCAATAAACAACATGTACCCTCCTCTGCCTTCCAAAAAAAAAAATTAGTTTCTGTTTGTGACATGAGATTTTTTGTTCCATAACTTTTTCATTTATAAAAGTCTTAAAAATTAAACAATAAAAACGAAACAGACTGGTTAGTCGGCGGGTAAAATAAGGTCATTTGCATCTTTCGGTGGCATGTCAAAGAAATTTCGACAGCAAAGAGGGAGGGAGAGTTTTTTAGGAGCTTAAGAAGCACATTCATTTGCACATTTTGTTGTATACTAAGCTTATAAGAAAAGGTGATGAAAAAGTCTTATCCACATTTCACATGTCAATAAGCTACTTTGTTAAACAGATTGGTTAAATGCAACGATTATAAACTTAAGAGACTTTTTTTGAATATCTAGCTGTCAGATAAACATAACATCCCCAAAAAAAACGAAGAATGACAGATGATACTCGCCTGACGTTTAAGAGTCTGTAGTGTCATTCAAATGAAATCGAGTATACATATTTGAAGATCTGAGGAACGTTTTATGATGGTGCATTAAGTGATTAAGTTCATTGTCTCATATAATTAGGTTGTCATTTTTATTGAAAATACAAAATATTGAAATTTTAAAGACAAGTTTTTTGGAATTCCTGATAATTTTGAAAGTCTTGATAGAATCTGTTTTTTAACTCGGTAAGGGAGAGTATGGGGAAATATTAAAGCTAAAAATCAAAAAAAAAAAAAAGACGAACCAAATGCTCAGGAGATGGCAAAGTTTTGCATTGATTATATAAACCTAAAATGTTACAACTTACCCCGACTGCGTGTTTAGTTGTAACATTTAGTTTAAATGTGAGTTTTTTTTGTCTTTGTTGTGTTTTACTTAGATTTTTGTTTAAAAAAGAATATCGGGGTCAGTTACCAGATACAACTTGTCCCACAAAAGTGACAGAACTTACTTAGGAAATGCTTGGTAACGGTAATCCCCGTTTACAGACCATCTCGTAGCCGCTTAACTGAAGATTTTGACGAAGTTTAATAATCCAATAGTTTCTATAAATATCTACTCCAAAAAGTTTCATTCCTGGTAAAAAAAAAATTTTTTCCAACATTTTTTTTTAAGATGGGAACACTTCTTCATGACTTAATTCTTGGGGCTTTCTGAAATTACGCCATATAGTCCAGTAAAATTAGCAGAAAAATGAACAAATATCTGCAAAAAAATCTGTAGTCCAGATTGTCGAGTCAAGATTTTGGTTTTGGAAAAAAAGGCCAACAACAATTTGTTTTTATTCCAAAAATTAAATTTTTGCCTTTTTCATAACTCAAAAAATGACTTAAAATTTATGTTAAAAGAAGACAAGATTTCTGGCATTTGCGCCAAACTTTTTGGGCGTTTTTTTCCTTCAGGAAAAAAAATTCAGATTATATTGTATGGAGATTTTCGGGCTTTTTTCCATTTATTTTTTTTTGTCGAAATTTCCTATGGCATAATTTCAGGAAGCCATCCATAGTCTGTTCACCAATTTAAGGCGTAAGTATAATTTTTCATCTATATTAACAGAAAGGCACACTGTCCAAATTTTGAAAGCTGTTTTTATCTTCCACTTGATTTTTTGATTTCTCAACTACCATATGCATTTATGCTGTTTTTATGATAAAGTTATTTTCCAGTTCTTTCGTTTCTGTAGTCAAGTTCATTGCAGATTATTCCACATATATTGTGTTATGCACATACTCCTCTATTACAAGTCTGTTGATGCTTTGATACCGAACATTGTATAGGAATCTATCAAAATATTGTATAACGTAATTTCCTCTAAAGCCACTGCTGGTTTGCATAACATGATTAATGTTTTAGAATTTGATGACATACATTGGTTACGTTGGACAGACTATAATTTTTTTTTTTTCTGAAAACAGGTAGGTACCACAAAAAACCATACCGTAACAACATCTTTCCATTGTTTAACTTTTCTTTTTTTTTCTTTGATCGCATTATATGAAAATTATTATGCAGGTAAATTAAATTCCTGCTGCTATTAGTTGATGCCACATAACATCATTACGACACTCTTAAAAAAAATACGTATTGTTTGCAAAAGTCACACGGACACTTTTGCTAAATCACAATAGCTTGAATTTGAGTATTCATATTGTTAGATTTATATCTTAAGATTTCTACTTCAATTCCTGTAAATAATAAACTAAAAATAATGATCTAGGTGCTAAGTATAAAGAATGAGAGGCTTTTCCTTCTATAGTGCTTGCTCTAAATCTTCTTGAAGATTACCCCTTCCTTGAGGAAAAATCTGAGTCTACTCAAAGACTCAGTTTAAAAGTCCTTGTTAACCTTTCAGCCTTTAAAAACCAAACCAAAATTTCAGAAGAACTTTATAAAATATTCTTGACACTTTAATATTCTCCCGAAGCAACACAAAGGTAAAAGTCTTTGTAATCTTTTGGCGAATATTTATATCAACAGTAACCTCACGAGAAGGTAAAGCAATTATTTTGTTCGTGTTTTACAAAGCCAATCCGTGTCGTGAAAAATTGGGTTTCTCCTTAATTCTATCTTCAGTAACACCTTGCGCTTGCACACGAAATTATGTTTGTCGTGTATATCGTATCTATATTTATATTTTCTTTTATACTTTATTGCTTTAAATTTGGAAAATCCTTCTGAAATCTTCTTAAAACCACACACCAAAACAATTTCACAGATTGGTTTTGTTGCCTATAAGAGAGTCTGAGACCGTATATAGGCGTCTCTTTATCCACGATCTACGGCAAGGTGTCAGGAAGTCGTTTGGTATATGAACAGGATTATTTTTGTCACATTTAGGTTTGTTTTTTTTGAAGCTTAATTTTTGTTTAATGTATTCACTTGATTTTAATCCGTTCATATATACCTACATACGTATTTATGAATTTATAACACAACTTTAGCTGTTAACAAAGCTTAAATATGCTCTTAACGGTTAATTAATAGGATTTTATATTCAATTAAAACAAAGAATTAGGAATAAATTTAATCTAGAATGCAGCTTATGGGCTAAACCCGCATAATTTACCTAAATAAACAAGCCTAATTAAGCGTTTAAGTCTTAACACTTTAATTATTGTAACTCGTTAAACAGAAAAAAACAACAATGCTGTCATAAATGATTTCCATAATTCACTCGTTCGTTATAATAAAAAGATGGTACCTTTTTTATTTAAATATGATAACAGAATCTATAAAAGTTCTAGATATAAATTAATAAGTGGGCTTGACACCTGCAGCCTGAACGGTTTTGGGCCGATTTTTTCAAACTTTGTACAAACTATTCTTAGAGAAATATCCCCAGACTTTATTTTGACCAAGGTAAAAAAATAACGGTACCTACCATATAAGTGTAACCGATAATTCCCTTTTACTCGGAAAAAAAATACTCAATTTCGATATAATTTTATATGAGTGATTTGTTGCCAACGCACGGTGATGTCATTCATCTAAAAAAAAATTCAGAATCAGCTTGTTAACGGTGCCTGCAATAGAACCGTTTCTAATTACACCGACTATCTTTTAAACGGCTGCAACGATTTTAACAAAATTTAATTTTCTAAAACTACTACTAATTTTTATTTTTTTTTTGGAAAAACCGATAATTAAAATTTTCTTGAAAAATTACTAAATTTTTATAAAATTTCATGTAATTGAATTTTTACCGACGGCGATGTTTGTAAATCTTTTTTTAATCATACATCTGTTTTCAAAATATTTCAAAATAAAAATTTTAAAAAAATTTTATTTTTCAAAAATCCTAAACTTAAATTACTTAAATAAAACATAAAATCAAAGATAGGTATTTTATTTGTAAAAGCTTTTATCTGAATAAGCTTTTGTAGATTTAAAAATTTTTTTTTGCATTTTTAACCCCCCTTAAAAAACTGCATTCAAACCTGAAGACCTACCAAACTTTTGTGTGATGATTCCTCATTGACTGTACTACTTGTTTTCTTGTCTTTTTTCTATACCTACTATACGAAATTCCAAATCGAAAAGTCAATCGATTGGTAGCCCTTTACATATACCTAATATTGGTTTGCAATAACATACCATCTTTTTCCAAACTTATGCAAACAAAAACAAATATTAATTCCCCAGATGATACCATCATACATAAACAAAACCCTCCTATTCAATTTTGAAGCACCAACTAATTGAACTTCGGAGAAAATCTCCAAAATCAATATTCACCCAAGTTGGTAACCATATAAAAAGGCCAAAAGTGAAGGTAATATTATTTTCACTCACATATTACCAAGCTGAACCTCCCTAACCCCATCCAAATTAATTAAGAAATTTTCTTCCTTTGCAAACTTTACCATAATATAGTTCCCTAACAGAAAAGCACAACTCTTCTCCCATCTATAAGGGGGGAATTCACATTCGTCAGAGAATTCATTAGTATCAAATCATGTTTCGAAGACTTTCACCGAAACAAAAAAAAAAAAAAAAATGCTTCAAATACGCAGAAGAAGAAGAATGAAAAAAAAAATCAAATCCAAGGACTCATGTCGGTCCATAATAAGTTTCATCGTTATGGGAATCAGCACGACTTATATCGACTACGACCGACATGAAAAACGTGCCCGAACATACACACGACGGTCTTTAGGACTCGTAAAACATGGACTCATATATATTGTGAAGTGTAATAAATCCAGAAAAATGAGTAAAAATTTTAATTCCACTTTGGAAGTTTTTATGCAGAAAGTAAATAAAAATAACCCAGAGTTGAGTTAAGATTCCCGAAGGAATAAATACTTTGTACAAACAAACCGAACCACAGACAAGTAAAGTTGTAGATATAGTTCTTGAATTGTGGAGGAAAGGAAACTAATTGCCTGTTATCGATCTCTCTTCAAAGGCAAACTGCACCCAATCCGATTAGGTATTCGAAGGAGGTTCTCAAATTTTTTTTTTATTAAACTAAATGTCATCGCATCCGTCACAGTCACACCTCTCTTAAGTGCTTCACTATCACTATACACTTAGATACTTTATGCAGCTGTAAGATTTGAATGAGAAAGATTTTGCTTGAAAAAATGAGGGATAATATTCTCATTGTTGTGAATGGAAGTTGATAATGCTTCGTGTGTGCCGTGATATACTGCGTTTTACCTGAGTCTTCAAAGACAGCACCTGAAATATAGTTTCATATGTTGATACAATGTGTTGAGAATTTTAATTTTTTTTTTTATACAAGAGAAACAAAATGCTAGTATACAATCTAAGCGCATTATGAAATAATGATATTAATGCAAATACTGGAATAAACGCTTCCATAAATACAGAAAAACACAAAAGATAAACTATCTGGAGATTAATTTTGTGCGTAGGATGATAGAAAAGTTTAAAGATAAAACTTCTGGTAAATAAACACTCTTTTTCTTAATTCCAAGATATAAATTTGTATTTACTTAGTAAAAAGAACTTTCAGCGGATATGAGCTTATTCATGATCATGACAAATATTTGACCTTAGTAAATAAAACAAATGCTGCACTGTGGGGTCAAATGACTAGAATAGAGACCAACAATTTAAAAACTATTACATTTGTCAAATATCAATACGATAATAATTCATGTTTATCAACAAAATTGATCCATCGGAATTATAAGTGCTTTTTATCAATATGTTTGATAGACTGTGAGGTTGTCAAATATCAATACTAGAATTGATTTTTATCAACAAAATTGATCCATTTGTATTATAATTGTTAATTAGCAATTTTTTTAATAGACTGTGAGCGCCACTTAGATTTGAGATCTATTGTAAATAGTTCTATTGACCAGCTTGGTATTATGTTGTCAAAAATATTGCTATTTATCAAATTTTCAGTCAATTGCAAATTAGATGTTGATAAATTATTTTGGAAGAACTAACTCGTTTCTATTGTAAGAAAATACATTGGGTTGTACACTTTTATATTTATTTATGCAATTAATACGGTTTGGTTAACATTTGTTTTTTTTTTTTATTAAACTTCACTTACATTACACACGGACATTTGTTTTCGTTCTTGTTGCTTAGTGCGCATAGGTGAATTTTTCCCTTGCGTTGTTCCATTATTTCCACTAATTTTCTGGAGTATTTTTTTTTATTTCACTTTCTTACACACATTAGTTATAAACCCATAATGATCTTTAATTTATTTACACGGAAATAAATTAAAACAACTACAGAAAATAAAATTCTAGCGAATAATCTTGCGTTTCTTGCCAAAGATAGAAAGAAACGAATAATAATATTCGTAAACGAGTAAATAAAATTCGTTTAAAATTGGTGGTAGCGCCTTTAAGTTGTTGTTGTTGTTCAAACACATTCAATGAAAATTAACAGAATGTTCAGTAATAAAAACTGACATTCTAGTACGAATAGTACAATATAACAACAATAATATCTTGCATTTTGTAATTATCTATTTTATTCGATATGATTTATTCCGCTTTTTCTTTCAAAACATACCACTGTGCACCGTCACCGGTGCAGCGCCCTCGCATTTTTCTTTCAAAATCGTTTTGAACAGGTGGCGTCATAAGGTGACTATCTCTTTTTTTCTGTTTGCTTTGTAATGCCACTGAAATGAAGTTTGCGATTAGTCGACCGGAAATAAAGCCATTTAGTGTGTACCTATATTTTATTATTATTATTTTTTTTTTCGTTTTGTATGTGGGTAGTCAGTCGATGTAATGATAGTGTCAAATTATTGTTATTATTATAAATGTATGAAAAGTGAGAGTTTAATTGAGTGTACCTTCATGACCTCTATATGTATGTGTTTATTGTGTTTGTAAAAAGAGTTAAAAAAAAACACCAAATTTTCATAGCTTTTTGATGACTTTTATGAATCAGACATAGATTGTTCCAAGGTTGTGCATAATTTTGTTTCGGATTATTAAATAATTTATTTTTTCAAACGATGAGGACAAGAGACGACACAATACAATCGACAATTATTCTTAAATGGCTTTAGGTTTTAGAAACCCTTGTCGCAGTGATCATGCTATATTGAATGTTTCGAATAATTACATATAATAGAAGATAAAACCAACTGTCTTCCAGCCTTGAAATAAAAGTAGTCTTTCATGAACACTGCACAAAGAGTAATTTTGTTTCAAGACAAAATTTATTTTTTTTTTTAATTCAAAAAAGGAAAAAGAAAAAAAAATACAATTGAAAATGACATTACGATGATAGACGAAGACGAAAATGGATCGAGCAATTTTGTTTGTCGGTATTGGCACCTACAGCCTTAACATTAGGGCCGATTTCATTCAAACTTGTTATAAAGTATTCTTTGACTAATATGCACGGACGTTTTTTTCTTAAAATGAGGAAACCTATATGATATAAATCCTAACAATAATTCTATTTTGCTAAAAAAAAAAAAAAACGTTGATAACATTTTATATGAGTGATTAGTCTTCCCAACGTTATTTTTTTTTAATCGGAATTTTTTGCCGTAAAATACGGTGCCTTCCATTTTTATGCGGACTATTTCGTAAAGGCATTCACCGGTTTTGACGAAATTTAATATTCAGATAGTCCTACTCATTGAATATACATTTCCATATTACTATCATGAAAAACAACCTCTCTAAACACCGCAGCGTTTTTTCTTCTTCTTCATCTTCGAAATGTGAGAATGTAGTTAGGGCCTATACGAAGTTAGCGGCGGTATATGTATGCTGACATTAAATATTTTTCATTTTCTTTGTTACGACTATTGTTAAGGAAAGGAAACAAATATTTGTAATATTGTGCATGTGTTTAGTGCTTGTCTAAATGCCAACATGCAGCTCAAACGGTCGGGACGATATTCTTCGAACTTGGTGTATAAGTGTGTTAGGTTTTATGGGTGACCATCAGGGGTGTTTTTGGAATTTTCGTTTTAGGCCTTAATCAAACGGTACCTGCTATATAACGATAATGAAAAAGGTTGTTTTTCTCAAAAACGGCTCAAACGATTTTGATACAATATTTGACATGAAACACCTTTCAAAAAGTTTGAATCATATTTCTATAGGAACTATTTTAACGGAATCTGCCATATAACGGCTTTTCTCAATTTTGACTTTCTCATTAACGACTGAGCGGATCTTTACCAAATTTCTATTTCTAAAAATACCTAGATAGCCAAACGATCATGGCGTACTTAATTTTTTAATATCTTTTAAACAACTTTTTTTTTTAAACCAATTCATGAATTTTTAGTTTAAGTAAGTTTTAGCTCAAATTGGCATACTCCAAATTTTTTCGTAAAAATATTTTTAAAAAAATTGTTTGAAAGAAATTCGATTTTTTCGAAAACAGGAACTATGATTTTGGCAAAAAAATTGCTAAATATATTGTAATATTTAAAAATGACTAAGATTTTGTCAGAAAAATCTGGTTTGTTATAAATTAATTTTCAAAGTAATTTTTTTGTTTTTCTTAATTTTGTGTTGTTTAGCCCTAGCTCACTTGCTATAAGAGCAAGTTTGTGCGATCAAGTTGTGCCTTTATTTTCTGACATTTTGCTTAATATTAAAATATTTTTTAATTTTTTTTTGTTTAAATAATAAATTTTTAAATAACATCTAAATTAAATATAATTTAAATTTTTTGTAAACGGGTGTAAATTAAATATAATTTTAAATTTTAATAAACGGGTGTATTCAATTTTTTTTTCCATAATATGGAATCACTTAAAATTGGTGCACTTGAAGTTTCTATTTAAATTTTTTTAAATAAAAACCAGATTATTTAAAAATCGCTCTTATGATTTTGAAAATTTACACTTGTATTTGAGACTGTGAATGCTCGCGCTCATGGCAGAAACAACAATTTAACATTTATTGATTTATTCATAAGTTTAATTGAATTGCATTGATCTTGCATCCAATAATCGTTAACTTTTTGTTACTATGAAGAAAAAAACTCAAAATTAAAAAAAAAATATTTTATACAATTTTTTCCATTCTCAGCCTTATTTGTTCAACTGCATATGTACCTACTGTACTTTGATTTTAGTTTAATGTAGATTAAGCATTTTCAACCAAGTTCCATGTTTTTCTTTCGTCTTTCTGCGTTTTACCTTATTTTAAATATTTATACAATAAAAAAAAAAAAACAATGTCAAGCGACGCAGTTGTCCGTTTAATTGTATTCTCTATTATCATAACCTCTTATGTAACTTGCCACAAAAACAAGTTTGTGCTGTTTATGGCTCGTGACCGTGATCATTGTTGCAATGTTTTTTCTGCGGATAAAACAATTAACGAACTTAATATGAATTTAGTTCTAGTAAGCCAAAAAATTGAAAATAAAACTTTTTCTTAGGCAATTGTTTTGTTAGGTAGTTTTTGAGATGAAATGGTGTCATTTAGCGCTTCAAAGCTTACTTTTAAAATAAATAACAAACAGAAACGTCAATTTTTTATATAAATTACTGTTTTTTTTATGTTGATTTAAGTTTTCCATTTTGGACACATTATTTATACAACCAACCCCACTGTGCGACTCCACTAATATATAGAATAAACAACATACATTAAAATCCAATTTCTCACACTCATTACAAATCCGGATGTCGATTCTTAAAAATACATAAAAAAAAGAGTTACAATAATAAATTTAAGGGCTCTGTCACTCCTTAAAAATCACAACCACTTAAAACGTTGACAGTGAAAAAAGAATCATTTGACGACGACGTCAAAATTTTACAAACACTTCCACTTTCAAGAGACAACACTTTCGTTTTCTTCTTTCGATTAATTATGATTTTTTTTTTTGTATGAAAAAATGTAAACATTTACATATTTTTGTTTGTACACATAAAAATAAAACTGAATATCCTAAAATAACAGTGTCAAGCTGGCGCGCACACATAGGTACTCGTTAACATATGCCTTCTGGAGAGATTTGGTCTTCCTTCTTTTTTTTTTGTATTTTTTTGTGTGTGGTTCTCGATCTTGACACTCGTATGTTTTATTAAAAAAAAAAAAAACATAATTCTTTCCAAAAGTATCTTCACTATAGTAACGAATGATATTGTTAGGGGAAGGTATGGGTTGTTACCATAATTTTTCTTTGTTCCCTGCAGCTAAATATGTAAAACGAAGGATGCGCTACTCTCTGTTTTTGTCATAATTAAGGTCGATGAAAAAAAAAACACGAGGAAGAAATTGAGATGAAACTGGAATAAGCGGAACGAATACAAAGGGAGCCGAAGAATTGCAGGTGCTCTTCCCTTTTTTTTTGTATTTTGTTGTTATCGTTACTTCTTGTTATGTTCTTTGTTTTCAAGAACAAGGACATTTGGTGAGAGGAATTTTACAATTCTAAGAAAAATTTGGTTGAGTTGAGATGTTATTTTAAGTTTATCTTTTTTTTTTTTTTTGTGGGAATCTTTGGGGGGAACTTAATGTGAGTTGGAATTTGCTTAGATGATATCTAAATGCCCGTTAGTTATTCGCTGTTTTGTTTTGTCTTCTTTTTGCAACCCTTATGTCCGTGGATTTAAACTTAAAGAATGTTAAGGCGATAAACTTTTCTTAAAGAGTAGGTACTCTTAAATTGAAGGCTATTGTAGGAACTATTGGAAAATACTAAAATTGTTTTAAAATGAGTGAACATTTGAAATGGTAATATGTACTTACTTCAGCAACTATTATTGCGTTTTTACAATAGATAATGTGTGATACAAAAATGGTGATTACGCCGCTACGTTTGCTTGGGCCATTTTTCTTCTTGATAATATTCATACCCACCTATAGCCTATAAATTACGAAACAAATTCTCAAGCTCATTTTTTGTGAAAAGTCGGCGTTCTTCTTTTGAATTTTGGCCGTTAAACTACTGGTTTGCGCTCTCAGTAGCTCTAATATGTATCATTTTTAACTTTTTTTTATCGAACTAAAGAGCCAAATTTTCATTTCGCCAAGATTAGTTCGAAAAGTTTTATTTTGTTGAAAGTGGCGCGTGGCAAATTTTTGTTTAGCCGGCTTTTATTTCTCCAACATATCACTTTAACAAAACATTATTTCGATTTTTTGTCTCGCCAACTGTACCTTCGGATATATTTAATTATTCCGCTTTTCTCTATTTCGCTCAATGTTATTTAATTTTAAATTGTTTTCGCCTTTCGCGATTCATTATATGTTAGTTTTGCGCGAAATTTATTAACTTGTTATTAATCGCAAAAAACAAAAAACAATTTAAAGCTAAATAATACTAAGCGAAATAAAAAATTAGGTAAATTGAATTAAATCATTTCATATTTACATCTTCTTTTCTGAAAAACAGATTACGAAGTGCACTTGATTTTCTTCTTTGGTAGGAATATGACTGAACATTGTGCCTACTTAACGTTTTCACTTATTTAATCTTTATTTCTAATAAATATTGAACTCAAATTTTCGGATTGTTTCATATTTTTTTTACATATTTGTTAAATGATTGAGGAATTAAAATAATGCGAAATTAATATTAGCTAAACAACAAATTTCTGGTCAACAATTAGCGAAGCAAAACAGCATGAAAATGCGAAGCAAACAAAATTAATTGTAAACATGGCGAAGTAATGATTTGAGAAATAATGTTTGTCCAAATTCTATGCAATTATTTCCAATGTTGGCGTTGAAGTCGCCAAAAATAATATTGACGCTGTTACATCCTATCGTAATTTTATATACGTAGATATTCACGAGAAAATCGTAGAAATGTTCCTTGGCAAAGTCTATATTCTCTTCCATGGAAGCGTAGGCACATATCAGCTCTATGTTCTTAAATTTCGTTTTAATAGAACGCGTCTTGATTGCATTCCGCAAGTTCAAGACTTCTTTCCAAAATCTTCCTCTTATCACAAAACCTCAAAGAACCGATGTCCATGCTCATTGCGAAGAAAGAGATGCACGACTAAAAACTCCAGGTACAAATTTATCAGACAACAACAACCTCTGGACACCAACACAATTTTTGGCATGAGTCTTAGCTATTTCATGGCCGCCAACGCCAATCATGATTTATTTATCTGTGTTGCTCGTCCTTTTACAATCGTATGTTTAATCGAAAAACACGTTGTTGAATTTTTGCCTGGGCTAGGAATCGAACCTGGACCTCAAAATTTTCAATTATTGCTAAATCGACATCAATTTCAATAATTGAAAATTAATTTTCCATATAAAAACCATTTCCAGGTTGAGTTGATCATTGAAATAGTCATTAAACAACGATTGTGTTCCACTTTATGGAACTAAAGCCAGCTGTTCTTTGAAATCGATTTGCATAGTTGAAATCACAAAAGTGATTAAGCTAAGATTTAGTTATTTTTTTTTTTCTAATAAAAAATTCTCATTAGCTTAATTTTAATACCAATCAACGACATTCACATTGTTGGATAAATTAATCTGCCTTAAAATTTAAAAAAAAAAAAATCAATAATGAGTAACTATGACCCCTTATGCCAGTAATTTGTTGCTGTACTACATGCTTACTTTGTTTTATTTTGTTGCTGTACTACATGCTTACTTTGTTTTATTTGGGAATCACTGCATTGCAATGAATGTTTTATTCTAACACATTCTCCAGAACTTCGATTTCTACCAAACTACTGTTATTTGGTTCGACGAGAGTTATTTCCATACACCACTTCAGGTTAATAGTTCTTCTTAAGTGTTTAATGTTTAAGGCATTCCAATGATTACTTTGCATTACCACGCAATAGAATTAATTATTACTTTGAATCACAGCCTTTCTTATGTAAGACTTCACTTGAAATAGCTTAAATCCTTCACAGGGTAAAAATTTTACCTACTTGAAGCTAACTTTAAATTCTCAACAAAAAAGTTAAGGTGTACAAAATGGCATTAAAGGAAACCTTCATCTTTTATTTGCACAACTTTCTCTTGCTCTCGATTGAAAAGTCAAGTCCATTAACAAATTAAATAGAAAATCTCTAAGGAATTCATTAGGTACAATTTAAAATCGATAATCGATTTTGTGAGTCTTTTCTATTTCCAAGTCCAATTAAATTATTTAAATGTATCTACGTATAACTTTAAGGAAATCTCTCCATTCCAACCTTCGAACTTTTTCTCACAAAAATTCAATGTTTCGATGAATTCAGGACAAAATAATTTAAAAACTTAAAAAAGCCACAAAACATCATCATCATCGTTATTGTTATACCTACCGTTGCAGTTCCTCCCGACATTGTTCGTGCTCTGGCACCGCAAAAAATGTCAGCTACAAAAAAAAAAAAAAAAAAAGAAAAAAACTGCACCAATTGTCTTCTTTAGTTGAAAAAGCCTTCTGCATTGCAATTTTGGTACCAGGTATTCAATGGATACCGGATTCACAATGCCAACAACTTTTAAGCAAGAGAGTCTAGCTTCACTTCACTTCGTGGTCATCGCGCATACCACGTATGTAGGTAGATATTTATAGTATATATTGTGTTATCAAATGCTTTAACTTTTCAGCTCCTAGTGTTCCACTCTGCAATGGAAAATGTTAGTTTTGCTGATTTAAAGTTCGTGATGCCAACTCAAATTGGGATTAGGTAACCACGACAAACGGCACCATTAACCTATAGGCCATTATACCAATGCGGGAGCTAAACATTTGCTTTGTGAGCTTTTGTGCCCCGTTGGATTGAATTGGTTATCGGTGTTGTTATATTATATGTTTGAATATTGAAGTTCCTTTTGTTCTTCGTATTATCTGCTTAAATCATACGCACTACGCAGCAACACATCAAGTTAAGTGTATAGTTACACACACACGATGCAATGTGGCGAGAGAGTATATCTACAACATTTGATGGCATATTGAGGAGTCAATGACTGAGTCTGTCAACAATAACACACACCGCCCGGCATCATACGGTAAAGTCATAAAGGAAGGCACTTTTACAGTGCCCATTTATTCGTTTTAAATGCAATTTGTCGACGTGCATAGTTCTAGAAACACACATATCTTAAGATAAATTCCTATCTTCAAGTTGCACTCACAAAATACTTAGTTTGTTTATACTTCGTATAGATACCCTGGACAAAATATAATATACATATATAAACTTTTTTAACTTTGCTTTCTGTCTTTTGGGTTATTTGTTTTCTTCTTTTTCTGTTTGAGGAATTTCTGTTATCAGTTTAAAGTTAGAACGTTTTCAAAGAAAAATACCGAATTTTAATGTTTAACTGTGTGATTGAGAGAGGACTGGACGTAGTTAAAGGATTTTAAAAAAAGAAACAAAACTCTTTTTAAACTTTCGTCCTTAAACTAAAAGGTACAACTTTTTTGTATTTCGAAGTATTAAACATTTTCTACAACGTATATTGAAAATACAGGTCTTTTGGCAATTTAAACTACCGAATTTGTTAATAGTTGAAGTGGAATGACAACTGTTTCATGAATACGAGGAGGTAAAGTTGCTTTTCGGAAAGTTTCCCAACTTTGGAATGCAACATTATCTATCTACATATTACAAGTCCTCTGACCTGCTTTTCCTCAAATTCTTCTGAAACTTCGGATGTATTATATTGCTGTCTATAGAGTCACTACTAAGGAAAAGATTGATTTTTTTTTATACATTTTTGAACACAGTGAAAGGATTTTCCAGTACTGATGACACAACTGAATTTTTACTCAGAGGCTTAGTTTTTTTTAATGAGTACCTTTTTTTTATTGTTTCTTTAAATTTAATAATAAAAGAATATATATCAGAACATTACTTTTGAATTTCTGAAAATTACACTATGGGAGCAAAAAATTGACTTGGGCAAAGCATTCCACACGAGAATGTTGCCGAAAAATAAAAAAATCACTATATTCCTCACCCCTTTATCTATGGGTTCTAGTGCGAACCATGGTGGCCATTATTTGCAGTACGAGTATTACGTTTGAATTTTGTATAAATCGGATAGCAACTGGCAATAAATGAAATACTTTTAATAAAATTAACTTAAACGTGTTTGAGCGACACCACCGAAACAGCTTGGCATTCGAAGAAGAAATTTAGAATTTGGAAACAAAAATGAAAACCTTTGGACACTTATGTATAGGCAAACCTTTGGGCGTTTACCGGACATTTTATCCACTGCCTATAAGGCTTAACAAAGTCAATAATCTTATTTTGGTTTTGATCCACATATTGAAGTATTGGAATAATTTTTTATAAGTGACAAGGACAGGAAGGACACTTTTTGATGCATAAAATTATACCGAAACGTTTTCTTTACATTTGTCCTTTACGAAAGCAAGAACTAAACTGACCGTTTTGGTAGCATGCGATAGAGATGTGCAAGCATAATATTTCTCCATCTGATCAGTGATCCTTATCTGATACCAAAAGTGTGGACATCTTAGTAATTTTATATCGTCGTGTGTTTTAACGCATCCCCACCTAACACAAGCGAAACGCATTCCACATTCGGGTGGTACAGATATATATAGAGAACCTTAGTTTACTTATAAGTACTACTTATAGTACTTCTATGTAATATGGACATTATTGGAGTTTGATCTTTATATCTACCAATTCATTTTCCAGTTTCATTATACTAACTTCTGTATACGTTCTTTTGCATATTCTATGTCTTAAGCTGCATACTTTGCCTTATGTTGCATTATTTTGCTCATATTTGCACACCATTTGCTTTTAAATCCTATAAGATTTTTAAAATTCTATCGGTTGGGTTTCGATATCAGACATCAGAGCATGGGGAAAACAATGCTCTCATTGCTGCATTCATTCGCCAGCATCTTAAAATTGTCTGTTTAATTAAATCTTGTTTACGTTCATTTTTATATTCTATAGCTTAAGCTGCATACTTTGCCTTATTTTGTAATCTTCTGCAATGTTTTGCTCATATTTGCATATCTTCTATTTCTAATATTCTACCAGTTGTGTTTCGATATCGGAGATCGAAACCAATGATGAAATGTTACCATGCATTTTTTTGCATTTTAAATATCTTTAAATATCAATAAATATTTTCAGTTGAATTTTTCATTTTTACTTGCGATTATAGGTACTTCAAGGCAAGTTATGAATTATGTGAAAAAATTTTTGAGATAACAATCAAACATGACATTACGGTGATAGCGAGGTCGAAAAAAGTGGGTCTGGAAATTCTGTCTTTGTGTCTGTCTTTCAGTCTGTTTGACAGTCAGTCTTTCTGTCTGTCACTCTGTCTGTCACACTGTCATTCGCACCTGCAGCTTAAACGGTTGGGCCGATATCCTTCAAACTTGGTGTGTAGGCTTTTTATGGTGACCGTCCAAGGGGTTTTTCAAAAAAAATTTCTAGGCTTTAAAATAACGGTACCTACCTGCCGTATAACGGTAATGAAAAACCTTGTTTTTCTCGAAAACGGCTCTAAAGATTTTGATAAAATTTGACATGAGTGTTACTGCATGTAAGGCCTTTTCGAAGATTGAAACCGTTATTCTTCAAAAACAGTTTTAACGGTACCTGCCATGTAACGGTTTATTTTAATTTTTAGTTTCTCGTTAACGACTCAACGGATCTTAACCAAATTTTATTTTAAGAAAGGCCTAGATAGCTGAATGATAATGGTTACTTAATTTTTTCGTAGCTTTTCTAAAAAAAATTATATTAATTGAACAAATTTTTTTTATGAAAATTTAATATTTTGAAAACCAATTGATGAATTTTTTTTTAATTTAGTTTTCGAATAGAATTTATTAAGTTTTTAAAATTGACATACTCAAAATTTTTTATAAAAATATTTTTAAAAAGTTATTTGAAAAAAAAAAATCGATTTTTTCAAAAACTGGTCCTTCGATTTTCGTAAAAAAAAAACTAAAATATATTCTATTACTTAACAATTACTGGCGTACCACGATGTTTTGGGAAAACTCTGGTTTGTTTTAAGTTATTTTTCAAAGTTTTTTTTTTAATTGTTGCGTTTTAAATTTATTAGATGAATTTAAAAAATTATTTCATATACAAAAATTGAAAGACTATTTAATGCAAGAGAAGAACGCGAGACCCATTTATGCATTTTTACTGTTAAGCCCTAGCTTACCTGCCACAAGAGCAAGTTTGTGCGACCCAGTCGTCCCTTTTATTTTATTTGCCATTTACTTTATTATGAATTTCTTTGCACTCATTTGCCAGCATCATTAAATAAAAATATGGATTTATGTTTCAGTTTCATTCTTTTCTTGTTAACGTTTTTTTGCACGTTCCATTTCTAAAGCTTCATAATTTGCATTATTTTGTACTTATAACTTTGCCTTATTTTACACACATTTGCATATATGTGCAATCATTCCCTTATTTAAGTATTGATTGGTTTTTATGAAAATTCTATTTACAACATCATACAAAATGGCTGAAATAAAAAGTTACCACAGATCTTCAAACCATTTATCGAGATACATCAAGCCATCCAATGTTTTCAAAACATTTTAACTGCTAAACTTTATTACCGTGTGCCGACTTACCTCAGAGTAATTATTGAAATCAAAACCATTCCACGCAATCCGTTGCAATTCAGTGAATATAATTAAATTACCAACAATATCCCTGACTTACACAATGTTCATTTAATTTAGGTTTATCTTTTTTTTTTTACATAAAACCCACACTCCACTAAACACACGTCTTAACCATCCTTCTTTTAATAATAGGAGCAAAAACACCTATGGTATAAGACTTTCAAAGTGTGGGTAGGCGCCTCTAGTACTGCTGCCGGTCGCGCCAAACCATAACAATAACCAAAGATAATTTTTTTTTATTATTCAATTTTGCATTAAATTGTTTTTTCCTCTTTTGTGCAAACAATAAAAAAAAATTAACATCTGGCTAAAGATTAAGTAATACATTTTCTTATCGACAAACCGGCGGATAGTACACAACTTACATGGCGGCTGCAACACAACACAGCCACTGACATCAACATACCGCCATATGGCACCGGCAATAGCGTCGAAGTATCTCTAAGTCGACGATAAAAAAAAACTTCCAACCCGTTGAAAAATTGAGGGAGGAAAAGAGGAGAAGGTGGACGTAATACCGTTGCTGAATTTTGTAACCAACAACCACCCACTTTAATTGACAATCCTCGTCGGTTTGGTTCGACTCGTTGGTGTTCCGCTCTGAGTGCACAAGATTCCTTCCCCTGGGTGGTGCAAAATGCAAAGTATCTATAGCCATTTATTAACGAGTTATTAAATATCAAAGGTTCTTCTGTTCAACACACAGTTTTAACAGCAGCAACACATTCTTTGCGGTTGGGCAAGTGGAAAACCTTTATTGTGGTCCCAATCCTATAGAGCAGGGAACGGGCGTCCGTCCGTGGGTCGGGACGAGCGCAGGCTTTCCATTCTAAAAAGATTCATATTCAAGTGGTGGGGAATCATTTTCAAAGTAAATCGCTTGAAGAATCCATTCACAGAGTTAAAGCTGACGGGCTTAAAGAGACTTGAATTCAATTGTTGTTTGGGCTAGGCTCTTGGTTTAGTGAGTGAGTTTGTTTATAAGACAACGACAGCTCGTTTGTCGATTACGACCGAAGCAGTGGTTGTAGTCTTCTCTTACTTAACAATCTGAAGTGGAATTAGATATAAAACTGTTGAATGTGTTGCACTGTGAGAATCAAAACGAATCTGTTTCTTTGGCAAACGGAAAGTCACATTGTCGCATGATGACAGGCGTGGAGATAATTATCCCGCCGTCCTAAGTTGTTTGGTTGCTGTGACATGATTGAGTGGCCAAGTATTTGACAAAAGATGCTGAGATGCCAGCTCAAGAGTTGGTTCTTGCTCCAATTGCGTTGTTTGGTTTCTTCCAAGTATGCAATACAAATAAAATAGATTATAACTGAACGAAAGATGCCAAAGTGATTCCTGGTTAAGAAGAGAAGTCCATATTGATTGTGAATAAAAATGTTTTATTTCAACTTAAACCTTCAAACTGGCTGCGATAGCATCTAAAGTGAAGTGGGGCTTACATGATAAAACCACTTGATTAAATAAAATTCATTAAAAAAGAATGTAAATATATAAATGAAAGGTAAGACTAGTATAATTAGACAATATTGCCGACCAAAAATCCCAAAACGAGACACTAAAACTAGAGGAAGCGGATGTGCATTATTCAAAACGTCTATTGTTGCAGGAGCTGTGTGCTTAATGTGTTCTGATCACTAATAATTCTGTCTGACGAAATTCAGCTTTTTTAATATTCTGTCAATTTAGATACTAAGAAATGAAATTATAGCAATCGCAATCAGGCTTTTTTAACATAAACAAAATGTTGGCGATTTCTTTTTTATTATTGGCAGAATTTTGTAAAACAGAGTTATGAAAATCTGAAGAATTTTGACCCCAACCCACATTTATTCAATTTAAAATGTTTTTTGTTCATATTTTTAATTTTCAGTTTCATACACTGAATGCTTAAAAAATTATAGCATAAAATTAAAGCACAGAACAAAAATTAGAAACAACGTCAACACTAATATTGTTATGCTATTATATGCCTTTTTGTAAAGCTATAAATATCTTTTTTTAGTTTCCTTGTGAACACTTTTTTAAAAAAAATTCCTTCTTGGATTTGTTCCTTTTTTCGAACTGGTAATTCTTAGTTATTTACTTACGATCATAGGTACTATAAGGCAAGTTTTGAGATAACAATCAAACATGACATTACGATGAGGGAGAAGACGAAAAAAGTAATTCCGGAAATTTTGCTGATACAACCAAACTGAGAAATTGAAATTTGTTTTAGCTCAAAAAATAACGGTACTTGCCATAAAACCGTTGAAAAGAAGATTAATTGTCTCAAAAACGTCTTTCAAAAATAATAGAGATTGTTTTTATCTGATTGTCTCTGTCGTTGCCAAAAAAAAAATATTGGCAAGCCTAACGGTACCTCCTATAGTTATTTTTATCTTGAGCTATATCGTGAACGGGTTAATCGATTTGAACTCAATTTTTTTTTGAAAGATCTTGATGACTTGATAAAATTGCCAACATTTTTCTTAAGTGCTTAGTTTTAATTTTGATTAATTTTTTAATTTGTTTTTTTTTTTGTAAATTCTTTTTTTTTTTTTTATTTTTTGTTCATAAAATGCAAACTATTTAGCACTTACAATTGGCCTATCTCCTTCAAATTTGAAAAAATCTTTTTTTTATAAAAATTATAAAGTAAACATCGATTTATTTAAAAACCGCTCTAACAATTTTGGAATTATTTTTTGATAAACTTATATTCAGGCAACAAAATTTTCTGCATAGCTTTATTTTGGCTTGAATCTTTATAAAAAGAATTTTTTGCACTTTTAAAAACAATGCATATGATTTTGTTCGTATTTAAAAAAAAAATGATAACATTTGTTTTTTTTTAAATTTAATTTAATTTTTGTTGCAACTTATCACAAGAGCAAGTTCGTGCGAGCCAGACGTGCACCTTTTATTTTTTTGCTGCTGTCATAAACATAATATGTATATTAATTAATTAAGCATATAATGTCTAAGAAGATATTTCATTGTAGTTATATAAGTCTGTACGAATAAATTTTAAAAAATATAAATAAGTCCAGTTGGGCTTAAAAATTTAAACTTAAAATGACACCTTTTGCTGGAAAATCCCTTTATTATTTATATAAATAAAAACTTTTTATTAAATTATTAATATTATAACTAAAAATGTCTAAACTATACATACCTTTTAAATTGAAAACTTAAAATCATTTATTCTCTCTTTTTCAGGTAAGAATATTTGATTACTTTATTAATTGCAATGATGCTCATGGTAAGTTTATACATTTATTTTTAATTATCTCTCCTAAACTACTAGAAGAAATATCAACATTTTGCAAAGTCTATCAGTTCATTAATTCAAAGATTAAGGCAATCAAAGCTTTGGTATTCTTAAATCCAGATCATAACTTAACCGGAATAAGGAAGAAATAAAATGAAAATTCATTGCGACCACGACACTGGTCACGATTCTTCGAACTCATTACCATTTTCCTCGTCAATATCTCGCCTCTTATTATTTTTATCGCACGAACCCCAGTAGCTATATTTTCCACCTTTGCAACGTGAATGTCCGCATTAAGTCAAAAAACCAAACTGTTGATCCGTATAAAAGGTTTAAAATTATAACTTACCATAATTTAAAAATAAAACTTCGACAACCATAGTCGTGTAATGGGAGGGGACAGAAGAGAGAAGAAGTAGAAGATATTATCTTTCTTCAATTCAATTATATGCCATTACTCCTTCAGTGCTTCATATCTAACAGAATAAAAACGAGGAAGCCATAGACAATACAGCACTTGAACTATCTTCTCCCTTTGCAATTTCGTTCTCTTCCTCTTTGAAATACTAAACTTCAAATAACAAAAGCGTAAACTAAATGTAGAAGAAGAAAAAAAAAAAAAAAAAACAATTTTCTTGGGGTTTTTTTGCATAAAGCGCTCCTTTTGTTGCACACTGAAGAAGTCATAAATAGATATAAATTCAGAACTAAGTGCTTATTAATTCTTCATAAGACCGCATTTAGGAATTACTAGGGCAAAGTGAAAACTGCAAAACCATTAAAGTGAACTTTATTACTATTAATGCGATTTTCATTTAAATATGTTTTTTTTTTTTTTTTTTTGTAATATATTTTTGTTAGCAAATATATTCCATAAAATTATTTTCTCTTCTGTCTTCAAGTTGAAGTGTGTCGTGGACTCTTTTAGTATACTTTGAGTTGATGTCTTAAGGCTTTGTACTGCTAAAACGCTGATGGTGGCTTGCTTAAGTTTGTGGACACTCCCACTTGTGCATAATGCGAAAGACCAGACGCATTGAATATAAGTGCATCATTATTATATGAAGATGAGTTAAAAAAAAAAAGAACTAAGAGAAACCTTAGAAATATCTTTTGCTTCAAGCACTTAACTGTTTTATGATTTTTTATTATAATCTTTAAGTATGTCAACATTTTATTTATTTGATCTTAGTACTATTTAAGCTTGGATATAGTTTTAACAACTATAGTTTGTCCTATTTCCGATCCAAAACTAATAGATAGTGCTTAGAAAGGTGAAATTTCACTCCCTATGTTTTGTTTGTGATTAACATTACAAATAATGGATTTTCAGTAAAGACGGGTACATGTCAAAAATTAATAAATAAATAAGTTCTGTGTGAGATATCAACGTTTTGTTTGTTTTGTTTGAAAGGCCGCATATCAATGACATTTTGTGCGGAATTTCGCATAATTCAAATGGCTTTCTAGGCTTTGCTAAATAGGAATGGCTCACATACAAGAAGTCCTATTCTAAGTCATCTATCGAATCATATTCAGTGTCAAGGTGTTCTTCATGATGTTCAATCTGTTGATCTTCTGACTCGAAAATTTCGTTTTCTCTCTGAAAACCTCTGTTTTTTCTTAAAACTAACTTGTGTACTCATTGTTTAGTCACTTAAAAAAAAAAACTCGAATAACCACATCTGTATGCACAATGAGCCATATATGGCATCCTTAAATTGAGCGAATATTTCCGTGAATGCAAAAGAAGTCATTTGTGGATTGGACGTATACCAAGAAACTTGTTGCATCTTCAATCTCATGTATGCTTGAAATTAAAGACTTGAATATTGCTTATCAATTTAAAAATTTGTTAGAAAGAAATTTCATCGCCTTTAAAACTAGTCGCAACCGAAAAAAAAACTTTTTTATTTTCTATGTTTTTTTGTGCTCACCCTTACTACTGAATTTGTCAATTTTTAGGTTTAAATCGGCGCCGAAAAATTCAAAGCCATATATGGCTTCTTGTGTTGTAGAGGATTAATTTACTAATGTGTACTCTCATCAACATTAATCAAGAAATTCTTACATGAAACTCGAATAACTTCCTTCAAACACAAAGAGCCATATATGGATGTTGCCAGAAACGCGTCACATCTCCATTCACACTTACATAATAAAATATTTAGCACTGGAACTTACTGAAAAATATTTAATTTCGTTACTTTCGCAAATTAAGCAGTCGGTGCCGAAAAATCGAAAGCCATAAAAGGCTTCTTATGTTGAAGAAGATGTTACTACCTACTAACTGTGTGCTCTTATCAACATTAATCAACATCAATCTCGTATAGCTTCCTTAAAACACAGAGAGCAATATATGGACGTTGCAATAAACGCGTCATATCTCCTCTCATACTTACATTGTGTATTTATCACTGGATGTTACTTAAGAATATTTAATTTCGTTATTTTTGCAAACTAAATAGCCATATATGGTTTCTTGTGTAGTAGAAGGTTAAACTGCTGATTGTGCACACTTTCGAATTTAATTAATAAATAAATTCTTTGTTGAATATGTCTACTCTTATCCGTTTACCATACACGCACATTTTTTACCTCAATTGCGTACTAATAACAAGCTTTTATACACAAAATAAAGGATTAAAGATAAATTCAAAGAAAGCAATAAATTCGATGAATATACAAAATCATAATAATCCTCTCCCGAGGGCACTTTAAAATGAAAATGAACAAATAAATAAAAATATAAATTCCATTCGATTTATATTTTTTTTTATTTAAATGATTCGGTTTCTCCCTCAATTTATACATAAATAATAATCCTCGTTATCCACTACGTATACAGCGATACATTTATTTTATGTGTTCAGTGGATGTGAAATCGATAAAATCGTCCTTAAATACTTGTATTGAAAAAGCATCCCTCCATTCGCATTCAGGATATGGATGTCCTCTGACATATTTTTACTTTTTTTTGTCCATTTAAATGAATTAGGTACCAAGTTTATACGAAGTCACAATTATTTTGTAATCCTTTATGTCCTAAAAAAAAAAAGAAATAATTTTTCGCGTAACTAGGACAATACACTTTCCAACGACAAAGGCCATAATCAGCATTCATCTCTCTTACGCGTGGGCATCTGTTAGTTTATACAGTTTCATGCATATTATGAAAAAAACAAAATGGCGCCCACGCGGACAGCAAATGTATATGTACGGCAACGGCGAATTCCATAAATAAAGTTCGTTTTGCAAAGTAATTTCTCAAATTTCCATATCAAAAGGGTCTTGGTCGTCCAAAGCAACCCTTGATGCGCAGTCACCCCATTTGTCACCAAAACATGCTGAACGCTGACTGACGAACCTGAATTGAATGTCGTCGCCATTGTCACCCCTTGATGCAAAAAAAAAAAAACAACAAATAAACCAACGCTACTCACACATCGGGGGAGTTTTGTGTTGATTGCCATAGAAACAAGCAACAATCCGCACTCAATTCAGTGCTGTTTTTGACACACAGGACATTTTCAATGAGCTCTTGATTATTATTATTTTTTTTTTGTTTGAAGTCTGGCTGCAAATAATAAATCTGAAGGGAATAAAAATTAGCAAGTGCCACTTTATCTTAACATAAGTTTATCTTTTATTTTTTGATATACGTCTATAAAATGTTTTGAATTTCACTTCCAAATATTCCATAAAAAAAATGAATACTTCAGCAAAACTCAAGAAGCTACAACCAAGGAATAAAGATAAGGCACCCCCAAATGCGACAACAAGTTGATCGATGCTGAAGACAACTCGACGTCTCATTCCCATTTTTGGTAAATTTAACTGGACCAGTAGAGTTCTTTCGAATCTTGTTTCAGACTGTAAAGATAAATAAATTGTGAGGACATTAGTAAAAGCCTTATGTTAAAGAAAATTTAAATTTTAACAAACAAAAATAAAAATATGAACTTTGGTAGTAACTTATTCAAAAGGTAATCTTAATTTTTATTCAAATGTCATCTCATCATCTGCATTCCTGATATTTCCGTTTACTTGGTTATATTTAAGCAAGATTGTTAAAAATAGTAATAAAGTAGATACAAATCGGGTTTATTGCTAAATACATTGGATGGCTTTAAAAAGTCTGAAATCTACAAAATAAATGCTGGTGTGCCCCAGGGATCCGTTTTATCTCCGACTCTTTTTTTTTTTGTCCAACAAGATAAATGTTAAATGTTATTTGGTCTTGTGTTTGATTTATTTGTTTTCTTAAAGAAGTTTTTCGTGATATAATCTGCTACATACAGAGCGCCCTATTAAATCTTAATGGAGAATTTTCAGTCGAGTAGGTGACCGTTACTAACCGTCCTCAAACTAATAGACTTACTGAAATCCAGAGAACTTATTTTCCGGGTATCGTTTAATAGACCCTTCGAATTAAGTTTTTTTAAGGAACGAACAGCTGAAGAAAAAAGTGATAAAAATTGAGGTTTTACCTCAAGAAATTCAGAAAGAAGTGATAGAAGTAGACAATTTTGACAGTACCTTTAACAATAACAATTTTTGAACCTTCAAATTACCAAAATGAAACTGCAAAACTAAACAAACATAGTCAAACAAGACTTTCCACACGATTTAAATTCTAAGCTGTACCAAATTCCACTATTTGCTTAATAGAAGCAACACACATTTCTGATTTTTTTTTTGCTCGAGTCGAGTGTAGAGTTTACAGGACCAAATTCATATTCTTGGAGAAATGCTATGAATAAAATAGCGGTAATTGTAAATCCTCCGATAAAGAAAAAAGTTTTGAACAGTGAATACATTTACAAAGCAAAATACTTAACAGAAAGGAAAGCAATAGCACATTATAATTGTTAGTATAAGGCTATGCAGCGACAAAGAATTATTGTCTTTATTTTAATGTTTTACCATTAAAGCGATATCACAATTATTCCAATAACGTTTTTCATTCTTGTTTTCAGAAGAAGCTTCTTTTTGATGGAATTCCCTGGTATTGATGTTCCAGAAAATTCTAACTCATAATCATTGGGTTTGCATTCTCGGTCAACATGTGCATATTTCTCTAACTGTATCTTAATCAAAGTCTGTTGATATAGATATTTGTTTTCTTGAAAACCCACAATATGTTTTCTGCAATATTTCCGAACGCCAAAAATAACTTAACCTTTGGTAGATTTGATTTAATCGATATCGGTTCTGGTACGGTACTATTGGCATTGATGAATTGATCTTTGTGTTCCGATTTCGCTTTAATTGCATGTTTGGAACACTAGGGATTATATTGGCGACAGTTTGTCAATGTGCCTGAAGCAATATTGTCCTTGATTTTCGATTTTCGATTCAATATAGTTTATGTCATAATGTTTTCATAGAAATAACAAAGAATTTGATGCTCGAAGCGAAAGACAGTCACTGACAGTCACAGGCAATTCCAACTGCAGTGCAGAGAGCTTACAGCAACAATTCCCAAACAATACAGGTACTGCAAGAAAATATTTGCCGTTAAATTTCTGCCAGCAATTTTGTGTTATGTTCTGAGAAACTGATTTACTCTCGGGCTCGTCACTTCACTTCCAAGTAGATATTCAAAGAATTTTGTAAAGGCTCAAGACGCTCTACTAGTAGTTACTGAAATTTTTACACAAAATACAGCAGTCACACTTGAAGCATTTTGTCGTCATAAGAAAGCGATTAAAAACGCACAGAAATGTGATTATTAGGCGCGTACTAGTTAATCAGGTATATGAATCTTCAGAGAATGACTGCCTCTCAGTTTGCAGAATTTCTTCATTTTATTTCTTCAACAAACAAAATGCCTACATATCTGCTTTTCATCATCTGTTCCAGTTTGGAACATCAATTTTTCATAATTATTTTTTCGTCCAATCCATTGCATTTATTTGCCAATCCTCGCCGTAAAGTTGTGATCCGATCATTTCTGTTTGTAAAGGTATCAGCATCATGCCTTGCAGTATTGTTTCTTGATGTGTTAATTCATTTTGTATAAACAAGTGCATATTTCCAAAACGCTCGAAATGTTTGGTCGTCTTTGCAATGTTTTCGATACATACATATGCACTCTATTATTGCTAGAGATCTCCAGTCACCTAAACTAAGGACATGCATGCACTATTTTAGGAAGAGCTTTTGTTTCCCAAGTTGTGATTTTCTAAATTATGGTACAAACAAACTTCAATGCAGACATTAAGTCTATTTTTTTTGCTATCGCACAAAATGCAAGTCGAACTTTTTTGAATTATATCCACTAAACAATTTAGTTCATCATTATAGCTTGAATTTAGTTACAAGTTTTAAAATACATCAGTAACGATAACCCCTTCGCAAAATGAAGACACTGAAGATTTCAAAGCATACTAGCCGTTCTACAGTTCTTGCATGTGAAGTTTAAGACTCATTCAAATAATTTTTTTTGTAAAAATAAAATAATAAATTTAATTAACTTACAAAAAGATGAGCAACTGACACAAGCGCCGTGAATTTATGCACCGAGCACAATTCAATACATTCTTTACATTTTGTATCTTTCCAACCAGCTTTCGCTAGACAATGTAGTCCTCTTACTGTACAAATTGGCCCAGGTCCGACAACATAGAAAAATGGTTTACATTTACATAATTTAATAGCTGCATTGATGCGACATTCATTTCGACAGAGTATTGGTCTATAAATCTAAAAATTATACATAAACAAAAGTTAATTGTTTTCAAAATATTGAAAATAAGATATTTTGGACTCACATTAAAATATTTTAAATTATTTTCATCGGGAAACCGACATTTTCTATATTCAATTGGAATATTTCGAATTCCTTGTTCGGCTGTTATTATTTCTAATTTCACATCAACATTTGTGATTTGATTTTCATCCAATTCACGTTTAATTGCTTCTTTTGTATCCTGCGGTACAATATCTTTATTATTGTGAATGTACTAAAAAAAAGAAGACGATATTTTTTTTTTTAGATTTTTTTTTAAATAATAAATTTTTTGTAACTCACAGCAAAAACTTTGTCTCCAAGATTTGTATCTGGTGCTACTTTTAAGTTACAAATATCAAAAGGTGTACACAATCGAGGCTTTTGATTCTTTACGGCGGTTCTTTCAACAAAAATTAATTGTAGATTTATAAATTAATTTAAATTAAAACAAAAAATACCCTTGATATCCTAAAGGATTCTGATATTCATATAAAAATGATGTTGTTACACACAATCCAACTTCAGTTATGACTGTATGAAATACAGTTTCAGGTAATACTTCAAATCCATCCATAATACTTAAACCATATTCAATGTATCCACCGACAAGCTTTCTTTTTCCAGTTTCATTTGAATATATTTCTGAATTTAACTTTAGTAAAAATAAAGAAAAGAAATCAAATCAAATTATATTTTTGTTTGCTTTAAAAAAAAAAACTTACTTCCCATATTGTTTTTAAAATGTCAATACCATTTACTGTATGATCATTTATATAGGGTTTAAGATTTTCCAAATTGTCGTATTCGATGTTAATTAATAAACGTAAAAATTCCAGATAGTAGTTATATTTTTTGTTAGTGGCATCAATGTTCCATTTTCTAGCAGAAAAAAAAAAATTGTAATAAAATTGAAAAATTGGAAACCTTTGCGCCTATAAAAACGTACTTTCAGAATGACTATTTCTTTAACATTAGAGAATGAGTCCGAAAACAGAGAAAACAGAAACACATTGCAAAAAAAAAAAAAAAAACATTTAAAATGTGAAAGGTCCGTGACCTGAAGAGTGACGAATGTACCTTAAAATCTCTTAAAATATCCTTGTTTTCTTAATTCCCGGAGAACTCATTGTAACTATTTTTGAGCATTATAAAACAAAACTATTACGCCGCAGTATCCACAAGAAATCGAACACTGATTGTTTAAATCGAAAGTGACAAATCTTTTTTTTATTGAATTCTAATTGGGGCTGATACAAGGTAGTCATTTGGGGCCTCTCCTTTTTAGTCTATTTATGAATTAAATTCTGGACCAGTTGGAAATTGTTTAATGATAGTAGAAACTATACATTTTCTTACAAATGCATAATAAGCTTGATAAAAAATTTATCTGTATTGATTTTATAAATTAAACTTAAAATTTGAATGCTTTGTATAGTATGTGAAAATAAAACATTTAGTCCTATTTAACCTTTTTGCATTAGGTCTACTTATCCTTACTCTGGTTCAACTTCCCTTAACAATAATAAAACCAAGTCCCAAGTGTTGGACTTAATTTATTTGAAGTAATATCATTCTTTCTACAAAACTCCAATTATTCCAATTTGCCCCATTAATGTGACAAGTTGAACCACTTCGAAATGCCTGATTTGAAATAATATAATTCTTCTTTGAAAGTGCATTTAAAAATGTTTTCATTTTCAATAAAAAGAATAAATATTCTTCTTTTACGACGAAGCTATGATTTTTAAAAAATATCACTGCTTTCCGACTTCAACACTTCACATATAGATCTTCTTTTTTGGACACGCTGTCGCGCCGGATATGGTTTTGTCTGAGACAATGTCAGTCGTCTGATATTGCTTTTTGGATGAGTTTCTCTCCAGTATCTATTTCTAAATTCATGACTATCAGCTGGCGATTTTTTCAAAAATATTTTTGGAAAAAAAATCGCACAAAAATTATTTTTCAGTTTCTTGATTTTTTGCAGTTTGAACGGATATGGTTGCCAACTATATCATATAAAATATTTTTGAATATTCTTTTAAGCGTTCAATTTTTAAATCAGTTAATAATTTCAAATGACTATTTGGCATTTAAAACATTTGCCATTATTGTATCAAATTTGATACACATCACTCAATTTGTATCTGGTTTTCAACGTCCCATATGTATCATATCTGGTCAAAGAATACTGTCACTTCATTGTCCCTATGCATAGCAATTAAAACACTTCTTCACGTCCAATATCTTCAATAACTTTTAATTTTGTATCAAATATGATACATCGAACTCTAAAAACCAAGTTAAATTGAATAGCATATATCAAATTTTGGACATTGAAAAGTGGGGTTGTTAAAAATGTTAAATCAATTTTTTTTTGTTTTAATTCATGTAAAAAAATAAAAAAATAGATATAAAATAAAGGTAGCTTTGGGTCACACGAACTTCCTCTAAGGGTTGACTATTTTTAACACTGAAATTAAATGAAACCATTCTACCGAAATCGATGAAATTTTTGATTTCATAAGAAATCATCACAATAAATCAACCTGCACTTACATAGCCTCAATATTTGTTAACACAGTTGTTTTTTCGATAAATATTGATTTTTCTCAAAATTTTAAGAAAAAAATAAATATAATGAACTGTAACTTAATTTTAATAAATTGTAAAATAACCTATACGAAGTATTTTCGGAATGTTTTTTTTTTTTTTTTTGTGAACACAAAACACTGTTTTTGCAATAAATTTCAGTATAATAATAATATTTAATAATATTTTAACTTAACACTTTTTGAAATTTTACCTGAGAGCGTTTTTTAAAGTCTAGAATGCTATACAAAATCAGAAAATTCTTTTCTCAAATAAAAGGTTTACCAAGGTTAAAAAAAAATAAAGAAAAATATAAAATTAATTTGTGAAAAAAATTTCTCATTTTTCATTTTATTTTGAATTTAAAAAAATGCTCCTAGAAAAAAAATTAAAAAAAGACTAACATTTAGCCATCTGATCACATATTTACATATACCTATACTGAACAATGCCAAATCTTCTTTGAGGAAGTTAAATGTCTCCATAATATTTTATCAAACCAATTATTCACCCTTATTGCGATAGTCGTTCAACGCCATATGAAAACACGACAAAATGATTTGGCATTACGTAAGGCGTTAAACGACACTTGGCGTTTTATATATTGTGGAATGTATTTTATAAGTGACATTTGTCGTTATAGAGTAATTTTTTGTATTACGATAGTCGTTTTTAAATCAAAAACGTCTTTAAAAACGGCAAATTTTGTCGTTCGAGAATTTGCAAACGACAGAGCCAAAATTACTCCCAAAATGTAAGTTCTAATTTTTTGTTTTTGTTTTTATAGTTGTAACAAGTTTCTTATTGGTCTCACGGAACAAAAAGAACGATGAATACGCTAAAAATTTAAACAAAAGGGAGTTTTTGAAGTTGAAATTCTAGGTCTTAAAATATCGCCATATGCTCTAGATTTCGATAAAATTTGACATGAGTGATCTTATAAAATTGTTTTATAGGTTCCTGCCAACGGTTTTTTTTAATGTTGAGTTTCTTGTTAAGGACTCAACATATCTTAACGAAATTTTATTTCTAAAGAAGCGTGTTTTATTTTTTTAAAACTGAATGTAAGATTTTGGTAAAAATTTTACTGTGATAACTTTATTAAACTTGACGCCACACCACGATTTCTTCGGAAAACTCTGGGTTGTTAGAAATGCACTTGAAATTATATTTTTTTTAATCAATTAAAAGGATTTAATAAATTATTTCAGATAAAATAATTGAGTGAAAAATTACAACATTCAAGAGAACCTTCCATAGAACCAGTCGTGCGTTTTTTTTATTAACCTCTTAGGTAATTTGTCACAAGAGCAAATTTACGCGACATAGATGTGCCTTTTATTTTTTCCCTTCTTGTCATCGCCTCTTCACAGCTGCTGTGTGATTGATATACATAGGTACTCATTTACAAAAAAATGTATTTCAAAAATAATTTTGAATAAAAAAGCGAGCTGTCCTGAGAAAACAAACTTGTTATGAATATTAAAACTGTTTTTGTGTCTGTATTGTAATTTTTTTTAATTATATGAAGCAAAAATGTTCAAAACTAATAGAATATAACTCTTCGATTTAAAATTTTTCATAAAATTTGGTGTGTCAAAATCAGCTCTCTCAATGGATCGTATGTGGAATCTAAGAGCGATGACAAAAATGGCGTTTATGATACGCAATACCGTTTCTAAAGCGACACGACTTAAATAACGACAATTGGCGTTTAAGTGAAACGCCTATCGCAATAAGGGTGATTATTAATTGATGCATACTTACTTTTGAATAATATTTTCTGCTTGTATTTCGTCAAAAAATTTAGGACACATTGTTACGCCCATATAAGGAAATGGTCGGGTTCCCATAATACGTTCAACTGCAAATACTGTTGGATTTGTCTTATAACGTTCCCATTGATCCCAACACATATCAGCTGACAAATACGTTGCAATAAATAACACAATACCCCATAGGATCCTCTCAACAATATGAATATCATTACGAGCAAGATAAGCAAATCCATGAAAAGAGCCTTTTTCAAAAATCTTTCGTATCAAAGCTTTCATTTTACACTTTCACAAACAAATTTTTCATGACTATAGAATTAAATAAGGCCGTGGTGAATCCTTTTATATTAAACCTCTTTTTTTATTATTATTTTATACGAGCAGCAAAAAGTCATGGAGGTCAATTAAGGATGTTCCATGTTGACTAATGGAATTTAGATGTTTTTTTTAGAAATTATTTGTGAAGTTACAAGTTTTTATTGTGTTTTACTGTCATGTTAGAAATACAAAAAACATCAAATATTGTTTTAATTTAAGATAAGAATAATGTAATTCATGCATGAAAGAATTTTAGAATATTTTTCTGTTGAAAAACAACGAAATTGTTGGATAATAGAAGAAAATGAACAAGAAGAACTTATGAGCTTTAAGTCATTGCATAGTTTCGTATTTTGATATGAATTACGTGTTAAAACCTGTCTTATGCAAGAAATCTTAAGCTTCGTTAAATTCGCGCAACATAAATCTACATAAGAAAAAGACAATACGAGCTTCTTCGTCCTACGCTCTCAAAAGGTTCATTTAATTGTATCACCATGTTCTGATTACATAAACTCTCCACAGAAATTTCACAAACCAAATTGAGTGACAAGAGGAAAGAAAAGTTTATTTTTATTTTTTTTTTTATTTTTTGTTTTTCTCTCTTAACACCACATGTGTTGTTCTTACATTATGTATTGTGTAGGTTGACTGCATTATGCAAAAATATGACTCCTTCACTGATTCACATATATTAATCCTTACATGACACACTGCCCCAGATGTTGCTCAAAGGAAAATAAAAGCGAAACCCACTCAGCTCTGGGATTCACATTTCAATAGAAAAAGAAGCCGACATCTTTTTGTGTGGTTGATGAACTGATGAGGTCTCTTAAAAACAAACGAGGTACTTCTTTTATTCATTGAGTACCCAAGGTCATAACATGACCCCGATTTTAAAATAATCGGAAAAGTATTATAAATGGAGTAGGCTATTCGATTCTTAAGTAGACACATAAGAAATTCAAAGGAATTTTTTGAGTAGCTGCTGATTCGAATGGTTTGAATTCTGTTGATTGTAGACGTATGAAAGTTAACAGTGCCACAGTATTAAAAGTTTAGTAGTATACAATAGAATATCGAAAAGATAAACAGATATAAGGCAGGTCCTGTTGATCTTTTAATTCTTCATCTTTGCAGAAATCGGACATTAGTTTAAGAAAAACATATAACTTTTCGTAAACAAAAAATTAATTTCATTGATTATATTTTTAGAACACAAACTCATAAACAAAAATAAATTCATAAGATCTAAAAAAGAGTATTATTTATATATGTTTATTAAAAATCTACTCCATTAGTACCATGTCACCCGGTAAAAAAAACGATTCATCTTTTGGAACTGTTTTCAAGGTTCAAAATTATGATATGTTATGAATGACTTAGAATGGAAACTTGTATTTTCATCTGAATTTCTAAGTTTTTTGTTTCTTTAAGATCGAAGTACAAATTTTAAAATTTGCATTTAAAGGTTGCCATTTTTCATTTTGTGCACATGATTTGAATTATAATTAAAAAAAAAAAATTAAGGTTGTTACACTTTTAATCGCGCCCGAATATTATTATTATAATTAATAACTTAACACGATGAGATTACCGAATCTCAAATAACTCGAACTAAAACAAATAAAAGAAACAAATAAAATCAATTAAATTTAATCTGCGCTACCGTGCGCACGCGAGAAAAACAAATCGGACTTTTTGACAACTGTCAAAGCTAAGTGGGTGGGAGTGGGCGATAAAAAAAAAGTGTAACTATGCAGCCTGTTGAATGCTGCCAATCACCGGCTGCTCAGCTGGGCTGAGTTCGCGAATTAAAAAAAAAGAAGTATATAAAAAAAGCGTTCGACTAATTCTTAAAGAATTAATCGAATAAAAAAAGAATGTAAAAATAAATGCCTACAGGGACGTAGGTACTTACTTTTAAAAAGGGCGCCAGGTATTTTTTTTAAAGGAATGGAAATACCAAACCAACTAATAAAATAAAACAAAAGTATTAAATTCCCTAATTGGGATTTTAAAAATTTATTTAAACAAATTGTCTAGGAAACCTTTACGGGTATAGGTATAAAACCTAGAATCTTTTCGAATCACAAATAAAACAAAGTGTACAAGTTAATATAAAATGGCGGAGGGCCAATTTTATCTCGAAAGTTAAAATAACTTTACAACAAGATGAAAATTATACAATTAAAATTTCTGTGCCACAAAATACACAAAAATGAAAATGACTTCCGGATAGTCTCCGAAAATTCAACGTTGAGAACTAAAAGGACGCGCGTCTCGCAATGCCGAGAAAACAAAGTACGGAAGCGAAGGCCTACACGAATTAAATTTTTGCCAATTGGCAACCAAAATAAATTACACGCAAAATTAAAAATAACAATATTAAATAAAACCTGGTACTTATCTGTACACTATCGAATCCTTCCTCCGATAATTCTTTCCGAATTGTATTCTGTCCTGCACAAAAGTTTTCCTTTAAGTTTCACCACTCAACAAAGATCAAAAAAAAAAACACAGGCAAAACAACTATTTGCCAACTACCAATTTCTCTAAAAATTAATTTAATAATTCACACGAAGTCGCAATAGTTTTTCGTTTTTCCAAAATTCCAACTTAGATTCTTGAAAGTCTTCCAAGAAGTGCCTTCATGGCGGACTTCATCTCGAACATCATCACTAACCATATTGTCGTCTCTTTCGGTATCACTTGGTGGTGGTATTCAACTATGGTGTATTCACTAAATCCCACACATTGGTAGAGGACTTCACCGTTGTTGAACCCAAGCCACGATCCGCTCAGAGACGACATGGTTAAATGGACGAGTTCAGTCCCTTACCGTCAATTCCATTAAATGAATAGTAAAACGAAAAACTATTCACCACACGATAAAGTTCCCTGTCCCATTCCGACCCAGACTCAATAAATTAAAAGAAAAACTGTTATGTCAGACAGGTATTAACCATTTTTATAAACAAAATGGTGAAAAAGGATTCGACGGCTCGCGACAAAATTTAAATACTAAGGACTCGTAGACCTTCGCGCAGATTTTAAGGGAAAGGAAACACCAAGCAAAATCATTTTCATTTTGTGTTGAAGACACTTAGGATTCAAAATAAAATCAACATTTCGACGCCTGGGCACGCCAGTTTCCAATATAGTTTTAAATAAAAATTAATGTCGCTAGCATATCGCTCAGTGTGTTCTTGTGTGGACTGTCCGACTCACACGCAATGAATTTAAAATGACTTTCCGTCGAAATTCTTGTTAAAGTTGATTATAAAAGTTAAAACGATGATTTTATAAGTGCAAACCTCCTGGTTTACACAACGCAGCTTTTGACGACGTGAAGCTGAAATTATAATGCTTTTCCAAAGTACTTGAGAGCAAGGCATCTGGCTGATGGACCAGTCTCTTTAAACTTGCAAGCATTTTGGAGCAGCAGCAAAAAGAAAAATGAATTAGAATTAATGTGTGGTAAGGAATAGTTTGGAGAAACTTGTTGCGGTAAATTTTACCGTAACAAATCCCACCCTTACCTCCCAGGAAATGTGCTTACATTTCGAAGAACTGTAAACCATTTCCTAAGGCTTACCTGATGAAAATGAAACGAAAATGATTTTCCATCAGAAAAAACAAACAAAAATAAAAAAAACAAACTACTTTAACTTTAACAAAACTAATTTTCGTCGGATGCATCGGTAAACGGTTTCAAATCTTTAACATGCCATGTTCCGCGTTCTTTACCATTATTATCTTCTAAGACGTATGTCCAAGGTGACACACGCTTCTTAACAATAAACGGACCGACAAACTTCGGTGCTAATTTGGCTGCATAATAATTCGCGGCATCCGACAACGAAAAATTTCTTCGCCAAACAATCTCGCCGGAATGATATTGAATATCACGCCGCCTAAGATTGTAAGCTTTAGCAGACCTCTGAGATGCTGCTTGCAATTTTTTTCTTATATCTAACCTAAGTTCGCGAAAACGTCTCTCGATCTCAAGTGGATCTTGATTGTTTTCCGAACTCTCCTCTACCGATGGTGCTTCGTGACCCGAAGTTACCATTTCTCTGCCAAAATTGGCATAATAAGGCGAAACACCTAAAACGTCATGTTGTGACGTGCGGATAGCGCACGCCACCTTAGAAAGTTGTGAATCCCATATACGATGGTTTTCAGCGACGTAAGCCCGCAACGTCGTCTTAAGGATCTGATTGATCCTTTCCGCAGGATTCGCCTGCGGATGATAATGGGCTGTAAATTTTAATTGTGACCCGTACGCCTGGCAAAGCGTTTTCAGTTCTTTAGACCGGAACTGGGGACCGTTGTCACATACGATCACCTTAGGGATGCCAAATAAAAGAAAAACGTTATCTTCTAACTCTCTAATAACTGCCTTTGCAGTAGCCGACCTCAAAGCGAAAAGTAACGGAAACTTGGTAAAGTAATCCACTACCGTCAAAATATAAATAAAACCCCTACTCGATTTTGGAAGCGGACCTACGAGATCTATACAGATCATTTCCCACGGTGACCTAATCCCAACCCTTTCTGTCATCAACCCAGCTGGTTTGTCATTCACCGGCTTCACCTGTTGGCAAACTCTACAACGTCTAACATATTTAGTTATATCGCCTCTCATCTTAGGCCAATAGAACTTTGCCCCAATCCTGGCAAAAGTTTTTCTAACACCCATGTGACCTGCTAAAGGGCCATCATGGTACTCACGTAAAATATCTAATCTTTCTGATTTACCTAACACTCTTTTCCATTCTTGGTTGTACTCATGCACCGCAACATGTTTTGCCTTCACCAGTTTAAACAATTTACCTTGTTCAACTCTCCAGGCTGGAAAAGCTAAAGGATTCGAATTCACAGAAGAAATCATTTTTGTCACCCAAGGGTCCAAATCCTCGTCTGAGATACCAGCTAACCGCGGTACCCCCCGAGAGAGCATGTCAGGTATTACATGATCTTTGCCCCTACGATGAATGATTTCAAATTCGAATTGCTGCAGTCTGACTGCCCATCGAGCTAACCTGCCTTGTGGATCTTTAAGATTATTTAACCATACCAAGGAATAGTGATCAGTCACGACCGTAAATCGAATGCCTTCGAGGTACGGACGCAACTTCTCAATAGCCCACAGTACAGCTAAACATTCTTTTTCAGTAGTGCTATAATTTCTTTCACTTCTATTAAGTGACCTACTAAGGTAACAGACAACCTTTTCTCCCTCATCAAAGTTCTGTGAAAGAACTGCACCGATACCGTAATCTGAAGCGTCTGTTTGCACGACAAATGGTCGCTTAAAATCTGGGCATGTAAGTATTGGTGCTGTCACCAAACACTCCTTTGCCTTTCTAAAACTATTCTCACATTCTTCATTCCAAATAAACTTTCTACTTTTCTTCAATAAATCTGTCAATGGTCTAAGTAACTCTGCGAAATTCGGTACGAAACGACGGTACCATGAAACTGTGCCTATAAAACTTCTAACTTCTTTAACATTCCTCGGTGCTGGAATCCTAACCATGCCTTCCACTTTTTCTGGGTCTACATGAAGCCCGTTTCGATCCACTATATAACCTAAAAACTTCAGCGATGGCATGCAAAAATTGCACTTCTCTTTACTGACTTTCAGGCCTGCTTCACTCAACCTTTTCATCACCTCATTCAGAATTTCTAGATGTTGTTCGAAATTTTCTGTAATGATGATGATGTCGTCTAAATAGACGAATACGAATGGCTCCAGGTCGGCACCCAAAACTGTGTCGATAAACCTCTGCCAAGTCGCAGGTGAGTTATGAAGACCGAAAGGCATTCTCCGAAATTGGAAAAGTCCCCTTCCAGGTACTGTAAATGCAGTAAAAGGTTTTGATTCCTCCTCCATAGGAATCTGCCAATACGCGGATTTGATGTCTAACGAAGACAAGAACCTCGCACCACGAAGTCTGTCTAAAATTGAACTAATATACGGAAGTGGATAGGCATCTCTATCTGTGTTTTTATTTAGCTTCCTATAGTCTACGCAGAATCTAAAGGAGCCATCTTTCTTTTTAACTAATAGTATTGGAGATGACCACGCGCTAGTCGATCTCTCAACAACTCCTGCATCTAACATTTCATTCAATTCTCTATCTATATGTACCTGCATCGCTGGAGAAACCGGATAATACCTTTGTTTTATCGGTTCCGCCGACGTTCTAATTTTGTGTGCCACCATAGTGGTACACCCTAAGCCCTCTGGCATCTTTCTGAAAGATTCTTCTACTAATTTTTCTAGTTTTTGAATTTCACTAACACTCAACTCTGATCGTTCAGTAATTGAACAAATCGAAACCATCCTATCCTGGTCCGAAAAATTCCACATACGTGATCGCAAATCCGGGACGATACCCGACAGTGCCCAAAAATCTGCACCAAGGATCATCGTATGTGGCAGAGTTGGTATGACCAGACAGTCAATCAACACTGCCTTATTTTCTACTACTATGGGTAAAGAAAGGGTCCCTAAAACTGCTACACCTGCTCCATCCGCTAAACGAACGAAAGGAACAGTATTTTTTTTTAAAGAAAGCCCTAACTCCTGCAAAATCTTCCATCCGTCCCTACCTATTATGGTTCTAGATGCTCCTGAATCTAAAAGACCTAAAAATCTAGTACCATAGATACTAACTGTTAAAAAAGGCCTACTATCCCTACCGTTTGCCTCCAAGGTGAAATCTAAATGAATAACATTAGCCAGCTGGTTGCCAGCAGGCAACCTGACTAACGTCTGCGGTACTCTCGCCCTGCTGGTGCAAGGGACCGACGTTCGTTTCCCGAACATCTACGACAGTTTTGTCTGCTGACCCCTTCAGCACCACAACCGTAACAACGCCTAGGAGCAGAACACCTATTTGCATAATGGCCTGACCCATTGCAATTAAAACATCTAACTTGCCTCTGAGGATTCAAGGATGGGGCCTGACGAACAGTTTGGTTGCTTTCCGCAACAACTGAAACTGTTGGAGTTTCAACGCCTACATAAGCTAGATCCGGTTCTAGCAAATTCCTATTCGACCTAACACTAGGAGGTGGAACATAAGATTCCACGTTTGCCCTAACTGCTTCTAAATTGCGCCCTAATGCTACCAAATCAGAAACGCATTTTGGTCTAGCCAAACCGAGTTGCGTTTGATAGAAAGGTGTCAAGTTTCTTTGGATCATTGACAACTTCCTATCTTCTGATATTTGTTCGGTAAGCCTACCAAACAAATTTTGCATTGTCGCCACATAGACGCCGATGGATTCATCTTTGCCTTGTGTGCGACGCCTAATTTCATCGAGGAGTGAATCATTGTAATTCGGTGGCAAAAACTCCAGCTTCAACTCGCTAACAAGTTCTTGCCACGAATTTACAGAAATTCTAACGGCCCTATACCAAATTAATGCTTTTCCAACAAATAAATCAACACACCCCCTAAAAAGTTGGGATTCAGTCACGCCCCTGGCTTGACGAATCTCTTCAACTCGTTCTAAAAATGCATTCAATGATGCACCACAACGTTCACCCGTGAATTTCACATCCCATTTGGATAAATTTTCAAATCTATCAGTGTTTACAAAAACACGTTCTACAATCGGGCTATCCCGCCTATAACTATCCCTATTTTCACTGACTAACGCAGCTGCCTCTCCTAAACCTGTCGATGTACTGGCAGAAGTATGCATCGACTTACTACTAACCGGTTCAGCCGTCCGCTGAACAAGAACTTCCGAGCGCTTTTTTAATTCGACGTTCGTATTATTTTCTTCTACCTGATCCTCAACTTCAGCTTCTTCGTCCCCTTCTAAATCAGCCATCGCTATGACTAATTTATTTTTTAAAACCTGCTTCATTTTCTCATCCGAATCACTTTCTGGAACCGACCTATCCATTCTTCTTAGCCCCCATTCAATCTTTGTAACTATCTTAATATATTCTGTTGAGGATTTTAATCTAGGTGGATTTTCTAACAATTTTTCTAATTCTGCTAACTTCTTCTCCACCGCTAACCGATCCTCTTCAAAAGAGAATGGGTAAGCGGGAGGCACATATGAATTTCTACGTTCTAAAATCCTAGCTCCCCTAAGCGATTTACGCATTTCATCCACTGTCCCTACTTCTAAGCCCCTAATCTGTACTTCGTACACTAACTCCTCTTGAGATAATCTATTAATCTCCATTTTCAAACAAAGTAACAAGAAACAAAATAAAATAGCACGAAATATACACTAATAAAGAGAAAAAACACTATTAAAAAAAATAAAATATGATTTAACAGTTCCTATTAAAACACTAAAACAATTCTAGAAATTAATAAAAATGAAATAAAAATAATTTAAAAAAAGTATCAAAAAAAACTATTAATAAAAGTATTTAAAAAAAATACTTACTAAAATAAACTATTATAGAAAATTGGCAACCCTGTAATTAGAATAATATTAATTTTCAAAACAAACTATTTGCAAAAAGTGGCAACACTGTAACCAGGAAATAATATTCTCCACTCTCAAACTTCGCTACTCTCAAAAATCAATATACTTTCTACGGCCAGAAAGAGACCGCACTATACATACAAAAATAAATTAAGTGAAATTTGTCAACATGAAAAATAAAAAATGCCAGAAAAGGAAAAAAAAGAATTAAATAAGCCAAATAAATAAAATGTATGAAAACAAATTCCAAGTAAAAAAAAGCAAGAAAAATAATAGAAAAGAAGAATAAAACACCTTACTCACAGTTTTATATGAATTTTCTTACAGAAATCTCCTTTTAAATTGCTCCAGATTCTTCAACAAAAACTATCCGTTTTGTTACATAAATTATGCAACTACGCCACTCAATATAATTTAACCTGTGGGATAAAAAAAACAACACCAAGTAACTTATTTTTATTTAAAAAAAAATAATAAAAGACACTTCCCTAAATGATAAACACAATGAACAGCAAAATTCTTCCTCACAAATAGATAAAAAATAAAAAAAACACTTGTACACAATGTATGTACCTAGGTAGGTAGGTAATTTTTTTATTTTACAAAGATGCCCCACGTTGGGCGCCAATTTGTTACACTTTTAATCGCGCCCGAATATTATTATTATAATTAATAACTTAACACGATGAGATTACCGAATCTCAAATAACTCGAACTAAAACAAATAAAAGAAACAAATAAAATCAATTAAATTTAATCTGCGCTACCGTGCGCACGCGAGAAAAACAAATCGGACTTTTTGACAACTGTCAAAGCTAAGTGGGTGGGAGTGGGCGATAAAAAAAAAGTGTAACTATGCAGCCTGTTGAATGCTGCCAATCACCGGCTGCTCAGCTGGGCTGAGTTCGCGAATTAAAAAAAAAGAAGTATATAAAAAAAGCGTTCGACTAATTCTTAAAGAATTAATCGAATAAAAAAAGAATGTAAAAATAAATGCCTACAGGGACGTAGGTACTTACTTTTAAAAAGGGCGCCAGGTATTTTTTTTAAAGGAATGGAAATACCAAACCAACTAATAAAATAAAACAAAAGTATTAAATTCCCTAATTGGGATTTTAAAAATTTATTTAAACAAATTGTCTAGGAAACCTTTACGGGTATAGGTATAAAACCTAGAATCTTTTCGAATCACAAATAAAACAAAGTGTACAAGTTAATATAAAATGGCGGAGGGCCAATTTTATCTCGAAAGTTAAAATAACTTTACAACAAGATGAAAATTATACAATTAAAATTTCTGTGCCACAAAATACACAAAAATGAAAATGACTTCCGGATAGTCCCCGAAAATTCAACGTTGAGAACTAAAAGGACGCGCGTCTCGCAATGCCGAGAAAACAAAGTACGGAAGCGAAGGCCTACACGAATTAAATTTTTGCCAATTGGCAACCAAAATAAATTACACGCAAAATTAAAAATAACAATATTAAATAAAACCTGGTACTTATCTGTACACTATCGAATCCTTCCTCCGATAATTCTTTCCGAATTGTATTCTGTCCTGCACAAAAGTTTTCCTTTAAGTTTCACCACTCAACAAAGATCAAAAAAAAAAACACAGGCAAAACAACTATTTGCCAACTACCAATTTCTCTAAAAATTAATTTAATAATTCACACGAAGTCGCAATAGTTTTTCGTTTTTCCAAAATTCCAACTTAGATTCTTGAAAGTCTTCCAAGAAGTGCCTTCATGGCGGACTTCATCTCGAACATCATCACTAACCATATTGTCGTCTCTTTCGGTATCACTTGGTGGTGGTATTCAACTATGGTGTATTCACTAAATCCCACACATTGGTAGAGGACTTCACCGTTGTTGAACCCAAGCCACGATCCGCTCAGAGACGACATGGTTAAATGGACGAGTTCAGTCCCTTACCGTCAATTCCATTAAATGAATAGTAAAACGAAAAACTATTCACCACACGATAAAGTTCCCTGTCCCATTCCGACCCAGACTCAATAAATTAAAAGAAAAACTGTTATGTCAGACAGGTATTAACCATTTTTATAAACAAAATGGTGAAAAAGGATTCGACGGCTCGCGACAAAATTTAAATACTAAGGACTCGTAGACCTTCGCGCAGATTTTAAGGGAAAGGAAACACCAAGCAAAATCATTTTCATTTTGTGTTGAAGACACTTAGGATTCAAAATAAAATCAACATTTCGACGCCTGGGCACGCCAGTTTCCAATATAGTTTTAAATAAAAATTAATGTCGCTAGCATATCGCTCAGTGTGTTCTTGTGTGGACTGTCCGACTCACACGCAATGAATTTAAAATGACTTTCCGTCGAAATTCTTGTTAAAGTTGATTATAAAAGTTAAAACGATGATTTTATAAGTGCAAACCTCCTGGTTTACACAACGCAGCTTTTGACGACGTGAAGCTGAAATTATAATGCTTTTCCAAAGTACTTGAGAGCAATGCATCTGGCTGATGGACCAGTCTCTTTAAACTTGCAAGCATTTTGGAGCAGCAGCAAAAAGAAAAATGAATTAGAATTAATGTGTGGTAAGGAATAGTTTGGAGAAACTTGTTGCGGTAAATTTTACCGTAACAAGGTCTAAGTTCTTCATTAATTTAAAATTAAGAAAAATATAATGATGTATTCCGATAAAGTTGATCCACTTAGAAACTTATTTGGGTATTACGATCCATTACTCCATTTTACTGCTTTTTTTTTTTAAACGGTGTACTGGCAACCATTTGTCAGAAAGAATGTTCTGCAAATGAAGTCTATTTTTCTCGAACTAATATTTATAAATATTCAGCTACAAAATCTAAGATATACATAGATGTCAGCATACATAGCATTTTAAAATAAAGAGACAGTGTTACAACTTACCGTTACTGAGAGGCAAACAACAAAATAGGAAAAGGTAAGTTGTATCAAAAAATTTAAATGTGAATTTTTTGTTTTCGCTTCAGTAAAATTACTCAAAAATAAAACACATCGTTACTATTGCTGACAGATGTTAAAATCATTGTAATGTATTGCATTTTTTGAGTTGCTCTGGCAACCCTTTTCCGGCATGATAATGTTTTCAGAACTTTGTTTAGCTGTATCTTTGGTTTCTAGCTATATCCGGTAACCATAATTGTCATTTATTGCCCAGTGACATTTGAGCAATAACTGGGCAATCGGTCGCTAGCTCTATTAGGAACTTACAATCAAAGCTCTTCCAAACTATTTTATTGAGCATTGCATTGAAATTAAAATTTGACATACAGTTTTTCTATTTCACAGAATTCATTCTTAATTGTTTCTAAAAGAAAGTGTACGACTGGGCCGCACGAACTTGCTCTTGTAGCAAGTTGCTACAAAAATAAAATTAAATTTAATATTTTTTTTTTAATATAAATGAAATTAATATTAATATAAATAACATTATTAATTCAAACCGTTTTTCAAACATTGAATTAACAAAAAAAAAATTATTTAAAATTAAAACTACGCACTTTTGCAATGTTGGTATTGAAGTTTCATCAAATCATCTATATCTTTAAAAATAAATGTTTGGCTTACAATTTTTTTTTCCTGTACAAAAATTACAATGGCAAACAAAAAACTTAATTTCCATTTAAATTAAGACAAATTAAATACTTATGTTCTCATCACATATTTCCATATTTTAATTAAAATAAAATCATTACAGGTAGAAATTTCCCCCTTAAAGGCCGAAATATATAAATTTACGAACAATTACAAAACAAAAATTGTTTCATCAATCTCAATAGACAACGAAAAAAATGAAAAGAAAAACAAATAAAGATTTCAAAAATAGAAATTAATTTGTAGGAACATTTGTCATTCACACTGACATTATCACTTATGTTCACAGTGCGTGCCCTTATTCAATAAGGTCGGTCGGTTTCGGTCCTATAATTATTTTCGGTTGTTGTCTTAATAAGTTTCAATCAAAATGCGTAAAATTGTTTTGTTGTTTACGACACCAACCAAACAGATTAAATAAAAAAAAATTAATAAATTATTTTTTATTGATATCCATGATGGATGAACGTATATTTGCTAAATGAAAAGGGGCTTTATGGTGGAGGCGGCAGATTTAAATAATGAAACTTGTTTAATTTATTTATGACGAGTGGTCTAACAAAACCAGATAATGTCGAACAAATCGAAATTTGGTTTAATGTAATTAACAGAGATCAATACATCGAGAGAATGTGACCTTCATAAAATTAAGAGCTCAGTAGCTGGTCTGGTACTGTTCATGTTGTCATCGACTAAGTGAGTGGGTGTAAGAGCTTCAGAATTGCATGTAATTTTTTTGTCAACAAACGTGATTTAGTTCAGTCGCTTTGTTTTAAGAAAATGAAATCATTGTTAATTACAAATTCAAAAATAAGTTGTGTATTCGAATTTATTCGAAATATGTATTGTATACGTATGAACCTATAGACGGTGTTCACATTGAACTCACTCGACACTCATGTGATTTATTTCGGTGTAAGTCCAATCCTTCGTGTTCAGGCAACAAACACTAAGTAGCCTAGACACGAAACACAAACAAAATTAATTTAATGTGCATGGATGATTAAAATTTATTTCATAAAATGTGTCCAGACAAAAAAGAACATTTCAAGAAATATTGCTTAAAATAACGTTTCTGAAACGTTTCCTATTTTGTTTATAAACCTCTTTAGAAGAATTTCAGAATGGTTTCATTTGGTGTGGACGTTTGACAATAAAATTTTGGAAATGGTTCGTGTTCTTATTTTTCCATCCACGTGACAATTTCAGCTCAATACAAAAATTAACTTTCTTCCAGTGTCATTTGCGAGATATTAAAAGAATCTTATCGGGAATTTTAAGAAACATTTCCGAGAAGTTTGTCAAGCGTAACAAGTATTACAAAAAAGAAAAAACATTTGAAAAACATATAAAAGTGTTATACAGGGTGATTGGCTTAAGGTGCACCAAAAAGCTTGAGCGTGTAGGTTAGTTTAAGAAAAAAAAAAATCGTATGAGAGGGGGGTCTATTCCCCCCCCCTTTGGGCGGGAAGGCAATTTTCTAAAAAATTGAATTAAATCGGAAAAAAATTATTTGAAAACAACGGTAAAACATACAAAGCCATGTTATACTTTTTTGGAAAGCCGGTCAACTCTTCTTTTATTTTATTTTCAAATAAAGTTGTTTTGATAAATAGTTTTTGAAAAATTAATTTTCAAACTCGAAATTAAAAAAAAAAAAAAAATTCAATCCAATTTTTTTAAAAATTATATGTAATTAACTATTTTTTTTGTTTCCAAAATTAAAAGCTTCTATTAATTTTTAGTCAAAAACAGATAACCAGATGCCAAAATGTATCTTAGTTTTTGAGAAATTAAGAAAACCTAAAAGTAGATACTTTTTCCAAGAAAAACACTTCTTTTTTTTGCTTTTCCCAAGTTTGACCTGTTCAGGGCAATTATTAATTAGGGGATTATCGCTTTTTTATTTTTTATTACATACCATCCGATTTTAAGCAAATAATACAAAAAAACGAATCAACTTTTTACTTTACTTATTTTTTTTTATGTGAACACCGTCATAATAATTATTCACCACTAAGGAAAATACCGTTTACGTAAGACTAAAATTCTCTATAAAAATTGACAGATTAGATATAAAGGGGTCTCAATAACAAAGAACGTTTTAGCATAAAATGTTGTTTGCTTTCTGTTTTGATATTCCTCATCGTGAACGAAAAGGACCTAGTGTCATTGAAGATGACGCAAGTTACACAATTAAAATGTGCGTTGCCACTTAATAGTTTTTTTTTTCGTTTCACAAAGTTGTCGAAACAACCGAATTTTGACTGATGAAACGCTGCCAGTTTTTACAGAAATGGGAAATTATGTTGAAATTTTAACATAATTTGGGCACGAGTACGATAACTTTGGCGCCAAGAATTGATAACGGTTTTTTGTAGAACAGTTCAATACAAGCATTTTTTACTACTAGTGGGGGGGTCTATCTCCCTCCGTTTGGGCGGGAGGGGCAATTTTATAAAAACAGTGCTAAAAATTTAAAACAAATATTAAAAAATAATGGTAATACTTACAACTAAGTTTTATATCTTGTTTTAAAGCCAATACTTTTTTCTATTTGATGTTTTTTAAATCAAGTGAAACCTATGCTGCCCCCCCTGCAACCCCCCTGCTTGGACACACTATAGGATTTGGGGTGGGTGCTAGGTTGGGTGTATGCAAAGTTTCTGTTGCATTTAAAGATGCCCAAGCATCATTACAAAAACGAACCTACGTACAACATTCACCGTATACCAAAAAAAAAAAGAAAACTCTTATAAGAAAGTAGTTTTAGTAATTTTCCAACGAATTTTATAAAAAAAGTAGTATTTTATTTTACAGTTTTGAAAAATCACACTTCAAAGTTTTTTTTTACCTTTTTTTCGCAATTTTTGAGTTTAAAGTCCGTTTTTTCAAAGACTATGCATAGGTTTCACTTGATTTAAAAAACATCAAAAAAAAAAAAGTATTGGCTTTAAAACAAGATATAAAACTTAGTTGTAAGTATTACCATTATTTTTTAATATTTGTTTTAAATTTTTAGCACTGTTTTTATAAAATTGCCCCTCCCGCCCAAACGGAGGGAGATAGACCCCTCTTATCCATAGTAAAAAATGCTTGTATTAAACTGTTCTACAAAAAAACGTTATCAATTCTTGGCGCCAAAGTAATCGTACTCTGCCCATAATTTCTAACGAGCTAGCGGTACGCCTGAGAAATAAACAATTTTCATGAGTTTTGTACAAAATTTAATGGTCTTTCATTTTGTTGTGGATCAAATTTCAGTTAAAACGCATAGTTTCCTAGATGCTAGCAAAAAACCGAAAGAAGTGCTAAAATTCTGCGGGTTTCCGCGGATATTTCAAAACGCAACAGGAAATTTTGTTGGATTTCTTCAGATTCGGATTCAGCGACCCAAAAAACATAGGATTCGAAAAAAAAAATCCATTTGTATATTTTTTGTAACGTGAAACTACCGTTTGACTGGACTATACAGCCAAACGGTACATGGTATTCTTATAGAGTAATATCAATATGCCTTGAAATTTTTTTTTTTTTTTTTGGTCTTAAAATAACGATACCCTACACACATAAACGTTACCGATAATTCAATTTTTCTCCAAAAAACGATCAATTTAACATAATGTTTTCTATAAGCAATATTTTGTCAACGGTAATGTTTTTCATCGAAATTTTTTTTCGAAAAGCTTTTGAACCGTCTCTTCTATAAAAACGTACTTTTGTAATGCCGATTATCTTTTAAACGGCTTCACCGATTTTGACAACAAATTATTATTCTAAAAGTTCTGCTAAGGTTGGTTTATACTGCAGTCAAAAATGTTGGAAAAAAGTTTTTCACGAACAAAAGATTCGTAATCCACTCACACCTATTCTTTAATTTCGAAAATGAAACTTTTCAAGGTGTTGTCATACCTATGCCATACAATTTTCGTCATCAATCCGTCATAAGCATTTGTATGATGCTACGAAACAGTGACTTGCAGGTTAAGTTCGATTATACAATCATCTTTCATTTAAATCGGCCGCTCAGTTATTGTGATTTGACACCGCTGATAGAACTAAATCCAAGTTTTTTCCATTTAATTATATCTTAAATCCCTATAGCAATAATCTGTAACTCATGATAGGCAAATACAATCTAAACTTCATTGAATACTCTTAACTCTTCAAGTATAGATACGTGAACTCCATTTTGAATCTCTTACTACCCTTAACAATAATCAAAATGTATTTTCATTTATAAAACGATGTCACCCTTTCTCCGAACCTAATCTCTCATCAAAAACAAATCTCGAAAGCCCTTAAAAACTTCGTTAGTCAACGACCCATGCAAAACTGTAGCACTCGAATTCTAAGGACTGCAATACAAAAATATATACATAATTGTCCTTGATGATAACAACAACGATGATGATGATAAAGATGGAGTGGAACTGTATATGTATCTCAAGGGTTCTTCTCCTTTTTCAAATTAAAAGCCTACACATACATATTATCAGTCTGATGGGATTTCTGAGGTATTTGTATTTAAAAACTCGCAATTATTCTCTCATACAAAAGTATGAAAATTCTCACGCAATTCAGAAACAATCCTTAAAAAAAAATGCTTCAGTATGCATTTTTATCTCTTATCTCTGTTAAAGAATAATGTACCTTTTTTGTTCCATTCATCCGCCCGCACATCTCTTACCACACATATTTCATCATAATGTTTATTCAAGCTTAAATCTGGGTCGTTTCTTGAAGTTCTTATACCGCAGAATTGCATCAGTAGAATAGCATCACATACAGCTTTTTATGTACCTATAACTAAGGACGAAACAAAAAATATATGTGTGCACATAAATAAATCAAAAACATGAGACTAATAGCTCATGATATCCTTCTCCTGCAGATAAAATGTCGCAAATCAACCATCATACTGTCATGATATGAAAAAAAAAATTGTGGAAGTAAAATCGAGAATTGAGGACATTATCTACCCCATCGTCGGTCGTCGTCGTTATATCTGACAACACACATATAGACATACACCGTGTGTTTTCAATAAAATAAAAAGTATATAGTAAGGGCACCCAAGAGGCGTTTTTCTTTCCCGAGGATGTATGGCAAATGAGGTTGGTTTATTCTGTTTGACGGGTGTGGGACTTTAAGCCCGATATCATCTACCAAAGCATGTAGGACAATCTAAATGGCTTATGTATGCCACATATAAACGCCTATTTAATGTCCTTAATAGTGATAATAATAGCAATAAATATAAATGTCTACCTTTAAAGAGGAACTTTTTTTTAACTTGAGAGCCACACTTTTCAAATGAAACTGTTCTGTATGAACTCAATTGGTCGTAGAGCTGTTTTTGAGTTCCGTTGCAACTGTTTTTTTTTTTTTTTTTTAATTAAATTAAAATTTAAGGCTGAACTACAGTTGACCTCTTCAGTACAACAACGTCTTTAAGTGACCGAATGTACGGAAGTTGTTTCTCTCCACCATAATGTCATTTATTTTTCTGGCAAAAAATACGATCGATTTCGATAAAATGTTTGACGGTGATGTCTTTCTTCTAAAAACTGTTTTTACCGCTTTAAACAAAAATTATAGAATTTTTTTTTAAAAAAACTAACTTAAACGAATTTCCCGAATTTCCAGTCATGTCCTTTATTTATTTCTTCGATGGGCGTTATAATTTAGTTTGTATTTAATTTTCAATATAAAACAAATTATGTTAGCCCAGTTAAATAAGAGTTTTACTTGAAAAATTCCGGCAAATCTGGATTTTGGTGGGGGGAGGGGTCGAAATTCAGTTTTTTGCAAATTTCTTGGAAAGTATGAACTTTTTGCAAAAAAAATGTTTAAGTAAAAATTGTAGCTTATATGATTTTCTACAAAAAAGGTACGATGGTACGATGAAAAAACTTTTCATCGTACCATCAACCAATTTTGAGAAAAAAGTGTTAAATTGTTACAAATTCTGTTTTTTGACAACATTCACTTTTTCACTAGTATTTGGCGTTTGTTGCTATATTTTTTTTTTTTTTTTTGTGATTAAACCTAATTCACAGAAGAACAAATAAAATGTATGAATGGTCGCACGATCTTTCTCTTGTTGCAAACTACAAAAAATTTAATTGACGAAGCTTTGTGTACGTTGTATATTCGCGATTCAACCTTATTGTTGAAGTTCAACTAATTCCAAACTCGACTTATTAAATGAGGTTAAGTTCTGGTTGAAAATTCAGGTTGGTATGCGATAATAGACAGTTTATTAAATTCTTAACCTGCCTTTAACCCACAACTAATCTGCCGAAATCGGTGAGTTAAAACTTAAATCAAAAAGAAACCACTTATAAGGAAGATAAAAATAACTAAGCTCCGTTTCAACTATTTGCAAAACTGGCTCTAAAAGTCCATCCTGGTTTAAGTTTTTAATGAACCGATTTCGGTGGATTAACTATAATGGAAGTCGGTCGGTTAAAAACTTTAACCAAGTTAAACCACGATTGTACAACTGGTCTTAAGAATCTCTGAAAAGAGTACAAGTATCAAATTCCTTAGTTGTCTATGACAGATAGTTTGCCCTAAATACTCCACAAAAGTCAAAATTAGATTTGTAAATATCTGTCAAACATTAAAGTGTCACAGATTCATTTGTAACTTGCTGATGACAGTTCGTACTGAATATTGTTCAAGTTTCAGAATTCAATTTAAGAATCTGTCAAAATATAAGTTTATTACTTCCTGATGACAGTTCGCACTGAATATTCAGCAAATGTCAAAATTATATTCGTGGGAATCTGTCCAACAAACTGAGCAAAAAATCAAAACAAATAAGAACTTAAATTTCACCTTTGACAAAGTCTGCGTTTACTTTTTTTCATTCGAGGAAATATGAAAATAACAAGAAACAAGCACTAAGTACATCTTTGGTTGGAAATGGCAGATGTTATGTCCGTCCGTATATAATTTTTTCGAAAACTTATGATTCTTCTTAAAAACATGACATTTGTTTCAGAATGTGTGTCGGCCATCAATGGAAAATATATGAAAGTATCATTCGATACTCGAATGAAAGTAATAAAGCTGTCGGCAGTGATATTTGACTTCTTTTATCGGCAGTGATATTTTTTTGTGATTCTTAAAATGTAATTAGTCTTCCAGCTCTCAAGTTCCAGACTGTCATGAAGAAAGGCTAAATTAGAAATGGAAATTTTGACATTTGGTTTTCTCTCAGAAAATTGAGATTAACTTGCTTTCTGGTGACAGATTGAACTAAATACTCGATATATGTATGTACGTCAAAATATGTATTTTTTTTTCTATCTGTCAATCCTAGTAGTGCCACAATATTTTGAAGGATGACTAGGATCAGATTGTCAATAGATTAAAGAACCGAGTAAAGAACCTTTTAACATCAGTAATTTTTTAAATTTTTGTATGTTGATTTTAGTACATATACATTCCGGTGATAGACTGAATTTCACACTTAAAAAAATTCTCCAAAATATGTTAGGTACTACAAATGCAAATCCGCATTGCAATAATGTTCATTTAAAAATGGCAAACAATTTCAATGGATTAACCAAAACTTCTAAAAATTTTGTTTTATATTTTTCTACTATTTATTTTTGTTTGTGATGAAATTGCACTCGATGTTGTTTTTTTTTTCAACCAATCTGTACATGTATTGGCAAACGTATACCAATATAATATTTTTTTAATTGATACCGATTTTGTTAGGCGATCTTAGTCCCTAGTACTTTTTTTCACATTCACTTAACTTTTTTTGTAAAAACAAACAAATTAAAACCTAAACACGAAATTTAGTATTGCATTTTGTTTGGACAAAAATCTAAAATTTGATGACTGAATTGAGACCTAATTTCCGAAAGTTCATAAAAGAGTCGTAAAACAGCAAACGGCAGCACCTGCTAAAAATAAAACCCCGCTTTAAAGGTGTGCCAAGACCTAAAAAAAAAAAATTGAGAAACAAACATTCATTAAATAAGAAAATATTTCTGAAATGTTTCTTAAATGTTTTTTAAATGCTTCTTTTGTTTGGACGCATGATAAACATTTCTGGAATGTTTCTGAAATGTTTCTGAAATGTTTCTCTCTGTTTCTCATTCGCGATGGGACCTTTCAATGTTTCAATTCTTGTTGTTATCGGCCGTTGATGCAAAATTGGGAAACATGAAACATTTCAGAAACATTTCAAAAATGTTTCTTCAAGCCTCCACACCAAAATGAAACTTTTTTTCAACAATGTTTCTTGAAATATTTCTTTGGCCTGTAGTCTGGAGTCTCTAATTTTTCATTTCTTTCTAAAAATTAACTTCTGTAAAGGTTAATTTTAAGAAAAGAATTACAATCTCCAATCAAAATACGTATATTTCGCAGGCTATACACACTCTGACGAAATAGACACATCAGATATAACAAGTTTGACACATAGAAATTTACTTTATTATCGCGACTAATTTATTGTTTAATTTTTGGTCTGCAAATATCTCGCCAATAAATAGTTTCGCCTTTCGCCAGCTAACTGTCTTGTCTGTCATCATTTAAGTAAAATTATTTTCAAAGCTTAATTGATTTTCTCCAAACAGCAACCATCCATCGGTATGTTGTATGCCGTCATAGAGCGTTTGCCCTATCTTTGCACATAATAACCTCTTAAGAGCTGCTGACATCGAATTAGTCTCAGTACATACTTGTGTTTCCCACTTAAAGAACAAAAATGATTTTTATCACTTTAAGTGATATGAATTGTTTTTATGGTTTTCTTTTTTTTTATTATTATTTAAAAAGATGTGTCTCTCCCTAAGATGATGTGTGAGAGATGGGTTGGGTGTTGGCAAGTGTATTTTATTCATCCATTGAATGCCTTGAGATTGTCTTAGATGATTTATGCAAACTAATAACAGTCCACCTCGGCCTTCCTTATTAAAAAAAAAGTGAAGGCAATAAACGATGGGACAGCAAGACGGATGCCAAAGTGACATGGGCAATATAGCTTTTGTTGTTTTTTAAAATGCAAATAAGTGGACAATTGTGTGCTCTCAGCTTAACATTAAGGGCACATGACGACGAGCGAGCGACCGATGGCGACTACGGTAATTTGGCCACCTTGTGGGTTGAAATAAAATTCTGAGATAATGTGAAACTAAAAATAGATGGATATTTTGTTTAAGCGAACGTTTGTTATAAATGTTATGAGGCCAATGTTTAATGTAACAAGTTTTATTGGAATAAATTAGTAAAGTAAAATTATTTAATTTTATATACTTTAATACAAATATTTGCAAGATTTCTTAAATTGTTTTTTTCTTTCTTTATTTTCAGGTAATGACGATTGGTCAAACATTCAACATTCAACAGTAAATATTAATAAAAATGCATTTAAAAGTGGTTAGTGGTGATTGGCCAGTAGCCATAAACTCTTAATAATAGCTGTTCTGATTATATGGAAATGCTTAATTCTGTGGAAAAAGCTATAAAATGATTTTTTCAGTTTTGTTTTGTAAATTAAATTTTGCCAAAATACTTTTATCATTAAGTAGTTTACCTTTTAACTTGTGATTTTATGTACTAATGGGTGTCCCAAAATACACTCACAGTATTATTCGATCATATTACTTTGGTAAGTAATTTAATAAATCATCTCTAAGGCTTGAAATAACGGTCTCGGTTATAAATCTTTTAAAAAAGCTTATTTAGAAAAAAAAAACGGCTCGGAAGATTTTGACAAAATCTTGTATAGAATGTAATTAATTGTCAACGGTAATTTTTCTGATTTTTTTTTACAAGAAAAAGGTTTTAACGTAATAAAACCAAAAATCCAATTTTTAACTTTGATTAAATTACTTGTAAGTGATTTTTGAATGATGGATTTCATAATTTTTTTCAGAAAAACCTGTAAGGGGTGCTTTTCATAGAATCTTTATTTAACCGTCTATCTTGTAAATGACAGGACCAATTTTATTTTAACAAAATTTGGTATTCAATTAGCCAAAATCTGGAAAACAAATAAAAAAAAAACTTTTCGGAAGATTTTTATTAAACTTTATACGTAGGTAAGTCACAGTTTCTAAAATTCATAAACTGCTTTTTCGTAGAACGTTTAGGCTTTAGCTAGCCTGGTTTTTTTTGCTACTGCCGACTCTTCCGTTTCCTATACCTATCCTTTTCTTTCAATTTAATATTCTCGTAATCGTATTAACACTCAATAACGACAGTGGGACCGAAAAGGGTTTTTTATGAATTTGTATTACCTTATAATGAACAGATCTGTTCCATGCAATGCAGTATTTTAGTACTGCATGACCATTTAACTGATTTTTTTGGTATGCATTTTTATTCTTAATGCCAATACTTCAACTTAACACTAAAATCTAAGATTTGTAATTATTTTGAAGTCTTTTAATAGTAAAACAACTGTTTAAGCAGCCAAAAAGCGACTTAAAGTCAAAAGATAGTATATTTTTTTTAACTGCTGGCATTTTTTGAAGTCGTTTAAAATTTTTTATTATTCTTTGCAGTCATTTGGGCTTATAGTCCTTTTACAGCTTGAAGTATTTTTGCCGCTTTAATAGAAGATTTCAAGCAGTAAAAAAAACTTCCAACCAATCAAAAGACTGCATTACAATGCGATAGACTGCAATCGATAGATTTAAAGACTACAAAGAAAAGAATGTATGTATAGGTCTTTTAAGTGATTTCAAAGAATGCAAGCAGATATAAAGTAAAAAAGCTGCGGATTTTGCTGGAGACCTTTGTTTTTATGTCTTGAGAAAATCCCTTAAAGTACCCATGATTTGGCCCGGAGCAATTTTTTTTTTTTTTTTGGGGAAAGCGGTCGAACTTTAGTTTTTACAAATTTCCCTGAAACTATGCTTATATGATTTTTTACAAAAAAAGTCTTACCACTTTTCATTGTACCATCAATCAATTTCGATAAAAAAGTGTTAAAATGTAACAAAGTCTGCTTTTAGACAACATTGCACATGTAGACTAGTATTTGGCGTTTTTTGCGTTATTTTTTGTACTTTTCCTATTAAGCCTTATCCACAGAAAAAAAAAAAAATACATGACTTTGTCGCACGAACTTGCTCTTGTTGCAAAGTAAGGGATTACAAAAATTTTGATTCATGAAATTATGGATCATATTTTTTGTTTTATGTTGTTTAGCTAAAACTTAATGCTTTCTTGTGCTGCATATTTAACTTATGTGCAGTACCTAATATAAATAGAATCGTTGCAGCCGTTTTGAAGTTCCGGCCAAATTTGTAAGAAGCCGTTAACACCAAAACCTCGTTATGTGCATTTTTAGCCAAAATCCTGAAAAAAATCCTGACATAAAAACAAAGGTCTCCAACATTGTCCGAATTTTTTCGAAGTAAAATTCTAATTTTCCTGGTATCTATACTATTAGAAATACTTAGAATACTCAAATACTTAAAAATATAAGTCTTTACTTCAATTAAGTGCAGAAATTATTACGTTCTGATAATGAATTATAATATTTATATTTCGTGTTACCCTGATGGAATTTAATATTATAAACCGGATACTTGCATTTTGACGCTTTTTACACTTTTCTTCTTCTTTAGGTCTACAGTCCGGAATGAAAACCAATGATTTGTCAATTTCATCTAGAAGTTTCGGACTAAATTTACTTTTCCAAACTAAACATCTTTATTTCTTGATACAAAATCTTCTTCACTCAATTTCACTGTATAGACAGAATATACAATGTAAAATAATTATGTGACTGTTATTAAGTCTTAAGGGAGTACTAGTATGTGACAACTTTTACGTGAGTCAATGTTCACTTGAACAGCGTTTTTCAAGATATTTACATTTGCTCAATTAAACTATGTCAAAACGATAACTCCTGCGAAAGAAACCAAAAAAGGAAACCCTATTTTGCTAGTGCCTAAAAGGATCATCCCAACAATGCTTCATTCATTTGAATTTGAAAATCTTACGAGCTGGAATATTGTTCTTCATTACTTCTTTCGTTATTTTAATGAATCTTTTGGGTTATTCCATTTTAGGAACTGCTTCGGAATTGTGTCACTTTATCACTTTATCAACATACAAGAAACGAAAAAAAAAAGGTCAATAAAAATTTCTTCTGATGAGGGCCAACAAATCTTCATTCATTTGAATCTTCCGTCTACAACCAAACTTACAGACTCAGAAAATATATTTTACCATAACTTCATCATCATCAAGTCCTGTAACCCCGCTCGGGGCATAGGGCGCCAACAAAACGTCTCCATCCTTCACGATCTGCAGCTAGATATCTTAACTGTGGCCACGTCTTTGTCTGGGAATTGGCTTCTGCTACAACTGTTGACTTCCATGTTGTTCTTGGTCTTCCAACCCGACGTGAACCCTGAGGATTCCATTCAAAAGACTGCTTTGCAATATCATTGTTTGGTTTCCTAAGTGTGTGACCAATCCATTGCCATTTACGCTTTCTTATGTCGACGTTTAACCGCTCCTGACTTGTCCTGCGCCACAATTCCTGGTTTGAAATAGTTTGTGGCCAGCGAATCTTTAGAATGTGGCGTAGACAGCGGTTCACAAAAGCCTGCAATTTTCTCGAGATGGTGGCCGAGACTTTCCAGGTTTCACAAGCATATAATAGCACGGATTTAACGTTGGATTCGAAAAATCTCAACTTAGTGCGTAAGAATATTTGACTGGATCTCCAAATTTGAGACAGAGAACCAAAGGCAACGCGAGCTTTATTTATTCCGAACATGAGGTAAAGCGGTGTTTGAAATTCCGCAGACTGCTCAAGGACGATGCGCAGAGTGTTGATATGGTCGACGCACGAACGACCGCTGCGGAAGCCAGCTTGATGCCTCTTGAGTGTAGACTCTATTCTAGCCTTTATCCGTTCGAGGATTAAAGTTCGAGGGTTAAAGTTTATCATAAATTCAATTTAGTTTATTAAACTTTCTAATATAAAGTGGCCCCACTGTGCAAAGTGGCAAAATCAACTGAAATCTTTTCGTTTTCTTTGTGAATAGTTTAAATTCTACCCATGTTGATTTCCCTGCTTTATCAAATTAACAGCTTAGAGATCAACAAACTCTTAAATTCGATTAACTAACCACAAAAACAAAGTACATTAACATTTCCTTCCGTCAAGGGGATACATTTTCCTTCAATTTGTGATACATTTCAACTTGCGTTTGACACGTTGGCGTTGCGTTGGTTAGTTGGTCGGTCGTCTTACAAATCTGTGGTGATATAGCGTGGCACGCAACACGATTCCTCAATCAAAAGTATCGCATTATTTTCTTTTAACTTTTTCTTGATACATATCTCCAACGAAATGGCATTGCTATTTTGCATTCTGGCCATCCAACAGTGAATATATACACAATTGTGCATCGTTCACAATATGCTTGCATTTTTATCCGATATTTAATTACAATTAGTGCCACCATTAACCACCATGAAGCATTGTCTCGTTTTCTTGTTGTTAAATGAATGTAAATAACGACGATGACTCCCTTTTTGTTTAAAAAAAAAAACTATTTTTATGTTTTATTTTTTTAACAGAAATCTTATCCTACAAAGCGTCGACATGTAATCTGAGAAACCGCATCGCGCTGCTGTTGCTGCTGCTTTGCTGCTCTATCAGGCGAGGCAAGCTCTTGTGACTGATGGCCAGGGCTTCGGGAAGAGATTAGTTTCTGGTAAATCTTATGGCCCGTGCTTTTCACTTTTTTTTTTTTTTTTTTTGTATCTTCCCCAACCACTAAGTTTTGAACCTCTCTTTTCAGTCATCCGTAGTGATGAGGGTTTGTTGAGGATATTTTTTTATTATTATTTTAGTCGATATCACCATACAGCACTTGGATAGATATTGTGCTCGGTCTTGTGTACTCTGCTGCTGCCTTATGCAATGTGTCAATTTTCATGTGTCAATCATAAAGGTTTCGATTTCTGAATTTCAATAGCACACATAAGTTTTTTTTTTTTTTTTTTTTTTCTTTTTGCGTGTTTGTGAAGTAAGCTGAGACGCAACGCAATGGGTGGCGATCCTAATTTGAAATTCGTCGATGCACTAAAATATATTGCGTCAATTTTCTAAGACTTTGTGACAGAAATCTAGGGTTTTGTAACTTTTTGACAGGATGGTAGAAATGAAGTTCTATAAATTTACAAATTGGTAGCGAAACAGAAGCTATTTTGTATTGGTTTAGATTTGTTACTCATTTTACATAACACTCATAGTTTTATGTGGTTACAAAGTTATTGACAATTTGAAGGCTGATTCGGTTGACTTAAGGTGAACTCGAAAATAAAAGACGAGATTTGTAATTGGTTTTCTTGCAAAGTTTGTAGCAGAGAAGTATTTTATTATGAAATAGGCTTTTGGTAACATTGTTTTCTTTTATTCATAGTTATAAAGATAATGAAGAAAAACAAAGATAATTTGATATAAGAGTCCTTGGTGAACCTAGGCTTTATATAGCTCATTTTTCTGAGCTAAATATACATAAGTAAAGTCAATGATGCTGCGTCATCCATTGCAATGGTTTCAAAGATCTTACGAGCTGGGAGCCTATTCTGGAGAACATTTTGTTCTTCATTTCCTCCAGCTATTGTTATTTCTTACAACTTTCTTGAGATGACTGGTAAAACTTTTTAAATTTCACAGGTATGTACTTGTACGTTCATATAGTATACGTATGATACATTAGATTCATATTCGCTAATGTGCGCATTGCTCCTCATAGACGCACTTACATTCAACGCTATCAGTGTTCAAAAATAAAATGTATTGTGAACAAATTTCCATAGAAATACTTAGACAGTGTTTAGACTGGGAAATTTGAGACCGGACTGACGAGAGTTCATAGGCGAGAGGGATGAGTAGTGAGTACTCTCGTGAGGCAGCTTCAAATTATAAACATCGAAAGTGTGAGAACTGTTCCAATTCCAAATTTAAGTTTCTGCTTTACTGCCGATGTGTTAACATCGCAGTATTCTCATAATTAAGCTAAACCCAGAGTGATATAATATGAATTCTTGGAAAAAGAAACAAACAGAAGCATTAATAATAATTTATGGATGTTATTTTCTTTTATAAAATGCAAAAAATTCGCTTCGTACAACTGTCTCACTTCACAAAAATTCCACCCGCTTCAAGTGAGGCGTCGTCAATTGAGGACCTGTGTAATCACTCACCACGCCAGACTCAAATTTCCCAGTCTAAATACGGTCATAGAAGTTAACGCTATCTTTTAAATAATAGAAGAATTTGTTGCAATTTTTTTAACATTTTTGTGTGTATCTACTGACTAAGAAAACGAATGGTTTCGTAATTTGATTCTTAGGCCGGCAGATTTTACCTAAACCTTCAGTGTATGACAAAAATTATTATCCCAAAATTCCAATTGGCCAATATTTTGATTCACTTATTCGATGTTTCTTTTTAATAATATATAATATTGAAACCACAAAAAAGACCGATTTTCTTACTTTTGTAGAGTGACCGCAAAGCTCGAAAAATTTTTTTTTTTTTCAAATTTCTTATGGAGTAACCCCTTAAAATGATCAGACTTTGCAGTAATTTAGATAGCCGAAATTTTCAAAAAAACGCAGTTTTTTCAGTTTTTTTTTTTTTTATTTTTTTTTTCTTGATAAAGTCTTTTAAAGAGCTTTATTTGCATCGGTTTTGTATTTTGACGGAATTTTACCTTTTTTGCACAAAAAATGCTTGCTGATGATTATCATCACCATTTAGCGTTATCCAATCGACTTCAAATGTTGGCTATATAAATATCATTTAAGGGGGTTCCCTCGACCCGTTTTCTAAAATTGATTTTTGCGGTCACCGTAATAAACACATATACGTAAAATTCATATTTGAATTTCGATACCTTAATTCGCAAACCTCCATTCGCAAAACTCCACATTTTTCCAAAAATGAATTAATGATCTTCAAAATAATTTTCGTATTTTAAAAAAAGAATTGCTTCAATAAATTCACCCGTTATTGCGTAAAACGCTGTGCAAAAAACAAACAACTCCATGTGCTTCAGAACGCGCCAAATTTGACAGCTAACTCCATGAAGTCAGCCATTTTTTTATTGATTTGTGATGAGAACGACACGTTATTGTGCTCCGTAATTTATTTCAATTTTTGTGCTTTTGAAATTAATAAAGCCAATATAAAGTTTGTTAATTGCTTTAACATGTTTATACATATAAAATTATACTTATTTTAGGTGTTTTTATTCTGCATTATGTAGAAATTGCAATTTTTCCGTAACCGTTTTTATTTGAAAATTTACTTGCATATTAATTTGTTTAGTGATGGTATTTGTAGCTTTGACTGATTTTGTACTTGGAATTTTACTGGCTGGCGAGTATGTTTATGTTTTATTTTTTATAGTTGTCAACGATACGTGGCGAAAAGTTTTGCAGGCTGAGCCTGGTGAAAATGAGTTTTGCAATGAATAAAAGGGCACTAACAATAAATATTTTTGTCAATGTTTTAATAAAAAATCAATTTCCTGATACTAATGATGACAATAACACGAAGCACAAAAAAAGTATAATTTCCGTATCTCACTTCTTAATTCATACTTAATTCATTCTCTATTCGGTACCCCAATTGATAGCTTCTTTATTCCTCCTTTATTTGTTCTTAACTATGAATGTTCTTCTTATACCATTCTGAAATGTTTCTTAAGTTTTTTCTAAACAAAAAACAAGGTTTATTTCGGTGTCATTTCGTCTCCTTATTACCTTAATCTAGCTTATTTTCTTTAGGCATTATACCGGTATTTTTCTATTCCTTGAAACTTCTTAAGGCCTTCTAAATGGTATTATTAATGTACGCACAGGAATGTCATGTGAAAAAACTTGCATTCGAGACCCAGTGGAGGCACAGGCACATATTAAACAAATTGAAAAAGATCAAAACAAATAAATAGATTCTACTATCTCACAGTATGATGTAATAGTTTACAATGTAACAGTTAAAGAAAATTTAGAAAAAGTTACACACCATAACTTCTATACAACATTTAAAATTAAATAAAACTATCTTCTACAATTATTGTCGGTGACATTACTGAAAATATTAACTAAAATATTTTAAATTATAACGATTTTACTTACACGAAGGCTAAGGCCCTTATTGCGAGTGTCGTTTAACTTTCGATGCGATAGAAGTCGAAAGCATCGATAAATTTTCGTTTTGGTATTGTGTAACTTGATCGACAGAGATATCTATTACTGTGAATAAACGTTATATTTTGGCATTTGGGGTAGTGCCAGTGATAGTACACCGACACGTAGGAAAAAAATACTTTTTAGTCCTAAATTAAGTCAAGAAGTATTTCCAATTAAAAGATAAATTAAAACAGAAAACTTTAGAAATCTTGGAAATGTGACGGAAATCATCTAAAAACTGTGTAACACTGGCTGAATTTTCTTATGATGCAATTATAACGCAATCTTATCACATGCAATGCTTAAAAATAAGCGTTAAGTATCTATACTACACTAACCATCAGCTACAAGGCACCTTGTTTGCTGTGTGTCTGTTTAATGACACGAAGATTTTCCTTTGTTCTCTTGTAATATTTTATCGTTGGGAATTTTGTTGGGACATTTCTTACAAACGTATGGGCTTTTTTGTTTTGCATTTTTATCACTGTCATATGTTTCAGTCATTCCTATATTTTGGCATTTGACAGATAGTAAACAAATTTTCATCAGTCGAAGGAATAGTTTTTTCTTACAAAAAATAAACATTTTAATATATGTTTTCTTAAAAAAAAATTATTTCACGTTATTTGTTATTAATTTACATCTTTTCTTTGTTTGAAATAGTTATAAGAGTAATACTATAATGTTAGGTAAATAAAGATTATCTTGATGTGTTTCAGTGATTGTTAACCCAACCCAAATTTTGTGTTTTATTTTCCTTTATTTATTATTATATTGCTCTGTGTTCAAACAATTGTTATTTTAGAAACAATAAAACCATATTTAAAAGGAAATCAACATACATTTGGTGAGAAAATTAAACTCGTTGCCGCAAATTCCCTTCGCGATGTCTGGATTCGCTTCCATCAAAAGCACTAGCTTTTCTAGTTGCTCTCTATTACTGACAACTTTTGCCCTGTAAATAACAAATTTATTATATTATTTTGTAAATTTTACTTATTTGACTACATTTCCTTACATTTTGGTTGAGAAAGTTTGTTTATGTAGACCATAAATAAATAATAATAAATAAATAGATGTAGACACTTCTTTTGTTTAACGCAGTCGATTGAAAAAATGCAGACGACAGATGTCGAATGAAAAAACGAAAAGTATCGTTCACAATTGAGATTCACAATACCAACATCGATTTTCGAGTTCGACTATCGACAACAGTCGATTATCGATAGACAAACGACACTCGCAATAAGGGCCTAAAATAGAAGACTATCGTTAAAACTAATTTAGTTTCCATTATTATATGTTTTATTTCACAATTCCTTAAAATTTAATAAATTTAAATAAATTGATTTTATTTTATTACATTTGAATTACTATTTGAACTGCCCTAGTTTTGATTACCATTAAACCGTATAACTCCCATGCCAATCGGAGTAAATTGGCTTACTCCAAAACCTGCTGTAGTTTTCTAACGAAACCACGAAAACGAATAAAATAAAATTGAAATAACAGATTTGAATAATAATGTTTTAGTTACATATAATTTTTTTTTAGAATCACGCTATTTAAATAAATGGGACGGTTTTTAGTGTCTCCTGTAAAGTTTGCTAATATGGAGTTAGCTGATTTGCTAATTAAGGTATCGATTTCTATAAAAATATAATAATAGAAAAAGTGTGATTCTTTAGCTCTATTTTTTTATTTTTTGAAATTCTTTTTTTGAAAATCATCGAATCGCTTTAAATTATACTGCAGTTTTATGAACAACATAAAGAACTGAAAAATAACTCATTAAAGTGCAAAAAAAAACTAATTCGGTCGTAGTTTATATCTTTAACTGATACGAATGGCATATTTAATGCTCTTCCTCCCACCCAGATGCCAAAATAGACAAAAACCCAGTCGATTATTTTGTTTTCCTTAGAAATTGCTATATCGGCTAAAAGTTTACGTGAATGTATTTCAAAACACTCTTTAGGTAACAACTACCGCAGGCCATATCCCTCAATCATCTTTTAGCCTAGAATTTTTGCTCCCAATTCAGACGAATACAGAACACTCAGACTGAGTTTACTTGTTGGCGGGCGTGCCGGTCGCGGCAACCTGTGAAAGAAAATTTTATAAAAATCTCATTTCCATGGAAATGAGAAAATAATTTTCCGCCAGACAAAATATGCTACAAAAAAAAAAGAAGATTTCAAGAAAACAGAAAAAAAAAATATTAAAAAGGGGGGAAATCAAGAAAACAACAACAAAAAACAAAACACATAACATTGCAACAGCGAAAAAATAAAGCGACGACCGACGCGCTATGGGCTGTCGAAGGGGTCCCGAAAGCCCGGCATCAACACTGACGTTGGCTATAAGAGCGATTGATGGGATCGTATTTGGCGTTTTTTTTTTTTATTTTTTGCTTAGTTGAGCATCTTTTTTTTTTGTACTCATAATATTTTCTTGAGGCCATCACGAATGAGGGAAATTTCTATGCAAATTGTACTAACAATCGCGATGCAGTAATAAACTCTTACTTCGCTTGTAGGTTCACAAATTCACATAGCTATGTGAGGTATTATGATATAGCTGTAGTATTGGATGGAGATTCTGTTGATGAGAAGACACACGGATTGATTTTCCTTGAAGGAGTAATTGAAAAAGATTTACGACGTAAAGGGAACGAACCCAAACAGAATGCGCGAAGCGTACAGAAACAGAGTGCCATCATGGAGAAACTTTTCCGTGGGTATTTACTTGGATGACCAAAAGAAAAAAAATGCTGTGTGGAGTACCTCAGGGTTGATTTAGTAGGACTATTTTGTTAATAGTTGATAGTTTAGTGAAATAATTTATGTTCGACAAGAATATCTATGGAGGAGACGCAACAAGGGAATTTTGTTTATGAACTTCGGGCTATTGGAGTCCAAAATAATTTCGCAGTGTTGTTTGATTTATTTCATTAAAGGCGTTGGAGAATCTTGTGAGAAAATTTTATTAAGACGTATGAGATGAATTGGTTATTTGAGTGATATTTGGGGCAATATTTTTATGGAAATTGCGTAATTTATTTTAATAATCATTTTTGATGAAACTCTGCAATTAACCAAAGAAACTATGAGTATTATTTTGTGCTTAAAGTATTGATATTAATTGAGATCAAAGAAGCGATTCCTGTATAAGGGAATCAGAGGTTAAATGCGGATTCACAGTGTGTTGTTTTTTTTTTTTTTTTTAATGCAAGACTCAGAACATCATTGGAAAAAATTTGGAGTATATTTAGATAGTTTCATAAAATAGTAATTTTTGACGAAAATCTGTTCATTTTGCAATTTGGCGCAAAGAAATAAGCGGATTAAACAAAGTTTTTTGAACAAAACGGATGATATGGTGGAGTTTAAGAAATTTGAACAAGGCTGCAGTGTTTTAGTATTTAAAAATATTTTTTTAAGTTTTCGAAAGTCACGAATTTATTTCAGAACGACAAAGTCAAAGTTCATTTAACTCTTTGCCATTTGTCGTCCTTAAAAATCTTTTCGTTTTTCTTAATTTTTGGGGATGAGAATCCAAATGTTTTAATTACAGATTCCTAAACTCCTCACTCCAAGTAAACGACAGGGTGACAGAAACTTGTTCTTGTGACAAACACTATAATGTTCGCACGTATTACTTTAAAACTGAGGTCGAATAATTGAAGTGACAAGTTAAACACGCAGTGCCGTATACTAAGAAGGAAATCTGCTTAATTTTTCAGTCAAAGCTCGGCGTAAAGAGCAAGAAGTCGGCGTTTTTTCATCGTGAACCAAACAAGGATGTAGTAGGTGATAACCTGATAACCTACTTCTCTGCAGGAGTTGTTGGTAGAAAACGAAATTTCCTTTTTTTGAGTACCCGCCGGCTGCATGAATTTGACACAAACAATTTTGATGCTTTTTTTATTGACTGGCTGTGACGATGACTGTGATGATTCTGCTGTTAATCTTATTCATTAATCACCTCGAAGGGAGCATGTTGTCTCAAGCAAATTATTTCAGATTTGGAAGATTTAACTTTAATATACCAAATAGTTGGTAATACAGGAGGAAAATCTGTGGTTAAAAAAATAAGTTGTTTAAGCATCCGGATTTATCCCATGTATCTTTTCTCTTTGAATAATCAGTTCACTCAGACTTCCTGAATACAGCAGTTTCTTTTAAGCTGAGTTCTTGATAACATCAGCTACACCGGTTTCAATACAATACAATGTCACAAGCTGATTTACCAAACATTCTGTTCTCTCTTCAAAATTCTAGTACCATATATAACTTTTAGAATTACCATAAAAAGAGAAATGAAATTCAGCTCATATGACTTCTGATGAGGATATACAAGTACATGAGGACACTCCAGACTAACTTTGTCACTGCCTAGTACTGTCTGAGAAGACATTTTTTCTAGTACTTAGAAAAACACTCTGATATTCCAGGAAATATCTTTCTGAAATTTTTAAATACCTCTGAATGGTTGGAATGTTCATAGGCTATCATAAAATGTTGGTGTTTTGAAAAATTCATAAACCAACTCACTCGACGTTAAATAGAAGCATTAAAAGTGACACTTTGACTATAGGCATTTTAAGCCTATACAACGTTAAAAAGGGTCATTATAAAGCTTATGCAGTGTTGAATAAAGGCATTATAAGCTTATTTAATGTTTTACAGTGGCGTTATAAGCTTATATAACGTTGAAAAGAGGCATTGTTATATGCATTATAGCATTATAAGCGTATGCAACTTTGAAAAAGTCATATTAAGCTTTTGTATTGCTAAAAGGAGGCATTATAAGCTTATTTGACGTTAAATAAAGGCATAATATGCTTGTAAATAGAGGCATTTTAAGCTTGTGTAACATAGAACAAAGGCATTATTAGCTTATGTAACGTGATTACAGGTAATATATAGATATGCAAACTTAACTAGAGGCATTGTAGATTTATGTAACGTTTAAAAGGTTGTATAAATCTTATTTACAGCATTACTATCGATGCTGGGAAATAACTTTACAGGAAAAAAATTTGATGTGGAAAGTTACCCACCTGCATCATTTCTTTCCCCACTAAGCACGCGCTATTATTTTAAATGCTTCATATTCATAATTTTTATAGCGGGTTTTCGTCTTAATAGAATTAATAATCAGTGTATACACACATTATGCTATTCAGCTTCTTAATATCTTTAATAAAACCGGACCACTCTGTTCAAGATTTAACACTTAAAATCTGTAATTTTTGCTTGGAATCATTATACAACATAAGAGAAAAAGGATAGCAAAATTATTTTCCTCGTTGGGAATATAGTGCCAACAAAAAGCACGCTTAATTACCCTCGCCTTAAAAACACGAAGAAAAACTTTTCATTTAAAATTTTGTTTCTTTTGTGTTTGGTGAAAAGTTTTCACTATATTTTTTTTTTCTTTTTGTTGAGAAAATGGGTCGGGAATCTTTGAAAATGAAATAGAAATAGAATATATATTTTTTTTTTATATAAAGTCCCTTACAAGAATTTCAGGCCGTGATGTGTTCCTTACATCACGACCTCGACGCCTGACGTAGGAGACATTTTCTTTTTACAACTTTCTTGACACAACCCAAAATATCACATAAAATAAATTTGCCTTCATAATAAATCACAATAAACTTCAACCTTTCGACAAAACGTCAGCTTCGTCAACTCGTTTTGCAACCCGCATCACTTGAAAGTAATCTCATCGCTATACTTCCTTTGATCCAGAAAAAAAAACATAGGTCGAGTGGTAGCAGGAGAGGGGCGGTGTTCGTTACTTTCAGCCCACACATAATTGCTTCGTTGTTAATTGCCCGCAATTATACAATGAAAAAAGCCTCTTATTCTTTAGCTTGTTGTTTACAGTTGCAAATTAATTATCTGCAAAGTCTTAAACGAATGCATGATGGAAATCATACAAAGTATGTCTATATAGACAGTCTCCCTCAGTCTGCTGATGAAGCCAATGGTGGACTCTTGATTCTTCCTTCACCCTTTTGATGGGATGTATATGTATGCATGTTTGATTGGGCTTCAGACGACCTCTTGCTCTCGTGCCTCTGTGTGTAGAATGAGATGTGCGTCGCAGAAGCCTTTGATTATTATTATGAACATCATCAGCAAGCGCCAATTAACTTTTTTTTTTTGCAAAGAAATTGATTTTGATGGGATAGATGCTGATTTTATCTTTTGCCCTCTGATCTAATTGAAAAAAAAAATATGCTCAGGGGCGGATTTTATGCAGAAGATTTTGTATTAAGGCCCAAAACGCAATTTAATTTATATTAGGTAACAATAAGGGTAAGGTTTGTGAATTTAATAGTTTATAATAATTGTATTGATCAAGATAGAAACATATTAAAATACAGCGTGTTCCATAATGTATGGGAAGATGCTACACATTATGTTGCGATGTTGCGGCAACATATCAGTTTTTCTTTTATACTTGTGATATGAACAGATTCAGAAGGCAGATTTTTTTCATTATTTGTTGAAGACTCGAGACTGAAATGTAAGATTATCTCATAGTCCCGACTCTTGGAACTTTCATAGAGAATTTCCTACTAAATAGTCATCCGAAAAGCGGCGTTCGCTTTTCCGATATCATTGAAAAATTGTGAGGTGCGCTTAGATGAATAAACCGTTGCTTATTAACTTTTAGTGTCTGAACATCACAGTAGAGAAAAATCGAATAAGATACGTAAAGCATTTGACATTCGTGTTGTACGACTATTTTCTATGCAGTAAATCGCAGTTAAATTCTAGGGTACAATAATAGACGTTTCTATCTATATTCGGTCCAAGCTGTTAAAGGAGAAACTAATTTTACTATAAAAATGGCAACATAAAATAGGGCACTATACATTTTGACGATGTTTTCATCGTATTCCTAAAGCTGACTAGATCGAAATTAAATAATCTTGTCATATATTTATGAACGATCACATCCATTGATGTTTAGTTGTTTTTGTTAAGATTTGCTAAGTTTTTGTACATCTAACTAACGTACTATTTTTTCTTTTTAAGTTCAAAATCTACATAAATCCGCTCGTGCATTATGTTTCGATAATTAGTTAGCTTCATTTGATTGAATATTATTTTGTTCATTTATATGACATCATCCAAGTTGAAACCTTATTTGTACAAAATTCTGTAAGCGATTGAATTAATTGTCTTTAAACAATGTTAATTTCGATCAAGAGTGAAATGATACTCTGTGTTAATGATCACAGACGTCTTGTTAATTTTTGACATATAAACCACCATAAGTGTAGAGTTGATTGATTTGTGTATTAGACAATTAATATTGCGATGACATCATTTTATGAACTATATTCTTATGTTATGACTTAATAGGAGTGACCATCCATTAATATATAGTCCTAAATACTGCTACGAAGTTGACAAATTGCGTAACAACTAGGAGAAAGAAGGGCAAACCTATAAACAAAAATTTGGGTACAATTAATAACAACGACATCTGCAATTCTTATTAACGTTTGCCTCAGGTAAACATAGAAAATTATTCCGGAAGTCAATGTTTCGGGTATCGGTGAACCCATCATGACATTATTTTTGCTCCAATGTCATTTGCCCTTGATTCGACCTTTAAAAGATTTTGTGCTTGTAGGAATCCATACTTTATTGAGTTTAAAAGTCTCAGCGAAGTCACTTTTAATAAAAAAAAAATATTTACGAACTTGGGTATAAAATTTTCTGCAAAACAAATCTTAATAACGATCTTCAATTTATCTCACCCAAGCCAAGTGTTCTGAAATCCGTATTTGCTTGATCTTCAAAACGGAAGTTTGGCCTAGTGATGGGCACTGAAGGAATGCCTTTTAATAAAGTTCCTGTAAAAGACCTATTTTATGGCTTCCGGGTTACATAGAGAACGAAATATTCTATTTACGTCAAAGAGGAATTTGTCCTCTATCTGTGGAGCCATAAACTGTCAAATTCCTACAGATGATGGCTGCGATGTCGATGGATTAAAAAAAATTCCAAAAAAGAGCAAACACATGAGATTTTTATAAGGTGCTCTGGGAAAAAGCAATTTTACCGGGGTCGGGGGATATTTAGAACTAAGTATTATATCTACATCTTCATCTGTCAAACCATATGCTGTCGAATTTCATAAGAGGATGGCTACGTTGTCAATGGATTAAATAAGAAGCTTAAAAATGAGCAAACAAATTAAACTTTATAAAGTACTCCGGTCTTTCGAAGTTTTTCGGCTTCCGGGTGACATTTGAAAAGATATCTACGTCTTTTATTTGTCAAACCATGAACTGTCAAACTTAATTAATGAATGAGTATACTTTATCCACTTATTAAAAAACCACCCAGGTGCTGTTAAAGTAGGTTAAATACCCTCAAAAGGTTTATAATTGAAAAACAAATTAAAGAAAACACAAAAGTCCGAAAAAGTTCTCCCGAAATCCCGAAAAATTAATTAAAATGAAAAATTTGCGCAAATTTGAATTTTTTAGTGCAAGCTATGGCCCGTATTGCGGTTATTTTGTTATCGATGATCGATTTTTTTCGGTTACCGATTGTCGGTTACTGTTGAAAAATCTTAATACATCAAAACGACAGTCAAATTTGAAAAATTCACATCATTATGAAAGTCTTTTGAAAATAAGACAATATTCGATCGTTTGCTTTACACAAAACCAAACATGCAAACCCTTGGAAACGACCGAAAAATTTCGGTTATCGATAGCTAATCGACACCCACAATCGGGGCCTATAAAAATACAAAAACCTTTCAAACAATTTATTATTTTAAAATGTTGTTTCTATTGTATCTACAAAAAAGTACACCTCCTTCTCCCACGAGATTTGACTTGTCCACCAGCCATCATGGAATGTTCGAATCTCAGAAAATATTGATGAAATTAATTGCATCTAATAAGTAGTTCTTAAGAAATGACGAACGTCAATCCTGCTTACATATCTTTTTAAACTTGTTAAGATTTTCTTCCATTGACATAACCAGTCCGCCTCGATATAAACAAAAACCACATTGTATCACATCATAATACAACCAATCAAAAAATAATAATAATTGGTCTTGTTCCTTACAAGATACAAATTCATCCGAAACAAATACATCTCTGCCAACAATTTGATGAAAAGAAAAACACCATCAAAGTTGGTATACACGTGGGTCGTTGCTAACATGTTCCGCACAAGAAATCAACCCAGGCAGCTAACAAATTCTCTAGAATAAAAAAAAAAACATTCATCTACGAGAAGCTTATGCGTGATTCCTACGCTCAGATTTATTAATTCAAACTGCAACAAGACGTCTTCTGCTGACATCACACTCAGGTATTATTTTCATATCAGCAACACAAATTTGACATCGACAAAGTCTTGTGGGTTTACAACACACATCGAATTCGACCTCATCGAAAAGGAACAACTAAACCTACGATTAATGATGTCGGACCACATGGTTGCCAAAACAAGTGCGGTTATAAGATGTGCTTAAGGATGGAGAAGAAAAATTGGAGTTTGGGTGTTTGTTTCGCCCACCTGATAACTCTGAGGACGAACGACGCAGAGGAAATGGGTGTGTGTTTGAAATTTTATTAGTTTACAAAAGAAAAAAAGATTGATTACTGTTATGAAAGTTTCGACAGAGCAATTTAACTAAGATTTTTAAACTTTTTTGTTTTATTTATGAACAAAAACTAAGAGGGAATTTTCCAGTCTTCAAGTTACAATGGGATTTATTAATTTTTGAAAGAGGTTTTCCATTAAGAAATGCAGGATGGGAACCTTTGCCACTTATCAATCATAATTTCTATAAATCATTTCTGCACAAATAAGGAAAATAAATTTAAAATTAAGCTACAACTTTTTAAAAATTATGCAAAAATTAAACAAGTATTTTAATATTTAAAAAAACGGTTGCTTCCGCTCGAAATCGTGGCAGTGAAATTAAACATCGATAGAACCAGTTAACGTAGACCGTGTACGAGAGTCTGTTCGAGTGTACCTAATCATATACTGTCAAGTCTTAAGAGAGATATCGATAATGTCTAATAAATGTGCTCAGAATATCCTTAAATCGCATTCTACACACGAACCTCAGGGTTACAAACGAATGATCGACAAAAAATATGTCGATTGTTTAAAGTGTCGATTTATATCGATTTTTTTTCAGACGTTAAAATGTCGGCCTAAAAAATGTTCGAACTCTCTAATAAAAAGGCGGCAAAAACGTCGACAAGTCGAAAAATTTTGCTAAACATTTCAAAGCCAGACATTTCATCACCGGCACTTCAACACCAGCCATTTCCTGGTAATATAAATCGTTAGTAACTTTGAATATACCCGAACTTGTACCCACTCCAAATCCTTTATTGTAATGCCAAGAAGGGGGTTATAGAAGACAGCATGCCCCTTCACGCCTACCTCTTTGCACGCCGTAAACTAAGACTGCTTTGGGACCGAAAAGTTGGTACTAAAATATTCAGATATTAAACGGCGGTTTTGTGCCGGCGGTGGCTAAAAGTTATAAGCACGCGCTAGTTAACATCATTCCCTATACCATTAAATTATCAATATATCTATTTAAAAAATGAAGTTTCAGTTTTTTGACCAATCGACATTTTTCTTTTCGAGATTTCGAAAATCGACATTTTAAAAATCAAATGTTCGTACCCAATCCATTAAGTTAAAAAAAAAATGTCTTTATAGTGTGAATTTAGTATTAAAAATTGAATTGAAATTCCGCCATTAGATTTATAGAACCATTGGAAACTGAAGATGACAAAAAAACAATCCAGCCTGCCCCACCTTGAGCAATTGCTAAAATCTCATGTCATTATTATGCTCATATTTGGTATTATCGATTACAACTAATTGACTGTCAAAAGACAACCAGTTGTCATTCGGGAAACAATTTACAAAATGGTCGACTTTTTAGTTGTATCCTTGCATTATGGATGTAAGTTGTCGTTGTTTGGTTGTCATAAGTGATAAAGTCAGACAACTGGCTTTAATCAGTTCTGTAAAACACTTTGGTGAAAAGGGACACATAAAAAAAAGACGTCAAACTAAAGTAAATTAAACAACAAATAATAAAAAAAAAGTTTCTAATGAGTGTATTTGAGTTAAGAAATTACAAAACAAAAAAAGTTTCGAAGAACCAAATATTCTCCGAAAAAGTAACAGGAAGTATCAGTGGGACAAAATAACGGTGGAACTTAATGTTCGTCATTTCATTCATGTAATTAACTCCTAAAAGACGGCAACGTTTTGTTTCAACGTTGAAGTTGTCCTTATGACAACTCAAGTGAGTTGACTTCTTTTCCATAACAGGGGCATTAAACCGATTACAACTCTTACAACTCTAAATTCCATCTTTAACAACTCATTTAGGTATGCAGGCTAACTTTTGCTTACCGCTGTGTAACTGGGTTAAAAAGCAATCGTGTAAAAAAAGTCTCAGATCGTGATTATTCAATTTTTTCATGGAAGAAAAAACTTCGAGTCTGTCAACATCGGATAAGGAAATGCTTACAGGTTGAATCTATAGCCAGATAAGTGAGTCTTGTAAAGCGAATGAACAACAATACTCCAACACATAGAATTTGCAAAGACTTCCCAGTTAGAATTCGCCCGAGAGGATAGCCATAACTATACAGTTTCGTGACCGAGCAAAAACTGTAGACTAGACAAGAGGGATTTTCGATAAAGAACAATATGAGCAACCATTATCTGTTTGATAGTGTTATATGTCAGATAACTATCAGCAACTTAAAACCTTTAAAACAGGCCCTTAATTACACTACCGTAAACATTGTATATTTCGTAGAACGATTGCAACTAGAAAATTCTAGGGTTTCGTGTCGCCGATGCGGAGCTAGCATCGATTTTACTTGACGTGGGTATTTCATGTAAAATGAAAGAATCGAAGATAATTGCTTAAAAAGTGACGGCTATCTATAGGTTCTGACAACTATAATGCTATAAAACTTCGTCTAAAATGGTTTTCATAACCTTCAGAAAAGTTTAGCAATTCATGCGAGTTAGGCGTTTATTTTCACACATGTCCCTGTTTTTGAATTTTGTCTTTTCAAAAGAAAAAGTCATATTATAATCTTCTTGTTTTTAAAACAAATTTAACAAGTGCCGCCATAACAAGTCGTCGATGCAATACCTATCTGTACTATAGTGCCTGCCTATTCGTTCGAAAAAAAACTGCCCGCAAGCACCATAATAAAAACTGATTGCCAACTCGTACCCATTCCGACGCGTCTAAAAGTCTAGTTCTTCTTGCAAAGAAAAATTAAAACAAAAAAAAACCTTGACAGAGAGTGGGTTAGTTGCCCAACTTCCAACTAAAAACGTGTTGCTTTGGGAAGCGTTAACGACCACGAACGCACATACTAGCAACTTTTGCGTCCTCTTCAATTTGCATAGCTAAAACAACCAAACCAAATGCATGAAGATAGAATTTTAAAATTGAAAATTAATTCACAAAGCAACTGAATTGCAAATTCACGTTTTTGTTGTTCCTCTAATATGACTGGAGGCTTCATTTTGCTTTCCAATACCCTACTAACATCCTACGCGAATAGGCTGCGCTCACATATTCCTCGCAAAATTCAAATGGTAGTCACGTGTGCATCGAGAGAGTTGGTTGTAAAATACTAGATTTTATTAAACCATCCAACAATATCTTCGCGTGGCCCACGTTTATTATTAATTCGACGAAAAGTTTTGCTTTCCTTTAGCTGGTACTATAAGGAGAATTTAACCACTAAATATAGTTAAGGGCTTCACATATTTTGTAGAATTACTGACTGTCAGATAAAATTCTCTCATAATTCCTTTTCTCTTAAACTTTAGTATAAAATTAATCTGGAAGATAAAATCAAAAAAAAAAAGAGAATTCAATAATTTGAGAATAATAAAACATTTAACCTCCAGTTAAATTAATAGCTAAATTATCTCCCTGATATGCCAATATCAGTCACTTTAAAAAAACTATTATTATATCTAGAATCTAGCAGATAAAAACAGTAATACAACAGAAGGGATCTTAATTTAACTTCCAGTCAACTAATTTGTTAGTTAAATTATCCTTTAGATAAAGAAATATAAACAAAGTGGTTTTTAACACACACAAAGATTGTTAACTTGTTTAGCAGATACGAACAGCAGTAAAATTTCAGCCAGTTTGAAACTGTTAACCTATATCTTTTAGATAGTTTTTTGCCTGATGAAGAACATAACCATGTTCGAAACGTCGCATCAAAAATAACATCTATCTTTTAGGTAAACAGTTGAATTAAATGTTGACCAATTAATCTGTAGTTATCTACCAGATAAGCAAATATCACCCATTTAATAGAGTACTAACTGCTAACTTATCTGCTACGTAGGCACAAGTAACTTTAGTTATCAAAAATGTCTGAAAGAAATATTCTTGAAATACATATTTAGGGAAGTACAAAACCTTGAAGAACAAAGCCCATAATAAATAAAGAAAAATTGACTTTCTGAACAATAGAAATTGGCAAACTTCACCTTACGTTTCTTCTGCATGTAAAATCATACAGTGTCATTCTCGCGTACCTATATAAATACGGGCGTATTGTGTACGGTAGGACCTTGAAGACACAAAAAGGGCTATGTCACGTTATAACGTTCATTTCTTATCAAAAGGAAGTCACATAAATGCAATCTCAATTGCATGAAAATTATCGCATTTAATAGAAATTTATTGCAACGAAAGAGTGAGTGACGGTTCTTAAATTTCCATAGACCTCCCGCATCCGTTTTCGCTTTGTGTCATCGAGCTTAACTAATTCTAAACATAGATTTCGCTAGTGAATAGTCAGTCGTTCCAATAGGTGAATAGACAGCACTTTCACACAAAAGCGACCTCTATATCATACAAAACAGTGCTGTGCCATGCCACAAGTAAATTGAAATAAATTGGAAGCTATTTAATCGGCAAGAGGCAAAAAGACTTCTCTATCTTGCGAATTCAACACAACAATCGCAATAAATTTATGCATACAATATTAAAAGCCGTCAAGCTTGGCGGAGACGATGATGTCTTAAATTGGTTCACAACATACTGAGATATAGAAACGTTCTTGTTATAGTCATATTTTATATGAAGGGAGGGGTTTCTTAGGTTCAAGCAACGGAACCAGATTCTAAATTTGCATACAACATACACGTGAGGCTGTAAATGCAGCTTTCGTTAAAACAATAAAGCTAAGCCTATAGGAATGAATCAACGAAAACGCTTTTACTTGAGAAAATTATGTGATGTTCTAAATTTGATCGGATAAATCAAATTTGACAGTGATAACGAATGAAAGTTAAATAATTGAGTCCAAGGCGAGGATGTCCTGAAAAATGTAATTTGTGCATATTCATTTATCTTAATTGAGTTGATTGACAGACGAGTTGGATAATTTGTTTCTCTCTTTTTGCTTAGCAATTATGATTGAACAAAGACTTTGAACTTGAGTTGAAGAATTTGAGAAAATATTTTGGCGCATTTGATAAGAGCTAATAAAATCATAGTGACGCCAATGGTTGTCGTTTAATTAATGACACTCTATTAAATTAGGAAGAGCAGCTTAAGATTGAATGATTTTTATGGCTTATGAAGTAATGACGAATGAACGTTCAAATGGACGCAATTTCTCCGTGCGTTCTGAAGACAAAATTAAGAGTTTGTTGGTTAATTTTGTGTATTGATAAAATGGATACTTTAATTCAAAATAATTTTGTTTTGTTATTATTAATTTTTAAAAGAACATAAAATAAAAGCCATAATTCTTTTTATTTTCCTATTTTTTTGTCATTATATCTGTGTTTTTCATCTCTGGTATCCCATTCTTCTGAAACCTCCTTAATCTCAGTTATCCTCTCAAAATCCTACAAAAACAAAATTCAATAAATTGAAGATATTAAAATTTAATATTTTGTGTGTTACATATGGCTGTAATACAGATGCTGTATTAAAAAACATGCCAACATTTTAAACCTTGTGTAAGATAGAACTAGGAAAATTAATAGGAAAAAAAAGGAATAAGAACCGAGTATGGATTGGAATAGCGTTACGAACGTGACTAAGGCCGTGTGTGAATTGGGCTAAAAGTTCTTTAAATTGGTTAAATTTTGACACTAGCGTGGTGAATAAAATGGGGTTAAAATATGACGTTTCAAGATAGATAGAGAAGATTGTATTTGTTTTGTTTTTTTTTGTTTGGTTGTTATCACAAAGGTAAACTGTTAGTGCGAAAAGATGAACGTAAACGCAAGAAAGGCAAGAGTACTGGAAAACCATATAATAAAAGTAAGTTTGAACTCATCCAATTGAAAAAATAAAATTACATATATTAAAATTCTTGTTTTTGTCGTCGTGACGACAACAAAACTATTAAAAATAAGGATATAATTGTATGATATATTGTCACATCAAAAAATTCCTTGCAATAATGAGCTGATATTATGAAAAAATACAAGGAATAAATATAAAATATTTCCTCGAATTGTTGTTCATTTTACAAAAAAAAAAAAAAAAAAAAACAGAATAAGAAATAATTGGTTTTTGTTGGCTTCAAAATTTTTACCAGCTGTGAAAACTAAAAGTTCATATACTGAATAACCAAACTATCCATAATGGGATTTTTTTTTGGAAAGATTTGGGAATGTTGTTTCAAAAAAATGAAATTAACTATGCAAACCCGAGAAAAATAAGTAAAATTGAGATTTTGTTACAGTTTTCAGACCGAATTTTTTACTTTTTATCTTTCAAGTTGCATTTTAAATAAAGAATTAACTGAATTGAAGAAAGAAAATCATTTTTTTTTAATAGAAATTTTTTAAATCTTGAGGGAATTGTAGCCAAAGTAGTGTTTTTTAAAAATCCCTTTTAACCCAATTCACACAGCAAATGACTAAATTTTATCCCAACTCAAGCCAAACGTCAAAATTTAGTCGTGGTAGAAAATTTAACTCATAAATTTTAACACGGCCTAAGAATAGGAATAAAAATTAGAAAAAAATTGGAACAAAAGTTGGAATAGAAATATGAATTGGAATCGGAATATAGGAATAGGAAAAGGAATGGGAATTGTAATGGGAATAGCAATATGAATAGAACTAATAATCAGAAAAGGAATAGAAATGCGAGAATGTGAATATCAATAGGAATATGTGTTGGATATTCCATAAGAAGAACAACTGTTCTCTGTCAATATAATATTTTGAATATCGACACTTTAAATTTTGTAAATATCATCTTAATTTTATAAACTTATTTTTATTATTCAATATTTAAAATATTATATTATTATTTCATTCTTCAAATAAAATCAGATTGAATAAGACGTATTTCTTATTGCTTAAGCTTCAGTAGAATCACAAATTAAGATTTTTAAAATCCAATAATATGACATAATGATAAGCAATGTGAATATAAGCACCAATAGGAATGGAAATGAAAATGGACATAAGAATAAGAATAGAAGAAAAACAAAAAGAATATATCTAGTGGAATAGAATATGTGCGGTAAAAAATCGTTTAATAAGGGGCCGGATCAGGAAAAACCATCAGGAAAAGCAGAAACAATTGAAAACAGTAATTTTTTCCTGATGTGCGTTTATAGCGATCAGGAAAAATGTGTCAGTGAACAGGCGATTTTCCTGATTGAAATGCACACGAAAAACTTTATTTGACAGAAATCTGTCAGTGGAACAAGTGAAAATTGAACTCAAATAATTGGATCGATTTGTTCCATTTTTTTTGAAATGTCAATCAGCTGGCATGAAAAATTAGTTTTCGTCAGGAAAATAAAGAAATACATTTTAAACAATAAAATTTATTAGCAAAATCAATTCTTTGAGTTATTTGTAGTCGATTAGTGTAGTGTTTGTGTTTAAAATCGATTTAACACAACATTAAAGATCCATTCGAACATTTTTCCTGATGCGTTTTCCTGATCGCTATAACCGGCGCCTAATCCAGCAAACAAACCGGTAATGCTGAACAATCATTTTTGTGTCTTAGCTAAGCATATTTATCGGGAATCTTTCTTTCCAGGAAATGTTTACCGTTAAAGTTTGATAAGTTATACATTTTCTCTAGTTCCGAAGAACTATAGTAACGCAAACAAAAGGATGTATTGAAAGTGTTAGTCACAAGGGTGTTGGGTCTTTATAAGCTGTTTAATTATGTTTTACATAATATCAATAATTAACTCAAAGGCAACAATACATGAAATACAATTTTAACAAAATACCGCTATTCAGCAGCAATACATTAATATGTATATTCTGTTTCTAATGTTTTTGAAACTCTGGAGTATCTTTTTCGCAGTTTTTTTAATTTTGCATTAGATTGATTAAATTTGTTCTGTTGACGGTTTCAGTTTCCAAAGAAAAATATGCAACATCAAAAAAATACCATTTTACCGTCGAAAACTGGGTGCATGTAGAATATTATAAGTTCGTTGTGAAAATTTTTCAATTAATCATTGAATTAAACATTAAAAGTCATATTATATATTTTTTAACCAACAAAAATTTACTTGCACTATAATTTACTTACACTATAATTACTTGCACTATAATTAGTTTTCAATATACAAATTTACGCCAAACACAAACGAAGGGAAAACAATTTAACTAAGTTGAATGAACTTGATATTTTGTTCCGGTTGTTGGCTAATGGCCGAATTTACATAAAATAGGTACTAATCATTATTACAACTACCATTATTACATATCAGCTCCAGTGCACTTCTTCAGTTCATTAACCTTCACTGATAAGGTTTATGTAAATTCTTAACTTCAAGAGAAAATGAAGACCATTCATTAAATTCGTATCTATGTAGGTGTATGGATTGTATGTTTGTGGATACAAACACAACTGTTCATCGTTGTCATTCTTATCTCTGACTTTACTGTCAAAAGTGTAACAGTAATAAATTAATACAAAATGTAAACCATTAATGTCCATGTAATTGACGTTCCTAATTGAATACTGATAATTTTTTTAATAAAACTTTGACAGAATACTTGATTTGTAAATGTTTTTTTGTTTAAGTATAACATTTCAATAAATGAATTAAAATCAATAAAAAATGTAAATGCAATTTTTAATATGATATGAATCAATTGGCATGTTAAAGACAAATAAAAACTATTTATTGTATTCTATGATTTTATGGTGATTTCTGTTGAGTGTAATATAGGTATACACTTGGAGAAAAGAGCACCTTTATTAATAACCGTAATGCAAGGTATTACATTCTTACAAAAAATGCAATTTTTGAAGGTAAAAGTACATATCGACTGGACTATTTATACCTACCTACTCATAAAAAAAATTTGGTTGCATAACGTCAACTTTGCCATTACCTATCTTGGCTAGCTTTTAATCTATAGAGAGTTTAAATATCCCAAAATGTAGGAAATTTAAAGTTCTCCTAATAATATGTTAATTTTTTTTTTCGATTTAATCAATTCAAATAGATATAATAGGTAAAAAACAATTCCGTCTCCAAAATTTTAACAGTTTTTCGTCAATAACTTTTTATGGAAAAGAGCTGTCAAAAATGATTATGAGACCAAGTTGTAGAAAATATGTACACTGAGTTACAAAAAAGTGGCGCACCTTGAAATTTTGCAACATTTTGAAGTAACTTAAACAAATAAACGTTTTTCTGGTACAGTTTTGTTTATTAACATAAAAGTAAGTCATTCATGTAATAAAAAACGAAAAAATAGGAAGAACTTAGAAATAAACCATAAATTAAGGAAAATGGGCATAAACTTCAATTTTACATTTTTTACTTTTTTTTTTTTTTTTTTTTAAACTAGTCCTTGTTTCTTCAATAGTGGGTATTGCCTCCACGAACATCTAATAAAGCTTTAATTCGCCTGGGCATACCTTGGATAAGGTTTTCAAAATGATAACAACACATCAAAAAGTATGACTGCGCCACTTTTTTTGTAACTGAGTGTATATACAAAAAACAAAATCATTCTACGACCTATAGAACTTAAGAAAATCACACAAACGTCTTTTTTAACATGACGGACAACGCAGGAATTTTTTTTTGGGTGAACTTTGTGGTTTAAACTCTCCAAACGGTACTCTTTCAAATAAAAATTAAATCTCGACAGTATGTTTTGTAGATATTTGCTCATTTTTCAGCTAATTTTACTGTTATATATTGTCATTTAACTAATCAAGAAAAACTATTTAATTTGTCTCATTTTTATTATTAAAACATACAAATATTAAATGAATTTGTGTATATTCATTAACCTCATATCTTTGTCTTTTATCTTTTCAGGTAATGAAACGTCTTCAAATACTTTAATTTTTTAAAATTTCTATTAAAGAGCCAACGTAAGTATACATATAATACTAATATCAGAATTATTAGCACGACAGTTTATGAAGAATAACGTGCTAGTTAATTTTGGTTGTATTGTTTGTTTAACAGGAATGGACTGGACCAACAATTTTGTGCCAAGTAAGATGAAATTTGTTATGAATAATGATTAATGAAATTGGTGATTTTGTTAATTCCTCCTTGAGTAAGAATGCAGGCTTGATTTTAACCAATTGTTTTTTTTTCATGAGTTTAAGTGAAGGGATTTAAATGGTTTGATCTTGATAGCAAAAATAATTAGAACGACTATTGCTAGTTGTTAATTTTTATTTTCCGAATATTCCGATGTGTTTCCTTTAAATATAGATCACAAATTAATCACAGCATTTGGTTGTTTTGTGTTTTATATGTTCCCTTCAGACGAAAATAAGTTATGCGTTTACTTGGGGGCCAAAGGCATGGAAGTATTCAAGTAGGCCGTTTCAATCTTATTATTTTTTTTTTTTTTTTGATAGTTTGATGAAAGATAATAGTTGATTCTATTATCTTCTCCTTGAATCCGTGTTTAAATCCATTTTTTTATCATCAGCTTTTGTGTTAAACAGGAATGAAATTAAACTGCACTCATAAATCCATCAGTTAGGCTAACATCATAGACGGATTTAAATCATACGTCATACTAGTTTTAAATTACTGATAAATGTAAATAAATCCGAATCTATTGTTTGAATTTAAAATATATGTAAATATTAATTAAATGGTTAAGATGTTTCGCATGACAATATCCCATACAAAAATTACAAAGCGACAAAGCATTGTAAAAGATTGTAATCAAGAAGAAACCTTTATATCAAAAATATCAGCGTGAGCAAAATAAACCACGGCTAACTCAGATGGTACCCGTCCTCGTCATAAAACTGTAGCCTTGTTTCACATTTAAGCCCAGTATGCACCTGAAAAGACAAAATATCCCATACAAAAATTACACAGTGAAATCATAAACGAAATTTTTCGTCCTCCTTTTCTTTTTGTGGTACGCAACTCCACGGTTTGTGTTTTGGTGTGTTTTGAAAAATATTTTTTTTTGCAAATGGTGAAACTCTACATAACGATTTTTCCGGTACTGTTTCGTTATCATTTCGTCTGTGTTTTTGGAGACGAGGGAAAATGTCGTTTCACTTCAGCTGCATACTTATAGGCTTTAGGCTTGTTTCACACTTATGGGGTTTCATTAGACTAGGTCGCTAATGGGTTTCTATTCGCCTATGACTCATAATTGTGAACCATACTTATGAGTCATACAAAACGTTCCCATCTATCCTGTATTCCGCAGGAAATAAATCCTGTATTATCTTGCGAAAATCCTGTAAAACGCAGAATACAGGTTGAGCGAGGTCAGAAATTATCTCACTGTTTTCCAAAAATCTGCCGAAAACTAACCCTACATAAACTCAAGCCGATTTCGAAAATCTAAACTGCTTGCAGACTGCATTTATAAATACAAACTGTAAACACGAATTTATCTTCATTAGCATTTAATGGAGTTTGCTCAAATCACATGTTTGTAAACATAATCTGCGGTGCAGCTGTGCAGTCAAAAAATTGAGTTGACAACAAAAACTCAAAATAGGAGAAAGAAGTCGGTGGTCCCCCTTGCCCCAAAAATCGTTATTTATTGTTTCATATTCCGTGACATGACTCCATTGAGAGCTTCTTATTTTTGTATGTAGTTTCGTCCTTTTTAATAATGTTTCTTCTTGTATTTCTCAATTTAAACAAAATAAATTTTCTGTTTCTTGTATATTTGTTGTCACAGAAATATTTTTAACAACATTTTTATCGAACCATAGATCCATTTTGTTTATAGTCTTGTACGAAAACGTCAAATAAATTATTTGACGTTGACAAATAATTTTAAGTGAAGTAAGTGACAATATTGCTACAACTGTCATAAAATGAGGATCATTAGCCGATTAAAATGACTTTGATTTGACGTTTTCGAAAACAGCCTTAAGTTGGGCAAAAATTCATAACAAAGATACAACCAACTGTAACAGAATAAATTTTACGATTTATTCTCAAATTTCACGAAATTCACGAAAAATATTATGGGAACTTCAGTCATACACGATCCAAAACGAACCCAAAAAAAACCCAATAGCGACCTAAGAAACCCCATAGCACCTTATGCTCCCGCGACACCATAAAGTTTCATTGGGTGAACCTACAAAACGTTCCGTTATGATCACGAAATAGAAACTTATTTAAAAACTCCTCAAAAGAACAAATAGAACGAAATCAGCTTTCATCTTGAAAGACGAAAAAAAGGGAAATGTTTGGATTTAAACTAAAGTAGATAATCCAGAGATAAATCCAAAAATAAATCCAAGTCTGTTTTTGGTCAGTTAAATCAATTTTTCTTTAATTTTCTTGTGTTGAATCCGAATGAATTTACACTGCTCTGCTCAGCCCAATTTGTTTCAGTTTTCAATTTGTGGAGTTAAAACAAGTGTTAAGTTAGATCAATGAAAATGTGTAAAATGAAAACCATAAAACATAGTTTAGCAAATACAATTTTGATCATAGTCAAATTTCGCAATGCTCACATTAACGAAAGTGTCAATTTAGAAGAAATGTCATAAGATACACATTTGCCATTACGTAAATTTAAATCGGCCTTAATAATGGATCTAACTAATTTTAAAGCCATCGGATTTAATGCATGTTTCAGAGTTTACATAACATTATTACAAATTTAAATTATTGGATTTAATAAATCGATTTAAAATTTCCTTGAATCTGATTTAAATCCAGCGAGTCAATAATATGGCGGTAAAGATTTTTTAAAATAAAAATAGATGTCTTTGTGATTATTAAAGTTTAATTATTTAAAGCCGCTTAGAGCCATGGGACCAACTTTGGAAGAGTTTTCCTAAACAAAATATACAAACAAATCTAACGTTCTTTTATTTTTCATTTTATTTATATTTTATACGCATGTTTTATATTTATATTCAAAACTTCCTTCAGCAAATAACAGAGAAAACTTTTCCATGCGTTTATATTTTTTTTTTCGAAGCAAATTAAAAAAAAAACATTTTCCTCAAGGCATAGCAATAAAATTCAACCCTGAAATCTGAAGTTCAAATTGGGAGTAATCTCCCTAACGAATGTTTTTTATTTTATTTCCATACTTACTATCTAAAATAAAAACAAAAATGTATTTTATATATTATTTGTTTATGAAAACAAAGTCAATGATTTCAATCTGCTGAATTGTTTGAATTATTGCAATTCAATTGAAACTCATTGAGTTGAACAAAAATACAGAAAAAAAACCATTAAATTCATTTTATTTTTGCCAAAATGAATAAAATCGAACGTGCCTGCTTCAAAAAAAAAAAAAAAATCGGAAATGCGTTTCTATAGAAACAACATAAAAGAATCTAATGATGGTTACGACTTAAAATTGCCCTGAACACGATAATCTTATCCGAGACAGAGTTGGCATTTCTTTGTAGGATTACGTTTCCCGTGGATGTGCTTCAATAAAATTGAAACCGTATTTTACTGTCGTTTTCAGATGCAAAAAAAATAGGACAAACGACTCCAAAAGCATCTGACTCTTTTTTTTTCAAAACCGATAGTAAAACCCAGGACCGATGTTAAAGGTGTATTGGTTCTTTTTTGAACTCGTGGTAAATTGTGGCAGAGTTTTATTTTACTTTTTGTTATACCTAATAGTCGAAATTTGTAAATTGGTTTTCATTTATTTTGTTTCCTTTTCTTGTTCCTCGTTGAGTCTTTCTATGCATTTTTTCACATGTCGTCTGCAGACTTTTGTAATAATAAATGTGCATTTAGATTTTGTGTCATATACATTTCCAGGTGCATTAGTGGTACTTTTTTTTGCTCTTTTTTTCATCCGATAGGAAATTTAAAGTTGCTCTGGCTGGAGTTTTACTTTTGTATGGAAGGGGTGTGGGGCACATTTAAATAAATCTACCTATTGAATACACTGCAAATTGAATACGAATTGCATCTATTCTCTGAATTAGGATAAGCATCATCTAAAATAAATGATGAATGAGCCCACAACATAGGGGCGAAACGCATATTTTGGATTAAAGCCACGAAACCTTGTGAATTTAATTTCATTCATAAATACTCCGCACTTTTAAAACTTAATTTTTTGGAATATTTTTTTTTTATATATAATAAAATTGTAAATAAAGGTAAATGTTTATAGAATTTTTTTTTTAACAACAACAACAACAACAACAACAACTTAAAGGTGCTACCACCAATTTTTAAACGAATTTTATTTACTCGTTTTTACGAATTTTATTATTCGTTTTTCCATTTTTTGGCTGGAGATATAGCTATTTCAAGGAGTGCCAATTCCTATCATCAGTCTCCTTATTAGTGGTGCTGAGCTTTAATCCAATTTTATTATGAAAAACTTTTTCATATGCACATCATGAGATTCGAACCCACACATTATCAGATTTGCTCAGTCTTCGAAGTCGTATGCACAACGCATTCCACCGCTTATTACCACTGACGACACAGGGTGAGATGTTATGTTTGTTTGTTTTTCAAACGCATTTAGAGTTTCAACATTGAATCGCTGCTTTCGAAAAGATAACGGAAACCCAATTCAGTTATGGACATGGGAAAATGTTTTTTTTTAATCAGTTTAAACGTGGCTGTTTCATCTATCGGTACCTGAAAATCGAAAGCCAAATATGGATCTTTTGCAGTAGAGGGTTAAGAATGTTTTCTCTATTTCAGTTGTGTATTTTATTTCTGTAGCTATAGCGATCAACAAGTAGTTGTAGTAAAATATTTTCAAAGTTTTTGACAACCTTACAAAATATTCAGCTACAAAAATAGTAGTCCGGTCGAAAAACTAAAATCCGTGTGTTTTCGCGGGGTAACCTTTTTTATGATTGCAACTGATTTTTGACATGCTAAAGATGATATTTAGCCTGTTTTTTTTATAATTTGGGTTTTTAGCCGCCATTTTGAAAAATGGCCGCCAAGTTTATCTAATTTGACCAATTTTATTTAAAAACATTTTTCGCTTAATCACATTATTTCTAAGATATTTAAGATAAAATTAAAAAAAGTATAGGTTTAATAAGAACCTTATTGGGAGAGTCTTTTTTAAATACAATTTAAGTCGAATAGAAAAATAATCGATTATCGTAATGCGAGAGTCTTTTCCTATCGATATTTTTCCATTCAATAGAAATTTAATTTCTACCGTAAATTCCTGTTCGACTTAAAAAAAATAGAAAAAGCATTAACATTTCAAATAAAAAAAAAATAAAAAAGCAAATGACTTGAAATTTCAATTAAAAATTAATGAATTTAAATTTTACGTTTGAAATTTCAAATTTTATGAATGAATTTTGGCATTTGAATCAAAAGCTCAGTTGAAGAGCTTTTTCTTTTTTATTACAGAGAGAGAATTCTATTTCAGTCATTCTTTTGTCTTCGCGATAAAGCTTAAAAGCTTAAAGCTTAATAGAATCGAAAAAAGTCTAGTAGACTTTTTTCACATAGACTCTCGCAATAAGGCTCTGAGAATCAAGTTTATTTTTACATGTGTATATGTATAATGCGACAGCTTATGTGCTTATATTTGTCCTAAAATTTGTCGTTTGGGTTTTTTAAACACCCATGAGAGTATAATAGAAATGTGTTCATGTGATCCAAATCTTTGTCGTTTGATCGCCATTAAAAAAAAATGGCCGCTGAAGTGATGTATCATTTTTTTCAGTGGTCCGATTTTAATTTTATTAAACACATAAATTTTATTATAGTACATTTTTTTTTGCTAAATTATTTAATTTAAGAAATATAAGCTCTCTATACGGCACTTCTCGGCCGTTATGTTTTAATTTCTTTTCTGTTGATTAGATCGCTACGAAACCTTAGCGATATATTCAATAGCGAAACTAAAATCCTCTTAAAATTTTACTCCGTCTGAATCTTTTTTCTATGTATCGTTGCGGAAACTTAAATCAGATATATCTTTAAGTCAAAATTGTATTCGAAACCCTTTATCATTCAATTATTGATTTCAATAAAATATCCGAATTCAATTCCCAGATATATATCTTGAAGAACTTAAGATGCTCTATCCATTCTCTACCCAAGCCAATTTGCAACGCAAAGAAAATAAAATAACCACTTGTTCTGGCCGACGCGCAACTTCTGTATTTTTTTTTCTTTAATTTCCTTACAAGTTCCATCGTTTAGTTAACATTAATTCACTGGGGTGCATTGCGTGTGCAAATGCATTTAACATGACAAAAGTCTTACGAGGTCATTTAGTCCGTCTGTTGCCTTCGTCATCGTCGTAATCGTCGTCGTCGTCGTCCAAAGTCAAGTTCTCAACATGGCAGTGATGGCGATGTAATTATGTAAAAGCTTGTTAAATTGGAATTGTCAATAAGCGCCTTCTTTTGGAAAGACAACTTCTTTGCTGAACTACCAACCAACCAGTATTGTACAGAGTCAAACAATGCGGTTTCTTATAGCTGTGCCCACAACTGCGGCACAATATTTGTTTTCTTTTTAACTCGTGCCAATTTGGGTGCAGCAATGTCGTCATCCAATATAATTTCCGTCTTAATGTGGATAATTCTGTCACTTTGTGCAAAGCGGCTATTATCGATTGGAACTGGATGCGACGATATGAACAGAAGGTAAAGATGTATGATGTTGTTTGAAAAAAAAAGTATTGAGTCGGAGAGAATGGGGAAATCCTAAGACCTTGGCACGTTGTTATTCTTTTGGAAGTGTAAAACTTGAGAAACAAAAATACGTAATTGGCACGACTGCTCTTAAAATGACCTCAACTATAAACCAATTCTTTTGTGTGAGTTGTTAGTTCTACATGATTGGAGAAGACCTACAACTTTTCATTAAAAGCGAACTGTTGAGTGCATATTATTATCCTTATTACTCCGTCCAAAATAATGTATTCCTCACTTTATGCGTCACACTTAATTCTATTGGATATTTTTTTTAAATATGTTTTAAGTCACTTAGGAATAGGATAAACAATCACGTGCGATTATTTGTCGCAATGAAAACGAACGAAAACCGTACAACAACATTTATTTTTCACGATTACTATTGTACTCTTTGGTCGTCAATACGCGCTCGTGAAACGAAAAGTTTGTCGTTGCTGCGTTTTTTTGATCGCATTTGCCAATATAAAATTTGTTTGCATTGCGAAATAAGCGTGCGACATAAAACAAAAGAAAAACATTGAAATACGCGAATAAAACAAAATGTCGAAATAGTCGCGTACAAATTTATTGTATGCGAAATAGTCGAGACTCGAAATCACGTACTGATCAAGTCAGTATCGATTTCAAAATTGTGTCTTACAACAAAGGCAATGAAAAGCGAAAAGTTCCAGCAACATGGTATGGTGGGGACATGCAACTATCTAATTGCATTTGTTTATCAGTATTAAAATGGTATTCCTTTTGCTCACGCCTTGAGCTTAGATAAGAATCAGAAATTTGTTATTTCATTGTAACCGAATGTTTAAGGCCCTCGCAAAATTATTTACCAGTTCTTTAAAAAAAAAAACAACATAATTGTTTATAGTGTTTATATATATAGTGAACCATCAGATATGATAATTGTTCCTCTATTCAAAGAAAACCACTGTCCCAAAGTAATAATGACCTTAACCTAATTTCGACCCTCCAATAAGCTGACATTAAGAACAAACTTTTACGTCCTCTTTAAAACAGATCGATCAACTATTTTGATTTAATCGATTTATCTACTGTATACGCGATTAACAAATTGCTACTGAGTTTTCGTTTATAAGCATAACCAAAAACAGTTAACCTCGAACTTTTAATCGTTTCTACCGAGAAGTCACTGATTTGTTGTAACAAGTTGCCCGTCACCATAAATGGCAAACATAAACAAAAAAAACGAAAACTTTACTCTCAACCAATTGACAGTAATGGACCGATGCAATGGTGTCCCCATGTGAATCAATACTTCTTCAAAGTTTACATAACCTAACTAATGAATGAAACTGAAAATAAAATTTAGAAAGTCGTCAACATTCATTTTCAAATCATGTGGGTGATGTGGGAAAGTCAATAAAAACAATATCAACAAAATCATATTAATGCAATCAAATTTGGTGTTGGCGGTTTCACAGTGGATCTTTTGGGTAAAAATGATGGCAATAATCGATTTTTATTTTTATAATATGTTATGACTTACAATATATATGTCTTATCAAAATGTTAGAGTTTAAGAAAACTGAATAGTTGTTAAGAGAAGGTAAGGACCGATGCATACTGCTTATAAATGTCTGAATATCATAAGGGGATGAACAAATTTAACTAGTTAAAGTATTCCACATTTGTGCAGTAAGACTAAAGAATTAATCTTTGTACTTCACAATAGCTAAATCAGGATCTTTTTAGTGGATATAACAAATGTTTGGATGCTATTATTCGTTGACCTGAAAATTGGACACATTTTATCATTACCGCTTTCGTATGCTACTTAATGATGAAAATCATCAAAGCACCAACTGCTCGATATGCGTTTTCAAGGTTTTCTATTGATACAGACAAAAAAATGGAGGAACCGAATTCCAAAATTATATACATCAAAAGAAAGCTACTTTAATATCTGCATTAACGGGTGTAGTATCACAATTTTGTCCCTATTTCCGAAGTTCGATTGACCAGATGGGCATAAACGATTAAGCTAAACCATTTGGATATCCTTAACTATATGTCTAAGTCTTTGCAATAGAATGGGAAACTTAGGTATTTAATATTAACGCTTAATAGACAAACAAAAAATATGAGCTTAACGGGCATTTTTCGGTCACAGAAGATGATGCGCTACTTTATATTCACTATATACGCCTGTTGTACTAATAGTTGCTGACGTCATCTCAATCCTGTTTCAAACACATCAATTAGAAAAATTCATGAATACAGTTGTAAAACATGTTTAAAAGTTTTTAAATCTATTCTGCTCATTATTGTAAATGAAACCAGCTTTGGATTTTCTATAATAATATACATTGTACAATTTTTTTCTTAAAAAATATAGATTCGGTTGCCTTCATCTTTTATTTAAAAAATATTTGTTTAGTTATGAATTTTGCCATACAATAATATCAAAAAGTGCCACTGTTAGCAACAAATGGATTAACTGTATCAGTGTAATCAAAGAATGCCAAAACAGTGTGGGCGGTATAAAGGTACATTTTTACAACAAGTTTGAAATTCATTCACAATAAAGTGTGCTACTAGATATTTAAAAAAAAAAATAGCGTGCGCGGGAAATCAACGCGTTTTTGTTTGATTTTTTCCCTCCATGTCCCCTTACTTCTTATAGAGTCTCCAGGGCGGGAGTGTGGGTATACTGAATTGAGTTGTTTTGATTTTTTTTTTATTCATTCTGAACAAATATCAAAAATTGTGGCACATTTCCTGTGTTTGTTGAATGTTGTTGACCCAATTCTATTGAACATTTTCAGTGTTGATTGAAATGCACCAAAACAACGAGAAAGTGTTGCATTTTTGATAGTGATAAATGGAATAGATTTTTTTAGGGGGGGCCAATTTTAGGCGCCAATACGGAAATGTGTGAAATAGCTTTTCCCCAACAGGAAATGAATATTCCATCGTTAGGGCGATAAAATTGATTAAAACACAACTAAGTTCATGCAGTGCTGTTACCAGACAAATACACATGAAGAAAATTGACTCGTCACAAGCTGTGGCGGGTGGCAGAGGGCATTGCAGTGATGCAATGTGTGTGAATGTGTAGATAATGTGTGCTCATGAAATAGAAAATTTACGGTTATTGCCGGCTAAAGAATGCAAATTAGCGGGATTAAGGTCTTTCTCTTTGCAGGAGGTCTTTCTCGGCAAAGTGTATATATAACTTGAGGTTAATGTACGATGGGGTAGAGAAGTCTGGTGAATAATAATTGCATGGGTTCTGCATCTAATGGACGCAGATGTCAACAAAGTGTACCTTAATGCGAATGATTCTTTTAATAGATTCGTTTCATTGATGTTTGTTTTTCAAAGGAAAGTCTAATTTGTGAATAAGGTTTGTGCATATGACAGCCAGACGTGAACAAGGGCGTTTAAAAGGGTGGCTAACAGATTTTTATTACATAAAGAAATCCGTTAGATCTGCTTGGAAGGCGAAAAATATGCTAAAATATAAAATTGATCAAGTGTCATCAGAAGAATTCTTCATAATTGAAATGTAGGAACATTTTATAAAATTGTATAGAAGGCAATCCTTTCTTTATGTCAGAATGTACATATCAGTAACTGCACCCTTAACGATTGCCTGGATTTTTTCCTTAAGTTAGTCGACTGTAGTTAATATGAAAAGAAACGTATTGATTTCGAAAACAATTAAAAGGTTAGTCAAAGCATAAGTGGCTGTGTTCACCTTTTTTTAAATTTTAGGGTTCTGAGACCAACGAATGTATTTCTTACATTCATTATAACTGTTTTTCAATAAAAAAAAACAACCTTTGGAACATTTATGTTTTTACCTAATCTTAAAAAAATAGCTAACCGTTGTTTTTCATTTGATTTTTTTTTTTTAATGCATACGCATAGTATTTTTATTCGCAAGGGTGTGTTCGTAGAGTTGCGATGAATTTAATAATGTAAAATCTCAAATTAGTACTTAATGAATCCGATACAAATTTGATGTTTTTTATTGGTTTTTACATATTCAAGGCATTTGGTAACCCAGGACACGTGCTATGGTACTGTAGTTGTAGCGGCGGATCGTCTTCTGGGAACCTAGCTAGCAACAATGGCGCCCAACATGAGGCTCGAACCCACGACTATGAGATTATAGAAGTTTCATGCTCTACCGATTGAGCTAGTCGAGAAACGACAGGCGTGCCGCCATTCCGCCACAACTACTGTATCATAGCACGTCCCCTGGGAACCTAGCTCGAAACATCGGTTTTACCGATTTTCTTCAAACTTTGTACAAAGCATTCTTTTGTGTGTCTGTTTTAATGTTTTAATGGAGGAAGCATGAACAAATTAAATTAAATTATCTCTTATTTTAAAGAAGACAAGAATTTAAATTGACTTTATTGACACGCGCAATTTATATTACTACAAGCAAACAAATTGACAGCAAAAAAAAAGAGAAGTGTGAACAAAAGACAATAATGCCTTTCATATAATAGCTTGTTAGCAAACAATTGATTCTGACATCAACTGTAACCACACTTTAAGTCGAGATAATTTTTATATGAATTGATTGACAAAACAACAATGGCCAATCATAATATTTGCAAAATCTTTCACATTTCTACTACCGCGACAGTGCGACGACCAATGATGACATGCCAGACAACAATGGCATGTCATCATTTTTGTGTCACTCATTGAACACAAAAATTATATTTGCAAGATGAAATCACACAATCCCACTGTATCGTTTGTCGATGCAACTGCAACCTAAAAACATATTAAATATTCGTTTCATATCTCACGACCCATAACGCACCCTAAAAAATGAACAAAAAAAAAAAAACAACTATCACGATTAATATGCATCATTGAGCAAGCGTCAAACTGGAGATTTCCTCTTCCGCACCATCAGTGCGGATGATGTTGCGATGTTCATCACTTTCGGAAATCGTGCGATCTGACATCGCACGATTTTGTGACAAACGATGATGTTTCCATCCGTTGGTTGTCAGATGAATCAGCAGGAAAACCTATTTACCCAGTTCTACATGGCAAAGGATTCTCTATTATTAGTATGTGTTGTGCTCCACTCTCTTTTGGCCAGAATTTATTTTTTGTATCTAGGTCCATCACTGACAGTTTGTCCGTCCAATTTGTAGAAAGGAAGACAGAAGTCGGTAAAAAGTCATTTTCACTCAGCGCAGCGTGTACATCATTTCATCATAAATGAAAAACTCCAGCAGAGATAATGATTATTATAGATGATGGAATAAGGAATGTGTGACTATTCGGTCGCTTTTGCAGCCAGGTTCCCCCTGTGCCATTTTAATTATAAAATTGGAAAAGTTAAGATTCCCATTTTGCATTTAATTAAAGAGCAAGTGGGACAAACTTTGTTGGCCCCTAAAATTTGGTTGGCACACATTAAATTACACCCTGGAGGGAAGGCCCGTTACGGTGCAGCAACTATAATACCCAAACTACAATGGGGAACGACGCACGGGTAAATTGCCACCCGCAGTGTTTACGATGTGTGCGGGTGCGATTTTACGAACAACCAATGCAGTTTGGGGCTTTTCCTGCTGCTGACTGAATTTCGGTTGTGGCAAATGTTTATTTGAATTTATTAGATAAGGCAGGAAGAGGGGTGCCGTTCGAAACTCGAGTGGTATAGTTTTGTCGGAGGGATGATTTGGATTTGGGTTAACGACTTGCTGCAACTAGTGCATTCACAAAATGTTGAGATATAGTTGAGTAAATTGCTTTTATCCGATTGGAATGGAAGAGAATGTATGCAGGGTGAGGAAGGAATAGATAGATTGCAACAATCTGTTCGAAGGCAACACATTGTTTTATATAAATAATGGAAAAATGCATCGCGAGTAATACATTTTTAATTGTAGTTTATGTCCTGAAAGAGCAAACAAATCAAAATGTAGTAAGAGACAAAATGGAAAGGTCATTGCGATTATGTGTCTTCGACTACAAAGATACCCAGCTTACATGCAAACATCTCACTGGGAACCACTGTAGATAAAAGCAGAAACCAAATCCCAGTGAAGTTGTTTCATTCAATAATTTTTTTTTTATAAAATGTATTAAAAATAAAATATGCCATTTATCGTACGGCCATATGCAATTTATTTAAGATCTATTCGGTTGTTAACGAGAAAATCTAAAAACTTCACATAATTCCATGCATGTGCACAAAAAACAACACTGATGTGACATTTCTTAAGTTGCAATAATTGCTCTATAGATTTAAGTCCTAAATAAAATGTTAAATTAAATACAAATCAATTATTGAAATCACAATTAAATTATGAAATGGTGTAAAATATTCGAGTATATAAACTAAATGACTTGAAGTTCTTTGTCTAACTGGCTGAACAGAATGGTGTAGCCTGTATAGCTGTAGCTTGTAGCGCTTTCAAAGCCGCTGTCAGAATTTAGCTCATAAAAGTAGCAAGCTCGTTCAGAACATATATGTATTTTCATTTAGGCATTTGGCTTTGTTTTGTTTTTTTTTCGTCAAATAATAAAAAAGTAGCAAGCAGCGCACGCTAAAGTTGAAGTTGAGTGAACTTGTACTACAGCTACAGCTACACCATTCTGTTCAAGAAGTTATCTCAGTGTAACTTGTTCCTGTCGTACCATTACATGAACAGTACTGTAAAGAAAGATTTAATCTCGTTGTGTCTGCACTCTGGTGATCAACTCGTACCCGTCCTTCTGCTCGGCCTAAAAAAAATGGTTTTATCTGTGATTTCAAAGCACACACTTACCTAAATGACTGATCATCAAACTGACAGATGAATGAAAAAAGGCAGTTTTATGCCGAAAGAGAGAAGAATTCTAATGTCGATGTTATTTTTTTTTTCTATGAAGGCAAATGCATTATATACTTTTAACCTTTTCAGACCGCATCAAAAACCCACCGAACATTTTTGCGTTTAAGTTTAAAACTTCAATTATTTTGTCATCAGCTGTGATATTTTTGTGTTCTAAATAAAAATGCACGACTGGGTCACACGAACTTGCTCTTGTAGCAAACTATTGGAACGCATTGGAAAACTTGTGTTTTTGAAGCTGTGAAAAAGTTATCTCTCTTCGCAAAATGAACCGCATCAACCATTTTATATATCTATCTTAACAAATAACTTCATGAATTGAATTCATTTGAACTATTCAAATACTTTTAAAATCTTTTTTTTTTGTATTTTTTTATTATAATTATTACATGACATGAGTTTTTCTTTCAAAAGCTGTGGTATTCAAATATCATATATGTATATTTAACAGTCATTTATATCCATCTGCCTTTCGTTATCTCTTGAATCGAAACTTCTCTAATTCATTATAAAAAATACGTCAGCAATAAAGTTTTTAAACTTCAACTCTTCAACACATATCAACTCTCAAAATCTTTTCAAACAAAAAAACTTTTTAACTGAGTTCCCCTTGAGACCGAAGAGTTCACTGTTTCCCACAGGAAACCATAAAAACGGAAACTAAATTCACAACTCTGCAATTTATAACCTGCAATATCCACTTCCAAAATATATACAAAAGCGTTTTATCCTTTTTTAAAAAAAAAGGAGTCACTTGTATCCGCCTTAGAACATTTCATTTGGATATGTTCCAAACACCCTGATATGTCACTTCAATGAATACCAATTGCTTTTGAAGACAATACTCAACTTATATAATGCATGTAGATATTCCACCAACCCCACCATCTGACAAACCAAGATAAATATATACAATTGTTTCAGATATAGATTTTCTATACATAGATACTCATATCGACCGAAATACATACAAGTGCCATATATTTTTAGAGACAAAACTGAAAATGGGAGGTTGGAAACCCCATAACAGAGGTCCAAGGTGACTATAAATTCAATTAATTTGTTAAGATAGAATTGGCATTGCTTCGCAACTGTAAAGTTTTCTTCTTTGTTTTTTTTTTATTGGTAAGCGTAAAAAAAAGAAATGGCCGACGGAAGGACGAAAATTCGAATGCAATGAAATATATGGGTGAATGGGACCGTATTCAGACATGTTTAGTATAGTTGTTGTGTGTGAGTTTATCTATTTTGGCTTTGATGCCAAAAAGGACACCCATTTGAAAACGAAAAAAAAAATATCCATTCATTCAATTTTGTCCCAGTCGCACATAAAATTAGGTTAGAACCGCAACAAATATGCTCCCTCTAGCGTTGAGTTGGTACACACACACAAAGCATATTTTGTATATAGCGAAACGAGCATAATGGCATAATACAATTTTCCCGAAGGACCTTCAATGTGATTTTTTTTAAACGACTTCATAATAATGCGCTTTGGGTGGAGGTGAAGAGACTGCCATTCAAAAGTTTATATTTTGAATAAAACCATCAGGAGACTGTGGGGTAGTGGGTGGCAATTATTGGCAAAGTGTGAGCAACAAAAGTGTCTCTGTGTAGATTGTTGGAAAAGTTTTGCCGGTTGTCGGTGGTTGACATAGATGATGGATTTCCCTTTCAATGGAAATTTCTATAAATGTCATGGCTTTTTCTTATAGAAAATGTATTTAAACTTGAAGATGTAATAACACAGAATTAGACTTTATTTGTTGGATTGACAATGAGCGGATATTAACATCTTGACACATTTATATTCGGAATTCAATACATTAGTGATAAGATAATGGATTTGGAATTTCTGAATGGTTTTCCAAGATTGGAGAATAGGTAAATGGTTCAACATGTTTGTCGTTATCGTAATTTATCGGCATAATAAATAAAGTTGAAATAAAGTTGACTCTAAATTTATTCAAAAGAGTATGTGCATACGAAAATACAATAAGGAAGTTTCTTTAGGAGACTAAAATTGTGATTAATTTTTGAAATTTCGCTTATGTCAGAGTATATAACATGCTTGAAAAATTGTTCCTCAGAATTCTGAGACCGATCCTCCAAAAATGATCTCTCTTTGAAATGTATAACGTCCGCGATAAGAAAAACCTTAAATCTTATATTCATCAACTTCATTTCAACGAAAAACGGTATATGCCGATGACCCTATAGCCACATTTTTTTGAAAATCTGCAAAAATCGATATCGCTGCAGCAGTTTTTGTATTAAAATGTAGTATTAAAATGTAGTATTAAAATGTAGTATTAAAATGTAGTAGTAATAAAATGTAGTATTAAAATGTAGTAGTATTAAAATGTCTGATCTTTTAAAAACATAAAAAATACTTATTTTGGATTCCATTGGAGTGTATGCAAACAGATTTCTACTTTATGTCAAAATAAAAGGTGTCAAAGATTAAGTTATTTCTTTACGATGAAAGTTCACACTGAATACGTCGCAAAATTCAAATTAGATTTGTAAAAATCTGTCAAACCTGTCGTACAAAGTGTCAAATCTCTTGCTTGATAATGACAGTTCACAGTTCACACTAAATACTCTGCAAAGGTTAAAAGTAGATTTGTATACAAATGTGTCAAACTACAATGTAACAAATTAATTTTTTGCTCATAACAGTTGACACTGAATACATGATATATTTTATTTGAGGTTTCAAAATTTCCGTGGGCAATCGAACATAAAACAAGATGACGCTCTGAATTTTTTTATATAAACAAATATTAAGAATGCATAACTTTTCAGTATCTCCGTCTATTTTTTCTATGAAAGATAATACAAGTTGCTAATTGAAATCCTCCACCAGGTCATTTGTGGAATCTTTGAACTGGAAGATAACTGCAAAGGTAGTGTCAAGACGTATGATGTATCGGTAACATTCGGGGCCAGCTATCTTAGTTTGTTAGTCATTAATCACAGTTCTTTGATTCTTAGGGAAATCGCTTTAAATAAAGCTCCTTTTGAAAATCGTTAAAGTCCTTATCTCAGTAACTATATTTGTGTGAAAAGTTGCTAAAGAACTTTGCTAAAAGCTCAGCATTGTACCCTTGTAGAAAGTTTTATGTTCGAATAGTAAGAATCTTCTGTCACACTTTTCAGCGTAATAACTTAAATATACAAATAAGTTATAAGTATCTTCTACCTTTAGAAAGCCATGACATTGCTTTTCTTTTATATCCACGTCATCCATGTACATTTTCAAAGAATCAGAGAACTCCATCTAAAGTATAGAGCACGGTTCTTTTTTTTTCTACTGGCATGAAACTGATTACATCGCTTATTCATCTCTTCAAGGATTTTATGTCATTTTGAAAAACATCAGAAACTTCCTTCCTACTTTTCCGTTATATAAATTTCTAATTAAATTGCAACCCCTCGTTGCAAAGTAAATAACATAAAAATGAGACGTGCATTATCGCTGGGTTAAAAAACTTATATAGATTGTAGCATCAGCAAAGACGTAGACAACGAAATGTTGGAAAAGGGATCGAAAGCTAATTTACTTTACTGCCACTTCACGTTTGCAAAGAAAGTCTAATAGATTATTGATTTTCATTTTTATGAAGCATTTTTATATTTTCTTAAAGTAAATATATTGTGCGTCATCACGTGTACAGTACATAACCTTCACGTGTTATTGATTTTTTTTAAAGGTTAAATAATGTCCTTTACGTCAGTCACATTAATCATGTTTTCTTTGTAACCTTTTGGTGCATTGATTGATTACAGTGAAAAATTTCAATACATATTTCTGAATTCCGATAAAATTTCATAAACGTCAAAAATAATACGTACAGATCTGTCAAACTGGCAATGTGTCAAAGATGAATGTATGATGATATACGCACTAAAGAATTCAAAAATGATTTACCATACATTTTCATGATTTACATTTACGTGACTATAACATATCTGCTTTTTACTCAGCGCTTTATTCAGCAACAAAAAAACAAAAACAAAACTTTGAAGCTGTCAAAACAAATTAAATTTTAATGTTCCCAAAAGAAAATAAATATTGTTCTCAGTAAGTTTTCTTGTGTTTTTAGCTTATGTTAAAAGCTATTTTAATCTTTACAGGAATGTCTCAAGACAAAACTTAAAAAGGAAACGATTTAAAAGGAGTCAAGATTGACATAATAGTCAGACTAAAACAGGAAATAGTTGGGTGGGAACGCCTTTCGTGATTTATAAAATCATTTAGTTAAATCAGGTCCGTTTGAACAATTGTATTTATTAAAAAACTGGATTTTATAAATAAATAATTAACAAAATTTATTAAAAAGATTTAGTTCAGCTTTCGACAAAAGTTTAAGATTGAATGAAAAATAGAAAATTATTTATCAGTAATATAAATTTACAAACTTCCAAAGTATTAATTAAACAAAGTGTTGTTTAAAGCTTACAGGAACATGGTATAAGTTAATTCATATTTACCAAAATGTAAAGTGTCGTGCGATGAAATTTTGCAATAAATGTTATACAAATGTCAAAATGTAGTTTATGCCACAAAATTGCAAAGAACTATTGAATGCTTTTCGGTGACAGTTTGCATTAAATAGGACATAAACGTCTAATTTGAATTAGTGCACATTTCTAAGACTATGTAGTGACAATAATACTACGCCAATTTCAAGATTAAGTTCGACATACAGGTGGTCAACTCGTACCCCTCCTTCCGCGCCCCAAAAAAAAAATTTTTTTTCCCTCCGCAAATACTTGTGAATATAAAACCGGAAAATAGTTTAAATATATTTCAATTTTCAATATTCCATAGGTGAATTGTGACGTTCAGTAATTTTTTTTATATGTAAAAGTAACCATGTTCCAGAAGTCAAATTGACAATTAGTTGAGTGTCTATATTTCTGTTGTTTTAGGAACTCCGGAACAGGTGACAGTTCGTCTTAAATTGTGTCACAAACGTCAAAAGAAGTATTCTTCTATACTTGTCAAGCAGCAGTTAAATGTCTTGCGTTAAGCTCGGTTAAGTTCGTTAATATTTGTCAAACTAAGTACTTATAGCGTAAAACTACTCGTTATACTTTACCGTACAAAATGTACTACAACTTCTGTTTTAAACCAAATATATTTTTAAACTAATTAATTTTTTCTTATCGCATTTCAATTTTCAGTCAAAATATGTTTCCAATATCACTAATCCCATTTTTGTTTTTTTTATTTAATTTCAGAACACAACACCACTGTGGGATGACTTCCTTGCAAAAGCTGGCAAATTACATGCGTGTCTTAAGTAAGTGATGGTTTTAAATTTATCGCTTTGATAATTTTGCAAATGAATCTTGTTGTTCTGTGAAAAAAAAAATTACACCCTGTTACCACCACGCTATTAATACATCGAAGCTAGTTTCATTGATTCGTCTTGTCATGATGGCAACTAGAAAAACTCGTTCCTTACGTTCCAATTCCCACACAAAAGTGTCGGTCACCTGAGACCGAGACGTCTTGTTCGTTCGCTTGATATCCGATAAGTACTTCATCTATGTTTGCAGCTTGAAGCAATAGACTCTACTATAGACTGCACCATGATACCCCATGGCACATTCGTCTTTTATAGAGAACACTCTTCCAGAACGAACTACGAGGAGGAGAAGATGAAAAAGTACATTGTATAGCAAGGTCCACGGGGTTCCAGTTTCCACTGAAGCATCAGAGAGACTCTTGATGATGTTGATGACGCGGGAGCTCGTTGCTTCCTTTGAATCTCTAATTCGTTAGATTCATTATGCCATGCCTGTTGACCATGACTGAGGCATGCAATTTCTTGCTTTACTTCTATACCAGCGGGAATTGACTATGATACTCTTGGTATAGAGCAAAGGGAAGGGGTCTTGCATCTTCCGTCGTCAAATAGGTTGCCTCTTAATGTTGGTAACATTTTGCGAACTGAGATTTCAGATATTTAGGTCAGAAATAGGTTATAAGTTAACGAGTACCGACAATCTGACATTTGTTGGTTTGTTTCCTTGTTGGGAGTTTTCTTAGGAAACTGAAACTATGTATGCTTCTGGAGCATTTTGGTCTAACCAAGCAGGTGCTTACACCTTTAAAATGTTATCGGTTAAATAGATGCAAACTTGTTTTACATGTAAATTAAAAGTTGACTCTCTTTATAAATATAACAGGTTCAGGTGTTTCTTCTTTTTTTTTCTTATCCTTGGATAGTTAGGAGCTCTTGTCGTTAATAGTGTGACTTTAATGGCTAAAAAGACTGTTTTTGATTTACGTTTATTACAGATTAATGTTTTTTTTTTAAAGTAATAATAAAATTGCATGTCCAGTCTTAAAATGAGAGTTTAAACTCAGGTTTTATTTTAAAGTTCAGAATTAAGTGGCAATAAACTTCAGTTTAAGTCTGAACGAGGGTTGTAAAAATGAGGATTAGAAAATTATCTCATAACTGATAAACACAACTTTGTTTTTATATTATGATGATAACTCATAAGTATAAATAAATCCAGATACATATGATTCTACATTCGGGTAGTGCGGCTAAGGAAACAACATCTGTACTTTACAATTCATCATATCCGTGAAGTTAGCATTACCACTTAAATATTTCAAAAGTTTAACAATTGGAATTTTAGTTTAACAGTCGTGAAACTAATTTTTCGTTAAATTAAGGCGTGGTAAGCCAGAAAAATCTAATGGAAAATAAAAAAGGATAACGCAAATTATTTTAGTTTTTTTGTCGTAAATTTGTCAAATTTTTGTAATTTCAAAGTGGTAATGCTAACTTGACGGATATCAATTCATCTGGGCCTTAGGTTGAAAAAAATTATGATAAATGAAGAGAGTAAAATAAACTCTGTAAAATACAGCATTCGTGGTGCGCGGTTAAAAAGAGTACCACAGCACGTATACGCCTTAAAAAAATACACGATCAAAAGATACTACCAATCGTGAGCTTATTGTACGCCGTGCTGCTCGAACTCGACATTACAAAAATCTGGAAACGAATTTGAAAATATTACTTAGAAGTGCTCGGACACGCAATGATCGGTGAGCGTCAGAGCGGGGTCGCTCTGCCGCTCAGATATATGGGCCGCCGCTCAACGACTACGTTGCCATACAACCATACAGCTTCATTATGTTTCAATTCGTTTCGCCGCTCAGAGCGACGCCGCTCAGCCGCTCATTGCGTGTCGGAAAAATAATTTATTTGATTATGAGTTTCAGAAAAAAGATTTTAATAAAAATTATAAAGAGAGTCGTAGACAAAACGGAGCCCTGAGGCATATCAGCACTTAGACTTGAAACCATACAATACTATAGATACTTGTTTTGAGCGTTCCGAAACGAAATTTCTAATCCAATGAAGAAGAAATTCATCTGAGAGCTTGAATTCAAACAAATACCAAGCTCAATAATCTTATGAAGAATTCGATTGTGGTGGACTGCTTCGCGATGTTGTCAATTGGCGTACTCGGTTTGCTCAGTCCAAAGACATTTACGTTGCTTTATCTGAACATTCCACGCCGCTGCATGAAGGTTAACGATACTGAATGATTTATGAATTTCGTGCATACTGCTTTTAACATCCATACCCACACAGTCATCAACGGTTTCAAAACTTCCAAGGTAATTACTGTTCGAACTCCTTGATTAATGTAGAACTAAATAGTGATTGAGAAGTTGTCGGTGTGATGTAAGCATGAAGGGTACGAGTAGCCATAACCCAACAGTAAAAAAGAAGATTGTAGAACTTCGAAATTTTATCGTAATAAGAGCAAAATTGAAAAAGTGGTAGTCTGAAAGATTTACCAAAGAGAGAATAAAGTATATTAACCAAAAGCAAACATCTTTATTTAAAAAGCTATAGAAAAGCAAAAAAATCTGGTTTCATACTAATTTGAGATTAAAACAGTTAAAGTCTAATGCATAAATTAAACCTTAAAAAATGTTCTAAATGTTATATTTTTTCTTTGTGCATGAGAACCACAAAGTTGACTTCAGAACTTACAGTAGATACTCATATTATTACAGGCAACTTGAAAAAAGTATTAAATCCAGAATAAATGAGAATTTGTGAATTAATTAGCAAAAACCTGTGTGCACCAAACTTTATTCGGTAAGAATTATAGCTATTTCATGGCAGCCAATGCACAGCAGGATTAAAGCCGTAACAGCTGGCATTAAAAGTATAGTCGTCACTATATTTTAAGTTTTTTTTAAATTTTATTTTAGTTATAATGTTTGTTATGTCCTTATGCAAATTAAATCCTATATTACGACAAATCTTTATATCTTGGGTTTATTTAACCTTAACCAAAAATGTATTTTAGATTGGCTTTGTTAATATGAGCCCCACTGTAAATGCTGGAGTTGACACTTCGGCGCTTAAATTTCTCAAATTTAAGTAGACAAGGCTGTTTCCCGTAGACGAATAGATTTTTTTTTAGATTTTAGATTAGATTTATTTATTTATTATTATTACAAAAATAAAATATAATAAAATATAATAAAATATGTGGGCAATGGCGTTGCCGTCTGCCTGATTGACACGTTTAAATGTTTATTCTTGTACAATTTTAAATTAAAGTTATAAATTATTTAAGGATAAACTAATAAATTTACTTCAAAAACATGATATATTATGATATTTTTTTTTTTTTTTTTTATTTAAATTCATTTATGATGTTGTATCGATATGAGCCTGCGTTTTCAATATAAGCATACAAAGCTTTCCAGTTATATCCATTAAGAATGTTCTTTGTTTCTTCCATAGTTAATGAATGCTTTCCGAAATAAATAAGTCTTATATCTTTGTATATCGGGCATATTGCCAAAAAGTGGAATGTATCTTCTTTTGATTTTAAATTGCATATTGTGCAAAGATTTGAATCTGGATTTTTAAAAGGTGATCCATTTAAATTCAACATTTCACATCTTGCTTTGCATATCAGAGATATCGCCTTCAAGCTATGACAATCAGTAAAATAATTATTGCTTTTCAGATCGTAGTTTAGTTCGGGATAGATCAATCTATTTATAGAGGATGTTGCCTGAACTATACTTTCATTACGATGGTGAATATCAGAGAGCTCCAAAAGATTATAGCATTGTTTTTTCAAAACTGATAAATCATCGAACTGTATATTTATGCTTGTCTTACATTTTTCTGCTAATGCCATCCAATCATTAACCCATTCCAGCTTGTTTTGGAGAGTATATTTTGTGAGAATGTATGGTAGTCTATAAGTTGGATACTTTAGCACCTTCAATATATAGTCGAAATGTAATTTCAGTGTAAAATGAAAGAGATTTGGTAGACCTGTTTCAAGGGTAAGAACGTAATTGGGCGTGTTCATGGGAAGGTTAAATAATTTTTTTAAAAAGAAGCGGAGTAGTTTCTCAACTTCCTCATATTGTTTGAAGCCCCAGGTTTGACAACAATAACACATAACTGAGCGCATAACTGCTTCAAAGATTCGGTATTTTGCTGAGATTGGTATTTCGTTTTTGTTTATAATATTTTTCCACGAGGCGTTAATGAGGTTTTTTGATGCTGATAGTTTTTTTTCAAAATGCTGTGTAAGTTTCATGTTGGGTTCTAAAATTATGCCGAGATAATTGTATTTGTTGACAACTTCAATTCTTTCACCATCGAAAAACCACTTTTCATTTTCCCCCAGTTTGGTTTGTCTGCTGCGCACGATCATTATTTTTGATTTTTCAAGATTTACCTGCAAGTTCCATGTTTTGCAGTATTTGTTCATTTTGTTGATCATTAGTTGTAGACTGTGAGGTGATTCTGCTAGCAAGACAATATCATCTGCATAAAGCAAAACCTTAATTACTTCTTGAGCAATTGTGATGCCTGCTGGTAAATGTTCCGTAATGTCATCTATGAACAGAGCAAAAAGAACTGCACTAAGAAGACACCCTTGCTTGACTCCAGACTTAGTTTCAAACCAATCAGAAACTTTTTTACCATCCCATACTGTTTGACGCGTGTTCTTATACATGTTTTTTAGGACTTTCAGCATTTTTGTTGACATACCTTTCTGCGACAGTTTATAGAAAAGTGCGCTACGATCAATCGAGTCAAACGCTGCCTTAAAGTCTACGAAAAACACGAATAACTTCCTATTTTGCCTAAGAAAGTAATGAGCAACAGTTGTAAGCGTAAAAATATTGTCAACAGTGGAATATCCTTTTCGAAAACCTGCTTGATATTCACTAAGTAATTTATTTCTTTCCACCCAGGAGTTAATTCTGCTCAGTAAAATAGATGAAAAGATTTTAGCAATCGAGTTCATGAACGAGATCCCTCTATAATTGCTAGGTGTGTTAATATCACCTTTTTTGTATATTGGATATACTATAGCATCTTGGAACTCCTGTGGTATATCGCCCGTTCTAAAAATGAAATTGAATGCTGCTAACATTTTACTTAGAAATTCGGGTGGAGCATATTTGTAGAACTCGTTTCCTATTCGATCAGGTCCTGGTGCTTTTTTATTTTTTGTATTATAGAGGCTTGTTTTGAGTTCACTCATTTCAAACTCCATATCGAGTAAATCATCGACTATGTAGGGCTCGGCAAATTGTATACTTTCACGGATGGAAGTAGGGTTAAGAAGAAGTTTAAAATATTCGGCTAACTTTATGGCAGATATGTGAATCCCACAGACAAAGTCTATGCCTTTGAGTGTTTTTATTTTATTCCAAAAGTCTTTACTGTTAGTTGTGTCTGAAAGCTCTAGGGCAACTGATTTAAGGTATTCTTCACGTTTGTATTTGCATAGCAGTTTATAACTTTTGTTTGCAGTGGTGTATTGTTTTGTTAGGTTTTTATTAGGGCTTGTTGCTGTTTTTAATTTTCTTAGCAAGGTGAACGATAGTTTTCTTGCAACGAAGCATTCATGGTCAAACCACTTCTGCCGAAAATTCTGTTTATTTAATGTTGGTTTGGGAACAACTTTTTTTATACAGTTGTTTAGTTGGTTTATTTTTTCTGATGCTGTATGGGTTGTTCTGGTGCGTTCGACCTCGTTCAATAGTTTGGAGGCATATAATTCTCTATGATTCTCTTTCCATTTGAGTTTCGGAGGTAAGGTTAGAGCACGAAATTCGGTGGTTGGAACAGAGTTCAAGGTTACAGATATGGGCATGTGATCAGAGAAAATTTGGGTACCTACGTGATATGAAGATATGATATTGTTCCATTGTCCTGACACTGCGCAAATATCTATTACTGATTTTCCTGAACCTCCTATGAACGTAAATTCTCCGTTTTCATCACCTTTGCAACATCCGTTCAGTATATACAAATTGAAAGACTGACACATTTCCAGGAATAGTCGACCATTTCTATTTGTTATTTTGTCTTTTGAGATTCGTTTATCTGAGCAAATGAAGCTATTCTCAGATGGAACTATCTGTCTTTCACCAATCCTAGAGTTAACATCTCCAACAAGCAAAATATTCTCTGAATCTAATATATTAAGAAAATCGTAAAGAGCATAAAATTCGACATCCCAGAAGTTGCAGTTAATATAGGTAGGCAAGATATAAAATTTTGAATTTAAATAATTAAGGATCAAGCAAACGCGGTCATTTATTTCGTTGAAGCTACCATTTATATTGTTTTTGAAACCAAACAGAGAACCTCCTATTGCTCTACCAAATTTATGTTCGCGATTAGCAGATATCCAATGTAATTCATATTCCGAAAAATATTTGTTGTAGGTTTTAAAGTTTTCATTCGTAACAAATGTTTCGAAAAGAAAAAATATATCATGTTTTTTTACATATTTAAAAAAATCAACGTTAAATAATTTGTTTGCTAGACCCGCAACATTATAAGCTAAAATACTACTATTATTAATTTCTGTTTTTTCAATAAATAATTTTTTACTACTTTTACTTGCGTGACAGACGGCAACACTTTTTCAATTACGATGATCAGTACGTTGTTGTGATGAACCTCTAGGCGGCGCTGGTATCTTCTGGGGGACATTGACAGCTGTATTTGACGTTGATGCTGAAGTATCGATGACATGTCGTGATTGATATGTTTTTATTTGTGGCAAAGAATATTCATTTTCGTTCAACATCGTTGCTCCAATGTCGCCAAAAAACTCGTGCAACATCTCGAATCCATCTCGGTTACCACAAATGAGTCTTCCTTCTTGGGTTGTGTTAAAAGTTTTTCCATTTATGATCATTTTTAGACCCCGGATTTGTGGATTTACTGAGGGGTGCTTGATCTTAATTGCTCTTCGGATCTGCAAGATTTTTTGTCGTCTCAATATCTCGTTTTTGGTGTAGTCTGGGCTGATGTACACACCACTTCCCTTGAGTCTGCCAGAGTTCTTGAGCAGTTGTGATGAAGTGGATTTGTGGTTCGTCTGCACAAGAATTCGTTTTTGGTTTTCTTTAGACGGAAGTGTTGTGACGTCCTCAAAAACAGTGTTTTGGCCATCGAGTAGTTTTTCGGTGATTTCGTTGAGCGATTTGTTTATGTCATCGCACATAATTGGTGGCAAAGTGATAACTAAGTTCTTTTCTTTAGACTTTTTTTCTAAGAACTCCATTTTTCTTTCCATTGTGATGTTTTTTTGCTTGAGATTTTCAAGCTCTATGGCGAGTGTCTCACTTGTTGCCTTGAGGCTCTGCATATCCGCAAACATGCAAGCAATGTCGTTTTTTGTTGGCAGATCTTGAATTTTTGATTCAATTTTTGCAAACATATCTTGCAGTTCGGAAATTGTCATCGACGATACAGCCATTTCTTTGAAGTGTGATTTTTTGTATGGACTGCTTGTTAACTCTGGAGATGTTTCCAACAAATTTCTTTTGTTTGCTTGTTGCATTGGATATACACTGACTGAAATTTTTGGTTTTTGCAAGTCTAATATGTAATTTTTTATACTTTTCAAAATAAAAAAAATGATTTTTTTTTGAGTAATTTTAATCACGGTTCGATTAAACGTTAAATAAACTTATTATTTGTTCGATAATAGAAAAAAGAATATCTTTAATTAAGAGCCGTGATATTATACGTTTATAACCTTTGACAGATCAACGGTCAATCAGACGAATATATTTGTTGGAATATCGGCAACTTATCACCAACAACAAACATTATCAATATAATGGAATATGGTTACATTTATGCTGCCTCGAACAAAACGCAATCTGTGGATCCAATTTTCCAAAATTTTGTTGGCTTTGAAGATCTATTTAAATTGTTTGCAAACATCCATCTCTAAAGCAAACATTACTTGGTCAATCATTTTTCAACAATTTTTGTTCACGTATAAAATTACTTTTTTCGAACACGCATCAATCTCTTGGATCAGTCATCATGCAAAGATTTTTTTTCATCAGTCAGAATTCATAGAATGTACATATGTGACTCATACAGTTCTATTTTAAAAAATACCATGTTAATTATTGAATCAATCATTTGATCGTGTAAGCGCCGCTTAAGTCAAACCCACAAAAGAAGAATTTACAATCATCGAGCTATTTTTCTCAAAATTGGTGACCGATACGATATTCTGCTGTCAATGATCGTGCAAGTTCATGACTTCAATTTTAACCCTCCTAAATTCTCTATAAGAAATCAGTTTTCGAAAAATTGAACCACCAAGACAAATTGTCTACATTGATGCAAGGCACACAAAAAGATGTATAACAATATATACACACAATTTTTATTTATTTAACTATTTATTTCAAATAAAATACATCCAATTTATAAATTTATAATATCACTTTTTACATAATTTTGACAACAATTTTCGACAACTACTATCTTAAGCTCGGTGTCTGTACTTTATCCTCCTGACAGTTTTGTATTTGTATCCTTCTTCATGTACGGCTTCGGGTTCCTGTTCGTGTTGTGTTGGTGGAATATATTGAGATTCGAGCTGTGGCACAGGAGCTGGGTTGTGTTGCAGTGGTGGAACATAAGATGCTACTGGTGGAGCACTGTGGACGACTGGTGGTGGTGGGATATAAGATGGAGCTGGTTTCGCTACTGGAGCTTGTGAAATGAAACTCTGTTTGGGTTGTTGTGGTGCAGGAGGAATGTACCGTGGTGCTGGTGGTGCTGGAGGAATGTAACTTGGGTTTGGTGCAGCTACTGGAATGTGTTTTGGTGCAGGTGGAATGTATTGAGGAGCTGGTGGTGCTGGAGGAATGTAGCTTGGGGTGGGTGCAGGTGGAATGTATTGAGGAGCTGGTGGTGCTGGAGGAATGTAGCTTGGGGTGGGTGCAGGTGGAATGTATTGAGGAGCTGGTGGTGCTGGAGGAATATAACTTCGGGTAGGTGGAGCTACTGGAATATGTTGAGCCGCAGGTGGAATGTACTGTGGTGCTGGTGGAGCTGGTGGAATGTATTCCGTTTGCGGAATCACAGGTACATGGTCTGGTTGAGGAATATCTTGCGTTGGTGGAAGATATTTCTTAGACAAATGGGAAACATCTGCTACTGCTAAACCAACGACGGCAACAAGGACTATAAACAATTTCTAAAAAAAAGAAAATAATGTCAGAATACAAATTATGTATTTCGAACTAACAAAATTTCAAACCTTACCATCTTTTCTTAAGACTGGACTATCTGCCTGAACCGGAGATCACTCAATACAATAATGACTGCTGAACGATCGTGTTCATATTTATATGTTGCCAAGAAAACCTTTATGCATACGTAATGACCCTTAACAAGTGTAAGTTCGTCCATCGTCGACCACACCAATGACTTCAACTTTGGGAACGAAATATTTTAATTAATTTTATAAAACAAAGAAATCACTGATTCGCTAAATACAAATCATGAGAAGCAGGCCAATTTTAGGCAGACTGTCTGTATAAACCTATTAAAGTTATACCTAAACTAATTACAGTCAAAATGTTATATGTTTATATTGTTTTTTTTTTTTTTTTAAGTAGAAGTTTGGAGGCAGCGGAGGTGGTGGCAGCAGTAACTAATGATGTGTGTTGACCAAGGTAGCGCATTAGTCTGATATCATCTTGGTTATCTCACGACCTTATGTTGATCACATCGCTTAAGATCAAAATATGTATATTCAAAGAGCTTCCACTTCAGGTGGAATTTTAAATTCTTCATTTCTTCATTATATAATATTCGTAAGTGTTTTGCGGAATAAATTTTTGAAGTTGTCGGAAATAAGGGTTCGGAAATTTGATTTAAGTCCGTGAATTACAGATCTGATTAGAAAATATCTAAACCACGAATTTTATGAGATCAATTTAGACAGCACGTGCGAAGGTTATTATTCAAGTTATGAATAAAATGAATCTTAATAAACTGTTTTCCATAAAAACAAGACCGTGAAGAGAAGTTTTCATCACGTTTTCGCATAACTGTATTTCGTGAATAGGTAATAGTTCTGATATTGTCTTTTACTGATTGAGAGTCGTTCGCGGAGTTTAAGTCTGCGCTTACAGTAGTTCGATGCGGAAAGTAATTCGAGAAGTCGTGTTTCTAGAAGCTCTGAGAACTGCATTTCGCGATGCAAATTGGTTCACACAAGTTTTTCTTCTCTATTTTACGGAAATATATACAAAACAATTAAAAAGAACATCGTCCTATTTTGTCTAAAAATTGCCTTATGCCAGACAGTTTGTATAAGTTGTAAGTGTAAGTAAGATTAAACTCGTATTAACAGATATAGAAAAACAAAAATTTGGAGTTTTGAGGCACGAGGGGTTCCAGTTGACCATGGGTGCCTAAAGTGTTGTTCCACTGTTCACACGACCATTTTTTCATAAAGTTCACAGGGAATAAAATTATGTTAAAGGTTAAAAGTATTCTGCCTAATAAATAATTGAGTCCAAGTTCATAATTGGAGATCTGCTCACTGAAACGGTTGAGCCAGCGCAGCGTTAGTTTTCCTGCAGCTCTACTTGACTCAATTGAAAACGGGAAAACTGGTTCTGAACTATTTGTTTGCTGCACTTAGTCCAGTATTTTTTTTTTTTAAATAATTAATCTGAAAATTTTAACAGTAATTTGGGTTTACCTTGAAACTTTTTTAGAAATTTTGTTTGGTGTTGGTTCGTCGAACAAATATGTTTTGCATAAATGCATTATGAACTCACTCGAGAGCACACGCACTTTGAATTTCAGTATATTTTCTGAAATCAGTTTTTTTTTTTATTTTCTGCAGCATATCCTTTAAACCACAGAAAGTATTAACGAATAATTAATCGCTTTGCGATGACAGTTAGCACTAAATACTTTGCAAATATCAAAATTAAATTCCTACATATACAGGGTGAGTCATGAGCAATGCGACAAAATGATAGGGCGTGTAGGTTGCGTTGAGACAAGAAAAAAATCGTATGGGAGGGGGGGGTCTATTCCCCTCCGTTTAGCCGGGAGGGGCAATTTTCGAAAAAACTGACTTAAAATGGGAAAAAAATTATTTAAAATCAACGGCTTTATTCACAATGCTGTGCGATACGTTTTTGAAAAGCCAATAACTTTTTCTTTCATTCTGTGTTTAAATAAATCTATTCTAAGAAATAGTTTTTGAAATATTAATTTTCAAAATCAAAATTTTGAAAAAAAAAAATTGAAAAAAAAATTTCAAATTCATTTTTTTCAAAATTTTACGTAATTAGGTGCTAATTTTAATTTCAAAATTCAATGCTGTTATTAATTTTTAGTCCAAAACAGAAAACCGGATGTCAAAATGTATCTTTGTTTTTGAGAAATAAAAAAAAAAATTAAAAGTAAAACTAGTAAAATAAGTAAAAATTTAATTCGTTTTTTTTTATTATTTGATTAAAATCGGATGGTATGTAATGAAAAATAAGAAAGGAATAATTCCCTTATTAATAATTGACCTGAGCAGGTCAAATTTGGAAAACCAAAAAAAAAAAGTGTTTTTCTTGGAAAAAAATACTTCTAGTTTTTCTTATTTTCTCAAAAACTAAGATACATTTTGGCATCCAGTTTTCTGTTTTTGACTAAAAATTAATAACAGCATTGAATTTTGAAATTAAAATTAGCACTTAATTACGTAAAATTTTGAAAAAAATTAATTTGAAATTTTTTTTTCAAAATTTTGACTGAAAATAAATATTTCAAAAACTATTTCTTAGAATAGATTTATTTAAACACAGAATGAAAGAAAAAGTTATTGGCTTTTCAAAAACGTATCGCACAGCATTGTGAATGAAGCCGTTGATTTTAAATAATTTTTTTCCCATTTTAAGTCAGTTTTTTCGAAAATTGCCCCTCCCGGCTAAACGGAGGGGAATAGACCCCCCCTCCCATACGATTTTTTTCTTGTCTCAACGCAACCTACACGCCCTAGCATTTTGTCGCATTGCTCATGACTCACCCTGTATAGCTTTCAAAGTGTCAAAATGTTGCCTTTGATGACAGTCCGCACTCATTATTTATACTCCGCATTCCGCAAATGTCTAAATTGGATTAGTGATAATCTGTCAAACTACAAAATGTCAAATAAGCTATATATTCTCTTAACTCTCACTTTTAAACCGCAAGACTTTACATGGCTAAATATTTTTTATGGGTTTTTGTCAGATTTGCTTGGTTTGGCAGATCCACAAAAAAAGCTATTTATTTTCTCTGGATGACAGTTAGCTATGAGTACACTGCAAATGTCAAAATTGAATTTGTAAGACGATGTTCACATTGGACGTACTCATCCGACGCATTTTGACGTACGTCCAATCCGCCGTGTTCAGACACAAAGTAGTGTGAACACAATGGATGCACGAAACCATACGAAACAAAAATACAAAATATTTGAAATGAGCCTATATATTTACAATTTTTCTTATATTCTCATGTTGAATTGAAATTTCCAATCAAAAGCGACCGAATTTTGTGAAAACTTTCAAAATATGGGTGCAAAAATCGAAAAAATAATAAATAACAAATGTCAGAATAGCGAATGTCAAAATGCATCCATGAGAATTTTAAAAAATCTAAAAATCTGGACTCAAAACCCTTTCTCTTTCTTGCATAGAAGTGGGAAAGGGACAAAACATAAAGACGTCAAAATTCGTCGGATGAGTAGGTCCAATGTGAACATCGTCTAAGAATCTGTAAAAAGAGTAACTGCCAAATTTATAACTTGCTAAATACACTGAACTTTGAATGCATACAAATCTGTCAAACTTCAAAGTGTCAAATTTATTACTTTGCAGAAAACTCAAATTAAATACTCCTCAAATGTCAAAATTAGATTCCTACAAATCTGTCAAATCCTAAAGGGACAAAGAGCGAAAAACGAAACAAAATAAAATAAATTTGATTCAAAAACACATCGATTGACACTAAAATATTTTAACCAATATGACACTTAACCTCAATCCAATGTTTTGCCTGGCCTTTGGTGAACACAATTTTAATTTAAGTACTGCAATATTTATATATAAATAATTTATTAAACCAAATGTTTATTAGCCATATTTCGAACTTTGTCTATTCGGACTTCGAAATGTTTCGCGAATTGGGTCATCTCATAATAATTTGTCTTAGTTTTTTTTATTTCTTGCATCTAATTGCACATTCGAACATTTGAACTTTCAGACTTCGATTCGAAAGTTAAGAATTTTAGGAAAGTTCACAAAATCGGAGAAAGTTCAGAGTTTTGAAATCACATTATATGTATATAATATATGTAATATGTTTACACATCAAAAAGTGAATTTTTCTATAGAGGTTATGGATTAGGTACCGTTATTTGTAGGCCTTGAATGTTATTTAAAGGTACGTTCGACCTAGACGGTTAAGGATGTTTTGATAAGGACAAACAGACAGGCATGCGGGATAAGAAACAATCGTAATAGGTATCATTATAATTGTTATCTCAATTTATACGTATACTAGAAGTTGAAATGGGTGAATTAGGCCTTTTAATGGCCAACAAAGAGTCTTTCATAAACTTCTAAATGATGGCAGCAGTGTTTTCTGAACGATATTTGCGTCCCTTTGTTTTCTTATACGCACTCGTATATTCGTGTCGTTCTTATCTGTCGCACTAATCTTCTCTCATAAAATCGTATTTACACGCAAATTTTCTTCACCAAACGCGTGTCGCTTTTATAACCTTTTCAAACTCGTTAATATAGTTCAGTGTCTCCCCCTGATTTGGGTTTTGGAGACATGCCAAATAATTATCATCTCTGAATATTGCAGACGATAGAAAGTGTACTCAGAGCTCAATTATTTGTTTTTTTTTACGGCGACATAATATACGCCCATAGTTGAGTCAATTATACGTAAAACGAACATAGAAACATGAAAGGTTGTAAGCTTTAAGGCCACAGCAGAGCTATCGCGTCTGTCATGGTATGAGAGATGTGGTTATATGATGATCTCTTCACTATGATAACGGTTTTAGTGCTCTCTCTCTATCATTTGTTTACTATGATAACTACTTTTTAATGACGACGATTATGTGTTTCATTCAAATCGTTCCGTATTTATAAACAATTTCAAAATAGCATAAACATAAAATATAATGACGTCATAAAAAAAAATTAAAAAGTAAATTTGTTTACATTTTTAGCCTCCAATATTCACAAACACAGCCATGCTCCGAGTTTTGTTTACGCAGAATAAATTATTATTATTATTATTTTTTTTTTTTAAGGCGAAAACAAAATAATTGAATCCAATTTTTCTTTCGTTTTCTTTGCAGAGCTGCCATCCAGGCTATTGCCGCGTATTTGGATGCCTTCCAAAAAATCGCAGACGCCGCAACAAATTCACGAGGTAAGTTTTTTTTTGGTCGGAGTTGTTGTTTGTGGAAGTGGGTATTATATGAAGAGAATGTTGTTGAAAGAGCTGAGGCTTAATGTATTGCGGGAGTTTTTGTTCTTTTTGACGTTTTTTTTTCTTATTTCCCATGCCAGACTTTTGGCAGTCGATTTGAAAGATATTTTTAGATGACATTACTTTTTTTTGTATTTCTTGTTGGGAGGTGAATGTGTTATGCAACAATTTGTTGCCGTTGAATGCAGAGCATAAAATCTGTGGGCCAATGGTTTGACTTTTGGCATGGTGTTCTATTTGCAATGCGACAAGAGGAAGTTCAGGCTTACATCGTCTTTTATGTGGAACGATTTTTTTTTTGTATCTTTTGATGATGCCAAGCACATATGTTTGCAATTACTCATGCAATATTCGTTTTTTTTTCCAAAGAAGGAAAATTGTTGCATTGATAAAGATTTACGTCAGTGAAATATTTGTTCGCCTTTGAAAGGTTTGTTTTTTTTTTTTTTTTTTTGTTAAAAATGTTTATACATATAAGCAATGGTAGATATATGTAGATCATTCTTTCAGTGATAAAAAAAGTTGGTAACCACGAAAGATTTGTGTGAGTTTCGAATTTATGTAAACCTATATTATATAGATTTTGATTTATACCCTTCCACATCTTTTTACTTAACTAACCCGTCTTGAAAAAAGTTTTGAAATAGTTTATCCTTATCTTTCTATATGTTTCAATATTTTGTCGTTAACATAAAGAAAGCGTTTTTATGTTTGTGGTTGCGCAAAAAATATAACGTATTGATTTGTGCAGTGTTTAAACTGATTAAATCAAATGTCATTTATACAATTAGTTACAAAGTTGGAAAGTTTCTCAAAATTTCATTTCCCTTATGAGTAAAGTACCCGGTTTTCCTCTTATTGTATAAAAAAAAGTATTCCATTCGAATAATGAATACAAAAAAACCGTCATTTCAATTCCGATGCAACCCACACTCATCAATCGTAATTAACCATTTTCTTTAAGTCTATAATATATGGCTCATTAAATACGTCCACCATTTAAGGCCACTTATTGAAATCACTTATTTTATAAACAAAAAATAACTGTCAGTTTAATCTGAATAGCAAAACGATAAAAATAAAAAAAAATACATCCAACTGTCACCATCCATCTCAACTCATAAATTCAATAAAAAAAATTATTATTCAAATTAATTTTATATTTAGTCCTCTTTTTGTCTGCGCGTCTTCTGTGTTGATGATGATGGCCAAGATGTTGATGTATCTAAACACGACACATAAACTTAATTATCATTCCAATCGCACGAACAGGTTTCTTTGCAAAAAATATAAAATTAATATCTGCAGCTAGAGTGTTGTCGTGCCCACTTCCATATGACTAAGAATAATCACACAAAATAAATCGCAGAAAAAAATCTCCCCGATAAGATTCCTTACTGACCTGGATACGACTTGACAAATGGACAGGGGACACCAGACAGACAACACTAAGACGGACCGGGCAGAGAGTCCATTCACTCCACCACTGGCTGCAACCGCAGAATTTATAAAAACAAATAAGTTTTCTTTGAGCACGTTCCAAAGTGAAGGTGTGAGGAGGAAATCACGAAAACAACAACAACTCTCACAACTAGGTATATATACTCTTGCAGAGAAGACATTCAGGTGCTTTGCTATTTGCTTACTTATGTGACCATAGCGAACATTCACCTGCCGCTATATGTATTTTATAACTGCACAAGAGTGTATCCAATCGTATAGATACGTTTCTAATGTATTTTTATTTGTATCTATTTCTGCATTTGACGTAACACATAGACCGCCACAACAAGTTCGTTGGTCTTTCGCGCTCAAAACAGTGATTCCCCAACTCGAATTGGGTTCACATTGCACCAGAATGAATGCATTGCAACTCTGTAGGCGCACATCACAGGCAGTGCAAAACCAAAGCACAAGTAGGACAAGCGTGTTAATAATTCATGAAACTATCTCGGGGTATCCAATATTTATTTTTATTGATTTTGAGCTAATAATTCATAATGGCAGAGTGGTTCGTTCTGTGGAAATGCATTTCAAGAATGAGCGATGTTGCGGTGTGATTATTCCAGTGGAACCGACATTAAAAGTAGTATTTTTTTTGCAATGGAATTGCAAAGAATTTCTATACCGAATGGAGGTTGAGTATTTGAGGTAAGTGGGTAAAGTTGGTTTTGTTATCTATGAAAAGCTAATGGAATCTAAATTTATCCTAACACAAGTTATTTCCTCTTAATATTCTATGGTCACAATTTTCAATAAAATATTTTTGCTACCGGAAATTTATGGTTTTTGCCCTTTGTCATTTGACTGGATTTTTAATTCAATAGAATAGTAGCTCACGAACTGTACTTTGTATTTCAAATGCCAGATTTTGTTCGACCAACATTTTTAATTTTCATAATGACACATAAATCATTTAAATCGGCGAAACCAAACCGAGCAGCGTGTTCAATATTAATGTTTCATTAATGAAAACATGTACATTAACTAAACGTGTATGTAGAACGGTTGCCAATGCACAGTATTGGCATAAAAAATACAGTGTTTTAAATAATACAAGTTTTTTTATTTGAATATGTCATGTCCCTGCCATCCCATCTTTCTATCTTAATTGTTCCGAAAGCGTCGTTGTAAAACAACTTATTGTGCAGCTTAGTATAAAAATTATACAGCTGTACCACTGTGGACTATTCTAATTTGTTTTACAAACTTTCTACTCTTTTTTTTTGTATCTTTAGCCGTGTGTTTAATCTCGTCTTAACTGCGAAGGGAAGCTGTTTGAGTTGTTAATTGAATTTCTATTTTTCCTCCAATAAGTCCGATGGGGAGCGTAACGAGCTTTTTTTTGTCGCGAAAAACGAAGTCTCGCAAGTTTGAAATCGCGCTTTTTATAAACTCGCAATCACAAAATCCTGTTGCACACAAAAATCTCGCAATTTTCAACCAAAATCCCGCAAACTAAAATCGCATTAAATCCAAAAGAAACTGTATACACCCAAAATCGCACCCAAGCACTGTTTTTCCGTCATAAATTAACAATACTTTTGTAATCGCAAGGTTTTAGTTGTCGACAATAGTCAATGGAGTTTGTTCGTATCCACTGAATAATTTCCAGTTAAAATGTCAGGTTTAAAAAAAAACTGTCAAATTACAAACTGTTTGATGACATCTATCGCTATTGTGCAATGCAATATTATAGGTAGGATATTTATTTTTTTTTTAAAAACCATTGATTTTCTGTAAAAAAAAAACATGAGATAATTTATTTTGAGATTTGAGTACGTTTGTGGACAATTGAACAAACAAGATCACACTCTGAAAGTCCACACAACTTTACAAACAAACCCCGTCGAGAAAGATAAAATTATCATTTGTACCAACATCTAAAAATGTAACAACAAAAATTATGTTCGATACTCGAAAGAAAGTCGAAAATTTATATTTGGCTTTGAATTGAATTGAATTGAATTTTATTGAGTCTTTTAGTTTCGAGTTACATTTTTGTCTTATTCTAATTCTAATTCTTGTTCGCTTTAGCGAGTACAAAAGTGGCTGTAATGTATGGCCTTCTTTTTCAGTTGTGTATAATGTAAAGCCTCGTGGCGAACAGTTATTATATAAAAGATATATAGTTACACTACTTTTGCTCATAAGTGTTATTTTTTTTGCTTGAGACGGAAAGTCACATATATATTTACAAATACCTTAAAAACTAACACTAAAATAAAATAATTTACATTGAGAATAAAATTTCTTTTGAAGTTAGAGCGAGAGCTCAGTACTTTTACTATATATGCAATGCATATATTATGTTTAAATTATTAACACTTATAAATGGTATGATTAGATAGCTTGCGAGACCGCCCTAGGAATATACGTAAATAATTAATTATTAAGTTTTCAATGAAAATTTGATTGAAACAAATTATATTACATTAAAATATCAAAACGATAAAGTGAAACTATCACAGTATACTTGAATATTTGAACACTTTATATGTATGAAGACAGAAACACTGTTGCACGCTGGATTGTCACGTTATAAAATTGTTGTCACGTTATAAACTTTACTGTTGTAGTCGATGCCTGATGTACCGTTGGGTATCTAGCAGTAAAATATTAGCTGGGTGGGAAGTTTTCGTCCATCGATGTCGTTATATGGAGCGCTATTGTACATCTCTCACAAAATGTTACTTCCATCCTGGCCATTGCTGGTTGCTTGGAGCGCTGTTGAACACCAATCCCTAATGTTGCTTCCTAGCTCCGTATTTGCTGCTTTTATAAGCAGTCCGAATTACTGGGGGACAAGCCACCCTGAAACTACTAACTTGAGTTACGTTTTTATCTAAAAATTGACGGAGGTCCAAAGACCACCGTCGCTACCACTTAATTGACGGTTTTTTTTTTTTTTTTTTTCTAGTTACTTTTTGCTTTTTACTTTTTATTACTTTGATGGTGGCGCAAAGGCAGCGCCACCGTGTGTACCCTACAAGGGTTCCGATTGATCTCCTATATTTGGCTTTGCTTGGCAGTGATATTTGACATTTGTATTCTGCTTTCATTGGCAGTGATCCGTAACTTAGTAATAAACGGAGTCTGAAATCAACAAAATAAATGCTTCTCCGTCCTTGACTCTATTAATTTTTTTCACAAACTATCTTCTATCTGCAATTTCTAAAACACCATCAGCTTTTACAATATTGTTATTCAGATGTGGAAATGAAACAATCGATTACTTGCATTGACCAACTTGGCAACTTCGATTTAATGATCGCATATTTGAATTGGGTCCCCATACATTTATAAAGCACACATCTGTCCGAACATTGAGTAAAATCTTCAGAAAAGGGCTTTAAAATTGATAAGAAATTTTATAAAGAGTGTTGCGAAGAAATAGCCAGTTCCATTTCTTCTTTGAAACAATTTAATACACTGCAATACTAATCATCACATTAACATAGAGGGTGATTTCGAACGTAGAGTACAGAAATGTTTTCCTTAGCCGAACTGCACGAATGCTGAATTCTGTATCGAGATCGATTAACCCACAATTTGCATCGGGCCCGCTACTCAAATGTATGCTAAAAATTATTTTTATTAAACTATTCCACTAGACTTATCGCAGAATGTAATTTTAACTAATTCTCGGATTAAAAAATTTTCAAACTCAAATTTAAGGTAATTATTTACTGTTCCAGTTGGTTCCAGAACATAAGTAATGCATGGATTAGTTTTCTTGAAAATTGGACTTCTAATTACAGTTTATTTTTTATGAATACGGCAGTAAAGGTTTAGCCCTAAATTCCATGAAGTCCAAATCCAAATTTTCTAAAACATTTTAAGTCTATTTTTAAGCCATTATCAAAGCACTAAATCACAACATATTCGAATACTTCATGCTCGAAGTAGGTTCATAGTAATGTGAGTTATGTTCCACAGAATATAATTTTGCTGTACAATTGTGTTTCATCTTTCACCGGCTTACGTAGGTCTGATGTAAAGGGTTTTCCAGTTTATAGGGACGGGTCGATGTTAACAGTATGTAGAGCTCATGTTATACTTTCTTGGCGTTTGCCAAATATGTCGTTTATTATTCAGTCACTAATGGTGCCAAATCACGATAACAAGTTACACGATTGAGCAGCAATGCCTTCAAAATCAATTGAAAACCCCTTTATTAAACCGATCTTATTTTTCTTGTGCACTACGGAGGTTTTCCTGTAGGCCTAAATATTCAAATCATCAAAAGTGAACAAATACAAAGATGTCTCCGACATATATTTTAGCATTATTTTCATAAAATATTGTGCCAAAATAACTCAATTTCCTATCAAAGATGAACCCTCCTCAAAGTGTCTAGAACATTTCCCTATAAATAATTGAATGTCTATCCAGGATATTAGGCTAAATGTATTTCCTAATCCCTTAAACTTTCAACTCCATATATCGAAGAAATGCAATTTGACAAGAACCCTCTTAACTCCTTTCAACCACCCTCTCTAATCTTAAATACAATTTTTTCCTTATACTCACTGCTGTGTAATTAATTTTTTCCTTCATATTCCTGTTGAGTTACGAGAATGTGCTGTGCAATTAGGGATACCTTACGTGTTCATTTTATCCTTATGGTTGGCATACGGCAAAAAGTAACATTTGTTTTACGGAACACTTGATCCTGGTACTTGTGTGTCTCCTTCTCTTCATACGTGTGCTCCCAACCATCCCCAACTTCACTAGAAACAAAAACTCTTCAGGAAGAGGATTAAAGACTATCCTTGCGCACAGCTAAAGAAAGCCAGTCGGCCAATGGATGAAATAGTGTCAAGTAGTTTTAATGTATTTAAGAACGTTTTTAGGACTTCCTTGTTTTTTATTATTATTCCTGCCGTTCGTCTTCTGTCCTATATTCTTTTCCATGAAAAGAAATTTGTTTGTGTCGTTCCAACTTCCCTGTTGGGTGTTTTGGGCTGGCACAGCCGTGCCAAGTGTAATCTTCAAGTGCAAGCTTGTAAGGATTTGCAAGGTGGGTTCTTATTTGCAATATCTCACCCTAGTCCTATACACTCGACCGGACAAACTTATCCTCATTTTGTTGTCAGTGAACCGCATTTACGCAAAAAATAAGTAAGCTCGATAGGTTGGAGGGGTTTTAAGCCAAACTGTTTTTGGGTTTGTCTGGGGTAACTCTCTGTTATCTGGATATACAAATTTTATGGTGTGGAATTACTACGAACCCCTTAAATTTAGATTTTAGCCCTGCTAATGAAGGGGAGCTTGCTTTGTGCTTCGTATAGGTTTCATTTGTACTTTTGAGGTAATTGAAACTACCACGAGTTCATATATTTTAATGTCATCATTGAAAATGCTCGCAGGGTGGTTTTCTTTACTGGAAGCATTTTTACGTTGCCACTTCAGTGGGGAATCTTTATATAATTTTTTGTTTGAAAGCCTTTGTGTTTATTTTTTGTTCTTATATCTGAAGAGCTTATTTTTATTGTTGTGGGTTTAGATAAACAAGAATATTTCGGTAAATTGTTGTGGGGAACCAAAGAACAGAGAAGAATAAAATGGGTTAGAAAACCGAACAAAAAGAACTTTAACCGCAAACTGTTTTTGAAACTTTTATTCTCTTTTTGTAAACATATAATTTTTTTCTTAAATCTAAATTAAGGCTTACAATTGTTTTTTATGAATAAAGATTTTTCTGCTGAAGGACAACTTTGCCAGTAAGAATGTTCAAATGAAATACTTTTTACTGTGGCAATATATTTTCATATCTTCAAATGTGAAAAAGTTGTGCGCAATAGTTTTTATCTGCATTCATCCTTTGATGGATGATGAAAGATTTTAGTCCGTTTCATACAACTTGCCATCCGTTAGAAAATCGGTTTTGTCCCGGTCGGTTGTACGGGTGTGAGTTGCCAAAACGATCTCTCTATTTCTTTTCAATGAGTTGGCTCCTGTGAAACAATCGTTTCCGAAAACTCAGTCTCTGTTCCTGATTCCAGAGATGTTGGACAAAAATGCTATTAAATAAAGGAAGTGGAATAACTAAAAAAGAACGAGAACATAGAAAAATCAGCGACATATTACAGATAGCTCCATTGTAGTCTCGGAGTACATCTCAATAAAACAAACCAAAACTCAATGTGGCTCTGCTATTTCATTTCTTCATTATATTCTTTCATTTTGTTTTTAATTCAAAACCATAAAAATTAATTTCTATAAATTTTACTTTTTAGGTGCTTCCAAAGAAATCGGTACCGCCCTGACACGTGTCTGCCTCCGTCACAAGGCAGTAGAAACCCGCCTGAAAACATTTACATCAGCAATCATGGATTGCCTGGTATTACCTTTACAGGTTTGTTTATTGTTTTTAATCTATTATAATTGTATTTACCAAAAAATAATTTATATTTATAGGATAAACTAGAAGACTGGAAACGCCAAGTCGCTACAATCGACAAAGAACATGCCAAAGAACACAAACGATGTCGTGTCGAGTTGAAAAAACGCTCAACCGATACACTACGTTTACAAAAGAAAGCCCGCAAAGGCCAATCGGATGCTATTCAATCCTTGGTCGATTCACATATGCACGATGTCACGATGCGTCGTGCTGAATTAGAAGAAGTTGAAAAGAAATCATTGCGTTCTGCAATGATTGAAGAACGTATGCGTTATTGTACGTTTGTTTATATGCTCCAGCCGGTGGTCAAGGAAGAATGTGAAGTAATGTCTGAAATGGGTCATTTACAAGAAGCAATGGAATCAATTGCTAATGTTACAAAAGAACCTAATGTCCTCCCACCATCATCCGAAGAATTAATACATGATGCTAAATCAACTATGAATTTATATCCAGAGTCACCTGGCGGTGGTTCTGGTTCACAGGGTTGTTCTAATTCACTAGGATCACGAAAGAGTTCGGTATGTTCGATAAGTTCAATGAATAGCAGTGGTTCGAGTGGATCACCTGGACATCATCATTATCCACGGTCATTATCGCAGGTAAGATAAATTGGAAATCATTGTTTTTTTGTTTTTTTTTTTTTGTGAGGCAGAAAATGAATGCAAGCTTTTGTTGTTAAATATCATTTGAGTTTATTTTTTGTAAATTTTTTTTTTAGTTAATTTCGCCTACTATACGCCTTAAGCCTGGTGAATCCAGTGATAGTGGTTTTTGTTCTTCGCCAGCTTTAACTTCACAGGTTTTTATTTTATTTTCTTATTATTTTTTTTTATGCTTGCTGTTGCAGCTTTTTGTATTTTAAGTTTAAAATTAATTTTTTACATTTTATAATGTAAGGCTTCAACTGCAACAAGTCAATCTCATGCTGTATCTACATGGCCACCACATTCCCAAGACGTTCCGGCCACAGATCGTCCACATACTATATCTTCTGCATATGAGAAAGGTCATCAGCGGCCTGCTTTGACAGTGTATACTTTTCAAAATCCCGAAACTATAATGGAAGCAGCTGCTACTCCTCCACCTACATCTCAGAAATCACCAGGAAATGTTCTTTGTCGACCGCCATTGCCAGTGGTAAGTTGTCAGTTGATAGGTTATATATATAGTTATTTTTTACTTTGAAGTTAAATTATAAGGATATTAGGTACATTTGATATCGGGTTAATTGGCATTAAATTAAAAATAAACATTCAAATTCTAACACAACTTGTCGTGAACAAAAACACAAAAAACTAAACAATACACACACTTTGACATAATTTTAATTCTTTCCATGGCCACAGTCAGGATATCGGCCGGTAAGTAAGAGACCCTCCTTCTCCTCTGGTTTATAGCTGCCAGTGTCTCAGTCTTTTCTATCTGCCTGTGCCTGCTTGACCGAATAAAACTACATACATTTTTTTCGAGGCCTTTTAATAAATTCCTTACCCTTAAATTATTTTTTTTTAAAGCACTTAATAGTATCTACTTAGTAATAGTACGACCCATTATAACACCTCAACGCATAATATAATCATCCTACTCCATTGCAGTTAAATAAAACTATGGCATACCATGTCGAGCGTTTAAACGTAATGAAAGTACCCGAAATGTTTAAATAAATGACTAAGTTTTAATTTGTTCCCCCCAAAAGTAGACTTCACTTGTTACTAAGCATATGTTTACTCAGTCCAGGGTGGACCAGGGCTTCCACAAACAAGCTTCTTCCAACCGGCCTGGCTTCTAGCTAGCTGACTTCAGTTTCGCATGCCAAGTTTATTGAGGTCTTCTTCAACCCATTTGTTTTCATTCGCTCTATATGTGACCCAGCCACCTTTGGTTGGTTTTTCACTTTTGTTACAACGTCGGCGTCGGTGTACAGTTCACTGTTGTATCTTCTTTTTCTTTAATCATTTATACAGACATCTGGGCCAAAAATCACTTAGTGGAGCCATAGGTTCACAAAGTTTCTGAAATTGTAGTTGTCTTAAGGTGACGTTTTGTCCAAGATTTTAGTTCGTGCAGTGCAGAAGATAGTCTTTTTTCAGAGGCAAATAATGCTGAGATTCCATTCATCGAGCATGCTTTCCTCCGACCGCATTTTGCAAAATGAATTTGGGACTTTGTTGAGAGTGTAAGTCACTAGACCTTGATTCTTTGGAGCAGTCGGTTCCATTGATTTTTGTTTCTAATTTTTATGTGGACTGATTCAACCAAAAGTGGGTAACAAACTTCTTTGATAATGCCCCTTATTTTCCACATAGTAATCAAAAATAATGTTTTCTATATAAAGGAAACATAATTGACTTTAAGAACTTTTAAAATAAATATTTCGGGTACTTTTTTAACATGTTTGCCACCACATATAGTTCTGCATATAAAAAGTATAAAAATAAATCCTACATGAATGCAATGAAGCTTCTTCATTTGAATTATAATCCTATAGATACATGCAATCAATAATAATAATAATTTCTTAAATATTATTTTTTAAACTACTGAGGTAATTTTGCAGTTCTGCTATATATTTTAGATTTCCAACAGCATCCTTTTTTTTAAATATTTCTCTGCAAGGTATAATTAAAATGTGTTCTTTTATGTTTTTAGCGATGCTCATCTCTTGAACGTCCTCTATCAGCAAACAATAACACACGCAACGGTACTGTTTTACTACCACGTCAGTGTCCATCACCGATTCCTGCCCATGTTACTAAAGGTAAGATAACCCCCATTGCTTAATTAATAACAACTAACTTAACTAACTCGCATTCATGCTTAACCCCCCTAACAGAACTGTCACATCTTTCCCAACCACAACAACAGCAACAGATTCAACAACCACAATATCTGCAACAACAAGCCCAACCACAACCAACCTATGTTAATATGTCTGAGTTAGCCACTATGGCCGCACAGAAAATTACAAATCAACAGCAACAGCAACAACAAATAATCAACCAGTTGCAGCAACACCAACAGCAACCAATTCAACAGCAGCAACAACAACAACAACAGCAGCAGCCAATGCAACAGCAGCAACAACATCATTCTGTTTTACAACAACAGCGATCGACTGACTCTCACAGTTCTGTTTCATCAGAATCTTCTCTAGTTAACCATCCCAATCATTCCTCATCAAATACTCCATCCTTACATAGTCATCCATCCATTGAATCACATCAAACTAATGTCGGTTATAGTACATACACACCGTCCAGTGGTGCCTCAACACCACACAATCACTATTCGCCGCTGTTAACTAATTCGCCTGCAACACCATTGTCTGCCAGTGCACCGCTAGTTGTGGGCTACATTAATCCGGCTTCAAATAATAATTCTTTGTGTTCTCCAACGTCATTGAATTTGAAAGATGACGATGCTGGAGACGGAGAGGATGTTTTAAAAATTACAGAGACTGACAGTGCAACTAACAACAGTACTAACAATGCATTTAAATCGAATAATCAACAAGAGAATTGTTCATCATTAACAGATCGAAATAATCAGGATTCAACTGAATGTGATGAACGAGTGAAAGCATCAGTTTTACAAAAGGCTTCAATGTTCGAGAAACAAGCAGCTGCTGTCAATAGCAGTCCAATTTTACCACTGACAGGTGGACGAAGTAATCATTCGATATCGTCTGGTGAAAGTGTCTATTCGACACGGAAAGATGAACTTACAGTAAAGGGTGCAAATGATGCAGCAACTAGTGAAAAGGATAACGGTAAGTGATGACATTCTTAACAGATATTTGATTTGTAATTTTTATTATAAAAAAATATAATTACAATATATTTTCTGGTTGTAGATTTAGTTTGATATTATTAGACAAAGCTTGATATTTAAGAATGAAACCTTAGAAAAATTACAAAAATATGAAATAGACCATTATGAGTGCGGATTGTATTGTAGACTTTTCTTTTAGAATATAGAACGATGTAAGAAAGTTGCCTAGAATCCTAGAAGTTAGATTGTTTCATTTCTTATTTTCTTTTATTTTTTAGATTATAGACGCTTTCGTTTTGTTATGAAATATCTCCATGGCTGGAAGTAACTTATTACGATTAGTCTAGGATTAAGAATGCGACCACAACTTTTTACTTCGCCTAAGAATGCTTGTGGAGTTCGCTGGTTTGACCTCAAAAAACTTCGGCAAGCCTGTTGGTATTTAATATTGTTCCATGTCTGAGGCCAACTGAATGCTGGGTTTCGTTGCATTTGTTTGTTCCATTAGTTTTTTTTTAGATTTGAAAAGCATTAATGCTCTCCTATCCTTCTTTCTGCGAAATAATTTGTAATAGATTCGTGTAGGTATCTGAATCGTAGCAGGAGTATTTCAAAACTGATAGAAGAAAACTTAGGCGCTTGTACGTTGAAATACGTAAGTTCGGTTGAAGTTTAAAAAATTGGACATCCCCCCTATCCAAATTGTTCGATTTCCATAGAAAAAAGAAAGATTCTTGTAGAAAAGAAAAGAAAACAGTGCACGATTATCCTTCAGAATAGCAAAAATATATCCTCCTCGTTGTATATGGTCGTCTTAGTACTTCATCCAGACTGTGGTCCGATTCAACGGCGGCATAAATGAGGGTAATGACTTTCATAACGTTAGTCATTAACTGAATCATCTTAAGCAGGAACCTTAAGATTATTTCGGGTTTTTTCCAAAAAAAAAAGGCACCTTAACTACTTCAATTCACTGTCCCGTACAGTAGATGTATCAAACATTTTTCATGGGACGCTGAAAACCAGGTACTAATTAAATGAAATGTATCAAAAATGATATGTACATTGGACAATGAATTTGTTAACATTTTATCTTATCCAGCAGTACTACTAATACGGTTGCATATTCTCCCTCAAAATGTAGGTAGTTGTATTAAACTTTTTATTTTAAAAGCATTCTTTTTTTCGTAAGAAAAGTTTAAAATAAAAAAAAATAATATTAAAAAGTACGTATACGCCCGAGTGTATCAACCATTGTTCGATTAAATTTAATCGACTTGGGGCTTGTTTCACAATATCTAAGTAAGTTTCAATTAAGCTATTCAGAACTTTTTTTGACAGAAAACAACGAAACAATACACAGCAAATAACTTACTCAGAGACTGTGTAATAACAAGACTGTAAATAACAAGATATGGTCGCAATTAGTTTAAAAATTAAATGTTCACTTACTGATTTATTTTTTTTTTTTTTTTCTTTGGAAGCAGGTATGGTCTTAAATTCAATATTAAACAAAAAAACCTCTTTTGATTTCCTTCTTGAAAAGAATGAGGTTTTAACAAATATTATTAGTAAACACAAAGCATGTGATACCAAATTTGTTCGTGATCATTTTAACATCTTACTGTCCAATGTATCAAATTTGATACATACCACTCAATTTCTACCTGGTTTTTAGTGTATCATAATCGTAAGTTATTGAAAGTATTGGATGTGGGGTCGTAAATTAAAATGTAAGCATACGCCTCAATCAATGTACCAAACATTATTGTTCAATTAAAAAATGCAACAAATAATTACGTACAACCGATATATAAAGTGATAACTCACATACAAATTATGGTCGTCGTAAAAGGTGATGTAATTTCATTTTCATTTGAAGTGCTTAGACGTAGGATAAAACATTTTAATTCAATATTAATCAACAAAAACCTAGTTTGATTTCCTTCTTGCAAAGAACGAGGCTTTGACAAATGTTATTGTCAAACTACAATCAAGTACCTAATATGTTTGTGATCACTGATCACTTGATGTAAATAAAAGATTTAGGTGGTAATAGCCTAGTCGATTCCACTTCTGACTTCATATTTCAAATATATTGTATTGAAAAACTACTAACCAATTCCTGCATTATTTTTCATTCTGATTTCACAACAAACAATGTCAAGTTAATTTTCTTTTTATTTTAATTTCTCGTCATTTTTTTTGTTGCTAAGCTCTAACCTAATTTTTACGGTATATGTCAGCCAATGAAGGTTGTCTCTGTCATCAATATAATTGATATACCTGCAAAACGTCGGGCGTCTAATAGATCCGACGTTGAAGTCTCGTTTCGACATGAAATCATCATATCGTATTATTTATTGAATAAGTTAGAGCGGAATGTTTAATATTAAGATAGAATTTTTAATTACACTTCAGTGTCGCTAGCTTAAAAGAATTTATGGTAGTTATCTATAATAATTGATTTTTTTTATTTCTTAAAGTTGCATCACGTTAGTGTAATAAAAACAATGATAAATGATTTTAATTCCAATGAAGATTTATAAATTATTTATAATCTGTTTGATATTAGGTGTGTGTCGGTATGATGAGGCTATTGTTATTAAATAACGTTACTAGACTACGAATTATGTATGAGTAAGGACTATTTAAATACTAAATAACTGATTAAAGTAGAAACTAGGAAAATATAGAAACTATTTGAAGTTTGATGAATGCTACAAATCAAATGAGTCTGAAACAAAACGGAAATAGTAACATTAATTATGGTAAAATTTTAAATCACATATACTTGTGTAGTTCATAAATGTCAATGTTTAATAATAAACACATATTACGAATCTGGATATAATGGTGAACTGAAATATAATGTTAGACTCATTTCTGAAAAATTTATAATAATAATAATAATAATAATATTTTAATTATGTGTCTGTAAGGCACATTGCCCATTTGTTGCACGACACTAGTTAGAAGGAGTAAAAAGATAGGAAAGGATTGTTTTGTTACAAGGGATAGAGAGCTAGTTTATTTTCATTTCATACCTCTTGGGCAACGTCCAGCGTCCAGTAAGACAGAGATTCCTCAAAAAGAGGCTGTAGATTAGAAAAAAACAAGAGTCTGTAGCTTAAAGAAATCTAGAGAAAGCAATTGCAACAACTTTGCCACCCAAAGTCCTATTTGACGATTTCTCTTTATGAGGATTGTTTTATTATTGCATTGATTGGAAGTGTAAAACAAAAATCCTATATTGTCCGTGTACAATTTGTATATACAATTAATTGAAACTTCTTAAGATTTTCACATGAAAAAAAAAAACAGTTTTCTACGTGAATGTCTAATTGATTTAGGTAAATAAAGTTCACCCGATAGAGATCAATAGAGATCGGAATGGAAAGCCAAAGAGAAATAGCTGTCGATTATGGTTATGTGAAAATTGATTCGAATGAAAAAATATATTCACAAGAAAAATTTGTTTCATTTATGATTTACCTGAATTTAAGAATATGGCTGTATGCTGTATAGGTTGTATAGGTTTGGTATAAAAATAGTAATTTCAGACTCAATTGCTTATGTGTTTTCCTTTTTGATAAGGTATTCTCGTGTGGTACAGACTTACCAAAACACTAAAAATTTAACGTGTAACCGAATGGAATTAAACCCAAACGTCCGATCTGCTGTAATAGCTAGATATAAAAGAGTAAAATACACCCTACAATACTTTCAGTGCACCCTCCAAAAATTAAGTTAAATTGACAGTGACAGCAAAGAATCAAATACCTGTGGAACATGATTGCATATGATTATATGAACATACATAATATGTACATACGTATTGAAAGATGAGTGAACGAAAATTTTATTCAACCATATACATGTTTGCTTTACTTAATAAGATTTTTAGAGTTAAATGAATCTGTCTACGCCTGTACAGGGTATTCATCGTGTCTTACTCTGTACAAACTTGTATTTTACAACATCTCCATTAATTCTCCTTCTACTCTTTAATAATATTGCAAAGAAATTATTCAATGCCTACATAATATTGAAAATAAGATGCACGACTGAGTCGGACAAAATTTTTTTCACCAAATTTATGTGCTAAAAATAAAAGCAATCGCCTAAATTCTTCCATTGCGCGAAACAAATAGTCGCAATTTACCAGTCCTTGAACTTTGAAATTGGGACACCTCATATATTAATATCACAGAAGCCACAGCAACGTCAGTGATGTCAGATCTCACCGTTTTTCGTTGCGAACGTACGCATATTGTACCTACATTTACTCATGCAGAGCGAATTGATACAAAAATGTTATAATTACTAACTATCGCTTTTCATCGCTTTTCAAGTTTTGAAGTATGTAAGTGGTGCAAGGTAGGCTTTAATTTAAAAAACCACTTAATTCCAAATAAATAATATCAAGCTAAGTCTACATCCTTGTTATTCCAATATAGCACGTTACAGCACCTTTCTTTAACCTAAGCACCAAACAAAACCTATATTATGATACTATAATTATTGTAGATTATGATTTCAATATATTTCTTTTAATTTTTAAATTTAAAATGAATGCTTTTTTGAATTTTTTTATTTAATTTTAATTTTATTTGATGTTTATTTTTTTTTTATTTCTTTTTTTACTCACCCGCTGAACACAATCAAAAACAAAAAAAAAACACACCAATGATCCCGTAAACAAATAAAAACATTTATATTCCTTACTATCCTTCTCCAATGTTATTTATCCACACAAAATATACACACACACATTTACACTCACAACACGTGTAGACCAAATAGACAAACTTTACGAAGACTCCATTCAAGAATTAAATGATCTTATTGGCGAATTAGACTCCTTTCAACGAGAGCACGAAGCACGTGAAAAATCCCACAGCAGTACAGATAATGAGAATCCATCAACAGCAACACTAACTCCATCCCTGAAGGATGTTAACATCATCAGCAATAACATTCATCAAGCACCAACAGCAATTAGTAATGGAAGTGGAACCGATGTCGATTCTGATAAGATCTCCATCGGTAGCTTCAATTATTCTACCCAAAGTACGACAGCAAGTGATGCAGCTAAGTTCGCATATTCTGACTCAGAGTTGAGTCGTTTTGTCAGCGAAACAAGTTCTTTGGGATTCGAAAATCCAACCTTTGCTCATTTTGCACAATCAGATGCTAATGGAGATGATCTTTCCATTACTGGAGAAGATTCCATATCGAATGTTCAAAGATCGTTAAACGATAATGATTCTGGAAGTGGTGTGGTTGTGATATATGATCATACAATCCCATGCACTCCAGACATGGAATATGTGAAACAAAATTCCGAAATTGTTGTACTTCGTACAAAAGATCCTCAAACTCCAGAACCATCATCATCAGTATCATTGACGGGATCCTTAACACAACAGACAACCAGTGGACTGGAGAATCCTAAACAAAGGCTGAGTTCATTTCGCAGCGAACAATATATAGCATCGCCGGACAATAACAATCGCAACACTCAACTTCTCAACAACAATCAAGGTACGAAAACGCTGAAGAAGCCCATGCAGCTTCCATCAGCTGATAGTAATAGTAGTAGTGGTACAGGTGGCGATTATAAATTGTCCAAGTTGAACTTGAACCGTATCGTCGATAGGAAAACACCAAATTTAAATAATAGTTTAAGCAATAACAACAATAATGAATTAAGTAAGAACAAAAACAACAACAACAACAACAACACCATTTCACCATTGAGCAAAGACTTTAAGGCGAGTTTAGATGAGAAACTACGTTCTCAACAGCAAAAATTAGATTCAAATCAGCTAAAACAGCCACTACAGCAACAACAGTCACCTAAACAACTACAGCAAAAAAAGTTGAATTCAAAAATAATTTCAAAACCATTACCACCATTACCACCACTGCCACAATCAATACCATCAATGCCTTCGCATCAAACCCTTAGATCACCATCATTGTTGTCATCTTCATTGGCGAAGCCTGTGCAGTCGTCGTTGCAATCACAGGTGGCTGCAACTACAATGCCACCAGTGGTAGCAACGGTGAAGCCGAGCATCTCACCACGTCCGGCGTCGTTGTCGGGTTTGTTTTTTTTTTTATATTGCTTTCATTAATTTTGTTTTGTTTATTTCTTGTTTTATTGTTTAATGTTTTTGTTTTTTTAATTTTGTTTTTAATTTTAACAATCATCTAATTATGAGACTGGTTAAGGACTTATTTTGAAAGGTTAAAACAAACAAAACTATTTGTGTGAATCTGACAATTAAAATTTTCGTACATAAACCCTACGTTTATGTTGCTGATTTTATTTAAAGCGAAATGTTTATTGTTTTTCTCTCTACTGACTTAATTGTTATATAGAAACTGCACACCATTTGTTAGGGATTTTGCGTTAGCGATTGGCAACACCTGAGCTAAAGAAAATTTTTCTATGAGCTGTACAAATACATATTTAAATATTCAAGATATTTCTACTCACCCAAAACTCTGTGCTTTTTAGTAACTCATAATTAGATTTATTATTAGAGTTTAGTTGTTGGAAAAGGCCCATCAGTTCAACTCCGAGACAGTTAGGTCAATTTAGACCGACTGTGATACTTAATTAAGGGTTTACCAATTTCCCATATTAACATACTTACCATGAATTGCCATTCTCACCATGAATTGCCATTATAACATGGTTGTATAAGAATGCAATAATGACTTCAATAAAAAGATTACATCCATTGACTTCACTTTGAGACTTTAACATTTTTCATCACTATTCATTTAATATAAAAAGATTGCAATAAGTTTTTCCCTTCATTTTAAGGCAATTGAATATAATTACAATCTTGCAGTTTTATTGATTTAAATTAATGATTTTGCAATCTTTTACAGAAACGCTTTATAATGGTTAGATTGTTTTTTTAGTTTATACATGTTCATGAATCGACGTTTTTAATTTATCCTTGCCTATTTTGCTGTTGCATTGCTTTACCCAAACGTTTTTTTAGGAATATTTAGGGAATATAGACGATTCCAGTTCCAATTTGATGTTAAAAAAGTTTTAAATAGTCTTTCTTGGATACGCATTTGATTAAAACGTTGTGGTTTTTCTATTAGTCGAATTTTTTCGATTAAAAAAATTTATTAAATTACCCTGGTCACCTTTCACCCAACTTGCAACTGCTACAAATATCCAGATTGAAGAGTAGGTAACATTTTTAATTTGTATATTCAAAAGGATGAGTCTGGCTAGCCAATTGATTTTCTTGTTTTCTTCGCAATTGGTATACTATACTTATCCGGGTCAGATATCTTACAATCATGTAACAACCATAGTACCTAACCGAAGTGTTTTACCTTTCTACATCCACATCTTGGTACAATTAATAGAAGTTGCCGTTGTATCTTCTCCTTCCTCCTCTAATTTTTTCTCTCTACTCTTTCATATCCGTTGAAGAAATTTTACTTTTAAAATATTTCGAAGAAAAAAATCAACTCGCGCTTTCTGCTTTATGCGCAATATAAGGGTCTTGTAGAGCGTGCACGGTTTAGCTGTGAAGGGGTATGATCGGATTTGTTTTGTAGTATCAACCTTTTCATAGGGTAATTCTTTGTCGGATCTCCTGTTGCTCGTAATTGTGCCTTTTGTCCAAGGTGGTGGACAGATGTTTTTCTTGTCTTGTTTTTGTTTACACCTTTTCTTCAACCATAGTGAAAGACTGACAGAACGTTGTTGATGATTTCGATATCGTCCTCATACTCATGCAGTTAGACGGATCTTTTAAAATTACAGTCTACCGTATTTCCGACACTCCTACGTACTATCTGCTCGAGAAAGAGGTTGAAATAATTACATGAATGGGCATCTCCTTTCCGAACCCCCTTCATGTTTGGAGTTGTTCAAAAGCAGGGATCATGAGCTCGGCCGTCGTTTATGCAATCTGCAATTTTGCTCGAAATCTCTTTCGAACGTGATAATATCGTCTTTTTCCATAGTTTCAAATTGCAGTCCAGCAAAATGACAGGTCGAGAACCATTGACCGAAAACTTAACTATGTTTGTCGATTCGTTGATCGATTATTGGCGATTATTGATCTAGAATCCAGAACCACTAAAAGGTCCACTTAATCGACGTAATTTTCTTCTAATTTTTTAGGGTTTTTCATCGATACTGCGCTGCGATACTTGGTAAATCATATTAAAACTATTCAATAATAATAGCTGTGTTCGTTTACTTTTCAATGACAATTTGAAATATAAATTAAGATTAATGACAATTTGACGTTAATTCCAATAAAATGACATAAGTTAGTGTAGAATTGTGAAATAAATATGAAACCATATCGGGTATAATTAAATGGAGATAATATAGCGTTGTAATTTTGTTAAGACTACTATAAAATAAAATGAAATATGTATTTTTGTATTTATTAAATTAATCAGTCTCATTTTTAGATTGAAGCAACTCTAACCTTACATATTGGAAACAGATCTATAATTAATAATATAATTTTGGTGAAGGGTACCGTAAAACGTGCTTACTTATTAGAAACAAATGCATTACCTCTTCTATGTGATCTTGAAAATTGCACTTCTAAATTGTCACATCCTGACGTTATGAATAATGATCACTCCTCAAATATTTATTTCATTTGGTTTTTAGATTTTAATTTTTTAAAATTTGAGCTTTTGTTGATGTCTTTTGCATTTTGTTTTTGATTTTTTTTTTTTGTTTCGTTGTTGCATTTGTTGTTCATAAATCATTGTCATCTATCTCATCCAATTACACATGAATATCAAAATTTGTTTAAAAGACACATAAAAATATATATATTAAATTATATATTTACACTTTAAACACACAAATAATAATAAAAAAAAACAGAAATAAATAACATAACAATGATGAATTGGCTAAAACAGAAATAAACATAAAGTTATTGAGATGATAAAATGTATTAAATAAACAAAAATAATGTACTATTGGTGTCTTGTGGTTGATTGTAGTTATAATAATATGTATATATAAATACACTATAAATTAACTGCATAAATTAATATATGTTGAATGTGAAAAAACAAACTGTTGTAAACAAAAATTATTATTAACCATAATATAGAAAAATGTTTTATTTTACAATATTCTAATATGTATTTTTCTGTACAAATAAAAAAAAGGTTGTGGCACCCGTATCGCAAGACGTTCCTCGGTTAATACAGCTAAACCACCACCGCCAGTAAGACGTAGTTCGTCTGTAACACCAAGTCATAATCAATCCACGCCGGTAAGTAAAACAAAATATTTTAATAGTATTTTATTATTTTGTACAATATAGGATGGGTTATAATGGGTTTTACTTTGTTTATATTGTTTTCCCATTGGTTTACTATCTACTTTTATGAAACTTCACGTAAATTGCAAGAAAGTGACGTAATTAGTCATATATGCGTTGTTGAAAGAACAGGGATTTTGGAAGTAAAAATATTAGTGCCAAACTTCCCAGTAATTTGAGACTGTTCTATCAGGTTTTGATTCTTAACTTCGTGATGCAAATCTTTTTGAACTTTGAAGTTGTGCACAGCTCTAATTTATAAGTTTATATAGCAGACCACAATGGCATGTGAGAAACCTTACTAGAAACCTTAAGTTTCTCTTATTAAGCAAATTTATCGACACGTGAGCACACAACATTCACTTGACCATATACAAAACATGGGAATTCAAGATTGATGCCACAAAGATCGACTTCTTGACAGACATATTGCAAAAGAGAGATGCACGGACAAATGAAGCCACTTATTTAAATACAAATGGGAATTCGTTGGACATAAGCGGAATCACGCCAGAAATGGCCTTGAGAACTCTGCAGCAGACTAGCTACTTCGAAAATCAGCTTGCATGCTCGTTTTCAATTGCAATTACTCCATGTTTCGCCATAAAACCAACACCTTCAGGCGTTCAATTTATCTGCCGGATTCGAAAAAAGTCGCCTAGCAGAAAAATAGTTTGTAAATATTTCTACGACAAACACTTGTGCGAATGCGGTAGTACCTGTTTCTAACACTGCACAGAGTACATCCAACCTTTGTCTGCTTCAAAAATACTTTGTATTGTTGTCAATTTCATGAAAACTTTTTGTTTCTGCTTGAAAACTTCTGCTACGACGCATATCGTGGCCATAGCTCGATACCTGATGGGGATGAAGGATCTTCGTGATTTCTGATATGAAAATTTTCAATTAGATTAATTTTTCCAAAAATGCGTGTTCCGGTTTCGTGTTGAGTTTTCCGTGATTTTCCTTCATGATTTTCTTGGAGTCAATACTAATTCATCAACTCAATCGTGAAAATAATAAAAGAATTTAATGTTTGACTTGAAGTAAACGATTTCGGGCTCATTTATGAACTAAACAACATAAAATATGACTTAATAAAAAGAGAGTATTATTTTTATTTCAAACCATCGCATCATTTATAATTTTTTTTTATATTTTGATATACACAAAATATTAGTATAGGTTAATAAATTACTAATTGAATATTTTATCATATAAATTTTAATATTGAATTGGACCTTAACAAACAAACTTACAACCTCACTTAATCCCAAATGCCTTTCCCAAACCAAACTTACGCCATACATACCACCCACAGAATTCACCAAATCTAATACAACAAAATACAATGAATAATTCTGTGGAAAATCTGCCACCACCGCCAGCATATCTGTTGGACAGGCAGCACTCGAACAGTGTACCACAAACAATATCAGCTGCTTCATCAATAAAAGTTGCTGAGACTGTTAAAGCATTATCTGCGATACGGCATACGCCGGCGAGCCCCAGCGCAATCAGGAGAGCACAAAACATGTTAAATCAACAGCAGCAGCAACAGACTGCAACGATTCAGGTGAGATATGGCGTAGACAGTATATTCCTTTTACCCAATATTTTATTTTCATATTTAATTATAATTTAAATTTTATTTTATTAAATCCTTCAATTCCTTTCCGAACAAAACAATTTACAAAAAACAATACAGAGTCAAAACTATGAGAACAACATTTATTCAACAACTCCCCTGATGCATGATGCTTCCTCATTAGTAGTTGAGAATGTATACAATAAATTACCACCACAACCACCACCGAAAACACAGCAAGTCTATCAACACTATCAACATCCTCAACCTCATTCACAACCATCCCAACAACAGCAGCCGCCGCATTATAATAATACCACTGATCGTGGTAATCAATATCGTAATTATAATCACCAGCAAAGCAATCACCGTCATCATGAGAATCAGCAGTTGCCTTCACCACCACCGCCACCGCATGAGCAGTCAATGGTACCCCCACCATTACCCCCACCAAATCCCCTACCGCCCAAACACCAACAACACAATACAACGAACACAAACAATCATAACAATTGTGATAGTAATTCTGTAAGTTTCTTTTTCGTTTGTTTTTTATTTGTTTTGTATTTTTTTGTGGGTTTTCATGGGATTTAGAGTTGCCAAGTAGGCCTGAGCTTTTTAATGTTATTTTTTTATTAAGAAAATAAAGTTTCTTATTAAATTTTGTTTTTCTTTTACAGTCCTTCAGAACAAGTTGCAACTCGCCGGGCATTTATGCTCAGCCAAAGCAAGTGAGCAGCCTGTCCAGTTTCAGGTCGTCTAGTCCAGGACCACAACTACAGCAGCAATCTCATAATCCACCAGCCCAGCCAAAGACAAATCCCATTCTGATTGCTCAATTAAATGCCCGACTTAACAAGCAACAGCAACAATCAGAATATGGAACTTACCAAATAGCCGCGCATCAGCCAGACAATAATCGAACAGCGATTAGCGCCCTTCACCAGCCTTTGTATGGATCCACACCAAGCTCACCACATCATCAGCAACACCATCATCACCATCACCTGCAACAGCAACAACAGCAACAAAACCAAATTTACAACACAGCCACGACAGAGCAGATATACTCACGCCAAACGAACGATCGTTATCACCAGGGTCAGCAGCAGCATCAGCATCAACTTCAACAACAGCAGCATCAGCAGGCGCAGCAACAATACGACGGTAAACAAAATCAAATCTATGGTAGCACTCTTAGTAACTCTTCCACCCACCACAACCATCACCAATGTAATAATCCACCATCATCACATTCATCATCTTCTCTCTATCACCCCCCATCTCAACCACCACAATCATCTTCATCTAATTTACAAAATGCAGCAGCGCAATCCATGTCGTTCACCCATCCTAATGTCAATCAAACAGTTGCCGCTGCATCAGCAGTCCATCAGCATCACCATCAACATCAGTATCAGCAGCTTCACTATTCTGGTCCTCCTCCCCAAGAAGAGCCACCACCACCACCCATTGCATCGGCTACTATGCCGAGGAGCCTACGCGGTGCAGCCCATGTTACTGGCATATCTTCCACCTCATCCAATCATGTCGCTGCTTCTTCTGCCACTTTAAATGCTTCATCGACATCTACTATTCCAAAAAATCATCATTTACGTTCGCAACAGTATCACCATCTACAAAGCAGCAGTCCCAACAATAATAACAATCATTCGACACAACAACGACCACAATCCAACAGCGGTGGTACCCACCTTCATCACAAGCAACCTCCAGTTCCGACTAGACACAGTAGTGCTCAGCAAAAGATTTTCGTCACAACAAATCCCTTTATGTCCACAACAGCAATTCATTGTGTCCCATCGACAAATGCTCCAATCTATGGAAGCAGTGGAAACGTGGGCGTCGGTTCTAGACAAACATCATTTGGCCATGGCCATAGTCAGCAACAACATTACCAACATGCGGCAGTTGTAGGAGCTCCCTCGGGAGGACAATATGCGACGAACACAAGTAAATGAAACAAACAAATTCATAAAATTTGTCGAGAGTGATTTTGTGTTTTGGGTTTTTTCGCTCTCTTAACCATCAATATCGTGAGAAGTTTTTTTGAAACACACAACTCTGTGTGTTCATGTTTTTTGTAATTTAATGGAGGAACAATGACATCTTCCTTGTATGTGTGACACGCTTCAACTATCATGACCATGTGGAAGGAAGAACATTTTCACCGACATGCTGCATTTTGTTTAATGCTTGATATTATTTTTTTTTTATTTTAAAATGTTTAATCTAGCTTTTAGTTAACATTAAGATAGCTTGCCAATTTCGACGAGTTACATTTTTTAGTGCTTTTGTTTGCTTTAAATAAGTTTTTTAGTTCTTTATTTTGCTTTTATATTGTATATATTCAATTAGAAGATTTATGAATATCTGTTGTTTATAATACTTTTATAATGGACCTAGTTTCGTTTTATAGAAAAAGCTTACCCACCGTCTGTGGGCCATGTTATATTATTATCCTTAAGCATCAATATTGCCGGCACCCGCAATCGTGTTCAATTCTATAAGATGTATTTTTTCTCTCTTATTTGCTCATTTGCTGTTCCCCTTGTCATTTATGTTTCCCACCTATTAAAATAATGCTTTTTAGTGACGTCACGTATACGCCCGAGTGTACAGTAAATATGTCAAAATAAGTTATATTGTCTTAGGCTCTAAAAATTCCTAGGGCCCTGTTTTCCACTGGTTTGTCGTCGAAGTCCGTTGACATCAATCATCTCAATGATCTTAAAAAGTGGACTTCATGTTTTATTACAACGAGATTCTTAATAATTCCTCCTACTACAAGTGCTTGGATCAAATCGAAGTTCTTGGAGATTTTTTAACTTTGCAAGGATTTGTGATTGATAACAACTGCTCATGCAAAACATTTAAGCAATTACATACATGGAAGTGCCTGGTTTGAAACCCTTGGGTATCTATTAATTTTTCAATGTATAATATGTACAAAACATCTTATGATATTGATGAAGCAGATAACTCTGTCCAGCTTTACCGGTTAATGTCAATGATCTCGAATGGGATCACAGCTATCTCTAATTTTCGATTCACTCATTTCCAAACAAATCTGTCTGTTCGGTTCGCATGGGTGACCTGATAAAACGTCAGCAAGTCTACAGATGTTAGATTGTTACTACGTTCCATTTTTTTGTTCGAGAAGAACGGAACTTTAAACTGGCTTCCCGATTACATCGGAACATATATTGATAATAATACCCTTGGCAGCGTTAGCATTTTTTAATTCTCTTTTATACTTTTTGTAAGTTGTTCAAAATGTGCCGAACAAAAAACTGTAAAAATTGTAGGAATTTTTATTCAGTTAGGTTAAATTTTTTGATGGCAGAAGATTGCAGTATTCGCGTAACTGCATATATAGTCTTATTATTATGCATGTATGCATAAGCATTTCTAGTTCTTTGCTTGTACTGCTTATACAATCAATATTCTTTTTCTACTTTTCTACACTTCAGGTTAGACTACTGACATGTCTTTTCAGTCCGTCCTTATTTGGGCCATTCGACTTAAGTTCTTCGGACATTCTTCTGCCTTCTCACGCACCGTGGGTATGGTTTTTCTTTACTTGATTCTTCGAGTGAGACTTAATTAATTGCTTAGCCCAAATAGACAGCGATTGGCAAGGTTAACTAACACTCGAGTTTTTAATGACACATTCCAAAAGTATGTTAAACATAGGTCGTAAGTCTCGCGGTTGCAATCAGATAGTCCCCCGGAGTCAATATTTGCTTTTCGAAAAGTTCTGGCTTTTAGAATGTTGTTCGAGTCCCTACCACCGATGTGATCAATCTGACTAATGGTTGAGTGGTGTGCCAGCTACTACGATCGTTATTACTCACCGCAAATGCAATCAACCTTTGTCCACCATTGAAGGTGTTGTCTTGGTGGATATGTTCCATCGTTCCATCGTGTAGCTTCTATAGGTTCCATCGTGTAGCTCGTTTGCATGTGTTGTCAGTTTCTGTGGGAGCGGGACAGCGTTTGCACAAATCAGGCTTGATGTTAACAAAAGTAACTTAATCCTGATCGTCATAAGATCGTTATTAGCTAACACCCGAACAGTCTGTACGGCTGCAGCGTTTCCATCTGCTTCTCACCTTTCCTTCTTATCGCACTCCCTGGATGGTAGTATTGTGTATGCTCATAGCACTCATAAGGCTCTGTTGTTCTTACTCGGCTGCACATTCTAAGAAAACTAAAGCTTGTTGTCCATAATCGTAAGCCAGGATCTTCAACAGTAAATCCATCCATATCCGAAGCAGTTAGAAGTTTCGTTAGAATTTTTAATTATTTTCTTACGTTGGCTAACCAGATCTCTCTACAGAACACGTGTAGGTGAATTTAAGAGCTAACAAGACTTATGATATAGTATAGACATTTTTGTATTGCTTTTTTTATAATATTGTCATTTAACTTTTGCTTTTTTTATAATATTGTTATTTACCTTTTGTTATCATATAAATTTTATAAGTTGGCAAGCTAATAAATTTATCAATTAAAATCTTTTATGCCAATTTTTTTCAGCTTCTATTTATCCTTAAATAATTTTATAACTTTTGTTAACAATCTAAGTATATTTTGTTGCAAATGCATTTGTCATGTCATTTGATTTTATTTTTGTTTATATATTTTTTCTCATTTCCCGAGTGTGATGATTCTTATTCCTCATTTGCACACAATATTAAAAAAATATATCGCTTTGTTTATTTTTTTCTATCGTTAAAAATTAATAAATATAATGTTAGTAAAAATGTTTTAATCTGTATAATATATTTATTTATATTTTTTAGATTACTCGTCAGTGAATAACGATAAATCAGGTAGCATCCGATCAAAGACCAAAGCTGAATTCCTAGAGAATCTTAATGCAAAATTGGCCAAACAGGGCATCTCTGGACGAGCATTCGCTGTGCGAAATCTAATCAACAGTAAAGCATTGGTAAGGTTTTATGATTATTTTAATAAAATTATAAAATTATTTAAAATGTTATATAATTGTGTAGTGTTATCAAAATCCGAAAAATTTATCACGTCCAAGTTCCCAGTATCGACGTTCGTCTAATAGCTGTGAGCAATACTAAGAAACATAAAAGCTAAAATGAAAGTAAGAAATATTGTGTGACACGGATTTAATTGTAATAGTGTTTTTGGGTGTTTTTTTTTTTTTTACTAAAAGAGTCAATATTAAAAAAATTAATAATCATTAAATCAATAAAAAAAAAAAACAAACAAACCTTCAAGTTTGCACAAATAACTTGAAATTAATTAACAAACACAATTACAAATTAAAATAATTTTATTATTGTGAAAAACGGTGTAACGGTGAAAAGAATTTAATCAGCTATTAGCTCTTTTAAGATTTGTAAACGTAAACGGTGCGGGTTGATGATATTGTTTTCCACCAAAATAATGCTATATGTGAAAGAATGCAATATTTAAAAATCATTTCTGGTTGCAGTCTTTGACTTTGACTGTTTTTGTTTTTTTTTATAAAATGAGTCCAACCATCATTTAAAATACAAAATTATTCTTGAAGTCATATTACTAAGCTGCGAATTCAATGGCAACCTACTTTTTTAAGCACCAATATTGTCAAGAAAGCCATATTGGAGCATTTCTCTACTGAAATGTTCCTATTGTATAGCAAACACTGGGTATGTCCTATTACACTTTTTGTAAAACACAAATTTTAAATATTTGAAAATAATTACTCAACAAAAAACACCGATTTAAATGAATATCTGCGTCTTTGTTTCATCTTTGTAGTTCTAAAAAGCAAATCTTATGCTCGCCTTTTTTTTAGCTTAATAAATTCAGAAGCACTTCTTGTGCTCATTTATGGTATTGATTCTTACTCCTAGGACACCTTATAAACCAAGAGTTTGGTTTTGAAGTTTGCATTTTCATACAATTAAAACTTCTTTAGTATAAACCTCCAAATCAGTAACTTGATAACTCTTCTTGATATAAATTTGAAATGATGGTTCCAGTTAGAAAGTCAATGTTGCTGCTTGCCATTTTCTGAAGTCGAAAATGTATTTGGATTGCTTCCTGTCGATCAACATGCAATTAATCTGATTGAGACGTCCGACGCACGACGACACGAAGCTGTTTATTTATCCGCTCATCATTATCAGGAACAGGATTTGTTTACTTTTCGCAAAGCTTCTTCCTAGTTCTTTAATTACTACATTTGAAAGACACGCATTTTGTTTACTAAAATCACTCATGAGTATAGAAGATAGAAACAAGAATGAAAAAAAAATCAAAGGGAATAAGAAGAGTTATGTGAAAAAAAGAATATTCTTTATTAGGTACAGGATTCCTCCGTGAGTATTCCTTCTATCGATGGTGTGATTTCGAGTTGTCGTCTGCTTTGAATTTGCTAAATCAAGCTTCATAAAGAGAGTTAAGCAGACAACGACCAACGAAAAATAAAATAATTTATTTCTGAGTGTAACTGTTTTGCTATTTGTTCTTATGTCCCAGCTTCTTCTTGTTATCATCTGCCTTCTATGATATTCAGCGTGGTAAGAACGCCATAATGACGGCCATTAACCCACTTACTTAACAGCTTCTTGTGATTCTTTAATCATCTAATTTTAATATAACAATACATTTTGCAATAATTAATATTTTTATCTAATTCTTGAATTTATTTTCTTATTTACAGCCCGATCCTCGATTGTGTCACGAGTCCTTGATGGATCAAATAAAACGTGGCGCAAATCTCAAGCGAAATCAAAAAATTAACGACAGAAGTGCCCCGAAAATACACTAAACAATAAAAAAAAATATTTTAAATATATACGCTAAACTACATAATATTAATATAAACAAAAACAAATATTATATTTTAGAGTTGAATTTTTCTTTTCTTTTTTGTTTAATCATTTTTATTATTTTTTTTCTTGTTTATAAACAATACCTACTAACTTATTATTTATTCATTCAAATGAAATAAAATAAAATTTAGTTTAATTAATTTATAATACCTAATAAAGAAGAAAACAAACAAAAAACGTGGAAATGCAGGAAAGATAATGAATTTTTTATCCACATATTTAAATTGGAGACATAATGTTGTAGTGAAATTAAATTTTCATTTATTATTTAATTTTTAAAATCTAAAAACTCAAAATTTGTTTTTGTATAATTATTACATTTAATTGTTTGATAAATTTATAAAAAAAAAACGAATATACCGAATATTTATAAATATGTATAACTAACTTTATATAGATATTGTGAAAAATTTATTGTATGAATTAAAATATATTAACAAAATAAATTTTATTATAAAAAACAAAACAAAACAGAAGAAATTGAAAAGAGTATTTTAAAATATGAGATGTGTTTTTGTGTGAGGTATTTATTAATAGTTGGAATGGATTTATTAGTTGTTAGATATACTTTTTTTCAAACTAAAAAATAATATGGATTCCCCTTTTATTTTTGTATATTGTTTTTGATTTATTTTTTCATATTTGAATTTCCTGCTTTCATCTTTTATTTTTGTCATTCAAACCATTTTAACATTTTATACACACACAGCTCCAGCATTACTTCCTTAAACAAAACAGAAATAAATTGCTTTAGGCATTCTATATAACATATCTTTTTTGAAACCAAATTATCACATATTCGGCTAATGGCCGTTTATGTTTTTCTACATAAAACAAAATATAAAATTATATCACCTTTGTAATTAAAAAAGCTTCTTTAAAAATGAATCTAAAGGAGATGTCAATTTAAAAATTATAAAAAAAAGAACTGGAATTTTAAGAAAATAAAAGTCTGAATTCATTTAAATTTTCAGATCACATTTTATCAAAATTGTAAGCAAAAAAAAGCAGCTTATCTTAAAAGGCAGTGCACGAAAGGTTAAACTAAGGGTAAATCTTTTTTATCAAGGGTATTTTTTGCTTGTATATTATTTAGTCATTTAGTTCTTTTATATTTTGAATACCTTTTTATATATCTAATATATTTTCTTCCACTTCTGTCTCTTGACAAAAGGTTCTTGAAATACATTTTTTCCAGAATTTGAATGTTTCTGGCGCATCAATGTTATTTTGCAGAGCGTTCTTTTGAATCTTTTCATGCGTTTTGTCGCAATCACGCCAATCGGTATTTCTATATAAGCACATAAGAAGATTGTTTTACCTCAAGAGAATCTTTTTTTGTTGTTTTTCGATTGTTTCATTTTTTTAATTCAAATACATCCCAGATGTCACATCTTCCTGTAAGGTGATCAGCGGTTTCCTTATATTCTTAGCAAAATCTCCATATTGGGCTTTTTACTAGGCGTTATTCTTAGTTTGCATACACCGCTAAATCGGAAACATAGTCTTTACGACATTGGTTTGGTATTTGTTCCATCCAACAACGTGTAAAGTGGTTGCTGGAATTAAGATTGGTTATATGAATCGAAAGAGCTTAGTTTCTCGTGAAAACTTGTTTTTTTTCGAGTAATTTTCCGGTAGGAATTTATGGTAAGCAACATTATTTAGAATCTTATATAGAGGAATGATTTTATGTTTGGTCAAATTGTGCAAAGGAAGGTTGTCTGAATCCTTAAAAAGGTTTTTTTTCCTGTCAAAATTTTAATTTTTTCGATTTATATTTCCTGTAAGCTAAATTGTTTAAGAACTTATTTTGTTCCGGTCTCTGCTTAACTAATTTTTCTAAAATATTGCACTAAATTATCGTCGCACTACACAAACTTCACACTAAACGATTATTATTAAAGAAAAAATGGAACTAAATATATAGGATAATTTACTTATGATACGACCAAAACCTGGAACATATGTAGGTATAAAGAGTGGTCATGGTCACAACATCGTATCAGTTTTATTGAGGTTTAATTCTTAAGATTTAAAAAAAAAAACCAACCAACTTCAAAAAAAAAACTCTTAACCGGTTATTGATGTTCACCCGGAGTAACTTATCTTTTTACTTGAACAATTTTTCGCTTACAAAATAAATAAACAATGAAAACTTCTCTTAACTCGCGATAATGCTGCATATGTTCTGATAAAGTAAAGAGAAAGGCCAGTATATTTCCTATTATTTCAAATAATTGAGCATTTTCAAATCAAAAATCAAATGCCATAATTGGCTTCAAGAACAAGTTTCTGTGATTCAACTCCAGTAGATAAGTTTAGAAAAGAAGACGCCGCAAAGACGCCATTAATATTTAAAAAAACAAAAAGGTGGGTGTGGCCACCATGCACTGTTAACGTTGAAAATTGCTGCAAACCGATAATGGGGTCTTGTATAAGAACAAGATACAAGCATATTTCATTGTGGGGAGGGGGTCTATTTCCATCATATAAATTGGGCAGTGCGATTTTCCAAAAAAAAAACCAAGTTTGGAAAACTGCTCTTTTTGGATACAACCTAACTTCCCCATAATGAAATGTGCTCGTATTTCGTCCCAATAAATGATTCTACGATTATATTTTAACTTTAACCTTTAAGGGTGTGTACGGGGCCACACCGACCGACCGGACCACTGAAAGCTTGGCAGATTTCTGTTCCCCAGAATTGGGTATGACTGAGAAAATAAATAAACCGAGAAAAATGCTTTATGTATGAGCAATGAGCAGATTGAAGTGAACAAAAAGGGTATTCCCAAAGGCCTGTGCGAAACGACACTGTAGCCTGAACAAATTCTTTTGAGAGCGTTGCTAGTTATAATTATACAGGATTTGAGGGAACTTACAATTATTTATCACAGAATACGAATGGATAAGGTGAGATGCACTTAATCAAGAAATGTTATGCTTCTGTAAGATACTTTGCGAGGAAATGATTATTTTAATATAAAATGTCTTTAGTTAAACCATGGGTGTTTTGTAAGTGTCAAACAATAAATTGCTCACATTTGTATGATTGAGGTAATTCCTGCAAAAACAAAAGTGAGTACTAATACTAGTATACCCTAAAATCAAGTTTTGTGGGTGCAGCCATCTTGAATTGTTTGCCACCCTCTATAAATATTTGAGGTAAATATTTCTGAAACGAAAAAGACAGTTAAATCTTGAATTCAGTAAAATTATTTCTCGAGAAGCACTTAAACAAACCTCGACATGAGTGATGACGACTATAAACTCAACCATTAATATATGCTTCTTTTTAAATTTTAAATTAAAACAAAAAATATTTATAATTTGTCTGTTAACAACTTCAAAGTCCCGGAATTGATTTTACTTTCGATTCACTGTCGAATGTATCACATTTGATACACAGCATTTCATTTGTACCTGGGTTTGTGAAATGTTTCTAATAATTTGATATATGATAAGTGGACGCTGAAAATCAGAAACAAATTAGGTGCTCTCCACTCTCCAATATGAGGACAGTAAAGTTGTTAAATTGATCGTCACGAAAATCACAATTCACAACAGACCTTATTCCATGATTCCGAAATGATTCTGAGGACTGACCCTTATGAAAGAAATGTATTTATGTTTTTTCTTTTTTGGTTTGTCTTGCTTATGGCTTATATAATATATATAAGTAAGCTTCAATTTAGCTATTCGAAACTTTTTTTGGCAGAAAACAATATAACAGTACACATCAAACAATGAATTTAACTGCTTTGTATTTTACCTGAAACTTACTCAGAGACTGTGAAACAAGCCCTTAATAAATTGATTTCAAAGTAAAAAAATACCCTTTCCTATGTAAAAAAAAATCCTAAAATCAACTCTGCAAAGGTAAGCCTTTAAAATTATGTATAACAAAATTAAAAAAAAAAAAAAAAAACAAATAAGAAATAACTTAACAAAAATACTACTTAAAGGACTGATGATTTTTTTTATTATCTACACAAAAATTTTAATACGAAAACAAAAATCTTCTGAAGACTAAAATTCTTAAACCTCTTTGCCTACAATATTCTAGCACTAAGGCACGATTATAATAGTCAATTTCAAAAGCAGCAAACGAAAAGAAAATGTCAATAAATAGCTTAACAAAACTAAAAACAAAAATAAGCTTTCAATTAAAAAAGAAACAAAATAAAATGTTGTCTTTAAGCATAACGCTTTTATAACAAAACAATAACATTTAATTTTATATTTGTTTTTAAATTTCTAACAATTATGTTTTTTATAAGTGCATATCATAAGCTGAATTGTTAAACTTTTATCTTTCAAAAGTGGCAAATTTTAATTATTGTGTTCTTTTAACTGAAATTTATTTCCACTTTTTGAAAAAAATTAACTTATATTCTGTGTAATTCCACCGAGCAAAACATCTAATATTCTTCTTTAAATTCATTTGACTTACTGGAATTTAAAATTATATATCATTCTACCTTCCTTGACATTGTATACATATTTTAACATTACATACCTTAAATAAATGTTTATTTACCGATCATTAGCTAGAGGCTATTATAACTCATTATTAAAAAAATAATCTTAAGATTTACGTTACTTATTTCATTTTTATGAAATTAAGTTATGTAACTATTTTCTTTGTGAGTAGTATATATTTATTCAATAAATGCATTTGTATATAAAAAAAACATATTTTACTTCTTTTTAAATTATATCTATATTTAGTTTTCTTTTAATTTAATGCATAAATATAATATATATATGAAACAGAATTATGTTAACATACCTACTATCGCAAACAATAAATATTAAAACAATAACTACATTTAATTCAGTGTATCTTTTGTATTCGGCTATATCATAACTTACTATAAATGCGAAATTCAAATAAAAATAAAATAACTAATATATAAAAATTATATTGAAAATATCTCCATGAATTTGTATTTAATTGATTATTGTCAAGCTAGATATTAAATAAAGAAATATTTAAAATATCTTTTAAATAAACTGTAATTCAATAATAATAATATTATATAAATGTGGAAAACTAAATACTTTTAATTATGTATGTAACAAAATTGAAAACTAAAGTTTGGAGGTGAAATAAAGATAGACACATGAAATGTGAAGCTAAATTATATGTTTTATTTCTTTTTAAATAAAATGAGATTGTAGTTTTAGTAATACAAGTCCGCCAATCGATAACTCTTATAGGAAGGAGTTGCTTTTTATTTATGTTTTTTATACCAAATGGAGGAAGAGAAAGAATAAAAAGCTTATTCTTACATAATCAAAAACATAAAAATAGAATTTTGAGACTAAGCTTAACACAAACAGCCAGCTTTCAAAAATGTTTGTATGTCAATTTGTTACCGAGAAGTTTTGTTAAAAATTTCAACAAATGGTGAATTCCACCTTATTTCTTCTGTTATATGTTGTTTTGATTATGGTTCCTGACTCCTGATTGAAATCACTAACATCCGACAACCACCATCCCCATCCCGCTTACGCGTAACCTGTAACCTGGGTGGTAAACCTGTAACCGATCATAACTTGTATTATAGTAATTTATAGTAAGACCATGTAAGAAGCTATTACCTGCATTATTATGTTTGTAGCAATCTTTATTAGGTTCCTGTTTTTTGGAGGTCAAATACAAACATTGTATGGATCGGCAAAATTTACAATTCCGGCACTTTCAGCTTGCGTACGACCACACCGCAGATGGAGAGAAAGGATTCGGGCACACTGCAGGATTGCATGAGCCAGTGTGTTGCATTTTCGATGGGTCCAAGTATAATCGTTTGTTGGTCAAAATCAAGACGTGAAGTAGAAGCAGCGTCATTAGAAAGCTGCCTGCATTGGAAGGAATTTAGCCACCAACCCTCTTCAGACTGACAATAGACTCATTGATTCTGAAATGATGATTCGTCTCCATATTTCACATGGAGAAGACTTAACACCGTTTTGATTTGTGGTCAACTGTCTTCCAAAAAGGTTATATTTGACAGTTGACATTCAAAATCATAACATTGGCTCATAGTAAGTGGATTATCAAAAGGACAATCGTTTAATTAAGCAACGATTTTGAATGTGCAGATTTATATTATTATTATTATTATTTTCTAGATGTGAAAAAAGATTTCTTCGAATAATCTTTTTTTTTAAACACCCTACACAATGCACAGTGCACAAACTATCAATACACCCATATTTAATAATAGCACAATTACAAAGTCACTTACCAGCAAACAAATGACCTACTTTCCCGCTTAAGTCATATACTTTTGTTCATAAATAATATACATATTATTATATTTAGGTGTGAGTTATCGTATTTTCCACCACTTAACTCTGAAAATGATAGATGATCACCACAGCAGATTAAATAATCATTATTAAACCATAACTTTAGTTATTCTACGTCTAAACTATTTTTAAAAAGTGAAAACAATATTAAATGAATGGTTGGTAATAAAACTTTTTTTTTATTAGTAAAACATTTCGAACTGTATTTAGCATTATGAGAGTCGTCTTAATTTCATAAAATTTATTTATATCGCTTCTTAACGGTTTTCTTATTAAAATAATGGAATATCATCTCGGTTGTAAAATATTTTAAATATGTAAAACACAATAGTTTGTATACGACAGAAAAAATGTTCAGTCAACAAATATTTACGAAATAAATCAATTTAATAAACTTTTATGTTTTTTTTCTTATCAACAATCGATTCAGGTTTGATTTGTTTAAATTATTTTTTTTATTCTCATATACACATAGACTGTCTATTTTAAGCTATACACTTTTATCCTATAGAACAGTACCTAATTAATGTTAGACCTTTCCTAGGAAGTCATGAACGTATGGCTTTTTTCGATAGCCCTTGAAGGCAAACAATTTAAATGCAGCAATCATCATTACAATACAGAATCCATAGAGTAGCATTCCCATTCGCATGTCGATGTCAGAGAAGACATTTCCGATCATTCGTTTCTGACGAATCTTTTCCAGACTTTCTTGAAGAACATCCGGGTCGTCTAAACCGAATCGACTAACATATGCGGGGTTGTTGATGTTTTTGAGGAAATTTAAAACAGCTTCTCGATCCCATACGATTTTATCTTGCGAAGGGTTCGAGCTGGTATTCTTTTGGCACTGTTGACAACTCTCTTTGGTGGGGAATTGAAGTTTTGGGAATTGAGGATCTTCGGTTTGATCGCCGGCTAGGCGGTCGTTGACTTCGTTGTGAGCTTCCCATAACCAAAGAACTGCATCGTCTTTGGTAGGGGTGTTCCATATTTTTCGTCGCTTAGCCATATCCTGGAAAAGAAAAAGAAAATTGACGTTAAAATAAAAATTCTAATAAATAAAAATTCATAAATTTTATTAGAACTACATATTTAAGAATTATGTTATTAGCTTTGTTTGCTAGTTGTGGAAAACTGACTTCCTATTTTTATGACGTTAATTGCAATGTATGACATTAAAATGGGTAGGATTCGACAGAATTCGTCAGTACACGAACAGACCTATTAATTCCTTTATAGACTCTACGTTGCAGACCGAAATTTTTTCCCTTTAATTGTTTCAAACTATAACAGTCTGGCAACTGGCAATCCTTTATTTCAAGAGGTGTGGGTTATAATTTTGTGTTTTAGAATGAAGAATACGCGGCCAAAACATTTCATCACTAATCTTTGTTATGAAATATTTTGTTTTAAGTTCTTAGTTCAGTCATTGTATATATATTTCTATAGTACAACCATGGAGCAGCGCCATCTAAAGAATGTTGTGAACTGCACATTTTGAGGTTCTTAAATTTACTACCCTAACAATAGTCGTCTACGAAACAAATTAATAATATATAATGTATTTTATTGGCTCTAAAATCCATATTTCCTTGACAAGAGTCGTAAACAAAACAAAAATGATATATGTTTACGACTGTTGTCAGGGTTACAGAATAGACAACTAGTAAATGCACGAACCTAAAAATGTGTTATTCACAAGTTTCTTAAGATGGCCATGCGGTGATTATTCAGCATGAAAATACTATAAAAATGTATATACAATGGTTCAGTCAATGAATAGCTTAAAAGAGGTGTAGACTGCTTCACCAAGGACTTAGTAATTTCTTCGGAAAATTATTCAGACGGCTTAAGGAGTTAACATACTAAAAGTCCTGAAGTCTGGGAGAAGTTCCCCTTTTTGTGTTTACGCGTATATTTCGGTAATGTTGCTTCGTAGAGAAATGTTCTCAGAAACTAAATTCAAGTTTTTTTTACATTATGTACTATTTTTGTTAAAAACACATATTTCCAATTGACAACCGCTTTCGAGCTAAATAAAATTTAAGGATTTTTATTAGTTCTAGTTGCTGTTTCGATAAATAACTTATTTCCTAACACGTGTGGCAACTCAAAAATTTCATTTGCGAAATAAACCACTAATAAGTTTGTTATGAAATCGTTTACAACAATATTACTCGCAATATTATCAGTTTTTTTTAATTATTTAGCTAAACAAATACATTTGTAGTTTCGAATAAAAAGTTTCTTATTTGAAATAAATGTATCCAAATATAGCCCAGTCGTATTTCGCTACCAAGTAAAATTTAAATTCGTATTTGCAAGTTTTTATTTCATTTTCATCGTGTTCTTTCATAGATTTTTTAATTGACTATCTCTAAATGGTTCATAAATATCTCGCCTTATAAAGAGCCAACAATATAATGTCTTTTATTAAATTAATTTTTATATGAGGGCGAAAAATAACAATTGCTGGCAGCTGGCATGTTAAGCAACACAACAACGTATGCGACAATGATTACCATTATTTACTTAAACCTATACATTAATCTGATATTATTGAAACAGATGGAAAGATAGTTGGATTGAACAATTTGTTTCGAATTTAGCAAGAAATTTTAAAGCAGCATTTTTTTTTTGCTAGCAAGCATTGTGAAATGTTGCTAGGTATATGTTTGGAATATAAGACTAAATATAAATATAATAACAGACTAAATTCCATATAATATATCCGGGCTTATAAATAACTCATAGAAAAATGTGTTCTACGAAGAGTACAATCCTTCTACTCCTAATTCCCCGGAATAACATTTTTTTCCTTTCGAAAGGGGAAAAGGAAAAAGGTTTATAAAATTTGAATTGTTATTTATCTATAAAAAAATTAAATTATTAATAATGTTTTATCCAAATTACATTCATTTATGTATTACATTTTATAAATGCGGTACTCAAGTGGTTATGAATTTCCCTTATGATTTAACATAGTGCAAACATTTAGGAAAACCGAAAATAAGGCGACATGTGACATAATAAGAGAAAGGAATTGAACGAGGTACAGCATTTTACATTCCTGTAGTGCGGCTAAGAATCTTTGGGATAAAATAGTGATCATTCCTTGCAGTGCAAGAATAGAAATGCTAATACAATTTTTTTCTAAAAGATTATTATAAATGAACCGACTTATCAAATAAAGAAAGACAAGATACATTGCGACTGTATTTTTATGAATGAAATTAAATTAAAAATATTTGTAGCTTTTACTCCAAAATATGCGTTTCGACCTGGTATGATGGTGGGATTACGTCACACCATATCTAATATGCAATAAAATGTCGATGATTACGCACTCCTATAAAAAATGTTTTATATCATGATGACATCTAAAAAGTTATTATTAAGATATCCAGCCCGATAAGGAATCTGATGAATGAGTTGTTGAGGAAGTCTTATTCACTTTTGGTAAATTTGGCTTAAGCGAATCAACAAACGAAAAGAAAATGTCGGTAACATAGTTCGTACAATTTATATTCCATACAAATGTTTACCATATAAAATCTGCATTGTAATCGACACGGATGATTATGATTTTAATTTGAATTTTTGTTGTCGAGTCAAACGTACACAAATATTATAGTTGAAAAGTTCGAAAAAGTAAAAGAAACGTAAATAAAAATGTTTAGTAATATTTCAATATTTTTCGCATTGCATTTTGTGGCAGTATATCTAGTAGGTAATTCATTTAAACCTGAAACGCAATTTACCGACAGAATTTTCAAATAACTATACACTTTTTAAAATTTTTATCAAAATAGCTGTTTAACAAAAAAATTAGAAAAACTAAATTAGTTATACGGAGGAACCCGTAATCAACGTATATGGAGTTCCTTAAAAAAGTCACATATGACCACTACTTATTATTTTTATAAATATCACCTTTTTGAATAATTTTATTTATATTAAAAACTTTTTGCTGGTGAATTTAAATTTTGTAATTGCTGGATCCGACATAATAGTATTTACATTACGTACATTCGTGTCGAAATTATAAACTTTTAGTGTCAGATAAACTTAATTATTACCTGGCTACTGAAGATGTTCTTGCATCTATTAAACCCACCTTATCTGATATATCTTATTCTTTCGTGACTTAACATACAAATCGTGACCAGTTAATCGAATGCCAACAAAACAATAAGATTGTTAATTAAGTCTTATTTAAGGATAACTTCTGAGTGATATTTTTCCGATATACTGTGAGTAACAACATCACGTTGCATTGTATAACTTTCTTAATGGCCTCATCAACAATTTGTTTCATTTTATATGTAAAAAACAAGATTATTTTCGTTACTAATGACCTGATTATGCATAGTCAAATAATTAAGCTATAGCCACAGTTTATTTTCTGATTCTGATTCAATAATAATAATTTAAAATAATGGAAACAGCTTGCATGGAACAAAATGTATTTTATTATCTTTTTTCAAAATCTTGCAATCGTAAGGCAGTTGACACAGAAGATGTTCAGGTAATTAATATAGGTACCTAGTAAAAAAAATCCCAACAAAAGACGGGGGATTTCCTTCTTGGGCAAAATTAATTATTCATACCTAAAGTTACGATGAAAGTGTTAAGTATCAATATTTGTTCAGCAACAAATGACAACAAAATTGCGCGTTTATCAGAACGCGTTAGCAAATTTATATTTTGATATTTCTAAAAACATAGGTTACTTTGTTGTTATAATATTCAGCAAAGGTTTTGTTATCCAATTATCATTTGAATTTAACTTTGAGTCAAAACAGATAAAATACAAGTCACGACTTGGTAATGTAGTCATATATCAAAATAAAACGAAGGTTTTACATTCAAAATTTTGCAAAAATAAAAATATATTTGCTCAGACATTTTTTTGAATTCAACCATTACTTTATACACATAGAGAAATCATGTGTAAGTTTCAAACTTTGCTCGTTGGATGTCGTTACTATCGACTTTTTTTTTCCTCTTGTAGCAATTATTCTTGAGTTAAAAGCCAAGAAAAATAAAGGAAAACAAATACAAATGTATGCGGAAGAATTTTGTTCGGTTCGGTTCAAGTATTTTTCGTTACATAGAAATAATAAATAATTATATAATAAGCATTTAGCGACATCTACTTCGATGAGTTTGAAACCATCTTGATTCCTCTATGTGTATAAACTCAATTATTCAACTCAAACAAAGCTGGTTTTGATGATATTCTTTATAATACCCGATTGAAAAAGAAAAGAAGGCAGACATTATCATTGGATCAGAAATCGAGTATTAGAAGGATATCTCTAACTGAAAACAGCAGACCAGAAGTTGAGCCGGCTGGCTTATTACTTGACGCCAAAGGACACTCAGACCTGTAGAGCCAACTAAGTAGTTCAAGTTACTATCACAAACAGCTAAATGTGCGATTGTTTTCTTATGTTAATTAATCCATGTTTCGCAACAGGTTAGAATAGAAAAAAATTGAAAGTTTGACTATTTGTTTTTATACTGGCACCTGTGGCGTATACTTAACATTTTAATGTTAAAACACACAAAATAAATAGGTACGTTGTCACCGGTTTGCAGAGTAGTCCAGCCAAATCTTTTCCGAAGGTTTGTTTCAGAAAAAAAATAAAGTTTCTCACTCCTGTTTTTTAATTTTTTGGGTGTTGAAATCGAATTTGACGATTGATACGTAATAAAATAAGTCAAATTTGTGATATTATTAGTATTTGCACACACCAGAATAAATATTATTTTTACTTAAGAAGAAAATCTCATTTTACTTTTTTTTTGACGTATACCAAAACTGATATATACTGTACATACATATGTATGAACAAACAAGCTGAAATACAATTTTTTGTCAAATCAGAACATAGTTACCACAAAGATGATATTGGTAGGTATATCACTATTGTTCTCTGTATTCATTAAGAAAAACACGAAAACAACCTTAGCATTGAAAATGTACAAGATAAAATTTTAATTGTTTTACTTTCGTTAGATAGCACGAACAATGTTTTTCTAATAAATAAAATTAATTTTTAAAATACGCATGATTTTTTTTTGTTGATTGTATATTTCAATTAGTAACTACATTTGGTAAGACTTAAAATACTATTCCACTTGATCAAAGAAATAATCTCGGAAATAATATTTCAATTGAACTTGAATTTGAACAAATTTAAGGCAAATAAATATCAGATCACACTCATAATCTTAAGGTAATTGATAAATAAAAATAAATATACTGCAATTTTTTTTTTAACCAGCAATTAAATTGGTAGATATAGGTTCAGTTATAGTTCGCCGTGGCGTAGTGGTTAGTATGTCGGACTTTGTCGCCAGATGTTTTAGTTTTTATTTCAGGCACCCCAAAGGAATTTCCGAGAGTGTTAGACACTTATCATTGGCTCTTGTAATACTATATGCGCCTTTAAAAAAATATTCTTTAAATAGTTGATCCCGCTATAGAAAAATAGAAGCAGCCTACTGTATTAATTTTAATTTCTACGTTGAAGAAACATCCTTTAATAATTTGTACCTAAAACTACATCAGTATCACAAACTTTACTTGTAAACTAATTTCATTTGTAAGCTATTTATGGGATACATATATTGCTAGGTTACCATAATTAAATCTGTGCAACCTTTTATAAAAACTGTTGCTTATTCAAAAAACAGATGAGAGTATACCTTACTATGGTCGTAGCACACCTATATTTTAATATTCTTGAAACAAACAAGAGTAAGCACTTTGAACTGATATTTAAGTTTAAGCTGGCCAATGATTACAATGTTCGTATTATTATATTACCAAAAAAATGAAACCTTTAGTGTAATTTGTTATGGCAATATGCTTTACAGAAATATAATTAATATAAATAAAATCTTACTTAATAGGTGTTATGATTTACATACATATTTTAAGTATTTTGTTATTTGGCGCAACGAGTGGACGAAAATATGATTTTCTTTGTATATAAATTTCGACTAACACAAATATGTGTGATTATATTTTTAATGGCTCAACAAAAAAAATGTTTGGTAGACAGATGTTTCCTTTTTTTACGACATATTCTTCTTTGACTATTATTCTTATTGCTTAAGCTTTTCAATAAAACTGCTAGTATGAATTTATTCAACTTTTATGTTAAATAAAACCCTGATTAAAGAATCATAGATAATACTATTTACAATTAAAGTAAAACACTGTCACCTAAAATGTAAACAATGAGACTTATTTATAACTTGATTGATAGTAAAAAATATTTGGCTACTGAAACAAATGAGCTTTTGAAAGCCATCATACCTTCGATACATACACGTCATAATAAATGAACGTAATCAACACTTTTTCTATATTAGTCATTTTAAGAAGTATACAATTATTTCTAATTGAACCATATTTGAGGTTGATTTACGTGCAATCAGCATTTTTTGTAAATAATTTAATGGAAGTATGAAATAAGTCATTCATTTGTTTCAAATTTGATAACAAAAAGATTACACAATACAAAAAATCAATTAAATTGTAATTTGTAATCCAAAGATTTAAAAAGCACAGGTTCATAAGGAAGGACTAGTTCAACTTCAATACACTAAGGTCAATGTAAACCGCAAAACATTATTTGTGATGCCTTTTTGAGCATTTACCAATTACTCAGGTTACCCACGGCGAGTTGAGGTTTTTCAAAAAACGTTTTGGGGCGACTTCAGGGCGACCCCAGGGCAACTCCAGGGCTCAACGAACACAACTACTGATTTAAAGTCTGTTTGCATAATTGCATTCATTTTATCCCATTTCGGACACAGATTTTTGCAATACCCTGTGCGACCCATCTTAAGCTAGATCTTGACATGATTCACCTAGGGACTAGGTGACATAAGGGAGTTCTTACGATATGTGCTGAAAGTTCTAGATGCCCAGCCCAGCAGAGTTCTCCGATATTGTGAGAGCGCTCTTTGCAACAGATTATTGCTTATAAAGATTAAGAGATAATTGGTTGATTATGGTTCAAAGTGTACGAAATTTTTTTGAAAGCAAATCCCGCCGCAGCTTTAGTATAAGGAAAAAAACAAAATACTTCAGGTACCAGATAGATAAAGTTATTAAAGAACAATTAACTTGACTTAGGCTTTAATACTATAAACTACTTGCGACGCGACGTTGTATACATACAATACACATTAAACAAACATTAAATAGAACTAATGATATTTTAATAATTTTTTATTAAGGTCACGAAAATAGGAAAAGTTAGTACGCCGCAAAAAAAAAGTAGATCTCAATTAGAATTGACCAATGTACAAAATTTTGGTTTCTTTTTCTTAAATTTTTACTTCAATTCAATTTTGTCGAGAGGATAAATAAGACATTAAGTATTCCACAGGATCAACTAGGCTTTTGAAGAAAGCATCGACTACATGAGAATCCAGTGTACCAATTTTGAACAACGAAGAGTTTCGTTTTTTTGTTCTGCAAAAGGTATTGTGATTAAACGGTGTACAGACTACCACTGTTCGCGCGACAGTGAGGGGAAATCAAATCAATTTGATTTGCAAATATCGAGTGTGATACTGTTTCACTTTTCATGCCAGCAGAAGTAACAAAGATTGATCGAATTAGATGTAAAATGATCTAAGAAAGAGTTCACGCTAAAAATAACACCGTTAAAAAAAATACAGAACAACGAACTCAGCTGGTAGTGTCATGTATAAATGGGAGATACCGAGAACACTGTACAAAAATAACAAACTCAGCTGGTACTGTCATGTAAAAATGTGATTACATTCCGTTAGAATCGCGAAAAAGGAGAGAAAGGCCTTAAAGCTCTTGAAAAAACAACAAATGCAACAACACCAGCATTCAGTTGGACTCAAAAGTGAAACAACTGAACAAAAAGAAGGTTTGCAACTTAGCAAAGCTTAGAAGCACCTTAGGTGAAGCGGTTCATTGAAAAAGGTGTAGTCCCAATCAACTGACAGTTAGAAACTATATATTAAACTGTGAAGCCCAATTTTTGTCAGTAGTTCAGACACTTTGGATACATCTTGTTCGGTGCAAACTGTTAAACCCAAAAAGTTTCAGCAGTCATCACCCAAAAAAGACTTGCTTTTGTTAACTATTCATTCTGAAAATTTATATGTTCCAAATTTAAGCAAACTTTCAGGTATAACAGAAGAAGTTAGATGACTATACTCTGCCGTAACATTTGTTTATAGAGTCGTGATTGTCTAGTTAACATATGCTTCAAAATCTTTTCTTGCGTCAATTGTTTAGTTGTTCTCACAACTTTGAGATAATTTAATAGTGCAACGCACCTAGTTTCATTCTATAATATTAACCACCAACCATTATATGACTCATTTTGGTTAAGTTTCCTTTTCTCTGTGCAATATCTATACTTGCCTTTATTCATTCGTTTCTTTTGCAACAACACCAAAAACACCAGAAATAAAAAACAAAAACCTATTAAATTTATGTCAAGTAAGTTGTTCGGGCCATTCAACCGGTTTTCAGAGCTCACGCTGTTACATTTTTAATGCAACAGTTACAAACCATAAAATGAAACAGAGAAACACCCTCCGTGACAACTTGGCATTCGATTTGTTAAACAAACCATGCAAAATGGCATTTATGTATAAAAATAACAATTTAATTTCATCATTCAAGGCCAGCGAAGTTTAAAGGTTTCATTTTCTTTTGCTAGACTCACCTGAAAATGTTGTGAACAATCCGTACAACCAAAGAAATTCTTTACACATCCATGGATGGCTGTAAGCACTTCCAGTGGATCTGAAGATTTTTCACTTACAGCCGCTTGGGCGGTTAAGAAATGGAAAAGTTTCCACAAACTGCATGTAAATCCTCGCAAGTCTGGTTTAGATCCAGTGCAACCAACATATCGATTTGACGAATAAATTGGTGGCAGTTCATTCTCCAATTGATGAACTTTGTCTTTAAAGTCTTTTCCAGATATTTTTTGGTTGTTTTGAGCTACATAATCCTGTAGTCGATTGACAAATTTCTGACCAGAAGGGCCAAGTGGATTATATCTCTGGAGTACATTCATGAGACGTTGTAATGCTAATAAACGGTCTTCAGAAATCTCGTTGATTCTGGGAATCTCGTTGTTTAGGATATGACGAATAGCTTGTTCCAGGTCAGCCTGGTATGTCATATGCTTATTGCGCTTTACTTCTTTTATGATTTCCTTGTTTTTCTTTTGATCCTCCTGCAATTCTTCTTGCATCAAAGTGTTCTCCATCTCTGAGCTTGTGTTGGGATCATCTGGTTTCTCTTTCAACTGCTTCGTTTTAACAAAATGGTCCAGTGCTTGCTTGTAGCCAGCGGCTGTGTTTTCTGGGGACGAAATCCTCTCTAGATTCATGTTCCGATCTGTAGCGCATACGCGATTGGTCATATTCAGATGGAACTGCTCGGCTATTTTCTCATCAGTTATCCTTCGGATTTTCATTTCAGGATAACGATTGAAATTCAGAATAGTCTCAGCACCCAGAGCAGAGGAATTAACATCCGGACTCAAGATGAGGATTACAAACACAACCTGCTGTGGGAGTTCTTGAAATACATTTGGAGCCTCTTCCTCTGTTAGATTCGAGAAATTTGGCCAATTATCACTGGAAGCTGTTTCATTCATGACCAATGTGGAAATTTTGTTCTTGATTTTAACGGGATCTTGAGTCTCTATAGGAGTTCCATAATTTTTATCACTCGGCTGATAGTTGGGACCAAAGTATCTCATTGTAGGATATGACATTACTTCGTATTCCCTGCAAATGTCGTTGTTCTCTTCGGCAGCACAATCGATAGCCATGATTTTAACAATATCCCTCCATGACCAGCAATCTTGGGCTAATTCTTTGTACACAGGAGCGAAGCGCCTGCAATGACCACAATACGAATTATAGAACTCCACCAGGGAAGCATGATTCTGATCGATAACAGATGATTTGAAATTGGAATCAGTGAGAATATTGACTTTGTCTGTTGAATTGTAGAGACCGAGGTCAGATGGAGTTTCGCGTTTCATTGTTGCTTCATAGCGACTTAGTGGAACTCCAGAATAGCTAAGAGGAAGATATGCACAAAAGACAACGACGAGAACAGAGCCGCTTACTAATTGCTGTTTCATTTCGGATTTATTTATTTTTTTTTTTTCTTAATTATTTAAACACTGGGAGATAAAACATTTCACGACGCGCGGCGCGTTTTATTTATTTAAACTTTTCGACGAACAACACGAAAACAATTGCGATTTAGAACTGAGGAGTAAAGATAATTGGAAAGGTACTTTTATGACTTTTTAAAGCTAGCATAGAGAACGATTTGGTCGGCGAAAATAACAAGTTTGTGGAAATTTTTCATTTAATAATACTCGATGCAAAGTGGTTTCGGCAGTATTCTGAGTGAGTAGAGTGGAGTGGAGTGGATACAAAATTCTCTCTTCAGAATATTTTTTGCTGACGTTTGTGACATATCTGATTTTGACAGTTGAACAGCTGTTAAAATGAATGCATACAGTGAGGTTACTGTTGTTAACAGTGATGAAACCATTGTGGATCGCATTTTGAAGGTGGTAACATATGAGTTGTGTGAAGAAGTTTCTATTGCACACCAGGGGGTCGATTCCCGATCTGTGAAAATGTGAAATGATAAACTTTTTTACGCCTTGGCGTTAAATTCGATTCCCGATTTGTGAAAACAAACTTCAAAACTTTTCATAATGATAAATATCTTATCACAGTAAAATCGTTCTGTGAAGAGCAGTGAAAACTCGCTGACAGATCTTACACTGTGAGACAAAAAGGCAAATTAAAATTTAATAGATTAAATTTGATTTCCGTTTTGTAATGGTACCTTAGCTCGAGTAATCTTGATTTAACTATGCTTCGTTCTCAATTTTTTTTTTTCCAAACTTTGATTTTAAAACATTCGTATTCGAAGCAATTTTTTTTTTAAATAGGGTTAAATCAAAGTGGTTTTCTCTGATTGAACGTTGTTTTTTGCTCTGGGTGTATCATTTAGTACTTTTTAGTACACACATTGACAGCTGTTTATCATAATAAGTTCGAGAATCGCATTATGCGAGTTCATGAAGTGATAAAATGAAAAATCGCTGTGAAAAGTAAAATGATAATTTTTTTATCACTTCACAGCTTCACAGATCGGGAATTGACCCCCAGATTAGCTTTTTAGATACGTGTGTATCGTATGAGTTTGTGAACGACCAAAACCGCATTCTGTCTGTCGTACACCGAAAATGCTGGATTGTTATAATAGTCCATGTTTTCTCGTGTAGAAAATCACGATTTTCTATGATTAGTGATGCTGAGATTTGTAACTTGAAGAGATACGTCTCTTCGTAAGGGTAAAACAAATCAAAAATTCCAAAAAGATTAAGTGACGATCGCTTGACGTTCTCTTTTGTGTTGTTTTTTTTTCCTAGTATGTAGTCACAGGTCATCAACTTGTACTCCTCCGTCTCCTCCCGTATAAAAAAATGTTTACACACGCTTTTCTATACGTGAATACGTGTGAACAGCTTAATGTGAAATTGTAAAGCAACCTTAACACGGTCAGTCAGAGGACGTCAATCATCTACTTTTAAGGGATTTCTACACGGTCAGTCATTTGACATCAATCTGTAATATGGTGTTTGTAAATAAGTCTGTATGCGTACATTTATTTTGACGAAAAATCAAAACCTCTTTGATTTTGTCTGTTGACTGATTATATGTGTAGATGACTGACGTCCTCTGGCTCGTCGTGTAAAGTGCTCTTAATCAGTCATCAGGCCAAATCAAAAGGGTTTTGATTTTTCGTCAAGCAAATGCACCATATAGAGTGCTATTACACCATGATTCTGGAGTCATGACTCCTTTTCAAAACACGTTAGAGCAAAAGAGCAAGAGATGGTCTTTTCGATTTTTTCTATCTTTTGTTCTAACGTGTTTTGAAAAAGAATCAGGAAAGGTCGCTTAAGAATGTATGGTCTATCCAAATTTGACATTCCCATTTAAAATGCGCAGTAACACAGGTCATTAACTTGTACTCCTCCGTCTCCTCCCGTAGAAGAAATGTTTACACGCGCTTTTCTATTCGTTAATACGTGTGAACAGCTAAATGCAAAATTATAAGAATGTATGGTCTAACCAAATTTGACAGTCCCATTTGAAATGCACGGACACGTATATAGAGTTAAATCTCTTCAGTTTTGAGCCTCCTGAGATGATGTTCTATTTATTTATTATTTTATGAGCAGTGTCATCTCTCAATAAATAAAGCTTGCCAAATAAAGCCATCTGAAATCTTATGAAAAATCAAATGCCATTTATGTTGTTTTAACAACCACCGATTCAACTGTCTCTCTCACTCCTTCATAAAAATAGCAAAATATTCACTGGCTAAAATTTAAACCTGTTCCAGAGCAGGCTAAATTTTTAATGTTAATATTCACCACACTTGTGTCGTAATTTAGCTTCTGGTTAAAAGTTAGCTCCTCTTTTAATGCTGTTGACACACGGCCTAAGATCTAAAATTATAAAAAGTATTAAAAGTATATACCTTGTCTTAACATTGAACATCATCATTCACAATTTACCCATTATCATCCTGTTTTAAAAAAATTATAAATTCTTTTAGGACTTTTCATTTTAATCCTATTTTTTTGGAAATATTAATATTAATAAATAGACGATAAAATGAAGAAAATATATTTATTATGTTATGAAATTAAAAGATTGCAGTTACTAAACTAGAAAATCCTGAATGGACTTAAAGGAGATATTTGCTTAGAATTGCCAAATTGTATATTTCTCTGTTGTAAATTGATGAGACGCTGCAGGGCTAAAAGACGCTCTCCAGTGATGCTATTGCTACTGGGAATCTTGTTTCCGAGGATATGGCGAATAGCTTGCACCAGACCAGTGTCCTTCATTATGTTTTCATTGCTTAAACTAGTGCTAGGAAAATCGGGTTTCTCTGTCAATTTCTTCATGATGGTAAATTGTTCTAATGCTTCCTTATATCCTTTGACTGTAGACTCTAAATAAGGAATAATCTCCAAATTCATGTTGCGATCTACAGCGCAAAGGCGGTTACCGGGATTCAGATAAAATCGCTCGGCTAGATTTCTATCAGATATCCTCCGAATCTGCATTTGAGGATAACGATTAAAATTCAGGATTGTCTGAGCACCCAAAGCAGATGATTTGTCCGAGTTAAAGATGAAAACTACATACAAGACGTGTTTGGGAAGATCTTGGAATATATATGGAACTTCCGCAGCCGTAAGACTCGAAAAATTAGGCCAATTATTACTGGCAGGTGTTTCTTGCATAACCAACATGGAGATCGTTTTCTTGATTTCGATGGGATCTTCAGTTTCTATAGAAATTCCGTTGTTGTATTCACTTGGCTGATAATTTGGACCAAAATATTTCATAGTTGGATATGAATTAACACCGTATTCTTCGCAAACTTTGTTGTTTTCAGCCGATGCACAGTCGATAGCCATGATTATTACAATATCTCTCCATGGCCAGCAAATTTCGGCTAATTCCTTGTACACTGGGGCGAAATGCTTGCTATGGCTGCAATCCGAATGATAGACCTCAACAAGTGTAGCATGATTCTGACCAATAACAGATGTTTCAAAATTATCGTAAGTAAGGATATTGACTTTGCCTGTGAAAGTACGAAAACCGATACAAAGTGAAGGGAGCACACAGATGAAAACCACCAGAACGAAGAGATTGTTTGAAAGTTGCTTCATGTTTAACAATGTTTTTATTATTATTTATTAATTTTATGTTAAGGTACTTGGATACCATATTTTTTCAAAACGACGAACGATTCGAATTCAATAGCGATTCCGAACTGAGGAGGAGGAGTAAAAATATCAGTAGAGGTACTTGTATAACTTCTAGAAGTTTGAGTTAGGATAACTAAGCAATACATTTGTGGCAAATATTTAAAGACAAATATGAGTTGCTGGTGCAAATTTTATAAATTGTTTTCGCCTACAATTGTTTTCTACCAACAAAGCTTAAAAAATATATTAATTGGCTCTAACAGTTGTGCATACAATTCTTTTATTGACGAGATATACTAACCTATACGTTGGTAAGAAATTCAGTAAATAGCTAAACCTAAAATCAATCCAACATTCTTAAATGTCCATATTTAAACAGCTGAATAAACAAATTTCGTTCAACAAAAACTCCCTAATGCTTTGTTTCCATCGAAATTTAATATTGTTTCCGCCGGTGAAATAGATTTATAAAGTACTTTTGAAACTCTAAAACACAGCAAAATTTCTTTCAGAAATTATATAATTATATTTGCTATAAAATGCACTTATTTTACAAAATTCACTTATACAAATACAAATACAAATAATAATTTACCGTCGAAATTGTACAATTAAAATATACTCATACCTCGCTTTGCGGCCTTGATACACGTTCGACCAAATCAGGCCGTTAAACGAAAATGTACATTAAAGTTAACATTTATGTGGTTTTTTATTGGTCGCAAAAAGTGTTTTTTTATTGATCTAGATTTTTTATCATATTTTTTAGATTTCGCGTTTCATTGGTCAAAAATATCAAATCTATATAACGTCTAGATCAAAATCTCGAAATCTCGATTTGAAGTGAATTTTTTTTCATTTGCTTTCACATACACAACAATGTGTGAGACTGGCCAACATGTCCAAGTTAGTGCTAAGTCAGTTTGTCTCCCTCCCACCGATTTATAAATGAACAAATATAAAATGATACACACAAAAAAATATTTTTGCGTTTCATTCAGCAAAAAAAATCTTAATTCTCAGAGCAATATGAGAAGTTTCCAATGAAAAACCACATTAATCTCCTTAGACCTCGAAAACGCAATGAGCGGCGAGCGTCAGAGCGGCCGAACTGAGTGACGTGGATCTGAGCGGAGAAAAATCGACGAAACGATTGTAAAAGGTTTTCCAATAGGGAAGGGTCAATTTTTGACTGTTAACAAAATTTAGTTATAAATTGCAATATAATTCATAAATTAATTGTTGGCAATGTTGGCATCAAATATGACCCTTTTCTCAAAAGGGTGTATTCACTGAATTTGCAAGGAGCTTTATAAGAGATTAATTTTTAATCATGAAGATTTAGGAAATAAGTTTCTTTTATAAGTCTAGTGAATTAAAAGGACACTACGGATAAATCTGTTCAAATCAGGATTAAGTGATTGGTGGAAACATAGTACAGTAGATATAAGTCAATTTTTGACGTTTTGCTTTTGAGATATATTTGCAAATGAAGTTAGAAAGAAGGTTAGCTATATTGCAATGTTGGAGTTTCCAATCTGTAATTTGGAATTAGATTGACGTAGAATTAAAGAAATTTTCTCAGAGCGTACATATTGTCTTTTGAGGTAAAAAGTAATATTTTTATACAAAATTCACTTAGTTAAGTGTACAAAAATTAACGATATTAAAAGCATCTGTTTTTGCGCTTTCGCTATTAGAAGATCTGTCTTAGTGAAAAAAACGATTAATAGTATATATACAGCACAAAAAAATTAGACAAAAAGACAAAATTATGAAAATAATACGACAAAGCCGTATTTTGGTGGAGACCTTTAATTTGATGTCTCACCCAAAAATTGGAATAATTACTAATTTCTCGGAAACTATGAACTTTTTAGAAAATAATGTTTAAGTAAAAATTGTAGCTTATATAATTCTCTACAAAAACAAAGTTCGAGAAAAAACGTGTTAAATTTTAAAAAAATCTGTTTTTACAACACTGCACTTTGTCACTAGTATTTATGCCCCTTTTTTAATTTTCCACAAAAAAGAAGAAAATATACGACTGGGTGGCACAATCTTGCTCTTGTTGCAAACCATGGGGCTACACAAATTTTAATTCATATGCGTATTATCTTATTTTAGTTTTTGTGTAGTTAAACTATAAACTTTAAACGCCATCTTACGTTATCAAAAAATTGTCAATTTTGTAAAAAAAAAAGCCGTTAACGCAAGATCTCTATTATGTTTGTACATATTTAGCCAAAATCCTGAAATGCAAGTATGTATATCAAGAGCACTGCAGATATAACTTTCACAAAGTTTTATCCAAATCGTTGCAGCCGTTTTCGAGAAAACGTGCAGAAAGAAATGTGCAGAAAATTCGTCAATTATTTTGGACTGTAGTTTGGTATGCACACTATACTGCATACCTGCACAAATAAACCGGCACACATCGAACAATGGCAAGTTCAAGTAAAACTCGATTTAATTTTTACGCAAACCTAAAACTCTAGAGATAAAATGAAAAAATCGCAGTTCTCCGTGGTTTTTAGTAGTTATATTCCCTGCACGGCAATTTACTCAATGTGATAAAAATTCCAAGACGTTAAATAAAAAATAACAAACAAAGAAGAATTCAGAAATGAAGTTCTTTCAAAGAGCTATGCAACATTTGACTAAAATTATGCGTGGTGTATCTATACATACGTTGTATCAAGTGCAAAGTTGACAACACATATTGTACTGGATGAGAAATTTCACAATTCAAACTTGTTGCTTGTTGCTATACTTAAGATGGAATTATATACACTTTTAGTTTTTTTCAGTCAATTCAATACTTTGCAGCACCCCAAGTCCCCAAGCAGTCAAGTGTTGCCACTCGACAGGGTTTTGAGGATTTTCTTAGACCGACAGTATTTTAAATTACTGCAATTAAAGAAATACCTACACTCACAATAAATAAAGTTTTTCAACCAAAAGTAAACAAAGATGACTACTATTTATATGACTAGTACATGAGTTTTTGTTTGCAATCATTTATTTCATAACAAATTGCTGCTTTAATAAAATATAATCTTCTTTTTTTGAGTAATGCTTGCTACGAGTACTTATTATTTGCATATCAATAAACAAGTTATGAATAGTCTTCGGTTGAAGACCCTAAAATTCGGAAATACGGATGGAACTACGGATTCGGATTCTTAAATTTTCTCTATTCAAAAGTGTATCTGTTTCGTCAAATTGGCAACACTACAAGGCCACTATCCAAGTTCGAGTAGGTTTGATGGGCTATTTTCAACACCTTCTCAATAGTAGTGGATGTGTCCATTTGGAAAAAAAAACCTTTATTGTTGCTGATGCCAGTCTCTTGTTGCAGCCAGCTTTTCTTGTCTTGAATTTAACTACCTTCATCACCAAAAACTATTAAAATTGAAGATGAAAAAAGAGCTTAAAAGTAACAAGTGTTAAACAGTTTTTTAATCAACTTCGACCTTATTTACGTAGGTATATATATGCATTTAGTTTGTGTAGTTTGTGTAGATACATTTCATCAAAGTATGTAGTTGTTTATCACCTCGCTCATGGTATGGACGACGACGACGATGACGTCGACGGTCAGTTAGTTGACTTGGGTTTGGTTTGGTTGCTTATGTTGTCGATGTATAGTAATTCTAGCAACAAAACCATGGCTCTCAATCTCAGTCTCAAGATATACTATCTACAAGTTGCATCTTTTAGTCAGAGTTTGTTCGTCTCTCATGCGAGATTGTTGTGCGAAGAATAATACTTGAATTTTATATTTAAAGTAGATTTTAACCGTGTGAAATATCAGTTTATCTTTCGAATTTAACGATTTATTTTTTTAACCGGATTTATTCAAGAAAACATCCCTGTGACATTGATGACGTATTGAATTTATAACCCGAAAATCGTAGAACTGGCTATCTTTCTCGACCATTGAGTGTTCTGGTCATCGATGTCGTCGTCTGATGGTGTTGCACGGCATGCTTAAATATTCGTGTATCTTAAGACCGGCTATAAAATAAAATAACGAAGAAGAAAAGCTCAAGCTTAAAACTCTAAACTAAACGCAACTAGAAATTTAGTCTCTCATTAGCGGTCAACGTTAACGGTTGCAAAGTGGTGTCGATGGTAAACTCGCTCGATTCAAGATACTTGAATTTATGTTTTGAATTGAAACTATCTATCGCGATGACTTGAAAGATTTTAAATAATATAAAAAGATAGTTTATCTTACAGGATATACAAACAATTTATTCAATAGTTGTTAAAGCTATTACTTTTCGTGAATAACAATAAATAATTTTTGTAAGTGAATTCCTTCATCAATGCAAGTTAGAATTGGAATTTATGTTTTGAATATTCAAAAAGATATACTTTCCACTAAACCAATTTAAAACATCTCAATTCGTGTATATTAATTTATTTGTGATTTGTTTAATATTTGAATTTATATAACAGTGTTTTGAATAAATAAAAATAAAAGATTTCATACGCAAACGTGAAAGGAATTTCCGAAATTAATATACAAAAAGTAACAAAATATTTTTCATAGTTAATTTAGTAAAATATTTATGTGTTAATGGTTTTTTTGTTTATTAATTGTGTTTTGTTTTAATAATTTGGTGAACATATAAGAAATACGCTTTGTGTCGATTCTTGTTTGATCGCATTCTTTCTTGCTAACAGAATTTTTAGGAAGATACGAACAAAATTAAATAAGGTAAGAACAGAAATTTGATTGCTTATCGATAATTATTTTCTTTTCTAAAATGTACCGATTATATTATTATAACAGAATATGTTTTTTAATTGAAAAAATCGAAGCAATAAAACAATTTTAATAATAACTAACTTTTCTGAGATTTCTTTTGAGTTGCATTTATTTTGGTGATACCTTGTACTTAACCTACCTACATATGGATGTCGTTTTGAGAAATAATCATTTGTTTTCGAAATCAAAATTTATAAAAATTAAATTTGAGAAAGACCGATGGTATATTCTTTAAATGAACATAACGAAAAAAAAAACAAAACGAACACTTTTAAAAAAGTGACCCTAATATGGACCACTCGGGATTTTATATGGAAATCCGCATAATTTAAGTGGAAACTCATTTTAATGAACAGAATTTGTGTTTTTATTTATTTTTTGTATTTAACATTATTTTTATTTATTTATTTTTTCTATTTTCTTGTTCGTAATTATAAAGAAAACGATGTTACTTTAGTATTTCATATTATAGGAACAAAGAAATTCGCTGAACTATGTAAAATTCACTGATTTATTTAACCGAAATTACTTAACTATACTTTGAATTATCCCAAACGTTTAATTTTCGCTATGACTTGCGAGAAAAAAACTTGTTCAAACTTAGAACAACTTGTATATTACAGTTACAGCTATGTATATATAAAGTAGTGAGAACCTTAAGTCCTCAGATTCTGAAGGTTGAAATGCTTAGCTATTAAAACATGAAAGTTAAATATAATGTTTGAATTTTTTTTTGAGATGTAGGTATATTTGATAGTTTTGATATTGGTTTCGAATAACTGAGTGGTCATTCGGAAAAGTGTCCGCGCTTAACTTTTAATTAATTTAAGTTTCTTATAGATTTTTTTAGAGCCAATCATGACGGTAGAGGTCAAAATGGTCTTAATTGATTCCTCTAAATAAAGATGTAAAATAAATAAATGCTATTAAACTGCCGTGTTATATACTTGACTCGATTCTTTTCGTTTTCTCTGATGTTGGTTTTTAAATTCCAATATGGCAAACCTGTGTATAATTTTTTTTTTTGTAATTTTTTTTAAATGACATATTTAGCTAATATATTTTGAAACATAACAAATTTTCTAAAATGCTATTTATTCTAAATGGTTACGAATCGCCACTTTCCGTCAATAGGCGTTTGTAATTAGGCGTGTTACATTTTTAGTTAAGAGCAGAGCCAATTATTTTTTTTTTTTTTTACCTAAGAGCGTTTAGAGGAAAACGGTTGTGATTTTGTTTTATTTCAGAGTTGGTTCAGATCATGATTACAGCTCCCTCTTTGAGCTCAGAATAAATTAATCAAGCATAATCTAAAATCATGAAAAAAGAAAAACGCTTACTGGGCCTGTTTACATTAGACATCTTCATGTTACTGAGGGTCCTTGTAGCCGGTGTCTGCAATTTTATTAAAATTGCTCATGAAGACCGTAAATAGTATATATGATAGACATAGTATATTCTTTGAGCTGTCATATTCATATTGACTTTTGTGTTTTCTGTGTAAAATTGGACTGAAATAGTAAGCTATCAAATGGCCACCATACATTTTATATCATTGGTAATCTATTCTTCTGTCAGAACACTCTCCGAATAAATTTGACCTACATGATCTACATATATGTTAAAATTTGTCAGAAAGTTAAAATAATTTTATTTAGGGAGATTCACTTGATCACGAAAAGCCTCGCTTAAATGCAGAAATCATATATAAATGTACAACCTTAATTATGAACTGTCAGATTTCGTTTGTAGAATGGCTTCAGCATTCCTCTAGCTGGGAACACACGATGGAGCCATGTAGCCACAAGTCTTCTAGCCGAGCCAAAAACATCATATGTATATGGCTTCAAGTGGCTCGGCGATTCGGTTGTATTTTCAGCAAGTCCAAATTCTATCGATCCCGACGCAAAAATCAAGGTTTAAAAGAAAAAAAGATTCGATGTTTTGTCACTTACATATTATACATGCAATTGTTATGTTGTAAATAAGTATGTCAAAATGCATTGACTATATAACTCGATCGTTGGCGGCCACTCAAATGGACCGAATCCAAATTTATTGTTGTTCACATACATCGGCTCGGCAAAGATTTGCTGCCTCTAATTTTGGACTGAAGCCATTTTGACTCAGGCCGCAAATGCTCATATCGATGGGGACTTTTTACCTTTTCCTTAGAACACCAGTAGGAAGCTATGTACCAAACTTCAGCTTTCCCGAAATAAAAATAAAATAAAAATAAAATAAAATAAAATTGACTGGACTACTATGTGTTTTGTCTCTTTTCCTGTATTTTTAGTTTTTTTTTTAAATCATAATGGTGTCATTTTGACAATAAAGAAGTATCGCAATAGGGCTTTTTAGGTAACAACGATATATCTCTTTCTCGTTCTCACAGAATTGTCAAAAACAGCAGTATGGTGAACAGCTGATTTTTTTTTTATCATTGTTGAAAAATTGATTGAAAACAAAAGCGGGAATTATAAAGATTTGTGCGCGAAAATTGTGAAAATTGTTGGTTTTGCTAATTAAAATAAATTTTTAAGCCACGGAAATCACAAATTTCACACAAAAAAGAATACCGCATTTAAAAATTATTCCCAAATTGTTTTCTCCAAGATCTTGAGTATGACAGTTTGAAAAAAGCGCGGTACATATTTCAATCTGTCTTCACCATAGTGTGAGCTTTGACAAGATGGTAAAACTCCCTATACGTCATATTCAAATGTCGAATGAAGAAAAAAATTGACAGCTAAATTCTTTGATGGAAAACAATCGCATTCTGTAATGGCGGAGTACAATCCAACACTTCAATCCCGTATTAACACTAACACTGCCACTATTTTTAATCGAACTATTATTTTAAACACTGCTATCTCGTGAACGGGTTAATCGATTTTAACCCAAAAATGTTTGTTGGAATTATCTAGATGACTTAATAAACCTTCAAATTTTAATTTTTTTTTTGTTAATTCAATATTTAGAAAACGGCTTGGTTAAAATTTTTAGTTCTAACTTTAAAAACAATTTATGATTTTGTTCGTGTTTCTCATTTATATTAAAAACAAATTACTAAATTAAATTTAATTTTGCTACAAAAAGTTTGTGCGACCCAGTCGTGTACTTTACTTTAAATTTTTTTTTTTTGTTTTGTTTTTTTAAATCACTATTAACACCCTATAACTATTTCCACAGTCAAACAAAAAGTCGACGTAAGTGTCGACAAAAGAAATATAGAAATTAGTGTCAGCGTGTAGGCCTATTCAATATACCTATTAGCGCTATTGGACGTCATTCGTTTTAGATAGCAATTTTAACGATTAAAGTCGATGTCATAAAAAGTAATGTAAATGCACCCTGTAACTGTTTTCCCAGTCAAGGACAAAAATAGAGTTTAGTATCAGCCTGTAGGACTGTGGCTATAATCGTTAATATGGTTCTCTAAAATCGGATGATGTCCGGCTATTTGGCTGAAATAAGTTTCAGCGAATAGGCCCTCAATAGGCCTATACATTTTGACTTTAACTCCGATGTTATTGATTGACTGGAAAAAAATTAATCTGGTTTCGGTATGCATCGCTTTTTCTCACATTGGCTTTAATCGTTCGAATGGCTCTCAAAAATCAGGGTGATGTCCTTTGGATTGGTCTTAAATGGGTTTGTCTACACACTGATGGCGATTAATTCTATTTATTTTTTTGAAACCTACGTTGATTTGTTGGTGCACTAACGCGGAGTAACAGGTAGTTAGTATGTGCATTAGAATCCCACATTAATTTTGCAAATTCCTCAAGTTAACATTCAGTTAATTAGAAATTATTTTTAATAAGGAACACAAAACACCAAAGAGTAAGTAAAAATTACAGCCTATTATAACACGCTTAGAACCTTCAATCCGCCATTTTTAATTGCAATTTTTGGGTGTGCTCCCATGGTCGAACTTTGTCTGCTTTTGTAAAAGTTGTTTAGGAATGAATAAATTTCTATATAAAAACCTTCTCTGTGCATTTTGCCCACATTCATTGAAACATCGCCTGGTTTCTATACGAACATGTATTGAAAAAGACTGTTCGTTTTTTTCTGTTTTTCACAGGCAAAATTGACAGACCGTTTGATTGAAATTTGAAAAATGGAAACCCATCTTCGTTGCAAATGTCGAATGTTTTTTTTAGGCGTCGACGCTAAAGTTGAACTCATGAGGGGGGGATAAGACCCCTCCCTCTGCGAACGGGCGGGCCTGTTATAACAAAAACATTATATACATATGTATGTACCTAATCTGTTGTTGAACACGACGGATTGGAATTACGTCAAAGTAAGTCAGTTTAGTGAGTTCATCGTTTAGTGAATTAATTTAGTGAACACCGTTGTAACATCAGAATGACAATATATGATGAATGAAGATCCGTTTATGTCAAATTATCTATATAGCTTGACGTTATCAACAGTAAATATTCGTGTATATTTTTTTCTGTATTTCAAAGATGATCAATGTTGTAATTGATTTCTATGAAATCGTTGGCAGTTATTTTACTGAGTATCCCTTATGAATGTAATATTAGCGTTTGCATACGCTTTGGATTTTGAGTGCAACTACGAGCTGCATAATTTTATAACAGAGTAAACAATCCATTATTACTGTCATAGATAAAAAAACTCGTAAATTTATCATAACAAAACTGACATTCAAAAATACGTTTTGTTTATAAAGTAGGTATATTTTCTTTTTTTATTAGTTGGATCTCCACGGTAAACAAAAAAACTCAATAAAAACATTCTGCAACATTGTCAAAATAAAATAGCTTCATGGCAGTTTATTTTGACAAGAGGCTTGTATAATGTATAACTATGTTGTATATATGTAGGTACGAGTATGTTTTAGAAAGTTGGCTTTGAATCAAAATCCAAAGCTAAATCCATTTATCATTATACCTCTCTTAAACTGTCAACTATGGTAAGCACGATTGCCACCACAGCCTAAATCTCCGTCATCATTATTCAATCGTAAAATGATCATAAATTTTCCTTTGACTTGGTGTCAGCGCATATTCGAAAAATAAATAAAATTAATAGAATATTAAAAGATCGTCATTATCAGTTCTTTTTTTTTTAGCGCTTGTCACATATGTATACAAATAAACAAAGCTCAATCTTCATGCTTGTATAGCAGCAACACCATGAGCCGCATATCCCCAATCAAATATATAGCGATATTGACCTTTGACGAGGCTATAGAGATGTCATAAAATCACAGACCCGATAAGATGACGAACAGAACGAACCTCATTCTTGTATCAGAGATTGAACGGTTAAGTTCCATATTTACGAAGACGTAAGTGAAGTCAAAATTGAAAGCACCAGTTTTAAATTAAATGAGTCAATAAACTCAATGAATCAATCTTCGAGAAAAGAATAGGTGTATAGAACGTCAAGTAAAACCATCTATCTATAGAGCAAAAGAGAGTATCTTTTCCCAACTCAAATGTACGGAAGTTTCGCTTTGAAACAGCATCTTTGCTCAGATCTTGTATAGTAACTCGCCCGAAGTGCATTGTTTTTTGTATGAAACCCCAATGTGTGATTAGTTGTTTTTATTTTTAGTTTTACTTTTTTTCTTTTTCAACTGTGGACGTAACGATAGGCTTAATAGGTCGTCAAAAACGTGGTCTACATTCAAGAAATATATTCTATAGATTGTGTTTAGTTGTAAAAAAAAAGTAAGCGATGGTCTACAGATTGTATATATAACTTTTCAATAAACAAACTACATTGTTACTTTAGGAAATAATTGAACGTTAAACAATGAATATGATTTTCTCGGTTTAATGAACGAGAATTCTTGAACTACAAATTGATGATGTATTGTAGAATCCGACTTTAGAAAAACTCTTTGTATTTATAACTGATTGATATCTAATGTCTTTGATTGAAAACGATGCCCTTGTTAATTAAAAAAAATTTATAAACAACAGTGGTTGGGGTGGGCTTTCTTCTATCAGCTTTTTATAGAATCCATTTTTTCTATTTTTTCTTACTCTTGAAAAATTCTGTTGTAGTTATAGTTGTTATTTGTTTCAAAAAACATTTAAGAAACATTTGGGTAATGTTTCTTTTTTGGTGAACGCTTACAGTTTTTAAATGTTTCTGAAATGTATAATGTGACATTTTCAGATTCTTATACCAATAAACAATTCACTTTCTTCATGTGATGAAGAATGCTTTTTTGGTCCGGACGCTAGATAAACATTCATGAAATGTTTGTTTGTTTCCCATTCGTGGTAAAAAACTTTTAATATTGGGCAAGTGACTCATGAAAATTTCAAAATGTCACGTAGAAAACATTACAAAAAATTTAAAAAATGTTTTTGGAAGCGTCCACACCAAAAGAAACATTTCCGAAATGTTTGTGAAATATTTTTTTTGTCCACACCAAAAAAAAAACATTAAATGAGTAATTAAAAGTTTTTTTTAACAAATTGGAAACTTTTCCGAAACGTTTTTTTAAACAATATATCTTGAAATGTGTCTGTGGTCTAGACACACCTTAAGCATCCTATTTAACTTCATGACGTCGAACGACGCACTCTTCAACGCCATCACTAATTTTCCGAATAAACATGAGATTCAGAGATTATCATCAGCACTACTGAAGAAGTCTGAAGATCGGCTTCTCTGACAATGCTTGTTTGTTCATCATTCACACTTCTTAATGTACACTAACACAGGCTTTTCACCTCGAAAAGTCTAGCTTTTAAAAATGAGAGAATCAGCTTTTTTAGCGACTGATCTGATATCCGCGTATACGTCTAATGTTTAGATTTATCGCGCAAAACTTCTTTCTTTATTTTTACTTGTTTTTTAAGCCAAAGGCTCTAAAAGCTCTCAACAGGCAAATGTACGACAACTTATATAGCTCGAAGATCTCGCAAAAACAATTGAAAATGCCGTCCAAAAATTAATGCAACAAACTTAAAAAAAACATTTAAACAAAATTAAAAAAATAATTGAGTGTTTTTGGCCCACCCTGTACATTAAAATAGAAAATATTAATTATTGCCCATAAAAATGTTACATCGTTTCTTCTGGAGCACAAATCTTCCATCTCAATTAATTGAGACATCTATGAGATGTGACAAGTGATTAACTTTAATTGACTTATGCATTATTAAGTTTCATAACAATAATAATTGTCAATATTACATTGAAAACAACATGAATAAAATGTTATTTTATTTTTTGTCGTTGTTGTTTTTATATATGTACCTAGTGCGGGTGATGTATTGATGTACCTATACGTAGGTTTACCTATCTAATCTTGTACTGCAAGTGTTGTTATTGGATAGCAATCGGAGAAATACAAACATCTGTATTTACCATCGTGCCTCGAGTTGATTCATATTTGCGTATCTTTAGTCTTCACTGAATAAATGATGAGTAAGAATTGCAGCTGCTCTGAACTTAACGATAAGTAAAGTAAAAAAAAAAAAACAGGCAAAAGAAGTTGTAGAATCAAAGGAGACGTATAGGTTTTCAAAGTATAGATGTTTGTTTTGTACTACAATGTTGTATATTACGATGATTTTTTTTTTTGGAGAATAGGGCAAAATGAACGTTCATATTAAAGTTGAACAACCTGCATATTAATTTTTCTAAGAAATAATGTAAATGTTTCCTTCTCTGTTAATGGTGCTGATTATAGCTCTTATCCAACTTTTACTTTCGCAATAGATGATGACTACTTCAAAGGTATCTAAAGGTTATGTTATGAAATTCATAATATAGGATAATATAGGTATAAGAATTACTAAGTATCTAGATATAGGTACGTACCTATGTCAATTTTTTTTAAGCATATTTTTCAGTTGAAAATGTAGTTAATTGCCTTTCGCCGCCATGCATTTCTGGTTTTGGATCAATCCCTCTCTGAGACCTTCTAAATGCAGTCCGGTGTCGTTGCATTTGTTTGGTCTATATGAGGCCTTCTTACCTATACTAACTTAATTTACTAAAAGCTAATGTGTACTCAATAATAGTTCTAATAAGTAATAACTAAAAAGAAATAATAATTCACTTTTCCAAGATTTTGAATGCATGTAGATTCCATTATTAAAACATAATGTTATAATAATTAATTCAAAAATGCAAGATAAAATCAAATTGTGTGTTAAAAAAATTAAGGTTTTAGTAGACCCTAATGGTGGAGCACAATAAAATGTTATGCTCGTCGAAAAAATGCACTTTTTTTTAAAGAATAGACTACATTCTTTATAAAAAAGTGCTTTTTTTTTTAATATTAAGGAATTAAAAGTCTTCCATATAAACGTTATGAAAAAACTTACTTTTTCAAGAAATACTTATTGAGACTTTTTTCTTCATTGTCTTTATGGTTGAAAAAATAAAGTGCACGACTGGGTTGCACTATCTTGTTATTGTGGCAACTTGCCACGAATTAAAATAAAACTAAATTTAATAAAAATAAGTTTAATAATTTTTTTTTAAATAAAAATATCATATGAATTTTTGCCAAAATTGCAAAAACTTCTTTTTACAAAGATTCAAGCCAAAGTATGCAGAAAATTTTGCTGCCTTAATTTTAGTTGACCGAAAAAAATATTCTAAAATCGTTAGAGCGGTTTTTAAATAAATCGATGTTTACTTAATAATTTTTATAAATTGCATTTTTTGCAAAATTTAAGTATAACAATTAAAAGTACTAAATAGTTTGCATTTATTGTACAAAAATAAAATATTGAATTTACAAAAAAAAAAAAAAAAAATTGAAAAACTAATAAAAATTAAAACTAAGCACTTTTCCAAAATGTTTGTACTGAAATTTGATCAAGTCATATAAATTTTATTTATGTACGAATGCATAACTTGCCTTATAGTAACCTCTACCTATAATCGCAAGTAAAAAATATTTCTTGATTTCAATTCTTTGACATTAGGAAGAAGGGGCTTGTTTTTAAGCTCTGATTTACAAATGAGTGTTTAAGTCTCTATAGTGAAAGAATCGGCCTCCACTTCACCCCAGAATTGGGCGCAATCGAGAAAGTGTTATTAGGGCATTGAATACCGAAGTATTGAACTCCATTTTTCCGAACGCAAAAGCGTCAAAAAATTAATGAAACTGATGATTTGTAAAGGCAAACAAAAATCAAAAGCTGAGTATGGCAACATTTTTCAGTGCCTTGGAATAGGGCTTTTTAGGTAACAACGATATATCTCTTTCTCGTTCTCACAGAATTGTCAAAAACAGCAGTATGATGAACAGCTGATTTTTTTTTTATCATTGTTGAAAAATTGATTGAAAACAAAAGCGGGAATTTTAAAGATTTGTGCGCGAAAATTGTGAAAATTGTTGGTGTTGCTAATTAAAATAAATTTTTAAGCCACGGAAGTCACAAATTTCACACAAAAAAGAATACCGCATTTAAAAATTATTTCCAAATTGTTTTCTTCAAGATCTTGAGTTTGACAGTTTGAAAAAAGCGCGATACATATTTCAATCTGTCTTCATCATAGTGTGAGCTTTGACAAGATGGTAAAACTCCCTATTGGATTTTGACAGATGATGTTTTAACATTAAATTACAACAACATTAAAGTATTGCATTTGCATTTAACACTTTCTCGAATGCGCCCATTGACAATAGAAAAGAAAATACACAAGAGACAGCAAACATTTTTCACCACAATAAAATTGAACTCACCACTATATTTTCATTTGAAAGGCATTCGTTATATGTTCATTATTCGTTATTTAGAGAATATCAATGCACATCAAATGGTGATTAGTTTATAAAATTGGACATTCTTTATATCGGCATTTATAATTTGTGTCCAGTGTATAGAACCCCAATCGGTTACGGGGTGACATGGACAAGACATATTGAGACGTGTTTAAAAAGTTTTATTTGAGCCGAGGCTTCTAAGTTTTGGCTAAGCTATTACTTCATCTCATAGGAAAAGTAAACACAACTATTGCTTTATGCAATTTACTTCATGCAATAAGTAAAATTGGAATTTTATCATTAATTGCATAATTTCATCTGTAATTGTGTCAAAAAGAATAATTCAAAATTTGGGGACGCCCTCTATTTCTATCACATAGGACGTCAGGTTTGCTCAAGTCGGCAGGCACAAAAATTTATTTGTACATTCCATGACTCCCACCCCTCCCCTACCATGCTTAGATATTTATGTGCAAACATTTCAATACGTAGGTCGTAGAATCAACAACTTCGATCGTTGATCCATCCATCCATCCGCACACTAGGTGTCTTTCTATCTACAAACACCTTTAAAGTTTCCTCTAGAATTCTTTAAGTACACTTTTTTTTCAAAATGACCAAGGAATAGAAATCCTATAGCATACACACCGAACATTTCAAAATGAATGCAAAAATGCATTTACCACCAAAACTGGTTTTATTAGTTCTCTCCTCCACACTCAGGTTGAAGGTACAATTTATGAGATACTACAAACAACACCAAAGAATATGCCTGTTAAAAATGATAAAAATCCATCCAAGACCACAAAGATTCTACCTACAAAAAAAAACTTAAAACAAAAAAAAAAAAAAACAAAAAAACAAAAAAATAATGAAAATATGAACGACGAAACAAAGATTCTAAATTCCAGACAACCAGTAAGGCTAAAAGGGGGACTAGATACAGCAAAATTTAAAAATAAAGAGAAAAAATTATATACAAAACTAAAACCCTTTAGGACAAAGATGACTTAAAACCACATTTAGCGGATGCCGCTCCATCGATTATTTCCATCAAGCCGCTGATGTTGTACGAACGATTGCGCTGACTGTTGCTCCGATGGAGTATCCTTCTTTTAATGTTCATTCAACCATGGTTGCCACCACAAGATATGGTGTGACCAGAAGAACAACTCGCCTGAGCAAGCCCATCGGCCATAGATCGGCTAAGTTCTGTCCTCTGGTTCTTGTCTTCGTCGTCGTATCTTTTATTGCAGCCAAGCTATACAAGACGTGCGCGGTATCTTTGGCGTCACTCTGTCTGGCAGGTATTTGGGGGATCAACAAATGGAAGAATGGATTCGTGTTGTTGTAGTTAACTCGTTTTTTTTTTCTATCTTTGATGTCTCCTCGTCTTGTTCCTCGCACTCACGCCAGATTGTCTGGCTTGGTCAATAGAATTGTAGATCAAAATCGGAATCCCGGAGTCGCATTTTACACGTGAGGAATACCGAATACATAAAACCCCAGGAGGATCCATATCCATCCATCCATTCAAGAGGTTCTCTCTTTTTCAAGGCATGTTGTCATTATGTCTGATAGCATTATCTATGCCTTTACCAGCAAAGATTTTTTTTTATTCACAGATACAATCTTGAGAAACGTTGTGTTGACTGTCTTGTCTGAAAGTGAGAAAAAGGGTATGTTGATGTGTTGGTGTGTGGATTTTATCACGGCAGTCGTGAATTATTTATTATTTTTTTTAATTTACTTTTCTTATGTTGTTCCTTTTTTCTACATAATAAACGTGCCTATGTGTTTCGAATTTATTTTCATTATGTTCCTTTCATTTTTTGTTTTTCTGGTTCTTTAAATTTCTTGCAACAGTTTCAACAGAGAAGAATATTGATAGAGATCTTTTTTTTTTTGTATTCTTATTTTGTGTGTTTATTTATGTTTATTTATGATCATTTTTTAAGTTTTTTTTTGTTTACTTTTTAATGTTGAATAATAATTTTTGGAGAGCATTAGTATTTACACCTACCTGACTTAATGACTGTTGCTAGGTTGCACTAAGGAGAATGCGCATGTTCGGGATACGCAAGGTATTAAATATTTATGCAAGTAAATTCTTTAAATGCAGCATGATTTTCTTAATAATAGCAAACTTTAAAAAATTCAATCGGAAAATAAAACGAACAAAATTAGTTTGCCACTTTGGAAGATTCAAACCCATACATCTCTATTACCAGATTAACAAACATAATTCTGTTAACTTAAGTAAAATATAAAAAGTAAATATTTTTTCTATAAAATTGACACTTACTGTATTTAAAGGACACTTTAGATTTTCTAAGAGCTAATAATTCAGTTTTTTACTTTTATTTTTAAACAATTTCTGAAAAAAAACGTTTTAAAATTATTTTTTTTATTTTTAATTTAAAATATTAAATTAAACAAATCTATTTGTTTTGTAAAGAAATTCATATTATTAGTTTTAGTTGTAATGAAGCTACGCTTTCTATCACTTTCTCTTATAAACAATTTGAGCTCTTTTAAACAATATTCAAACCGATATTTTGTATTAGTTTTTACTTACGATGTATTCGTAAAAATAGTTTTGAGATAACAATCAAAACAAAACATAACGACTATATAGAAGACATATAAAGAGGGTTCGTTAATTATGTCTGCCTGTCTGTCTGTCTATCGACACCTATACAGCCAGTCTAGACGGTTGGTGTGTCGGGATGATTTTTTTTTTTTCAAACTTAACAATCGGGCATATTATGAACGTTACCGATAATTCCATTTTTCTCGAAAAAAAAAAATCCCATCAATTTCGATAAAATTTTATGTACCTAATGCCAACGGTGATATTTTCGTCGAATTTTTTTTCCCGAAGAATCCATTTAACGATTTACTTGCCATAAAACCGAACTTTTCCGATACTGATTATTTTCTTTCGATAACATCGACGAAATTTAATATTCTAATGGCCAGTTTCTCCAAGGTCTTTTAAATTTGTATTGTGTCGTTAAATTTTAAAATGACATTTATCGGTTGCTCCAAGCACTTTTAATTTAAAAAGGCCAATCAAAGATAATAATAAACTAAAGTTTCATTTTCTTCCTTTTAAAATTATAAAATTGGTTTTAAGGAAAATTAAAAAAATTATTTGACAGACACCGAAAATCAACAAAAATTACCATCGACAATGTGTGTACGAATATTTTTTTTATTTTTGTTTAACAAAAAAAAAACTTGAACTGTCAAACAATGTTGTTTCCTTAATCACTTATTTCATTGGGATGCTATTTTTGCTAAAAAGGTTGACATTGAGCATTGAACCCAGATTATTTTATGTAACCAATAAATTTTATTACCCTTTTAGCAATTTAACTGCACTTTGGTGCAACTGGGCATAAAAGATTTGCTAAGCCTAATTAACAGTACAATCAAATATTTTTGAAAAATTAAATAAAAGTTTTTTTTTTAAATTCCATTTTTCTCGAAAAAATCCCACTAATTTTGATAATGTACATTATCTAAGTGATTTGTTGCCAACGGTGATGTTTTTTATCAGACAATTTTTTTTACCGAAGAAGCTTTCTAACGTTTTGAAAAAAGTTTTTGAATAGACGGTCTAGACTTAAAATAATTTTATTTTCAACTCTTTGTTTCTTGTTGAAAAGGATCAAGGAAACTAGAAATCAAATAGATTATTTTGTTTGTATGTGTATTACGAACAAAAAATATACTGTATTGTCATCTAGTGGTAAATTGCAACAAAGAAAATGTCACCAAAACATGTAGTTATGCAAACTCTTATGGTGATCGGTATAACGCAGTCGAAGTTTTTTTTTATCTCAAACAGGTATAAATCTACCAACATACAATTTGTATGCATACTTTTTTTACAAATCAGTGTTTTATACTCTGAGAAATTAAACAATTTCAAAATCTCCATTAAGACACTTTGAATTTTGGTTTCTTCCACGACTGCAATATTGTAACAAAATAAAGAAATGCTATGGAATTTATCAACCAGAAAGAAAAAAACAAAATGAGAACAATCAATCTGAATGTGTCATATCAACAAATCTCGAATATCAATAACCCAAGCTTGATTTTCTCCCAATCGAATTTCTTGATTGTTTTTTTTATTTTTAACGACTTTCATATCTGTCATAATATTTATACCTACAATCTAAAAATATTTTCGTATTTTTTTTTTTTTTTTCAGATCCGCGTATCCTCAAACCACACACCTTTCACCAGTCCAAGCAAATGAAATTCCTAACGAAAGATTAATGATACTCCCGTCGAAACCATAAAAAAAAAAAGAAACAACAACTATGTATGATATAAAAAGATAGCGTAAATAAAAATAAAATAAAAGGTCATCCGTCTAAATATTTGATATCAATTTGTGACTCTCTTCGTGTATCTTTTCGCGCCCTGATCAGCCTCAATATTTGCATATCTATCTATATACAAAATATATTTGATAAAAAAGTGTTTGAATATTTAAATTTATTTTAAATCTTCGTTTTTTTTTTTAATTAATTGTTTATTCAAACGGATTTTTAGAATAATTTAAGGTTCGTAAGGTGATCAGTTGTTGGTATATCAAAAAAAAATATATTTTAATATGATTCTAAGAAGTTGTTTCACTTTGCTGCTATTGATCATAACTGGACTCACAGCGACATCTGCCAAAGAAAGACAAGAACCTACGGTGAGTTAAAGAAATCACTTCTATAATGTACAAATTTCATTTCTTATAGTGTCGTTTTTAAAAATGTATTTCCCTATAATTTATCAAGGCTTATTGGCAATAAATAATCAAATCTCAAACAACACTGTATAATATAAATATATACATATTTATTTTAAACCTTTAGATTAAATTTAATGGCGCCAAGCTGAAAATTATAAAATCAAAAATAATTTCATGGCAATTCTGCGGGTGTTATAAATTTGTTAAGAAAATGCTTGACCTGTAAAGACCACCGGGTGCTGCGTGGCATCTAAATGTTGATAACGAAATATTTTGGAAATATTTCTTGATTATAAATATCTGCATAGAAATGATTGATCAGAATGTGTAAATCATGCAAGAACCATTTTTTTTGGAAGTGATATAATTTCAAAATAATGAATTAAAAAAATAGGGTTTTAGTGTGTCTAATTAAAGAAAATATAGCTTGTAAAGATAAGATGCGATTAAACTTATTTTTTAGTGCCATTTATAAAACAATATTTTGCTAATGATGCGTTTATCGCTACTTTTTAATGAAAAGACATTACTCTAATAAAATATTACGATAAGGCTTAATTAAGGGCTGGTTTTGTTTTTATGATGAACTTATAAATTAATCTTATTTCAAAAGAACTAAGCTATTCTGTGATAGAGTGTGTTTGTGTTTGCATTTGGGACGCTAGTCTGTTTTTATTTTCAATCAAAACGAACAAAATCCACAGGCTTTCGTCGACATAAAGGTTTTTGTCCTATACATTGGAAAGCTTACTTCTAACACTAAAAAGTCAACATATTGGTTGGACACATGGAAGCCAAACTATTAGTGTGTTTTATTAGTTACTTATAAATCAAAATCAGCACTGCCGCAATATAATGATTGAATGTAATATATTGAATTTTATACCAACTTTTAAATTAAAATCACAAAGTTGTGATCCGCGGCCATAAACTTGTACACTACAGAAGTACAGAGTGACCCAATAAAGAATACACATCGACATTCATAATTTTTAAATCTATTTCAAGTGTTTATTTCTACTTGCGATTATTGGTATGTACTATGTGTTATAAGCCCTGTTCCTTTTAAGGTCGTAAAGTACTAATGAGTACTTTACTAGCGATTCTAAATGTAACGCTTCGCTAGTAGCAATCTACTTAGTGTATGGATGTAGACAGTCGCAACGTATACCTTTTGTTCACACATTCCGTCTTTGTATTGGAACTTTCTGTTTTGTTTATTTCTTAATCATTGGCTGCTTTTCCGATAAACAATAATGGCAAGATTATTTCAAATGTTTTAAGCAATATTACATTTGAAATGGGGGGGGGGTACGGCGCTGGGGGGGGGGGTACGGCGCTTAGCCGCGGTAGTGCACCGACCTTGTGTCAGCGTAGAACGAGATTGCGTTCTCGTTGTCGTTGTCCGTAAAAAAGTTCTCGTCCATGGTTTCCATAACGCTGAGATACCTTGGCTCAGGATGTCGATGTTCGATGGCAATCTTTCTCATTAGCTGATTCGGATGGTTGATTATGTTACCAACTAGCTTCTTTGTCGACATCACTAGATATTTGTCCAGCGGAATTATTTTTGCTTCTTTATATAGGAGTTCGTTCCTGTAGTGCCTCTGTCTCTGCCGGTCAAAGAAAAGTCCAGTGCATATTCTTAAAATCTTCCTTTCAAATACTTGGAGTTCACTCATGGCTGTCTTCGAAATTGTAAACCAGGCTGGAAACGAGTAGCTGATAATGGGTCGCAGAAGTAGCTTGTATAGAAGCATCTTCGTCTCTTGGCTTAGTCCGGTTCTTTTTTTCATTAATGGGTGCAGACGATGGAAGGCCCAGCTGGCTTTCTTGAGGACATTCCTTGAGTGCGGGTTGAACCTGAGCAGCTTATTGAAATGGATCCCCAAGTATTTTACACTCGGTTTGACTGGTATGGTTGATCCGTCAGGAAGTTTCAGAACCAGTTTTCTTATATTGGCTACTGTGCAGCTGGCTCTTCTCATTGAAGGTCTTCTGAAGCATATAAGTTCCGATTTTGTGGCATTGATCCGAATCCCCCACTTCTTGTAAAATTGGCAGAGTCTATGGATGTGAGCCTCTACTTTCCAGACTGCTATAAGCGGTGAATTTGAGGCAGCGTAAGTTAGCGAATCATCAGCATAGAGAATATTATCGCATTCAGTTGGAGCGGGTTGATCTGATGTCATCAAGCTATAGAGGAAGGGGCCTAGTTTTGATCCTTGGGCGACTCCGGCTCTGATGTTCTTCAAGTTCGATTTTCGCTTGCCTATTTGGACGAAGAATTTTCTGAAAGAAAGAAAAGAAAAAAGAATTTTTATTAGTGGCGGAGGTAAGTTCAATAGATAGAGTTTATGAATAAGCGCTTCTATCCAAACGCTGTCAAATGCTTTCTCGACATCCAGAAAGCACCCGACGGTGACTTGATTCTTGTTGAGGGCTGTGGTGATATCGTGTTGAAACTTTAACAGCGGATGCAGCGTTGAGTGTTTTTCTCGAAATCCAAACTGCATATCGGGGACGATTAAGTGTTCACTGCAAAATCTTTTAAGTCTCCGGAGAATAACTTCTTCCAAAATTTTGCTGATGCTATTGAGAAGCGATATCGGCCTGTAGTTGGACACTTGGTTGGATGCACCTTTCTTCGGAATTGCCACGATCTTAGCTGTTTTCCACCTGTGGGGGAAGTAACAGTTGTTGACACAGTTGTTGAGAATGATTGTGAGGAGGATCATTGCTGCATTTGGTAGCCTTTTCAGCACAAAGTTGGAGACTCCATCTGGTCCAGCTGATTTCTTTGGTTTAGAATTACCGATGATCTCAGCAACCCCCTCCAGACAGCACAGGTGTGGACTCTCGATCGGATTACTTGCTGAATTGGTTTCACTGAAATGGATAACTTCTGGATTCGGCAGTAGAGTCCGGTGAATGGATGACTCAACTTCATGTAGAAACACCGGGTCGTCGGGTGGGTTTGGATTGAAGTTTTCTTCGAAGTAATTAGCAAACGCTTCCGTTTTGTCCTGGGTTGAGGTTGCTTCACTGTTATCATTGCAGATGATTGTTTCCGGAATATGTGGCTGTTTCCCAATAATCCTGTTGATGTTTTTGAAGGCATCAGGCCCTGGCTTGATTGCTTGCAGTCTCTTCTGGTACTGGATGTTATTTTGGTGTTTAATGCAGTTCCGGAACATGATGTTTACCTGCTGAAGTTCACACAAAACTGTTCGGTAGTTGCTGCTTGTTGTGTTGAGTTCACTTTGATGAATCCTTTGTAGCCGTTTCCTCAGTCGCTGTCTGTGAGCATAGAGATCCTGCACGTACTGAGGAAGGTGTTGGTACCTATCCCTTGATGTTCTAGGCCGCTTTTGATTGTCCAGTGCACCAGATACAGCATTTTCCAAGTTATTTATAGCTGCGTCGATTTGACTATCCAGCAGATTCCTGTTTGAAGGTGGGAGAGTTATATTTTCTTCAATGTCCCTCTGAAGTCTTTCAATATTTAGCCGTCTGTAATTTATATAGTTCTCAGGTACTTCTATTGCTAGAGCTATAGGTTGGTCAAGGTTAATTGACAGTTGGACGGATTCATGGTCCGAGTCACTATGTACTATTGAGCAGCTGTAATTTCTTAACTCTGGAAGAATATGTACCAGGTTGGATGAGGCCAGGAAGAAGTCCAGCGTCGATGGTGTTCTGGGAAAGGTTGGTTTAGGTTGTGATATAACCACCAGTGAATGTTCTTCACTGTTTTGTTCCATCCAGTCAATAATAGCTCTGCCTTCGCAATTTGTTACCGTGTCCAACCATAGGTGATGTCTTGCATTGAAATCACCGCCAATGATTCCGTAGGTGCCTCGCTTTAGAATCCCGTTAAGGATATTCAGGTCACTTAGGTCACTTTTGATGTTCCTTGCAGTGGATGCGCATTGAAAGTAGACGCTGATGACTGTAAGGGTTTCATCTCTACCTAGGGTCATCTTGATGGCTGTGGCTTCGCTGGTTTTCAGTCCTTTTATAATGACCTCGCTTGTGTTGGGAGAGAATTTTCCTTTGACGTAAATTGCCGTTCCTCTTCTTCGTTCTTCGGTTTTATCTTGTCGGTAGGTTTTATATCCCGCGATGTTGATATTATTACGCTTTGTCACGTTCGTCTCACTGATAAGGGCGATGTCCGGTATGTTGTTCTTCATGAACAAGTTGAATGACGTCCTCTTCTCCAGGCTGTATAATGAATTTACATTATACGTCAGAGAACAGCAGTGCCCCGTGGCGTAGTGATTAGTATGTCGGACTATCACACCGGAGGTCATGCATGGGTTTAAGCCCAACTTCCAGCTTCGATAACATCTAATGTTTTTTTCAGGGGCACTGTCTCTTGCGAGAAAGTGACCATTTCTCCAAGAGTATCATTGTCATGAAAAAGTGCTTCTACCCTAATTCGACGGAAAATTGTAGGTCACCTCCAATCCTGTACAACGCACACAAAAGGGTTGGTTGAGAGTTGTAAGTCACTATACCGTGGTTCTTTAAAGCTGTCAGTTTCACTAAATTATTTTTTTTTCTGGAACCCAAAATTAAAAAAAAAAAAAAAATCTCAAAAGTAAGTATTTAGTTTTTTGAAATTCCATTTTCGTGGAAAAAAAATTTGATTGATTATGATAAAATTTTATATGAGTGCTTCGTTACCGACGGCGATGTCTTTCCTAAAATTGTTTTTCCCGGAAAATCTTTTAAACGGTTTTGAATTCCATTTTTCTAATGCATTCAGTTAGCATAAGATATACAAAACTAGATTGGAACTTTTAACCTTTTCAGAGGTCAACCCAACGAACCGCGAAAGCAGATCCCTATATGATGAAGCGGTTGTGATCCACTGATTCTCAGAAGTCAGAGCAATTTTTTAAATCCATAATTTGCACAATTTTATGATCATATAAATAAGGAATTAATGTCAGAACCCGTTTTTTCTTTTTTTTTTGCCAAATCTACCGTAATCCACAGAGTTGAAAGATTTACCTACCTGAAACACTAAACACCGCTTCCTAATTAGATGATGGTGCTAAAAAATCCGTAAATTTTGAAATCTTCTCACACCCGAAATACTTCTTTCACTAAAAAAAAAAGAATTAAAATACGATATTTATCGCATCGTTTTCGAATCTCAAAGCAAATATTTCCCTTGTTCTCTCTCCCGTGCATTTATCTGCGCAGTAAAATCAGATAAATTCGAATTCAATACGTTTTGGTTAATATCCATAAAACATCCATAAATTCGATCAGAAAACATCTGTGCATTCCTTTAACGATATTTCTCAGGTGCAGCATAACATATGCTTTTTGTACCTTTATATGTACCTACGCCAAACCACATCAGCATTAGCCACACCACGCCATCCAATATATGGAATTCCATATCAAATGACCATGCTGCTGTTGTGAACAAACAAAGATACTCGTATACACACTCCTCGGGACAACCGACCGGCCGGGAAAGATAAATCAAAAAAATCGGACTTTCAAGACTCTGAGGAGTCGAATGTCCGAAAACATTTAGCCAGCGAGATACTTCTGCTTTACCTCTTTCATGGTTAAATGGTCCTGCCAAGGTGTGTGCGTTGTGGTGAGAAGAAACGGAATTCCCAAGAGTTTCTCAGGTTCTCACCAACCGACCGACAGAGACATGGTAGTGGCCGTGGCAGACCTCGTGGCAGAGTAGGGGTTCTTTCGCTTCTTGCCCCCGTTTGGGTTCTCTCCATCAATTGGATGTCTTTTTATAAAATTGCTGCGGAGTTTGCCGGTTTCTGGTTTCTGGTTTCTGGCCTTATAGATTGGTTTCCCTCGCCTCTGTCTTCGACTTCTTCATGTTAGTTTCTTTGTTGAATTTTGTCAGCCTCCACAACTTAGATCTCTCACCTTAATTATTACAGTCGGTGTTTGTTCATCTAGAACTATTAAGGATTTAAATGGGATTTTCTTGGTCACAGGTCATCATTCTGTTTTCAAGTGGTTCTTCAGATACTTTTTTGTTCGCCTTCGATTGTTCTCAGATTTATTGTAATCTTTTCTTTTTTATAAAATTTTGAACAAGGGCACTTATCCGGTTAAAGTTGTCCGCTTTTATATTCGAGGTGATTCTTTGGTTTAAACAACAAAAAAAAAAGGAAAAACATTTCGTAGACATCGTGGCTTCAGTTGAGTTGGGTATTCCTGTGGTTCTTTTTATTAAAGTGGTTTTTGCTGGGAGATTTTTGGTATTTTTTTTTTTTTTTGCTTTATCGAGTGCGCACAGGTGTGAGATGGGTTGTTAATTTGTATAGATACATTTTTCTGGTTGAATTAATTTGATTGAAAATAATTTTTTTTTGTTACTTTAAAATGCTTGACAGAATAATTTATTTCATATTATGATGGCAGAGAAGGATATTTATTTTTGTTTTCATTTATTATTTTTTTTTTTACAATTTGTGAGAAGAGTTAGGTATTTGATTTTTATTTATTGCTCTTGCCTTCTTGAGAACTACTGATTTTTTAATACCTATAAAATCTTTTGTTTGAGGACATAAGTTATGTATCTTTGAGTACCTGGCGATGTGCAACCGTTGGATCAATTTTGTTACATTATTAGGGTTAAATTCAATTGGATGGATTATCAGATAGATTCAAGTATAAGTATTTCAACACAAATTAAGAACAATATGATTATTGGAAAAAATAATTTAGTTGACAAAATTGGTCCTGCTTCTTCTTCTTTTTCTGCTTTTCCAACGATGTTATGATCTAGAATCGGATCACAAATTCACTACATCACTACAGATCTTTTGGGGTTCGTCGAGTTGAATTCCGGAAGCTTCGGCAAGTCTTCAGGTTATAGATTGTTATTCATTTCTGCGGCCAACTGACTGCTGGTGTCGTTTCATTTGTTTTTTTTAATGAGTTCTTAGGACTGACTATAATTAATTTTAATAAAACGTTGTATTAAACTTCCTTTTAAACGTTTCTCAGCGTCTCTACTTAGTAATTGACAGTACCATCTGAGTTTTTCGAGCTGTATTTTAGACATGACGGTATTTTTGATGTGAAAAGAATTCTACGGATATTCTTACTTCTAATTCGATCAAGCTTTTTCACTATCCTGCTGTCATGCAAAGCATCTTCATCTCAGTTACCGTCAGTTTGATCTCTTACTTTTTGAAAATTGTACAACATTGAACCCTATGTAACAGCTGGATGAATTCCTGCAGTGTAGAGCTCTCCTTTCAGCCTAGAGGGCCATTTTTTGGGGTCAGAAGATGACAGAGTTCTCACGCGACTTCATCCACCCTATGCTTTACGCGATGATTGATATCGTCATCACAATATTCTTCGGTATTGACCATTGATCTCAGGTATTTAAACTTTTGGCATTTCGTTCTAAAAAATGTCCAGACTAGAAATAAGCAGCATAAGTATTCTGTATTTTCGCTGATTTTTAAACCCTGAAGAGTATCATACCTTCGTTTAGATTTACTTCTATTTACATATCATGCACTTAGATTTCAGAGAATCTTCAGTGCCTTAAGGCAACCCATATTAGATTTCGAGTTTGTCGATTGAATTCAAATGTCTTTACGAAATCATCAAACAACATCCAAAAAAAAAACCGCCCTTGGTTATCAGAAAGCAGTATTATTTTTCACAAAAGGCTATCTAATACCCGTTCAACAATATTCAAGCTGTGTGAAATCCAGCTTCATTAAATGGTAACAGTCAATGATAAGCTTAACGTGGGTACCTAAGCGAAAGCTTCTAACTCCACGGTGGCGAATCCACTGCGGGTTCAATCAAACGTGAACCAGCATCCTGAAGTATAATTACCGAAGTAGATTACACCGCAGTAACAAATTGAGAACATGTAGGTATGTGCACACTCCTTGTTAAGAAGCGAATACCGATCTACATCTCTTGCACCGAAGAGCCAAATGTTTCCGCTTTGGTTAACCACAGCCAGCACAAAACTCCCGGAAAGGGCCAGCCCAACTGTTAGGGTAGGGAATGATCATGATTAAATTCCATAAAGGACATTTCTATCGAACAAACTCTAGGGCCCCTAACACCCGTGCTAAGTTTATTGTACGTCAAACCTAAAACGTCGTTTAGTTGAGGAAATACTCCCAACTGTAAAACTTTGACATTCTGACTTTACCTACAAAGCCACAGGGATTGCCTACCCTGAAGATGTGCCAAGTGTGTCTTGAACTGGAACCAAACTCAAGTTCCACATCTCAACTTCCGTCAATTCTACTTAACTTACTCAATTTTTGACGGTAGTAACGCTCGTTACCCAGTTTATGTACTGGGATAGAGTAGTTATCTACCGCCTTTTCGGGTGGCCTCCTTGAGTTACAAAAACCAACCTGCTTATTTGCTACTATCACAATGGCACTAGCCCAGTGAAAAACCAGCAAAACACTCATGTTATGAAAGTTCCCTTTCAAACGTTTAAATGAGTAATCGTCAAGGACACTTTCGTGATTCCCCTGCCCTAACTACTTTTGCCTGATGTAGGGCCGTTACCCAGTTAATCCTGGGATAGGTTACCTATTGAACACGGACATTACTCTGAAGATGTTTATAAATAAACATTCAGGTATGCTCTGGTTCTTCATCAAACTTAAGGGTGAACGTCCTAGGGCGGGGCGTTCTCCCGGACTGCAGTTAGTTCACTGATCAAGACATCTTAGACGCCGTAGAATAATGAACAGTTGAAGCCCTACCACCACGACAAGGTCGCAATCCATCGGTAGAGATTAAATGGTAACATTCGAAGTCCCGTGTATCACTCGTTCCTTTGTAAATTGGTGTAGAATGTAACTTTCCCCTAATTAATTAGTGTATTGTATCGAAAAGGCAAAGCTTATCTCTAGTATAGGTTAATATTCAATTACGACTTCAGTTTATGAAACTGATTGGTTTCCATCAACTGCAAGCTACAACTTGATTTTCTTTTTTCTATATCGATTTAAAAACGCAATTCAAAATACTATTTTTGAGTTTTTCATTCTAAAAGTATAAAAAAAACACTTTGGCAACACTGTTATATCATAAATCATTCCAAATAAAAAAATAATAAGAGATGCAATATAATCCTCTATAGAAATCCTCTATGTTAAAGAAGTGTCGTGTCGAATCCCAAGAAAACGCTTTAATATTCCTGGTATTAACGTTCATGGCTACAAATTGTCTGGCAAAACACACGTCTGATCTCAGTTTCCTTTTTTTATATGCTTAGTTTGAGGTTTTTTTTTTATAGCGTTTTCTCTTTTCTTCTCTATTCTTCGTTGATCAAAGTAGGTATAAAGACACCTTATATCCGAGATCCACAGCATACCTATACATGCAATCAACTTCACTGAACGAATTAATAATTTTATACAACATCCAATAAAGTGGACTTCTCCCACTTAGCCGAAGCGCGTGAGTGAGGGGTTTTTATAAGAAGCTGCAAAAAAAAACAACAACACAGATTCACGTATAGGACAAGAAATGAAAAAGGAAATATTGAATAAGTAAGTATCCTTAAGTACCATCAACATGGGATAAGGTTACAGTATTTATATCTATACGTCCCTTGTAAGTGTGAAGAAGTTAGGGAGGACAATTATGAAGCTATGATAAAGGTTTTGGGGTTTTTAGGGTTTTAACTTTAAGAAATTTAAAAAAAATATGTTTGTTCCCAAACTAAATATTTATAGCTTACAACTACTATTTAATCACGATCTTGTAACACAGGATTTGTTTTTATTTTCAACATACCTAAACATACTGAATAGGATTTAAATACCTTGGTTTTCAGGATTTACTTATTTCATTTTGCATAAACAAATCCAGAATATAAAGCAATCGCAACCCAATGTCATCAAATGGTCATTAAACTATACTGGTATAATAAAACCTTCTTTATCTTGCCACACACCTAGCCACTCCTTCTTTAGAATTGAACACTCGTGATACTCAAGTGTATCAAAAATCGTCAATTAAAATTTCAGCATGCGCACAGAGATGCCAATCACTCCATTTGATTATATTATTCCGCATTCGAAAATGATTTTGTCGATAAGTTATACCATCAGTGTCATTGGTTTTTTTATCTGTATCTACACAGGCGCAGTAAAATATTTCTGGGAAATATTACAAAATGACAAATGTCCAACGTCACATTGACTGTCAATGCACATAATGAGAGGCCATGGATGTCGTTCGGCTTATAGGAGTTTGTGCCAGATAAAATTTTAAATAAAAAGTACTCAAGGCCTGAAAGTTACAGCGAAAGATAACTTTTTGTGTATAAAGTCAGACTTATGTTTAGACAAAATCTCTCCCCCCTACTATGGGTTTTCTATGTAACAAGTGTTCTAGAAAAATAGTTAGCTGTCAAAAATTTGATCTCGATCGCGTTGTTTACCTATCAAAGAATCCATAAATAAATTAGTCATAAATCTGGGAAAATACATTCGAAACCTATCATTTTGATGCTTATAGAGTTGCTTAAAGGTTTCGTCTAAGCAAGTGCGGTGTGAGCGAATTAGTATTTTTATATAGAATGCATTAGTTTAATCTTAAATCAGTCCTTGCAGGCGCCAATCATTCTAGACAGTAAGTTTTTAAATTGAAAAAAAAAAATTAAAACTAAGCCAGCCACTTTGTAATCAACGAGCTTCTATTAACTTGTTTTTTTTTATGAAGGGGAAAACTTTGGTAACAAGTAGCGTTAAGCGTGGGTTTTCTGATTTATGACTTAAAGGAATTACTATAGTGTCATTATATATTAGCATGATAAATTGTCATGTGAAATTCATAAAAATCGTTTCATGTCTATGTTTGGATAATTTAGTGAACTATTATCTCTATGTTTTCATGTTTTGAATACAAACTTAAATGTAGGTTATTACGCTTAGGAAAAAAATTTAAATATTTCATCGAAAAATTTAATGAAAGCACATATTTCTGTTTTTTTTTATGTATAAAATCGCTTGATTTTTTGACCAAATAATGTGAATTTCGAAATCGAAAAAATATTAAAATTGATAAAATATTTTAACTATCGTTTATTACAGATGGCGCCCAACGTGGGACCAAATTTTCGTTGTTTTTAATACAGTTTTAAATATGTTACTTGTTATTTTTACAAAAAAGAAGAATGAGCTAGCAGTGAATAATTAATTTATAATAAAAAATAGAAGTCAATTAATTCACATCGTGTTTTATTTTCTCCCAAAAATTTCGCAACTAGGATAGCTTTTATTTAAAGAAAGATACCCATTTAATATTGTTTAAGTTATAAAAAGGAAAAAAACAAATAAAATTTATGCAAATTATAAAATACTGACTTAATTTCGTTCACACCAAAATGGCCACTGCTACTGAGCCTACAACAATCCAATTTTATTTCGAGCGGGTTTGATGTCGGTATCACCAAATGTAAAATTACAGTTTTTACTTGCTCAATAGGGCAAGTATTAGTTTCGTGTATAAAAAAATGTTGAGGTTTTAATCAAACCTGACATTACGATGATAGAGAAGCCTAAAAAGTATGTTTCGTCATACTATTCGTCGGTCTGTCTGTGCGGATGTGCGTATGTGCGTATGTGTAATTTTCTGTTCACCGAGCTACAGCCTAAATGGTTTGAAGGAATTTCTTCAAACCTCGTGTCTAGCACTTTTTGGTGATTCTCTAGTGGAGTAATTCGAATTTTCGTTTTAGCCCGGCTATAACGGGTACCTCCCATATATAATGGTTTTAGTTTTTCTAAATTTTCTCGAAAACGGCTTTAACAATTTTGATGAAACTTTGTGAAAGTTATATTTGTAGTGCTGTTAAAATAAGTGCATTTCAGGTTTTTGGCTTAAAATTCACATAACTGAGAATTGGTGTTAACGGTTCTTACAAAGTTGGCCATAAATTAATAACGGCTTATCCGATTTCATTTAAATATGGTATGGCACTTAAATTAGACACTTGACATAAGATGGCATTTTAAGTTTTTGGCTAAACAACGGTTGTATGGTAGCTATCATACCATACAACTTGATCTCTCTTTTAGGCCAGTTTTCTATATCTTTTGCCTTTTTACATAATTAAATACATTGAATTTTTGTAATTACATGTTTTGCTACAAGAGCAAGTTCGTGAGACCAAGTCGTGCTTTTTATTTTTTTATAGATACGGGCGTCCCAAATATATGTCAAAATGACGGTCATATGTCAAAATTCAAAAACTTAGGCATGAAATTTGACATTATCTGATATGGCAGATCAAATATTTTATTGACGTAATAATATAAGGTTTGGTTCCTCAAACTCCAAATTATCTCTTCATTAACAAATATATTTCTACTTTAATTATGACCTACGTCACGGGGACTTATAAGGCCCAACTAAAATGCGCATAAGTAAGCTTTGAGGTACTGTCAATATGGCATGTGTAAATGAGCGAATACACATATACGGCGTCGGCTATAACGGACATATGCGAATTTCGTTGAGCTTCGTTAATCCATGAGCTAAGCATGAGGTGTGCGATCTGATTTGCTCTTACATACTTATGTAAATTTGACAGCTTTGTGTATTTGACAGTCCGAACTAAAATAATTGGCGTGTTACTCAAAAAACAAAGTATTCTAGTTCAATTATCCAATTTATCAATAAATTATGCACTTGGAACACAGATAAAATAAACTGAAAATAAGTGATTTTCACATATTTCACATCTTTATTATAGTAATTCATTATGTTTGTATGTAAACATGACGAAACAGTTCGTTTAATTTTCACAGTTTAGGTCATGCTAGCTCATTCGCATTATAATTCTACCTTTAGCCATTTTTCGTTAAGCTTATACATTTGATAAAATTATTTCTAAAATTAAATAATAAAATTTACCAGAAGGTCATATTTTTGAAAAAAGAGCTAAAAGTTGAAATGGTAGCCATATCATAAAAAGGCATTTTTTAAAAAAGTTTTCAGTTTTTGAACTTTTTGTATAGAAAATGTGAAAATTGGCGCCCAACAGTTTTTTTGACCTATGCTTTTCTTTTGTTAAATAAATTTCAATCCCAAACAATCTCAAGCGTAAGGTTTGGATAAAGCAAACCGAAGGGAGAGTATTCCTTTTGGAAGAGGTAATTTAAAAAAAAAAATTCCTTTAGAATATCCTTCACTCTTCCCATAAAATTTTATTTTCATGTCCAGGTCGAGCATTTCAGCCCCTCAGATTTCATGTGCATAATTTGAGCATGAGCAGTACATTTTCCAATCTATAAGGAAAATACCATTTTATGTAGATGCAATTGTCATTTTAGTATGGCAAGTTCCCATATCCTCATGTTTCTTACTGGGGCATCCAATGACGATAGAATGAAAATCCCGCACGACTTCTAGACTATAACTAAATGTAATTTACCATCTTAAATAAAATAAAAGTCTTATTGAAAAATTTGCGTGGGTTTCATCCATTGCTTTCAATTAGCCTGTTGTTGACAATTAAATTAGTTGTATCACATAACTTGGCTTGGCTTTGGCTTTATTTCACATATCCGGAAATTTCAGTGGTCTATAACATACAAAGATTCTTCATGAATGATGCATTAAGATTATAAGTACTTACATAAATCTCAAGGGCGTTAAATTTCATGCATTTCTTTGAGTGACACACGCTACTCCTACTCAAGACAATTAAACAAAGCTAATCATAGAAAAAGAAAGACGACTTTGAGAATCATGATGATATCTTTTAGAACTTCAACCGACATTGCACTTATCTGACTTTTTCATTAATGCGATTAACTGTTCAATTGAATGAACTACTTGTTTCATTTCATGGCGTAGTACATTCTTGGTCATTAATCATTTCATTGCATTCGTTGTTGGGATTAGTCTTAATGCAAATGCACCAATAGTTGACTAATTAGTTCAAACCCGATGCGATGGCGAGATGTCGACGGGAACTGGCGCTTGCATTGCAACACCAAACTTAACATAGATATTGTATCTATTGTGCACTTGCATATCATATCTTAGTCACGATCTTCTTAGACGCAAAGGAATTTATATGAGTGTAGGCATGCGTCGTCGCCATCGTTGCTGGTCGCCACGCGCCACCGGTCTTCATATGGACTTCCTTTTCTGATTGGTCGAGATGCACAGCATCTATATAACTTCAGAGTCTAGACCTAGACAGGTCTGGTTGCTATTTATTTGTTAGTTTATATATATTATTTTCCAATGAAATTGTAAAATTATAAATTATTTTTTGAATTAACTGAACAAAATCTTGATTTTTGTGGGTATACTCGAATGTATTATATGTTGATTATTTTATTGCCAACTTTGGCCTATAAATCGGACACGAAATGAAGCTTCTTGGCGCCTACTTTGAAATTCAGAAGAAAACCGCAAAATGTGCAAATGAAACCTGTAAAAATGTGTTTTTGTTTTGTTTTCGTTTTTTTTTTTAACAAACACCCGGATTCTTGCAGTTCCAACGTTGTCGTCGTCCAGACGAGTTAATTAATTAAACAAATTTTAATGAAATAATAAAATAAAAAGAAGAAAAACAATATTGATCCAACGCATGAGTAAAGGAGACAGGTTGAATGGATCGTAATGTATAAAGCTCGTGCTGCGAACCCGATGTGGTAAGATGTATTTTTGGTGTGTGCTATATAAGTATAGGTAGATATATTTATTTTTTGTTTGTTTTTTTTTTTTTTTTTAATTTAAATTATATCTGTCTCTAGTATCTGTGATTAAATTATTTGTGGCTTGTCGCGTTAATTGGTCGTTTTTATTGCTGGCTAAATGAAATCAGACAGCGATCGTAAACAGTCGATAAAATATTAATTTGTAAGTTTTAGAATAACTCGAGCTTAAAAATACAATATTGTTTTTAGTGAGACATATAAAAATTTAATTTGATCATGATTTTTTTTAGTACGTATTTAGTTAAAACAAGAAGCTATGGAATTTATTGCAAAGAATTGTTGATGTTGGTAGAGGAAGTCAGTTCAGATGTGCAACGTCAAATTTTAGCTTTAGTGGGGTTTTCTTCGTCTTGTGTGGAGGAGGAGCTTCGTTTCTGGTCATCAAGTAGGTATATACAGTTAAATTAAAGCTTATACTTAGTAGACCCGCCTTTTGAAATATTTTGCTTTTTTGTTACGAGTATGTGTCGTTGAATTTGTATTTTATGTTTTTTATAATGAAACTGATCCTTACCTACATGGTTTAGTATTTCTGGAAAAATATTCACGTCTTTAAAAAATAAGTAATTTACCAATAAGCCAGCGAATTTCATTCTAATAAATTTCTTCAAACAAAAATATGTGGCTGTCAAATATCAGTTTGACATTTTTCGAATAAATATGAAATAAACAAAGATGCTATTAAAAAGATTTTTCTTCGACATTTAATAGCTACGTTATTCTCTCTCTGAAACTTAATAAAAATGGTATAGAATTGCGTTTCTTATACTGGAATTGATGGAAAATGCAGTGCCGTTTCGAACGACTTTCACACAATATCTTTTCCTGGTGGGTGGAGCATGGAATGTGGTGGTGTTAAAATATAAATTTTTTTGAGACGATCAAGGTTTCGGCTTGAGAAAATGTCTTGCGAGTGTTTTCAAATTGTTGGCTTAGTCTTAAAAAAAATAATGGCGTATTCATTTTCGATGGCAGTTTTGCACTAAATATTCTGTAAACGTCAAAATTAGATAGGGAGTTTTACCATCTTGTCAAAGCTCACACTATGCCGAAGACAGATTGAAATATGTATCGCGCTTTTTTCAAACTGTCAAACTCAAGATCTTGCAGAAAACAATTTGGAAATAATTTTTAAATGCGGTATTCTTTTTGTGTGAAATTTGTGATTTCCGTGGCTTAGAAATTTATTTTAATTAGCAAAACCAACAATTTTCACAATTTTCGCGCACAAATCTTTAAAATTCCCGCTTTTGTTTTCAATCAATTTGTCAACAATGATAAAAAAAAAATCAGCTGTTCGGCATACTGCTGTTTTTGACAATTCTGTGAGAACGAGAAAGAGATATATCGTTGTTACCTTAAAAAGCCCTATTGGTACAAGTCTGTCAAAATTCCAATTGTCAAATTTGTTTTCCAAGCGGAATTGGTAGCGATCGCTGGTGTATTGGCTTTTCGATAACAGTTCACACTAAGGCCCTTATTGCGAGTGTCGTTTTTCTATCGATAAACGACTTTTGTCGATAGTCGAACATCGAAAATTTGATTTGGTATTTCGAACCTCAATTTTGAACGAAAAATTTCGTATAAGCTATCGATCTTTGTTGTTCACATTTATCTGATCGACTGCATACGAGTTTTATTTTCTTAACAAAATTATGTGAAACTACCCCAAATGCCAAAATAGAAGGTCTATTCACAACAAGCTTATTCCTTATTCGCAGTAACAGATATCTCTGTCGATCAAGTTACACAATACCAAAACGAAAATTTATCGATGCTTTCGACTTTTATCGCATCGAAAAAATCTTTGAGTATAACTACGATTAATGTATTGTTTTCTGATGGCTGTTCGCACTAAAGCTGGTATTCACAATAGACACACTCAACTGAAGCGTTTTGTCTTCATCCCACTTCGCTGTAAGAAAACATGGATATATTCTCACATTCGCTACTCTGACATTTGTGATTGCGTAAATTGCAAACCGAATCTTGAAGTGTCATAATATGATATTAAATTTTGTGCACGTGAAGATTGACGCAATTAAGATACACGCTCAATTATTTCGACATCTATTTATGTTATGGATAGTATTTTTATTGCTTTCTGATGACTTTTCGCATGGATTACTCTGCAGACATCAAATTTTGTGGTTTGTTCTTCTTGGAGTTCTTCCGCTCAAACATCAACGAGAATCATTTTATGAACTTTTTCTTCCACATCCAACAACAGCTGTAAGGTAACCAGGATAAAAGTCACCAAATCGAACCTGTAGATAAGAGGAAACGCTTGTTTCTTGAAAAAATCTTTTCTATATCAAGGTTTTAAAAAACACTTCAGTCGGAGCTTATTAGTTTAAAACTAAAGCTAGAAGAGACATTTTAACATTTTGTTGAATCTACAGCACACAAGAATTATTGTTCTGTGTGCATGTCACTAACTTCAATTATTGTATAGTCTTATAATTGCAGCCTTATAATAATGTATTAATAACTGTTGATACAAACTCAATTTAAGCGCCTTCACTCAATCAAATGAACAATGTAATTATTGATTTCTTAATTTAAAAACAACATCATTAATCAACAAACACACGATGAGGCGGCATCTCCTGCATTGTAATTGAACTTAAACAGTGTGGTGATGAACCCGCCTGTGACGCTATCAGCTTAAAATCTCTCCAATGACTTAACATCGCCGGACGGAATTCAAATCGGATAAACAGAAGCTCCTATGGCATCAGTTTAAGTATTTATGATGCGCAAAGTATGTCTGATTAATCTTGGGAAGTGGCGCCGCCAGACGCCACTGCCACAATGCTGCCGCCGCCGGTGAAAATTTGTTTATCCTATGCCCGTATCGTATATTGTATAGGTGCGTGATGCTTGGAATTCTATTTCAATATTCACTGACGGAAGTGCAGCATAATAGAGTGGCACAAGTGTGTCGAACGGGTCTGTCGTCGTCATGTAGTCGTTTAGAAATTAATCAAGATGAGTGTTGATTAGACTTCCATAAGTATATACCGCTTTAGTTTAGATAAATTCAATTAATAAATAATGTATGGATTTTAATATTCATTGTGATGATTACAGATAGTGTTGTTAGAAATACACGAAAGTAATGCCGGCGATATGGTAAAGTTTAATATTCATATTACATATAGGCTGATTCGGGAGGCATTAAATTAATTTTATTCACAATGTTATGTGCTTGCTTAGTATCAGCAAAAACGGTGCCCTAATATGGTGAAATTATATAAGCTTTATGATGCCATTAAAATTTAAACTTTTACATTAAAGTATTAATGTATTAAGCTATATTGAAGGCTAGAATACTATTAGATGGGCAACAAAAACCTAGAGCATGTATAAAAACAAAAATATTAAAAATTGTCGTATTTTTCTACTCGCCGTTTCTTTGCCTTAGCAAGGAATTGAGGAATAGATCCCAATCGAGAAGAACCTGGGAGGTGATTTTTAGGTACAAGACACTCATCATCAGGGTCTTGCTATATGGTGCAGAAGCATGAACTCTTTCCCAATCGCATCGAAACTCCCTCAATGTATTTGAGAAAATAATACTACGTATGATTTATGATCCTGTTTTAATTGATAAGTAAGACAACATGTGGCAATTGGAAAGGAAATTTAGAGCAAACTAACATAAAAGTAAAAGTAAATTAAGGCTAAAGACAGCAATTAAGAGTTTGAGCATACTGTGGAGGCTAAACACATCAGACCCGAGGAGTATGGAGCACCAAGGATCGTAGTGCCAACTAAATTCAAGACAGTGTAGGATAAGGTTAAGATAAGAAAACAATCGCATATAACTGGGTAGGTATCATCTTCTTTGAAACCATCAAGTACACAAAAATGGCGCCCGACGTGGGGCGCATTTGTTGTGAGTTATATATAAGTTCCATTATGTGACTTACAGCTATTGTTAGTAATCTTAATTCCATTAATGTAAAAACATAGAACTCCATTTTATAAATTTATTTTGAGTTTCATAAAAAAATATTTTAATAGTTTGTCAAAAATCTGACGAAATAAACACACTGTTACTGTTCAAAAAGACTTGATCAAATTTAAACACAACTTGTATTGTTATGGTGTGGTTCTGGCATGCGTGGGTCAGTTGTGGAGCTTATTTTGCACACTTAATTCAAACAAACACTTATTGTTGTCCCAAGAAAACACGGACGAACAAAACAAATCAATGAAATAACATAATTATATTTTAATGTTGTGTGGCACTAGCAAGACCTACTATGCCCGCATTATCCCTTTTCTGTCTGTAAATCTGTAATTGCCTATAGAAAACATGCTGGAGTCATAACTCCGCAGAACGCCAGCCACCGTACGATTTTGTGTTCATTGAGCCTTATTTAAAAACGATAGACTGCTGCCATTCCTTTTTAAAAGAATGAGCAATATCAAGTGTTTCATAAGGAATTCTCTTAAGCTGATCATTAACGATCGGGCCATTTGGTTTGGAGTCATATCACAGGTCGAAGCCAAACCTTTTCCGAGACAATTTATTTGAATAGCGATAATTATGTATAAAAACATTTTAAAATCGGTCCATTTTAACGGTCAAACACATTCGAGCCATTTTGACATATTTTACAACATGAAAATTACATAATATGCTGCAAAACATCGAATTTTTCTTCCTTTTGAACTGCCATTTTGGCTCAGGCTCAATGGATTTCCAAATTCCATAACATGTTTTTGTTAACTAAGAATAATAATGATATCAATCAAAAAAAAAAAAAAATCCAACCGAGCCTGCCAAGCCACTTGAACTCATAAATGGTAAATAAGTTAGTGTGTCAGTGGTGTATTGAGGGGGGTATCAAGGGGCTTGAGCCCCCCTCCAAAGCCTCCAAGATCATGTTAATATTTAAGTGATTTCATCATAATGTAAATGATTAACTGAAACTTTTTCGGAAATCTCAGAGATTTAGAGGGAGCTTAGATATTTGAGCTCGAGCCCCCCCCCCTACAATTTGGAAAAAGTAAAACCGTTATATGGGAGGTAACCTTTAAAGCCGGGCTAAAACAAAAATTCAAATTTCTCCTCTAGGGAATCATTAAAAAGTGCTACACACGAAGTTTGAAGGAAATCACATACGCACATACACACATCCGCACAGACAGACCGACGGACGGCATGACGAAACCTACTTTTTTAGGTTTTTCTAAAAACGCCAAATTTTGTTTAGTTTAAATTATTGGAAAAAAGAATTGAAATATTTAAAACATTCATACATAAAAATGTTTCCATTTTTCGTAACCTTATAAAACACTCCACTAGACAATGACCGTGTTTAGATTGGGAAATTTGAGACCGGACTGACGAGAGTTCGTAGGCGAGAGAGATGAGGGGTGTGTACTCTCGTAAGGCAGCTTCAAATTATAAACATCGGAAGCGTGAGTACTGTTCCAATCCCAAATTCAAGTTTTTTCCCATTTTGTTCATTATCTGCTTGACTGCTGGATGGATGTTATTTTCTTTTACAAAATGCAAAAAATTCGCGTCGTACAACTGTCTCACTTCACAAAAATTCCACCCGCTTGAAGTGAAGCGTCCTCAATTGAGGACTTGTGTAGTCACGAGAGTACTCACCACGCCAGACTCAAATTTCCCAGTTTAAACACAGCCAATAGTCAACAAAATAATTAACTGATACATATACATAGATGACAGAAGCCTAATAATAGGAAAAAGAATACAGACGAATTCGACTACTATCCAAGCCACTAAATTCTCCATTATTATTATTATTATTCTTATTATTTTATTAATAATAATAATAAATTATCATTATTATTTCTTGCCTATATTATTAAATTAACAGTTAATAAATTTTTGTTCACAAAAAGTTTAACTTTACGGATTTTAAAGTTTCTCAGAGGACATACAAAATGTTGGATTCACTTATTTTATTGTATTATAGCGATCGGGAAAACGGATCACGAAAGATTTTTAAACCGATATTTTGCCGAGTATTTTGCTATTTTCAATTCGATTTAAAAAAGAAATGTTAAATTAATCGATAAGGAGTATATGTAGCTGAAACAACCTCTTTCGCAAAAAATTACATCGGAAAAACACAAATACGTTTTAAACAAAAAATTATGTTTTCAATGTAAAATTAGTTGTGCAGGAAATATTCTTTAAGTTATTTGTCATCGATTAGTGTAGCATTTGTGTTTTCAATCGAATTAAAACGTAGAAAATATCGATTTGAAAATTCGCTATAACCGGAACCTTAAAAGGACTACAAAAAATTAAAAGGAAACAAAATTATTGAAATTTTTTACAGGGAGCACCGCCCCCCCCCCCCCCCCCAATTTTTTTTTCTAGATACGCCACTGCTTAGTGTATCTGAATAACTACAGTATTTTACTTAATTTATACTTCCACCAAAAAATGCTTAGATACAACAAAAAAAGGTCTAAAACCATATGCACAAATCTATTAATCAGCTATTTAATATCTAATGTTGACTTGAGTTATATAAATTAACAACCTATGTATGTATGTATATGTACCTAGGGCTATGTACATATGTTAAAAAATAGTTAACCCTGCACTCGATTTTCTAACCATACGTGCGTAATAAAACGTTTTATTTCGATTTGTAACTCATTTATCCATGTCCAGGATAATCTTGTTTGTTTATTTATTTTAAAATGCATTTACCAATTTGATTGACTAATAAAAGTCAAATTTGATATAAAAACTATAATTTTTGATGTTTATTTGACATTAAATTGACATTTCGATCGTTCAATCTAAGATTGACTGAAGTGTATTTATTTATGTAAACAATCTTTTATAATTAACAATGTCAAATATTATTTGTTTTTCTTTTTCTTACCTTTTATTGGTATTAAACTGGCTTCTTGAAAGACCAGCAGCCAAACTGCATTTATTGTTCGTTATAAATTATGTAAACTGTCAAGTCTAATAAGATTGATTGAATTGATAAGCAAAGCGATATCGTTGTCATGATGGTAGCTGGTGGAAAATGTATTTGTTGTTGAGAGTTTGGTAATAGGTTAGCTACAGGCAGCGTTCGACGGATTTACTGCTGCGTATTGGATTGAACATTTGTTGCGGAGTTGTTTTTAAACAAATATTTTTTTTCTTATTTATGAATTGTCTAACACTTTGATTAACTGCCAATATATGTTAATCAAAAATATATTAAACAAAATGAATAACTGGGTCAAACATGTGGAAAGATATACTTGGCTATTGGGTGTTTGGGTTTTACTTTATAAAGTTAACTATTCTCATATTCTGTTACAAAAATGAAAAATGTTGCAATATATATGTATGTATAAATATAAATAAATTTAGTTGCACTGACAGCTCCGAAGAACTATGACCTAGTGACTTACAACTCTCAACCAATCCTTTTGTGTGCGTTATTAGTTCTACAGGATTGGAGGGGACCTACAATTTAGCGTCGAATCCGAACGACTTAGGTGTGATGCACTTTTTATGACGATGATACTCTTGGAGGATTTGTTATTGAAGCAGTAATATTTGTACAAGCAGTTTCCTAAAAAAAAGTAACAGATGCAGTCCTCTAATAAAAAAAATTAAATTTTGATTTAAATTTATTCTTCATAAATTTATTCTGTAATGAAAATCACTACAGGGTTTGCCATGCACAAGGAAACTATGGTCATTTATTTTTTTTTCTTTTAACAGTTTTTTACGTGCTTCGATGAATACACCTTCAGAAGAAAAAAATTCCACTCAAAATATAAAACTCAAGGTTAAATTTGTTAAATCTTCTCTTCATTTGCCACATCAGAAGTATTTTTTTCTTTTTCATGAAAATTCATTAAATATCTTTCGGATGAGGTTCTTTTATGAATCTTTTTAAAATACAAAAGGGGACACATTTTTATATCATACTGACTGAGCAACGACTGCCAATGCTACTTCCATTCACCTTTGTTTGCTCTAATGTTATCTATTTGCAGCACCCGGTTGCCTCAGATACATTTACGTCCAAGGTTAGTTCTTTCATCTCATTTATTAGACTATCTGTAGTAAAAAAAAAAACTATAACTGCACACAATTCTCATAAAAAAATACAGTTTCCCCCTTTGAAAGAAAAGTACCTTTACCTATAATACAAGAGTAGCTATACTCAATGGAAAGATGCATTTAATTTACTGTTTAAGAAAGATAAAGAATGCCAAAGAGGATTGCAATTAAACCCCTTAAAAACTAAAGTACAAAAAAAGTAGTTAAATAAAAATGAAAGTTGATCTAATAAGTTAAAGCTGTTTTCAAGTAGAAAAGTATTTAAAATTAATATCAAAAAACTTATAAATGTTTTTAAAACAACAGTCAGTTTTTTAATCAACAAGAATTTCATGCATTCTTTAAGTCTTTAAGTCTTACCATGTTGACAAGTTGAACCATACAAAACCCATAGAGACTAGATAACTAAAAAAAATTGTGTTGGAATTAAAGCCGTAAAAAAATAACAACCGGAACCGGAAATTATTATGAAAGCAACAATATAATGCGACTATATCAAGAACGTTTGCAATTTTGGTGATATTAACTTTGGTCTTCCTAAACTCTGTACCTATGTCTGTCCGTGAACCGATTTTCTTCAAAATTAGGAATTAGTGTCAATTGAAGATATCAGAATTCGAAATCGGCACTCTTGCTATAAAATAAAATAATATTAAACTCCATATAATAAAACGATATTACTTGAAAATTTAATTTTTTTCAAGAAATATGGTCGATATGGAGAAATGGAAGCGATTTTCATCAAACTTGTGTTTGTCCAAATTAAATGGGTGTCAGAATTGATAAATAATAAGACTGTCCTAAATAGTCTATGGGTAATATACCAAAACACCAACAAAAACTAAAATATGAAAATAAACATAAAGGGCCAAAATATTTTTTTGGGCGATTTGTTGTTTTTTTTTATTTTTGGATGTAATGTAATGTCATTTAACATTATCTCAAATCACCCAAGAATAATATTTAACAATTTGACTAATATCAACATTTTAAAAAATTGGGCAATAAGTTGGACGTTGTGCAATTTATAAGTTTTGGGCGACTTGGATTTAGGCGATTTAAAACGCGGTTATGTACAATTTTAGAAATTTCACTTTTTGAAGCGTTTTTGCATTATGTCAGATCGCCCAAAAACATGAAAATGTCAAGTTTCCCAAAACATTTTTGCTAGATTTGACATTTTTCTATGTTTTTTTTTTAAATTTTGGACGATTTGGTTTTCGGCGTTTTGACGTACAGATTTGTGTATATAGAGTGACGTTATAGAATGAAATAGGTAACGCATAAGTTCAAAACAGATAGAATTCGTATATATCCACTCAGACTCAGGCCTTCTCCGGATATTTATTTGAACGGAACAGTGCTTCGGAAGTTCGATAAATTTAGCACGATCACTAACGATAAGCATCTTGTGATGACTATATCAATGATTGCCGAAATATGGGGTTGATAAAGTGGCAAAAGAAGTCTGCCTTAATTCTGTTTTAGTAAAATGGAACTGTTCGAGGTTCCGTAAAAAAGTTACGGCTTCGCAGCTGCCTTGAGGGAGCATACGCACAAACAGCGTTACCGATGTGGTACAATCGTGATTTTTCGACACGTAAATTTTGATTGTGGCACGGTGGCACGAAAAAATTCAAAATGACACGTTATTTTTATTTTTATTTTGATACCTTACCTTAAATTCATAACGTGAATACAGTGAAAATAAACATTTAATGAATCTGTCAAAACCACAAAATCATAAAGTTGATTACTTAAGCTCACAGAAAAAAAGCTAATGGCCTATATTTGCATTTTACCTATTGAATGTTTGTGAAAAGTGGATTTTATAACCCATATTAAGTACATAAGCTTAGTTTTCTTATAAAAAACTTGTGTTTTTCTAAATGGCACGAAAATGGCACGTTTTTTTTTTAAATGTGGCACAAAATTATTTTTGTTCGCGGCAACGCTGCACACAAACCAGGGATAAAAGAAAAGGGCAGTTGATATGAGATGTAATAATATCTAGAAAAGATTGACAAATATTTACGACGGATATCTAAACGTTGTAAGCCAAGAAGATGACATCTTGTTTTATAAGGTGAAATATTAGTGTTCCAGTTTAGCCGACGGACTACTATTCTTGAAATTTTTTCTGAATTTTTTTAAACCTCCCGGAATACACTTGGTAAAATGGATTCCAAATTACACAGCAATATTCCAATTGGGACCTGACATATGCAAAGAAAAGAGATCGAAGAGTAAATGGATCCGTAAAGTTTAAGTTATAAGCTATGTACAATCGATCTCATCAAATTCAATTGGTGTGGAGCTTCGAGTAAAAGATAGAGTTTGACATTTAGAAACTTTTAAAAGGAGCTGATTTATTGCACACCATTCTTTTTTTTTTTTTGATGAAATCAGGGATATCATTGATCAGCAACAGGAATAAAAAGGATCACAATAAGTGATTTCCTTGCGGAACTCCTGAGGTGACCTGAATGACATCCGATAATACATCAAACTGAGTTCTACCTTTCAGGTATGATTCAAACCACATTAAAATATTTGAGTGGAAGCTAATGGATTCCAGCTTTTTTTAATAATATATAATGGTTGACTCCGTCAAAATCTTTGGAAAAGTCAGTGAATATGACATCGGTTTGAAAATTATTTTCAAAGTTTACAATGATTTGGTTACAAAATATTAAAAGGTTTGTTGATGTGGACCTACCAGCAACAAATCCATGTTGAAATGGAGAAATGATTTCTCTTAAAACAAAAGTAAGATTGTACCGTATACAACCTTGCTGATTGGACGATAGTTTGTAACATCTTGTTTGGAGCCAGATTTATGAATAGGAATAACATACAATCATCAAGAAAAATACCCTTATCAAGTGAACCATTAAACAACAATGTTAGTGGACCCGAGAGGGCAGCTGCACAGTTTTTCAATATAATTGGTGGAATGACATCGGGTCCTGGTTGATTATCCTCATTCAGGACGACTAATGCCAACTCAACATCACTGTTGCTTAAGTTTAAGCAACTGATGTTGACTGAATTAAAGCAAGCAGAAGTAGAAGTAATTTAAAGGAACACACTCAGGAGTATAAACAGAATGGAAAAACTTTCCAAAGAGATTGCAAATAGTAGGAAGGTTACAAGATGTAGTTCCCGAGTATCCCATTTGAACATTTTTTGCTATTAATGAAAGACCCAAAAAACTTATTGTACGAATTAAGTAATCTTTGTATAAAAACTTATATAAAAAATCAAATTCTTTTTGAAGACGTTTGTATTTAAGAGTATTTTGTCAGAAATCGTGTTCTGATTTAATCTGACTCAAAATGACAAATAGAACTGATTGAGACATGATGCAATTTTGATCGAAAATATCTTATTATCTGCGTTTCATTTGCAATATGTATATCTTCATTTTATACGTTGAACGCATTTCAGTTGATACTTCTATTTTGTACATACATACATACATGTTATCTATCTTACCAAAAGGATCAACATTTTTAATATAAGCAAGAATGTTGTCCCCTATAAAATATTCCTATCTCATTTACAGTTTAATCTTGCTCCACAGTCTTCAATCTATAGATGGGAGTTAATTTGAAATTTAGCACACATTTTTTACTTTTAAGCTACATACTTAAAATTGTAAAATATCTTTATAAACGAGACTGCCAAATCTTTCGAATATTTTGCTTATTAACAAGTACTTTACACCATAAATTTATCGTATTCAATAAAAATCCATTAGAATGTCATCCGAAGAGATTCCAATGTACATACATCTAGCTATGTATATAAGTAACATTGCGGGCGATCAATTTAGATTCCTAAATGAGAATAAATAAGCTGCAAAACAATTATAAATATAAACCTAACTACACTTTAATGGTTTACATTTTTTCAGCAAATGCTTTTGCTACATGCGCTGTTATCTCCGTCAGTACACGAGTATAGAAATAGATAGGTTAACAATGTGACAGTCTGTCGGCAGGTAGATACCCCCAATGGAGTCGGCGACAGATAATGTATAGCAATTAGACCAAGTGAATAGACCTTTTATACACAAGTTGTGAATAGTAATAAAATTAAGATTTTTAGATAGGATTGATCAAGCCATGAACTTATGTAGAAAAATATGCAACAGGTAACAAAATGACACCCTTTTAAAGTGTGTAGGCGACCTATAATTAGCCAACTTAGCAGGGGTCATCCAAACAGAAACCTCGAATGCGAAATATTTCTCTCTATATCTGGTAAATGATGTTGAAATATTTTATTTTATTGCCATCTTTGCAATTGGCAAATTCCCGATAAGATATATTAAAGTATAGATACTTTAAGAGAAACCTGTCTGGATAGAAGTTTGTGTAAGATAGTGAAAATAATATTTGTATCTTTCAGATATCGGAGTGTGCAGCAAAAGGAGGCGAATGTGATGAATCAAAAGGTCGACCAGTGTGCGGCACCGATGATCAGACATACCCAACTCGTTGCCACTTGATTCGAGTGCAATGCAGTGGACATCAAGTCAGCATAAAATATCGAGGACCATGCAAAGGTAATAACAAATTTAATAATTTGAACTTTTGTCAAATTGATCTTTTAATGGTAAATTTAAATTAACAGCATGCATTGAAGCTCGTGAATATGCCATCAAACACAAAGCATTTGGTAAAAGTCCTCCAAAATTCATACCTCGTTGCAAGGACGATGGAACGTACGCACCTGTTCAGTGTTTGGGCGACAGTGGTTGTTGGTGTTCCGACATTACAGGCAAACCAATCGATAATACTTCCGTTCGAATAGGGAAACCTCGATGTCGAGAATTTAACAAAGCCAACATTCGTCGGTCACCTGCACGCCACCTTAATCCGGGTGGTGGTGGCAGTGTTCGAATTGGAGGACGTCGTACGTGTACTTCAGAAGATCGAAGTCTCTTCAATGTTAATCTTCTTAAAGTCTATCAAAATGAATATTTGCGATCGGGACTGCATAAAGATGCTTCAACTCCCTCCGATAAAACTGTTATGGACTGGAAGTTCACTACTCTCGACTCAAACGGAAACCATCTGTTGGAAAAGAACGAATTTAGGGAACTTAAGAAAGCCGTTAAGAGGGTGAGTCTTTAGCAATGATCCAATTGAACTTGGTTCTTGAACTTGATTCAATTGAAAATGATTGATATGATAAAAATGATTAAAAATCTTTTTTTTTGGTCATGCTTTTAAATAATATGTAGACTGTCAAACCAAGACGTTGTAGCCGAGGTTTTGGTAAATTTTGTGATGACGATGATGATGATAAGCTTTCACGTCTGGAATGGAGCAATTGTATTACGAAGGATGGCATCAATCGTAAGTTGGAATTTTGATTTTCTATTAATAAAGTAATTTATATATTTTTTAATTGCGGTTTTGGGAATTGTATGGCTTGTATTCACATTGTTTTGTTTTAGTAGAATTTGGGAATGATTTGTTTTGTATTTGTTTTTTATTTTTTAATAATATTATATCATTGTTCATTGGTATTTAAGCATATGGAAATATTGAATGATGTTTTTTTTTTATTTTTTATTAAGATAGGGCATACAGGGTGACAGAAAACACACAACCATTGATTTCTTGTTATATCTTTAACATGATACATACTTTTGTTTAATGTTTATTTAAACCTTTTTAAGTTGTTTTCATCACTTATTTTACATTTTATGGTTCAAGCTACTGCTAGTGACCGTTTGGGCTCTTTATATTTATTGTTTTGAGAATATCTTGTTTGTGGTATATTTTCATAGACTCGTGACTTCAAAACATTCGAAAACAATAATTTTGTGAAATTAGGCAATTTTGCCGAACAGTACAAATCGTTAAAAAGTATCTGTGTGTGGTTCCTCCGCTGACCTGTTAAAAGATTAAATTATGTACACAAATATGTAATTATATTTTTCCAAAAAAAATACGATAAATATTGATAAAAAAAATTACAGATATCTAAGACTGATTTGTTGGAAACGGTCAAATTATGTTTTATAAAAATCTTTTTAAGATTACCTGGGGGAGAATCTAAATCTGTAAAGTTGTGATGTGATAAGAAAATATCATTTTAGTCTTCACAACATCTTTTCATTTATCATTTTATTATTTTTATTCGTTTTGACATTTTTTTGTTAATTTTTAAAGAAAATTTATCACTTCACAGCTCTACTGGTAAAATCGACACCCTACGATAGAACCGTTTTTCGTATACCGATTTTCTTCCAAGCAGCTGCTCTGATTTTGGTCAAATCTTATATTCTAAGAGTTCTGCGTACCTGGTTAGTTCTACAAAAAAAAAAAACTCCAACAAAATTGGTAAAGTAAAATACATACCAAAATTCAAATAAACCTTTGGAATATATGTTTTGAAAATCTTCAAATAAAATGTTTGCAATTTTTTTTCAGTTTATTTTTCTACAACTTATAAATGATACTCAGCATATAATTTTCAGGGACCATATATCATATGTGATCAAAGTATATGCCTTCACTCCCTCCATACAAAATTTGTTTTTTACATCTCTACGTCCAGATCATTCCTTTGAAAAGAATTTCGCTTTATTGTCCATTATATAATAAAATTAGGTACAATTTGAGTGCTGTGTATCAAATATGATACATTGGGCAGTAAGTAGTGAAAGTAGTTTTATTCAAAACAAAAAATATCAGGATATATTTCGATACATAAACGCTGAAAACCAGCAACAAATTGAGTGCTGTGTATTAAATTTGATGCATTGAACAGAGAATCGAAAGTTTTTTATTCATAAGAAAATTTTAGACGAAAGGGGGTCAAAAATCAATTTTGTGAAGTTTTTAAAAACATTTGGCAATCAAAACATTAAAAACAGAGATGTTTCCAAGTATTAAGCAGTACGATACTCTTGCTACAAGAGCAAGTTTGTTGGAATATTTATCCAGTCTTTCACTTTATTTGATAAAGTTGAAACAATTTTTCAAGGAAGTTGGATTAAGTAAAATAAGTTCTCCTTATATTGACTCTAGGAATGGAAAAAAACTATATTAACCCTAAGAAACGAAAAAGTTTTATTAAAACTATTGAAGCTATTTGTAAGAAAATTAAGTTTTTTTTTTCTAAAAGAAAACAATTTACTTAAAATGTTGTACTAACGTATAAACACCCCTAATATTCCAAAATCGAAACTTATATTTTGGCGCCTTCACGGTCCTATTTGGCATTACATACAGATATATCGACGCTGTTTAAGAAAACCGCAATAGCTCAAAAAACGAGTCTTGTTTTTTGAATGGAACCAATTTTCGTTATTTTTTCTTATATTGATTTATGTTTTAAGTCGATTGATGTCATTATTTCAAAAATAGATGTTTTTGAGCTATGCCTGTTTTCTTAAACAGTGACCAAGTAATGGTTGCCATTCAAATTTATTACTATCGTTTACAATTTATTTTTTCTTGGAAATAACAAACACTGAACACTGAGACAGATAAAAAGAACGAACAGTGAGTCATATATGAATCAGATATATATGTTTGATATATCTATACATATATAGATTTTTACATATCATTATTACATATATATACATATTATATGTATATAGATATCCATACATACAATAATACGATGTTTTTAATTTATTTTATTAATTTATCATTATTTAACAAAAACATGTTTATTTTGCTTTTTATTGTTTTTTATTGTTTAAATTAAGAAAACAAAAATATATTGATGTGGAGTTCATGTAACTTTTTATAATAGTTTTTAGACGAATATTTATATAAGTTATTGTACTGTGCCACTGCTCGATCGACGCTGTCTCACTCTTCCGAACAGTGGGACAGTTTGACCTTCTGCAACAATTTAACTCATAAGTAAGTTTTTTTTTTAAAGATGCAGTACACTTTTAATGGCAAAATGTAGGAGAAATATATCTTAATAAACAACGAAAGAATCATTTTGAAAGCTCAAAGGTGATCGGAGATATCACTGTTTAAAAAAAAGTGTCTCACTGTTCCGACCTCTCCCCTACTTCGTCAAAATATGATGATGATTTTAGTACAACTTCGATTATTTAAATTAGGTGTTCATTCAATGGATTTAACTTTATTGAAAACTGATTCATATTATAAAACGGATTATTTAGACGCATTGTGATTTTTTTACTGAATGCACAATCACTGCAAGATTATTTAAAGTTTTAAGGGTTTGAACATACGTATATACACTCGAGTTCATATTTAGGAAAACATTAATGAAAAATAACTCAAAATAAACTTCCAATCTTATTTAATAGATATTTTTCTACTACTACTTTCTTTGAATATTAATTTTGATTTTAATTTTGTTTATTTTCTATATAGCTAGTAGCTTTGGGTTTACCTATGTGTAAAAAAAGATTTGTACGTTTATATCGCACTAATACTTTCTGGCTTTAATTTATATTATTTAATTGCGATTACTTGACACATTTCATAATATAAATCTATTGATAATTAAGACATTGATTACACCAAACAGTTCAAACTTTCAATGTTATTTACATCAAATACATTTTCAAATACACAGGAAAATGTTACAGAATAATGGGTAAATGGCCTCGATTATATTTAACAGAACAATATTTGCGTAGAGTTTAGACAGCCGTCTAAATCTTTCAGCACCATGTTAAACAGACAGAACTCTGTTCAAAACACTATTTTTTTAAGTAACACATTTACATACTTATTTCTATTTAAAATAATTTTTTTCTTAAAAAACGGTCTTACAAAAACCTTAACTACACATTTTCTGTACAAATGTAGAACTTTTTCTGTATAAATTTACTTTAAAATCGTAGTTAGCTGAAATGAGTTTCCCATTTTTTGCATTGTTGTTGATGTTCTTTTTCTAATGTAAAAGTTATGGTTAGTTCTTATTCAACACCATATATCCATATACTACTACTACTATATACAGGTCATCACCACAACATTGCTTATGGATATCAAACGCCATCTGTTATCAATACTCAATATCATCAAAATAAAAATAATCCTACTGTCAATCATCAAATCCAAAATCACAAAATACATACATTTCCATTGGAAGAGCACACCAGTGAAGATGATAACGAAAGTAGACAGCCATTGGAAGATTCCGATTCCAGTGAATACGATACAGATGATGACAATGGAAAATATAATACCATCAGTAAGATACTAAAAGATAGTACGTATATTATATAGTTTTGTTTTGTTTTGTTTTGTATTGTGAGAAAAAAAGAGAAACAATATCAAAAGTTTATGTTCTGCCTCTTTCAAAAAAAAAAAAAAAAAACAAGGACACATTATTTTTCCATTAAACTCTTACTAACTTTTATTTGGATTGTTTCATTTACTCGAAATTCATTTTACAAAAATCAAAAAGAACAAATTACTAACTATCTCTATTAACTATCCATCTTTTGGCCTTGAAAATCAGATTGTAATTTATTAAAATACTAACCATTATGGCATTCGAAATTCAAAATTATTTTCATTGTAAAATTTACTAATTTACACAAAAATACTAGAGTGTGACTTTGATACCTATACCTATTGAAATTTTAAAAAGGATCTTAAACATTTAAAGAAAATGTCTGCTCTATTCCATTAACAGTTCTTCGACCAAATCCGGATGATTCAGATCAAGCACTTCGTGACTCGGAAGGAGAGTATGATTGTCTGGCTGATCGAATGGTTGCTCTAGATGAACAAAAGGGAGGAACTGCACTTTATGTTCCCGAGTGCACAGCAGATGGGCGATATCAACGAGTACAGTGTTATCGATCGGCAGGATATTGTTGGTGCGTACACGAAGATACAGGAAAAAATATTCCAGGCACTTCGTTGAAGAACAAGAGACCCCAATGTGACTCAATATATCCAACTTCGAGACCCATGAAGGGATGTCCAGAACCCAGAAAAACTGAATTCTTGAAAGATCTTAAAGACTTTTTAAAGGAACAAATTGGTGTTAACACAATTACAGGGTGTGTTTTTTTTATAATTCCATATTTCTTCATCAAATATTCATTTGAAAAAAATTATTATTTTCAGAGTGAGTTCAACGAAATGGAGCTCAGAAGATGAACGAATTGCAACTTTGAGTTTTGTTTTTCTTGACAAAAACAAAAATAGATCATGGGAGCGGAAGGAGTGGAAGACTTTCAGGGAACTTGTTACGTCCAACAAGTATGTTCAAAGAGTCTATTTTCAAACAAAATTTTTATCTAATGTTTTGTTTTTTTAGAACCCTTGGAAAATGTGGTAGAAAAATGCCACGATACTGTGATGTTAATAGTGATAAGAAAATAACTCTGTCCGAGTGGCTTAACTGTCTGAATGCACAACGGATGGATGTGGATGCACAGAATACGACTGAAAAAGGTTAGAAATATTTCTTTTTACAGAATCTTATATGAAATAATGATAAATTAAGGAGTTGATACATTTGTCACTCCTGTTACGATTGTCAATAATTGACGATTACTCGATAATACTGAAATGGTTTGTTTCAATTGAAATTTTGCTGAAATACCAAATTTAAAACGGTTAATAGATACTTTATGTGTTTATGTATGTATTACTTAGCCCCTCTGTATTTCAAGTGAGAATGTACATTTCGAGGAACTCGCAAGGGGGGGGGTTCGAGTCAACCATTTTGTTTCTAAAATCATATTCTAAATTAAACAACAGTAAAATTTTAAATCTTTAGTCTTATGTATCTACTCAAAACTTTTCCTCAACATTTTACTTCGGGTCACTATATGGCGTAAACTTGTTTTTTTCTTTTATTTATTTATTTAAGTTTTTTAAATAATTTGATTTTGTTTCTTCTTACAGTTGTTGAGACGATAACGAATAAACCATCAAAATTAAATGGACCGAATCCACTACAGATATTTTTAAAGGAGTAGCTAGTTACTTTATGGGAAGTTAAAGTTAATTTAAATCGTATCCATGACAAAAGGAACCACTCTACAGTCTTTAAATCCATTACAGATTATGATAACGAAAAAATAAATTCATACTTTTAATGTAATCATTGTGTGCGTTATGTGCCATTTTATTGTTATTTTGTTTGCTGTAGGTACCGCATTATTATATAAATGTTCGAAATTTTAAAACATCTTTATTTTTATAGTTATGTGACAAAATTAATTAATTTTGTATAACAGCTGGACTCTTAGTTTTAAAATGTTTGTAAGAGAAGATGTATGTATGTATGAAAATATTGACAGTAACGTATTATTGTTGAATCATGTTACTAAAAAAAATATATATTTTTAAGGTGATTCAAATAAATCACTATAAAGTGAAGAAGAGCAAGAACAAATATACAAATTAAATATAATTGCATATGCTGAGGAAAAAAGAGAGAGAGAGAGAGAGAGAACTCATAACCAGTGATTTTATTATTTTTATTTATAAGATTTGTATAAGAAAAATATTTTTTATTTTGTAGATATTTTAATAATATAGGTGATAGTTTACTTAATAATATGTCAAACATGTTCACATTTCCATTCGTTAATTATGTAGATATTAAGTTTGTGTGTAGACAACAAGATATAAGAAATAATAAAACCAATTCTAAGCTTTTTTGATGTAAATAATTAATTTAAAAAAAATTGTTTTATTTCTTATTGTTTAGTTTTTAAAGTTTTTAAAGATTTTTATTTAACATTTCATTACCTAACAAAATAATTACAAAATCCAATATAGCATGGCCATTGACGTATTAGGTATGGACCGCCAGTAGCCAATTTCACGCGTGTTCCAACATAACTAGGGGCGAGATCAACTAAAGGGTGTTTTTTTTAGAGGTATAGAATTTTAAATTGCAATAAAACAACGATGGAATATTCGATAGACATGATTTTGTAATTATTCGAAAGATAATCTTGTGGCATTACATTTTAAATATGATTTTAAATATGATGACTGCCACGGCTGGCTCGAATGTAGTCCAATCTGGACGTCAAATTTCCGATGACTTTTTCCAACATTTGTGGCCGTATATCGGCAATAACACGGCGAATGTTGTCTTCCAAATGGTCAAGCGTTTGTGGCTTATCCGCATAGACCAATGACTTTACATAACCCTACAGAAAATAGTCTAGCGGTGTTAAATCACAAGATCTTGGAGGCCAATTCACTGTCCAAAACGTGAAATTATTCGGTCACCAAAAGTGTCTTTCAATAAATCGATTGTGGCACGAGCTGTGTGTGACATGTTGCGCCGTCTTGTTGGAACCACAGCTCCTGGACATCATGATTGTTCAATTTAGCAATGAAAAAGTTAGTAATCATGGCACTATACCGATCACCATTGACTGTAACGATGTGGCCATCATCGTTTTTGAAGTACGAACCAATGATTCCACCAGCCCATAAAGCGCACCAAACAATCAGTTTTTCTGGATGTAACGGTGTTTCGACATACACTTGAGGTTTAGCTTCACTCCAAATGCGGCAGTTTTGTTTGTTGACGTAGCCATTCAACCAGAAGTGTGCTTCATCGCTAAACAAAATTCGCTTATGAAAATCGGGAACGACGCCATCTCGTTTTGGTCCCATTAGACGAATCTACGACGAATCGACGAATCCACTCCTGAATTACCAAAACAAACTGAGAATAAATCACTTGACAGCTGTTAAATCGGTCGCTGTCTTGAAAAGTAATTCCAAACTTAAAGTTCTATACCTCGAAAAAAACACCCTTTAGTAGCAGGGATTCTGCGTAGCAGTGATATGATTTTTTTTTTAATTATTTACTATTGAAATATTTTGGTGGAAATTATTATCAAACTACTTTTATTTTACAAAGCGCATCCACTCCATTACTTACAGATGAATATACTATCGTTTTCATTTAAATTCTAATGGTGAAATTAGTACACGTATTTAACACTTAAAGATGATGGCGTTTTTATGATGTTTTTAGCTGGAACAACTTTTCTTGGCTGTTTATATGAAAATTTAAACCGACTAGCGGTCCATATCTAGTAATGAGCATGGCATTGCCGTCTGCCAGACGTTTCCTATTTCCTATTTCCTAGTGTGTAAAGTCGTATACCTAAAAGCCCACTGAATGGATTTGCAAGATTTCGCTATACTAGGTCTATGATGACCATCATGAAAAGTGGTTTAACCCACGTTTTTTTCAGTTTTGAGTTTTTTTTATCATAATAACGAAAAGTTAACGCTTAATCGATGCAAAAGAAATGCAACTCATTTTAGCTTGTAAATATATCAGAAAATGTTAAAACTTGAGTGACTCCTTAGTAAGGGTTATCATTATCATAGCAAAACAATAATAGAAAATGTATCGTCTTTGACAGAATTCGAAATCTAGATACAGATTTTGTTTGGCGTTTCAGTAACTTTTTTCGGTGTGAATATAGGCTTTTACACGTTCAATCAAACGACGTCAATCATTTCATATCGATAGTCTCTCATCATGCCAATTCAAAAGAGTTGATTTTTCGTCAGTCAAAATGCACGCTGTGTTTTATAAAAACTACAATTATGATTGATGTCAAATGATTGCGCACACCCGAATGCACACAAACTTAGCAATTTGAGATAATCTAGTCATAGCTTTTTTATTTTTAGTTTTTTTTTCAAAAAGTACAAGACATTTGGGCATCCGGTTTTTTGTTTTTGACTAAAAATTAACAAGAGCATTGAGATTTGAAAACAGAAACTATGATTAATTACAATTTAAAAAAAATTAAAAAATTTAAATTAAAAATTTAAAAAAAATATTTATAATTTTTTTCAAAATATTTAGTTTGAAAATTAATTTTTCAAAGGGTAAAATCAATTTTTTTTTAAATAATGTTTATGTAATAACTTTATCATAAAGATCTGACACTCGCAGCTCATTGCGTGCTCGAGGTCGTAATCTGCGATTAGGGCTGATGCCAGTTATCGAGTGGGCTATTCCGTGCTAGTACGCTTTTAAATCTAATACATTAAAAATCAATAACGTTTTCAAAGCCAACGCTAATAACTTTCACCGCATTGTAAGACAGTGTGTTCTAGTCCGCGCTAGTATACTATTATGTAGATCAAAACTCATTTGATTTTCAAGCAAACTAGCGATAATAGTTTATTTATTTTTGTTGACATACAATAAGAGTAAGGAAGGCCGGAAGGTAATCTTGAATCTTTATTGAGATTTTCGGTTGATTGTGTGTTGCAATGAAAAAAAAACAATTTATTCTTCCAGGGTTCGAACAAAGGTATTAATTCGTGTTATTTAATTTCAACTCACAATTGATCAAAACAGCCGAATTTCAAATTGGTAACATATAAATACAACAGGTAATCTTTATTTAGTGGAATTGTATTAATAAATACAGTTGTATTAACACTCATACGCCACGTTCCATCCAGTACAAACTACTTGTCGGTTCGTAAAATTATATAGGTACATACATGGAATTTAATACTTTTTTTCGAAAATATAAATACATATATCATTTGCTCTCAAAAACTTGCTAGTCAACTAGCGTCAACTTAACAAAAGTAAATAATCGTCCCCTTTTTTGTCTACTAGCTAGAACAAACTAGCGCGGACTAACGTGAACTAGCGCATTCGCGTAGTAGCGTTAGCCGTAACCGCAGCCTAAGGTTCGCTTTATTTGTCAATCTGTCGCCTGCTTTAAAGTCTACACATGGTTTGGCTTCAAGATGTCACTTTTCCATCACCACGTCCCACAATCCACAAAATTGAATCTGACATTTCTACGCTGTCAACAAAAAAAAATAAAGATTTTTCGCTGTGATGTGCTTTGAAAATTTTTAATTATCTCTAAAATATTGTGAAAATTGAACTAAAAAACTTTTATTCGCGTTCAAAATGTTAGTAAACATAAACAAATTTATATTTTTTTTGTAAAATATGATATGAAAATAGTAATTGTTCTCATTATTTCGTGTGTAATTGAACATTGTCTTTGAGCAGATGTTGTTATTAGCCATACCTAGTATTAACATTCTAATCAAATTTATCGAAATTCTAATCAGAATACCGTTTAATAATTTACAGTAACATATTAGTAACAACGTAATGAATTTATTTTATTTGATAATCGTCTGTTTGTCGGTGGGTTTTGGGAAAAGCACTGATGTCATCAAAACTGTGGATGATGGAGTCTCTAGTAGCAGCAGCAGTAGTGGTGCTTTATCTCGGAACGAAAATAATCCTTTGAACACAAGAAACGTGCAAACCGTCTGCCCGAATATGTTTCACCATGTCTTCAACGGATATGTCCCGCGAGATGGTACCGAGGCAGGAAATATGACCGAATTGAAATTTGATGGAATGGTAGATTTAGGCACCTGCGTCATGGCATGTTGCGAAAAAAAGAATCACACATGCAATGTGGCATTTGTTTACAAGAAAAAATGCTACCATGTGAGATGCAACAGCAATATAGCTTGTTTGCCAAAAGAAAAGGGGGACGCACAGGGTCCCCTTCAAATGGTTCTGGTTAATCCAGTTGCCGAACAACATGACGAAGACGGAATAACCTGGATGGATGTATTAAAGGCTGAAAAAATAAGCGAATTCATTCCTGAAGAAAAAACGGCTGCTAATCCTCTTAATTTCTGGAAGCAATCGAATAAGTTTCGATATGAGTCACCATCGCCACTTTATGAAGACGATTATCCGCCTATTGAAGAAAAGAGAGTCAAACAATTGTTCATGGGCAGAAAAAATGATGTGTATGGAAACTCCGACATGGACGATGAGGCTGACGATGGAATGCTCTTCTATAGTGGATCGGCAAAGTACATTCCATGTGAAGTCAATATGGATGGTGGATGCCCAGAAAAAGAGGTCTGCATGGGCATTCGGTCTGGTGAAGTAAAAGGAATCTGCAAATGCATACTTGGATATGCAAGAAACCGACTCAGAGAATGTGTACTGAGAGACATCGACTTTGGAGGTGACAAGCTGGTGCAGAAGATCTTTCAAAACGAAGGTCCGAGGCATATTTCATTGATGGAATCGATGCCTGTCACTGAGCGTCAGATGGACGAAGGAGGAGCAGCCGCTGCAGCTAGCAAAGAACAACAACAAACAAAAATTGCTGTCTCAGTGATGTCCAAGGAAGTTCAATTGCCAGAAAAAGAGGTTTCCCTGTCGGCATACACGGTTCCCGATGAACAATCCAGTGGAACTACATACAAATATTTATGGACATTGATTACTCAACCCAAAGGTCCAATGAATGGAACCATTTCGGATCAAACAAAATCCAAAGTAAAGCTATCCAACCTCTCTGAGGGGTTGTACACTTTCAAAGTATCTGTGACGGGAAATGGAACTTACGGTGATGCAATGGCTAACGTAACAGTGTTTCCAGAGAAGCGTATCAACCGCTTACCGCAAGTTGTTATCTCCCCATCTGAGCAGACAATCAAATGGCCAACAACCAAAGCTATTTTAGATGGCAGTGAAAGCACAGACGACGATAAGATCATTGGATGGCATTGGGAGTTAAAGTCCGGACCAATTGGCTATGAACCAAACCTTCCTGAAATAAACACTCTGCAGCTGAGTGATTTGACATCTCCGGGTAACTACACCTTTCAGCTAACCGTTACGGATTCAGATAAGGCAAAGAATTCAACAACAGCCAACATCACTGTTCTTAAAGTTACCGACTATCCACCCGAAGCAAATGCAGGAACTGCTGTGATGGTATATCTTCCTCATAACAATGTTACTCTTAATGGAACTGCTAGCACAGATGATCGAGAAATCGTTGCCTGGGAATGGACAAAAGATGCTAGTGATGAAAGCAAAGCTGTCGACATGCAAAATACTCGAACGCCGTATCTGCAGCTATCAAATCTTGAAGAGGGCATGTACACTTTTGTATTGAAAGTAACTGACGGCAGTAATCAATCCAGCACTGCAAAAGTCCACGTATTTGTTAAGCCTCCAACGAACTCTCCGCCCGTTGCCGCAGCTGGAACTAACTCCACAACCAATTTGCCAAAGAATTGGGTTGAGTTAAATGGATCGCAGTCAAAAGATGACATAAAAATCACAAACTACCATTGGTCGCAAATTACTGGTCCGAAGGATGCAGTGATAGTAAATAGCAATCAATCGGTTGCTAATGCAACGAGCCTTACTATTGGACTCTACGAATTTCAATTGACTGTCTCTGATGAAAACAATAACACTGCCAGTGACAGCACATGGGTGAAAGTTGTCCAAGAAAAGAACAGCGCACCAGTGGCCAACGCTGGAGGAGATCAAAGTATCACCTTACCGGTTTCTGTGATTTATTTGAATGGTTCTAAGTCTTATGATGACCTGAATGTCGTCAACTACACATGGACAAGAGATGATATGAGTTTAGCAGCGGGGAATATTGTTGGAAATTCCAATCACGAAAAAGTTCTGATGCTAACTGATGTGGCGCATGGAAGGTATGTCTTCAAATTGACTGTGAATGATGAACAGGGATTAACTGGAAGTGACACTGTAAGTGTCATAGTGCGGCCAGATCCGAAACTTCTAAATCTTGTGGAACTAACGTTTTCGATGGGGATTTCCGTTCTAACTCAATCTGAACTGGACTCGATGGTGCAGAAGATTGCATTACTTTTGGGCAATGTGAAGATTTACGTTCGCAAATTAAAAGTAGACTCTAAGTCTGATGAAGCAATTTTGGTGTTCTATGCTGAGGAACTACCTCCAGCTGGAGCTACAGATGTAAAGTCAACACCAATTTCAGGACTCAGAGTTGAAGAAATTTTAAAGGAAAAGATTCTTCGAGATTCCTCAATATTGGGTGCGGCATTTGCCGATGTTCGAACCACAGTTTGTCAGAATAAATGTTCCGGTCATGGAGCTTGCAACACTGTTACTCGTTCCTGCATGTGCGAAACCTTCTGGATGCCTTCTGTGTTCTACTTTTGGGGTGTCGAAGAAGCCAACTGTGATTGGTCAATTTTGTATGTAGTAGTGGCAATTATTGTTGCATTCCTTTTGTTGTCGGGTTTGTTTTGGGGCATTTCTTGTGCCTGTCGCACAACATCCAAGAAGCCAAGATCTCGTCCAAAAGTACAAAAGTACTCCCTGATAGGATCCCAAGAAGAGGAGCTTCCCACTTCTTATAATCGAGCCACTTCACTTACTGATTCAGAGACCGATTCAGATGTTGTTTTTGAGACTCGTTCCAAACCGAATGGAATTTTGCGGTCCAACGGAGCACCGAGAAATAATAATCATGCTTCAAAATACGCCACAACCAAAATCGGAAGAAAAATCAAAACATAATTTTAATTACAAACTTACGAAAAGAACACATTTTTCAATATTTAATAGAAGAATGAGCGTTGGGAAGAAACTCCTGACATATTCCAGTTTTCGAAACGAGGTTCCTTGCAAAGAATTTATTTTACCGTTTTTTTTTTTACGTACATATGTCGAAGTTATTTCATTTGTTATTTTATAATTCCATTTTATTAAGAAAAGCACAAAGTTTTTTGTTTTCTTTTAAGTATTATTAAGTTTTAAGAAAATACATACCTGAATTTGTAGTGGAATATATGGACAAGGATTGTACTTAATTATTATACGTTTAATTTGTTTGCCAAAAATGTATTTTTAAATTAACTTATAAATTTGTCATAAATCAAAACAAAAAAAAAATACCGGATTTCTCTAGTCTACAAAAAAGAAATAAAATGATTTTTGTAGTTTATAAGCAACTACACACATATATACAGTCATCCATTGTACAGAGTTAAATAAAAAAGAGAAGCAGAAAAATAAAATGTATTATTTATTAACTTAACGAATTTCGGTGTTTTTTTATTTCAATGATCTTTTCAATATGTAGCAGAATTTTGTGTTGTCAAGAACAACGTAAAACCCTGACTTTTGTGTTTCCAAGAATTTAAAATGAAAAACTAATAACCGTCGTTTCTAATTACGTTGAAAAATCCAAAAGTAATGGGTTTCCTCTCCTGCAAATATCCATCCGCTATACATGACTAAATCATCGAAGCCTATGTATGCGTATCCTTTTGGATATAACCATGTTACTTCTACCCATATAAAGCTCGTCGTTCGACGCTATTCGCCACACATTATCCATACATATTGGATTGAAAATCAATTTGTTCAAGGCGAGCAACCACTTTCTTTTCAATGCAACGTTAAATTACGTTTTACCAATGGTGTTGGCATATGGTATCAAATACACTGCAAAGAAATTCAACATAGAAAGATCTTTTATAGAAGATGCTCTATAGAAATAGCCATATTTTGCTTCCCTCTCTATACGATTCCAAAGTACATAATAGTTAGGTTCTCGCTTTTCAAGAAACGCACATCAGTTTCTTCTAAAGCAAAATTTGGACGAATGTATGGAGATCCTTTTTAATCCGTACTACTCGAATATGGAATACATTGAAGTATTAGGTATGGACCGCCAGTAGCCAATTTCACGCGTGTTCCAACATAACTAGGGGCGCCATCAACTACTAGCAGGGAATCTGCGTAGCAGTGATATGATTTCTTTAATCAATTATTTACTATTAAAATATTTTGGTGGAAATTATTATCAAACTACTTTTATTTTACAAAACACATCCACTCCTTATGCCATGAGTTACTTACAGGTGAATATATTATCGTTTTCATTTAAATTCTAATGGCGAAATTAGTACACGTATTAAACACTAAAAGATGATGGCGTTTTTAGACTGTTTTTAGCTGGAACAACTTTTTTTGGCTGTTTGTATGAAAATTTCAACCGACTGGCGGTCCATATCTAGTACGTCAATGATGGAATACTTTTCACTTGTCCCTTCTCAACGTAAGATACTCATACATTTAGGGTCAATAATGTGCTATTATGTAGGTATCTCCTTCCTCTTCGCATTTCCTAAACGCTGGAAGTATATGCCTAACTAAACATTAATAAGGATAATCATACATTCAACCCATTTTAGTTCAAACGTTGTTGTTGTATGTTTCAACAGATTTAAGAACAGTTATGTAATTTTGAATTGTTCATCCTTCCTTAGGTAACGACATTTTATAACAATATAATGAATATTGAAAAAAAATTGGCAGTTATATTAAAAAAAAAAGGTTAACGCCATTTTGCATGTTAATAGTCACGTTCTTATCGGATTGTTTAGTTATTGGGCCCTACTAATAATCAAATTTAGTAACAGCTTAAATAAAAATCTCCACACTTTACGAACATTGTCTAAAGTGTGGAGATTTTATTTAAGCTGTTACTAATGTCTTATTCAAGTGGTTTCTCTCCGAAGAGGAGGGAAATATGAATCCAATGGATCATTAAAAAAAAACTCAATTTTTAAAACGTGCGTGCGGTAGTTGACCAAAGATTATTTACATTTATTTTTTGTAACCTCAAACGAAGCAAAAATGAGTTAAAAAGTGTTTTTTCATTATTAAGTTCTTGAAATATAAAAAAGAAATGAAAACACACTGCGCGTTTTGTTTTATATGGCTTTGAACATATGATGGATGTAAATATTATATATGTGGTAGGAAGGCAAATTAGCACTCCCAAACATCACTCCGAACTGCCAATCGACTAATTTAGGAAGGTTTTTTTTCACTCGGAGACCCCTCCAAACGTCTACTCGAATATGACATAAATTTGATTACTAGCCCATATTGCCTTTTCAATTTGACATCAATCAATCTATGCTTGCACACATTGATAGATCACATGCTAAATGTCATTTTCTCATGGCGAGAGCAGGAGGAGGAGGAGAGTTACTCCACATCGCTGCTGTAAAATGCCAATAAAATGATCAACTCACACTAAAATAAAAGTGCCGCATTCATTTTGCAGAACACCTATTCGTTCTTCGCATTTTTTCTTCATTGGTCGAGACTCACTTTGTGTCCGCTGTCGAAAATCACGATAGCTATGATCCGGATCGTTAATCTTTTCGAAAACAATGAGTGCGAAAGAGAAAAACAATGAGACAAAAATCAACCGACGAGTGAGCCTCGGTCCGAATTTTCTATGATTATTTTTGTATTCTCCTTTCTCTTGTTCGTTATTTTTCTATGTCGCTTCATTCCTTTTCGGTTCTAAAAGAGTTTACATGCATGCTTTGCATACCAAAATGCTCTTGTGCGCTGTGAGTAGAAAAGAGTGAAAAGAGGATTGTAAAATTTGGGTCATGACTCTCTGAAACACAGTGTAATTGCGTAAGCCTCACCGAATATTTTTCAGAATTTAAAAAAAGAGGCGAGCCTCTTGTAGCAAGGTCTAATAAATAGAATAATAAATAAATAGAACATCATCTCAGGAGGCTCCACCCACTTTTGCCTACAAACTTTCAAAACTGCAGAGATTTATAACACTGTATACGTGCCCGTGCATTTCAAATGTGACTGTCAAATTTAGCGAGAGTCGAGACCAAATATTTTTACAATTTTGCATTTAGCTGCTCACACGTATTCACGTATAGAAAAGCGCGTTTACGATTTTTTTTCTACGGGAGGAGACGGAGGAGTACAAGTTGATGACCTGTGGTGTAATAGAACACTTGGACCGTGTTTATACTGGGAAATTTGAGTCTTTCGTGGTGAGTACCCTCGTGATTACAAAGGTCCTCAAGCGAGGACGCCTCACTTGAAGAGGGTGGAATTGAGACAGTTGTACGACGCTAATTTTTTGCATTTTATAAAAGAAGATAACATCAATAAATTATTATTAATGCTTCTGTTTGTTTCCTTTTCACTCTGCATTTGGCTTAGTTATAAAATTACTGCGATGTTAATGTTGACATTGTGAAATACAAATTCTCCTACGTTTCTAGTCTATTAATATTGTGAACTATATTCATTCTATCTTGGCGTCTCTTGCATAAAAGTGCAGTTTTGTTCCTCAAACATTTTTATTAAAGTTTCTATTAAAAGTATTTTATATCAAATAAAACTCTTGCGTATTTCTTTACAAAGATTATAATATCCCTTCAGTTAACACATCGGCAGCAAAGCAGATAATGAACAAAATGGAAAAAACTTCAATTTAGGATTGGAACAGTACTCACGCTTCCGATGAGTCCGGGCTCAAATTTCCCATTCTAAACACGATCTTGGTGTGTGAGCGGCCTTATTTTGAAATAATTTAGTTTCAAATTATTTGGCTGCATTTTTATTTAGTGCCATCTATCGATTTACTTTTTTACTAAATCAGGCACTACTTTCTTGTTTTCTTGCAGTTCACATTTATCAGAGCTACAAGATTTTAAAAATCTACAATAATTCCTTTTTGCATAATGGCGATTCCTTTTGACAGTTGAATTTGCTTTTGGCGCACGTGTTTTCCAGCGCATCGTAAATTTCTTATTCGGAAATTCGCTCGAGTTATTTATTAATTTGTAAAGTAAACTCTTCTTGAGTTCAAAATGAATCCCGAGAAGTTGAAAAAACTTCAAGCACAGGTGCGTATAGGTGGAAAGGGAACTCCACGCCGAAAGAAGAAGATCGTCCATTCAACGCCCGCAACCGATGACAAAAAATTACAGTCATCATTGAAAAAACTCTCGGTAAATACCATCCCCGGCATTGAAGAAGTTAATATCATCAAAAACGACGGTTCAGTCATTCATTTCAACAATCCCAAAGCCCAAGCATCATTGCCCACCAACACATTCGCCATCACCGGCCATGGCGAGAATAAATCGATTTCCGAAATGCTGCCTGGTATACTTACCCAATTGGGTCCCCAGGACATCACACAGCTGAAAAAGATCGCCAGTGAATTTGCTGCGAATAAGGGTGCCGCTGCTGGATCTGTTGCGGGTGGTCTTTCGGCCGCCGATGATGATGTCCCTGATTTGGTGCAAAACTTCGAAGAAGTCGCCATCGGTATAGCTGCACCTGCTGCTACATCACCAGCTGCTGATGCTGCAGCTGAAAGTGCTGCCACCAGTTCTCCAGACACGACCTCTCCCAAGAAAATTGAAGAAATTCCAGTCGCCTAAAGGAGTCAGTCAGCCCTCGGTAGTAGATTGTAGTTTGTAAAAGTTTTACACTATACATAGTCAAAAAACAAAAAGCAACCAGAGAAACAAAATTAACCTTTATAGAATTATAACACAAAAAAAAAAACAAATGAAAAATTATATAAAACAAAAAAAAACTAGAAAAAACGTTTATTTTTGGTTTGAAGATGCATTTTATTCGAGAACACCCAAACATTCATTAATTATTTTTTTATTATTTTAATCACTCGCTGCACATTCTACATTTCATTTACATAAACATACATAATACATATAATTCCGGAGGATTTTCTTAAACTCGTACACTCCTAGAGATGCATTGCCAGTGAAGAAAGATTGTGGTAGATCCACAAAGGAACTGTATACATTCTCTAGTTATCTCTTAAATGTTATATTTATGTTTTTGCTGCTGGACAAGTTTTATTTTTTCTTAATAAAAAAAAATTCTTATTTTAACCAAGATGGTATAATTAATCTATTTCACAGCATTTTTATGTAATTCTCGTAAAGAGTATTAGGAATAGAACAGAACTTTAATAAAATTGCATTGAAAACTTTAATTGGTTTGTTTCTATTTTTATTACAATTTCAGGTTTTCAAGTTATATTCAAAGGTCATAGGTACTTTGTTGCTATGGGCGCATAAAATTCAATGATGGAACGAATTATTGTCCCTAGCCCTACTTTAAAGTTCGTCAAGAGATGTTTTTTTAACAAAAAATCCTAAAAATAGCATTAGCATGGTTCGCGGGGTATGTATGTAATTCTAGAAGAAATTAGAATTTACATAGGTAGCTAATCATAATTCTAAAAGCGTCGTGAATCATCAAGGCTATTTGTGTTAAAGTACAAAGATAAAAACCTGATTTTAAAGTAGGTATCTTTAGGATTGGGGTGTATTGGGTATTCTTAAGAACAGCTGAGTGAATATTCGTAATGATGAATGTTGCATTTGTTTTGATCATTTTTTCTTTAAACTACTCCGCAGTATTTATTTTGATTATTATAAATTTGTGTATGGGATGGGTGTATTGTCATGGCAAGCAAGAAGATAAGGCATGCATTTATATTTATCAACAAAAAATAGAAAACACAAAAGTTCTAAAGAGCTTGCCACGGGAGCTTTTTGTATTGGAAAAAGGTTTGTTCGATTTTAGTTTCGTCATAAGTTCTGAGAAAGACAGAACCGTAATTTAGTTAGCATTCTTGTATACCTAAGCATTGCATATATATTTCTATAGTAAGCTCATGAGAGCCACTCAATTGAGTGATTTAGTGAATGCCCGAAGCGCCATCTAGCTATGTTGGGAGCTCTAGCTCTTTGGTAGACTTTTGATATATATGCAAAGCTTTGGAGGAGTGGCTTGTTGTTGGTAGAGATTTTGAGGGATACAAACTGGGGAATATTATAACGAGAAGGCATATAGAAAATTTCAAAGAGTTGGAAGAAGATGAAAATTATAATTGTTGACTTTTTCTCTTTTAGCTTCTTCGTTTTTATTTTGATAATGAATGTTCATAAGAAAAGGGAATTGGAAGTTATTTATTTATAATGTATGACTGTATGCATGGTGGAAAATAAATATTTGGCTGCTTTTGAATGTGTAGGTGCCAGCTTTATTGCTGAACTTTATGAAATGTGGCAAGCTACCTATTAGAATAGTATGTAGCTGCTGACGAAACAATGTGACGTCACAATTACATATTCCATTGAAAATTCTTCTTACTAACATCTGATTTGTTGTATGCATACATTTTGCGATACAAATTTTTCAAAAGTAAATAACTAAATAAAATTTACAAATTTTATAGAAATAAAGTTATAAATTGGTAATGCAAAACTTGCTCTATTGGAAGAAAATCATGGAGACGGGTATCAAAGTTGACATCTTTAATTTTGCGATTTGCGGCTAAACTAAGCGTCCTAGAGACTTAAAAAATACATATTCGTGATCTAGGGAGTGCCACCTTTCAAACGCTGTATCACTTGTTTTCAAAAACAGACTTTTATCTTTAAACTTGATTTGCGGCCGTCATTGTTGTCAGAGTCAAAATACTATAGTCAACTCTTTCGCACAAAATCGACTCTACACTAAATTCTTTGTGCGAACAGCGCCATTTTACGAAATTTCTAGTATCAATAAATCGTCGAGGACAGAGCTACTATAGTTTTTAAATGCAATGACCTAAGTAACTCGATAAATTTTACCAGTTACAATACAGGCGTATCCAGCCTAGGCACCGAAAATTTCAGAAGTCGTATACAAGTTATTTATATGGGCATGTCTGAAATCCTTCACTTCCAAAATACTACTTCACTGGTGGTCGACCTGTGCATGGCAACAGATGATTGCAGATTTATTGAAAGATGTATATCTTCCAAACTTAAATTAGTAAAGCAAAATTATAGTCAATAGTCATGTTTTGTTAGTAATTTTTAGTTAGTCAGCACTGGAAAGAACCAATAAAACGCTATATTCACTTTTGTATCCACTTTTTTATTTTATTTCAAAGTTGGTATTCTTGACTTTATGCCAAGCCGAAGTTTCAAATAATTTTATGGATGTGTCTGCAAAGTATGGCTATTTGTATATGCCGAGTTGGTCAACTTGTACCCCACCTTCCTACACTACAAACAAATAAAAACCGGATAAATAATCATTATTTAGCTTGAATATTACCAAATTAAATTCCAAATTATATAATTTTATTTAAAGATCTGCTTTAACCAATTTTTATTTGTTTTTAAGCGAAAAGTTCAAAATCATCAAACCTTTTTTGCAACTTTCGTAGGTTGAAAGCTTCTTACTTCTTCCGCAAAACGCCGCCCTAAAGGAAAACACAATGAACACAACCATTAATAATCATTGTATATGGAGTCCATGTCTTAAGCTGTCGTAGGTGCCACCAACCAACGCAAAAAATGTATTGACATTATATTTCGCGCCAAAAATGTCCAGGCATTCCAAGATTTTATCTTCACTTTTATGTTCACTTTAATTACTGACCAATTTATCGCCACTTTTCGTATCCCATACAAAATTTTGCTAAAGTGACTAAACACTTACCTACAAAACACGACTAATATAACACGGCCCTAAAAAGAATTTAATACTATATTATCGTTTTTTCAACTTATAGACCGATAAAGCTTACTCTTTAATGAAGCATACCTTAAAACCAAGAAATCTCCATTTTATCTTTTTAGATCCGAGTGTAATTTTTGACAGAAAAACTACCCACTCTCTCGAAAGGGATCGAAACTTGAGTTTAAATTTTCTATTGTCATTTTCCATTTATTTCACTCCGAAGAGGAAGGAAACATGATTTCAATAGAACGGTGGAAAACCCTCCCTATTTCAACTGTGTATGTGGGAAAGTGACCACAGGTCATCAACTTGTAATCCTCCGTCTCCTCCCGTAGAAAAAAAAAAATTACAAGGGTTTTGCAATACATGAATACGTGTGAACAGCAAAATGCAAAATTGTAAGGATGTATGGTCTAGCCAAATTTGACATTCCCATTTGAAGTGCAAGGGCACGCATACAGAGTTAGATCTCTGCAGTTTTGAAAGTTTGTTGGCAAAAGTGGGTGGAGCCTCCTGAGTTGATGTTCTATTTATTTAATTTAATTTTTGTTATCTCAAAGTAAGCAAAAAACGAATTAAAAAGTATTTTCTTTCAATATTTCCACCGCCGAAAATTATAGGGTTCTAAACGCCATTTTTACGATAATATGAGATACATAAATATTATTGGATTCGTATTTTCAAGCGCTTTCGAATGAAATCATGTGTACGTTCTTATGTTCAGCCTATTTATTGTAAATCAGTAAAAACAAAGGTTCTACCAACCAAAATTTAGCTATTTTGAGAATTATAGGGTTCTATATGTATAGGCGGTCAGCCATCAGACGAATAGGGGGAATAACATGTAGCATATGAAAACATGCACGTGCCGTAACTATTCGGGACTGGTGGAAGTGTGATCATAGCCTCTTTGCGGCGGCCGCTAGTAACAAGCCTTTTAAAAAAGGTTTGGCTAATATGATCAGGCTAGTTCCTCAGGTTGGCAACAGGTTAATTCCCTGTTCCGTAAAATTTTAGAATTACGAACCCGACAACAAGCCTCGGAAACGGACTGATCTCACGACGACAACCAACGCAACGAAAACGGCAAAACGATTTACGAATTTTCTTATGGAACGTACGATCGCTCTATAGAGCTCGAGCTGCTCAGCAGCTAGCCGATGCCCTGTCAAAATATAGAGCTGACATAACAGCACTACAAGAAATCAGATGGACAGGGAATGGTGTTTTACAGAAGAAAGAATATGACGTATACTACAGCTGTCATACAAAACACCATGTGCTCGGGGTAGGCTTCCTAGTCAGCGAAAAAATAAATGAAGTCTACCATCATCGGCTTTAACGCTATAAGCGAAAGGCTATGCACCCTTCGCGTGCGAGGCAAATTTACGAACATTAGCCTCATTAACGTTCACGGACCTACGGAGGAGTCCTCAGACGAAGAAAAAGAGACTTACTACGAACAAGTCGAGAGTATGACGCCTGTCCAAGGTATGACGTAAAAATCATCCTTGGGGATTTGAACGCAAAAATAGGTCGGGAGCCGGTATTCAGGCATTACGCAGGCACCCATAGTTTGCATGAGAACACTAATGACAATGGACTTCGAGTCTTAGAATTGGCAGCATCGAAAAACATGGTCGTTGCGAGTACCAGGTTCCCGCGAAAAGATATCTACAAAGCCACCTGGGTATCACCTGATGGAGTCACTCGTAACCAAATAGACCACGTGTTGATAGACCGTCGCCACTACTTGAACTTGATGACGGTACGAACGTACCGAGGCGCCAATATCGACTCGGATCACTATCTTGTTGGTATGGTCTTCCGAGGGCGGATTGCCTTGCGAAGACGTATTGCATCCGCCGATCAAGTTCGAATCAACACGGCTGCCCTGCGCAATGAAAATGCCAGTAACACCTTTGGTAATGCGTAAGGACTCGCCCTAGAATCGCTTGATTTAGGGAGAGTAAGTCCTGGGGCCAGTATGCTGGGCGTAGATGAGAAGTGGACACGCCTTAAGAATACTGTCATTAGTACTGCCAACTCCATCTTAGGCAGCAGTCGTAGAAATCGGAACGACTGGTTTGATGATGAATGCAAGCTAGCGACTGAACGTAAGAATGTTGCGTACCGAGCAATGCAACAATCTCATAGAACGCGGGCACGCGAAGAAGAATATAAAGAGCTCAGAAGAATAGAAAAACGGCTTCACAGACAGAAAAAATCAGCCTGGGAGAAGAACTTAATCTGTGAAATAGAAAAAAGCCGAGAGCGAGGTCCGCACCAGGCGCGGAAGTTCTACCAATCCATCCGAAACATGACGCAGTACACACCATGCTGCACATACTGCAAGGACGGAGAGGGAAATCTGATCACCGATCCACAAAGCATACTGGAACGATGGGAAGTGTACTTTAATGAATTGCTAAATGGTCAACTCACTGCAGAAGTGGAGGCTCCACTGCTTCAAGACGAATACCCTATGTTGCCGTCACCAAGCATAGAAGAGGTTGAGAAGGCTATAGACCGGCTAAAGAAAAACAAAGCCCCGGGAGCTGATGGTATACCAGCCGAATTATTTCAACACGGTGGGCCAGCTCTACGTCAGGCAATTCATGATATTATAGTGCACGTGTGGGAGCGTGAAGAAATGCCAGAAGACTGGCGAAAAGGTATAATATGCCCCATACATAAGAAATGAGATGTCACAACGTGCAGCAACTATAGAGGTATCACGTTGTTGAGTACCGCCTATAAGATACTCTCCTCTATCCTACAAGACCGGATAACCCCATACGCTAAAACCATCATCGGACAATATCAGTGTGGTTTCATTCCAGGCAAATCAACAACTGATCAGATCTTTACCCTTAGGCAGGCGATGGAAAAATGTCTAGAATTTAACATCCCAACATACCACCTGTTTATAGACTTTAAGGCCGCCTATGATAGCATAGCCAGGGTAGAACTTTACAAAGCCATGAGAGAATTCGGCATCCCAAATAAATTGACACGACTATGTAGGTTGACCATGACCAACGTAACAAGCCAAGTAAAAATAGCCGGATTGCTATCCAGACCAATCAACATCTTTAATGGACTCCGACAAGGGGATGGTTTGGCCTGCCTCCTCTTCAACCTGGCGTTGGAGAAAGCAATCCGTGACTCTGGCACGGCAACAAGAGGGACCATCGTCAACAGGTCCAGCCAGATACTGGCTTACGCAGACGACATCGACATCATCGGAAGAACCGAGCAAGCTGTACACGATTCCTTCATCCAGATCGAGCAGGCGGCACAAAATCTGGGGCTGCACATTAGTGAAGGTAAAACAAAGTACATGGTGGCGTCGAATGCGAGAGGAACAGTTGGTCAAACAATCAAGGTAGCGGAGCACGAATTTGAAGTGGTGCAATACTTTAAATACCTTGGGTCAATAGTAGCAGCCGATAACAATATAGAAGAAGAAATACGCGGGCGGCTTCTCAAATCCAACAGAGCCTACTACAGTCTGTCAAAGCTCTTCAAATCCAGAAATCTCACCATAACTTCAAAACTACTGCTGTACAGGACCATGGTCCTGCCAGTACTCACATATGGATCCGAGACTTGGGTGCTTAGCAAAAGGCACTCTGACCTCTTAGCCGCGTTCGAGAGAAAAGTCTTAAGGAGAATTGTTGGCCCCATATGTGAGGAAGGACGATTCCGGAGACGGTACAATCATGAATTGTACGCAATCTACCTTGAAGCAGATATAGTGACAAAAATTAGGCTCGGTAGACTTCGGTGGGCAGGGCACCTAGCTCGCATGAGCGAAGAGGAACCTGCTCGGAAAGTTCTTTGTGGTACATTCTATGGCAGACGACAGCGTGGTAGACCATGCTTGCGCTGGAGAGATGGCGTAGACCAGGACGCCCGGAGCCTTGGGGTGCGCAACTGGATGGCGTCGGCTCGAGACCGGGATAGGTGGAGAGACTTGTTGAAGGAGGCCAGGACCGGACCCCGGTTGTCGAGCCGATGATGATGATGATGATGATATGTAGCAAAATTGGCAGATAGAGCTTTGTTCTCCGCGACAAATAAAAAATAACTCATCTTCTTATTGACATAGAACTTTGTGTTCCTTAATTTTGTACATACAACCTTGTTATTCTTATCAGATTGCCGAAAACACAACATTGAAAATTGGAGATGGAACCTTAAATTACAATTAATTTAAAGTAATATTTTTTCATAAATGTGATAAAAAGAATGGCAAAAATCCTGTTAATAACTAAAATGTTTATTTATTTACCTTATTAAATTATAAAGCCATTATCTTATTTGCTTATTTATACTTTGAAGTTTCAAATTGAAAAATGTACAAAGTATCTAAATATAGCGTTTTGAGTACTACCTCTTATAAATACTATTAAATAATTTTCATACATAATAAAAATTTAAAAATCTGCATTTTTTTCATATTTAATTTGCAAATGATGCCATAAAATGTATATTTTGCTATTAATAAGAATTTGTGAAACATCTATGAATATGGCCCATTGCACAATTGCGTTCATGTGCACAACTATTGTGGTTCGTATACTCTACTGTTGTTGTAATTCCATGTCAAAAAACAACTAATCAAACATATGGTCGCGGCAGGGAAATAAATCTGAAGGTATCCCAAAATTTCCAGTATACTCAATAAGCGAAGGGAGGATTATAGCAAACAGTTGACTACGAATATGTGTTTGTGTGTCTTTTGACACCTATCCAGTTTTGGTTGTTCACAAACTCACGATACAAACGTATCTAAATAGCTTTCTTGTTGTGCACCCGAACGTGCATATTGTGCATCCCATATACAAATCACCCATTCACGTACTATATATGGACCGCCAATCGGTTGAAATGTTAAAGGCGAAAAAAAGATGTTCCAGCTAAAAGCGGTCTAAGACCGCCATCATCTAGTAGTGTTAAATACGTGTACTAATTTCGCAACAAAATTTAAATGAAAACCATGAATATTCATATGTAAGTAAATCAATAACATGTGGAGTGGATTTGTTTTGTAAAATAAAAAATAAAAGTAGTTTGATAACAATTTAATTAATTAAAACAAACATAGCACTGCTACACAGATTCCCCGCTAGTAGTTGATGGCACCCCTAGTTATGTTGGAACACTGTTGGCTACTGGCGGTCCATATCTATATACGACAACGAATGCATCAACGTGAAAAATGAGCAAAACAAACAATCCTACACAATCATCTGCTACAATCGAAGTAAATAATGTACAAGGTTGAGTTCGATATTTATTTGTCAGATTTTTAACTCATTTTACCACTCAAACTAAACTAACCAAGCAGCAAAGCAAGCAGTTTATCATATAAAAACTCAACAAAAGTTCCTCCATTTTCTTTGACATTTTTCAAGTTCTTTTGTTTTTGGATTTTGATTACGTGTCTTTTTGAGAGGCTCCTCAGCACATTTTTCTAGCCGCCTCCGCCTCTAGCTGAAAGATAAAAGCTAAAATCAGTTTGAATTCTTACTTGATCCGTTAAGGAGCTAGCAATCAAGATGAAGTACGTTCTCGTTTTGTGTTTGGCTTTAGCCGGAACCGCTTTGGCCTCTGACGCCAGCAAAGGACCAAAAGTCACTGATAAGGTGTGATTAATAAAAAAAAAATAATATTTTCAATAGTAACTACATAAACAGTTTTCTTGATATTAATTTAGGTATTCTTTGATATCACAATTGGTGGAAAACCTGCTGGACGAATTGAAATTGGTCTTTTCGGTGCAACTGTTCCAAAGACGGCTGATAATTTTAAGCAATTAGCTGATAAACCACAAGGCGAGGGGTAGGTTAAATAAAATATCAGATCGTGTAATCTTTTTCTAATGGTTTAACTTTAGTTTCAAGGGAAGCAAATTCCACCGCGTCATTAAAGATTTCATGATCCAAGGTGGTGACTTCACAAAGGGTGATGGAACTGGTGGACGATCAATCTATGGTGAACGCTTTGCCGATGAAAACTTTAAACTGAAGCACTACGGATCTGGTTGGTTGAGCATGGCCAATGCCGGTAAGGATACAAACGGCTCCCAGTTCTTCATCACCACCAAACAAACATCCTGGTTGGACGGACGTCATGTTGTATTCGGAGTGGTAAAAAAAATTCTCTAACGACTGAAATCAGTTTTGATCTAATTCTCAATCTAATATTTCAGGTGCTCTCGGGTATGAAAGTTGTCCGCGAAATCGAGTCAAGCGCGACAGATGGACGTGATCGTCCAGTTAAAGATGTTGTTATTGCTGATTCTGGATCAATTCCAGTTCCTGAACCATTCTCCGTCGCAAAAGAGCCCTCTCCCGAATGAAAAGTTGGTGCATAAATGTTTATGTTAACAAGAAAAATGCGATTTCAATGGCACAGTTTCATCTTTAATATAAATACGTTTCAAATCAGTGAGATACAAACAAATTATTATTTTGCATTTAAATAAAGAGACACAATAAAAGTTTTTTTTTTTTATAAAAAAAGAAATGCGCATACATTTTGTTTAATACACATTCAAAAGCGGAGACGAAGAACATAAAAATATATTTAAGAATTGGCACAGCGTACACCAGAACAAAAGAAATTATAGCTATGGAATGGTTCATTGTACATTTTACATGTTTTTTCTTTGCCGGCTACTTTCTTGGGTCATTCACTTAATTGATGTGGATAAACTGGTTTTGATTTTGATTTCTTGGCTTGGATTGGCATCTGGCATTCGAGCATTAATATACTTCTTGGATATTTGGATGGAATGAAATAATTTTCTCATCTTTATTTTCAGTGAATCATTACAGGCATTCGTATTTACTCGTTAATTATTTTTAATATAATTGGTGCGAAGATTTGTAAATTTAGTCGGTCGAATCTTAATCCTTAATGAACGCATACACCTATAAAACCAACAAATTATCGTATCACGACTCACGGTCACGATCACGATAACTGAATCTTATTAGATATGTAAATATTTTGCTAAATAACATAACATGACAAATAGTTAAGTAGATAGATAGATAGATATGCTTTAACTAAATCAATAATGTAAGGGGGCACACACTTTGTAAATATATAATTTCATATAAAAATAAATTCATTTTTTAATTAATTTAAGGATAACAAAACAAACAAAATTTTATGACTTAATAAAAAACCCTACATTGATTATTTATTTGATTATTAGTTTGCAAGTTAACTAAGTACACATTTATAAATATCATTTGCTGCCTTCGTCTTCTACCATCAGCCATTAGGTATGTAAAAAAAAAACTGACAAAAAGCAATCTTTCGCCTTTTATCCTGCATTTTGCCAAAAATATTATGGGATCGTTATGTATGGCTTATACTTACTATTCTACTAATTTGGAAAAGTTAACACGGGTTCTCATCATATTATAAGAAAAATTATTCTAAAAATACGATACGCATTTTGCTTTAACAAATCGCGGAGGCTGTTATGTGTTTTTATTGATATTAACAGAAGTGGAGGCTTTGATTATTGTTATATCTCGTGTTGAACCAATCATTCAATTATCCAGATACTTTCGTTATGTTTTCAATTGAATTAAAAGCTAACCGAGGAGCTAACCACAGTATTGTATTAGCATGTAAGGCGGCATGGCGGACGTCTTGAATCTTTTTATTTTATAAATCAAATAATCGTTGTTTTCTTACAAGCAATATTCTTTATAAGGTTGAATAAAGAATTAGATAATGTAGAATGCACAATAATGCACATTACACATGTTATAGCAGTGTAATGTTTTTATTTTTCTTTGAAAGTATAAATTAATGGACAATGGCAACAAAATATATGCAGGGTAATGGGTCTATCTGTTTTTGTATATATCGGTTACGTTTGCAAATTCATATTACGGTACCATGAATTTAGATAAATAATGTTGAATCGACTTTATTTAGAAAAAAAAATCGAAATAATTTCCTATGCTCGACTTTATTTCCAATAAGTAACTAATGTAAACGAGTAAAAATAACGATATACCTAATCGATTATGTTGTCGAACTCAAAAATAAATTTTCGAAATTTATCTGTTAATTCTTGTTTTTGGATACACAAGTTTAATAAATTAAATAATTTATTAATTTATTTAAATATGTTCTGCTACACCTTACTTATGTTATGTGTAATAATGCCAAACGTTAATGTCACAGTCACAGCACCAGCAAAACAACATCGGGTGGGTGTTTTGTCGCCACCCTGTAATAATTTTTGATTGGTAATATTTTTTTGATCAGCTATTCACTAACCCCTTAATTTAATTATAATTATGACACGACCGATTTAAATAAATTGTTGTGTAAGATTCTTAGCACAGCTTGAAACATACCTAATTCCTGTTTTTACGTCGCGTCGTAAACTTAAACAACTTTTTTAAGTGCCCTAATTGAATTTTGTTGCAAGATAAGAAGCAATAATTTGTAATTGCGAGATTATGAAAAACGGATTTATAAAATTGCAAAATAACGTAATGCGAGATTTTGATTTTTGGATTTGCGGAGCACTATACGCTTGACCGTAACCGCAGATTAAAATCACGAAATCCTGTACCACAAAATCTCGCAAGACCAAAATCTTTCACTTTCAAAACCTCGCACCCACTCTAAATCCTATGGGGTTACCTTACCTCACTTTTTATGCTAAAAGGTTTATATTGAGATTCTGGTCTGCGAGATTTTAATGTTGGAAGGTTTTGTAATTGCGAGATTTCGAAAGATTTTAGTTTGCAATCGTAGCCAAACCGATTTAGGAAGGTTGTGAGGTTGTGTATAAACAATTTTCTTGAGTTGCATTATTTTGTGAAATTTTTTTTAGCAAAATTTTGGTTGAAAATTGCGAAATTTTTTTTCGGTGTGAGATGCAAATGCGAGGTTGTTAAAATCGATATTTTGTGATTCCGTATTTTTGAAAAGCAGAATTTAAACTTGCAAGATTTTGTTTTAAGAGATTATTTAAAAAATATGAAATTTGGTTATTCGAGATTTTAATTCGCGGGATATCGTTGTGCTCCCGGCTAGAAGGATGTAAAAATTAAGTAAATTAAAATTATATGCAAATTCTATTTTTAAGATAAACTCTAGATGGGTTGCTCCTCGGGTCGTTCGATACATAAAAGCTATTTGTCACTTTATGATTATTTGTGTGGTATTCCGACTAAGGAATACTCCAAGAGTCAAAGTATATGTATTACAACTAAAACCTTACATTTCATCCACTAAGTTAGTGCCAACAGATTTCATCAGTGAGATCTGTATGTTATTGTTTTATTAAATGATTTAAATCCTTTCATTAAATATATTCTCCTCCAAACCTATAATGCTTTGCATTATTGCTTATATTCATCTGTAACACAATCCCGAGCACAATCCAAATAAAACTACCTTTTTTTTATTGAACGTTTTTTTTTTTTAATTAAATTTTTGTTTTGGTAAAATGTTATAATATGAATTTTTAAATAATTACTTTTATATAATTATATATATATATATTGTTTTAATAAATAAGTGAATTGAAAATACTTAATATTTTCGATGATCTCTCGTTTATAAATATTTTTTTCTTCTATTTTATAATATTAATTTAAAATTAACAATATTTCATGGTAAATATGCTGTTATATTTATTTTTTTTTTCACTTACATATTTATCTAAATAACTTCTATTATTTATATACAATACATATTTTCAATATTTAACTTTGTTACATTTACTATAACTAGCTATAATAATTATTTAACTATTTTTTAACAAAAAACAAAAAAAAAATATAATTTTCAAATGGTTACCAAATCTCAAAGAACAGCGAAACAGCGTTAGTAATACTTTTTTTTTCTTCTTATAATTTTAACAACATTGTTTATTGAAACAATGATTCTGAACTTTTGAAGTTTTTTTTTTTGTATTATTTCCCATGTGTATTGTGTATTAAGTTTCAACAAAATAATATTTTTTTTATAAATATTTTAACGTTTCATATGTACGATTTGTTTTGTACTATTAAATGATGTTTCTCTCTGTGAAATTTGAGATCTATCCGGATACATTCTTATATGTATATAGAATGCACCAGGATATGTAAGACTTTACTGATATGACTTTGGATTATGACTAACCGAATTTGAATGATTTGTTTAGCTATTTAGTTTTTAGAAATTTAATTTTACATTTCTTTTAACATGAAGAAATATTTATTTACATTTACACCTTTTTTTAAATTGTCTTGTTTTTGTATCGAGACTGAATATAGAGTTTGAAATTTTTTTTTTTATTTACAAGAACGATTTGTTTTTTTACTAATTAAATCAATATAATTTAGTTGTAGCAGGATTTTTGTTCGGCAGAATGGCAAGTGAGGTTTTGAATGATAGCTACACTACGTAATATCTACTTGTAAGCGTTTAAAGACCCCTCTTAGTTTTTTGTTTGTTTTTTTTTAATCTAAAATACAAAAAAATGTGAAAGCTGCAGAGATTTATGATTTTTTATATTAAAAAAATACCTTTCTTTAAAAATAACAATAGAAAAAAAACCGCAAGTAAAAAACAAATACGTACGTGCAACTTATTTTCAAACTTTAAGTTTAAGACAGTCTTAATTCCAATTTGTTTGAAATGGAATTTCGTGAAGTCTAAGGTTTCTACGGTGATGTATTATAAAATGTATTTATCTATTTCTATTCTTTTATTGAAGCTGCCTTCCTCACTTTGCTTATTTCTGCCAAAACTTTTTTTTTGTTTTTGGAAAATTAACTCAAGACCGATAAACTTTTTTTTTTTAAAGACAACAAAATATAATTGAGCATGGGTATTTTTTACATAATGTTTTTTTTTTGTTGCCACATAAAAGTGTAATTATTGTCGGTTGGTATTTTTTCTCTACGTAAAACTCTATTTTTTTTAATTAAATTTTTTGTGATAAAAACAAGCAAACTTAAAAACTATTTTGATTATTTAAATAACAATCTCGGTTATCTAAGCGTTTTCTACAATTATTTTGAATTCACTTTCGATTTTTGTTATTTTTATTTGTTACAGAAAAAAATATCACTTAATTGACGAGTGTATATTGGTTGTATTCTGTTTATTTGTTTTTATTACATATTTTTATATTTAATAATTTATTAATTTTTCAGAAATTTCTGATTTAGTTTTAAAAAATGAAATGAACTTCTATCTTGTATGAAAATGTTAGAGGAAAAGTGAATTCGTGAATGTTGTGTGGCTAAAATGCCTATTTTTCTTTTTTTTAATATTCGATTACCACTATAGTGAAAATGTTTGAAAGTCAAATGGAATGAGTTTAATTATTATTTTATTGAAAATTAAAAATATGTCGACAACATAATAATATTTTTAGTTTTATTTATTTAACTTTTAAGTTAGTATTAAATATTATTAAGATCATAATTATTGTTTGACCAAAACCCCAGAAGAGTAAGTGATAGTTTGTTTTTGTTTTTGTTTTAACAAGAAATTTAGTTTCTTTATGATTGTCAATAAGAAAATTAATGAGGAGTGAAATTTTAAGATTGTTATATCATTTGTATGTGTTTGGTTTGTTTTTTTCTTTAAGAATTGGTATAACTATGTAAATAATTTGCAAGGTTGACTTTTGTAAATTTTAAGATTAAAAATTCAGTGTTCTATTTATTTGGCTTCTAAATAAATGTTATTTGTTGAAACGTTTTTTTTTTTTTTAATTTAACTCGGTATAGTTTGAAGCTATATTTCAATATGGAAGTTTTTTTTATAACATATGATGATATAATTATTGAAATGTTGTGAGAAAAAAAAAATAAAAAATTTAAAAATTAAGAAAATAAATGTAGTAAATGTAATTATATAATTAATCCAATTTTTGAACGGATGAATAAATAAATAAACTGATAAAAGTCATTTAAAAACTTTTTAAACTTTGAAATTGGCTTTTCAAAGTCATTTAATTGTCATTCTTTAATGTCCATTTGCACCAAAAAACATTTGAAACTTTTTAGTTTTAGGGGTAACACAATTTATCGACATTTTAGATTTATATTTGTTGCATTAATGTTGTGGTGAATTTTAAATTAAAAGACAAATTTGTACCAACCCTGGATGTGGATGGTGTAATCTTCCATTAGAGTAAATGAAAGGAGAAGATATCAATCGAGAACTTTTAACGTCCTTTCTATCTTATATGATTTGTATTTCGAATGCATTTAATTTGAATTAAAAGATTTAATTCAAAATTTATTTGAAACAGAATGGGACTTTAATTTATTAGTCTTTTTAAAACTGAAAGTAGTTGTGCCATTTTATTAATTAAAAACCATATATGTACATAATTAAAAGTGTTTGTATAAACTGCACATAAGACTATATTGTTTTGAGTTTAAATGTCCATTTAACATAATCAGTATTTAATGTAATTTTTTTTGTTGTTTTTACCTAAACACACATGATTCCATAAACGTACCTGCGAAGACAGCTTACACAAGCTTATCGAGGTAATTATATTTTGTAGGACATTAAAATCGTGTTAGAGGAGACTATGAAGCCAAACAATGAAAGGATAACATCTAAACTGGGACTGTTAAAAAACGACCTTCGAGAAAACATATTCGATAACGGATAAAGCTGATTGACTTTGCGGTTAGTAAACACAACGTAGTAACAACGATTTTCCTATTCCAAAAATCATAAAGAGACATGAGAGTTCACCGAATGAAACCACCGTTCGCTAATGAGGTATGTAATGAAAAATAAAAATCAAATAGCTCTCTATATCAATTGTACCAAAACAATTATTTCCTATCTTTCTTCTTCTTCTAACTAGTGCCGTGCAACACCTGTCGCTCATGTAGAACAAATGAATAAGAATCTTCCAGCCGTTTGGATCTTCGAATATAATTTAATGGAAGTAGGAAGGAGAACTTAAATGTTCTCAAAACGAAATGAGAGAATTACACTCCTCGTCAACTGAATTGAATACGCACAAACATTTTTGAATATATTTTTTCCAAACAGTGATGGTTATTATGCCATCTGTTGATGGTAAAAATTTTCGTAACATATAAATGACAGAATTTCAAAGTTTTATCCAAAAACAACCGTGAGTTTTTCCTTCAACCACTTCCAAAGTGAAACTTATGCAAAGTAGAAGTTTTTTTTTGAGTCAACTGAATAGGTACAAAAATTAAAATTGATATTGGAATGGAATGAAACAAGTTTTTGTTTAAGTTTAGTAGTGGGTACTTCCACCTTTATTTTTAATTACTTCGTAAATTCGATCCGGCATGGAATCGTATAGCTTTTTAATGTAATTTAACGAAATTTCGCTCCACGCTAATTTGATTGCAGAAATTAAGGTTTCCTTGTCTTCTAACTGACGAACACCCTCATAAACTTTGCGTACTAACCATCCCCAGACATTTTCTATGATGTTTAGATCAGGTGAGTACGGCGGCCATTGAAGCAACTGCACTTGTTACTCCTCTATCCATGTTTTTATTATGCGCGCTGAGTGAATAGGCGCATTATCATGTTGGTAGGTCCAGTTTATGGGTCCAAAGATGTTAGAAGCTTTAGGAAAATTTCTTTCCAAAATTACTTTATACCCAGCTGCTGTCATTTTTGATGTTATACAACCTCGAGCTCAACTGTTCCATAATAACTGACTGCTCCCCATATCATGACACCTCCTTCAAGACTATGATGGCGCTTTAAAAATCTTTTTTCTTTTCTTAAGTCGTGAAAATAGAAGTTGAACCCATCAGGGCCATCGAAATTAAACTTTTTTCATCTGAAAAAACCACGTGATACCATTCTTTTTTCCAACTCATGTGAAGTCTTGAAAAATCTAATCGCAACATTTTCCGTCTCTCAAGTGGTGGTTTTTTCTTAAGTTTCATTCGTTTAAGATGGCTTGAGTTGTTGATTACTCTTAAAACTGTTGAGCAACTTGCGTTTACGACGACTTTTTGTTTTATTTTTGCCACAGAATCAGAAGAATTTGATGCACATCTTAAAATTCTTCGTCTCTCAGCTGCTGTTGTTGCTGTTTTCTTACCTCCCTTCATGTTTTTGCCGTACGCATCTTTATTTTTCAAGTAAGAATGAACTACATTAAAACTTTGGCCAACTTTATCAGCTATTGCACGTCCAGTTTGGCCTTGGTCTCTAAGTAAATCGATTTTAGCCTTTTCAACACTGTTAAGACACGTAGATCTACCCATTTTTCTTAAAATTTGAAATCAAGAATTAAATTTTACTGAAAACACTAAAATCGTTAATTTAAACTGTCAAGCACTCCAAAAAACTAAAAAACAACGAAGAAAATGGCGTTGTACCTATTCAGTTGACTAAAAAAAAAAACTCCTGCTTTGCATATAAAACACTTTGCAAGTGGTTGAAGAAAAACTCACGGTTGTCTTTGGATAATTCTTTCGGAATTATCTGCTTAACATCTTAAGGGAATAGTTAGCATCAACAGATGGCATAATAACCATCACTGTTTGGAAAAAATGGATAAAGTATATTAAAAAATGTTTGTGCGTATTCAGTTGACGAGGAGTGTATTTATGTACATACAGAATGAAAAGAAAACCAGCTCGTTAGGGATTTTTAAACTTTAAGTTAAACAAAACGTATGATGAAAATAAAAACCAATAAACTAAAAAAAAATATTTATTAAACAAAAAGGACTTTTATACATTCGCGGAAATTAATCGATTTTTGTTATATGATTCAATTTGTTTTACTTAAAAAAACTTATAGTTCTTTAATTAATTTTCTTTTATTTGAAAATCTTTCTAAATTGAAATAATAAAGGTAAAATAAAATTCAAGATAGTAAATTAAATAAAAAATATTACATAATTTTTATTTAATTTAAAAAACAATATATTTTCCATAAAAATAAAATCGAGTAATAATATACCTTTTTTTTTAATTTGTGCACATAGAAAAATTGTTAAATTAAATTCACTCAATTAAATATTTAAATTAAAATTATATATTTTGAAAAATAAAATCACTTGAAAAAATAATCAAATTATTCGTAAGCTAACCCTTATGATTTAATATTTCTTTTTATAAAAAGTTTTAAGTCTGGTAACCTTATTATAATAAACTAAGTTTAATCTTCTTAAAACTATTTTCACTTTTTTTAAGTTCACTAACATTTTTGGCGTTATTTTTACAGCGCAGCTGGAAACAATTTATTATTATTTTTTTTTCCTCAATGTGCAAATCATTTTTTTATTTCCCGCTAAATAAGTTCTCTTTAACAACGGTTTTATTTTTTTGTTTTAATAAATGTTTGTTTATATTATTTTTGAACAAAATTATTTTTTACTAAGAATATTTATTGCCCTAAAATGATTGCTATTTAATTGTTTCATTATTCTATTATTTTTGTTTTTATTGTAACTATTATTTATTTGAGATTGTAAAAAAAAACTAATTTTAATTGTAATAGGAAGGTAGATTAAAGTTCAAAATTAAAAATTATTTTTTAGTGTTTATTTACAACTTTGTAAATTAAAATTAACATTAAAATAACTTATAATAAATTTATTGTATTAAATTTAATATTTATGCACACTTTGGCATAGCTAATTAACTATTCATTGAATAGCAATAATAAATTGCATGTTGTTGTTTAAAGAAAATTATTTTTTTTATGAGTTTTTTTTTTATTATGTTTAATTGCTACAGCATTCATTTTGTTTTTAAACATTAAATAATAGTGGTTTTGGAATTATGAGATGAAATGTTATACGGTCTGTAATATTAAAACTGATTGACAATAGATTCATTATTTTGAAGTTTTTTTTTGAGAACATTTCTTTTTAAGCTGCGTTTAAATAGCTACAGGATAGAAGAGAACAGAGAATATTCAGGGAAGGACATGTATTTTAAGTTCGGTGCGTTTATTTTGAACGAGAAGTAAGCTCGAAAGAGTTTCTATTAAAAACATTTTTATAGTTCATACGGAAGTTCTACTGAACAATCGTTTTGTATTTTTAGTGTGAGCGAAATCTCAACACATTCAAACATTTTAGTTTTGGTTAATGCAGAAGTTTGAAGTTTGGAAAAAAACTTAGTTTTATGTGTGACTCCATTTTCATACAAAAAGTTATAAACTCGTTAATTGAATTACATTATAGCTATAGGTACTCATTAAATAAAAAAAAATATTTAAAATTAATTATTTGCTGAAACTAAGAGGTCAACTAATTATATTCTGAAGAAAAGATATTCAGCTAAATGATATAGAATTAATTTGACTTCTTTTTGAAGAACTTATATACGTACGTACATATACACTTAAAAAATTCTGAAAGTCTTCATAGCCATTATTATTAGTATTGCAGCTGTCGGATGGTAAGCGGATGGTCGTACCTACTATTCTTTAACTATAGTGTTAGGTTTACCTGTTTTCTAACTGTTTTCTAACTTAGTTCGTATAACCAAACGCTAACAATGTAGGTATCTTAAAAAAAATATAAATTTTAAGCGAATGTTATCTTATCAGTTTTATTAACTCAGACTATTATAACTTAAGGTCAATATAAGTTATCTACTCTTTTGAAATGATAATTTTTTTTTGTTTTGTTTAAAATGACAGGCTACTGTAAGTATTTAACACACTGGTCTGGTATATGATGTAGTTAATACAAATAGAAGATTGGTTTGAATTATTATTATTATTAATGGTATTGTTATTGTTTTTTGTTTGTAATTGTAAGTGAGCTATATTATAAATTGCTTTAACACTCATCAATGAAAACAATACTCAAGTTAAAGATTGTCAACTTCGTTTTTCGTCTGCTTTATCTATGGATTTTCTATCTTCGTCATCATTTATTGATGGTCACCTATTGTTGCTATCGAATTGTTCATCAGTATCTTCTAGAATTAGAATTTCATCGCCTTGCGGACTTTGACATTTTATTTCATTTAAATCTTTGTCTGGAGATGAGGTATCCTGTTGGTCGGTTTCCTCTTTATAGTCATAGAATATTTGTGAAGTATCACCTTGTATATTAACATCGATTGGTTCACTGACATCAATTACAACATCATCATTTGTTATTGGTTTAGATTGAGTTTGAGGATACGTTTCTAATGCTGAGGTAAGTTGTGAAGTAAAGTCTCCTTGGGGTGGATCTTTAGGACTTTCAACATTTATTTGAACCGTTGAATAGGGACCGGATCCTTGTTCGTCTGGAGAAAAATCATCAGAACCAGGACTGATTTTTATTTGAGGTGCCTTATGGAGTTTTTCTAAAAAATTAAATATATATAAATATCTATGTATTTATATGTGGAATTGAAATGATCATTCGTGTTATAATATTCTATACATTAGTTTTTAACTGAGAACAATATTATTTGTAAATAACTGTTGATAATTAAGATAGATACGTATAGGTTCTGGATGAGCAAGGGATAGTGCAGTTACAATAGGTGTATAGCTTGGGGGCACTTGAACGATTGACAAAATCCCGACTGCCAAATTTCTCATTGACATAATCCCGACTGGAAAAATCCCGACTGACTAAATATACCCACCGACAATTAAATATCAAAACATCAATAAAAAAATCCTAACTTCAAAATTCTCGACTGATGAAATCCCGATTATCAAAATTCTGACTGACAAAATTGCAACTGACAAAATCTCGACTACTGAAATCCCGATGACTTAATATGAAAATTTCGAATTTTAAAGTCCCGACGGATAAAATTATTGCTGACAAAATCCCGATTAATACTAAAAACCCAACTCCGAAATCACGTTACAAAACTGAAAAAATGCAGACCTAAGAAATCCCGACAAAAAATTTTTTTACCACAAAAATCCCCATTGACAAAATATCGACAACTAAAATCTCGACAAAGATAATCGTGACTGACAAAATCCACACTACGAAAATCTCAACCGATAATATGATGACTATACTAAAACCCCGACCGACAAAATCCCGGTTACCGAAATCCCGACTGACAAAATCCCGTCTGACAAAATCAAAAATCTCTGCTACAAAATGTCCCGACTGACGAAAACCCGATTTCCGGAATTCCGACTGACAAAAAGATGCCGATTATCGAAATTCCGACTCTAAATCTCGACTACAAAAATTACGACTGAATAAATACCGGCTACAGAAATCCCTACCCAAATGATCCCGACTATGAAAATCACCGCTCCAAAATTCCGACTACCGAAGTACAGACTTCAAAAATCCCGACTCTAATATCACGACAACCAAAATCGCGCCTACTAAAATCGATACTTACATAATCAAGACCACCAAAGTCAGGATGACTCCAAAATCCGGGCTACTAAAACCCCGAACCAAAAATCAGGACTAATAAAATTCCAGGCTGACAAAATACCTACTACTAACATCTCGACTAAAGAGGCCCGATTACCAAAATCTTGATTTGAAAAATAATTTATTTTTATTTTCCTTTAAGTTTATCTTCAGTTAGGTGACTCATTATCATTACCATAACTTTGATGATAGTAATGAGTCATTCAACTTAGCTTTCATTTTAGTAAGGCATTCCATCTTGCAACATCATCATATTATTGAGAACAGATTTTTAGTGCATTAAAATATGTCAACACAAAATATGTCTACATTATTTGTCTCAAACTTTGTAACATCGTTTACATATACAATATACATACCTACAGCTCAATAAAATGTCGTTGATTTCGAAATTAACTCACCTGTTGGCGTAAACTCTTCGTCATCCGTCTCTGTTTTATACTCTTCACTCTCTCTATGAACCAGCACATGCACCAATGTCGAATTATCCGGTCTTAATGATGGCCCAGTTGGTGCTTCCGGTGATGGTTTTGTCACCAAAATACTCACTTCCGATGGTCCATCGGCTTTAATTTTCCCAATTAAAGAACACAAAAGACAATCACAGATAGATAGAAAAGAACAAAGAAAAGAAAGGATATTCGTAAAATCGAGGAAATAAAATTTAAATATTTGGACACACATACAGACAAAAGCATTTTTGTTAACTCTTAAAGCGCTTTGTGCTGACAAACCTCTTTCTAACGGTGGTTTTTTGCGTATAAAGCTCGTTGCACGTTTCCGTGTTGGCGTTGGCGCTATGATCGTTTTTTCGTCGGTCATTGTCGGTGTTATGCCTGTGATTTTTTAGTTTGTTTTTGATTTTGTTTTAATATTTTTTTTTGTGAAATTAAATAAAGATTGTGTAACTTTTGATCTCAATTTATAAATTGTGTTTTTTTTTAAATTACATAAATTAAAAAAAAATAGTTTAATTTAAAAACAAAAGAAAAAAATAGTTTAAAATGATTTATGTTATTTACTTTTTCTATGTACAGATGGTGAAGTTAAACAATCATCGACGGCATCTTGATGGCGTAAAAAGAAATTATAGAAACTTCGGCGACGATTGGCACGCGGGGCTTCCACAAATATGCTACCACTTTTTTTTTATACAAAATAATAATTATATTATTTTATTGGTATTGGTTTGGTTTTTTTTTTTTTTTTTGAAACTTTTCACGAAATCTTGAGATAAAAAGGCTGAAAACTTTGATTAAAAATATGATAGAAATTTTGAATTTGCACATCAAACATAGAGATAGACAGTATTTCTTAAACAAAGGCTTTAGCATTCAGGAATAGATTAAACAGGGTTTACAACATTTAATTGACTGCCAAAATCTGGGCAAAATATTGCTGTTTGGGAATCAATTTTGTTTTTAAACATTTGCATGCTGGAATACATTCACCATTTAACAACAAACATTTATGTTTATTTATTTTTTTTTTATAAAAAAGGTTAACCTATTCATATGAGAGTTATTTGTCTGCATATGCGCTTAAGTAAATTTTATTGCTTAGGTATAGCAATAACTGCCACTTAAACATTTATGCTTCTCATAAATAACAAATATTTAAGTTTCGTTTCGTTAAGCGAATCTGTATATCTATTTCAAAATTGTATTGGGCTCATATGAAAGGTTTTTTCTGTTTTAACAAATGTTACCAGTGCACTTACATTTTGTCAAATCTGATAGCCAATATTTTTAAACATTTTTAAGTTTTTTTTTCCAATTCGGGGCTTTAACTGTTATTTTTTTAAAGAAAACCTAAAGTTATTACTTAATGCTCATTCGTAGTGAAACAATGAAAAAATGTATGAAGCTTATGCTCTTCTAACTCTATACTATACGTTACGTATTTTTATAAGTTTCTGAATAAATTTTGTCATATTAATCAAACAAGTGTTGGAAAAAAACGTATGAAACATTAGTCTATTAGTCCATTCAAAAAAGGAGTTGTAGTTTGCGTGTACAGGGACTCAAGTCATTCCATTCTAATTTTGTAATTATTTTTGAAATATGAAGAATTATTTCTCCATTTTGATGTCCTAACATTTACATACACTAAATTGAGTCTTGAAGATATCATTCAACTAAGAAAAAGTCCTTATAAAAATGATACGGAGTGCATATATTTATTGTGTTTTGAGCTGTCTATTAAGGCTTCTTCAGGATTAATATTTTTACTATCAGAATCAGAAGAAATCATCGTGCTCAATATCAAAGCTCTGATCCACTATTCGAGTGATCGAAACTTGATCATTTATTTTGTCTACGAACACGGTACATATATATGTATTTTTTCGAACAATTTACTTCGAATAGTGCAAGAGAGCTGAACGTCGGCAAAATTCTGTCGAATGTTCTATAAACGCACAAATCCATGCTTGCCATTGAATTTTATTTGTTGGTACATCGAATATTAAAAATGTGAGATTTGTGTTCCGTGCAGTTAACTTTTTTTTTGTATAAAGAACGTCCAAAATGTGCTCATCATCATTGAAGATTGTTTGAGATATAGTTTTTATACTTTATTTTTCGCTACAATTACGGTTTATGCAGTCTTCTAACTTTTAAACTATCAATACAAAGCATTTGATCGCTGAGGTGGTCCAAAATCTATTTCTTTTTTTTTTTGTTAATTCGTCCCTTCCTATATTACCTGATTCTGGTTCTAAAAACATATTATCAAATGAATTTGAAGAATAAATTGGAAATTCCATTCGGTCGTCTACGAATATTGATGACATCATTTCTTCAAGTAGCCATTCATATGATAATGACATCCTAGAAAAACTTTTTTAATATTTCATTTTATGGAAATAAAAGTAATAAGAAGATTTCGTGAAAAATTTGCAAAATTTAAAAACAAGAAAATGCTGTGAAACTGGTTTGATAAGGTCTTATACCGCTTTCCAATGTCGTCATTTTGTTGTTTGATATCTTTCATAACATCATCAGCACCAGAGACTAACATGAGAGGTAAATTTAACCATGGACCAGCAAGTTCACTAAGATCAGAAGCATCTGAAGCACGAGATGATTTTCTTGATGAAGCTCGACTGGAACATTGTGTACCTCGGCGACTGACCTAAAATATTTCGGGAGAATTTCAAGATAAAATAAAATAGATTTTGATTCAATTAAAAATTACCTGTAAATGAAAAAAATTCAGAGCCGACAGTTTGGCATGCCATCCTCCAGGACTTGAAGATTGTGTGCCATCGTCGTCACCGGAATTCACTGAACGTTCTTTTTCTTTCTTCATTCTATTCATAAATCCAATTAAGTTAAAACATCCATATTTTCAAAATACACACGGATTTTAAAATCACTATATACCTTTGATAGTCCTTCCATGTAGTCTGAATAAGTTTAGCAGCTTTCTCTTGTCTTTTCCAGATCCTTGTTGACGACACAATTTCCAATTCCTTACGAGTGGGGAATTGTTTTTTAAATTTAACATCCATTTGCTCCTGAAGCTGCTTGAAGTTATCGGTCTCCTCGACATGGCCCAGTACATGCTTCACCAAAGCATGTAGTATATCCAAACAGTGAATCTTGTTACCTTTCGAGATTGGCAAATTGAATGATACTAATGCTACAGTGTTTGGCTTTGAGATTCCTAGAGGAGGATCTAAGGAGGCGATGAAATCAGAGAGCTGGGAGAAATGGATGAATTGTGTGGCATGTGGATCGTATCTGTAATAGAACAAAAAAAAAAAAAATACAAAACCAAATGTAGTAAAAGTCAACTGCATATGAACATCCGTTCTTCTTTCGGAATACAAACTTTGACCAGCGAATATAGAACATCTCCAGATCATCCTCAACAATTCCAATCTCTTCCTCTTGATGGGCCTGGTTGAAGTTCTCCAGAATTATAGCTATGTACATATTAATTACAATCATATAACTGATTATAATGAAGCTAGTAAAGTAAGTTATAGCCAATAGAGGATGGCCGCAGTCTCCGTTTGTTTGACGATTAAAATTTGGATCACAGTCTGGCGGTTGAATCATAAGTGATTCCAATACATCATTCCATCCAGCCGAAGTCATTAAACGAAATAATAACTGCATGCTTCGGCCGAACGTTTGGAAATTCACCATATCATCTAGTGCTCCCTGTAGTTTGACATGCCCGAACAGAGACATTCCAAGAATGGCGTATATAAAGGTAATCAAGCCCAGCAGAGCACCAATGTTGAAGAGCGCCGGCAAGGAGACAACTAACGCAAATAGCAACTTACGAATACCCTTTGCAGCTTTAATGAGACGCAATATGCGGCCAATACGAAACACTCGAACCACACGCAACAAAGTGGGACTAATTGGCAGATCGATCATGATGTCTTCCATCAATATTCCGAATATGGAGGCTAAAACGAGGAGGAAATCGAACACGTTCCACGGCACGGTGAAGTAGTGATAACGCAGTCCGATGATCTTCACTATGGCCTCTATGTATATATAGACGTTTCAAGCAAAGATCAGTGAATTATAAAGTGAAAGTGTATAATTTGATCTTACCCAATCCGAAGACAGTAGTAAAAAATGCATTGCTAACTTCTAGAATGAAAAAGACGGCATGGGGTTGATTGTAATGCTCAATACCCATAGTTAGCATGTTCAGGAAGATCAACACGAATATCGCAATTTCGAATCTGTCCAATGATATTGAATTAATTTGTCATTGAAAGAAGTCTTTATAAAGTATACCTTCTTGAGTTAGATAAGTCATAGAACATGGCTAAAAAATGGTTGAACGGTCGCTTTATTACTTTTTGCGGTTTTTTACGTCCCAGTTTCTTCATTGCGGTATAGTAGTGTTTTTGAGATTCGGTCAGAAACATTTCCAATACGCCACCTTCGTACTACAATCATATAATATATATAGTTATTTATTTAGTTTACAACATATTGATGCTAAACAACCTTCTTTTTTAGCATGTTAAAGTTATCGATAATGACTCCAATAAACAGATTCAATGTGAAGAACGATCCACAGACGATGAAGATAACGAAGTAAATGTATGCATAGAGGTTCGCTTCTCGCTGCGGTTGTAAGTCAATACCTCTTGCATCAACTGCATCTGCCATAACTTCCATCCAGCCTTCAAAAGTTGCCACCTGAAGCAAAGCTAGATACCCCATTCCCACATGATCAAAGGTTATTTTCGAATTGATCCATGAGTAGTTCTTTTCAATGCAATCCCATTTATCATTGACCACCTACATATATATGATTAAATCAAAACGTTAAAGTTCAAGCTACAAATATGCCAACTTTAATTTTGATAAGATCATAGATCTTCCACTTACCGTTATTGGTAATAGTTCACCTTCTTCGTCAAGACATTTGAAAAATTTACCACCAAAAAACTGTACACCCATGATGGAGAATATGAGCCAAAAAACTAAACAAACTAAGAGGACATTGAAAATTGATGGAATGGCATACATGAGAGCATTTACTACAATTCGCATTCCCTGCCACCTGGAAAATGTTAAAGAATAAAGTGAGTTGAAAGTTATAGTTGAGAGGATAAAAGTTGAAAATATTTTTGGTGGCGTCATTTGCATTCCGTGTTGACCATTTTATTGCAAATACTTGATTTTAACCATCGAAAAGCACAAATACATATAGGTTAACAAAAAACACGAAATAGAGTGTCATTGTGTTTGAGTTAGAGAATTTTATTTTTTGAAAGCATTAGAAAGCAAAGTGTAACGAAATAGCTCTGTGATTGCACCCCAAAAGGATTATTTTTTGATAGATAAATTTTGATGTTATTATATAAAAGGATAATTGATTTAATGAGAGAACCTTTTAGGGCCAAATCACTTCGTATGCATTTAGAGAATTATGTGTGGTAAGTGGTTTTGTACATATGTGATAGAAAAGGTTATAATTTTTTCTTAAAATAACATGCATTAGTAAACAATATGTTACTTAGAATAAAACTGATATTTGAAAAATTAAATTAACTTATTTTATTAAAAAAAATTGTTTATTTTATTTTCTATAATTCAATTCTGCTATTTTACTTTTAATTATACGATCGAAATAGGTAAAAGTAAACGAATTGTTTTATACTTTATGAACTTTTTTTTACATAAAGATGATGAGAAGACGAACAAAATCAGCAAACTGGACGTATCGTTTTCGTCACCTATTCCCAAAAATAAGGGTACATATGATCTAACTGGAAAAATTATTGAAGTGAGCGAACTATTGCCAAGTTAAATATTTTCTGGCAAATATTGACTGAGTTCCAAAACGTATTGGGGCCTATTCGTAGTTGTTTTTAAACTACAGTTTTGCTTAGCCTGGGCTTAGACAATGTAATAAATATGATAAACTCGAGTTTTTCATAAAAAACAGCTTTAACTGTTTCTATGAATATACCCCATGTATGTCCGAGTTTCAATCATCGTTCTCTTGCATCTATCATTTGATTGGACAATTAATGTAGGGAGTATGTACTCTCACGAAATGGATCTCCGAAAGATGCCATTTTTATTCTTTTTTAAATATTCACAATCCACATCAACATCCGCATGTGTAGTGGCAATGGTCATTGAAAGACGCCATTTTTTATTTGGCAAAATATGCGCAAATGATGGATTTGGGTGTGATGTTAAGTAATAATTTCTGAATATAAAAAAATTAAATATTGACCACCCATAGTCTACTCTACTGGAACCCACAACCTAGAAACTGTTGTGTTCCTATCCATGAATGCGTGTGAGGTGACGATGTGCGGATGTGCGGAAGTGCGTTTATGCGGATGTGAGGATGTCCGGTTGTACGTTCACCGAGCTACAGCGTAAACGGTTGGACGGATTTTCTTCATACTGCGTGTGTAGTACTTTTTGGTGATTCTTTAGAGGACTTTGAAATTTTGTTTTAGCCCGGCCATAACGGGTACCTACCTCTCATCATATAACGGTTTTATTTTTGCAATTTTTTTTTTGTAAAAGGCTCTAACAATTTTGATAAAGTTTTGTAAACGTTATATTTACAATGCTCTTAATATAACTGCATTTCAGGTTTTTAAAAATTTGCCCATAACTTGATAACGGCTATTCCAATTCCTTTGAAATTCGGTACGGATTTCACATTTGACATTTTACAAAAGAAGAAATTCACAGTGTTTTGCTAAACAACCGTTTAATGATAGCTGCCATACAACTTGATCCCACGTTTTGGCCATTGTTTGATATTTTTCGAATTTTCTTCAGAATTTAATAAATTAAATTTTTTTTTGTCACATGGTTTGCTATAAGAGCAAAGTTAGTGCGACCCAGCCGTGCATTTTATTTCTATATGATGTCGACAAAGTCATGAGTTTCTTACGCATCCTAAATGTCACTTGACGTTTTAATTCAATAGTTTGTATTTATTTTAGTATATACATATATATTTAAAACCGTTTTAGTAATCAGAGTAATAAAATGTATAAGCGATTCATATTTATATCTGTTGCACCAACTTTAGCCGGTAAATTTAAAATAAAAGAGACATCTGTTTCTATCCTGGATGTTGATCTCAACTGCTGGTTGTCGATGGTAGTCAAAAAATACCATTTTTCGATATAACAACCGAATAAATATTTAAAAGTGGTTGAAAAAACTGGGCATAAAACGTTTAGTTTGACGTTCTCAAATTCAGCGAATTCAGCCACTGCACTGCATGCTCAGTAGTATAGTTATGGAGACTAACCTCCCTAATGTCCATAGCACCATCTGATTTAACGAATCATTTTGAGGTTGGAGGATACAGATTTTTCATTTTTAGACTACGATTTATGAAAAAGCTGGGTGTGCTCAAATAAAAGCCAGATTCATATGTGTCAAAAAACACCAAAAGTCACTCTCTGGTTGTCACAAAAAAATAAAATGCACGACTGGGTCGCACGAACTTACTCTTGTGGTGCAAGACTGGGTTGCACGTATACTTGTTCTTGTGGCAAGTTGCCACGAAAATAAAATAAAATTTTATTTTTTTTTAGGAAAACAAAAATCATATGAGTTTTTCACAAAAGTGCTAAAACTTCTTTTTACAAAGATTCGAGTTAAAATCAAGGAATGCAGAAAATTTTTCTGTCTAAATATAAGTTTATATACCAAACAAATTATTCAAAAATCGTTAGAGCAGTTTTTAAATAAATCGATGTTTACTTAATATTTAAAAAAAAAAAAAGATTTTTTTACAAATTTTCTAAGTGCTTAATTGTTTGCATTTTATGCACAAAAAATAAAAATTTTTTGTCAAGGCGTTTTCCAAATATTGAATTTACAAAAAAATAAATTAAAAAATTAATTAAAACTAAAATAATGCTTTTTTGCAAAATGTTGGTATTGGAATTTCCTTAAGTTATCTAGACTTTTTTAAAACAAATGTTTGGTTAGAAATCGATTTACCCGTTCATGAGATAGCTCAAGAAAAAATAACGGTTCTATGGGAGGTACCGTTAATAGGTTTGCTAAATTTTTTTTTTACGATTTAACAAAAGGAAATCAGTCAGAAACCATCAGTACATTTTTTCAAGAAAATCGTTAGAGCCGTTTCCGGGAAAATTAAGCTTTTCCAAAACCGTTATATGGCTGGTACCGTTATTTTTTGCGCTAAAAAAATTCAATTTCTCCTCTACAACAGAAAAAGAATATTGTTTGATTTCTTACGCTTTCTCATTTAATATCAAAGTGATTTGACAGCCCTTTTATTAATCCAAATTTGATTTGCTCGGAATTGAGAATCCTTAAGGATTTCAGTGACAAGAAGAAGTAGATATACAAAGTTATGTACCTATGTATTAAGTTGCAACACCACCGCACTTTTCAATTCTATCGTATATAACGTAGTTTTAATCAATATTGTTTGAAATCTATTTTTAAATAAATTAAGCGGTTAATGTAGTAGATTTAAATATGTTTAGTAGATGAAGTATGATTAGCCTTAAAACTGAAAATATTTATGTATATGTTAGAAAAATGATTGAAAATAAACCAAACACTAAATTTAAATATAAAAATATAATTTATTTAAAACATGCAATAATTAAAAACTTATATACATAAAAATGCAATTCAGAATTGTAAAATTAAATTGTTATAAATCAAAGTGAAATATTGATAAAGTGAACATTTGAAAACTTCTTTTGATGTATCAGGAACCAGGAGTCCTTCTTCCAAAAAAATAAACATTAAACATTTATAAATTATTTTCTTTTTGAAAAAAATTGACATCGACAATTAAGTGCACACAGAGACATTCATGATCCTTTAAGTAAGCTCAAGAATACAATCGACAAATAGTGTTACCTGGAAATAGCTCTTAATGGCCTTAATGCGCGAAGTGTTCGAAGTGATCTCAGTACTTTTAAATTTTCATTTTCTTCGATGAGTAGGGAAAATACAGAAACCTGGAAGAACAATGTTCAACATGTTTTATTTTAAAATCAGTGAACCAAATTATGGGATTTCAAACGTAACTTACAAAAACAATTATGAAATCTAGTATCGTCCAAAAACTCGTGAAATACTTGGAAAAACCAAGCGCCAACCACTTCAACACCATTTCAATGACGAATATTATACAGAACGAAAAATTCGTCCAGTACAGTATTCTTTTCAATGTCTTATTATTGTCCAAGTAGATGTCCTCGAAGCACAATGTTATACTGGATGCAAATATAAGCACCAGAACAAACCACTCAAAGGCTGGGGTATCTACAACCGTCAAGACAGCCGTTCTCACTTGGGTCCAATTTTTCGCCCATTTAGTATCCATGCAGGACATAAAGCAAGGACATCGAAAAAATAAACTATGAATATAAAAAAAAAATAATGTAAATACTATATTAAAAAAATATTGCAACTTACTGTTCGTAGCACTTTTGGGGGAAACAGTCCTGGGGTATTTTAGGTGGCTTTACTGTGCCAAAACTGGGAAAAGACATGGGATCATTGTATGCTCCCTGCGAGTTACGCCTCCCACCAACGGTAAGATCGTCCACGTAGGAGACCAAACAATGCCATGGTTTTTCTGTAAGTCTCGTAAATGTGGACTTCTGTCCCGTCATGGTGGTGGTTTTCTCTTCATCATTTGCCCCGGACGTGTAATCACATTGATTGCTCAAGCTTATTGAGGTGGCTTTGTCGAAAGGTTGTGGATGCACTTTAAAGCCTTCCATTCTGAAGTCACCAGCCTTTGGGAGGGTCGTTTTCATTTTTTTCTGTGGTATTGGTGTAACTGATTTCAGTGATTGTGGTGGAGTTGGTGGCACGATTCTTTGGGTTTGAAGCTGCTGTTCAATGATTTCTGATTGTTGTTGGTTTCGTTGCTTTTGTATGAGTAAGTTTTCATAACTGTTCGTACTCTTAAGTGAAAGACTATCGATTTTGATATCAGCAGTTAAACATTTGCGCGGAAGTTTTTCACTCTCGATTCGGATGGCAAATTTTTCATCTTCGGGAAGCTCGTCGACTCGTTCGATCAGACTTAACCGTTTGAAACGATCAAACTGCGCACTAAAAAGATCGTTCTTCCGTCTAAGAAATGGCGATGTACTGCCAACGTCAACATAAGGTGCATGCATCTGATCACAGATTTTTCGAATTTCGTTCGAAATGCTAAAGTCTTCGTCGATTTTTCGTTGCTTCTCAAGACTGCGACGCTTGATCTTCACCGAATTACGATCAATATTCGAATTGGGGTGATGTCTTCGCTGAACAAATGCTACTTCGTAGTTAGCGTGATCAGCTTCTATGGCAGCGATGTGATCGAGAATGTCTTTATTGCAATCGTCTGCTGCTGGTGATGGTTCGGATAGATTAGACAATCTTCGTTCCAAAGACGTCGTTGACTTCTTGATCTCTTCTAGTTCTTTTTCGAAACTTTGAATAATATTATCAAACTCTGAATTGCCTACTAGAGGCAATTGGTCGTGTGAATCATCACCATTGGCACTACCATTATACATTCCCTGAGATTCGGATCGACCAAAAACCTCACAGATGCTTCCATTGCGTCTTTGTTCGATTTGGTGCAAAATAGTATTCGAAATATAACTAAGATTTGACTTAAGACTACTTGATGAAGTCTTTCGCGGCGGTGAAAAAATGCACGCATCTTTTTTGGCCTCCAAAATCAGACTATCGGTATCAGCCTCAATCACTGCGCTGCCATAGCCAACAGTCTCACTGAAGTAATTATTGCTATTATCGACATCGTCTTGCAAGAATTGGAACAACTCTTTTTGGTCACAATTGAGTAGTTCATCCCGCAAATTCCCCTGATGCATATAATCATCCTGTTCTATTGAGATGGTATTCAACGAATGACCACTGGATATTCGTTTAATGGTCATACGATCATAATTCTGAATGTTTTCTTCTTCAGACTTACTCCTCGATGGTATAAGTGATCTTTGTGAAGTCTCACTTGATTGTGATAAACGATCGAGAGACTTTCGATAACTTGGCGATCTAGTTAGCAAAGATTTCTGATACTGAAGATATGCTTCGTCATGTTGGCGCAACGAATCAGCTCTCTGAAATATAACACTTTGCTGATCACCTGGGTCGGTATCTGTTGAATTATATTGGCCCATCAGACGCAGCTCTATGGATTCGGTGAACGTTGGTTCGTCACGGCTGTCATTCTGTTGGGTACCAAAACCGGAAGACACTTGATGTAGTAACTTTCTTTCTACGTGAGGATATAGGGTGTAATCGTTTCTGGCAAAATGTAAAATAATTTGTCAAAAATAAGATTAAAATTTAAGGGGAGGAAATAGTTACTTTTGATTATTGTCATCATTTAGGCAGATATTTTCATGACACTCTTTATATTCTTCTTCATATTCACCCCCATCAATTATAGTGTGTAGTCCCTCTCTTAGTGGAATCTGAAACCCGAAATCAGATCCCGAGACAGGTCGATTCATTGACTCCTAAAAAAAGTTAAATTTTTGTTTGTTAATAAATAAAAAAAAAAAAATATATCTGTAGTATAAGGTGAAGTCATTAAAAACGGTATACATATCCAGAGTGGAGGTTACAAATATTCATGGGGAAATAGATTAATTTTAGTAATGAGTTGAGTGGTTGCGTGAACCGGCTTGAACCAGCCTTAAAGCTTATCTTAACTTTAATATTAGAAAAAAGCTATACACCACAAAATACATAAAAAACCCACGATTTGGCTGTTCCTGATTATTAGTTGTTAGTAATTTATGTTAGGTAATGTAAGTAAAATATTAATACTAAAACCTTTGTACATTCATTTCTATTGATGGTCACTCTTAGAAGAAAATAAAAAAAATTAAAATTGGTGTATCCGATAGTCTAGTTTTACACATCAAAAAGCTTTAAAACTCTATAGTCCCCATCATGATCACTGTCTATTTGTAAAAGATGCTATAACTTTTGAAAATAGTCATCTGTCAATTTAGTTTATATATTCGACAGGCCATGGAATTTGATACTGCTCATGATCACGGATCACTTGTGACTATTTTTAGAAGATACAAGTCGACAAGCCATAAAATGCTATAATTCTTAAAATCGTGGATCGCTTGTGAAAATTTTTTAGACCAGTTATACATCAGCAAGACTCTGTAGGCTCTTTGAGAGAGTATCCGACAAGAGTGCGAGAACTTAACCACTTGATGGATATCGTAAGGTTCAAATAAAATTAAAAAAAGTTTATTATACCAACTATTATTGGACTGTTTTTGGACTACCCTGTATGAATGAGTGTTTATGTCAATGGGTGGTATGAATAAAACGGAGTACGTGTACCTACCAGGTACTCTATACAGGGTGAGTCATGAGCAATGCGACAAAATGCTAGGGCGTGTAGGTTGCGTTGAGACAAGAAAAAAATCGTATGGGAGGGGGGGTCTATTCCCCTCCGTTTAGCCGGGAGGGGCAATTTTCGAAAAAACTGACTTAAAATGGGAAAAAAATTATTTAAAATCAACGGCTTCATTCACAATGCTGTGCGATACGTTTTTGAAAAGCCAATAACTTTTTCTTTCATTCTGTGTTTAAATAAATCTATTCTAAGAAATAGTTTTTGAAATATTAATTTTCAAAGTCAAAATTTTGAAAAAAAAAATTGAAAAAAAAATTTCAAATTCATTTTTTTCAAAATTTTACGTAATTAAGTGCTAATTTTAATTTCAAAATTCAATGCTGTTATTAATTTTAAGTCTAAATAAGAAAACCGGATGCAAAAATTTTATGTCGTTCTCAAGAAATTAAAAAAAAACCAAAACCACCTTTTTCTAAGAAAAACATTTATTTTTATTGTAACGAAGCAATTTAAGAAGCATTAATCTTAGTTTTTTTAGTTTTTTTATTCCTTTTATTTTTACTATGTTTTTTATTGGAAGTACTTATAAAAAATTCTCGATATGATCTCCATTGTTTAGAAGGCATAGATTATATCTCCTTGTAATGGCTTCACATAAGTTTATGCTTGACAAATTTTCCTGCAATTTGACTCCAGCGACTTCAATTCGTTCCTTCAGTTGTTCCAATGATACTATTTCCACTTCGTAAACATAATTCTTCATAAATCCCCATGCATAGAAATCTAGGTGAGTTAAATCTGGTGACATAGGCGGCCATTCCGTGGGGCCCCTTCTTCCGATCCAACGGTCACTAAAATGATCATCCAGCCAGTTTCTCACCTGTAAGCTGTAGTGTGCTGGAGCACCATCTTGTTGGTAGATTAAAGTATCTGCTATAACCAATGGAACGCTGTCTAATAAATCGGGTAAAAGGTCTCGTAGGAATTGCAGGTATGATTCTCCATTAATAATGGAATTCAAAAACCGGGGCCCGATCACAGTGTGTCCAACAATACCAAGCCAAACATTACAACTTAAGCGGTGTTGTGATTTGTTTTGTTTTTTTTTGTGTGGATTGGCGCTACTCCAATAATGTAAATTGTGGAAGTTAGTAACCCCATCCCTAGTAAACTGTGCTTCATCCGTCCAGAATATTCTTCTAAAATAGTTTTGTTCGGTTTCATTTCTAAGTAGTAATGTTCTACAAAATTCGGTTCTCAATAACTTGTCGTTTGAGGTGAGTTCCTGAACAGGCGTAAAGTGGTACGGGTGTAAATTTTCCGCCCGAAGTACTCGACATGCTCTAGATTGGGACACTCCAAGCATAGTGGATATCCTTCTTGTACTGACGGAGGGATTATTTCGGACTAAATCCAGAATTCTTTCATCTAAGATTCTTGAAATATTGACAGGTCAGTTTTCAGAAGTTATCAATGAAAATAATATTAATCCAGGGTTATTCCAATACTATTTAATTTTATTACGTTCTCATAAAACTCCAATTAAAAAAAAGTAAAAAAACTAAGATTAATGCTAAATAAATAAATAAATTGCTTCGTTACAATAAAAATAAATGTTTTTCTTAGAAAAAGGTGGTTTTGGTTTTTTTTTAATTTCTTGAGAACGACATAAAATGTTTGCATCCGGTTTTCTTATTTAGACTTAAAATTAATAACAGCATTGAATTTTGAAATTAAAATTAGCACTTAATTACGTAAAATTTTGAAAAAAATGAATTTGAAATTTTTTTTTCAATTTTTTTTTTTCAAAATTTTGACTTTGAAAATTAATATTTCAAAAACTATTTCTTAGAATAGATTTATTTAAACACAGAATGAAAGAAAAAGTTATTGGCTTTTCAAAAACGTATCGCACAGCATTGTGAATGAAGCCATTGATTTTAAATAATTTTTTTCCCATTTTAAGTCAGTTTTTTCGAAAATTGCCCCTCCCGGCTAAACGGAGGGGAATAGACCCCCCCCTCCCATACGATTTTTTTCTTGTCTCAACGCAACCTACACGCCCTAGCATTTTGTCGCATTGCTCATGACTCACCCTGAAGAAATCGGAGGAGGTACTTCAAGCAGAAGCACCAACCTCAGAGCATATATCCTCCACCAAACAGAGTAGATGCTATCATACTTTGAACCAATTTCTGTTGTAGAAGACAATTTACTTCTTTAATGAAAAAAAAATATGATCGTTGGGGTTTTTAAATAAATCAATTTTTCTTAAATATGTTTTTAAAAATATTTTTCGGAAAAAAAATTGGGTTCAATTGTATCTACCTACATTATAAATTTATTTTATTAAAATTTTCTCAAACATTTTGGGTAGTAAAAAAAAAGTTTTTCGAAAAAATATTTAACACAACAAAAATAATAAAAAAAAACCATCATTATTTAAATTTATTGGGTAAGAAATATTGCATGCGCCGTTATTAAAAAATAGAAATTTATTTTGTAGGCGGTACCTAACCTATACAGTTAAACGACTTTATTGCACATTATAATATTTAGTAGAAATTATTTCATTATTACAATATAATATAGAAAATGCATGTATTATTATTTTTTAACTAACTAACTTACTTTAAAAAACTAAAGTACTTATGTACCTACCAAATTTAAAGCAAATCGGCTCACCCATTTAGTTACGATGCAGACCAGACCAGACAAACAGAACTGACGCAAAAACTTTTTTTTTTTATTATCCTGAATCCTGAACTTGCGTATATGGCATATAATCGCAAGTTATAATATAAAACGTTGTCTATTTATGTACATAATTCAACCGGGAGCAAGCAAAGAAGCTAACACACAAGTTAATAGTACGTCCTCCACTTGACAGAGTACGTGCTTCATTTTATTCATACCAAACGACGGAGTAGGTACTCGTCCTCATCGAACATAAAGATGCTCCATTGTTGAGGAGCTACTTACGGTTTTTATTCATACCAAATGGAGTACCTCCTTCAAAATGCTGAGTTTTGAGGAGGTACTCCGTTTTATTCATATTACCCAATATATTCAGGGTTGGCGGAGTAAAAATAAAAATATATTTCGTTTAATCTTACCTGATAACTTAACCTATGGAATTTAGTTTCTGATTCATTTTGCTTAATAGCTGCTGCCTGAGCTTCCTTTACAACTTGCTCAAATTTCGTGGCATGCTGGAGTTCTTTTTTCTCTTTTCTTGCCTGTCGTTTTCTTCGTATTAAATCTCTAACTCTTTCTATACTCCGCGCAAGCTTTGATTCTTCTCCAACTTCCTAAATTGACGATATTTAAAATTAACTTAGTACTAATTGAATTTGTGAAGAAAAAAATTTGGATCTAAGAAATACTTTTAATAAAATTCACATAAATATACTGAGATTAGAATTTTTTTTTGTCCAATACTTTCCATAATTCGTAATCCAATTTAAATCATTTATGTGAAATTTTTGTAGTCTACTGGTTGCTAAGCTAAAATAAAATTTAAGGAGAAAAAAAAAATCTACACATAACACAAAGCCATATTTACAGTTAAAAGAAACTAAGCAACTACAAGAAATTCATTCGCAATAGATATATACGACTAAAGGAAAAAGATAGCACTTATATTTAATATTTAAAATAAAAACTCTTTTTTAAAAGAATTACCTTTTTCTTGAAAATCTGTTCGATAGAGACAGTTGAGAGACACGGTGCACATTGAGTAGGTGATTCAGTATAGCAAACATTTTTTTTTAAAGTTTTTTTTTTTTATTTTGTGCGAATTGGTTTGCAGTTTTTTTTTTCAGATACACACACATATTTTAAGGCACATCAATAAAAACACACATAGAAAAATTTAAAATATCGACATACAACATATTAAATATATTTTTTTTTTATCAATAAACATAAATTTTAGCTTAATGTACATGCGACGATAAAATGTTAGAAATGATTTGTTTTTTTTTTATTTAAAGTTTGTATTATATATTTTTTTTAATATAGTGGTGTTTAATTTTTATAGTTTAGAGAAAGATTTTATTAAATATTTTATGCTCCTAAGATAAAAAGTTAGACATTTTAAGAATTAAGATTTTTTTGTTTTGATTTAGTAAAAATGTAAATGTTTTTTAAATTAAATTTAATGTTAGTGCGATTGCCACACTCACACCGAACTTCTATTAACAACGAAATTAATTTTACACATTAATAATATACGCATAATGAACATCCAATTATTGCCTAACATGTAATTTTTTTTTTGAAACACACACACTAAAACACCGAATTGAAGAGAAAATTCAAATTTATAGTATGTGATTATTTACCTCTTTTTTGGATTTTAATTCTTCTGAATTAAAACTGTTGAGTAACAAGGCCAAGAACAAGTTTAGAACCATAAAATTACCCATCACAAGAGTTGGAAGGAAAATCGCAAAGCAAGTTGAAGCTCCTTGCTAAAATAGGAAAAATTGAATTAATTATGATTTTTTCTTAATTTAATTTTAAATACCAAATATTTAAATATTTTAAGAATATATAATAATAAATTTTTCTGAAAAAAGTAGTGCTTGAAATAAAAACGAATATCTCTTGAAAAATGATGTGCCAACGGTTCCTTATTTTTTTTAAAGCACGATTAATAAAGCTTTCAATTTATAAAAAATATTAGTAATTATTTGATGCCTGCATACCTCCTCCTCAGCTCTCATACAATCCCATAGAGGTTCAATCCATTCACCACAGAGAATTCGAAAAATCATCATAAATGAATGAAAAAAATCATTAAAATTCCACCTGTAATACAAATGTAGATATATTTTTATTTAACAATTTAAAAAGTTTAGTATTTATTTTTATTAACTTCAATATAAGATAAAAAATTAAATAATTAATAATAATAAGAAATAAATAATTTGTTTGCTCTTATTATACCTTGGCACAGGATCTGGATCGAATTTTTCTGGCGTATAATCCTTTGAAAATAATTGCATTCCAATCACAGCAAATATATAAATAACTATAACTAAAATAAGTGTAAGATTTCCCAGTGCACCGATAGTCGATATAATGATACTCAGAAGAACTTTCATTGTTGTCCATGATTGAGCTAATTTTAATACTCGCAGCTTAAAGAAGGAAGAAAAAATATTCTTAGATTGTTTTCGCTTATACAATAATTTTTTTAATTTACCAATCTCAGCCCTCTAAGAACACTCAAACCATCGACTAATTCAAAAATAATATCCAGTAGACTGGCTGTTACAATAATTAAATCAAATATATTCCAACCACAAAGAAAAAATTCTTTTGATAACGCCAACAGCTTAACAATACATTCGAACGTAAATATTGAAGTAAAAACCTACAAAATTAAATATTGTTGCTTATTATTTTATTTTTTTAATAAATTTTAAAATTACTTTATTTCCTATATCTAATGCTTGACGAAAGCTCTCACTCATCCCGTGGTGTTCCATGGCAAGAAACATGGTATTCAGTACTATACACAAAGTTATTGCTAATTCAAATAATGGATCTCTAACAATCTGCAAAAATAAATTTTAGATTTAATTTTTGAATAACTTAAAATATTTAATTTGTCATTTAAGCTAACACTATTTCTTATTAAATATATGACATTTATTATAATGCAATTGTAGTTATTGCTATAAAATATAATATTATGAAGAAACTTTACAAAAAAAGTTTGTTCTCACTCATTCGAGAACTATGACTGAAACTTTTTTTAATTTAATAAACATTGAATTATATTATATACTTATACGTTATACCTATGTATGTAATGAACACTTTGTGAATTGCGAAAAAAAAATAATAAAAATCATTTTTAATTGAAGTCATATGCATCTACAGTTTAACTTAAAAAATAGATTGAAGAGGTCACTTAATAATTCCAACACATCTACTGCAGTTTTACAACAAAATTTGATATGGATTATTCCCGCCATTTTGGACTTTGTGTTTTGTCGATTTGCAGGCGTATTGTGCATTTCTCGGTAAAAATGGTCATAACCAAATTTATAGATAATTTAATTCTCTAACTATTTCATTCAAAGAACTTTTTTCTAAAATAATTATTTATTGCTAATGTTAATCAAAAATGTCCTAATTTTTCATATCATACTTTTTTTTTTAGATTTTCACATACTTTTTCTTAATTTTAGCAATAAAAAATTGTTTTACAAAAAAAATTTAATTCTCTATAAGTTTGGTTTGGAAATTTTTTTGCGAGAAATGTACAATACGCCTGCAAATCGACAAAATCCAAAATGGCGCTATATCAGATTTTTTTGTAAAACTGTGGTTTCATATTCAACTTTTTCACTAGGTTCCAGTGACTGCGTTCAAAAATTTCAAACTTCATTCAATTATAAAATTCTTAAAGTTATCTAACTAAATTTAGAACTTTTTTATAATGTATAATTGAGTTAATATAAGTATAAAAAAAAACAAAAATATATATTTAATTGATGTTAAACTTTAACAAATAGCAGCTTTGAAATTTATCTTTAAAAAAATAAATTAATTATATGCCACAGCAGCACATTCTGTCGAGCTAGATTACTTAAGCACATCCGAAAGTATAATCACTTTGTATAATTTTGCAGGTGGATTAAAAATGGATTTATAATAAACTAAATAATTTTATATCTGAATTGAAAGTATATACCTAAATAAATTTCAGTTTAAAAAAGTGGATTTAAAGGTTGGATTTAAATTTTATAGTTTAACGTGATTTATGTTTAGAATGAATAATAAGTTTGTAAAATGTTCATTAATAAACGTTGAAATGTAATAATTTTTTTTTTACAATTAAAACCCAATAAAATTAATTGTTAAATTAAACTTACTTTATATAAACAATTTTGAAATTGCAGCCAACCCTCGTAGTCAACGCAACATTGAACACATCTATCACAGTTTCGATCAGGAAGATCTTCTAAATATTAGAATCAGAAAATATAAAAGAAAAAAAAAACACAAAGTGGAAGAAAACAAATTTTTACATTGTGTTCAGGTATTAAAATTTAAAATACACAAAAGTTTTTTTTTCATTTTTTTTTTTTTTTTTTTCATTTAAATTTTCGCTAAACTATATACTATGTACCTATAACAACTATTTCCGAGGAAAATTCTTGATGCAAAGCATAAATGTTATGCTTCTTAATGCGTGCAACATTTCCATTGCACTTTATTAAACGAACCTCGCGCGGTGATAAGGCAAGTGTAACCGGAGTTAAATCAGATTGTAACTCCACCGCTGATGTGTTCACCATTTCATTACCTGTGTCCTGTTCTTCATGGTCGTCCACGACACCGGAATCATCCAACGAGGATTCTCGATTCACACCGCCACCTTCGCTGGCATTTGAACTCGCCTGTCGGCTGCCAGGTAGTAATTGACCTTTGTAATCTGTCAATAATAATAATTTGTTTAAGAAAAATGTTAAATTTTTTTTATAAATCTCACCTGAGGGGTATAACATATTTGGGTTCTTATTTTGCTCATCTTGAAATGAGATACCCCTTGCACGTTGATTTGGAATATTCAACGCTTGTGGCCTGTCGGTACTATGCCGAGGACTTGGGCTCGGACTTGGAGTCACCGATCGACTTTGACTCTAAAAACAAAATCAATGTAAATAATGATTTGTTTGAATTTTTGAATAAACTTACTTGGCCATTTCCATTTTCATTTGGAGCACCATCTTTGCCCTTCTTTTTCCGACGCGTTTTCTTTTTACTGTATTGTGCCAGGAGTACACCTTTGCGTGAGTCGACTTTCTTTTTGTAATTTTTATTTAATTTTTTTACATTTAATATGGACGGGTCGAAGCTAAAAGTTGAATCTTCACGATGATCCAATAAGTCTTTTTTTCGTTCCTTAATTTATAAAAAAAAAAAAAATTAAGAATTGAATGGATTTATTAAATATAATATTACTTACTTCGTTTGTTATTTCGGCTTCTTCCTCGTAACTTAACGCTACTACGGCTAACATCAAATTAATTAAATAAAATGAGCCAAAAAATACAACCACTGTAAAAAACGAAACACTCATGGGACCTGATGTAGCAAGTACCTGTAATAAAATTTTAATATAATAATTAAAATTGATTTATTTTATGTAGCTAACCATGTTGTATACGTTCTCCCAATAATCGAGGGTGATCAATTGAAAAGTCGTTAACATGGACCACATAAAATTATCAAAATTTGTGTATCCATGATTGGGATTTTCACCCACACAAAGGCACGTGTATCCTGTAAATTAAATTTAATAGATAAGTTTAAGGTTTAAGATTATTACATTCTTATAATAATAAAACAAAATATAGATATATATATATTCATCGGAGAATTCGAGAGATTTACATTTTAATAACTTCTTCGAAGAGCCATGGTTTAATGTGTTGAATACGAAATCTCTCAAATTGAAAGTCTCAAAAATATTAATCGATTGTTCATTAAAATTTACACATTTGTATTTTGAGCAGTAATTTTTACTTACTGCTGTAAGTTCTAAAAAGTGAGTCTGAAAGTTCTGTTTGCCTGTCCTTGATGCATTTTACCACCTAAAACCTTAACGACTTGACCGAAATCGCTCTTGTGGTAGGTAGCCACAAAAATAAAATAAATATAAAAACAAATTTAATATTTTTTTTTTAAATAAGTGAGACATATCAAAAAAATCATCTGAATCCAAAATCAAATTATGCAGAAAATTTTTTGCCGTATAAATATATTATTAAGTTTAATTTAAAAAAATAATTCCAAAATCGTTAGAGAAATCGATGTTTACTTAATAAATTTTATATAAAAGTGCTAAATAGTTTGCATTTAAAAAAAGTAAAAAAAATTTAGTCAAGCGAATTTCCAAATATCGAATTTAGAAAAAAAAAATTAAAATTAACCACTTTTGTAAAATGTTGACATTGAAACTTGATGAAGTCATCTAGATATTTCTAAAAAAAATTGTTTCATAAGGTAGGTAAAAAAAATTACTACAAACAATCTGATAGACAGACAGAATTCCCAGACCCGCTATTTTGGACTTCAATATCATCGTAGTTTTGTGTTTGATTGGTATTTCAAAACTTTTTTTTACGAATGCAAATCTTGCCTTACGTACTACATTATGTAGGTACCTAACTTTAGCTGTTCGTGAGCAAGTTCCGGGAAAAAAACGGTTCTATAAGAGGTATGCCTACCGTTAATAGCTTTCATTTTTTTTTGTCTTGTAACCATAGAAATAAAATCAGACACGGTGTACGTATGTAGCTGTTTTCCAGAAAAAAAAACTTTTTCACAACGGTTATGAGGAGTACCTTTGTAGCGTTATTGTTTGAGCTTAAAACAAATTAATTACTCCTCTAAGAAATTCTCTACAAACCTAACATAGAAAAATGGAAAAAATCGGTTCAGCCGTTAAGCCTGTAGCTAGGTACCTACCTATACTGATACAACTATACCTATACTGAGCGAATTTCCAGACCCACTGAGCCACTTTGTAATTTCAAATTTGTAAAGTTATTACTTTTTTCATGAATCGAACAATGCCTTTTGTTTAAGCATAAGTAAAAGCATAATATTGATACTACATCAGAATCGTTAAAAGAAGAATTCTGAACTTATTGGCTTTACTTTACCATGACTTCGGCTTTGTGCCAAGCCGCGCTATGGGCAAAACAAAAATTACGTTATTCATCGGTAGCGGCAAGTTGGTTGACTCTGAGCTGAAGATCAGTGTTGAAAGCAAATGGTTTGATGATATTTTCTTAAGGTATAGACGTATAGTTCTTCAAATATGAAAGAAACTAAACTAAATTCCAGAAACCTCATTAACAGACGAAAAATAGCGCTTTTATTGACAATTTTACAGCTGCCATTCAATAAATTGCCACTTGGCTGCTCATTACGTTGCCGGGCAATAAGTTCCTATAAACATATATTCTTAAAATATTGTGTTTCTAATACAAACCTGTTGGGCAGTGCCTGGCTCCAGTAAGATTTCCACAAAGCATTGGCAGCTCTTCGAGATCGTACAGCCAATTCTCTGTATCATTCACCCAACTAAAAATTTATAAAATTAAAGTTTGCATTTTATATTTGCTTATCTGTTTGTGAAAAAAATTGGCAAATTAGAATTCTGAAAACAAATTTAGCTTATACATTATGTATGTTAGTTTAGGTTTCTATTTTTGAATAAACAACAGAAACAGGGAAAAAACTTATGGCTTATCTGTATTAAAAAAATATCGATAGTTATACAAAAAATAAATGAATCGTTATCTGAAAATTTGTTTACATATTTAATATAATAAAAATAAATACAAGGCAAAACAGGGTCGCACAAACTTGCTCTTGTGATGGCAAATTAATTAAAAATAAAAAATACTAAATTATACAGGGTGAGTCATGAGCAATGCGACAAAATGCTAGGGCGTGTAGGTTGCGTTGAGACAAGAAAAAAATCGTATGGGAGGGGGGGGGTCTATTCCCCTCCGTTTAGCCGGGAGGGGCAATTTTCGAAAAAACTGACTTAAAATGGGAAAAAAACTATTTAAAATCAACGGCTTCATTCACAATGCTGTGCGATACGTTTTTGAAAAGCCAATAACTTTTTCTTTCATTCTGTGTTTAAATAAATCTATTCTAAGAAATAGTTTTTGAAATATTAATTTTCAAAATCAAAATTTTTAAAAAAAAAAATTACAAACAAAATTTAAATAATATAATACAATACAAACTTTTTGAAAATAAATTTCCTACAACCAAGAGTTTTCCCAAAAAACCATTATATGCCATTAAATTTGATTCGAGTTAATTATTTATTTAATTAATTATTTTCGAAATAAGTATACGGTTATGTAATTTAATTTAATTAACTAATTAAAAAAAGTTAGGAAAAAATTAAGTACGTAATTATATCCAGGCCTTATGGCTGGTTGATATCTGGTATACATATAAACATATATTACATATACAACATATCTATACATATCTAGAACAACACTATTTCTTGAAAAAGATATTAAGCTATACAAATTTCCATATTCCAATCCATTTGATAATTTAAATATTGTAATTGCGAATTTACCTTTTCCATTCTGCACTTGTTAAATTCACCCAATCGTCTGGAAGATTTTTTACGCATTTATTCCTAAGTTCGCCCATATATACCTATGTCATAAAAAAATATTTTAAACTTTTTTCTGTTAAAAAGATAAAACAATAGAGTCACCTGTAGGGCAAATAGTGCAAAAACCATTAAACAAAATATTGTTAGTGTCATTACTTCGGCCAATTGTCGAAATGAATGCAACAACGCATTTATAATGGTTTTAAGGCCTGCAAATTTAAAAAAAAAATTTAACATCATAAAACTATGAAAATTAAATTGACATTCTTACCCGGCATAATGGAAACAGTCTTTAATGCTCTCAGTACACGAAATGTTCTCAAACCAGCTAAATTACCAACCTCCATTCCGATGGTGGCATAACCGCTAGTTATTACAATAAAATCCAGCCAATTCCATGGATTCCTTAAGTATGTGTATTTATTAAGTAGGAAGCCTTTAGCAATGATTTTGATAAACATCTCAAGGGAGTAAATAGCGAGGAATATGTACCTTTAATGAAAGAATTCAAATTCTTTAAAATAACTGCCATTCAAAAAATTAATTACAAATTAATTTAAAACTCCACCATACTTACTCAGCTTCTTCAGATGTTTCGGTCCTGGCTAAAAAAATACAGTTGAAGAGAATTGTAGCCATCACACAGTAATCAAAATATTGATTCGTCGCTATGTATACACATATTCGTCGAGCAGGACTCCAAGGATAAAACAGGAAAAGGCTCTTAGTTCCGGTGAACCGATGAATGTAGTTTTTCCGAAATCGCTTTGACACCACACAAAAGGTCTGGAAAAAAGAGAAAACAAAAAAAATAATATCAAACCGAGTGTTAAAATGCAATTAAATTCCGCATTAAATTGGAAACTAAATGACAATGTGATGGTTTATTTCACATTCTTTTTTATTCTCTGTATTATTATTTTCTTTGGTGGGTTTAAAAATGGATGTCCGTTTATTCGGTTTATTTTTTTTATCAACGGTACATGTCCACAAACGAGTGTATAGTTTATGCAAATTAATTGTATTCAAGAGCAAAAATTGAATAAGGATAAGGATACACAAGAGCTTAAATTGACTTTTATCTGACGGGGGGTTTTAAAGTCGGGAATGGCACTGTGACTTCTTGTGGTTTTTGTATTGTGGGTTAGATAAATATGTAAATTTAACAGAATTCCGATTTTTTTTACAGGTAATCTTCTTAGCAATATTTTTATTTTTTTAGCGTCTTTTATTGAAAGAATAATTTTGTTAAATTTTATACTATTCTCATTTCACGCTTAAAATAATATAAGGGTACTCATATAACGACGTAAAACCACGGAAACGATATACTTTTCCGCCTCCGAAAACAAGCTGTCAAATTTTGTATGGAAAAGTTTTCCCTCGGAAGATATAAACTTTCATCACGAATTCGATGCGGAAAGTGACGATGTAAAAATGAAAAGAAGTAAAGTAGCCATTTTTGTTGACATTTCACGAAGGCGGAAAAATTTATTTGCTAATTTTACCCTTTAAGAGCGTTTTGCAGTAGGAAATAGTTTTAAAAATGTTCCAAAAATTAAGAAAGTGAGAATGAAAAAAAAATTATATAAAAACAAATGATAAGCAAAAATTCAAAGTAGCTAACTCAATATCTTTCATCGCCATTTTGTCCAGTTTAAAGATGATAGTGACGTCATAATATGATTTATGCCAATTTACGTCAACAGTTTAAAGTTTAACAGTTTAAAGCTTCGTTTTTACATCAAAATTTCCGTCGTTAGATGAGTACCCTAAATGTTTAACTGCCGGAAAATGTTTGCCAGAGCGACTCGAAAAATTAAATAAATTTCTTTTTTTAAGTTTTTTTTATATTTTTTAGAGTTGATCTGGCAACCCTTTTATGGAAGTTTTATATTATTTTTTTAAACGTTTCAAATTACATTTTACAAAACGGAAAAGAAAATATCGTTTATGATTTCAATGTGTCATTTTTGTATGGGATTTTTCATTTTATTTCAGCTGCATACTAGGCTTTAGTGAACAAAAAATTCGTGCAAAAATTATTTACCATTAGTTGGGTCATTTTTTCTACATTTATAGGGCTGTGTATCTTTGGTTTCCGGCCATTTGCTTAATTTTTGGTTCCACCTTTGTATATAAATTTCTATAGTATAACCATGGAGCAGCGCCATCTAAAGAAAGTTGTGAACCGCACATTTGGAGGTTCTTACATTTACTAAGTGTCTATTCTGTTACCCTAACTATAGTCGTCAACAAAACAAATGAACAATATTTAATGTGTTTTATTGGCTCTAAAATCCATACTTCCTTGACAAGAGTCGTAAGCAAAATAAAAATCATATATGTTTACGACTGTTATCAGGGTAACAGAATAGACAACTAGTAAATGCACGAACCTAAAAATGTGTTATTCACATAAGTTTCTTAAGATGGCCAGGCGGTGATTATTCAACTATAGAAATGTATTTTTATGTCAGTTTTATTACTTGACTATTCTTTATTCCGTCAACAACAACAACTTGAAGGTGCTACAACAAAATGTTTACGAAAACTGTTTTTAGTGTGCGGAACTAGGAGTCCGAGTATTCCAAGGGTGATTTGCACTATCTTGTGTAAAGTAGGTAATGAAATGAAATGTAGTTATTTCCCAAACCCCTGAATTCATTTGAAATGCATACCTGGCTGAAAACAAAAAGTAAATAGAACATCGCCGTGGCTCCACAGGAAATATGTATTGCCAACTTGATTTCATAGTATATTTCAGCAAATTCAATTTATTTTTTTTTGTGTGGAAAAATTATTTCTTGTATTACCTTTCGCAATCGTTTACCTAATATTATACAAGAGAAAAAAAAGAAAACTAATAAATATCATAATCTGTACTAGCAGACAATTTCATAAAATATTTTATTGCTAAAAATATGTGTACTAGATCTAATTTTTTAATTGCTTTCGTGTATTTCATGCAATAAATATAGATAGTGGAGACCCTGGATAAGAGAATCGTTCTATTTTGTATTTTGAATGTGTATTCCACCACTACTAACAAGAAGCGACAATATTTTGTCACGAACACTACAAAAAGAGAGCAACACGAAAGAGAACGCCGTTCTTCACTCAATCGTTCTTCACTCAATCTTTATAAAATTTTTATTTTTTCCCCGTACATACGTCTCTTCAAGTTACCCCTCTCACCATCATTAATCATGATTTTCTACACTATTTCTACGCGTGGCAACATGGATAATCACAAACAAAAAAATGTAGTCTTGGAACGACGGGTACGAGATGACCACAAACGCTCATGAATCTTAATGACATGCTTTCTCGTTATCAGACACGACTTGATCTATGTACATACATTTTTTTGTATTTATTCATCTATTTATTGTTGCTTCTTTTGTTATTGATCTATTATTATTCAAACTTAAAATAGTTATTTAGAAAAATCATGTCTTTTGTCATAGAATAATAAATGAATAGAACATCATCTCAGGAGGCTCCACCTACTTTTGCCTACAAACTTTTAAAACTGCAAAGTCTTAACTCTGTATGCAGGCCCGTGCATTTCAAAAGGGACTGTCCAATTTGGCTGAACAATACATTCTTAAAATTTTGCATTTTGCTGTTCATACGTATTCACGTATAGAAAATCACGTTTTAACATTTTTTTCTACGGGAGGAGACGGAGGAGTACCAGTTGGTGATCTGTGGTTTTTGTTTTAAGAAATAATTTTGTACCTCTTTTAAGGTGCTCGTACTAAGCGTTAATAAATTAAATTCAAATATGTAAATCATCTGACTTTTAAATGAAGTAAATTCCTTAAATTTATCTACTTTATTTTCCCATTAACAACATTAATTTTTTTTTATATATTTTCCAAAAAAAACATCATGGAAGAAAAATATAAATTCCACCAAAAAATACTTAAGTAAACATGTTTCACGTATTTCTGAACACAGCCATTCTGTTACTAAATTCACCTAAACTACTAGACCGCCACCTAGAAGTGAACACAAATGATTTCAATAAATTTCTTTTCAGCGCATACGCAGTTGGTAGCTCTGCCATGAAAATTTTCCATGGCAGCACAAAATACGAAATGATTTCCGTTCATCTGTCTTTCGTTCTCAATCACTAGACCAGTAAAGAGTTGCTCAGCAATTCTTTCCTAACTTCAATTCGAAAATGAGAGCTAAGGTGAGAAAAATATTAAATTCCTATTAGAAATTAAATAAATTAAAGTGTTTTAAAGTGAATTCATTCAATAAATAGAAAAATACTGTAAAATTAAACTAATTTGATTATTTTGTAATGCAATAAAATCAAGAATAATGTAGAATGAAACATACACGTGTCATCTACACATATTTTCAAGTGTTGAACAGTTTTTCTTGGCAGATTTATATTTCTAGTGTTTTATTTCACGATAACTAATTAAAATTTTTAATTTTTATTTACAGTGGCGTAAGAAGCGTATGCGTAGGTTGAAGCGTAAACGCAGGAAGATGCGTGCAAGGTCTAAATAAACACGGCGAACTACCAGTTGTAAGTTGCAAGATAAATGGTCATCGAAGCGCCATTTCTCTAATCCCATTTTCTTTTCTTTTCAGGAATATGAATTCCATTCATCCCGATGTACAAAACTATTTGCTTCTAGTGTTCTTTTAAAGTGACATTTTAAAGTATCAGCAGTTAAAATATTTTTCAATAAAATTTGAAAGAATCTTGAAGTGAAAAAAGGAGAACAAATTTGTGTTATTATTGATTTTTTGCGAGGGCGTTGTCCTATTATTTTCTTATGTTCATTGTTCAATTTGCTGTGTTCTAATCTTGGTGTTCGTGGACTTGTGGTGATTAGAGGAAAGGAATTTGTTAACCTACCCGGTAAAGTACCCGGCAAAATCACTTACTCTGCATGGTCAAGGTGAAGGGATGCAAAGATCCGCCGAAAACCACGTTTTTCTTTTTTAATGGTAAGCTTTTCGCAGGAAGTGGCCCCCATTTTGAAATTGGTGTTTGCTTTGTGCTTTTTTTTTTGTATAGTCAATGGCCGTCCATAGAAATAGAAATTTTTTGCAAGTAATGACAAAATTAAAAAAAGTGTTAGCAATAGAGAAAATAATATAACTATTAATAAAACGGTGATTAGTGAGAAATAAAATCAATTTATAAACAAATAGTGATTTGGAAGAAATACCTACAAGATTTCAAGAACCACATGGCTGAGGGGAATTTTGTCGAAGAGGTGATGTTATAATTCAAAATTGCTACTTATTTAAAATTTGGATTTCTTTGGAATCAACTAGAAAAACGTGTTTGCTTCAAAAATGGACTCGGTCACAAGTCGGCTGTTGTCTTATATAGATAAAAACAGTGCCTTTTTTTGTTTAAAAATATGACGTATTTTTTTGGGGACTTGCGGCAGTCCTTTGGATACTTCAATGTGAAAGTTATTGTGTTAAAATTTAAAATGATTTCAGAACAAGTAAAATTTTACTTTGTCGGTAGATTCAGCAACGTTTATTTCTGCAGTAATTCGGCATCGATGCTGATGCTTTACAAAGTTGTTACCGATGCAAGATTTCAAAAATTTAATGTAAATTAAGCACTTTAATATTGTAGGGGACGTAGGTAGCTACTTGTTTAAAACCTTTATTACCGCATGTAGGTAGTGTAGGTATAGGTTATGTATTTCAGTCTAGTATTTTTGCCAGTTATTGTTAAAATTTCGCATAAAGCTACATAATTGCCAACGTGTTAAATGCGCAAATTAACAATGTACATTTATTTCAAATTTACATTTTAAAACATGGGAATTTGTGCGAAGTTTAAAATTTTGCAATTTTCAGTTCTAAATTTTTAGAAATGGTAAAATTTTCATATCTAAATTGATTTGTTTTTACATTTTGACTTAGAACTATTTTACCGAAGAACTTTTTTAGTCACTCCTGTCCAGATTCAAGGATTTTAAAGTGAAAGTGAAATTGATGTTGTAAATAGGTAGGTAGGTAGATATTTTGATTCTTATTGCATGTGCCTGTGCCGTTGAACATAGGAACGGCCATAGAAGCTAAATACTAATTATTGCTAAATGAACATTGTCTTCCTCATGTCCAAAGCATGATTGCGTAGTTTAAAATTCACGGGTAATGCTGTTTATAATCGCTCTTGTATAAATTGTGGCTTTAGAACAAATGTTCAGTCTTAAAAGTAGGTAAGTACATGTACAAGTAAATGTATTAATCAACGCAAAAGTTGTTTAAGAATTAAAACCATAAAATTATGGGAAGGTAGGTATGTAGCTTCAGAGGCTTTGTGTGATAAATGAGAATAATGTAGGTACCTACCTACATGTAAAATTCTATTTGGTCGTACATAGGTAGGTATGCCTCACTCAAGCTAGAAGGAATCTACCTAAAAACGTAAGGCTGAATAGTAGTTGTAATTGGTAGTAAAAGACTTGCAGTTTTTTAAAAGTTATCGATCTTTTAAAATATTTTTTGAAAAATAATGAACCAGGTAGGTCTATGTCAAAAAGTTTTCAAAATATATAAAATAAAATTGCTTACATTTAAGGTTTAGACAAATGAATTTTTGAAAACACAACAACAAAACTACATTTATATTGCACTTTCTCAAATTCATATTGCAACTATTGGGACTATCTTGTGCACAATACTTTATTCACATTATACATTATCAACAAAGATATGAAAATTAAAACAATACCATGTTGTTCTCCACAAAACGTAGTACTACAAAATTAATATAAAAAATCCAACTTGAAAAGTAATGTATGATACGGGATACGAAAATGTAAAGTTTGTTATAATTATGCTGAGAAGGGGAACATGCATATCAAAAATGTTTTAAATGTGCGACGTTATATAAGGTACCTACCTACCATCAAACGTGTATTTAAGTCAAATACTTTAAACGACATTTTGTGTTAAATGAAAAATTTAAACGCAATAGAGGTGTCAATTTTTTATTAAATCGGCTTAGTCGTTATCGATTCATGGCGAAGTTTGTAAAAAATCGTTGACACCAAATTTATGTTAAATGTATTTGAACAAAAATATAATAATTATGCAATTTTGTTAGATGGGTAAATTACAAGCATTTTTTTTCTGAGAGTGAGGGTGTAAAATAAAATCAAAAGTCAAATGTCTGCCCTATTTTTTTTTAAATTAAGGTAGGTACGTATGTAATTTCTATAATAGCTTTCGAATACCTTAAAACTCAAAAACTTCAAAAAAGAAGTAGACGAGTCGGTCGCATGAACTTGCTCTTGGAGAAAACTTTGAGGTTAAAATATACAATTTCACAAATTATGTTGAAAGGCGAAAATCATTAGAAAATGCCCTAAACGGAAGATAATGTTGTAATGTTAAACGGTTGCTTAGTCAAAAATTTAAAATTACATCTTGTGTTAAATGTTACTTTAGTGGCACACAAACATTAAATTAAAACGGCTTAGACGTTCTCAATAGCCGCATGTTATTACCCCCACTGATCTGATCCGGATTCGATTTGAATTGCAAAATACATGAATACAACAACAACACAAGATCTAGATTTGTTTATTGATCTTGAAAAATTCCAATCCGTTCCGGATCAGAGGGGAAAATAAAATACAGCTAATACCTACATGGCCAAATTTGTAAACAAAAACACTTAAACCATCAAATATGCGTTTGTGAATTTTAAGCCAATAAGCTGAAATGCAGTTATATGATAGTAGGTACACAAAGTTTTATCAAAACCGTTAGAATCGTTTTCGACAATTTTTTTCTATTGAGCAAGTAAAAATTACAAAAAAGGATATTTGGTAATTTTAATTTTTTTTTAAATTTAATGACATCAAATATTTGGTCCTCAATGTTCTATAGAAAATTATTGTTTTTGGGGCAGCGAACACAAGAAGTCAATATAGAAATTTACATCACATTTTCGGAAATAAACCATTTTAATTTGTGTTCTCTTAATTTTGAGCTGGTATATATTTTTTTTATAACTGTTGATAAAAATAACTTGATTTAAAAATTCATACTTTCCAGAGCTGTAAAAGAAGGCAATCAGAATTGCAGTTAATTGAATTACAAGACTTATTTTTGAGTACTTTGACTTCATCTTAGTACCTACCAAATTCGACTTAAAAAAAAGTCCCAGGAGTTTAAGGAGTCTTCAAAGAATTCAAGCAGTTAAAAGTACAAATTTTTTTTTACTTTAATTATTTTGACTGCTCTAAACAATTATTTTAGTAGAAACTTCAAAATAAACTGGGATTTTATTTTGAAAGTAAAAGTACTGGTATAAAGAATAGGAATGCATTCCCAAAAATAAGTTGAAAGACTGGGACTTCACGTCATACCTACACACAACGCAAGAAAAGACTTTTAGCTTTCAAAAAAAGCTAAACCATTGTGTTTTGTTAAAAATTACTGCTTTCTACTTCCTACTCCTATTTTAACAAGACATTGCACATAGGTAGGTAGTAGCATTGAGTTTATACACATAGAGAAATCATGTGTACGTTTCAAATACTGGTAGTAGGATGTCGTTACTATCGACTTGTTTATCAATTGTTCAATTTTTAAAACTTAAGAGAAATAAAGAAAAACAAATTCAAATGTATGCAGAAGAATTTTGTTCGGCTCGGTTTGAGTGATATTCGTTACAGGGAATAAGGACAATAATAATTACTCGATATGCTCATTTAGCGTCATCTACTTCGGCGAATTTAAAACCATCTTGATTCCTCTCTGTGTCAAAACTCAATGATATAACTAAAATCAAATCTTTAAAGCTTTTATCGTTTGTTCAACGCAGCGAGGATATACCTACCTATCTATACGGTCGCCTTCAAATTCTACATGTCGGTAGATATAATGTCTTGTTTTTCTCTTGAATTTAATTATTTTGAAAGATAAAATGTTTGCAAACAAAGAAAGCTTTTTTTTGAATGTCAACATTAAAAGAATTATGTACATAAATAGAAAAAAAAAAAACAAACAAAAAAGAAGTGTCAGTTGTCTATCCGAATTTATGTGTTCTGTATGCCGCAGTTCCACCGCTGGTTCTATTATCAATAATTTTTTCTTCTTAATATTATTTCACTTTGTGATAATAATAATGTTCTAATCTTAAAATTAAAAATATGCCGACGATATTTTTATTGAATTTACCGCAAATTTAAGTAAAAAGTGTGCTTTGCTTGCAGCTAATAGCAAATTTGGATGAGCAAGTAGGTACCTAATATTTAAGTGAAGATTTTTTTTACAATTATTTGCATACATAAGTATTTCGTAACAGATTATTTATTTATTAAAACCTTTTATAGTACCTTCTATAATTCTGTCCCGTTTTAATTAAACAATTGTTTGTCATTATCATGTTGATATAAAAATGTTTGTAAGACCATACATATATGGACAATAATTTATTTTCACAATATGTATTTACTTAACTGTTGTGTTTTGTGCGTTGTGCAGCCTATTTATGACAAATCATATTCATATATATAATATGTAGGTAGGTATGAAGGTACTGAAAATCTATACTATCTATGTATATCTAAGGTCTGACCATCCGTTTGAGTATAAAAGTACATACAAAAACTTATTTATTATATAGTCCAGTCACTATTATAATAGGTACTAAAAAAAGGTCAAACCTGTCACAAATTAATTAGATACAAGTAGAAACCACTATACTTGTAAAATTTTTTTTGCAAGTACATATAAAAAGTTATTTACAAATTACAATAAGTTTTTTTTATATAATCAAAAAAAAAAATGTTTTTTTTAAATTACCATAAGGTCAGTTTTCATTTCATAAAGAGGCTTGTTTCTTCATTATTTAATATCTTAAAAAGTAATAGTTGTAGGACCATCTGGTCTTCAGTGGTACATTGGAAATAAATAAAAGCATTAAGTTTTCTTCCAAAAAAAGTTATTTATAAATATATTTTTTTCAATAAAGTAAAATCAAATGCACGACTAGATCGGAGGAAATTGCTCTTGTAGCGTACTATGGGACTACAAAAAATTTCTTTAAATTCATTGAAAGGCAAAAAAAAAAAAAAAAAATGACCTAAACGTAGGTGTACATAAAACGGTTATTGTGCCAAAAAGCCTAAGAAAGCATTTTTTAGTGGCATGTCGAGTTTAAAATATCGTTTTCGTGAAAAACTAAAACCGTTATATGGGAGGTGAGGTACCCGTTATATCCGGGATAAAACAAAAAATCAAATTTATCCTCTAACTAGATAATCATCAGAACGTGCTATATACAAAGTTTGAAGAAAATCCGTCAAACCGTTTAGGCTGTAGCTTGGTGAACAGCCAACCGCACATACGCACACTCGCACTTTTGCAAACCCTCCCATACGCACATCCGTACAGACACACCGGATGCATGATGAAAACTTGTCTTGCCCTATTGATCAAGTAAACATAACTAAATGCACTCCGTGCCCAATCATTTTCGAGTTTGGACTGATATGAAGAAAAAAAAATTTGATTCTTCGATATGAGTAAAAATTTGATTCTTCGATATGAGTACAAGTACATAAACATTTTTGCAGAATTTTAACTGCACTCTAAGTAGCCGAACAAAAATATTTAATTTTTTAGCAATTTAAAAAAGAGAACCACGAAATACAGCCATAACTACTTAACAGTAGGTCTAAAGTATTAAGCCACACTTAGGTTTTTGTTGCAAATTTGTAGTTCTTCAAGATAGCGTACCTCCTTATGCTGTTTAGACACTTTGTATTGAGGTACTTATCCAGGGATACCTGTATTAAAATATGAGATAACAACTTGCTTGTTTTGGTAGTTAAAGCATAAACATATTTTCAAATAAAAATCAAATTAAAAAATGACATCATTGTCGCCTAAAAACGTCAAGTATGACAGTGGAGTGCTGGAGGTAAACGGTAAACCCTTCATTTAAATTACAATGAAAAATGTCTATTTTAAACTTAGTAATTATCTAAAAATAAATATTTTAGTTTAATAATGAAAGCTTTTCTTTTAATTACAGATAAAAGATGACGCCTGAACCTACAGTAAAACATGACCCGAAACAGGCTTTGAAATCCTACGATCTTGAATCTCAACTGAAACAAATCGCTGCCGGTGCAACATCCTCCATTGTCACTCGTTTCATTGTTCAACCATTCGAAGTGCTTAAGATTCGATTTCAGCTGCAAGTCGAACCAGTCGTTCATCACTGCAGGGGAGAACAAACTTCAAAATACAAATCCTTCCTGCAGGCATGTCGACTGATTTACAGAGAAGAAGGACTCACTGCCTTTTGGAAAGGTCACAATGCCGGTCAGATGTTAAGCATAGTCTACGGAGTTACACAATTCTGGACCTACGAACAACTAGAACTGCAATTTAGTCAAACACCTTTGCTGAAGGACCGACATAATATAAATCGCTTTATTAGCGGTGCTACCTCAGGAGCTTTTGCAACAATGGTCTCCATGCCCTTCGATGTGGTCCGCACAAGATTGGTTGTTCAGGACACTGGAAGTGGGTATCGAAATGCAACCGCTGCCATTCCGCATATTATACGCACAGAGGGTGTTCGAGGACTATACCGTGGCCTCAGACCGTCATTAATTCAAATCGTACCTTTAGTGGGGGCGAATTTTGCATTCTATGGCATCTTCAACGATGTGGCTGCAAATTTTATGAAAATCAAAGAGCACAAGCTTCTTCCAACGTGGGTAATCCTGTTATCGGGTGGGGTGACAGGAGCTACTTCAAAAATGGCTGTATATCCATTAGATTTTATTAAGCGACGACTGCAAGTTCAAGGATTCCATGAGCATCGAAAAACATTCGGCAGAAATGTTACCTGCGATGGCATAACCAGTTGTATCCGACTGACGCTCCGAGAAGAGGGTATTCTTGGTTTCTATAAGGGCATGGGACCAACTCTTATAAAGGCGGGTGTATCAACAGCACTGTACTTTGGTGTGTATGAGAAAATGAAACAAATCATGTAAGGACGATGAGGGTGTTGAATAAAAAAGTAATTTTCTACTTTCAGAGTGTGGTAGTATATTTGTATACTTATTTGATTTATTTTACTGGAGGAAACAAACAAGCTACAGATTTAAATCCAATTAGCGGGACAATCTTTTGTTTTGCTGAATCCGAAACAAATCAAATGCGTTTTGTTTATGGGGGGGGGGGGGGGCGATTTTTTTTTATACGTTTCACTGAAAATAGAAGTAGGAATGGATGAAAACATACTTCAAAGTAATGCACTTGAGTTTCTGTCAATAATTTAGTCCTGAAAGTGGACGGTTTTGGTTGACGTTTGTTTGAATCTGATTAAGCAAAGCACAGGATAAAGTCGTTTGCTTACCCTTGTTGACCTATATCCGCTAGGATCTTTTTCATCATTTACTCTGGTGCATTTGTTGAACACATTAAAAAATATTTTCAATGAATGAGGCAGATACCTAAAAAACAAACTAGGTTTGAAAAGATTTATATTTGATTTTTCAAAATGTTACTTTTTTGTTTTGTTTTCGTTTTCAAAGCTGTAGAAAGGAAATTTGAACTTTAATATTTAAAACAGTTATAGGACATAAGGAGAGTTCTATCGTACATGCAATTTTACTTACTTTGTCAACATGTTCTTATTTATTCTTTTCTTTTTTTATGTTTATGTATACAAAAATCAATGTGATTAATTTAATTCAATTTCAAATGAAAATTTCCAAATAGAGACATAAGGAACAATAATTTTCTCAAATTATTTATGCTAATTTTGTGAATTTCCATTTCTATGAGAGGAAATATTGGGAAAACAAACAACATGAATAAAAAAAACATTCTAAATAAAAGATCTGAAGGATACAAAGTTATAGGTTAGAATTTTAGATTTGTACCAAATATTTTTATTGAGTTGATGCTAGATACCCTTGTGGTTTATTAATCTGAAGGATAGCAGGTGTCTGATTTGCATTCTAGAAATAGAAATATTTATTTAAAAGTGTTAAATAAACAGGAAATAGGATTGTATATTGTTTTAAATGTCAAATAAAGTCTTATCGTTTCGTTTAAAAACAAAAATCTCAAAGTAGTTTTAGTAATTTTCAATTTTATCAAAAAACTAGAAGACATAAAACCATTCGATTTTTGTGTTTGATTCAAAATTGATTGATGATAAAAAATTATTTTAGCTCATTTCACATTTTCACATTTTTTAATTTTAAGTCCTTTTTCAAAAATTGACCCTACCTATCCTAATAAAAGCGAAATAGACCCCGCTGTTAAATTTAATCCCATGGTTAAATTTTGATATGACTGAGGTGAATACCTGCATAAAAAACATAACTTCCTGCGGAGGCCTATGTTTGTTTGATTATCTTCGTTGTCTTGACAAAAAGTTCTGTCACAGGAAGACAGTGTTAGGCTCCCCTCTTTTCTATACCAGTATCACTTTGCACTGCTGTATCGGACAAAATATAAACGCAATATTTTTTGGGAGTCTTATACGAATTACCCTGTACATAGTCTTTAAACTCGTATAGGTTAGGTAAGGTTGCAACCATACCTTAATTTTAAAATTTTTAATATTTGTATTTTTAATTTCTTATGCGGTGGTGGGTAACAAGGACTGCAAAAACTGCTACATGCACCAAATGTACTTCCGGCTACCATTCACAAAGCCAACGGCAGAAGCTCAAACTACAACACGGTAAGTTAATGTCTCAAAGACTGAGTGAAGTAATATACTTTCTAGTAGTTCATTCTTCTCGTTAGATTCCTTCTATTTTCTGGTTAGTGCTTTATAGAAATAAGCCTGCAATACCATTGAATGCAATACCATTGAATTCGTTTTGCTTTAATCATACAATAACAAATGTTATGTGTGTGCACTGTGCAGTCATTCATCGTGGACGTTTCAACTTTACACCGTGTCTCCATTGTTTTCACCTTTTTCGAATCCTTCAGTTAGAAAGAAATTACTGAAAGAGCAAAACTCTTAACATAAGCCATGCTTTGTTTCACTTTGGTAAAAATGTTGAGTTGAGCAATTTTCTTACAAAAATCACAGAATCCTTTCCACCCAAGCGAATTAGGTATTGTTTTCGGTAAGTCCTTTTCATCTTTCTAAGTCTTTGTTTATTTTCGGTTATGCATCCTGACTTTTGAGGAAAGCACAAATTGTCCTTGTAAATTTTGTATTGTTGTGACGGTTTTTTTGCCACATTATGAAGGCGTTTTAAGAGTGATTCTAGGAGAATTAATAATTAATAAATGTGCTGTGTGGTATAAGGATTTCATATAGGTATATTAAATGTATATTATATAAACTGTTCATTTCATATAAGGACACCTAAAATAAAAACCCAACTCTTAACAATGGCCGCTAAATTATTGTAGGAATATATCCTTATTGTCGTTTGTTTGCTGTTTTTCGCAAAACCATTAAACCTAATGCGGCTCACAATTGCCTAGGATTAACATAAACGTGTATACATGAATGCTCATTGTGATTTAGCTGCAGAGTCATTATGGTTGTGTGCTTAGAATCCTGGTCGGTGTTTTTTTTTTCTATTTTTTTTTTCTGATGAAAAAATGTTTGCGCCGTTGTTTTATGCTGTAAATAGTTGTAAAGCACACTTGATGGCATTTTAATTTTGCAGAATAAATATTTTTTGTTTTATTGTTAAAGTGCTTTTTAATGAGTGTTGTGTAAAGGACTACTTATCCAATGCAGACGTTCAGTTTCAGTACTTGTAAAGAGGTCAAACTATTCTTGTCATAGGTCGTATGATGGCGAACAAGAATGAAATAATGAATGATAAATGTTTAAGAGTATACATAGATAAGAAAGCATTTTATGTTACCAATTTATTTTCGTCAAATAAAAATAAGGGCAGAAATGAAATTAATTATCAACAGAAATTAAAATAATTATTAACAAAGTGGTCTTATGCTCAGTTACTCCAAACTTTTTTAAATATAAATATTTAGAAGGTTGTTAAATCCTATAAAAAGAATTTTTCTATTGTACCAAATTTTTAGTTTTCAAATAACCAAAAAACTATAGTCCTATTTTGTTCCAAATAATTTTGAAAAATGTCTTTCTAATGAAAGTATTCAATATTCAAAATTTAAAGAGATAAATGTTCGATTAATATGTTTTTCCTTTCTCTTATACTCTAATGAAATTTCTTAAGATGTATACATTTAATTTAAACTTTTTTTGGTGCAACTGGGCATTAGAGAGATTCGATAATTAATAAATACTTTTCAAAAAGATTTGTTTAAGGAGTTAAGTTTGTATTGCCATTTGGAACCAAAAAAATTATCTTCCACATTGTTAGATTTTATACTAATTAACTAATAACATGCAAGAACTGAGAGCAGTTAAACGACATCTAACGGCAAACGATAATAAGAAATCTTTATAACAAGCCTGGGGTGGAATCGCGTAAGATGATAGATGATTGTCACATTTTTGATCATCACTTGTGATAAAATTGATTTTTCCTTCTGCGTGATCACATCCACCAATTCAACTCAATTCAACTTTGTTCAATTTGTCAGTGACATATGTGCAAAAACATTGTTGCCGTAGTCATATTTTCAAGTAAATTCATTGAAATTATTAATTTTTTAGTGAATAAATGAAATAATTCTAAATTTAACCATTTATTTTCGATTGTTGTATACTCATATGGTAAAAGAAATATTGTTTTTGATGATTTGGTGACTAAAATTGAAAAAAAGTTGAAAATTTTATAATATTTTGTATGCGTGTGGTAACTCTAGTCACATTGCCACAAAAATGAAAATCAAACGTCAATTTCAAGAGAAGGTGACTATCACAATATTTTGGTGATTGGTTTTTAGCTATCACAGTGATGATCACCTTACGCAGACAGAAAGTGTAGATTTTGACTATCACTTATCACAAATCACCTTAGCCGATTCCACCCCTGGTGCAGAAGAGCTTTTATGGAAATTTTAATATCAGTAGGAATAGAGGTACGCTAAAAAAAAAGTTTTAAATTATATATATTTTATTGCTGGGTTTTGCTGGAAATCTTTCTTTTCATGTCTTGAGCAAATCCTCAAAATGATTTGGCCTGATGCTATTTTTTTTGTGGGAGAGGAGGTAAAAGGTGTCGAACTTCGATTTTTTGAAAATTTATCTGAAACTGATCTTTTTGCAAAAATGTTAAGGTGTGTTTGTTTGTCCAGGCCAAATCATTGGTCCTTTTAAGGATTTGCTCAAGAAATCAAAACAAATGTCTCCAGAAAAACCAGCTTTGTCGGAATTATTTCGTCATTTTGGCCTATTTTTGTCTAAATTTTCTGGGGCTATGTATGGAAATAAAAATAAGAAAAAAGAAACCAAGTAGAAATATATCTTAAACATTTTTGAATTGATGGTGCTTTCTATATTTTAAACGATGTGATGCGCGTTATAAAATAATACTCCACTAAAAACAGGTAGTTTTTCAAGAAAATATTTACAAAAACACTTTCAAATTTTGACAATAAAATAAACAGCAACCTATACGAATAGCTTTTATATTTATACACTACTAAAATACCTATAAAGACAATCGATCCACCCCATTATTTCCACTAACCTTCATTTGTCAATATAGTTTATTATTCTTTGTTTCATTTTAAGTTCTCTTTGATTGCTCTTTCGGATAAACAACCACAATAAAGCACTTGAAACAACCCTGACAGGGTATAATCTTAATGGTCCTTGATCTAAACAAGCATAAAGACTTTATAGTTGTTCTTAAGAAGAGGATGCTTCTTAAAACTTGGGTCTACCATCATTATGCCTTAAGTTCTTATTGAAATTTCTCCCTTCTTTATGCCAGAGCTCTCGATAAAATAGCCCTTTACTCAAAGGAGGATTATCCTAAGATGAAAATGCATATTTTTTTCCAATTCAGCTTTTCAATTAAAATACAACGTGAATCTATTTTGCAAAATACATAACAAATCTAAGGATCTTATATGTAGATTGTTTGAATTTTATTTAAGTAGATACCTATGTGTATCTTTAACCTGCCCTACTTAAAAACTTTGTGCCCTATAATAGAATACATATCTTCAAAAGGAATATCATCTTCATCATCAACGTTGATTGTCCTTTCCCTTTGGTAAAAGATACCTACACTCAGCAACTGAATATATGAGTATGTCAGAGGCTCAATTGCACAAAAAAGTTCATCTCTATGTTGTTGCTCCTTGATACCATCACCCAAACCACATTCAATCCTTTTTTTTTTGTATATAGAAAATAAAGCAAACAAAAAGTTTTTTTTTTTAAAACCATTTGAGAGTTCTTTGTCTAAAAAACATTTAAATATTTTAACTGAGGACATTTTTAATGAGGAAATACAATGTGCATGTGAAATGTATGCCAACTCTATGGAGTTGCCTCCCACTGTTTGGCGACGATGATGTTGCAAACTGACGCATGTCAGCCTTTTCTATCGCCCACCCATCATTAATTTACTCCTTATGTTTTTCCTGGATGGCACAGTTTCGCAACTGGGCTAACATCAGCACCGCTAGGGGATGATGCAATTGAGAGAAAAACAGACTTTTTGTGTGTGCGATATGCAATGAGCTGATGGTTTTCACGTTGCGGTTTTTTTTTTTGGAAAACTAGGGTGAAACTCAAACAAAACAATGAAAGATGAATTAAAAATTCACAGGATGAAATGTGTACACTATCTGCTGGTGCATGTGAACAGTAGTGTCAAAAATAAGTGCTCGCATCCATAAACTATTTTTTTTATTTTGAGTTCGAATGTTTTAGAAATGTTTAGTTGGAAACACAATTGGCGGGGTGGAAAAGGCTTACAATAAATTATATTCCTAAATTGTGTTCAAGCTGGCTTTATTTTTAACGCTTTTATCTAAGATCAACAATGTTTATAGTTTTCTCTTTGTCCAGTATCTTTTGTAACAGGGGACAGTTCGTAACGTGAGAACTTAACAGTTTTTACATTTTCCACTCCATCACGAATCATTATGTTAACAGTAAGTTGTAAAGTTTTTTTTGTCGTATGAGTTTCAGTCTAGTAATAAAGATATTCGCCCTTATTGCGAGTGTCGTTTGACTTTCGATGCGATAAAAGTCGAAAGCATCGATAAATTTTCGGTTTGGTATTGTGTAACTTGATCGACAGAGATATCTGTTACTGTGAATAAGGAATACGCTTATTGTGAATAAACCTTATACTTTGGCAGTGTCAGTGATAGTACATGTAGGGAAGGAAAAATATTTGTTAGTTCTAGATTGAGTCAAAAAGTATTTCTAATTTCACATTTTGTTGTGATGCAATGTATAACGGATTCATTTAAAGCACAAGGAGCACGCACACTAAAACAAACTAACAGCTAGAAGCCACCTTGTTTCTTGTGTGCCTGTAAAATGACTCGAAGATCTTCCTTGGTTCGTATGTAATATTTCATCATAGGAATTTTTTCGGGATATTTCTTACAAACTTATTCACAAACCGTTATTTGTGATTGTTTTACATCATTTGTTTGTTGGATATCAATGTAAAAGTAATAAAATAATGCAAAAGAAAAAGTGTGTTGATATTTTTTAGTAATAGTTAACCGTACCCATGCTTTGTGTTTTATTTTGCATTTATTATTAAATTGCTCTCAACTATTGCCCTGAATATTGTTATTTTAAAAACAATAAACCAATTTAAAAGAAATGCACATAATTTTGTTGAGAAAATAAAACTCGTTGTACGCAGTCGATCAGAAAAATATGAACGACAAAGAGCGATAGCTTATACGAGATTTTTCGTTCAAAATTGACATTCGCAATATCAAATCAAATCTTCGACCATCGACAAAAGTCGTTTATCAATAGAAAAACGACACTCGCAATAAGGGCCATTGAAAGAATTTTGTTTGAATACAAAATTCTATCGTTTCCAAATGCCCGGTGTTCTTAAAATCGATTTCAATTCGCTTGTATTTTGTTTTGCGTATTCAATTTCGGAAAACCTAATGTCGAATTCCTTGGAAATAAAAAGTTGACTTTTTTCGGACTAAAGTCGCTTTTTTTCAGAAAATCAATACATGGACAACAAAAATTTGCTTCTTTTCCCCTCAGATCAACTTTTTTTTGAATCTCGATTTGATAGCAAAATTCATATGTATTTGCACACATACTTAACAGATTTGAAAATGATGAAGAATTTCAATCGTCAATAGTTTCTTAAAAAAAATAGTTTCTAAAAAAAAGAAAACTAACGATGACCTCTAACAACAAACATTCTTCTTTTTCGACAATGGTAGTGATCTTTATTGGCATCACAGCTTTCCCACTTAACCACAGAGCCGATTCACCTAGTGATTTGCTGGTGGAGTTCGTCGAATAATGCAGAATAAGTTTAACCACATTTGATGATAATCCTCTCTTAAATTTGTGTCATAATTCATAACTAATTTCATCTTAAAATTTAAGTGGCACAAAATTCGTTGTTGGTTATAAGAACATTTTTAAGACACACATAATGAAGTTCCACAGAAGTGCCTAAGCCCTGAAAGACAATAACAGAAATATTACAAACAACAATATAACAATACGAATATTCTTGTGTGCAAACATACTTTTGACGCTCGCTGTATTATATTCGAGTTTAGTGTGGTAATAAGGATGCTTTATGTAACCTCATTCTTGTCTTTATATGATTTTGATTATCATAGGAATACTTTTCCATGTTGATATTGGAAATAGAATATATTTTAAGCTGAAGCTTAACTTTTTCCAAAAAGTATTTTGAGGAAGGTGAGATTTTATCGTAGCAAATTGTATTTTTAATATTATGTTTTGCTGACTTCATTTAGTCCTGTTAATTTCTACTGATTGTTGTTTGACAGGTTTTTGTGAAACAAATGAGAGACATAATGGCAGAAGATGTGTGCACAAAAGCACTGTTAACGGACAAATTTGGTTATAACTTGATTAAACTAATTATTTATATATGTTTGGAATGGTATTTAGGTTTAACATTTAACACTAAAGATGGCATAAATATTAGTAAACAATATAACAACTAAAATACGATGATACATAATATTATATATCATAGTTTGCGTGCGATTAGACCTTATGAGAGAACCATAAAAAAAAATTGAAACGATTTAACATCATACTAGAACATATTTATTATCATACTAGGTTACAAAACAATGGCGCAAAATTTTAAACGATTTAGCATCATACTAAAACATATTTAGCATCATACTAGGTTAAAAAAACACTGTTTTGGGACCTCGTATGATACTTAATATGTTGTAGTAAACAAAATTTTGCGCCTATGTTGTTAAAAAAAGCGTTAAGCGGCCTTTAATGCAAGAAAAATAGCGTTTCGCCCAGGGGCCGGGTGCTAACTTGTGCTTTAAACAAATTTAAAATTTACTTAATGACAAGGTGCTTTTACTAGAAACGTCATCTGACTAGCCCACAAGCACCCGAGCCAACGAAACGATATTTTTCTTGGACAAAAGCCGCTTAGCGCTTCATTTTTGAAAAATAATTCAAGCAAGTATGCTTAAAATCAAATGACGCTAATAGATCTACTTGGTCCAATTTTTTTCAATGAATTTTCAAATAAGTAGGTATTAATATAGAATTTGTATTAATAAATTAATTTCTTTGTTATTTTTTTAACAAATTTAGCTAATTTTTTCTCAAAATTGACTGATGATTACGATAAAAATTGTTAAAACATTTTTTTTTAGAGAATCAGCTATGCTACAATTTTCATTTAAACTTTTTTTTTCAAAAAAATCATAGTTTGCAGGAAATTAGCAAACAATTAAATTATGACCCCTTCCCCCACCCCTAAAAAAATTTCCCCGGTCCTCGGTTATCTACTTTGTAGGATTGCACTAAAAATCCAGCTTTGAGGGATTATTTTCGTAATTTTTTTTACCATGGGTTAGGGAAGGCTTTTTAGTTTAGGTATTCCTTCCCTTGAAAATTGATAATAATAATAAATGATGACTATAGTGCAGATCAGCCCCGTAGCCAGGATTTCATTTCGGGAGGGGCTTTACCCAAAGTCTTAGTAAATACATAAAAAATATAAAAAACCTTTTTAGTGATTTTTTTAAATTATTGCTAAATTATAGTTCATTTAACACGAAACTAAAAAACAATTTAATGTGAAACTTGGGTAAAAATATGTTTTTTCGTATTATAAACGGATTAACATTAAAGTATACATTTTCTTAATGAAGTTGTCTAACTTCCAAACAAACCCCCGTATTGTCGTGTTAAGAAGTGTAAATTCCTTAAATATAGATTGACTTTAATTTTGCACCATTGTTTTGTTACTGGTCTGGAAATTCTATCCGTCAGTCTGTCTCTCTATATTAACACGCAAAGCCAAAACAATTAGGCTGATTTTCTTCAAACTTGGTATAAACTATACTTAGAGTAATATGCCCAAAAGTTGTCTTTATTTTTATCCTAGGAATAAAATTAACGGTAGATACCTACCATACAAACAACAAAGAAGTTTTACCGATAATTGCATTTTCTCGGAAAATAATGCAATCTATTTTGATTGCATGATTTGTTGGTAACTGTGATATTTTTATCAATTTTTTTCGCCAAAAGCTTTTTAATTGTACCTGCCATAGAACGGTTCTTTTTTGAAACAGATTTTTTTGAACGGCTAAACCGATTTTAAAGAAATTTAATATTTTAAAAGTACTGCTGAACTTGAATAATACTGCAGAAAGTGTTTTGAAAAAAATAATTTAAGAAAGGTTTTTTTTTTGAAAAACCGATAATTCTATTGTTATAGAAAAAAGAGATCCATTTTAATAAAATTTAAATTTTGATAAAGTGATTTGGTGCCAACCGTTATGCATTTCATATTTTTTTTTTGAATACATTTTTTTAAAAAAAAGTATTTGAAAATATAAAACACTTTAGAAAATAATTTTTCAAAAAAACAAGAATTTTCCGAATTTTGAATCAACCAACGGCGATTTGATTTTGAACGAATAATTTTTTGTTTAAGCAGTTGATTTTGGGTAGGCACTCAGCCAATCATGGTCAACATAATTCTGATGGATATGATAATCTTTAACGGCATTGTTGTAAAATGCCGACAATTCAGTGAAATTTAATGAGGCCGTTGACATAACCGACTGAAATCATGACATTTTCCATCCAAAATATTTCACTGGAGAACTCTGCAACGGACTGGTTATTTCGTAAGGCCACTCGCGTGTTCGTTTTCAATTCTGTTTCTTCACGTATAACCACGCTGACGCGACGTTCAATAACGTTAAAGCTTTCCAAGAAAAGGCGAGTACCAAATCATAATTAAAATGACAACATTTGTTCCTCTTACCTTCATCGTGAATTTTTCCCATTACGTAAAAACAGATATCCATATCATTAATGCCAATAATTGCGTCTAATACAAATGAAAGTGACGGATAGCGTTTGGTGATAGTAGATTGTAGTGTCCGTATTGGCCATGATCATGAATAGAATGAGTCTTTGCGATTCTTTAAAGCCATTACACATGATTTCCTCTTAAGCATTTCAAGCCCCCTCTGGCTACGTGGCTGGTGGAGATATCCTCTTTCTATGGAACTTTGTTTTTTCTTCGAATGCATATAATTTGTGGACACGGTACTGATAATTTTTGTTGATGAGAGTATACATAGTACAAGATTAATTCTCAAAAATCATAAAATTTTCCTTCATACCATTTGAATATGTATATGCAGTCCAAACAGGCTTACTCAAGCGGTAATTTGTATTTCTTTCATTTAAGTGTTGTATTTTCTTCTAATTGTAGTATATATTTAAGGGAACTTTACTCATACTGATAAAAAATAAATTTCAAACAATATCGATATTCTTTTTTCCACTTGATTGATAAAGTTCCTTTTTTATGAAACTTGTGTGGTTGTAACTTTGTATATAATAAAATAATCAACTGCACATCCATTTATAATAGTTAGTTGAAGTGAAAAGTTAAATGTAGATAGAAATAGATCATTGAACTTAACTGCCCCATTCACTGAACATTCTGATCATCCATCGGTTGTTAAAACACAACAATCCTTCACACAATAAATCCAACACTTTTCCATAAAACCACTTGTTAATTTATTGTTTATTGCGTAGCAGTCTTGAAAATCCAATTTCACACTCAGATACACAATATTCGAAATCGAAATATTTCTCACACAAATCTTTTATCCAATTTTTTTTTTATATAATAATAATGGCTATTTGAATATAATCTCACACTTGAGGGAGAATAATTTAAACCAAAATGCAGATAAAGCTCCATGAAATCTTTTTCGTTGATTATAAAATAATCTTCTTGAATAATTGAAAATAAACCTTCAGGGCTGTTAGATTAATTAGTTGAGTTCATTTTTGTAGCTTTCTTCTTCTGGACTCTGTCGGTCGTAGTGTATTCGGGATGGTTGTGGTCTATTGTGAACTATTTAAAACTGACTGGGATAAAAGGATTGAGTTTTTAATGGCAAAATAAAAAGTTTAACTCTTTTGTATCTACTTTTCATAATGGACTTCGTAATAACAGTTTGAAACAGAAAAAAAAAACTGTTAATCGTGATGAATAAAAACTATGAGTAGGTTCTATGAGATCTTTGGGAGTATGAAAGGAAGAAACAACGAGCTGGAACAGATGATGAAAATGTGGCTATTAGATATTTTGTGCGTCGAGAAAATTAAAGGAAACACAGTAAATGTGACCCGTTTTTTTTGTAAGTTGAGAGAAAAGTTTACAAGGTGGTCACTCTACTACAGAGAAGAAAGAGGTTAAAATTAAGTCGGTATCCATCATTGCATAAGAGTGTCTTGGCAACGTCCTGGGTATTTGGAAATACATACAATGACCGTTTGATGGCCATATTAGATGTAACTTATTATAAAGGAGACACTCTCTTGACGTGTATAATAATAGTTTTTCGAATAAATTTGACCTAATACAGCAATTAACACAAACAAAATTGTGAGACAAATTCATGGGCCCTCATGGGAGGAGAATATTGTCTTTTGATGAAGAATTTTAAATGTAGACGGGAAGAGAAATAAAAAAAAAATGAATCCGGATATATCAAGAAAAAGTGTGGTGAACTCAACTTAAAGCAGAGGCTATCGGGAGATCTATCAGCTGCTGGTGCAAATAAGTTATTCAAGAATTGCAACGATATGCAACGATTAATAAGAGCGCATCAGAAATGTTCACTAAAATATAGCTAGAAGATTAGAAGAAGAAGAAGAAGAAGAAGAAGAAGAAGAAGAAGAAGAAGAAGAAGAAGAAGAAGAAGAAGAAGAAGAAGAAGAAGAATAAGAAGAAGAAGAAGAAGAAGAAGAAGAAGAAGAAGAAGAAGAATAAGAAGAAGAAGAAGAAGAAGAAGAAGAAGAAGAAGAAGAAGAAGAAGAAGAAGAAGAAGAAGAAGAAGAAGAAGAAGAAGAAGAAGAAGAAGAAGAAGAAGAAGAAGAAGAAGAAGAAGAAGAAGAAGAAGAAGAAGAAGAATGGGAACAATAGAAGTAGGGGACCAAATAATTTTTATGGAATACAAATATATATAAAACTGTTAATGAAAAATAAATAAAATACTAAAATAATACGGCAGAAGGATACATGTCGGAAAGGAACGTTACTCTCCTAAAATTAAATGAATAAACTTGTAATAATAATGGAATAATAAGGCAATGACTTTAGCGCAAAGTGAATTACGGCTTCCGCTCACACCGAAGATTCTAAAACAACTTGTGGCTGCAGCCGTTTCTCCTGATATACTCTTCCTTTACAAAGTGCTTCACTGCTTCAGTCATCAACGATGGATGGTTTTCAAAAAATTATGAAAGAAAAACTTAAAAAATTAAATAAAGACTAATAAATAATTAACTAGTATACATCTATTCATTTTAAAGGTCTTATGCCCAAACAACATGGAATTAGTCTTTTTGGCACATCTTATATTTCCACACATTTAAATTACCCACATGAATTCCAAACAAGTAAATCTTCACACTTGAAAACGTTTACCTGCAAACTAAAGCTTTTAAACTGTCATAAAATATACAGCTGAAATGGATTTCAAAGCATAGCTAAGCCATAACTCACAGAGAAACAATGTTTAAGAGAAACTAAATAAAGTTTCATATCTTCATCCAAATTGCAATAGGTATATACTTGGATACACTCGGGTGAATACGTAACATATTTCGTGAATTCCACAGATCTTCATTGACATTTTGCATTTGTGGCAGGAAATGAATTTAAATGCTTCTGCCATTTTCATCTAAAGCCGTATATCCAGAACCAAATACATAGATACATTTACACTCAACACGGAAGTACACACACATAAAAATAAAAAAAATAAAAACTCAAATATTGTATCCGCATCGCTGAAATAGCCTCCGTAGGGGATTTGGGAAGATTTTCATTTTCGCTCAGCTGCGCCAACAGCATAGAGCTTCGAGAACGTTGCATTGGATACAAACGAACGGTATACCCGGAAACAGCAAAATAATTCATGACACTTGGTAGTTGAGTTGCACATCCCATATAGGTACGCTCTTATACGAAAAAGGGGTTTTCTGTGGCATGTACATATGCGAATGTTTCTTTTATGTGCCTAACGGTGTTACTGTATAGCAATTAAGGTGATATGGTGAAGTTGACATTATTATTCTTTGGGGAACTAACATTGTTGCCAGGTAATTTTAAAAGAAGATGTGATTTAATTCACCAAACATCTTCAGTTAAAAAAAGGATCCTTCGGTCAAAATGTTAAAACAATAATAATATATTATATTTTGTAAAATGGCAAAAACGGAACTTTGTGTTATAAATTTATTTTCGGTTGAACTTTGACCGTAAACATTGGACAATTACTAAGAAATTGCTACAAGAAATTTCAGAATCTGGCAACTATTGTGCAGCGCAAATTTGAGAATGCCAAAGAAATTCCTTCTATAGGACTTATTCAAAATTCCCAATGTAATCGGCTTTATTTGTGGTATATGAAATCTGAAACGACATGCACTACACATAGAGGAAGGAGTTTGCACGGATCTCAAATGGAATTTCAAAAACCACACCACACACGTGTTTTTCATCCTGTCTCCTATCTCTAGTGCAAGTATAGTAATCCTGATGTCGTTCGTCTGCGTCATTATCGTTTCTATTACCGTATGCTTCATCCTTTTAAGCGATGCAGAGGCTTAGGAAGATGTCTTCTTTGCTTCTACGAATGTGGCACTTAACAACACCTGAGTTCCTACATTTTCGTCTTTCAAAGGACTTGTTATGTGCAGAAAGGAGTAAAAGTATTTCCTTAGAGACTGAAATTTAAGTGAATACGAAATTGTAGAATTGTGCCTTTGCCTTGATAAAAGTTCACTTCTCATCCATAAAGTCTTATGAAACAACATAATTTTTGGTTAAGTTATTTTGGTTTTTTTGTTTGGTGAAGGAGCCTTTTTTTCTTTGTCTGGACAAAAGAGGGAAGTAATATTGTTTAGAGAGCATTCTGAGTGCTGGAACGAACTTTTCATTTACTTTTATTGTTATTCTCTTCTATTTTATCTGCATTGTAGTTTTGTATCAAAGGAAATAAATTCATAAAACTATACTTATAAGAGTTGCTGTTGCAGTATACTGTATTACGTCATTCTAATCTTGTAAACAGGGTGGTCCAAAAAAACTTGACCTACTGGCGTGTTTCATTGTTTAAAAGTTGGCTGCATTGCAAGGGCTGTGTCCGTTTGGATAATTTCAAGTATTTTGCAGTTTGTCTCTACAAGGTACTTATATCCAACTGAGAAAAATAACGATATTGATGCTTTCTAGATGAAGAATTGAGCTAAGTATTACAAAAACTACAACTATTTAATAGCTAGTAACCCTTACTTCTCATTTTATCTCTAGTAATTCTAATTGGGGATAAAATATTCTCAATAGTTCAGAGTTGTATCTGTCAAAGTTGGTACATAAACATCACGTTGTAAACAAGTAGTACCAATTTTAAAAACGAGAACCATATAGGCGATGTTAACTCAATCGTTTTATTGAAAATTTCTTAGGGCCAGTTGTACAATAGTGGTTCAAGTATTTAACCCACCGATTTTAACAGATTAGCTGTATGGAAATCAGTGGTTTAAAAATTTGAACCAGGATTGTACAACTGGCCCTTTTTTTAGTGAGATTCTCAATAAAACACCTATTAAATGGGAACAATAGAAAAATGCAATACACAATTCGAAAAATGCGAACAATAGAAAATTATCTTCTGTTAAGCGTGAAATACATTACGAAAGTTTATATGGTTTGACAGTTGACAGTGACGCAAAAATCACTACGTTTACTTTACAATTATTGAAAAAAAACTGACAGTTGTCGCTATTGTCAAAAGTTATACCATCTTTCGATAGGGTAAAATATTTCGGGCTTTCCACTGATCTCTTTATATATATATAGGGGAAGGAATGCTAATGACGGTCAGCTGGCAATGACGGTCAGTGTAGTTTTGGCGTAACTTAAGCGAAATTAGATACTTTGACGTTTGTCAAGTTTAAAAATCTGTCAGATTTTGAAGTAAAAACAAAATTTACGAAATTCAGTGACGGTGATATAAATTTCAGCCGAGCCAAAATCTATATAAGAATTGCATTTTTAAATGTTTTATAATTTTTTTATAAATCAAATGCTCTGTTCATTCTTTTATATAGGTATACGGTCAGCTGACCGTCATTAAAATTTGATTTTTTTACTGGAGTTACCAGACCATATATTTTCTTCAGTAGATCCTTGCCAAACTGGGATACTCTAAAAATTGTCCGAAAATTTCTTCTAAGTCGGTTCAGCCGTTTTGGAGTAAACTATGATTATTTGTAAATTATGTTCCTATTCCTTCAATAGTAGTTCCCCGTGGGTTTGTTGTAAGTGTATTGGACTATCATTCCAGAGGGTTAGGTTCACACCCTGACATGAAGAGAAGAAGGCTTTGAGAGGAAGTGACAAACATTTTTTTAACCTTCGATCAGGCACTCAATTTAAGCAAAGTATTCACGTATTTTAAGTTCTCAAATTTAAAGAACTCACATCTTGCATATTCATCTGAAAGCTCAATCATACATATATAATATCCATCAATAATATTAACTATTCATAATAATTTCATTTAGTTTTATTAATTAATCAGAAATTGAATAATTACATCGTACTTATTTTTAAAATAGATTTTTCCAACATGCTTAGTTAAACTTTACCAACTCTATTTTCAAAGTTATAAATTAATGAAGAAGAGGCGGTGAGGTAATACCATATTATGCCATCACATAGAGCATGAACTATAATTCCACAAACTTTAACATAATTGATTCCAACACATTTGCAATTACCTCCGTTATATGAAAATGTCATAATTTCGATGTCAACTTGATTGAACTAATTTCGAAGTCATAAGGATATCCTGCCCGGCCATTTAACATACGTCTGCAGCTTCTACTTCCCCCATGGTTTGGTAATGTATACTTTCACCCCACTTCCTGTAACACTGGCTCAATTCGATTTGCACATATGACATAACCCAAATTGAACTCTTACTAAGAAGAAGTCGCTTTTAGATTAAACAGATCCTTTACCTAGTTGCAGAGTGACTTTTCATTCCTGAGGATATGTCTGTTACATAAAAACTTTATGATGTTTTCAAAAATGTCTGAATTTTATTTGTTTAGTTGATAGAGAACAAATATTCAGAGGCTTCTACTTTATCATATACATACGTTCAAATATAATAGAGGAATATTGCGACTAAATATTTATGCAGATATAATAAGAAAGACCATGTCAAGAGTCAAAACACATTCAACCTCTTAAATGTAATCTATATTTGATATGATTCCTTTAAAAAAAATATTTTTCATTTTACTTTATTAAATAATTATGTTGTTAGAAACCTTGTATTTCTGCATTAGAAGCCTGAACTAATTGTGCGTCTAAAAAAAGTAGGTAGAAAACGGCATCTTACTGATAAGCCCATCGCATATATAACATTTTGGAGTATAATTCCAATGTTAAATCCAAGAATTTTTTGACACAATTTTAGGTAATTAATTTGCTGAAATATCCCCACCCTGTCTTTTTCTTTCATTTTCACAAGGCAAACATATTTTTTACTGTCACATCACATAATCCTAACGATGAATGGGTATTATAGGATTTCCGAATTATGTACATATATCCTATTTATGCATTGAGTCCTTTATTATTACTAAAAAGAATAAATATCTATACACACAGAAAAAGTAACTGCTTACATTCGCATAAACTTATAACGACTGACACATGAACACTGATATTCACTTTGCAATCTGACACTACCAAACATTGCAGGATAGATAAATCCTTGTTGGATTTAATGTCAGAAACATTCACAGAAACTAACACAGAGAGAAACAGTGATTTATGATTTATTGAATTTTATTTTCGTTTTCTTTATAAATATGCAGCAATTTACAGAAAATATTTCACTATTGAACAAACAAATAAAAGAGGACAATGCTTTAGTTGTTTTTTAATGCAAAAGTGTAAATGACATCTTTGAAATTGGAGCAAAATTATTTTATGTATTTTATTCTAGATATTTATCTCGAAAAACTTGTTAGAAGAAATTTTCTTTGACAGGAAATTCTATATATACAGTTACTTGTTCATATACATATACAATGCATGCATGCATTGAATATATCGACTACATTTGATAAGCTTGGCGTTGTAAGTCATTTGGCGTTGTCAATCAATGGAAACTGACTAACGCTCATTATGCCCGAACTATAAGCAGTTACTTTGTTTTAGGTTTAAAAATAGCTTTACATGACTTGGCATGCATAGTTTTCTAAAACACAGGTTTACCTATTTTGATGAAATTTGGCAGGAGTAATACCATTCTAAAGTTAGTACATAACGGTTTTTTTTTTAATTTGGATTTATCGTTAACGTCTTAACGGATCTCAGCCAAATTTTAAATCTTAAAACGTCTAAAAAATATTTTATTTTTATTTTAAATTTATTTAAAACAAATTGAATAAAAATATTATTTTTTTACATCCAAATATGAGCAATTGCAATTATACGCAAACAGTTTTAAAGCCCTTGCTCAGTTATAAACGTAGTAAGAAAAAGATTCGGAAGTTAATTTGCCTGACTTAAAAAAAAATAAAGGGCATGACTGGGTCGCACAAACTTGCTTTTGTGGCAAGTTTACCTGAGGTTTTAAAGTACAAACGAAATATACGAAAAAATCGTATGATTTTTTTTTTCAAAGTTTGAAAACCATATTTTAAAAAAATTCAAACCAAAATCAAAGTATACAAAAAATTATCTTTACTAAATGTGAGTTTAAGAAAAAAAAAATTTCAAAATCCTTGGACTGAAAAATATAGATTTTTTAAAAATATTTTTTCGAAAACTTTTTTCTAAAAAAAGTGAGTATGCAGGTTTGTTAAACTTTATTTATTTATTACACCTTAAAACTAAATTTCATAAAAATCTGTCAACTAGTTTTTGAAATATTGAATTTTATAAACTGTTTTTCAATTTTTTTTTAAATTTTAACAAAAAAAAAAAACTGAAAAAAAGTTTTATGCCTTGCTATTTAAAATAGCTACAAAAAGTTTAGTATTGAATTTCGTTCAAATCGCTTCATCCGTTGGCGAGATAACCGAAATTTAAAAATACCGTTATATGTTAAACGAATTTTCTTGAAGGTTTGGTTTCCACTTTTTGATAGACCTTCTTTATTACACATGCGAAATTTGGTTGAAATCGTTAAAGCCGTTTTTGAGAAAAATTATGTTTTCGATAAAACCGTTATTTGACCTACAAAAAAAGCTCTGGTAGTATTACCCTAAAAACCATACCTACCAAGTTTGATGTAAATCGGCCTACCCGTTAAGGCTGTAGGTATCGAGACAGACAGACAGACCGAGTGACCGACAGACAGATTTGCCGGACCCACTTTTTTCGTCTTCCCTATCATCGTAATGTCATTTTTTATTGTTATCTCAAAACTTTTTTTTTGCACGAATCCAAGACTTGCCTTATAGAACCTATAGACAGTAGTAAAAATTACCTTAACGAGATATCAAGTTGTATGGTAGCTATTATTAAACGGTTGTTTAGCAAAACATTGTGAATGCCATTTTGTGTTAAATGGCTAACTAAATTTTATACCGAATTTAATAGTAAAAATAAAAAAAGAACACCCACGTTTCGTGTTAATTATGAGCTAAAGCATCATTGAACCATTTTTGGCTTCTAAATTAGAACATTCGGCAGAAAAGATATTACGATATGATAATGTTATATGCACATAAAAAATATAATGTAGGTATGTCTAAGCACTTTTTGAATTTGTTAATTAGGTACATCGTTTCAACGCTCCGAGTTGGTGTCGTTTCTAGTTTTGTTAAAACTTACGTGAAGTTGGATACTAGCAGTCCATGTATGTATATAGTATGTTCTTGGCCTGCAGTCGTATACCATTACTATTACTTGCAGGAATGTTATATTTTTGAGATAAAATACAAAATTTTGTCCTTGGCATTTGACATATTATCAGAATTCCTCGTGTGTGGAATTGACTGATTTTCTAAATATATTATTTGTCGTGATAAAACGCATCTTATGCCATCTTAAATTTAATTAAAAAAATATGATTCTTAAATTATTAAATTTATTATAAAGCCATATAAGTATCTATAGGTATATACTGTACATCCATAAAAGAATATCCTTTTTCTTTTATTCTACTGATTGAAATTTCTTTACTCCTTTACTTCGAAATTTCATGACAAAGTGTCATTTTCATTTCAATTGAAGGTATTCTATCGATTTTTAAATTGCATAGATATTATGAGCATACATTCCAATATACATAGCATATACGATGAAAAGGTGCAAAGTATAGATACGTATAGAGCAAACAAAAAATGTTAAGAAATCATTTTTGTCGAGCAGATGACAGAAAATATAAAATAATTCCTTGCGGCATTGCACATTTGGTAAACCAGAATGGAATATAAAACGGAAGTGTGTGGGTGGTAAATTGTGTTTATATATGCGATAGTGTCAGGTCATATCCATATAAATAATATATCCTTATCTATATCCATATCCACATCCAACCTGCTGCTGATGGTAGAGTATAAAAATAGAATGCTTGAGGAGATTGTCGGAGTCAAACGACTTCTATAGTACACTTTTTTGTTGTATTTATTTTGCGATTGGGTGTGAAAACTTCACACATTGCCAACATGTTCTTTAAATTCAAACTGTTGTTTTTGACATTTTTTTTAAATTTTTCTTCGACAGTGATGTGTTCCGAAACTGCTGGTTATGAACTTGAAAATTTGTGTTGCTTTTTAATGCCAGCTAAGTGTCTAGATTTGAATATCAACTACATATATTTTTTGAAACTTTTATTTTACACACGACATTGTTACAAGTGAGAATTTAAAAGATTAAGCATTAAATACGATTAGTGGCTTTTTAACTTTTGTTTAAATTTATATAATAAATATACCATTAAAATAATAATGGGTGCGCCAGGGTTGTCAGATATTCTTGGTCAAATATCTGAAATACTCATTTTATGTTCTCTTGTGTTCTACTAACATAATTAGAATTGCTATTAAAAATATGCTATTAAGCTTTTAAGTTTTTAATTTATAAAACGGTGAACAAAAAATTAATTTTTTTCTATTTGTTGCTCTCTTATGGCACAAACTTCAAAATTAGATTCGTATAAATCTGTCAAACTACATTGAACTTAAATAAAATCAAAAATCAAACCAAAACAATAGTTTTGATTTCACGTTTGACAAGATAATGTTTCCATGTATGGACAACTCATATCAAATCATTAAAAATCTGCATCTTTTGTAAAAAGATATAAATATTAAAAATTATTAGGTATAGGTACATATTCCACACACATCTGGATACTTAAGAGTTTTTGTGAAAATTGTGAAAAACCAAACATAAAACAAGATTACAATCTAAAACCTAATTCACTCTTTATATAAAATACTTAGTGCACAATTCAAACATAGGTAAGCAGATTGAAGAATAAGTTGATATTTTTACACCTCGTTTTTCCATGACTGACTGCCTTTAACCCTTACACATTCAGATTAAAAATGATTGTACTTACATATTTTTACGAACATTTTTGTTCGCAACCAATAATTTGTTCATCAACTGTAAATGCTTAACGTGTAATATTTTTAATTTATTTAAATTAATATGACGTTATTATTATTTTAAGGACACAGATATGTATATATGTTCTTTCTCCCTCGCATTATTTTTTCCCTCTTAATCTCAGTGGTACAGTGATACTGATACAAAATAAAATAATTTACACTTTTAAATCATTAAATGGCATGTAAGCGACTTTAATTACTTTCACATGTTATTTTCCTTCTATAGATTATGTCTGACACATGTGAGATTAATATTGATATACATACATATATTAACTGTATACATAGTTGATATAAATATGTTGTTGGAAAAATCCTTTCAGAAGAAAAGTATGTTGAGTATTTATATTTATCAGTAAAGACAGATTCGTGAATCAAGAAATGAAGCTGAAATTACGGACTATAAAACTATTTAAATGAAGTGTGATGAAAAGAGGTTTTCTTTCACAACAAAATATGCAATGACATCACATTTTACGTTCATGGAATTGTTAATTACTGGTATGTCCTTCGTACGGTAATGACTACAAATTGTGGTTTAATTACATTCTCGTAGATATGTTGTCGTTTGTGGTTCGGAACAATATTAATTTCGACATGTTAATTACGTTTACGGTTTCATATACAAAGGCATGATGGTTTTATAGCAAGACATTCAAGCATGTCCTTAGTAAAACATCAAAAGTAAATAATTATTATTATTGTAAAAACGTTTTAAAAAAGAACTATTTTAAGAATTGGGATTGATGTTTATAAATATGTTGAACAATTATAACCCATACGTTTGGCTGAGTAATTTTTATTCAAACTGCATATAAAAAATGAAGGAAGCACTTTCTTTTTAATTCTTCTTTTTCTGGGTGGTCTTTGAAAGAAGAAAACATTAAGGTTTCCAGGAATTGTATCAAAGATTGATTTAACGTTGTTTAAATTTATGTGCTAGTTTACTAAATGTACTGTGTTATATATAACTTAATCCAAAATTGACCGATTTCCAAATGTATACCTGATGTAGCTAAATCCACTTTATTTAGCTAAATCATGTAATTACCATACATTTTCATGATTAACATTTACGTGATAACGTTTTTCGTAAATCTTTATAAAAACAAACTTTAACATACATATCTACTTTTTAGTCAGCGATATTTATTTCAGCAACAAAAAACAAAAACAAAACTTTGAAGTTGACAGCTTAAATTTTAATGTTCCCAAAAGAATCTTATTTAATCTTTACAGGAATGTCTCAAGACAAAACTAAAAAAAATAACGATTTGGAACGAGTCAAGATTGACATAATAGTCAGACTAAAACAGGAAATAGTTTGGTGGGAACACCTTTCGTGATTTATAAATCATTTATTTATATCAGGGGGTTGGGAACATGGTAAACTATAATCATGAATCTGTTGTTTAACATCAATGGTAAAGTTTTATAAAGTTGCTTCACTGAGGCTGGTTGCAACCATCAAATGATATGTCAGAATTTACTGGAATAATCAAGGGATTGAGAAAATTTTAGACGAACTAACATATTTTTAAAATTTTCTTAAAAGCTTACAAGGGCGTTATGTTTGATTTAAATAAAATATAGGAAAGCTTAATTTAAGGCAAAAAGTTTAATTTGTTTTTTCTACTTCTCTTTTTTTTTTTATTTCTACAGGTTTGACAGCGTGAGCCTGGTCAGTCAACCAGAAGGCCTGCTCTTAAAGTATCTCTCTGGAAAAACAACATCCTTACAGGTCATCGTCATTGCAACTTTCTATACGGGTAAACCAATGATTAACACTTACAAAATAATATTTCTGGAAACAAAACAGTCCAAAAAAACCATCAGTGAGTGTCAAAAATTCCACATTTACAAAGTTGCTCCGTGTAAACTATAGTGACTTAGGTACACTTACAAAATAAAATGTTTGGTATCAAACTCTGGTAGTGCCCCGTGGCGTAGTGGATAGCACATGTACACATGTGTGTAAATATATACATTTGAATGTGTAGATGTGTGTATGCATTAACTTATGCTAAAAAAAGGCTACTGGTGGCAGTTCTAGTTTTAAGTTATTTTAAGTATTTTTAAGTAGTTTTAAGTAAATATACGTAAATATATTTATTACCTATATTTTAATTTTATTTAGGTTGATTTAGTTTTATTTAGGTGAAGGGTAGTTTTAAGTTTTTATATAAAATAAAAAGATAAAGAAAAACGAATTTTTTTAAAGAATTTTCTCGATTAGCTTAAGTAATATTGAATTTTAATTTAAGTTAGTTTTTACGCCGAAAGGCATTTTTCTTATATAGTTATAGTATAATTAAGAGCGCCCGTATGGGGCCAGTAAGTTAGTTAAGTTATTCTGTAAGCTAGTTTTTAAAGTTTTTGTCTAACATTTAAATAGTTATAAGTAAAAGGAAAAATAAAAATTGAATTTGCAAAAAAAAAATAAAAAAATAGTGTGTTGGATAATAACGCCAGAGGTCTATGTTCGAATCCTGACTACACCTAATTTTTTTTCAGGGGCACTGCCTCTTGCACACATGAAAGAAAAATCGGGAGTCTATTCACGCCATTGAAAGAATTGAAACATGACTGAGCTGAGACTTTATCTGACATTCTGTACTGGCTTAGGTCAGGAGTTTCGTCGGCCATTATATTATTGTTTTGCTTTTTAGACTTCTAGGACTTTCAGAGTCACACCAAAACATGATATAATGGTGGAAATTTTTCGAACATTTACAATCAACTCGTCAAATCTTTTTTTCAGTCAGTTTGATATTTTATCATAGTCTGAATGCCAAACTTTGTTCATGTCGGGAAACGCAGGTTAGATCAGAGCAACCCCGTTTTTTGACACTTCAAAAAGATTTGTTCTGATTACTTTGACTCTGAACCAAGTCAAAAATCCTTTTACTGAACTATTTCGCAAGATTGATACTCGCCATAAATTAGTATGGCTTAAAGACGCTTAGGTTACATTATTTGGGTTAACCTCAGAAGCCTCTGTCAGAATTTCACAGCCTCATTTCTGAGGCCAATCAAAATTTAAAATCCATCATAACCACAATCTTTTCTTTTATCCATCCTTAGCTTAATCAAGCTATTTCGTATAGATACAACATTTTTTAGAAAAAAAAAAAAACAAAATAATATCGCCCCCACAAACCTTCCTCTAATCGATAAAAAAAGAGCGTGTCTGAATTTCCCCTTATAGCCTATAGGCAATTTATCCTGTCACAATAACATTTTTTTTTGCTAAGAAAATTTTAGGAACGCCTGTGTGATTTGTTAAGTTAAGGACATTATAATTATATTGCATGCTATTCATATCTGGCTTAGAAACAAATGTCCTTAAAGGCTTGAAGTTATACTTTATATAAATTGCTGCGCGACTGAACTGTTGCACGTTTTTCTTGTAAACTCATTTTGAATTGACCCTATACCCCAAGTGCTTAGAGTTATTCATCTTAATTTTTTTCTTTGCGTTTAGACAGAATCATGTTACTGTTTAAGAATAGAAATAGGACAGCATTTTCTTGTTTTATAAATATGTGTGCGTGTTGCACGCAAAAATTCTTTCATAAATTCTTGAACTGGCCATTGTGTATATATACTACTTTCATTGTGTACATAACTTTAAACATAAATTCTATAATATGTAAATGTTTAGAAACTTTTTAAAGAAACCTCAAGTCAACCAGGGTTTAAAGCAACTTTTCATCGGTTGTAATAAAAATAACCATATATTCGAGTAAACTTTCAAATAAGTTGTTTTTAGTGGTTTTTTCTCCGTTCTACTGTTAAATTAAACTTTACAAAGTTAGTCAATAAAGTTTTAAGATTTTTAAGACTCAAATCAAAATACTTCCTTTTAATATCATTAAGAAGGACGATTGATGGAGGCAACTTTGTCTGGGAAATGCTTACATATAATTTTACAACAATAGCATAATATCATAATGATTATTTTACAAAAGCCAACGACAAGGACTACAAATAAATATATTCATAAAAAGTTTTAATACTTTGGAATGTCAAAATCCTTCGCAAAGAGCTTTTTGCAAAATACAAAAAACTAAACAATTTTAACACTAAATGTTCAAATATCTGTGCATTGGCTGAAATATATGTGAATTGAAGTTTTCAAATTGATACTAAAAACCTAAAGCTACTTCTTAGCTTGAATTTTAATATACTGTTGGTTCGGAAATGGACGTTCTAAAATTCATATACAAATATGTATGAAAGAACATTATATGGTTTTCCGATAAGGAAAGTTTGACAGTCTGTGGCGCCATTTTTTTATGGCGGCTTATCTGTTGAAATTTGTTGTTTATATTCAGTTCATTGGGCATTGACATACTATACATAAGGCGTTTTTCTTTTTTAGCTCTGAGCAGAGCACGGAGTAGAGCCTGCGAGCTTGTCAAGTGAGCTCTGAGCAGAGTACGCTCCGAGCGCTCTGATTTATTAATGAGACACACTTTAGCACTTCACTGTGCATATCAATAGAAATCAACTCACAATCTGTCAAATAACATGAATACTCCATGAAGTCGGCCGCGCTCTACTTTGAGCTCGGTCTACTCCATCATTTTATTCTGAGCTCATAGAGCGCGCTCCGACCAAGCTGCGATCGAAAAAAGAAACTCTGAGCTCTCGGAGCTAAAAAAGAAACACAGATCTATTTTTGACAGCTCAGTGCACTGCTCCGAGCTTAAAAAGAAAAACGCCTATACTGGAACGGCAGTAGCCAACTTCACACGTGTTCCATCATAACTTGTAGCATTGAAACTCGTAGCAGTGATATGTTTTTTTTTAATTAATTAATTACTCTACGCCGTTTTTAGCTGGAACATCTTATATTTGGAGTTTGTATAGAAAATACAAATGTCAATGATACAGTCATTGACGTATTAAGTATGGACCGCCAGTAGCCAACTTCACGCGTGTTCCAACATAACTAGGGGCGCCATCAACTACTAGCAGGGAATCTGCGTAGTAGTGATATGATTTTTTTAATTAATTATTAACTATTGAAATATTTTGGTGGAAATTATTATCAAACGACTTTTGTTTTACAAAACACATCCACTCCATATGCCATGAGCTACTTACAGATGAATATATTATCGTTTTCATTTAATTTCGAATGGCGAAATTAGTACACGTATTTAACACTAAAAGATGATGGCATTTTTAGACTGTTTTTAGCTGAAACAATTTTTTTTGGCTGTTTGTATGAAAATTTCAACCGACTGGCGGTCCATATCTAGTACGTCAATGGATACAGTCATTAATGCCAAATAACTACATGTTATTTATACGATTGGGTAGAATGGCCGCCACAAACTGTCAACGATTGAGAATTGAATTGAATTGAATTTTATTGAGTCTTTTAGTTTCGAGTTACATTTTTGTCTTATTCTAATTCTAATTCTTGTTCGCTTTAGCGAGTACAAAAGTGGCTGTAATGTATGGCCTTCTTTTTCAGTTGTGTATAATGGAAAGCCTCGTGGCGAACAGTTATTATATAAAAGATATATAGTTACACTACTTTTGCTCATAAGTGTTATTTTTTTTTCTTGAGACGGAAAGTCACATATATATTTACAAATACCTTAAAAACTAACACTAAAATAAAATAATTTACATTGAGAATAAAATTTCTTTTGAAGTTAGAGCGAGAGCTCAATACTTTTACTATATATGCAATGCATATATTATGTTTAAATTATTAACACTTATAAATGGTATGAATAGATAGCTTGATAGAGCGAGACCGCCCTAGGAATATACGTAAATAATTAATTATTAAGTTTTCAATGAAAATTTGATTGAAACAAAGTATATAACATTAAAATATCAAAACGATAAAGTGAAACTATCACAGTATACTTAAATATTTGAACACTTTATATGTATGAAGACAGAAACACTGTTGCACGCTGGATTGTCACGTTATAAAATTGTTGTCACGTTATAAACTTTACTGTTGCAGTCGATGCCTGATGTACCGTTGGGTATCTAGCAGTAAAATATTAGCTGGGTGGGAAGTTTTCGTCCATCGATGTCGTTATATGGAGCGCTATTGTACATCTCTCACAAAATGTTACTTCCATCCTGGCCATTGCTGGTTGCTTGGAGCGCTGTTGAACACCAATCCCAAATGTTGCTTCCTAGCTCCGTATTTGCTGCTTTTATAAGCAGTCCGAATTACTGGGGGACAAGCCACCCTGAAACTACTCACTTTAATTACGTTTTTATCTTAAAATTGACGGAGGTCCAAAGACCAAAGACCACCGTCGCTACCACTTAGTTGATGATTTTTTTTTTTCTAAATTTATTTACTTTACTTTATTAAGACACTTATTTCTAAATTACAAGTTACTTTTTATTGCTTTGACGGTGGCGCAAAGGTATCGCCACCGTGTGTACCCTACAAGGGTTCCGATTGATCTCCTGTCAACGATTGAGATAGATGATTTGGTTTGACAGTTTTAATCATAAACTTAAGACAAAAGATATATGTTTTCCTCTTTCTGACAAATTTGAGCCATACAGTTTTTTCTTTGGCAAGACAAAGAATCAAAAATAGCCACATATTGTTAGTTCTGTTTGTTCTATTCACCGTTATAAAAGTTTTATCAATTATGAAACGTCATTGCATATCCGAAAGTTCTGGTAGCTAGCGCATTATTTGTTTTAAGTATTGAACATAATGTTATTTATTTATGTTTCGGCTCTTTTTTGCGTTTCTTTTCTGCTGTTCGTAATTTTTTTTATCTTGCTTCATTCCTTTTCGCTTCTGGAAGAGTACACATGCATGCTTTGTTCACAAAATGCTCTTGTGCATATTTAATAATAATGACATAGTGACACGACGCACGGAACAGAAACCAAAGAGAAATTCGGCGATAGAATCATGACTCCAGAATCATTGTGTAATAAAAACGGAATTTTAACGCTGAAACTGAGTTGATTTGAGATGATTTTGTAATTGCGCATTTGTATGGGAAATTGTGTAATTTCGGAAGTGATTTTGGAAAATTTGCTAAAATTGCTCAATCACCTAACAAGGTGCGGGAACAGCATTATCTTCGGAATGTTTGCCTATAAGTTGTGGCGATACGATTAGGAAATCGTTGTCCAAATTCGCCCTGCGCTAAAATCATAGAACGATTATTGGTCAACAAAATCGACACAGTTATACCACGTTCCATTCGTAGTATTATAGCACACAAGTCCATTTCTTGTTTGTTTGTATTTTACAACTGTCTAGTTCACAAATGTCAAATATGATTGACGTACGACGACATTTGGAAACATTTAAACAACTTCCAAGTTACACGGTGTCTCCACGAGCAAGATTTCATGGATTACCAACTGTCACTTTTCATAGAAAGAAAGATTGCTAGAATGCTATAAAATGTATGGTGAGCATTTGATATATTATTATTACATACTATTTCAGTCCAAATATAAAGAAAACAGAAAAGTCAATATGAAAATGACAGCTCATAGAATACTATCTATAGCATGCTATGAGCTGAACAATATATTGCAAGAATTTTTTCATAGAATACTATTTGCGGTCTCCATAGGCAATTTTAATAGAATGCTATCTTGCATTCTATGAAACCTAGATCGTGGAGACACCGTGTTAAAGCAAGTTTTTTTTAATATGGACGCGTCGATGTTGACAGTCTGTGGTACCATGTTTTAACGACGTTAGTCATATCTAGAAAGTTTAGGCAAACCAGTCGTGGATATAGTTTTAGAAATGTAAAAAAAAGTGAAATTAAATTGAATATAATGCGTATTTTGCATAAGAATCCTCATGCGGACTTAATGCACATACATCGGCTTTAAACTATAAGCTATACCACTTTTTCATCTTGGAAAGAGACTTTATATAAAGGTTATATTTTTTAAACACATTTTTCACATTCACAAATTATAAAGTTGTGAATTTGTGAATGAGGTGTTTCCTTTTAGAAACACCAACACCATCTGAGAACAAGACAAAATGCAACCACACTGATGTTTCATCTTCAAACAGCATATCCTGTTTGCCTGCAGCCTGTCTCGGGCAGACGTCATACAGGAAGGAAACCTCTGCATATAATAAGGTTGATTCAAATTCAAAGGACATTGCCATTTAGACTTGTATGTCACCATCAAAGAGGAAACAAACGTTAAAGTCATCTTTCAGTTTATCATCTGACTTCATTTGCTTTCATCGCTAGCAGCAGTTTCGCACCAATCTCTATAAAATGTTATGTTTTATAAACGAGCCAAGCACCATCATCATGACTGTTAGCAGGGATATCAAGTTTATATATAGCATCCACACAAAGGTAAACTTTAGCTTGAAAGAATGTCATTTCAAAAGTTTCCAGCAAAGGGTATAGTTTCTGTGAAAAATGATAAACTCTCGTTTGATATAAGTTTTCATTAATGAAATTCTTGATTTTATTATTGATGAGTTCGTTAGAAAAAGGGTTTGATTACAAATTCATTTTTTTTTTAAAGAAAACCAATCAAACTTTTGAAGAAATTTAATTTGAATTTGAAACTGAACCGAATGCAGTTGGTTGAATTAACAACATACTAAATAATTTCGTTGGCATAAATAGGTAATATCGCAGACCTTAAACCAAAAGGCTATATACAACCACAACGCGAGGCCAAATCGAAATTTAATCCGGATCATGCTGCTAATTGAGGTATCCTATTCAACACCTAATCCCGGCATATATGGTCAATGTGAATTGCTGTTGCCATTCGTGACCATCTGACCCAGTGAGCAAATTGCAAATAGCTGCCAATATTGCTTTTCTGCCTTGTGGATGGTCAAATGTGTGTTTCCGGTGCAAAATCCATGAGTTGCATTTCTACCATATGCTTTGCTTGCACCTTATTTGGTTATTAAAAATTCATGTCAGAAACAGCATGATTGCACAATACGGATATTTATGGTCAAAAAACCATACAACCTCTAGAAAATGAAATGGATTGCATTGAACACTGAACCTACCCTAAGAATTTTTAATGTTAACGATGTGTGGTAAATACGATGTATTGGTCTGCTGTTTGTAGTTTTGAAAATTAGGGATTTTTATTTGTACAATGCATGACTTGGTATCACGTTTTTGTTCGAATGACCTTGATGTGGTTTAGAAATTTTTAGTTTTTATTTCTTTTTTTTTTGTAAATAATACCACTAACGGCTGTTATTACAAAGACATCATACAGAATTCGGTTATCTTAAGACTTTGGCTTTGTTTAAAGGAAACGCAAGTTTTTTTTGTCATTGTTTATTGTGTTATAGAACCCAGTTTTTTTCACATTCTCACACTTTTCAATTGTTAAATTGTCTCTTGCTGGCTTTTCTCCCAGCCAATGCAGGTGCCCCGCATGGGTCAAATATTGGTCCTATTCTATAACCGCTTTTCATTGGGTATAACGATCTTCATGATACTACCAACCTTAATTTTGTAAAATTATAATGTTAACGAAAAATGCAACTGATAATTTGTTGCTTCCCCTGAATTTCATTGAACTTAATGTTTCCTTATGTAAAGACGGTTATTTACTGAGGAAGTAAGGAATATGGCTCGCATGGTTCTAATTTCCAAATTTATCAGCGGTGACCAAATGCTTTATCAGTGGAGCGAAAGTTTTACCTTCTCCCAACTAACAAGCGAAAAAGTGATATGCTGATGTAACACACGGTGACCTGATGACCAACGTGGGTTTGTTTCGGGCGAAGCAACCACAGATGCAATCCTCAGCGAAAGAATCAGGGAGCAGATGCTGTATGAAAAAAACGATCAAACGTTTTCACCTGTACGAACGATTTGCTAAACAGTTTGCTTTGAGAATTTTTCGAACAGACGAAAATGTTTGATCGTTTTTTCAAACAGAATCTGACTCCAGAATAATAATAGGAGAGCTAGCGACCGATTTTGGGACATTATATTGGCGCACCTGAATTTTTGTCCAGTTTTTGCTCCATCAGGCCAGCTCATTAATGGATGACAATTATGGCTAGCAGAAACGGCCGGAAACCAAAGATATAGCCCTTCAAAGTGCAGAAAACTATGGTAAGTAATTTTGACACAAAATGTTTGTTCAAAATGTAGTTTGAAACGTATAACTGCCATTACATTAGGAAGCCCCGTTCCTTTAAGGTGGCAAAGTACTCCCGAGTAGTAATCTAGTACTACGACTACCATCTACACCATGCTCTCAAGCACGAGTAGATGAGCAGAGTTCTTTTGCTACATTTGTATGCGGTATTATAACATTCGAGTGAGAAACATCCTGTACATCAACAAATATCCTTTTAAACTTTAGTGAAAAACATTAAATTTATCTAGGTACGTACATATATGTTCAATATAAATTCAAGCAGGAATAAATATTTGAAATAAATATTCCATATTGAAATACGCTAACATTTGTGATGCAAACATTATTTGATTCCACAAAAGCTAATTTGCTTCCATTGTTGATTAAGAACAAAATTATATAATTGAATGTTAAGGATCAGAAATCGAAACTCCTTGAGCAACTCTCAATTAAAATGGAGCTGAATTTAATTATTGTAAAACCTCACATTTTCTCAGCCAAACCACATATAATCACATACAGAATTTTAACAGAGAACATACCACAAGCAGTAAGCAGGCAGGCACATATTATATAACATTCTTGGATTTCCACGCAAGCATTATTAAGTGTTCTCCTACTTTTCAAATGATATTCGTTGTGCCATGTAACTGGTGACTGTAAGAAGGATCTGGTGGCTGGTGCTCCTTTCCTACCACCACCACCAGCAGTATACTACAACACAAATGCCACAATCATCTACCATGCTGTGTTCAGTGAAACCGAGAACGATTAATTAAAAATTATTTAATCCCAAGTTCCCCATACAATTATTATTATCCAACAAAGTTTCTGGCAGTCTCTCTCTCACGTGGGATATACCTACATTCTGGTATAGGTATGTTCGTCGTACATGATGCGTTTCAGGATAATTACGTTCACATCCCAAGGGCCATTAAGTTGCATTTCAGTTACAGCAAAAGTTATTAATTTTAAAAATAGTCTCTTAGTTTATAGAATGTGGAAAAATACGACTATGGTTTTGTGTGGATATGTGCGATCCTGAAATTGTCCTTGCATATAATATAGCATCATTCATCACTCTCCCCAGATGAAAGATAAAGATAATAATTATTATTGTTGGACTACTATATTTTTTGTTTGTTGATGCCAAAACTGTGATACAAAATAAATCTAGCAACTGATATGCGATGTGATTGTGTGTGTGCACTGTGCATACTGCATATATACATTGCCAATGCAAGTGGCCATTTCCATTTCACACGAAAAATAAAGTGAAAATAAAAATGGAACGGATGTAGTTTTATTTTAGTTGAAAAATAATAAAGTTTTATAATATGGGTTTTATATTGCACTTTATTTTTTTTTTTGTATTGAAGTTGAAAAAATAAAGTTTATGATTGTGTATAGTTGTTTTACTTCCTTTGAGGATGGATTTATTAAATTCGCAAAAACTCACTTATTTATAAAGTATGCGATGGTGTTTAATTATTTACTTCAGTTGTAAAAGTTTGTGATGAATAATTGAAATTGCGTGTATTTATGTAATTACTTTAAAAAAAAAAACAAATAGCTAGGTGCAATCATACAAAAAAAAACTTAACAAAAATAAATTCAATTTGGCTCGGATGTTGGGAATCTCTACACTAAAATTAATGCGACGTTAAACTAAGTCACACAAAACTTTAGTCAGTCTACGTTAAAAGAATTAACGCGAAACTTCTAAGCTTATAAGTTTACATTTACTACAGTTCTCTAACGTTTGCATAGTTTCATTTTGGTTTTAATCTTTATTATAAAGGGTTTTCCAATCAGAGGTGTTATGGGAAAAGGATATGGTCTTGTAAGCGTGGTCGTGGCGGCCATTTGGCTGATGTTGTGTTCCATTATTAACGGCATACCTTCCTCTTTATAATAAAATAAACATCCGATCATTTATCTCAAAAAATACCATTTTTCTTTGATTATCAAAATAACACCTCTTATTGGAAAACCCTTTAGATATAGATTTATGACTTTTAATAAAATTTCATACAATTTGTTTTATTTAAAGCTTGTATTAGACGACGTGTAAAATGTACATAATTATGTACGCATGACGTCAGAAAAAAGTACAACATATTCATTGCATATTTGTCAAAATATTGAGACTGCAGGTATGGTATAATTAGTTGTCTCGGCAAGCACAATTGTTGAATATCGAAATATTTTTGCTCTTATATTGAAACAACTCAAGTTGAAAGGACTTCGAAATTAAGCTACAATTACCTATACGAAATCCTCCAATACCTAGAAGATTAACCATGCAAAACGCAGTCCCGCGATTCATTGTTGACATTCTTAAAAGAAGTAAAAACCATAGACGGCTTTCACATTAAGCAACTCCTGCGTGCAACTCGTTAGTTTTTCACTCGTTAATTCGAGCTTGACGGAGAGAAACGTATGTGGTGGCCGGGGAAGACGGAGTTGCTCGGGCAGTTCGTGTTGCACACATTAGCGTTACAGGTAAAGTTGCATTCAGTTGCAAAGTCTAATAGTAGCGTTGAGACTGGATGCAACACATAAGAGAGTCGCAACGTAGAAATTGCTTAATCTAAAAGCAGTCATACAAGCTAACAAACAACGAGTGCTTGTTGATGATAAACGATCCATCTCAGACTGCCTTCCATATCCAATTTCTCAATGAAGATAGTGAAGAGCGCCTGAGTGAAGACCAAGTAAATGTTGTTATGCGACCTCAAACTTAACATAATGTGTGAAATCCTAGCAAAAGCCAACTCGAGATGGGCAAACTTAAACACTTGTGAGGTGGCTAGGAAACTGTGGCCGCAGTACGATAAAAATAGAACGAATGCAATCATTCAAAAAGACAGGAAGTCAGTATCGACGTTGGTAGGTGTTTTAACTGGCCATAACATGCTAAGATATCACGCCAAAAAACTACGTCTAACTGATAATGATCTATGTAGAGGTTGCAGTGACGAGGAAGAACATGAGGACATAACCCACTACCTCTGTCACTGCCCCAGTCTCTGCCATCTAAGAAATAAAACTCTGGGGAAATACTTCTTCGAAAGCATCAAAGAACTATCAGAGTGCCCAATAACAAATCTATATAGATTCGCAAGAGGAAACGGATGGTTGAACACCCCGGGATGATCTAAGGAACTAAATATGGACCACGTGTATGGTAAGAGGAGGAATTGGTAAACCCTCAAATGGGCATCACAATGGGTCTACATTGACCTAAGTGTGCTGGGGCTGAGCTATTAGCTCTCCTACAGCAACCCGCAAACCTAACCTAACCTAAATGTTGTTTTAGAATTTGTAAAAAGACATCTTCAAGTCACAAAATCTTCGAACTAATAATAAATAAAACCTGATGATGAAAAGACGAATAAAGAATACACAATTTTTCTCTGTTGGTCTGTCTGCCTGTCTGTCAGTCAGTTTGGTTGCATATGAACAGCTGAACCGGTTTTCTCTTATTTTAATACATAACATTTGTAGACGATAAGGGGAAATTGGAATTTTCTTACAACTCAAAAATTATTTTCCCGAAATACAACCGTGGTGAAAAAGTTTTCCTTTCTCAAAAAATTAGAGATAACTTACAAAAGTTTTCCACAAAGAAGAAACAAAAAAATTGTCAAGCTAATTACCGGTATTTTTGTTAAATTTATTTGAGAAAATTTTGTATGATTTTTGGTTTAAAAATGTAGATGGAGCACTTTAAATAAAATTTCATAAGTTCTTCGCAATTTTTCTTCTCATCCCATTCTGATTTGCTACAAAAACAAGTTTGTGCGACCTAGTCGGGTCATTTTTTTTTTAAATTCTGTCTGGAATTTTTAAATAAGAACTGCAATGTTCTTAATAAAGTTTAGAAAACGTCAATATTAAATCAACTTCTATTTTGGAGGGCTACCTATTAATTAAACACCATAATTTTATTTGATGAATACATTTTTGCAACTGAAAGTTTTTTTTTATTTGAGACTGAGATAATTAAATGAACATTATCTCTTGAAAACCAAATTATGATTTATCTCACTGCAAACGCTTATCTGTAACTGTAGCTCTTTCCTAGAGCTCAGTCTCGTGAGACAGAGATAGATTTTTTCGCATTCCACCCACTGTCTGGCATCTGACAAAGGTTGTTTCTGAAGAAAGGTTTCGTTGGGGGTTTTTCACAATCAATATGACATTATTATAGTTTCCATTTAAAAACCTTACCAAAGAATAAAAGTAGTGTCACTCACCTGAAAATACAGAAAATAGAATGAAAATTAAGAAATTATATTTTTTACTTTTTTGTCAAAAATTAAATAAAAATTCTTGTTACAAGTTCACCTCGTTAATTATCTCAAAATAATTAGTTTTATCTGGTTTTAATTTTCTTGTGAAATAGACATTCCAATTAGAAGGAATCCATTGTATAGTATTATTACCACCCAAAGCATTAGCTAGCAGCCAAGACAAAAAGATTTTAATTAAAATTCTTTGCCTTGAAATCACGTCCCAAGACAATGTCCGTTCGGGAAATGTCCAACTGGAAAATTTATCACCCAATTCATGTCACATGCAGTTTGAATGTTGTTAAGAAATGGAATTCTTGGGAAATTGTATTGTACAAGGGATTAGATTTTGAGTTGGGTAGATATGGCTTTTTATCCGACAAAACATTTCGTTGGATAATAAGAGACTTGTTAAAAAAAACAAACATTTGAAGTTTTAAAGAAAAGTCAGATGTAGTTGGTGGAGACAATTAATAACGAATGTGTCGCATGAAACTGCTCTTGTAGCAAATTAAAGGAAAAAAACAGTTGTCATTGAAAACATAAACTTCATTTTACGGTCTTATTCATTTTCAGACGAAATCGAAAAACGCAGTAGTTTTGTTAACACTACACCACTAGCATAAATGTCAAATATAAAAAATATATTAAAACAGTTTTTGATCAATTTTGATTTTTACTTGCTCTGGTAGGTATACTAAGGCAAGTCTTGGATTTGTGAAAAAAATATAAAATGCTCGACTGGGTCGCACGAACTTCCTCTTGTGGTGCACGACTGGGTCGAACGAACTTGTTCTTGAGGCAAGTTGCCACGAAAAAAAAATAAAGTTTAATGAAAATAAATTTAATAATTATTTTGTTAATAAAAAAGAAAAATACAAATAAATTCATATGAATTGTTTTTAAAAGTGCTAAAATTACTTTTTTATGAAGATTCAAACTAAAATCAAAGTATCCGAATTTTTTGTTTGCCTGAATGCAATTTTCCCCAAAAAATAATTCCAAAATCGTTAGAGCGGTTTTTAAATAAATCGATGTTTACTTAATAATTTTTATAATTTTTTTTGTTACGAATTTAAAAAAACGCAAATTTAAAGTGATAAATATTTTTCATTTTATGCATAAAAAGTAAAATTTTTTAGTAAAGTTGTTTTCCAAATATTGAATTTACAAAAAAAAATAATTTTAAAAAATAATTAAAACTGAAATTAAGCATTTTTGCAAAATTTTTGTACCGAAGTTTTATCAAATCATCTTGGTCTTTCTAATTTTTTTTTTTAAATTAAAATCGATTAACCCGTTCACGAGATAGCTCAAGAAGAAAACGGTTCTATGGGGAGGTACAGTTAATAAGTTTGTAAATTTTTTTTCCAATGTGACAAAAGACAAACCGATTAAAACCATTTGGAATTTTTTTCGAAGAAAATCGTTAGAGCCGTTTTTGAGAAAATTAAGCAATTCCAAAACCATTATACGGCAGGTGCCGTTATTTTTTTGAGCTTAAAAAAAAACTTCAATTCTTGCTCTAAGGAATAGTCTACGAACTCTATACATACCAAATTTGAAGTAAATCGGTACAGCCTTTAGGCTGTAGGTGCTGATACATACAGACTGACATACAGACAGACAGACAGACAGATATAGCAGACAGAATTTCGGAACCCATTTTTTTCGTCTTCTCTATCATCGTAATGTCATGTTTGATTGTTATCTCAAAACTTTTTTTTTGCACGAATGCATAACTTGCCTTATAGTACTTAGCAATTAAAAAATATTAAATACAATTCAAGCATGACATTACGATGTTATGGAATACGAAAAAAGTAAGTCTGACAATTCTGTCTGTCTGTCTGTATCGACACTTTTACCCCTAACGGGTCGGTCGATTTGCTTCAAATTTGGTAGATAGTGTTTTTTGAGCGTTGTATCTCAACGTATTTTTTATCGGGAATCTAGGCCTAAAAATAATGGTAGATGTCATACAAAAATTATGAAAAAAGTTATTTTTCTCGAAATCGGCGGTAACGATTACAACAAAATTTTGTAGGTGCAAGGATGCATTCAATGTCTATCAAACAGTGGATATGAAATCTTTAGGAACATTCGTTTAACGGTACCTGCCATATAATCGTTTTTTAAAGTTTATAATTTCTCGATCACCGCTGAACGGAAGTTTTCTCGTGCGACTGTCTCTTGCTCTTCTGACTATCGAACCAAGGAAGCCTTCCATTCCAGTTTTGACGCTGTATTTCGGGCACTTATCATTCGCTGCCGTAGCATTAGGTGTTACAATATTTCATAAAATTCTTCATACCATCGTATTTCTTGGATGACTGTTACGCAAGCCTTTAACCTATTCAGATGCTCTACTTATTATTCGCCGGTATACGTAGTCTGTTCAATATGAGACCATTCTATTGGCGAATTCCAAATTCACTGTACTTCTTTTGCTGGTGTCGTCGTCAACATTATTGTCATCATCCATATCCGAGTTTTTAGTTGTGCTTCGGAACCATACTTTTTTTTGTGGCACCTTCAGTTTTCTACAGAAATTCCTCTTTTCTGGAGAACTAGACATTTTACTATGATTCCAAGAGAACTGGACAGTTGTTCTTTCAGATATAAGAAATGTTCGTTCGTACATCTGTTGTTTGCATATAAAAAACGGATATAAGAAAACCATTTCTGGGATTTTCAGAGTTTTTAATATCCGCAATGCCTTGTGCACACAGCATCAAAGAAATTACCTTTCTGATGAATGGCTTTCTTTATACTAAGACCTTCAATTATCTTTAAGTTATTTAGTATTCCAGGATGTCCATCACCTACCCGCATCTCCCTCCCATGTTTGTCATTTTTTTGTCCTTGAGTAATTTCTAAAAAATTACAGAAAAATTAATAAAGAAAAACTTAACAAGAGCAAGTTATTTACGTTCAACTTATTTTACAAGCGCAGCGAAGGCGCCAATAATTCTTCCGACAAAAACAGCATTAAAGTAAAAATACAAAATTAAAACTTAATTTTTTTGTAACACTAAGTTTTCACATCCTTCTGAATTGCTTTACTTGTTTTTACATTTTACTAAATATTTCCTTCAATTTTGTCTTTCTCTCTTCTCTCCTCGTAAAAGATATACAACTTTTTCCTCTCGAGAATTCTGATTAAAATATACATGTACAAGAAAAGGTTCCCAGAAAAACTTTTCCCTCCTATTTAACCCGGTAAAATATTTTCGTTCGGTAAAATGAAAATGGAACCCAAGTTATTATAACATCATGACAAAACGCTCACCCTATAAGTGGGGTATCCGTATCCTGTTTGCACAACCCACACTCTCTATTTTGGCACCCTGCAACAACTATAATGCTTTGCTTTATATGTATACACCGCGCCTGCTGCGCTCTTTCCCCATTTTGTAAGCCTACAGCAACGTAATTTATTAGTTTCTCGAATGGAAGGACTTGCAACAAAAGATTAAAGCAATAAATTTTCTGCGAAAGTTTTGCACAACTGAATGAAGGAAAGTAGTGGAAGCTAGAATTGACGATTATGATTGTAAGTGAACTGATTAAAATTTCCTTCAAAAATAGAATACAAACCCCCAGAGAGGCTCAACCTTAGTTTATTGCTTATAATCACTATATTTTTTAAGTACCTACCTGATGGCTATAAACCTAAAGTAAAATGATATATTGCCTTCATTGGTCAGGAGGGAGAGAAAGTTACCGAGTCTTCTTGTAAGAAAGATGTCTTTGTGTATAAAACATAATAACAACAGAATCTATGAATAGATGAAATGTGTAAATTCAAAATTCATGATCCACCTACCGTCCAGCCATGCCGTTTACATCTGGTGTCGTGTTTATACATATAAAGCAAAATCCAAAGGAATCACCAGTTGCCTTAAATAACTTGAAAAACTTTTCAAGTTGACACAATCCAATGTTCACATAAATTCAATTTGATGACATAACTTTTTGCTTGCCAAAAAAGTTAGGCACAATTTGTCGGAAATTCACCATCCGTGTGGAATCGATTCTATTTTTGGAAAGTCATCCTGATTTTCGTTGAAAATCTACATGTCACACAATCCAAAAAAATAAAAACGAACACTTAATTACCATCAGGCTTAACTTTTCCCTTTCTCTTCCCGAATTTTTTTTTTTTTTTTTTATAAACTGAAAAACTTTTTTTTTTTCTTGTTACCAAAAATGTAGGTTATTCCATTCAATCTTCATTTCGTATGAAGAAAGCCCACACACATTTATCTCACACAAAACAATGACCATCCATCTGCAAGTTTGAAGGTTCTCTTTTTTGAAAATTGTCAAGCAAGGCTGATTCTTGCCGGATGGAAGAGTTCTGAAGATAATTGAAATTCTTGCTACCGTAGGAATTCATTTCAATTTGAAAACACGAGAAGTGAGTTCTTTTTTTTTGTTACTGGAAGATAAAATAAGGAAAAGCTATTCATCAATACCTAATGAAACAATAGATAAACTATCTTTTGCATTCCAGAAGTATATTTTGTTTAGTAACTATTTGCTTGAAATATTCGGTTTCCCATAGAAACGGGTTGATGTTGACAGTTTTATAGCGGCCATGTTGTTTTGGTCGCGTCTGTCAAATCTATTGTTTATTATTCACCCGTTATGGCAAATTACACGATTGAGTTACAAGCTGAAACGATGAAACATTTTGTTATCAAAATAACTAAAATATTCGTTAGTGCAAATGCGCCTATTTTTCTACAGACGTGGAGCCAGCATTTTCAATCAAAATATGAACGTCAGATCAGCCGCATAACTGCATTGCCACTGTTTGGTGAAAATTTGAAGGAGAACCTATGGCAGTCTTTTTCCTGCGGCGGGGCCAATGGTTATGTCCTTCCTTCATGAGAAATTTTTTTTCAGAATCAGGTTATTAACGGTACCTGCCAAAAAACGGTTCTATGGCAGCCTGCCATTACGCTAAACTCAAAGCATCAGCCGAAGTGAAAAGTTAAAAATTGGGTCAACTTCTGCTCTCCACTATGGGTCAAGGGCCCAACCCATAGAACGCGTTGCGTGCGATGAGTGATTGCTTTTAACGGATTGCAATAATAAATACACAGGCGCTTACGAGAAGCGACCCATAGGCAGCGTTTGTCGAGAGCAAAGCTTTGTGGCGCGCAGAAGTAGCCCAACTTTTAAGGGGAAAACCCATAAAACGCGATGCGTGCGTTTAGTGTTCCTCTTTAACGGAGTGCAACATCAAATACACATGATGCTCTTATGAGAAACCACTCATAGACAAAACGCTTCCAATGGGTCGGTTCTCATAAGCGCCTGTGTATTTAATATTGCGCTCAGTTGAAAGCGACAACTCAAAGCACGTAACGCGTTCTATGGGTTTTGCCCTTAACTTCTCTATTTTATTTAACTATTAATGTTAATACACGTATCTACTTTCATATACAAATTATTTACCGACAAAAGCAACAAAACACAAAATCAAATTTTAACTATAAAAACGCAATCAAATAAAAACAAATGTATGAATTGTGCAAACGCAACGCGTTCTATGGAACACCTCTCTCTGTCCCATCCGTCTGTGTTTGAGTCGACGTTGACGCAACGCACGCGACGCTTTCTATGGGTTTGGCCCTTCACTTCTCATAAATGACTGTGTATTTAATATTTCACTCCGTTGAAAGCGACCACTCAACGCACGCAACGCGTTCGATGGGTTTTGGCCTTTATAGAAATTACCACTCAATAGCTCATATATTAAGTATTGGTTGTTTTTAATAAATTGTTACAGCGACTATAGCCCCCTCAGCTTTTTATATTATTTTCCAAATTTGCAAGACTGATGTCCTTCGGATGTGGGACATGAAGTGTATGATAGTTCAACTAAATTTTGAAACTGTTCAATGGAATTTATAACTGCAAATTCTTTGATTTATAAAGCGTTGAGTAAAATTCTCATGTCCGTGCAGGGGCAGAAGTTCCCGGGACATTAGTCTCGAATTCTTTTTTCGGGATTCATGTCTTGTTTCAGTGGGCCGTAAGTTCTTAATTTGTATTTTCGAAAATATGGCACAAGTCCCGAACAAATTGGAAAAACACACTTAGTTTTGTTCAAAAGAAAAAAATGATTATGTAAGCAAAACGGTATGAAAGGCATGGTGCCTTCTTCCAACCCCATCACTGCTAGGGCTCATTATAGGATTTCGGGTGAGTCCAGCGAATTTGGGTATATACAACAGCTGATCAGTAAAATATGTAGGTGTGTTTATATTTTTTTGTATTAATTCGTTTTTTTTAACTTATATGTTATTTTTACATATATATTTACAAAGTTGACATTATTATTAAATATTAACAACAGTGAAAGGTTTTCAAATAAAATAATTATTGAAAATGTGAAGCCAAAACTGTCGATGCAGACTTTTTTGCTGGCCAAAAAAAAAGGTGCGTCTTTCTAAAGTATTAATAATTTACTTTTTAATTAATATTTTTCTGTTTTATGTTAATTTTTATTTTGCTTACTTTAATAGCCAGAGTATCCTCAATTATTATCCAAAACTTTTTTGGCCTCTGCGTGGCATCGAATCTATCAATTTTTGGCATGTTTCCTGTGGTATAGAATACCATTCTTTCTGCACTCCTTCCTACAATTGGTTCCCTTTTGTGAAAAATTGGCCTCCTAACTTTCGTTTAAGCTCATTCCACAAGTTTTTAATGGGATTGAGATCAGGGGATGACTTGACTATGAAACCAATTGACTCTTGAAACCAACCTTTTACTAGACCTGCCGTGTGTTTCGGATCGTTGTCCTGTTGAAAGATCCTTGAGAGGGGCATGTTTTTTTCGGCAAATGGAAGCATGACATCATCCAAAATATCCCTATAGCCGTATTTAGTCATAATGGTTTTAATACGGTATATAGGGCCGACACCATACAACAGTGCCACACCATAAAATTTCCTATTCAGTGTTTTATAGTTTTCTGTGTACAGCGAGGTTGGTAGTCCTTACCTTTTGGTCGCCTAACATTACGCCCGGAATACGAGGGGAACAAATTTATTTTTTTTTTCGTCACTCCACAAGATATTACGCCATTTTTGTTTTCCTTCAGGTCCATTCCAACTTCTGTGGCTTAAGACAAATTCTATTCGGGACCTTATGTTGTTGGCCCTTAGAAATGGGACCTTCCTGGCGACTCTTCCTGGGAGATTAAAACTCTGGAGCCTTCTGCGGATTGTGCATGCACTGATTTTTTTCTCAACTTGCGCGGCTATAGTCCTTGAAGACTCAAAAGGATTTGATTTGCACAAAAGGAGAACGCGAAGATTAGTGGTAAATGATGTTTTTTTTTGGCCTACCTCTATTTTCAGGAACTACTCTGTGCTTAAGCGCATTTGTGACAAAGTTTTGAGATATCCCTAGGATATCCGAAGTAACTTTGTTGGTATGATCTTTAACCAGTGGCAGTGGCAGGGACTTTTATTCCTAACCACGTTATAAAATTAATTTTCAATTTCTACACATTACAGAGATATAAACATTTACCATCACATGACAGAGTGTTACAAACAATAAAAAATAAGAATTTCTCTTACTTGGTACACAGGTGCTGTGGTTATAAACATTCATCTGAAAAACAGGAAACCATTTTCAATCAGAATCCTCCCCCCGAAGCTGTCCTTCCTTGTTCCCACCAGTCTTATTCTATATGTTCGGATACGTTATGAGCATTTTATAAAGAAAATTGCTCAGATATAAATTCTTTGAAACGTCTTGCTGCCTGGCTTTGGTTCTTTCCGCTCGTTTGCCACCCGTGGAATAAATTAAGACTTCGAATTTCGAAAATGTATTTTTCGTCAGGGATCTTGAAATGTTTTTTTTTTTTCAAATCTTACGCGACACGATGATTGCTTGAATAAAATGAGTACTTTTACTTCAAAATCCAGGCTGACATCGACATGCCTCGAAGGATTCTGTTTTGATTATGTTTACTTCTTTAATATTATACATACCTATGTATACCTACTAGGTATACATTTATGTAACCAAGGCTGAATGAATTTACAAACATGAATCGTTTAGTATTTGATACGAAATGGTTGGCATACAAATACTTATAAGATAGAAGTGGTTAAAAGCATTTTTTAAAGGGTTTACGTGAAAAGAATAACAAAAAAGTAGATACAAAAGTTAAAAGCTATAAAAAGTAAGGGTTGGTGGGTATACTGAATCAAGGTTAACAATCTCCTCAAAGTTTCGTTATGGCTCGTAGAAAATTTGGTTTCAGGTTTAATATACGTTCATTGTTACATATATGACCGATGTAACCGGATTCAGGCCTATTTTATACTACATAATTCAATTCTTTCAGCAATAAGCTAAACAAAAATTAATCCAATTTGCCACATTAACTATAACCACATTTAAATCTGCGCTAATTTAAAAATATCAAAAGAATAAAATGCTATAAATGAGGCTACCGCATCAATCCGTTTGAACGTGCATTTTAAAAATACAAGACACAACTAACAACACTATAATAATTATGTTGCAGCATCACGGCTAAACCACTGATGATGTTTTTATTTTACATTTAGGCATACATTATGTATGAATGTTTTTTGTTAATGCTAGATCCGCCTAGGTGGTGCTTGGGTCGCTTCATTTTTAAAAGTCTTATTGTGTTCAAATTCACATTATAAACTATTTAAGTAAAAATAAAGTCTAAGGCAAGATTTGGACACGATAGATTGCGTTGCCAATAGTGATTTCTTTCAACGGATTTTTTTTTCACATTCAGTTTATTAACGGTTCCTGCCATAGAACCATTTTGTATTACACCAACTATCTTTTGAACGAGTGCACCGATTTCGACGAAATTTAATATGCTTAAACTACTATTAAACCTAGTAATACTTTAAAAAAGAATTGAAAAAACTAATTTTTGAAAAAGCTCTTTTTTTTGAAAAACCCATAATTTAATTTTTCTCGAAAAAAATACGGCTGATTTCGATAATATTTAATGTCATTGAAATGTTGCCGCCGATGATATTTGTCATATAAATCTTTTTTTGTTCCTTTTTTTTTTCAAAACATTTTTTTGAAAAAAAAAATTCCAGTTGTCAACACAAAAGTAACTTGCCATAAGAGTAAGTTTGTCCGACCCAGTCGTGCCTTCATATTTATACTTTTATTCTTTCTTCCCTAATTTGATAAGCTTAGCCTTCATCTTATTTCCTTACAACAAAATAAAAATATTTTCATTAGTGCAACGTAAAATCGAAAAATGTTATCTATTAATCCTGGATAGCTAACTGCGATTTTATAAATTAACATTTGTTTTCGTGCAAGTGGCCCTTAGTGTGTAGTTCTTTTGCCGCTCTTACACTTAATGTGGACAAACACGTAATTTCCAAGAATGACTGCTAAGCTTAATGAGCTAGGTGCAAAGTCGTAGGTATACATTAATAAATTTATGGTAAAAATTGATGATTTAGGTCCCTATATTACGGTTCGCGAATGGTGTGGCAAATGCTTTACTTTGGTTTAAAGCGAAGGAATTCGTTTCATCCGCGAACTTTATTAGTTTTACTTACTTTCGCTATACCATATTGACGTTTTGGTCGAAGAACTTTGCGAATTTTCGTGATTTTTTAATACCAAAGCATTAGCCAACTTTTTATTCGCTTCGCAAACGATAATAAGAGCCTAAATAACAGTTGAAGAAAAGGAGATAGGACAGCTTCTCATCCTTTAATTGAGTAGGTATACGATTCTCATGCTGGGCATGAGCTCTAAATCTCTTGTATGGAATTTTGTGGCTCCAAAACCCTGCTTCTCCTAATTCTATATACATACTTTTATTAGAGATTTCCAATGAAACACCCCAGTTTCCAAATTTAACTGTTATAGTCGTACTGCGACTGCGAAGGAGTGCCCTTCGGTAGCACCTGTATAGATCGAAACTTTGAATATATATTGAAAAGTCAAATCATCTATTAAATACTACAATGTCACACGAATGTTTTACACCATTTTTCTACCAAATTAGAATATTCAGACAATGAAAACTGAAGTTCGTTGGTATCTGATAATAAAAGTAATTTTTCAGTTGAAATAAAATCAAAGTTTGTTAAAAGTTTCCGCGAAGAGCTCATGGTACTTGCAAATCATCACAATGAAAACGCAAGAATTCTCGTGGTTACAAAAATTAATATCGCAAGTGAAATCTTTTCAAGGAAAATTAAAAAAAAAACACGGGTAGACGTTTTCAAAAGTTCTTAAGCGTTAGCTTGATTGAAATCAGTAAGTAATTATGTATGTATATATATATTTAGTTTAAGCTTTAAACTCTTTTTCTCTTCACTGAAGTTTTCGGAAGAAGCTTTTTAAACATCTAAATTTTTAATTGAAACTCATGCAAAAAACAAGCGATGTTCTTTAGAATTTCTAGAGAAATCTGAAAAACGATTGAACGATATCTTTTCAAACGTTTTTTCCCTTCTTCTTAAATATAGCATTAACAAAACGATTATAATTTCGATCGTTTTATTTTAAAAATAAAAGGCCCGGGAAATATTTGTAAATTTTTTAACATTAATATACCAAACATGAATGACACACGTATTCGTTATTAAATATTTCAAAAATTTAATACACGTGTTTCCTTTCAGCCTTCAAACAAAATGACCGTCATCATATCAAATTGCATTTAATTTTATATAAATCCCCAAAAAAACATTCCAGCAACTTTCATCCATTGAAATTTATATTATTTTTTTTTTCAATACAAAATGAGTCAATAAATCTTGTTTGTAAATTCTGCAAAGGCAGTCATAAATATTGGCACCAGAAGCAGAAGAACTAATAATTCATTTAAATAGCTTTAGATATTTTTTTTATTATGGCAATCAGTTTTTCCACTCTAAAAAAATAAAAATTGTATTGTATACTTTTAGGAGTTTCATAGTTTAAAATAGAGGAAACATTTAACATAACATTTCATTCATATAATATTCATGAGATAACACCTACTTCATCGTAGCTTATGAATTGTTAGAACTTTCCACAAAAGTTTGGTTAACTATGAGGTGTTCTATATGAGTTGAAGATTATTAACTATTGAAGGATTTACATTGTACACACCCAATTGTACATAATTAATATATTTAGGTACATTGTTGTTTTTCGAACTTGAAAATTATTTTAAAACTTATATTGGAAATAGTTTTATCGTTTTGTGCAAAATAAACACCATAAGTTTGTAATTAACTTCGAAACATATTAGAATTAAATTTTTTTTATAGGTTAAAATAATGTGTATAAGTTTTGTTAAAAGGTTTTATGTTCTTTATTTTGACGGTTTATTATGTGTTCGAAATTTTAAGTTTCAAATATAAGGTATCTACGTCATATTCACAGCGTACAGTGATGTTAAAAGCGAAATTTTATTTTATTTTGCTGACATAAAGTTGCAGTTAAAATAAAGGGTAAATGCTATGGTTTTGTGGCCTTTACTCCAAAAGCATTGCGTTTCGCCCTAGTTTGATGGTGGGTTCATCATCCGGTAATCATCGACAATTATTGCGTACTAGATTGGGTTTGATGTCATCTAGCTGATGAGCCCACCATCAAACTAGGGCGAAACGCAATGCTTTTGGAGTAAAGGCCACAAAACCTTTAATATTGAATTTCATTCATAAATACTCCACTAAATAAATTTTAATTCGACTATTTTTAGTCTTTTTATTGTTTTTATTTTATTCTGGTAAATGCTATGGTTACCAAGTTGTTTGTCCAATTTTTTTTGGGTACTTTAGTTCTTTAAATATATATTTTTTTAAATTCTTTTCTCAAAATTTTATTTGCAGTTATAATCAGGCTTTGCAGAACCCTTCAAATATTATAATATGTAAACATTCATGCAGCCTTTAAAATATATTCGGTATTTCACATTTTGTTTTTTAGCCGTGATGGCAACAAATAACTCATAAAATTTTATCAAAATTGATCGTAATTTTTCGAGAAAATAAATTATCGGTTTTAAAAAAAAAACTGTTTTAAATAATTTCTTTAAATTTTTTGGTTGCAGTCATATAGTGAACTTTCGAATCGAAATCTGACAGTTCTAATGTCCGAATGATGAACTTACTATACATGGACTGCTAGTATAGCCAATTTAATGCGTGTTATAACATAACTGGTCTACTTTTACTGTTGTGAAATATTGCAACTAGAAAATTTCCAAAGTAAGCTTGCGTTAGTGCTGGTCATGTTTACACATCAGTATCCGGTCATGGTGCTCACTCTCTTTAAGTGCGATTATAGGTAGATAGCAATCAAATATGACATTAAATTGCGAAGCCGAAAAAGTAGGTCCGGAAATTCTCTCTGTCTGTCAGTCTGTATGTCTGTATGTCAGTCTGTATGTAACAGCACCTGCAGCCTAAAGGGCTGTTCCGATTTACTTCAAATTTGGTATGTAGGGTTTATAGACCATTCCTTAGAGGGGAAATTGAATTTTTTTAGGTCAAAAAATAAAGGTACCTGTCATATAACGGTTTTGGAAAAGCTTAATTTTCTCGAAAACGGCTCCAACGATTTTCTTTAAAAAAAATTTCAGATGGTTTTTATCTAATTGCCTCGTGTTAATTTGGAAAAAAAAATATTTCCCAAGCTTATTAACGGTATAGTTCATAGAACCGCTCATTTTCTTCTTGAGCTATCTCGTGAACGGGTTAATCGATTTTAATTCAAAAAAAAAAAAAAAATATTTGACTTAATAAGACTTCGATACCAAAATTTTGCAAAAAAGCTCAGTTTTAGTTTAAATTAATTTTTAATTTTTTTTTTTGTAAATTCAATATTTGGAAAACGGCTTTACTAAAAATAAAGTATTTTTTGTGCATAAAATGCAAACTATTTAGAACTTTAAATTGGTGTTTTTTTAAAATCGTAAAAAAAACGTTTTATAAAAATTATTAAGCAAACATCGATTTATTTAAAAGCCGCTCTTACGATTTTGGAATTATTTTTAGGAAGATTCAAACGAAACCCAAAGTATGCAGAAAACTTTATTGCCTGAATGCAAGTTATAAAATTTTCTGCATACTTTGATTTTGGTTTGAATCTTCATAAAAAATAGTTTTAGCAGTTTTAAAACCATTTATATGATTTTATTCGATTTTTCATTTTTATTAAAGAAAAATATTAAATTTATTTTTGTTAAATTTAATTTAATTTATTTGGTAACTTGCTACAAGAGTAAGTTCGTGCGACCCAGTGGTGCACTTTATTTTGTTTACAAATGCATAACTTGCCATAACCTATAAATTGGAAGTAAACACTATAAGTTGATAATCGAACACAAAGTGAATTTATATAATAAATAAATAAATAACAAATCAAAATATTGTGTCCAAGTGTAAAAATCAATTTCGAATTGTTAGACCAATTAAGTATGCGTATCCTAAAATTCAACTTTCATTCTTAATTGAAAAAAGCACCACTGAAACGTTCAATTTATGGAAATATTTTCCAATTACTTTTAAAATCGTTTTTTTTTTCTTTTCAGTCCTTATACCCCTCTGCTTTGACATTTCAATAACGAATGTAAAAAAGTTAGCCTGCAAATGTTTTGAAACACAAATCGAATCAAAGATATTTTCCGATAAGCAAATGACAACCCATAAAAGAAAAGAAAAAAACAAATAATGTAAAATTGCAAATTTTCTTTACGGTGCTACTGCCTCTCTTTGTGATGATGATGATTAGGGTATTGCTTATTTCATCATCCTTTTTCATGTCACAGCTTGCTTTGAAAATGCTTCTTTCTCTCATTATCTCATAATTTATAGCGAAACTTTTTATAGCAGCATCAAGGACGACGATGACAAAATAACTACGGCAACGTTGACGATGAGCCGTTACATCTTTCAAATGTTTTATGTCTTTCATCCAACATAATGAACCCGCCTCCGTTTTTTGTTAAAAGAATTATGGTAATTATCTCAAATGCATGGAACTCTTAAGCCCGTAAATACATATATGACATAACCGCAACGAAGGTTTTGTAATTAAAAATAAAATTACTTGCGATCCTCCCCGCTCCATACCCACATAATCACTCTCAAACTCTTAGAAAATAAGAACCGATAAAACACACATTCTAGAATGTGAAATAATCTCGGAAATTCTATGGCATCCTTACAAAGATGATTTTCCCATGAAATTTGGCGCTTAGTGTGATAAACGTATACTAATACCAACAACTTTGAGCTCTTAAGTGCGTTCCCACCAAGGACCTATTTAAACTGATAACTTTTCTTCGCACGAGCTCACGTGAAAGGGAGGTAATAGACACATTTATGTTGTAAATTGGTTAAGTCGTTAGGCTTCCAGAAGAATTCTTTCCATACATGTTATATGAAAGAAGAAAATTACTTTTAATAGAAGCGAAGAACACCTAACATCACAAGGTCCTTCGAAGCTAAGGAATTCTTTTGTAGATATGGGATTCTTTATTTTTTTTTTGTGTTAATAAATTCTCTTTTTGAATTGCTTTGAGTATAGCAATCAATAGAAACAGAAAAACTGAAATGAAAAGAAGTGTCGTTCTTTTCAGAGACTTACAAGGCATATAGAATTTCTTGAACAATTGCAACCACATGTAATAAATAAAGAAGCAAATAGTCAATGCAGGAGTGTGTGCGTACCTACAAGGGTTGACACTTTTTTGAGAACTTCTACGGACACACAATTTTATTTCTGTTGTAATACCCTTTTAAGAAAAGCGACTTTAACGGGCCAGTTAGCTATCATTGAAACTCATCATTGAAACAAAAATCAGTGGAACGGTGGATTTTTGTTAGACAAATCATTGAAAATGACCTGTCATTGAAAATATTACAAAACGAATTAATGCCAAGAAATTTGAATAGAATGCGATCAAGCCTCAATTAAACATTTAAATGAATGGAAAAAAATCGGAATTCAATGAAATTTTAGTTGTTCAGTGATGGTTAATAAACATTTTTTCAAGTTTGGGACCTCGAGGACCCATGCGAAAAAAGAGGGAGGGGGAACTGCAAAGTTTTCGACATTTCTCCCGATTTTTCACAATAACTTTCTTTGCTTATGTGCTACGACAAAATTATTCCTTGATTTTTTTTTATAGAACGTTAAATGTCCAACAATTTTGAGTATTTGGCCCGGCCCCTATGGTGATCAAAAATATAATAGGGCACTACAATGATTGCCTTAACCCTTGATATATCTGTTCTTTATGACTGAACTATGCCTAGCTTTCTATTTATAGTAGTGGCGCTAGATCATGCAGGGCCGTAAATAGAGGTACATTTAAGGTAGGGCATCCGTGTTTGAAGGTAGGCCGGAAGTGAAAATGTTACTTGATCTAATCTTCAGGAAGTTCTTAATTGTAAGGAAGGTGATCGGTCATCCGTCATTCGTCATCCTTCATCCGTCATCCGTCATCCGTCATCCGTCATCCGTCATCCGTCATCCGTCATCCGTCATCCGTCATCCGTCATCCGTCATCCGTCATCCGTCATCCGTCATCCGTCATCCGTCATCCGTCATCCGTCATCCGTCATCCGTCATCCGTCATCCGTCATCCGTCATCCGTCATCCGTCATCCGTCATCAGTCATCCGTCATCAGTCATCCGTCATTCGTAATTCGTCATCCGTCATCTGTCATCCGTCATGCGTCACCCGTCATCCGTCATCCGTCATCCGTCATCCGTCATCCGTCATCCGTCATCCGTCATCCATCATCCGTCATCCGTCATCTGTCATCCGTCGTCATCCGTCATCCGTCATCCGTCATCCGTCATCCGTCATCCGTCATCCGTCATCCGTCATCCGTCATCCGTCATCCGTCATCCGTCATCCGTCATCCGTCATCCGTCATCCGTCATCCGTCATCCGTCATCCGTCATCCGTCATCCGTCATCCGTCATCCGTCATCCGTCATCCGTCATCCGTCATCCGTCATCCGTCATCCGTCATCCGTCATCCTTCGTCCGTCATTAGTCATCCGTCATCCGTCATCCATCATCCGTCATCCGTCATCCGTCATCCGTCATCCGTCATCCGTCATCCGTCATCCGTCATCCGTCATCCATCATCCGTCATCCATCATCCGTCATCCGCCATCCATCATATATCATCCGTCATCCGTCATCCGTCATCCGTCATCCGTCACTTGATCTTATCTTCAGGAAGTTCTTAATTGTAAGGAAGGTGATCGGTCATCCGTCATTCGTCATCCTTCATCCGTCATTCGTCATCCGTCATCCGTCATCCGTCATCCGTCATCCGTCATCCGTCATCCGTCATCCGTCATCCGTCATCCGTCATCCGTCATCCGTCATCCGTCATCCGTCATCCGTCATCGTCATCCGTCATCCGTCATCCGTCATCCGTCATCCGTCATCCGTCATCCGTCATCCGTCATCCGTCATCCGTCATCCGTCATCCGTCATCCGTCATCCGTCATCCGTCATCCGTCATCAGTCATCCGTCATCAGTCATCCGTCATTCGTAATTCGTCATCCGTCATCTGTCATCCATCATGCGTCATCCGTCATGCGTCACCCGTCATCCGTCATCCGTCATCCGTCATCCATCATCCGTCATCCGTCATCCGTCATCCGTCATCCGTCATCCGTCATCCGTCATCCGTCATCCGTCATCCGTCATCCGTCATCCGTCATCCGTCATCCGTCATCCGTCATCCGTCATCCGTCATCCGTCATCCGTCATCCGTCATCCGTCATCCGTCATCCGTCATCCGTCATCCGTCATCCGTCATCCGTCATCCGTCATCCGTCATTAGTCATCCGTCATCCATCATCCGTCATCCGTCATCCGTCATCCGTCATCCGTCATCCGTCATCCGTCATCCGTCATCCGTCATCCGTCATCCGTCATCCGTCATCCGTCATCCGTCATCCGTCATCCGTCATCCGTCATCCGTCATCCGTCATCCGTCATCCATCATCCGTCATCCGTCATCCGCCATCTATCATCCGTCATCCGTCATCCGTCATCCGTCATCCGTCATCCGTCATCCGTCATCCGTCATCTGTCATCCATCATCCGTCATCCGTCATCCGTCATCCGTCATCCGTCATCCGTCATCCGTCATCCGTCATCCGTCATCCGTCATCCGTCATCCGTCATCCGTCATCCGTCATCCGTCATCCGTCATCCGTCATCCATCATCCGTCATCCGTCATCCGTCATCCGTCATCCGTCATCCGTCATCCGTCATCCGTCATCCGTTATCCGTCATCCGTCATCCGTCATCCGTATTACCGTACTTATCGGTCTGATTTCAATTTTGTAAAGCTTTTTGTGTTAAATATTTATTTTAATATAAAAATAAGTCTTATCTGAAAAGCACGGACATACTATAACACATGAAAATGTCTAGTTTTATATGCAGCGGTGCCAGTGGCGATTCCTCTCAGTAAGCTGGTTTTGACCAAGAATTTAATTGAATTGGCTAAACCAAGAATTTAAATGAATAAATTCTATGAACTTAATATGTAATTAATTTAATTATGAAAATTAATTACAATAATTAATGAATTTAAAAACGAACCTATTTACGTATTTTTAAATCAATTTTTCTTTTACACAAACAAAACTCCCATACAATAAGGCTCATTCAAAAGATTGTTTAGCATACAAATTTGCGATAATTAATTCCCTACAATCTATATAGCTAATTGTGTTTGACTATATGTCGTAATCGTAACTCGTAAGCATAATCCAGCAAAATAAACGAAATTGTTAACGCATCAAAATGCGATCAAAAATACGTGACATTCGTTGAAATTTGAAAAAAGATAGTGTTTTAACTTCGTTCCTAATTGAGCTAGAGTTTTAAAATTGTGTGAGTGTGTTGCTCTCTGATTACTGAGTATTTAGTATAAAAAATAAATGACTGGAGCGCCTCCTACTTGAATTTGTTTTCTTAGTTTGGCCCTGATTGAGGTAGAGCCTTGAAATTTGGTACGCATACAACTATAAGGCTACTGATATTGCGATGTAAAAATTGTCCGCCTGCAGCACCCCCTACCTGTATTTTCATTATAACTTTTCTCCTAATTGAGCTAGAGCTTTGAAATTTTGTTTGTGGGCTGTTATCTGGTTAATGAGCATTCAGTTTAAAATTTTACCGAATAGAGCTCCCCCTACATGCATTTTTTCTAATTTTGTTTCTGATTGAGGTAGAGCCTTGAAATTTGGTACATATATAATTATAGGTCTACTGATATTCCGATGTAAATATTGACCGAATGCAGCGCCCGCACATTTTTTTTATTTTGTTTTTTGAGGCAGAGCTTTGAAAAGTTGTTCGTTTAGTATGTACTCCAGGGCGGATACTCAAATACAAAAATTGACCCACTGCAGCGCCCCGTAGATGTATTTTTACTGTTATTTCTCTCCTAATTAAGCTAATGTTATAACCTCGTACAATTCTCTTAAACTTCTTTTTATTCAACACAAAAATAAACCAATTGAAACGTCTCTACAAACCTCTTTTCTATGTTGTTACTAATTGAAGTAAATGTCTGAAATATGAGCATTTAAAATAGAAGTGTTTTAACTTTTTTGTTATGTTCGTTTATTCATAAGTTATTGTCAAAGTTTTTATTAAATTTCTTTCTTATTACAAAAACTTTCTAACCCATTCGGATGGCCAAATTGAAAATTACTGAAATTAAACTCGTATTAAATGATATGTTCTTCGAACCACACCCTTGCTTATGTGCATGAAAAAATGGCATCTTCTAGATAAAACAAGAAGAATAGACTGCCAAGTCATTCCCATGACACTTTATTCTTTTCGAATGCATGCTATATTCGACATACATATATATACTTTTTAGTTTCTACATTCTACAATCTACATAGCACAAAGCACATAGTAGGAACATACATATACACTATTAAGGGAAAAAAAACGATTTTCACAGAACATATTTTTTTGTATAGTTATGGTTTTTCTTTCTCAAGCTTTTGTTTAAATCAATCGAACTGAAAATATTGAAACTCAATACTCAGTGAATTGTGAGAGTTTCATTTCAGCAAAATGTTCAACTAAAATCATAGAAGGAAGGCAGCGCGCGGCAGCTTCGATAGCAGCATAGTGAAAACAAAAACTCGTTAAGTGCGAGCTTAACTGGGGCAATACTTTTGCTTTTTATTCAGAAAATATAAGGGTTTGCCATTCAATACACTATTCAATGCAAATATTATACAAACATATATTTGTATATGCAAGAATAACATACTCACATGAAGCACAAAGTACTTAGTATTCAATTGAATATCGCCTGGGATATGAAAAGTATCTGAAAGTCCAGTGCGGTTTGCGATTTACCCAACAAATCTGAAGTGATGCTGGTGTTTTTTTTTTATGTTCGTTTTGCAGTTGTTAGCTTTGCCTTATGGGGGTTTTAGAGTTAGAAATGTGCAATGCATTAGAAAATGAGGCCACACCATTAAAATAGAAAACAAAAAAGAAAATTGCAAATGAACTTCGATGAAAAAATAACATGCACAATTGTTTTTTTGTTTGGTTTAATTTTTGAAAAGGACTTTTATTGAATTTATGTTTAACCATAACCATTACCATCGTTATGAAAATAAATGTTAATACAAAACTTTTTATTCAATTGGTTGTTGGTTGCAACACCTAGATTATTGCAATTCCATCAACCAATATTCCTTTTGTGTATCTACTTCTATACATGTAAAGTTGAACCTTTTAACAAATCGATTGATTGCGTTAAGCCACACGTATTTTGGGTCAGTTCGATTAGACAAGCGAAGGGTGGCAAAAATTCTAGTAGATTTTGTATGAACTAATTAAACCGGATACTGGAAAGGTTAAGCAATCAGCATCCTCATTTTTTTTACTTTCATAATTTTTTTTTACTTTATAACAATTAAACATGACATTACGATGATAAAGAACACGAAAAAAGTAGGTCCGACAATTCTGTCTGTCTGTCTGTATGTCCGTCTGTCAGTCTGGATGTATCGACACCTACAGCCTAAACGGTTGGGCCGATTGTTTTTAAACTTGGTACTCTGTATTTTTAGAGTAATATGCCCAGGCGTATTTTTGAATTTTATCCGTCTGAAAATAATGGTACCTGCCATATAAACGTAACAGATAATTCCATTTTTCTCGAAAAAAATACGATCGATTTTGATAAAATTTAACATGACTGATTTTTTGAAAACGGTGATGTTTTTCGACAACAAATTTTTTTTTACAACTAGATTTTTAAAGGTACCTGTCATACATTTTAGACAATTCCATTTTTCTCGTAAGAATTACGATCGATTTTTATAAAAATTCGTTCAATAGATTTGTTGCCAAAGGTTGTGTTTTTCATTTTTTCAGAATAAGTTTACATATTAACGGTACCTGGCAAATAAGCCTTAAAGACAATCCAATTTTTCTCGTAAAATATACGATCGATTTTGATAAAATAGTGTGACTGATTTTTGTTCTAATAATGAAGTTTTTCGTTAGAAATTTATTTTCAAAATCACCTTATTAACGGTACTTTCTACAGAAAATCTAATTTTTCTCGAAAAAAATACGATCGATTTTGATAAGATTTTATGTGACTGATTTTTTACTAATAAGGAAGTTTTTCGTTAGAATTTTTTCAAAATCACCTTATTAACGGTACCTGTCATAAAAACGCTAGAGAAACTATTTTTAATTACGATTATTTATTATACATAGTTTTTTGCTTAGTATCCTAATCAAAAGATTAGTAATTTTACACAAGAGCAAGTTTGTCCGACCCAGTCGTTCCTTTTATTTCATTTTGTATCACTTCTTTTTAATTTCATCGGGGGAAGTACTGCATGCATACAAAAATTGGTAAAGAAGTATTTCATGCAATGGTCGATCTGTCCTTATCGCTCGGAATGGTTTAAGTGCTGTTGGTGTTATAAACAATTTTTGCCTTCACGAAAGTGAAAGTTAGCACTTAACACAATTCACAACTGTCAATATTAATTTTGTGGAAATCTTTCAAATCATTAATAGTCAATTATCAATTTATTGCTTTCATATGGGATATGAATGACAGTCCGTACTGGAAACTTCAAATATTAGTTCGTGCAAATATGTCAAACAAATAATATTTAAAAATTAATTTATTGGTTTCCGATCGATGACAGCCCGCACTAAATATTCTATGAACGTCAAAATTAAGATCGTGCCAATTTTTTGAACTTTATAATATCGAAGAGCTTTCCGATGGTAGTCTGATTGGACTTTTGTTTTTATAAGGTATTCTCCGCCGTGATATGTCATGTGTAAAATTTGTCTTCCCCACAAATACATACATATGTAGTTCACAACAAAAAAAAAAAACATGTATTGTGTTATGTTATTATGACAATTATTGATAAAAATATTGGATTATTATTTATATTATTATTATTATTGTCAGCAGCAAAGCAAGCACTTGCATTCCAGTCGTGCATTTAATTTTTGTTTTATAAATAAACACTTATTTAATTGAATCGGTATGTGTATAAAGTTCATGTACCTAATTATCGAATTTCAAACACAATAATGAGTTTCTAGGACATTTAATTGAATTTTGTATAAAGTGACAGGAAATTTTTAGCAAATTTAATTGATTTTCAATATTAATTTGCTGTTTATAATTACGGTTTGCGGTTGTTAAAATGTTTGATATTTTTGGCATTTCATTAATGTGTATATCATTAATTTGACAATCCAACGTTGTTTATACATATAATTGAAGAAAAAAAAAAATCAAAAGGATTCAAATTACATTTTTTTATAATAAATTCAATAATCTTTAATTCAGTTAATTTGATTACCACGGGAGAAATAATTATTGCAATTTTTTGATCAGATCAAAGTTTTATTATTGTATTATATTTAATTTTTACTTTAATGCGGTATATTACACCAAATGATGTATTGAATTCTGAATCTGGTTTACATTCGAAAACATATTCAGAATAGGTATAGAAAAAACCGACAATATATAAAATAATTGCAGGTAAAATTTTAGCTAATATCAAAATAAAGCGCATGTACGCATGTACATTTATCAAAGAAAAAAGTTTAGAATAGATTTAATTCATCAGTATACCTACTCTGCCATCTTATTGTATATAAAAATTATTGATATTAAAGAAATAATTAAATCATTATGGTTGAGATAAAAGTTCAGTCGCGTAAGAACTAAAAAGATAATTTTTATTATATTTTTTTATTTTTTTAAGAAATAATTTTTATAAAATAATTTAAAAGCGTATTTTAACTTAATTTGGTTAAGTTTTTTTTAACGCATTTTAAGTAACATCAATAAGAAATATTGGGACTGACTCGCACAAACTTGCTCTTGGGGCTAGTTACTTTCGTGTTCACGACTAGAAAACTCATTGACCAGTTTTTTTTACAAAAAAAAAAACATTTCAGTATTTTACATTTTGAGATTTTTTTTTTTAAATCTTTTAAAAACAAATGTATGGAATAAAACTCAATCTCATAAAATTTTATCAAAATTGATAGTAGATATTTTTTCGCGAAAATTAAAATTCTCGGCTTTTAAATAAAACAAAAATATTATTCAAATTTAGCAGTAATTTTAGAATAATAAATTTTGTCAAAATCGGTGCAGCCCCGGAGCAATAAAAATCAATTCTATGGCAAAGGTACCGTTAAAAACCTGATTCTGAAAAATAAATTCAGATGATCACCATTGACAAAAAATCGCTCATTTAATATGTTATTGAAATTGATCTTATTATTTCGAGAAAACCAAAATTATCGGTTTTAAAAATTACTTTTTCAATTTTTTTTCGCAGTTTTTCTTAGATTTAGCAGTAGTTTTAGAATATTTAATTTCGTCAAAATCAGTGTAGCCGTTCAAAATATAGTCGAGGTAATAAAAAATGTTTCTATGGCAGGTACCGTTAATGAGCCTGATTCTTTAGTCGAAGGACATTAAATAACTAGGTATCCTTCAAGTAAATTAAACGATATATGTGCTTATAGAAATTATGTATTAAACCACAAACTTTTATATTCATTAGTCTTTTGTGATGCCTCCCACAAAAATTGTTCTGTCTTTATTATTATCGAACAATTTCGATTGACATATCAGTTCATAGTGTAAACTCAACACCAACACAAAATTAAATGCCAAACTTGAAGGAAAGTCATAAGTTAATTGAGGGAATTCCATTTATACTAATAAGGCGATCATAAATCTATGTCAAAACTTTATGTACATTCATAAGATACCTAAATAGATTAAGGATGTCAATCTAAACAATTTCCGCCACCTGTCTTACCGCACTTAAATTACAAACACAAATCTCTATCCTTTTGTCCTACTTTCCCATTAAATGGCGGTATAATCACTCATCCGCAATGAAATCTACTGACTGGCCAATTTTCATGGAATTAAACCCAATTTCCGGTGCGGTAAAGGATGATGAACCGATTAGTTTAAAGAAAGACCAATCATTCTTGTTTTCACTTAAAAGACAGTCCTGGCAAATTTAATTCAATTCAAAATCACTCGCTTTACCTTCCTCCTGCACAAACACAAATCGTTTAAATTGTATAGGTTGGTATACTCAGACTTACACAATCGCACTCGCATCAGAAGGCTCTATGGTCGACTGGTTTTATTTAAATTGATGTGAAGTCTAATGTACTTAAATTAAGGATGCCATCGATGGAAGGAGCTATCCCTCTCTCTATAACCAGAGGCTATATAAGTATGTAAAAAATGGATTTTTTTTTTCTTATACTTAAGAAGGATATTTCACAAAAGTCCACAAAAAAAAAAAAAAGAAGAAAATTCCATGTTCATTTTTAATCTTATTTAAGTCTTCCAAAGAAATATTTCAATTTTAAGAAGAAAAATGCAAAACCTGTCAAGAAAATTGTAATATGTTTGCTCATAATGTTAACGCTTGATTCTATTATCCTTGTAACAAGAAAATAACTGAGGAAATAAAAAATGCCTAACTTTAGGCCAGAATATCTCACTTACCTCTTCATAAATAAAATTATCGATTTCCTCCAAGGGTTTGCCATACATGTCCTCGGGAAACGGTTCGAATTTTCTCGGCAGGACATCGCCATCTTCAACAGTGGCCTTGGTCCTTGGATGGAATCCATACTCGCGTACCAACTGTATATGGCGATTTTCATGTTTTATCTGAGACTTTTGAGTGTAGGCAACAACTTGATGTTTGGCAACTGTAAATATACAAATGAATTGAAAAGGAAAAAAATGTTAATACTATTTCAGAGAATTCATTTCAAAATGCAGTCAATATTGTTTTTTTTTTTATTATTTATAAAGCTTTTTTACAAGAGAAAATAAAATTAGAGCAAAATTACTGTGAATACATTTATACACATATACATTATATATGGAATGGCCAATGAGATAAAGAAAAACATTGTATCTGATTGACCTTGTTTCTTTTGGGTTGAATTTTCACTGAAAAAGTTACAAAACAAACAAAATAAAAATACCGTATTCATTTGACCATACAAAATGTCTAGTTATGTCTTGTTTTCGTTTTTATTTTTGATTTGCTCATTTTTATTGTTTTGTTTTCCTTTTTTTTCTTTTTGTTGAAAGAAAGGATGTGCTGAATTTTATAGTTAAATATACACTTATATGGTCCTTTGAGAGGATATTGAAAATATTTTAGTATTCACTTTCGATAATTGATCAATTATATAAATTGGTTTCCTTTGAGACGGCAACACACAACGGAGATGAAAAAATAAATGCCTGTTGGGATAAAATATACAATCGATACTTTTATTTGAATGCGTGAACATTTAATTTTTTTAAAAATGATATAAAAAGAATCTTCAATTAACTTGTATATACCCGCGTTTCTCAATCACATTATTTATGATGAACTAATTGGATACTTAAGTTGAAACTAGTTAATGATGTTAAGAAGTTTGTTTTCATTTAAGATTAATTTTTCATTTTAAGTTTGAGTATAAAATTGGTGCTTTAAATGTCAGAGAGTGATATTAACTGAAGATATATTTTTTTCAGGAAAAACATCACCGTTGGCAACGAATCAGTCATACGAAATTTTATCAAAATCGACCTTAATTTTTTCCGTAAAAAAATCGGATTATTTTTAAAGCTAAAATGACAGGTACCGTTATTTTCAGATCTAGAATAAAAAAATAGCCTTAAAATACATAGTACGTACCATATTTGGAGAATATCGGTTCAACCGTTTAGGCTATAACTGTCGATACATCCAAACTGACAGATGGACGGATAGACAGACAGACTTCTTCTCATGTTTGATTCTTATCTCAAAACTGTTTTTTTTTTTTTTATGAATGCATACATTTTTTAATGTTATGCATTTTAAGAAATAAAAGCATGGATTTAATTTAACTAAGAATATTATTAGATATTTAGGTACAGAACTAAAAACAACCGTTCACCATAAACATCACATACAAATTGACAACAGCTGAATTTGACAGTTCTTTAATATCTGTTCTAACTTAATCTTGCTCAAAAGCAAGTACTGATCTGATTAAGAAACACAGAAAATCAGATAAATTGATAGAAGAGAAAATGTCTCACTGGATAACGGAAATGTTTACTTTTCTGTCCAGAATAATCAAAAACAGCTCGCTGAACAGACTAAAAATATTTATTTTCGATTGTTTGGGATACTTGTTCTCCGTTTATCATTTTTTGTTTCATATACCAGACATTTATTTTGTATAGGAAACTAAACACATATCTCATAAGAGAATTATAAATTTTCTTCTAATTACTGAACCCGAAAAAATATGTTGGGGAAAAAGAATAACCCTTGTGTCTATAACAGAAGCTCTCTGATGTACACAAACAAACCACTCTATTAGCTAAATATACATATGTATAAGCCGCACGGAATTGGTGTCAAAGATAATCACAACAATCTGTTCATTGTTTCCTTTCCAACAATATGAAAACTTCCCTGCCTCATTTAATCATTATATAGCTAATTAAATGTGAACCAATCCTTTCTTTTTCATTATACCATAATTATTTATGTTAATTCAATCAGACCCAGGAACAATTAAATTTTCTCAAAATGCAATTAATTTTAATTTTATTGCTCTGTAAAAAAAATTACCTTGTGTTAAACCAACGAATTAAATAAGTATCATTATATATACCTGAATGAAAAAAATCCAATTAATGGCCATTATAAATTCGCATTTGCTTGCGCATCCCCACTTATTAATTCTCTCTGGTTATTTAGTCCTCAATATTTATTTTCAATTGAATCAAAAAAAAAAAAAAAATCTAATGAATTAAAAATTAATAAATTGAAATTTTAAACCGGAACTTTAAGAAATTTATTTATACCAGCCACGAAACGATAATGATTTATTTTTTCCCGTTTATCATTGATACTTGATATCTGATTTATTAGAAAGAGGAAAAAATATTTCTTCGGTATCCACAATTTTATAATATCATCATTATCCAGTTGGCATTTGTGATATTTAAGTGAATTATATTTCTCTAAGGAGCACTCATCCACCATCTAATTCGCAACCAAGCAATCAATAACAAATGGAATAAGCGATGTCATTTTATAAAAGAAAATTGTGTTTCTGTTAAAATGTTTTTCTTTTCTGATATAATAATACAGGGTGACATAAAATATATCACTAACTGTCAGTTTTGTTTTGACATTTTTTGAAGCAAACAAATGGAAGTCAGAACATTATGTCTAATTATTTCCCACTACAATATTCGTGGCATCAAACTGCAAAAGAGAACATTTCACATAGAATTAAGTATGAGTTGTCAAATTGTGCTGGTGCTGGAGCATGGCAGCAATGTTTTTGAAAAAAAATTGCTGACAAGAGTACTGATTGCTACTTTAAAAGCATCTCCATGTATTATCTGTTTAACACCACCCTGACCCTTAAATTTTATGACAGAATAACAGCTCACTCTCTCGAAAAAATTTAAGAGAGAATGAAACTACACACAAGCTCTCTCTCTTTCTCATTGGAAATTATTAATGGAAAGTTAATAATGTGTTTAAAATTTGATATAAATTTATCACCTGGTGATACAGTTAACTTTGTTAGTATCTACTTAATTGATTTAACAGAAGGCGACTATAATTTTACTATAATGTTTTAATTTTTCCCATTTCTACGTTAGTCGCTCGGTCTCTCTGTCGATTGTTGATTAGAACGTGGCCTTAACCTTTTGCGTTAATTTGTTTGGGTCGAAGAGACTTAAGGAATATAAGAAGACCCGGAAGGTTTCGTTAGGTCTCTAGGAAGAAAATATCGTTGATGAGTCGTCAACGTTGATTTGACGACGACGTGCCACGCAATGGGCAAATAAACTTTCCTTTGCAAAGCTAAGAAAGTCCATCAACTATATAATGTCTGCGATCTTCAATTGCATTTAAACTACACTAAAGCTTTCCGAAACCTCAGCAACTCAGTGATGGGAGACTTCGATCCAAAAGCGACGAGGCCTATTGCCATCTGAACGGACCCTTAAAACAAACAAAGTTGGAGCTTTCTTGGCTATCAGAATCTACGTATTATCGATGAAAAGAAATTAATTCCACTAAAATTCACTGCATAGTAGCGCCATCTACGTCATGCATCAAGTGGATGTGATATTACACCATCATTCCAAGGTCATGACTCTTTTCCAAAACACGTTTGAACAAAACAGAGAATAAATCGAAAAGACCATCTGTTGCTCTTTTGCTCTAACGTATATTTGAAAAACAGTCATGACTCCAGAATCATGGTGTAATAGCACACTTACTATGACTGGTGAGCGATACAGAACCATTGTTAACGACTTTATACTGACGCAACAGGATCATACACCCAATTGCAGAGCTCGCGGGAGAACCGATATTTTGTAGAATGCTTTTTATATGGCAATTCAGTGACCCGTGAACGAAGCTAGATTTGACCGCTCTAGACTTCTTTCTTTAATGTCAAAAATCTCAAGGAATATCACCAGAGTTCGGATATATGTATGTATATATGTATATCGCTGGTAATGCTCGGCAAAACTATTGGAAATTCGGTAAAAAAAACAGGCTAAACCGAAATGACCGTTATTATCTTCAAAATTATTGAATCATTTTAAAGGTCCAAATAAAACGTTTAAAATAATTGAATTGTGTGGTTTTATTTTTTAGATACTTTAAGCAATGAGTCACCGAATAGTGTTGTTTTTAGAACACCCTGTATATCTACATACATTTATATATGCAAGAAAAAAAAAATATTCAAGATAACAGGAAAAATGTCCTTGTGCGTGCACCACTGCTGATGGTGAAGTCGTTAAATTTGCTTCATTTTCGTTCAAGCGCAAAGACTTAACCCCCGGCACTGAAAACAGAATGATATCTAAATCTCAGAAATCGTTTCACAAAAAAAAAAAAAAAATATTTATGAAGTGGATTGGTGCGGAAATGGAAAATTATTATTCTCAAGGAGGAATTCGATTCATTTATGCAAAGGATAAGTGGCATGTTGTTGGATTAGAAAGAAGCATTAAAATGTCTGTACCATGAGAAGATTATTCGGTTTAGCGATGAGAAAAAAAAAACAGTTAAAACAAAAAGACAACAGTTAGAAAATTCGTTTAGTGATGGATGTTTTGCTTTTAAGAAAAAAGAAAATGATAATGTTTTTTTTACCATTGACATCTTTGGTTTGGATTGACAAAAACATTGATTTCAAACCGGTATATGTATGTTAAGTGGTATAAAACTTAAGGTAAGATTGCATCGGGCGGAACTAACGGAAAGAAACTGCATAAGAATTACACTATACACTCGATGGCATTTTTCTCAAGTTGCACTTAAACTCCAATTGACCTGAAAAGTTTTGAATTTGATTTTATTTTTAACTTGTCTTGCAGTTGTGTTTGTGCAGCTTATGTTTTTATGCAAAAGCGCAGCATTAGTATGTTTTGGAACATAAAATGTCTTTCAAAGCATATTACAACTCTCGAACTATTCAGATACCCCACCCTCCCTTTAATTCAAACGACGCGATGTAGTGCTTCCAACTTATATGCTATAACAATATTTCGGATGAAAATGCAATGTTTTTGCTTCAAAAAATCTATTATATTTTGTAAGAAAATATTTATAAATCTAGCTGTGCTTTATTATCAGAGATGAACCACATGCATTATCCGTAGACTACGTTATAGTTTTACAATTCTGGACCTATACGAAGGACCGACATAATTTGAATTGAATCGCTTTATTAGCGGTCAATGGTCTCCATGCCATTCGATGTGGTCCGCACAAGATTGGTTTTTCAGGACATAGGAAGAGGGTATGGAAATGCAACCGGTGCCATTCCACATATTATACGCACGAGGGCGTTCGATTCAAATCGTATCCCAATGTGGCGAGGGCAAATTCGGCATTCTATGGCATATTCAACGATGTGGCTGTTATGAAAATCAAAGACCACAAGATTCTTCCAACGTGGATAATCCTGCTATCGGGTGTTGTGACGGGAGCTACTTTAAAAATGGCTGTAAGTTCAGGAATTCCACGAGCATCGTGACATTTTCACCTTCGATAGCATAACTAGTTGTATCCGACTGACGTTCCGTAAAGAGGGTATCCTTGGGTTCTATATGGCCATGGGCTTAACCATTATAAAGGCGGGTATATCAACAGCACTATACTTTGGTGTGTATGAGAAAGTGAAACAAATTATGTTAGGACGATGAGTGTGTTGAATAAAAAAAAAGTAATTTTATACTGTCAGAAATGAATGTGGTAGTATTTTTGTATCCTTTGATTTGTTTTGCTGAAGGGCACAAAACAAGCTACAGATTTAAATCCAATTAGCGGAACATCCTTTTGTTTTGCTGAGTCAGAAACAAATCAAATGTGTTGTGTGTATGGGCGGGTTTTTTTATACGTTTCACTAAAAATAGAAGTATGTAATTTAATTTTTTTTTGTCATGATGAAAAGATACTTCAAAGTGATGGCACTTGAGTTTCTGTCAATAATTTAGTCCTGAAAGTTTACGGCTTTGGTTGACGTTTATTTATTAAGCCGAATGACAAGATAAAGTCCTGTGACTTACCCTTGTTGACCTATTTGGCTTAGAAAATCAACCATCAGTTACCATTATATTCTTCCTCATCATTCCATCTGACTTATTTGATGAATACATTAAAAAATATTTTCCATGAATTGGGTAGGTAGATACCAACCTACTAAAGACAAACGAGGTTTGAGGAACAAAAAGATTTATATATTGGCTTTTCAAGATGTTACTTTCTGAATTGTTTTGTTTTCGTTTTCAAAGCTATGTATAGAAATGAAATTTGAACTTTAATATTTAGAACAGTTATATGTAATGACGAGAGTTCTATCCGATATGAAATTTTACTGACTATGTCAACATGTTCTTTTTTCTTCTTTATAAGAAAATCGATGTGATTAATTTAATTCAATTTCAAATGGAAATTTTCGAAGAGGAACAAAAATTTTCTCAAATTATTTATGCTAATTTTGTGAATTTGCATTTCTATGAGGGAAAATATTGGGAAAACAAACAACATAAATGAAAAAAACATTTTTTAAATAAAAGATCTGAAGGATACAAAATTATAGGTTAGGTTAGGTATTTAGATTTGTATCGAATGTTTTTATTGAGTTGGTGCTAGAGTGATTGTATCCTTGTGGTTTATAAATTTGAGGGATGCAGATGTCTGATTATTGTTATTCTAGAAATGGAAATATTCAAGAGTGTAAAATAAACAGCAAATAGGATTGTATATTATTTTAAGATTAAATGTCAAACAAAGTTTTATCGTTTCGTTTTGTGTAGACCTATACTACGATGACCATCCATCCATCCATTTACAAATCAATCACAATAGAAAAACATAGTTGATAGAATTTCATTTTTCATTTCATTTCATTTATTTCATATGAGCTAATATTACAATATACTTCGAGATAAATCTCATAGATCGTATTAAAAATTAAATAACAATAGGTACATGTGCACGAAAAAATGATGTAGATATATTCTAGATAGATGTAGTCTAGGTGACTGAAGGAAGTTCAAATATTCATACAAATACTCAGGGCAATTATTATGAATTATATCATGTAGTTTCAGAATAGATCTAAACTCGTAATATCTATCCAAACTCATACCAAAAAGACAAGATTTATGCTGTGAAACGCTTATGTATATACCTTGGCAAGCCGTAGATGAACCTTATACAGTCATTGAACGCAACATTTACTTTTCGCTTGCATTCCGAGTGTAAACAAGAGTATACATTGCAATTAAATAAAAAAAAATGGCAGCAGCAATGACTTCACCAGATGCATTTTCATATTCGAAGTCAGCAAGTTCGAGGACGTTCTGAGACTACGCATCCTTTTGTAAATTCTTCTAATGGTATCTGAGGTAGCGTCACAAGAACTCATTTTACTATTAATAATAAAACCAAGATATTTTACTCGTTCAACATAAGGTAACGTAAAACCATTTAGGTCAAGAGAAGGAACATCAACTAGAGGTATATCTCTTCTTGAAAACACCATACCAAACGATTTAAGAGGATTCAATTTAATTTTGTTTAACTCAGCCCACCAATGAATGTGGAACAAATCTTCATTAACTCGCACGACGCAGTCTTCTAACAATCCAGGTTTCCTAGCAAGATATATAGTGACATCATCTGCATAGATGTGTAAATTAAAATTAACAACAAAATCGGGAAGATCATTAAAGAAGACGCAGAAAAGTAGAGGACCTAAAACAGATCCTTGTGGGACACCTTTGTTGACAGAGTATGGGCTAGAAATTCCAAGTTCAGTTTCAACAGGTTATTTAAATAACTAAAAATTAGAATCAATGCAAATGATTTAGGAGATAATAAATAACATACATAATTCTAATAAGAAAAAATTAAGAGCACGACTGGGTCGCACGAACTTGCTCTGGTAGCAATTTATATATGTATTAATGACTGAGAAGAGAAATTTTTCTTAGAAAATGGTTTTCTTTATTTTGAAAACGTACAAGCAAATTTAAGCAATCGTTTTTTTGTTTTGGACTAAAAATTAGTAAGAGTATTGAATTTTGAAATTGAAAAAATTAAAAGAAAAATCTGTTTGAAGATAAAAAAAAAATATTTTGTTTATAAATTTTCAGTTTGAAAAATAGTTTTTAAAAATCTGTTCAGTACAGAATAAGTAAATACGGGTAATTGCCAAGGACAGCACTAAACTATGGGCGTTTAAATTGGTGCAACAAATTAATAAATTGAAAAAGGGAAACACAAATGCGTCAATAAATTAAAAAAGTGAAAATAGGGCAACACAAATGCGTCTCCTTGAAGTTAAAACAATAAAATTAGAATGAAATGGATTTAAAAAAAAAAAACTGTTTATTTCTTGCTATCGGGAAAAGTAAATGGCAACATATTTGTTTCATTTATAAACTCATCGTGACCTAAAAGCCGAAGAAAAAAGAAGATTTTATCTTATCTTTTTAACGTTTTTAATTAAATTATACAATTGGTCAATAATTTTATCTGGAATTTCTTGCTTTCGCTCGCTCAACGTAGTCCTTCACAAAAATTGTACCTATACTTTGGAAATAATGTTAATTTTTTGAGGCTTATTGAAACATTCAAAAAACTTGATTCAACGATCAACCATGATAAATTTTTATATACTCAAAGACTCTTAATCGTAAGATTCACGTTTGAATATTATGGTTATTATGTGACCTGCGTTATCTTACCAAAATATGATTTAAGTATGTGGGCTTTAGGTCAATAAAAGATGTTTTTTTAATATAATTATTGCGAAGTTTCGAACGTGTTTACGTCCATCATCAGGCCTTTATTCAATAATAAAACAATTATTAGTTACAAAAAATTATTTGTGATATGTCATTTGTGATATTCACGTTTGATGTAAAAACGTATCTAACCCTCATACATTTTTATGAACGCCAAGAATAATTTTAAAAGCAGAATTTTGACAAAAGAATTTTGACCAAGGCAGAATTTCAATCCTAACCCAGTTTAATACACTAAAAGTGCGGAAATGGTGCGTCGTAGCGGAAAATTCCCTGCGAATTAATTAAATCCTATCAAATTTGGTAAAACATTTATGAAGATAACTTTTTTTCCAAATCTTAACGGTTTGGAAGCTACACGCTCGGAAACGAAGAAGGGAAAAAAAATAAAAAAAAAATAAGTGTTTTCCTCATATTTTTCATCAAAACAAAAAAATAATTGGACGATGTTATAGAGAACTGCATTTTTTATAAAAAAAACTCTTGAGAATGGGTTGTTAAATGCAAAAGACCAAATCAACCTTTATTAATTTATATTTCCCTTGTAAGATCTTAACTTTTAATTTTTCAAATAAAATTAATTTGGTCTTTTGCATTCAACAACCCATTTTCAAGAGTTAATTTTTTAAAGGAAATTCAATTCTAATCCGGAGGCAAAAGGTAACATCCGAATCTTACGATAATTTTTTAATTAGTTTCTATTACCATAAATGGCACAATAAAAGTATTATTAGAATTTAAAAAAAAATGTTTTTTTTCCTCCATACAAAATTGACTATCCTATTGAGTTAACGTTATTTATGCTACCTAAAAAAAATTATCCTTTTTGTTCATTAAATATACCTGTTTTGTTGAAAAGTATACTTTTTATTATGCACCCTGATCTGGGCCGGATCAGATGCATGATAAAATAAAGCCACAAATTACCTTATTGATAGATCATTATATTGCTTTATTGAGTTTTGACTAATGGTCAGTAGGTAGAAGTAATTATATTTCTATCTACTTGCTAATGGTTGTAATTTTGAATAAATAGTCAACGGTTTTCGAAACACGAAACATATTTGGGTTTGAGTTCGATGTGAGCGCATCATTTATAAACCCTGTGATAATAATTATAATCAATTTTAATACGTGTATTTCTTTTAAATCGAGTGACAAATAATTTAAAAACCAAACAGTCATTTCAACTTCAGAAGATTTTTGTTTTTCTCTTTGGTGTTCATTTTCTAAAATAGTGAATAAGAGTGTGAATTTTTGAAATGGTTGACCAAGAAGTCGTAATAACTGCCGAAACAAAACCACCTTTACCACGGATAATTAATAAAATTATCCTCACACTTGACAATAGTTTGATTCCAAAAGAAAAATTAGATACTACACCATCACAAGTGCAAGGCTTGGATAAGGAAATCGAAAAGGACTTAAGAATTCTAGGATGTGAACTTATCCAAACTGCAGGCATGCTTCTCAAACTGCCTCAGGTGGCTATGGCAACTGCCCAAGTTATTTTTCAAAGATTCTACTATTCAAAATGTTTTATACGTCATAACATTGAAACTGTGGCAATGAGTTCGCTATTTTTGGCCTCAAAAATCGAAGAAGCTCCTCGCCGAGTTCGAGACGTTATCAATGTATTCCATCACATAAAACAAGTCCGTGCACAAAAAGATATACAGCCCATCACACTGGATCATGTGTACACAAATATAAAGAATCAAGTCATCAAAGCTGAACGCAGGGTTCTTAAGGAGCTAGGTTTCTGTGTGCATGTTAAACATTCGCATAAACTGATTTTAATGTACTTGCAAGTATTGACATTGGAGAAACACGAAAATTTAATGCAGATGTCTTGGAATTTCATGAATGACTCTTTAAGAACCGATGTTTTTATGCGTTTTCAACCTGAAGCAATTGCTTGCGCTTGCATCTATTTGAGTGCTCGAAAGTTGGGAATCGTTTTGCCATCAAATCCTTCATGGTATGGACTTTTTAAAATCCCTGAGGATGACATTATTGATATATGCTATCGCATTATGGAACTCTATCATAGACCAAAGGTATTTACATATTTTTTTCACTTCATTATAAAAAATTTCATTATAAAATATTTGAAAACCGAACAAAAATCAATAACATAATCTTATTTCTTTTTTATAGCCCAACGTAGAAAAACTAGAGACTGCCGTGAACGAACTAAGACAGCAATACATTGAAAGTCGTAAAAAGAAACTGGAACAAAATAAACCGCCTCCTGTTGTTACAACAATTGTTCAGAAGGATTCTTCTCACAATGCATGGGGTGGCTTTATACAGCGAACTATTCCTATACCAGTTGCATCAAATGCTAAGATAACCGACAAACGCCATCGTTCTAGATCAAGAAGTCGATCTCGATGTCGATCAAAAAGTAATTCTGGGTCACGCGCAGCATTAGCTAATTATAGGAGTAGGTCATTGAAGAAAAGCCATCTTCGGCCGAGGACGCCGGTAAAAAACAACGAAAAGAGGTCCCGCCATTATTCACGCTCACCATCAAACTCTTATAGGAAATCATTAAAAGATCGGGATCGTTCAGACCACAATGCATATCAAAAGAATTGTGATAAATACAGAGACCGTTATCACGATCGCCGGGACAAAGAACGCTCTAAGCACCACTCTAGAGGAAGAGGTTCAGCTTCAGAGAAACAGGAACAAAAAACAACCTCAGCTGTCACAACAGTCACTCGTAAGGACATCTCTGAAAATGCATCGGACTGTATTCTAGAGCGAACTATTTTCATACCAGTTCCATCGGACGCTAAGTCACATAAAAAACGCACTCGCTCAAGATCAAGAAGCACATCTCGAAGTAGATCAAAACCTAATTCCAGATCAAGTTCAAGCACACTATCTGCTGATAGCGAGAGCAGGTTATCAAAGAAAAGCAATCATCGATCGAGGACACCGGCAAAAAGCATCGAAAAGAAATCCCGCCATTATTCACAGTCGTCAAGAGAACGCGAATGTTCAGACTACCATGCTGATAGGAAAGATCGTGATAAACAGAGAGACCGTGATCATAATAGCTGGGACAATAAACAAAACTCTCAAGATTCTAGTGGCAGAGGTTCAGGTTCAGAGAAACAGGAACAACTCACACCATCTTTAGTCACAATAGTCGATCCCAAAGACAGCTCTCAATCTCACATATTAGTTCCATCAGATACTAAGTCACAAAACAAACGCTCTCACTCTATATCCAGAAGAAGATCTCGTAGTCAATCAAAAAGTAATTCCAAATCAAGTTCAAGGACACTATCTGCTGATGATAATAATATGTCATCCAAGAAAGGCCATCATCGATCGACGACGCCGGTAAAAAGCAGCGAAATGAAATACCGCCATTATTCACGGTCGTCGAGAGATCGTGAACGCCGTTCAGACTACCATGCAGATAGGAATGATCGTGATAAGCACAGAGACCATGATTATAATCGCCGGGATAAAGAACGTTCCAAGCACTTCTCTAGCTATTCTAGCGGAAGAGGCTCAGGTTCAGAGAAACAGGAACAAAACACACCACCTGCGGTCACAACAATTGACCGCAAATACACATCTGACATGTCAGTTACATCAGATGCTCAGTCAAAGAGCAAAAGTTTTAGCTCAACATCAAGAAGAACATCTCGAAATGGATCACAGATCGATTCCAGATCAAGTTCAAGCACACTATCTGCTGATTGCGGGAGCAGGTCATCAAAGAAAAGCAATCATCGATCGAGGACACCGTCAAAAAACAACGAGAAGAGATCCCGCAATTATTCTCGATCACCAAGAGATCACAAACATTTAGACTACTATGCGAATAGAAAAGATCGTTGTACATACAAAGATGATGATCATCATGATCGACGGGACAAAGTAAGCTCCAAGCACCACACTCAAGATTCTAGTAGCTCAGGCTCAGAGAAAAAGGAACAAATCACACCACCTGCCGCTACGGTCACAATAGTCGATCGCAAGGACACCTGTGACATGTCAAGAAGAACATCGGGAAGTGCATCAAAATTTAATTCGAGGTCAAGTTCAAGAACACTATCTGCTGATTGCGAGGGCAGGTCATCAAAGAAAAACCATCATCGATCGAGAACACCGGTAAAAAACAACGAAAAGAGATCTCGCCATTATTCACGATCACTAAGAGGTCACCAACATTCAGACTACTATGCAGATAGAAAATATCATGGTAAACACAGAGATGGTGATCATCATGTTCGCCCGGACAGCGAAAGCTCCAAGCACCACTCTAAGTATTCAAGAGGCAGAAATTCGCACAACAGTGGCAGCAGCAACAGAAGGCGTAATAGTTCGCGTGAAAGAAAACGCTAAATAAATATATTAAATAAAATTATTAAATTATTATATATTATTTTATATTAAAAGATAGCTTTCAAAATATAAAAAAATTAAATTTAAAGTTTGTTTTTTTGCTTGATACTTTTGAAAATAAACAAAATATTTAAAAACAAAAATCTGTTGTTTCTGAACTAATATAATGTTTTAGTTATACTTATCAACCGGCGCGTGCTGCTCGGCATATTTTCGTTCGTATTTTTTTTTTTATATTATTCAATAGCTGGTTGTCGAACCATCCTAAAATGTCTAGCTTGGAATTGCGATACATTCAAACGTATGCTTTTGATAAAAGATCTTTTAGTGCCAGGGTTGTCGATTTGTTACTATTGTTTGCCAATAGATGTTATGTGTACTGCTCGTTTGATGAACCATTCTTTGACAACCAAAACCAACTTGGAAAAAATGTCAGAGATTTTGAATAAAAATCGAGACGAACAATCATGTTTTTAGTATCAATCATGCATTATAGTATTATGCTTTTAGTATTGACCATTCATGATCCACATCCAGGGTTGGTATATGTAATATTAATTTTTTGTTATTTAAAAATATTATTGCAAGAAATATAAAATTATAATCTCGATAAATTTTATTAGTGCGATAACTAAAATGGTTTTAAATGTTTTTTGGTGCAACTGTAGGTAATTCAACTTCTATAGTAATTCAAAAACTACAGGTATAGGTAATTTCATCTAAAATAATTAACCAGATAAAGTTAAACTATTCCTTATTTTTAGGAAACAATTAGCCTTCTATGGCATAGATAAAATTAATTTTTAGCTTGATGACTTTTTTACCTGACAAATTACTTTTTTTTTATGCACCCGTTTTTTCCTTCAACAACAATTTTTTTTTTAGATGTACATATATCCATACTTACATTGGTTAACAATTTTATTGCTATTTTGAACTTCAAAAATTGAATTAAGTGAGCTATGCACATTTTGACAAATATCCTATAAATAAAGTGTGTAGTGTAGTGTTACATTTATAAGTTCGTTTAATGTTGACATTAGGTCATGCTAGCTATGCGTATTATAGTTTCGGTAACTTTCGCAACCTTAGTGAGAACGACTAAAGTGGCTCCTTATACGTACCAATATTTGACAGTACCTATGTATGGCTTTGTATTTTGTTTTCTTTACTGCTTAAAATTACAAACTGAATTAAATGCACATTTCTCTTAAACGATACCCAATATAATCGTTTGATTTCATCGGTATATGCCATTTGCCAGCGCCTTTATCGACTGTTAAAATAGGCTTTAAAGCGACACTCTATTGTGAATTTGTGTTTGAAGTTTTTAATTATTGTTGTTACCAATACTTTACCAATACTTTTAAAGTTTATTTAGAACAATATCTGTCAATATAGTGGCATATTTTCCAGATCAGTTTTGTCAAGATTTTTTTTTAAATTTGTGAAATGTAAGATGGCACCTGCAGCTTAAACACAGTTTTTAAATGCGGGACTAGTATGAGTGTATGATTTTTAATTTCAACAATAATCGTTTTATGTGCTTTGCTACTCTTACAGGACCGGAGGATACAATTTTCTGAGGTCGAGAAATATATGCCATCTTTGAGAAAAAGTAATGCAGCTTGTAGGGTTAAAAAGAGCGAAAAAACACGTCATAGGGCTGCATTGTTTGAAGAAAAATACTTTTAAACGTTTAGGCTTTCACTCTGTAAACAGACAACCGCACATACGAAAGATGACGAAACCAACTTATTCTGGTTCTCTATCAGATTTGATTAACACCTTGAATTTCAGTTTTTCAGATGACACCATCACTTGCCTTATTGATTAAGTAAACATTAAACATAGACCTACAATCAATAAAAGATAAAGGAAAGTAGGACGTAGTTAGTGTACTTTTCAATATTAACCCTTCAATAAAGTTCAATCATCATTTCATGTACACAAACTAAAACCCAAAATATCTTCCATAATAATCATCGTTATCTTAACCTAAAATTTTAGATAAATTTCAAGAGAGATCCTGAGTGCTCTTCCTTACGATACCATATTATATATAAGGCCACTCCTTGCTTGTTTTTGTTGAGGCCTTACCAACGTTTTCACAAGTCTTTAATGTTCTCTCTCTGTTCATGTCGACAAGATGAAACCTGTTAAGATGGCTATGGCTGGTAAAGTCCTTGAATCTCTGGTTAAATTGCAAAATAACTACAAAGGCAAGGCAGTGTGTTTAGTATTATCCTTAGCAATTTATCTACAGGAGGTGTAAATTTTCATTGGGCATAAAGTAGAATAAAGCATCAACATAAAACAGTATCTCTATACTGAATGGATGTTAGGTCGGTCTTGTATATACCCTCTGTCACCCGTCACCCCAATTATCCTTTGGAGTTGTTTTGTTAAGTGAGAGCCACTTTCTGTTTTGTATGAATGTGTGTCCACAAACACATATATAAATATCTATTATCCTTTTATAAGTACTTACCAACGAAACCACTATGATCATAGTTTGGTTTGTTATGCGTTCAACTTTTGACCTTTTATCCATGGCAGTATTTTAGTATTTCCTGTCCCGTTATCTCCGACAAAACATAAACTCAATTTACACGAGTGATACTCATTTACACACATATACAAACATCCGATGGCGAGTTCCTTTGAAATGTTTGTTCATAGTTTCCTAAATGTTCAAAAAAGTTGAAACTATACGATGTGTGCACTCGACAGACGCCCGCCGCGCCCCGCCGCGCCGCCGCCGTTGCTGACCCTGGACAAAACGGACGGAAAGCTTTTGTTCACATCCTTATTCTTTTAAATATTTTTTTGTATGTGGCTCCTCATAGTTTTAAAAACGAAAGGGTGGACCTACATTAACAACAAAAATGAAGAGGAAGTTGAAAACAGTTTTCGTATAGGTGCAAGATGAGTCATACAGATTTTGACAAAGCAAAAAGGACCCCCAAATGTACAAGAACAAAAGAGGATAACTGGGTAAATATTGACTTTGTGATCCGATTAGCTGACATTTTGTTCGCCGTAACGCTGTAAATGCTTCTGATACTACACTGACGCTGCAGCAAAATGTGTTTAAGTATAAAATGTTGAAAGGACTATCCTCTTCACCACATTGATCCAACTACTTGGCGGGTGGGCACTGGTCGTGGTCAGGAAGGACCATCATGTGCCCTATAAATTTAAATTGTGGATACCTACATAATTTTTTTTTCTTGTTTCGAGTGTTATCCTTTAGAATGATGTGGCAAAAATATCCTTAGGTTAAGTACTTATAGCTATGTACACTCCTTTCATGTATAGAATCTCCTTTTAAGTACAATTTTTGTGGGACACAAAAAGGGATATAAGTAAATAAAAATGGTATTTTATCCTTATAGGTATTGTGTAGATATAACTGGGACTTTGTTCAGGATATGACCTTGCTAAACAAACATTTCACGGCGAGAGGTCGTCAGAAAGGAGGATAGATGAGGTAACAGTGTATGTGTGGTGGAATTGTATCCTAACTTTTCGATTAGAGTTGATCTTATTGAAACAAGGATTATGATTTCTCCAGGACGATGAGAGTATTTAAGGATTTGTTGACTTTGATTTGTGAGTTTTGGATCTGTCTTTAGGAGAAAGGTCGTTCGATCTATAAACAAAATTACAGATATGCACATATATGTATGTATAGCTATGTATACGAATATGATTGTTTAAGCGGGTAGCATTTCGTTGTGATATAATTAAATTTCAAAAGGTAAATAACTTTTTTCTTTGATCCTATTGAATAGGTTGGCATGCATTAAGGAGAAAATATTGTATGAAACCAAATACATTTTTGAAATTTATAAAAGCTTTCATTGATAAATTAAAAAAAAAAACTTTAGATTTTCTTACCTTAATAATAATATTTATCGATTTCTAACCCTAGGAGCTAAATTACGAGTAGCTTGAGTTTTTCTTACAGCTGTTTGCATGATTTTCTATTCACGAGATTCCGCAAAATGTTTCGTAACTGAGAACTCTGAATAAATATTTGCTTAGTAAGCTGAATTTAGTTTGAGAACTGTTTTTTGTTTATTTTTAAAATTTTATATATTTTACGGTCACGCTCCGAGATAAGGTGAGAAAAATTAATTAATCGTCATGTTGCACACAATTTGTCAAAACTAACTCAAAAAACTCACAGGCACATTTGCGGAATCGGAATGAGTCTGTGTACCCATTTTTTAGTGCACATAGCAAAACTTTTGAATAAACATGAGATTGTAAAGAGACGAGCGACAGGAGTCTAATGATTGGCGTTGGCTGTCATGAAATATGTAGCTATAACTCCTGTCAAAAATAGTGTTGATGTCCACAAGTTTTTGCGTTGTCTAATTCACCCACTTCTCAATATTTTTTTTTATTGATTCGTAAATTTTAAAAATAATTTGTTCAACTATAAAATTGTATGTATTGTAACGTGTTGTACAAGTGATACAAAATGCCTTCTGTATTCTACTAAACTATGATGTGTAAACCCACCATGACCATGTGATCCAACTTTAGTATCGACACAAACCTTAGTAGGTACATACATAAACATTGGAATTGTTTTCTTGTAGTCTGGACACGAATCAAGATGAACATATAGCGATTTGATTTAACTATTTAACTAGAAACGATAGGAGGCTTCCTTCTGACGTAAAATGTTCTACAGACGGCTAAATGAATACAGACGACTGAATGCTGAGTCATGCTGCTATTGAGTATATATATACTATAAATTAAGAGCACCATTCTACAGAGAGTCAGTTTGAATTTTGAAATCAGTGTGTTAAATCGGTACATACTTTGTAAAGTGATAAATGTTGCACCTATTAGAAGTAAAGAAAGTAAAAACTATTAAAATTATAATTTTATAAATTAAGTAAAATATAACTAAGTATCCACATTATGTACTTATGTATATCAAAGACGGGATTAAACCCAATTTTTATCAATTAGATAATCAGAATCACGCCAGAGGTCTGGGTTCAAACCCTAAGTACACATAATGTTTATTCAGCGGCACTACCTTTTGCGATAAAGTGACAAATCGTTCGAAGAGTATCATTGTCATAAAAAGTAAATCTCATCTAGTCGTTCAGTTTTGACGAAAAATTGTAGGTCCCCTCCGAAAAAAACTACATTTTGACGTATGTATATACAGTATTTAGATCAATCTGTCGCTACAAAGCACTCTCTTTCTCGCAATTTTTCCGAGAGAAAAATAAAATATCAGAATTTTATATATCAAGATTTTTGGAGGGTTTTCTAATCATTCTTTCATTGGAATTCGAGACTCGCCGGGATTTGACAGCTGAGACACAAATTATTTCTCGGCTTTCACCGAAATGTCCCTTTATCGATGCTTTTAATTTGATTTTCCATCGGTTTTACTCAAGAAGACACTCATTAAAACACTAACCCCCAGTTTCACAGTAAACATTTAAACTTCAGTTCAGCTGAAAGCTAAACGGAGCTTATATTTTTTTCAACTCGCCCGGTTTCACAGTGAAATCTGAACTTCAGTTCAGTCGTCATAACAAGATTTTATAAAAAGAAGCTGGCAGCATTTTTCGTTTTCAACTAACTTTTCTTGATCTCTTGTTTTCTTATTGAACTTGGAAACAAGGGACTAACTTCCTAGTAACATATATACCCGAACCTTTAATAACATACCCGTTCACATCATTCTCAGACTGACAAACAGATAAAAGAACTGTGTGAACTGCCGTCGCAACCAGTATCAAACCGTGCAGGCAGACTATGGTGGCTTCGTGAACCACATCGTTCTCTAAAATCGGACACCCTAGACGGGAGGCCGACATGCCCTCAGACATCCAGTATACATGTCCAGATAGGCACTAAGTGAAGCCAGACATAGCGGATCCAACTGCCGGACTTACCAACTGGCTGCGGTACACTGAAGGTCTTTCTCAGCTAGGAATTCGAGGATCTCTTGTTTCGTCTTGGGCTGGATGTCATTAAAGGGACATACCCCAATATCACACCCTAGTAAACGCGATTACCCAACATAAACCCAAATACTTAATAGGTCTCATGAGTTGTTGGCATCAAAACGGCGCACGTAGCTCTAATTGGGTTTAATCTAGTTCTAGAATATACAGCCATTCTTATCTATCTACCTACCATCTTTCCTTGTCTTCCCTTACTCTCTTTGAGGCAAAGAACACGCGAAACAACAACAAATATTTTTTGTTGTTGACAAACTTGTGATATATTTTTTTTTGTTTTTTGTTTTGCTCTTCTTATATTCGCAATAAGTATAAAGTTTTCCTGGTCGCTATCCTAAAAATTCTTATTCGGTTTCACATTCGAAAATGTGAAACCGAATAAATTGTTAAACTGCAGTTTAAACTAAAAGTGTAGTTTAAACGTTGACTGTGAAACTGGGGGTAAAAGAACTGTTTAATTTAATTTTTAATGAATATTGTAAATAGCAACTCTTCTGAGCTTGATACCAAAACTTTCATCCAGTCTTAAAAAAATATTAAACAAAATTCCCACTACTACGACACTATACGAGCACATGGTTACAAAATTGTGGAAAACTATAATGTACATGTGTTTCATCTGGCAGCACTGCATGAAACGCTGCGTGCAAAGAATCATCAAGAGTTCAGTATTTTTACTCAAAATGTCAATAGTGCTTTTAAGGCCTTAAGCAGCTCGCTTCTAATATACTGGAAGATCTGGTGAGCGAGACAAAAATATGATCAACACCGGCCCACATTTCTTTCTTTAGTGTTTTTTGAAGTCCAGTGGCCTATAACACGAAACTACAAGGACTTTTCACATTGACGTACTAGATATGGACCGCCAGTCGGTTGAAATGTTCATACAAACAGCCAAGAAAAGTTGTTCCAGCTAAAAACAGTCTAAAAACGCCATCATCTTTTAGTGTTAAATACGTGTACTAATTTCGCCATTAGAATTTCAATTAAAACGATAATATATTCATCTGTAACTAGCTCATGGCATAAGGAGTGGATGTGTTTTGTAAAATAAAAGTCGTTTGATAGTAATTTAAACCAAAATATTTCAATAGTAAATAATTAAATAAAAAAATTATATCACTGCTACGCAGATTCCCTGCTTGTCGTTGATTGCGCCCCTAGTTATGTTGGAACACGCGTGAAGTTGGCTACTGGCGGTCCATACTTAATACGTCAATGACTTTTCATATGCATTTTATATATGAAATGCATATGGAAACACTTGTGTTACAAGTACTTGTAGTTTCGTTTTATTGGCCCCAGCTTTTATGTAAACTTTATAGGTATAGCTATAAAGACTCTGGAAGCATTGAAATTTTGAAATTTTGAAGCTCTCGAAAAAATTATAGCAAATATATTAAAAAACGAGACCTAATAGCATGATATATATTCTTCAAAAAATATTGAATTAAATTGAAATAAGTTTTTCAGGTCACCCTGCACTTTTTCCAGTTGAAATATTTTATTTGTATATTTCTTTTATCCGCATGAACATCATAATACATAAAAAGTACATTATGCTTGCCTTTGTGCTACACTACCTATAACACAATTTTACTTATTTCTGAACCAATTTCTAAACTTGGAACTAAGAAGTTCTAAATTTGACCTCATTTCCATTCACACTATACCCATCGTTACTCGAGATGACAAGATAATTTAATAAAAGTTTCTGAACAACTCAACTCGTGTTCTAGCACTGTGAAAAGTTTTATTTCCGTTTCTCCGACTCCGTGACATAAATAAATAACTGCAACACTCTATACTACAACTTTTCTTTCTCAATTTGTCTTACCAAATATAAGAACACTCATTCGTACACACCGCAAAAAGGATCATGAATTTATTATTCTGAGATTCCCTAAAATTGAAGGTGTGTATGTATACACCGTAGTTGGATGACACTTGAAAATTATGTCGAAATGAATCTTTGTGGTGAAAAGGACATGAAATGCAAAAGACGAAAGAAAAAGAACACCCAGCACAGGACATGTCAGCAGTTGTATTAAAGAAAGGATATACGCTCTAGGTGCCGCCAGAGTTAAAAGTGTGTATTTGTGTACATTGCATACACAATATTATATCGTCCTAGCTATAGATCTCTTAATTAAAGTATAGAAACACAGTGTGTGTTGCTTGTTTTACAAAGGAAAGGATACGTACACTGACGAGTTTTTCTTGAGCCTGCTTACAAGTATTTTTGAAATCCTTATACCTACCTATCTTTATATATCTAGAAACAGGACTATAGAAGGTCGGCTGATGGTTTAAGTTTGTTGTTTGGACAGAAAACAATCTTATTTGTTTTGTATTTTCGGTAAGCAAATGGACATTAAAATATAGCTAGCAGTGTTGATGTTGACCACTTTGAATACAAATAAGCTTGTTAAGGTTGGTTTAATGTTCTTTTGTTTTTGTTTAGATGCCAGCTGTTTCAAGTGAGTAATAATGTAAAAGGATATGAGATTAGTTTGAAAAAAGTGGTGTCCACGTTGGGCGCCACCTGTTTATATAATTTATTTATTTTTGAAAAACAACAGTAATTTGAAAAATTCTTAGACAAAAGAATGGAAAAACCATAATACAAATCTAATGGAATAACATGTTTAATGCTTTGAGATCTAATTTTAATGTAAAAAAACGTCGGCGGGTGCTTTTAAAATATAAGCTAGAATTTAAATGTGATGGTGACCGTTTAAAAGTTTAGAAAAACATAGATTCCTTTCCTTAAATTGATTTTAAGACAACAATTAATATTAAAATATTAAATTGCGTTAAAATCGATTATTTTTACAAAATCATCAATACATAAAAACAATACTGAAAGCTGTACCATTAATATGTTTTTTTTTTTGTAAATTAAATCTGACATCCCTCACCGTTGCCAACAACCTATCCGAACGAAATTTTATCAAAATCGATCATATGTTTTTCGAGAACAATTAGATTTCCTTTAACCTTAACGGATATATATGGATGGTAATGTAAAGTTATTTTGAATACAAAATTCAATTTCTTTTCTTAGAAGAAATGCTCTATACAAACCTTAAATATAAAATTTGAGGTAAATTGGTTCAGTATTTAAGGTTGTAGTATATCTACTGAAACAACTGACAGATGGAATGTTTGGTCCTTTTTTTGTCGTCACTTTAACTATCGTAATACCATGTTGACAGATGGAATGTTTGGTCCTTTTTTTGTCGTCACTTTAACTATCGTAATACCATGTTTGATTTTCATTTCTTTTTCCACGAATGCAAAACTTGGCTTATAAAGAGTCTTCTAAAAGGCATTCCAGAACTTTGACAGGTTTCCAATTTGTTCAACCTTCATCTGTCAAACTGGCTGTCATTTGTTTGGTCTGTCTTGCTAACATAGGGGCTCCACAAGAAATATTTATTGCCAAATTTATGTCATAATATATTTTAGCAATTTCAATTTATTTTTTGTGTGGGAAAATCATTTCTTGACATATTTTTTAAAGATGGCATATTATCACACTAAAGGAATAGAGGAAGAAAATTTATAAATATATGTTCTGTACAAGCTGCCAAAGGGATAGCAGCAATATTAACAGACATAGATTTCATAAAATATGTTCAAAAACATGCGTGCAAATGATAAAACTGTTTCACGAAAGTAAAGTCTCCTGTTTGAAGAAGTTGACTCCCATTTCGGTTAAAAATAATTTTCTGTGAAGAGTCCCATTCTGAAAGAATGAGTTCATTAACCAACAAAATTGTCTGATTTGGGACGATCATAAACTATATGTACTTATATGAGATTCACAAAAAAAAAAGGAATGCATTGACAGTTTGTTGTGGAGTTTTGGATGGCGCCATCATCAGTTCATACTTCTTTGGGAAAGACGTTGGCCAGGCCATCGCCGTCAACTTCGAACGCTATTGTTCGATGGTAACCAATTTCTGTTGGCACGAATTCGATAATATGGACGCTGATGACATGTGGTTCCAACTGGACGGCTTTATGTACCACACAGCACGTAGCAAACGGTACATTTTGCACGAGCGTATTCCGTACATAATGGTTATCTGTATCTCACACAGAGGCGATGTAAATTGGGCACCGAGAACGTGCAATTTGACCCCGTAGACTTCTTTTTGTGGGAGATTTTTACTTTCTCTGTGTCAATAAACCACAAACTACACATTAAAAGTCCACGATCTTAGTTTGATCGCAAAGGGGTGCGGGGGGGTTCTTTTTTCAAAAAATCGTTTTTTTATTATTTTTGTTGAATTTTAGTTCGGGATAGAGATAAAATCCCGACTGCCAAAATCCCGACTGGACGAAATTCGGACTGCCAAAATTTCGACTGACTGAATAAAAAATACCGATTTTCAGCACTTTTAGCACCTTTTCGTATTTTTGTTTGCTTTTACACTAATTATTTGAAATAAGAATTGAAAGAGGAAGAAAATAAGAAGCTAAACAGGCCACCCAGGTCCTGTTAAACATGGAAACATTGGACTAAGGCGCCTGCCAGACGATTGGACAAACCCTAAGCGGAGCAACGATATTGCGTAATTAACATTGAAACATTCAATTTTAAATTGCCTTTACAAAAAAAAAAGTGGTTAGTCTGTCGGGATTTTGGCAGTCGGGATTTCGTACCCAATCCCTTTTTGTAGAAAATTCTGTGAGCTTTAATTTTTTACTTAATACATTTTTTTTTTTGGATCAAGAGTTTCTGAATTCTAAGTGAAAAACTGAAAAAAGAGAAATTTAAAGCCCTCCTGATCGGGGACTTTTAGTATGTTAACCTCTTTCTAGTCCAAAATCTCCAAACAAAGCTGCGCATACTTAGTTTTTATGTCCTCGATTTTTTCACCTAGACCCCTATTGAGCATTCGTTGACTGTTGACTGGGCTATTCCTTACTGTCTCACTGTTTGTACCTATACCTTATGCCTACATGTTATCAAAAGCCAAAGCACACATTTACTCCTAAGCAAATTAAAATTTGATTCTATTTCAAAATTTAAATAAAAACAAAACATTCCACATAAAATTCAATAAAGCTGATATAACTCTTAAACATCTGACAATTGAGTTGCTCAAATAATTGACTTAAGTAAATATTTTGCTTGGTACCTAATTAAAACTGCATAACAAGAACTATTCAAACAAAAATTATTCTCGCCCACAATTGCAAAAGTAACTAAATTGTTCAATTAATTTTGTCCCAATGTACACAACATATACCTTGCCCCGCACATGACCAAATTGATTCAAATTAAATATTGTTTAAATTTCCAGCCAACAGCATCTGAGAATGGAAACTGAAATTAGACCATCGAGAGGTTCTATTAAATTCGACATTATTGTTTGTGGGAGACGAATGCAACCATAGTTTCATTCTAATTTGTGGCAAAAGTTCTGTGCTCCTGTGAAATTCTACATTCACAGATGAAATATTGCTGGCACATAACCAACTATATACAAACGAAAGAATCGAATATGTCTGTTGAAAGTGTGGGATAGTCAGACTGGATGTGAGTGAAAACTGCTACTTGGTGATATATTGAGCTTAGTTTTCCACATGGAATGCTCATTAGGGTAACACAAGTTTACCACACAGCCAAATGCAATCAATTAGAGCCAAACAGTTCATGTAATTCGAGAATACAAAAAAAAATGTTAAATATTGCAAGGGAAACATTCGACGAATGCTAATGTTCCTAATTATTGTACGAAGGCAATTATGTTTGTAATAATTTATTTTTACATATAGAATGTAATCTGGAGCAAAATAAATCTCCTTATGGAGAAATCCTTCCCAGACAATCATTGTAATTATTTAGGACTGTTGTTAACAAAATTAAATTTTTCCTTGATCGTTAAATTCTTGCATCTTGGATAATTTATACAAATTATATGAGTAAATTAATGGTTATTGAGATGAGAATGCCTTGCAATGAATCATAAGTGACAAAAGATGATTGATTTGAGTAACATATTCAAACATAATTTACACATCCATCCTTGAATGTTAGTCCTTCTAGAATCTTGATCAATGTCGCCTTACAACAAATTTTTGTTTTCGATTCTTTTTTGTTGAATATGATTTAGCCATTTTTGATCCACGTTTCGGCACCATACAGAAGATACACGTGCGAAGATGGAGGAATCACTCTTGTGCGCTTTTGTACTACAAGAAAATAATGCAAATGTGAATCCTCAATTTACATATAATTGTGTGATTAGTATGGAAGGAATGAATAGACCCAGCCCACAACAAGTATTGCTTTGTTGATTTAAAAAAAAAAAATGTTTTGTTAATATATACAAAAATTTTGTTAATATGAACATGTTTATGTTAATGCAACAAAATTTGTACTATAGTGGCTTTTTTCATATTAATTAGCACAAGGAGTTTTGTTACTAAAAAACAAAAAACAAAATGGCGGGCTATGTCATGTTAGTAAAATGATAATCAGCAAAAAAAAAACACCCTTCTGGTGGCTATTCTAGTTTTAAGTTAGTTTAAGTATTTTAAGAACTTTTAATTAGTTTTTCTTAGTTATCTTACGTATTCTTTAACGTATAATTTATTTTATTTAGTTTTCTCATTTAGTTTTAAGTAAGACTAAATTTTTAAATGTAAGTTTATTTTTACGCCGAAAGTTCTAGTATATATTAGACCGCAAGTATGGGACCAGTAAGTTAGTTATTCTGTAAGCCAGTTGTTAAGGTTTTTGTCTAACATTTCAGTATAGTTATAAGTTGCATTAAAAATAAAAATTAAATTTACAAAAAAAAAAAAAAAAAAAACTAACAGTGATAAACTTTTTGTTGATTTTTTTGTGATAGAGTCAGAAATTTGACATAAAATTACAAAAATCTTTTCAATATAATATGTAGAACTATTTTGTAAAATTTCATTGATTTTGTAATATGTAGCGATAAAATGTTTTTTTTTTTTATTTATTTGATAAAGGCACAAAGTTAGAGCCAAACAATTCATGTTATTAGAGAACACCGAAAAAATGTTAAAAATGTTAATTTTGTTCTTCAATATCTAATTTTTAACAAAAAACTTTTTATCAAATTGACAATTTAATTTGTTATTTTCACAGAAAACAAACCAAATTTGAATTTTGCGTTTTTGTATAAAAAAAAAAATATTTTTGTTGTTATGAACATTTTTTGTTAAATTTTTTTTGTTATTTTTACAAAAAAGAAGAAAATTTTAAGATTGTGTTTTTGTATCAATGACACAATTAAAAAAAAAAAATCGCTTAGTCTTTTAAATTTTTTTTAAATTAAAAAAAATTCGCTTAGTCTTTTAAATTTTTGGACTACTTTTACTTTACTTTTAACATTTTTTTTTGTTAATTTAACAAAAAAAAAGTTGAAGAATTAATAAAATATTTATGTGAAATCGTCATTTTTTGTATTAGATTAAGAATTTTTTTTGTTACAAATGCTTTTGTTAGATTAACATTTTTTTTAACTGACATAACAAAATATTTTGTGAAATTAACAATGTTGTTGTTACAAAGCCCCTTAACCAGTTTTTGTAAAATGAACAAATATACATAGGTATGTATAACTTAAACGTGCTACAACGTGCACAAAAATATACCACATAGATCCTGTAACCCCATTGATTCACATTACTACCATCAATTAAACGCGCTTACTCTCGTTTTTCTTATAATTCAATGTTAAAGAAATTCAGTATTGTAAATGCTTTATGACTTGAATGCCATCCTTCATCCAAATTGATATATTTTTAATGATATTCCCATACTGTCAAATGTTTCTTTTTCATAAAAAAAAAAAAAAACAAAATACATAAAAGGAAAGACAACATCACGTACTCAGTTTGACAGATATCCTTCCAGACTTTTTGTCGTCGTTTAAACTTTCTTAGATAATTCACTTAATTATCTACTTTCCAGAATTGACTTTTGTTAGCTGCCAAATAGTAACACTCAAACAATAAAGTCATTTTGTAATTCTTAAAATATATAAAAAAACAGTAAGTGCCTGCTTCATATCCTGTGTATTACTATTGGGTTCAACTTTTAATCCAAAATTGCCCAAGTCCTCTCCTACACGAACTACTTCCATATCAGATTTGTTGTAAGTAAGCACTTTTCCTTGAGGACCCTTTTAACATTTCAAGTGGTAAAAACTACTTCAAAATATTAGTGTTTACAAAAAAAAAAAAAATGTAAACCACCAAGTAAACACTCACACAGTCACATGTATAACTCTGGTCATGTTAAGCTACCTCACCGCACATATATGGAAGAAAAATGGCGATTATTCATTTTTCCATTGGGGTTCCGGTGGCCATAGTGGGTTGCCTTTCCGCAGCTGTAACTAGATTCAGTTCTATGATAGCTCCTGTAGCTATGCGCAGAAACGGAGGAATATAACAAAACACAAAAAAATATAAATATAAATATAGTTATAACATGGCACCTGCTGTGGCATTACCATATGCCATGTAATGTCCTCTGGTTAGGGAAGCAGTCCTTATAGGAATGTAAATTCGTGGCTTATAATTGTCTTCGTCACGTCATAATATTACTGCCCAGCACATATATGTATGAACGTACCACAAGTCCCATTGCAGGCCCATTGACATACATATCTACATTATGAAGGGTCCTTAAGTGGCGTCCAACTCTTTCATAGTATTTTTGCTTTTAATATAGGAATAGGGAATTTCGATAAACAACGAAATCAAACCTCTGAGCCTGGAATAAAGTGCCAGAAATATGACCTTTTGGGTTGCGGCAGTCGTGTCCTGACATCAGCCACCCTTGTGATCCCTTGGGCTCACTTTTAGTGGCAACTTTTTAATTTGCGCTTTTCACGTAAGTATACGTTTCTACTAAGATAATGCTGGCATGCAAAAAAAAAAAAATTGAAACTGTTACCTTTGAACCGTTTTTAATGGTTAGACCCTAGAAAAAAAGGACAAGAAAATATAATCCTGCCAGAGACATTTCCATTGTTGGTGCAGGGACAAACAAAAACAGAGTTCGACCTTTTAATCCTCACCGCTTTCGCTTCACACCACATGTACATATATGAAGGCACCACCATAAGCAACAGCGCAGCGCATCGCTGGAATGCTGGAAATATGCCCAAAACTTAAAATAAAGTAAATTTAACACTTTATAGCTGTTGAACAGCCACTGGGGAAAGGAATAGGCAAAGGAAGGAGGAACTTGGCTTTATTTACGAAGGAGAAGCGGATCATTTATCAAGATGAGTAAATAATTTTTCTTCTCGGTTGTTTTTCGGGTCAGCAATAATGTTTTAGATGTTTGAAGATAAACGGATAGAAAAAAGAGGCAAAATACCGGATCATTGATGTTGCTCAACGAGGGACAGCTTTGAAACGAGTGGTCCTGACATGAAGTGGAAAAGAAATTTCAACTGGAAAATGACTTTTTTCGCATGAGTTTATTGACGAATTTAAAAAAAAAAAGTTTGTTCTTCGTTGTAGAGGGGCAGAAGTGGGTGTAAGAATTGGCTAATGAGATTCCCTTTCAAATAAGATGGGTAATTTTTCAAAAAGGTTAACCGAAAATGGATTATTTGTATAACCAGAGGTGAAAAAAAGGATTATTTTCAATGTTTTTCTTGAAACTATGAGAAATGAATCAATGGTTTGAGTAAAAGAACAAGGATAATGATTGACTAAGGACAACAAAAAAAATTGCAAATGGGATGAAAGCCCACTGTAGTTATAAAAATAAAGTGGATTAATTTAAGGAGCTAACAAAAATCCAATAAAAGAATTGGAAACAAAATAAATTGATTGATTAGGGATCCTTTTTTAATGATGTAAACATAAAAATCCAATTTAATTGATAATCAAGCTAAATGATGTAGGATTTTTGTTTGTAGAGGGGATTCCCCGAAGAACAAAATGTTGATATGTTATGAATTTGTTATGGGGTTCTCTTTCGCTTCTAATTTGTTTTAGTTTTACAATTTATTTCCGCACAATTAATTCATTTATTATTTCTCTTTCTAAACTGGATAGCTCCTATAAACGGACAAAAATTCGGTGAACGGTAGTGTCCGTTTATCAGAACTCACGGTTCTCCTTTTTTTTTTAAATTAATTTTAGCTTATGGCAATTGCCTTCACTCCGATTTGCTAGTCATTGTTTTTCAAAATGGCCACTATATAGTGGCAACTTTTTTGGGTTATCAATAACAATCAATATTTGCTATCAAAACACATATCTTTTAGTTTTTAAATTAATTTTTAGTGCTCATAAAACTTATTTTGACTTTCGAAAAAGAAAAGTATTGTTAATGCAGACTTTCTTAGAGATGCAACTACTTTTAAAAAATACTAAGATAGTGGTATCGAATGATACAAACTTTATTGTATTATTATCATTCACATCCAAAAATTGCTGTGGTCTCATAGACTATTGTTATATTTATAATATATAGTCTAAGGACTGGACATTCTCCAAACACATTTAAATATTTATTTAGTTGTTAAATCTTAAAATGACATTTTTCTATTGCACCTACCATTTTCAGTTTTTAAAAGACCAATAAAGTAAAGTCCCATTTAAAAAAAAAAATTAAAACGTTTTTTAAATTAGACAGCTGGCATTCAAAATCCAAAATATAAGACAGAGATAAAATTGAAAGTGTTTGATTAATATGTTCTCCTTTCATTTACTCTATAATGAAAGATTCCACGATCCACATCTACCATCCAAGCTCAACATCCAGGGTTGGCACACACTTTATAATTTGTATTATAATTATAACAGATATAAAAAAAAAATGCCTATAATTTTAACTACTCTTTACTAACTAAAATGTGTTAAAAGGTTTTTTGGCGCAACTTCTAATCGCCATCGACTTTACTGTAAAAGATTTCAACTAAAAACTTATGTCGAATTCCTTGGATTTTTTTCAGATTTGATCGGAAAAGTTGACTTTTTTTCCTTCCCATGGATGTTGAAACAACAAAGTTGCTTTTTTTCTGCTAATGTTTTGTGTGCATTTTATAGACGCGATATAAAAAATTCACTGTAGTTAACTTTATTAACATATTACATTATTAACAACAAAATTTACGTCCAATAGACCTGTATTAAAATAAACCAAACTGCACAATTAAAAGTTTCGTCTGACAGAAGAAATCAAATCTGTTAAGTATGTGTGCGAATACGTGTGAATCTTGCTATCAAATCGAGATCAGGCATATTAAACGAAACTTATGAAGTGTATCGAAAGTTAAAACAAAAGTGTATCAAATTGTACTTTTTCATTTTTCAAAAAAAAAAAAACAGTTTTTTTCGTTCTTTATTTTCAAATTTTGATTTTTTTTTTAATTTTTAAAACAATTTTTTTTTTCGAAGGGGCAAAAATTCTAGACAGGGAGAGGAGATTAAACACAAGACTTAGATTAGAAAGCCTACGTATACAACAAGAAATAAAACGGACCATGAACACAAAAGAAGACACCGATAACATTAAACAAAGCTATGCGTTAGCATTGTAACTAAAGTACCTGCCTGATTCTGTGATAACTTAGTTGTTTAATTTATTATTTTGATTGTCTTTTTCTTTTTGTCATCATAAATCGTTTAATATATGTTAATTTATTTTCAATGTTGTGTCGTAGCCATCGGATTGATGCAATACTGGGAGTGAAGTAGCAGATTAATACGATTTAGTAATAAGTAAGATAATTTGTTTTTGAAAAATGTACCTACCTACCAATTGGTTTTATTTTGTAACAGATTGAATAATAAATATCCCCTGAAGAAGTAAGGAATTCTTACGAAACGTTGGGAGAATAATGGAATAGAGTTTTTTATTCGCATTAAACTTCAAAAAGACCAAAAGAGCCAAAACATCACCATCTTTAATTTTATAATTATTTATTACAGTTTGAACTTTAAAAATGTTCTACGTGAAATTTGAAAAATGTATATTTACGTATATCATTTTGCCACCTGTCCATCACACAATTGACAACTTTTTAGTACAAAGGGCTAGTTTTTAGTTCTGTGAAAAACAGAACCAGAATTGACTCGAAAGTTCTTCTTGCTCAAGAGTAAAGAGGATAATTTTGAACATTTTGAATAAATTACTATTTATGTGAAAACTATTACAACTGTTAAAATTAAAATACCACATAAATACCTCTAATTGATGCAGTACAATGGCTGAGGAAAATGGTACTGAATTTCATAAAATTGTACTTGAGTTCTTAAGCACATTCAATTGTATCGAAAAAAGTACAATTGTATCGACTTTTCCAACCGTGATCGAGATTCAAGAAAAGTTGATCTGAGGGGAAAAAAAGCAAATTTTTCTTGTCCATGAATCATTTAGTCCGAAAAAAGCGACTTTAAACCGAAAAAAGTCAACTTTTTATATCCAAGCAATTCGACATTAGTTTCGCAGTAAAAATAAAATAAAGAAGGCTCCTAAGTTTTTTTTAAATTTTTATAAAAATGTTTCTTAGTTTTTTAGGTTTTGTATCAATTTATCTCAGGAATATTAAATTAATGTTAAACTTAAGCTGTGTTTTAAAAAATGTGACGTGCAAAGCGCGACTAAGAACGCCGCGTCTCTTGGTCATCCAATTAAAAGATCAAGGTTAAACGATAATTGTATTTTGAAAGTACTCGTTCAGGCGTTGTGTCCGCAGATACTCAAAATCTTTAACAAACACCGATCGAGGAAAACATCCTTAAACTCGACAAAATAATTTTTATACAGATTGTTACCCTCCATCAAATCAAAATTGTCTTTCTCTCTAAGCTCCCGAAGGATTCGAAACGCGTACAGAGAAATAATCTAAACGGGAGAATGGTCAGCCAGAAAAGTGCCGCTGCTGTTAAGTTTCACATATATCAAAAATCGTACCTATTTAGTTTGTCAAAGTTAATTTATGTGGCTCTGATGAACGGATGTCATAAGAAGGAAAAAATGAAGAACATCCATCAATTCTTTTCAATGCATCTAAAGCAAATAAATACGTCATGCTCTTTTTTTCCCACAAAAGATAGAAACATGAAAAAATCGTTATCATGTTGACAAAACAACTTATTCAAAGATTATGAATAAATTTAAAAAAGTTTTCCCAAATTTTAATAATTTACTTTTATTTTTCCATAATGTTAAATCTGTTCACAATATTTTAACCTGGAAATTATTCAAAAAATAAAACAAGAAAGAAGCAAATACTTTTTTCAAAAGGACACTTCATTCTCACAATCTTGGACATTTACCTTCTGTTTTACAGTTATAACTCTTAAAACACATAGGTAAGTACATAGGTGCTTAATATACTTTCTGCAAAAAGTAATCAATGAAAGAAGATTTAAGGAAACAGCTGAACTTATTAAATTCTCCATCATCACATAGACGAAGGTATGACGAAAATCTAATTTTCTTTCTCTTAGTAGGTATATATAATACATATTCACCTCGTCCGAATAAACTTACCTACCTTCCTACTGAGCATATACATAAAATGCAAGACTAAATGATTCTTAGTATTCTCTAAGGAAAGAAAAACGTATTCATGTTCATATTCATTTCCGATCCACATTACGACTCTATTCCTATCGTATTTATGTATATATATAGAGTCTTGGGAAATTAGAAATTAATTTTTCATGCTTTAATCCCCTTGGGAATCAGCAAAAAAATTATTATCACAATGTAAGAAGGCATAACAGTATAAAAGGAAAAATACTTCCTTTCACATCCTTATATCTTTCTTTTGTGAAATAATAATGCCATTATCCTTCCAATACTAACATTCTTCCCAACCATCATAGTATCCACCCTCACCTAAATGTCAGAAGTTGATCCTTGGTCCTTTCAACGAAAAGCTTTATTACTGTGCGCGCGAGCTTTTACAGTAACTATTACCTACAACAGTATTGTCGGTTGGAGAAGCTTCTAGGCGAGGGGTTGACTCCAATATTATTATGGTTATAAAACAGAATCAGTTCCACTGTCTGACATTTCACCACATTGCTTTTTCAAGGACATTTATGTATACTCGTTTTCTATGTGTACAACAACACTTGCGGGGGGGAGAGGATATGTGAAGAGTGTTTTATTAAAACAAAAGGAACTTTTCCTGTTAAATTGCCGTGAACTGCAGCCTTTTTGCCACCAATAATACCAAGTGTGCAACTATAGTATCACATGGCCTTAAATAATCATTAAAATGTTTGCTAACCTAAAATACCTATATGTGCATGAGTAGGCATACACTCACAAGTACCTACCTACCTCCGCCAACAACATTTGAAACAACATTTACAGTCGGTGTGGAGCAAGCAGCTCCATCCTCCATTAAACCCTCGGATGAAATATAATACAAAGTTAGAATAAACAATGGGAACTGAAGAAACGGCGCGTTCACAGAACGTGTGTTTCGTCCTTGGTATATTAACTTGAGTTGTATACGCGTTGGTATAGTTGTACCTACGCGTCTTACTAGGATTAATGTGTGGCCCGCTTGAATAAGGCAAACGGGGATTCAGCCGTACAAATACTCCAACCAAGCAAATAATGTGTTACTAGGTCATGCTGGTGGATCAGAGGAAAAAATAAAAAAAAAAAAAAAACTGTGTAGTAGTTTAAGTCAGATGGGAATTGTAACATAATGAATTATTATTATAACGCTCTTATTAAAGGGGAGAAATGAGGTTGCCTTGAGGGACTGAAAACTGATTACTTTTGTTAACAAAAGGGTTAAGTTTCGATAATAATGAAAGAAAGGACCTCCGACAGGGCAAAAAAGTATAAACGTTACGATACGAAGCCAATAATGATGATGATGAAGCTTTGGAGAGAATTTAAATTAAATTGAAAAAAAAAGCTATGAAGTCTTTCAAAATATCAATCTAATTTAATTTTATTGTTTGCAAGGTTATTAAATTTTGATGGATTTGGGTAAAGGAGAATTTTATGATGTGTATTTTGTCAAAAATGTAAAGTCCTTTTTATGCATATTAAATGTTTATATTGTTTCATAATCATTTTGTTATATGTTTTCAAACACAATTGATTAAAATACACGGATTAGTATGCAATAAAATTGATTTGCTATACGAAGCTTTATAATGGCTAATATAATTATTCAACTACATTGCAAATTTTCGATTGAATCAATGAAAAATGCAGCATTAGAAGAAACTACTTTAAAATTGTTAGAACCGTTTTCGAAACATTTTGGAGACCTTATAATAAGTCATATAAGGTATGGACTTGAATCTCTTGCAAATTCTCATTGAAAGGCTTTGCGAATCGTATGGTGTAGACCGAGAGCATTGTTTTCCATTCATTTTGAATATCAAATTCAAATATGTTATCATAATACACATTGTTCAGAGAATAACCAGTAGGTACTGCAGAGCTCACCGCAAAGGACACCACTACAGTTACGAAAGAATATCAATGATATGTGAATATTACACTCAGAAAAAAAAAAACAATGTTATCCGAAGAATTTTCCATTCTTGTAACATTGTGATTTAAAAATTGTTGACTCAACTCATTTTTGATTTTTCAAGAATCAATACGTCAATTTAAATTAAATTCTTGAAAAAACAATTTAAACATTTTTAAACATTTTCAAAAACGGAAAATTGTTAGCCCAAGAATAATTTTTTTGTTTCAAATATTTTTATTGGCAAAATATCCTATTAAGAATCAAATTGTTGAGCCAACAATACGTTCTCCAGTTAACAATTATTATCAAGAATATAAAAAGTTGGAATAACAATGGAAAATGTAAATTTTTTGTATTATTATTTGATATCAAGAATAATTAGTTCTTTACCAGAGAAAACAAAAAGATTTGTTTTAAAATCAACATTAAGAAATCTATATAAAATTATTTAATGGAAAAAAAAGTTTAACTTAACAAAAATTAATAATTAATAAAATCCGTATTTTATTTTTGTTGAAAACCCTTTGTGGTGTAATATTTTATTATGGAGAGTAAGGATTATTAAGCTTTTAAACTTAACTATTAAAAGTATACTAAAAAGAAAGTCGTGCATTAGCAAATATTGAGCTGTTAAACAAATAGGTACTTTCCCTATTGATATAGTAAACATTGAAATTTATATAACTAAAATTTGAATTGGGACCAAAAGGAATACTTTTCCGACAGGATGGTGTATTAATAGCAAAAAAAACAAATTCAAGATCTCACGGGACATTTTCCATATGAGTATTGTATGTTTCGCTAAAAATGTTTGGCAAAAAAAGATTTGGTGGTGGTTTCTTCCACCGTTTTTCACTTTGCAATTTTTTTTATTTCGCATTCCATACTTTTTTTAAGATAGGTTAGATGACAAATAATAATTTTGCGATTTTCGTTTTGCAATTTTCGTTAAGTTTTATGATTGATTGGTTTTTTTTTGAAGCTTAAAATTTTTTTCTTCGCATCTTTTTATTTTAGGGCATTTCTATAGTAGGCATTTCTATGTTTCACTTCTTTTTAATTGCCTTTGAACGAAAGTTCATCTTAATTTAATTTAAGTATGTCAAAAAGTCATAAGTTTGTCAAAAATGCTTAGAGAATGGAAAAAATCAAAACAACATAATGATCTTTCACCGAAATAAAAATAAAAGACAAAACGATATATCAGCAATAATAAAAAGGCGTAGCGTTGTTTTGTGTTATAATAATCAAATCAAAATATGGAATATCCAAATAACACTTGGAAAGTGTTTTAAGATGACATTTTTCATATGTTGATATTTGTTTAATCTCCATTTGAAAATAGATCTATATAAAAAGAAGAAAATAATTTTATAAAAGACGAAATATAAAACCTCCGAAAGCTAACTGCGAAATGATACAAAAATCACCATGAATAAAAAAAAAGCATTATCAATTATAAATCGGGAATAAAAAATATATTAAGTTGAAGATAAAACGGGGTTAAAAGTTAAACGTCAATGTCATAATTTATTTATTTATTTAAAACACAAAATTCTTCCTCCGCTGCAACTATGAAAGGATGTATGACCGTGAGCTCTACAACACTCGCCTTTTTCTGGATTAGTTATTCTGCATAGTTGGTCACACGGTGGGACACGTACGACCTGTGCTTCAGTTGTGATTATCATTGCACAAACAAGGAAAAAAATAAAGATAGATGTCTTGTTGAAAGCTGACATTTTCAAAGTTGACTGATGATAGACTTTTGTTTTTATTCTGTGAATTGATAAGTGTTTTCGTTCGCTATTTATATTGCAATCAAGAACAGCTAATATGAACTGTTTTTTTTTTCTCAATTTGATTAGAAATACCTACAGTATGATCTCAATGAAAGCAACTCATTTCGCTTTAACTCAAAACTTACCATTTGACGGCGAAGTATAAATGCCCATGGAATGTTTTTGAACAACAACTACAACTTAATGCCCATGTGTCAAAAATTTATTTTTTTTCCTCGAATGCTTTTGAACTTTCAAAAAGATTTTTAAAACTTGATAAACCGAAGTTTAATTATTGAACTGTTCACACCTTAATAATTTATGTTAAAAATTTGTTTTTTTTTTATAAAAATTTCAACGAACGCAACTAATTCGTTGAATTTTAAGTTGTTCGTTCAATCGAGTTCGTACTGTACTGAGCTTTACCGAACTTCAGGTGTTATAAAAGTTGTTTTGCATGTTACTTAATTCGAGTTCTAATGAAAAACGATGAGAAAAATCTAAATATATATTTTGTTTACAAAAATGTAACAAGACCGAGAAAACTTGTGTCACTATTTTTACTTTCAATTACAAAAAAATACTATTTCTATAAAGCAAGTTATGGGTTTATAAAAAAACAAAACCGAACATTACTGTTCTAGAAAAAAGCAAAAATTTCGGCCTATTTATCTATCTTTATGTATCGAAACATTCTTTCTTAATAGAAATGTTCAAAGCCTTATTCTGGTAGTGCGCAGCTTAGGAAAGAATCTCTGTACTTCACTGTACGTTCGAGATTGAGCTCTATAGTAAAATGATGCGCATTTGTTGCTGTGCGAGTACTACGCAGGGTTGTCAGATGTGGCGATTTATCGCCAAACTGGCGATTTGAAATTTAATTTGGCGACACGAAAATTGGCTTGGCGATGTTACCCAAAATCGGCGATAATTTTAAGTTTTTGGCGATATTAATTTATTGAATCGAAATAGTAATATTTTTTTTTTCTTTTTTCTAATTTTACTTAATTCTTACAATAGAAGAAGACTAAACAAATATTATTTTTTTCTTCAATATTAATAATGTTTGGAAGACAGCTTCATGACGAAAGCTATTTTCACGAACACTTTTGCGTGCCTTGTTTGTTCTTTTGTATCGGAGCGGACCTATCGCCGAATTTAAGCGGCTAAGACTAAATTCAAGTGGACATTAAAATTACATTACTTTTTAAGATTTTTTAAGAGTTGACTAGCCATCAGATTAGATTAACATCACAGAAAATGAATACTCATCGAGTACTCCAGTCAAATTAGCAGAAAAGTGAGCAAATATCTGCAAAAATTACTGTATTCATCCGAGATTATATTTTTGGTTTAAAAAGTACCACTTGGAGAGTCTAAAAGAAAGTACCACTTACAGAATCTTAAATCCAGAAAGTTCACAAAAAAAATTCTGTGTTGTCCGCCATTTTGAAAAAAGGCGTTAATGCGATTTTCTCGACTTCTTTCGGTCGTATAATAATTTACTTTTTTTTAGTTTTATAAGGAAAAATATTTTCTGCAACTTTGTCTCACAATTATTTTTCACAGTCTTTCCCAAAAAAAGTTATTGGCTAAAGACTGTCAACATTTTATAAATGGAAACCAATTTTAACGATTATCTCGCCTCCAAAGCTAGATCCGGTTCAACTTGAATAACAATATTAGCTAAAGTTCGTTATGTAAATTGTTTTTTGTTTTTATTATTTTTAAATTTTTGTGAAATAAAAAGTTTTTTATTTTTTTCGAATTTTATTAAAAAAAATTGAATTTGGCGATTTTTTGGCGATTTTTATTTTAGAGTTGGCGATTCCTCCTTTTAAAACCTGACAACCCTGGTACTACGGTTGAATTGTTTCAGGGGAACGCTACTGTCAATTCGAAATAAGAAATAAACCTAATTTTTTTTACTTAAATGCATCTGTGGACAACTAATAAAAGCGAAGAAAAAAGTCCCGATATCTTCCCTTCTGGATTAAAAAAAATTAACACACATAGAAAAAAGTATATCTGTATACAATTTGATTGTGTTCTTTGAAATTATTATTGTATTTGGATCTAAAAAGAGATCCGCGTCCAATTCGGTGAATTCCTTACCAGAAATTCATGAAGAATTATTGGGCTTAGATGGTCTATTTATCGGCTATAAAAAGAAGTGACGTGATCGAACAGGCAAAATGGAACTGGCTCCGAGTCTTACAATACCCCACACGCTGAAAAAAAATTGGAATTCATACCAGTCAGAATGTGATATGTTTTTTTTTCTTTCGAAAAAATCTTTTAAAAACAAATAAAGGTATGGACAAAAAAAAAAAAGATTTAAAAATTCAATTACGTGAAATTTTATCAAAATTAATCGTATTTTTTCGAAATTGAGTCTTGCAATATTATTCAAATTTAGTAGTAGATGTAGATTATTAAATTTCGTTATAATCGGTGCACCCCTTCAAAAGATAGACGGTGTAGTAAAAAACGATATGGGCTACCGTTAATAAGCTGATTCTGAAAAAAAAAAATGTTCATGACAAGGACATCACCATCATTGGTGACATCTCGCAAATAAAATTTTGTCAAAATCGATCGTGTTTTTTTCGAGAAAAATTGAATTATCGGTTAGGTTCGTATGGTAGGTACCGTTATTTTTACACCTATGTCACATATAAATAAAATGTCTGATCATTATAAGAACAATTTGGACGAAGTTTGAAGAAAATTAGCCCTACCGTTTAGGCTGTAAGTGTCGATAAATACAGACAGACAGACAGACAGAAATATAGACAGAATTGCCAGACCTACTTTTTTCGTCTTCTCTATCATCGTAATGTCGACAAGTTTGATTTATCGCAAATTTTTTTTTTGACGAATGCATATTTTGCATACATTCATATATTAATATAACATAATTAATGGCATAGTTACCTCATTATTCTCGGAAAACTCTGGGTTGTTAGAATAACTTAATTTTCAAAATTATTTGGCTTGAGTCATTATACTTTTAATAATAATTCATATGATTTTGTTAGTATTTTTTGGTTATTGTATATAATATATAAGAAAAAATTATGAAATATATTTTTCTTGTGTTAAGCCTACAAAATCATGTTCTTGCGACTTAGCGGAGCATTTCATTTATTACACCAGACCAATACTTGCTCTATTGAGCAAGTAAAAACCCATTATGTTGCGAAACTTGAACGCCTTCTTTTTAAAGTCTACTTCTATTAATAAATTGCGTTTTATTTTAATATTTCTAGGAAAATCCAAATCAACTCATATAATTGATGAGTGTGTCATCAAAAAGTATATTGTTTTTAATTTCATTAATGCATTATCGTTTTTCACTTGAACTTATTTCTTGATAACGATTTATTTTGTTTCAAAAACATACTATCAAGTTCAAAAAGATCAATTTTAAATTTAACTAAAAATTGGCTTCCCTTTTGCAATTACTTATGTAGTTATAAAGGGTGTTTTTTTTAGAGGTATAGAACTTTAAATTGTAATAAAACAACGATGGAATATTCGATTGACATGATTTTTTATTCAATCGAAAGATAATCTTGTGGCATTACATTTTAAATATGATTTTTGGCATATGACTGCCACGGCTGGCTCTAATGAAGTCCAATCTGGACGTCCAATTTTTGATGACTTTTTCCAACATTTGTGGCCGTATATCGGCAATAACACGGCGAATGTTGTCTTCCAAATGGTCAAGCGTTTGTGGCTTATCCGCATAGACCAATGATCTAGCCGTGTTAAATCACAAGATCTTGGAGGCCGATTCACAGGTCCAAAACGTGAAATTAGGCGGTCACCAAACGTGTCTTTCAATAAATCGATTGTGGCACGAGCTGTGTGATATGTTGCGCCGTCTTGTTGGAACCACAGCTCCTGGACATCATGATTGTTTAATTCAGGAAGAAAAAGTTAGTAATCATGGCTCTATACCGATCACCATTGACTGTAACGTTGTAGCCATCATCGTTTTTGGAGAAGTACGGACCAATGATTCCACGAGCCCATAAAGCGCACCAAACAGTTAGTTTTTCTGGATGTAACGGTGTTTCGACATACACTTGAGGATTAGCTTCACTCCAAATGCGGCAGTTTTGTTTGTTGACGTAGCCATTCAACCAGAAGTGCGCTTCATCGCTAAACAAAATTCGCTTATGAAAATCGGGAACAACGGCCATCTCGTTTTGGGCCCATTCGACACAATTTGCAAGCGTTGTTCAGGCGTGAGTCTATTCATGATGAATTGCCAAACCAAACTGAGAATAAATCACTTGACAGCTGTTAAATCGGTCGCCGTCTTGAAAAGTAATGCCAACTTAAAGTTCTATACCTCGAAAAAAAGCGCACCCTTTATAATATTAGCGCACTTTACAGTATAAAATAGCTTTGCCGGGCTTACATAGCAGATAATAGCAAATTCAAATCAGGACTTTTAAAAATGGCAGCATTCAACAAGACATTACTTTTCCTTGTCTTCCTTGTTTGTGCAATCGTTATCACAACCGAAGCACGTATGGTAACCGTAGTCCATGTTGGACCTTGTGACCAAGTTTGCAATAGAATCGATGCAGAGAAGGACGAGTGTTGCCGAGCCCACGGACATTTACGTGCATATTACAAAAGCTGCGGCAGAGGTGAAAACGGAATGATATGTGTCAATAGAGAATTGTAAAAATAGAATTTTTTAAACTCCTGAAAGTATTTTGATGAAATTAAATAATTGTTTTGGTAATTTTGATTCAATTTTTAATTGTGGGACACATTATGAGATTAAACAAAAATTGTTGATACATGTCTTAAAAAATAAATTTATTCTTTAAACATCCTCTTAATTATTTGACAATTATTAATCATTCGATTTATTTTTAACAAAAAAAAATAAACTGTCAAAAAGTCACTCAAATTCGTAAAATGTATCTATTTACGAATAATTTGTTTCTTTTATGAACCAGATTCATAAATAACATTTTCTTTTGAATTCCAATCATTTTAACAGCCCTCACAGGATGAATAAAATCTATCTTCAAGTGGACTTGGACTTAAAACCACAAACAGTTAGTTTCTTGTATCCTTGTACTATCCAACTTTAACATTTTATATTATGTTCTTCATTCAGCCACAACAGTTTTAAAAGAAAGAAAAAAGAACTAACAAAATCCTGAAGATCCTTGAAATTTTCTTTTCTTTACCTACACCAACAACGAAAAAAAAAAAGTTAAGAGGTTTGCATTTCATTTTGTGGTTATTTCAACATCCAACTCACATCACTGTTTGTATTGTCCTCTATTAATGGTAGAAGTGCAACTTACATATTTGCAAAGGGATTTGGTTTTTTTTGTTGTATGTGGAATTCTCATGTAGGACAGTCAACCAGAAGATTTGCTGAAACGCTACGTGAATATTTATGTATATATCAAGACGAAGAACTGGATGTGATGTTATGTACATTTATATTATCAGGCTGATCCTGGATGCCTTGGTTGAATAAAATTTTAGTCACGTTTGCATTGGCAGTAGGAAACTTATCAATTGTCTGGAATGCATAATAAATAGCCACAAATAGCTTTATATCCCGGAAAATGCTTTCCACATAACCAGCTTTCATACAAAAAATTGTTCACATAATTTTATAGTATATATGGAATATGGATGTTGCATATATGAGATATGAAGACGTTAACTGGAATTGAAAAAAAGGCTTTTGCTTTGAGCTTTTGAGGTGGAAGATTGAAGTGATAGATACAATCATATAAGTTGAAATAAAAAGCAGCAAAAATGAAAAATAGATACACAACGCTGAAGCCAACTGTCAGGTACATAGGTAAATATTAAATTATTGCCAGCTTTCAAATGAGATAAATTCTGGTTTGGGCTTTAGCTTATAACACACTGACAATAAAGGAATTGGTTTCTAAAAGAAACTTGATTTTCTCGAAAACGGCTCTAACTATTTTGATAAAATTTCACACTGAGTTTTACGGCATTAAAAACCTTTCAGAAAGTTTGAACCGTATTTTCTGAAATACAGTTTTAACATAACCTGCGTTATAACAATTTTTTTAAGACTTTCTTGTTAACGAATAAATCTTATTTCTAGAAAGGCCTAGATAGCCGAATGATAATAACTGTACTTAAAAAAAACTTCATTAATTAAATAATTTTTTTTTTTTGACAATTCAATATTTTGAAAACAAATTTTTATTATTTGGATGAAAGTTGTTGATTTCCTAATATTGGCATTCTCAAAATTTTTCTGAAAAGTTTTGAAAAAAAGCCGTTAAAAAAAATGGATTTTTTTTTTGTAAAACTGGACGTACGATTTTGGTGTACGAAATTCTGTAATATATTTTAGCATGTCAAAATTAATGGCATACCACGATTTTCTTGGAAAAGTTTGTGTGACCCAGTCGTACCTTTTATTTATTAAGTTTTCGACAAATTAAAAAAATCCTGGAAGTGACATTACTGTTGAGTGTTGCCACAACTTCGATTCACCTATTTCATAAGAAGCTTTCCTTTTCTGCACAACCAACATCAGTTTTTACCCAGTCCTATTTCGGTAGCGTATGAATGCTCTTCCTCTGCTGAGAATTTCCACTGTTAGTGCAGCCAATAGAGATATATCTGAGAAAAGTTTTTAAGGTCTCCAAGTTCAAATGCCGCTTTTTAAGAGGGTTAATTCTGAGTATAAAACTGGGTTTGCGGGAAATTTGGTCTTGTCTAACAGCCGCCATCTTGAATTTAAGATTTTTTTTTATTGTTTTTGCGTTTTTCTACGTTTGTGTGCTTTTTGGGTGGGAGGGGCAATTTTAGGAAATATTGACTTAAAAGCGAAAAAAGAACTTAAAAAATCTATTGACTTTATATTTCCTGCATTAGGCATTGTTCAGGATCCGCCTATGTTTTATGTAATGAATTGGTGAAAGTTTCTTGCTAAACCAATCAATCAATCAAAGCCACATCAGCTCACCCTTGTTTTAGAGATATTTATTTGCTTTGTCCAATAACCTCATGGGGAGTTGAACGCAATAGATTCACGCATGTTATTGTTCCATTAGTTTTCATGGCGGCATTAAAGTTAATCACCACTGTTTAGAAACCTGCAGAAATATGACCCGACTGCGATTAGCATAACTTTTCATTTTTGTTCTTGCAGGAATCCTAACGTATATAGCTTTAAGGTATTGTTTTATATTACCTTTTCCTTCTGGAAATTTCATTCGGTTTTCATTCACAATTCTCCAATTTCATTCCTGGTATAAGGAACGTTTTTGCTGTATAGAGTTTCTGGTAATAGTAATAGTGTTCTTTTATACCTTTTTAAGAGTTCAGTAGCGTCTTTAATCGAAGAAATCTATAAGAGAATCTGGGAAATATCCGTTGAGCTAAGTGCAAGGGATAAAAAAAAATATGTATTTATTTATAATTTATTGTATGTGTCAAGTTAGCATTACCACTTTCAAATTTTAAAAGTTTAACTTTGGATTAATTGTCGTGAATTTGTCGTAAATTTGTCGGGCTACTAGGAAATTTGTCGCGCGACTATTTTAGAAAATTACTTCTGGTAATGCTAACTTGACTGTCAACTTGACTGTCAAGTTAGCACGAATATCCCAGAGTAAGGATTAAACGTAATCGAAAATTAAAAAGGATAATGGAAATAATTATCGCTTTTTTGTCGTAAATAAGTTATGCAAAACAAAAAAATTTGTCGCGCAATTTTTTTTGTGATTACTCCGAAAAACTAATTTTTTTTGTCAAGTAGGGGAGAGGCGTACAATTAAAACGATTTAACGTTCGTCGTTTGTTAGTTGTTCTATCTATCTTTCTTCGAAGATATAATAGAGACTACATATTCTGTCAAACGACAATTGTTTGCGTGGTGAGTCTTACTTGACCAAACAATTAGTTTTGTGGGGTTATTTAAAAAAATAATTGCGGGACAAATTTTTTAGTTGCATAAGTTATTTACGACAAAAAAGCGACAATTATTTCCATTACCGTTTTTAATTTTCGATTACATTTAGTCCGTTTTCAGGGTTGATAGTGCTAACTTGACAGTCAAGTTAGCATTACCAGGGGTTATTTTTTTTAAAATAGTCGCGCGATAAATTTTTTAGTTGCACGACAAATTCCTGACAATTAATCCAATAGTTAATCTTTTGAAATTCGAAAGTGGTAATGCTAACTTGACACACATTAACTTGTTTATTATTTAAAATTGTTTTATATTTCGTGAGTTATAAGAATTTCGAAAGGTTTGGATAGTCAGCTAAATAGTTCAAATAGTTTAGTTTTGGATTTAAATTTGTGGCTATAGGTACAGTTGATAACTTGAAAAAAAAATTATACCTTTGAGAACTTTAATTAAAATATAAAGTTTTCCAATGTATTAAGTTATTTAAACTGTGAGAAGACCAAAAGTGAGTTTCAAATAAAGGAAATAACTTTTATTATAAAGTTAACCCAAAGCATTCTCAGAATTTCACCCATTTAAGACATTTTCATAAATGTTTATTGTGCCTTTAAGGCGAGGACACTTAATACTGAAACAGATAAAAACCAAAAAAAAAAAAAAAAACTGTTTTTGTTTTACTTCTGAACTGATAAAAGGACAAACTACATACTAAAGCACAAACCAATGTATAAAGAGAGGTGCATAAAGCATAAATACTCGTTTTGCCTGGTCCATTGCACATGAATGCTGTATCGACTGTTTTTCGTTTTCTTTTATGCTTGGTAAAGCATAAATATGCATTTGTATTTGTGTTGGACATTCATTTATGAGAATTGAATTTTTTCTTTTGTGAATAAAGTAAAATTTATTAAATTGCAAAACTCTTGCAATCTGGCAATTGTAAATTTTTCTTCCTGAATTATAACGTTCATATATAATGTTCATCGGTACATAAATAAAGTAATATTACATTCAAATTTACCTTTGTCATCGCTGGGTGTATGATCATCAGTCATCTTGAATAAATTTCTTCCTTTGTCCTTGTTGCTTAACCTCACTCTTTTTCTCTCTCTCTATAATCTATTCAGCAATTCAAATGCGATCCGTTTGTTTGATTTTATATTACTCAGCATTGCGGTTACATTTTGTTGGTCTTTTTGAGTTTTTATTTTGTTTTTGATTTAACTTGTGTTTCTTTGATGTTTTAGTTGATTAAGTTTTTGATTTTATGTTTTTATTTAATTTCTTATCCTTAGATGCCACTTATGACTACAGTTTTTAGTCTGAAATAAAATAAAATAATTTATTTAATTAATTTATTTGATTTTTTGAATTTGAATGTTTTTATTGTCAATAAATTGGCCTTGTATATTTAATACATATATAATTAATAAATGTAGTTTCTATTTTTGATTAATTAATTAAATATTATCCGGCAAAATAGGTAGGTACACTTTATTACCAAATTGTTACGTTCATAAATCTCTATTAAAGCTAACAATTACAAGATGTATGTATACATATATCTTACTGTTGATAAGATCATTGAGTTTATACACATAGAGAAATCATGTGTATAAGTTTCAAACTTTGGATGTCGTTACTAACGACGTGTATACTTTTTACTCTAGTAGCAATTATTCTTGAGTTAAAAGGCAAGAACAATAAAGAAAAACAAATACAAATGTATGCGGAAGGATTTTGTTTCGGTTTGAGTGATTTTCCTTACAAGGAATTAGGGCAATAATAATTACTCAATATGCTCATTTAACAATATCTACTTAGGTGAGTTTGAAACCGTCTTGATTTCTCTATGTGTATAAACTCAATGATACGATCAATGCTGCTCTACGTTGAATCCCCTCCTTCTGATCTTGTCTGATAATTGCCTCGAAATTTCATCAAATTTGGTTCAACATGTTTGGAGTCCACAGGGAACATAAATAAATGCAGATTACAAATATAAAATAATACACCCAGAGAAAAGTGGAAGTCAAATTTCAAGCATGTTTAGATTTAATTTAAGAACGTGTCCTTACTCTTTCTTAGCATAAATACTCAATTTAACTCCGTCTTTCTTCTTTAACCAAAAAAGTACCTACTTAATGTAAGAAAGAAAGGACTTCTATACAAATTATTTAACTCCATTTTTTTTTAACTTAAAAATGCAACTGCTTAAGGAAGGAATGCGTTAATTATGATTTAGATCCGACGTACTTAAATATAGTATAAACACGATTGCAATGAAAAGAAGTTCGAAATTTGTTAGTTTAAGTATGTTTTTGCATACTCGTTTTTCTCTGATTGTAATTACTACAGTAGTGTATTGGGAATCCTAATCAGAATCGAATTAGAGTGTTAATGTTGTTTGGGCAAATTATTCCTTGACATACCTTTGACAATCTTATTTTGTCACACTGTATGAGAAAAAGAGATAAAGATAAACAATTTTTTTTTTATTCTGCTATGAAATCATCATTGGTTTTGCCACAGCAATTGGTTTTTGCAATATTACCAGACATTGATGATATAGCGAAATCGAAAAAAAGTTGGTCTGGAAATTCTGTCTGTCTGTCAGTCTGTCTAAAGCCTAAGCGACTGAACTGATTTTATTAAAATTTTGTATGTAGGTTTTGTGGACCATTCCTAGGGCAGCAATTGAATTTTTTTATTTAGGTAAAAAAAATAACGGTTGGTACCTGCAAATAACCGTTATGAAGAACCTTAACTTTCTCGAAAACGGCTCCAGTGATTTTTTCAAAAAAAAGTTAGAGATGGTTTTTGTTTGATTGTCTTTTGATAAGTTGCAAAAAAAAAAAAACAATTTCGCAAGCCTATTAACGGCATACCTCCCATAGAACGCATTATTTCTGTCGTGAACGGGTCAAGCAACATTTTGTAAAAGTGCTTAATTTAAGTTTTTTTTTTTTTTTTTGTAAATTCAATATTTGGAAAATTTGGCTTGACTAAAAAAAACTTGTTTTTATAGAATAAAAAAAAAAAAAAACTATTTAGCTTTTAAAACTGTCGTAACTCTTTTCTATAAAAATTATCAAGTAAACATTGATTTATTGAAAACCCGCTCTAACGATTTTGGAATTATTTTTTCGGTAAACTTATATTTATACAGAAAAATTTTCCGCATATTTTGATTTTGGCCGTTTTTGTTTTAGATTTTATTATATTTCTACATACAAAATAGGAACGTTTAATCTAGGAGAGGTCCATACTCGATTCTACAAGCACCACGGTTATAGTTCACTAAGGCGTATATGCGCAATTTAATGTCTCACCTCGAAATAAATAAAAAAATATTGAAAAGGAAACGTGTATACTAAAGAATAATATATACATTATAGTTTTTACTGCTTCTATAAGAAGAAGTGATAAAACTATTTTATAAAATATCGTTTATTCATTCGAAAAGATTTTTAAAGATTACTTTTACACTTCACGTTTATGAACAAAGAAAACTCTCAACAGATCCTGGTATTACTTATAAAATTGCTTCCTTCTCCGACTTCTCAAAGATGGAAAAATAATTTTTTATAAAAAAAAGTGCTACTTATCCAATTAAGCCTCTTATATTTGGTTGTTGGAAATATCAAAGAAACCCATCGAACAAAATGGTTGTAAGAAAAAAAAAATTGAGAAAATAAATTAAAATGAAATCACTTATGTATGTATGTCAAAGGATAAAATATAATTTCAACAATTTTCTTTTTCTTGAAAGGAAAAGAGCTTTTCTAACTGCTGATGCCTACTCACATTCAAATAAAAGAAGGAAATGAAAAAAACTACACGTTGTTTGTATTAATGCTCTAATTGTTCCTTACGTAATTCCATTTAAGAGTTTCTTGCAGACAAAAGCAGCTTGTCTGCTTTGGTAATTATTTAGCACGCACCCAACATACAATCCGTAATGTGCTAGTGATATTGTGCGTGTCCTCTTAATTTCTAATGCTCACACTCACACACATTCTCAACCGATAAGAAATAATTTATAGCTAACAATATTGGTATATACGACTGCAAAGATATCTAATTTCTTTTCGTAATCCAACACCCTTGGCGATGGGGTGCCATGGGCGGCAAATAAGAGTGATGGTTTTTTTGCATCAACGCACGAATCGATAAATCAAATGTGGTTCTATTTTTGCAAAAGTGCTATCGGCGTCGTTTTCAATAGAAGACGACAAGTCATGAACGGGTACGTAAGTCGTCAACATCAAGGACTTGAAGCCAAGGTGAAGGTGATCCTTTCTTGAATAATAAATTATATTTCGAAAGGAATTTGCCTTAATGACAATAGATTTGGGTTAAAAAATATTAGATAATGGATGACAACACTTCTAGTCTTTCATCTTATGCAATAGCATCCATCTTATAGAAGTTTTTGAATTGACACGTTTTTTTTTTGAAATTCGAACCGCCATTATCGAAAGATAAAGTGTTTTTTTGTCATTCAGCCCCCCATCAACAATGAAATTAGGAAAACGTGTCCATGTGTGATTTTGGCATATTCAATTCAACACAAAGAAAAAATTACAACATCTCTTTTGAAAGAATTGAGATGCTTTCATTTATCCTTTTTTTTTTGTATTTCAACTTTAGAAACAAAATACAAAAATAAACTAGGATACATCTGACGCATTGATTGCATTAGCCCCCTGGTGGCAATTCACTGACCCAGTTTCTATATATTTCTCTGGCAGATTGAAATTCAATTGATTAACAGAGCGATAAATAGGAAGAAGGGAATACAAAAAAGAAATTGCAGTATTTTATTGGATGGTATGGAGCTCACAAAGACTTAAGGGCCGGAAGTATGGAGTCTTTCTTGTTGTTCTTATTTATTTTTTATGGGAAAAGACTTGTTATAGGGATGACATACATTTTTTTTCCTCCCAGAGTAAGTAAGCTTTCTCTCTTGGTTCTTATTTGTGTTTTGTGTGACTTTATTACCAACCCTAGATTGGTAACATAATTTTCCAGTTTTATGACTTTGTGTCCCATTCGGGTGGGGGGAGATTCTTTAAGTTATTCCCATTGTTCAGTTCTCACCATTATTTATAACTTAAGAAAAGGGTTGGTTTTTTATGTTGTTAGATAAGTTCACTGCGGATGTTATAAGGATTTGCTTATTTTTTTTTTGTTTTAATAAAATTTATACGTTAAAGCTCAAGAGGATGTTATCATTTGTGTAAATTTAGTTTAAAACATTTGTTTAAATAATTTTAATGATGGCAATGGGGGGATTTTTTTAGGTTTGGTTTCACCGTTTAGACTTTGAAATTATTGTTCATTTCATGTTATACCTAATTTTTATTGGTAAAAACGGAAATTAGTCCAAATAGCATATGTAAAGGAGAAACAGAGGGAGAAATCAAATATGACATTACGATGATATAGAAGACGAAAAAAGTGGGTCTGGAAATTCTGTCTGTCTGTCTGTATGTCAGTCTGTGTATGTATCAGCACCTACAGCCTAAACGGCTTTACCGATTTTCTTTAAATTTGGTATATAAGGTTTTGTAGACCATTCCTTAGGAGAAAAAATTGAATTTTTGTTTAAACTCAAAAAATAACGGAACCTACCATATAACGGTTTTGGAAAAGTTTAATTTTCTCGAAAACGGCTCCAACGATTTTCTTGAAAAAAAACTACTGATTGTTTCAGTATTATTTCCTTTTGTTAAATCGCAAAAAAAATTTGGCACGCCTATTAACGGTATTTCCCATAGAACCGTAATTTTTTTCTCGAGCTATCTTATGAACGGGTTAATCAATTTCAGACCAAAATTTTTTTTAGTAAGACCTAGATGACTTGAATAAATTTCAATACCAACGTTTAGCAAAAAAGCTTAATTTTAGTTTTAATTAATTTTTTTAGTTTTTTTTTGTAATTCCTATATTTGGAAAACGGTTTGACAATTTTTTTTTATTTTTTGTGTATAAAATGCAAACATTTAAGCACTTGAAAATGGCCTTCTTCAAATTTGTAAAAAAAAACTTTTTAATGAAAAATATTAAGTGAACATCGATTTATTTAAAAACCGCTCTAACGATTTTGGAATAATTTTTTGGTAAACTTATATTAAGGCAACGAAATATTCTGCATACTATGATTTTGGCTTTAATCTTTTTAAAAAGAAGTTTTAGCACTTTTGTGAAAAGTTATTAAATTTAATTTTATTTTCGTTGCAACTTGCCACAAGAACAAGTACGTGCGACCCAGTCGTGCACCACAAGAGCAAGTTTGTGCAATCCAGTTGTGTCTTTTATTTGTATACAACAGAATTAAATTTTCTTTCAATTTTAAAAATTTAGTGTTAAAAACAAAAAGGAAATCACTCTTTTATTTTCATGTATTTAATTCTTAGCCTTAGGGGTAGCATACAATTCTTCCGATGAAAAAACAATACCTTTTGCGTTAACTTTTTTTTAATTCTTTGAATAAAAGATAAAGAGACGCATTTATTTTGAATCCCTATACAAGTATGTATCTATATTATATAGCTATAAATCTCATGGCCTACATAATATAATGAAGTCCGCATAATTTTCAAGAATTTTTATTAAAATATTTATTTTTGGATTTTTCTTAAGAATGGGAGGATAAAAAAAATAATTTTGACAAAGTTGTCTATTAAGTAATTTCGTGCAATTCTCGACACTTATCGTACACTGGTAAAAAAAATTAAATTAAGTGCCTTAAAACAAACATATGCTTGTATGTGTGTGTGTTTTGGGTATAAAACTTTTGTTTGCACGACTGACTATACCCTTGCAAAAAAAAAATAAGTTTGCGTGTTTTTCTTTTTAAGAAGAAAAGGAAGTTTACTTTGAAGACATCAGTTGTTGATTTTTTCCCTGAAAATGAAATTAAGCTTATTTGGGGTTTATGAGTAAAAGGAAAAGAAAAAAAAGAACAACTTTTACAAAGTTAAAAAAGTTTGTGTATTTAGTTCAGTTCTTTCGTTTAAATATTAATTTCAGTCTTGAATCGATACACAAACTTTTGATGTATATTTCTTACAAACATTGCTTACAAACATAATCCTCAAAAAAAATAAAAAATCATTGTTGGATCATAAATTCCTCATAAGTCATAACTTGTCAAGATGGACAGTAAAAAAAAAAACTATTATAATTTAAATCCACAAAACGTCAACACTTAAACCACATGCTGACTCCATAAAATGAAAAAAAAAAAAAAAACGCAGATAAACTTAAGTGGTCGTAATAGTTTGATGAATCATTTAAGTGCAGTCTTCATTTTAAGCAACTCAACACGGTCGCAGTATTAGAACAACAAATAGATACCACCTTCTAAATTCTATTCATAGAAAGGAATAAAAATAAAAGGATTTTATTTCTCTTTCCATAAAGCTTTTTAGGAGATTTGGAAACGATGTATCCGAAACGATATCCTTGCTGTTGCATGCTATATAGTTCGGAGAAAGTGTGAATCAAGATGAAAATGTGAAGCAAACTGTGTTAGTACATATATTTAATTTCGATTAACATACATATATAACGTTGATGGATGGGGTTTGTGGGAATTCTCACTTGGGTTTATTGGAAACTTGTTTGTTTTGACTTTAAAAAAATCCGCCAGAATTCATGAAAATTACTCCGAAATTTCGGAAAATAAAAATAAAAGTGAGTCATAATCACAAGTTCACATGTCCATTTTTTCTCAAATTAAATTGAATTAAACTTAACGAACAATCTCTGTTGCTATAGTGACTGTCCTTTTTGGACTAATAAAACAATTAAGTCATCATCTTACTCAAGATGATGCGGAATTCATAATTCATATAAGGTGTTGTTGTTCTAATGGTGCGGAATTCATAATTCATATAAGGTTGCTCCTGACTATACATTTGACCTTAAATTTCACCTAAGTGAAAGTGAGAGAGACGTTCACTCGAGAAAAATTTCGACTTGAGTGACGGTTATGAATTCCGCCCTAAATTACAATTTGCACCCCCGAACATCACAGTATAGGTACTTCTTTTTGCTACAGAGACATGGACATTGTGAAGTTCGAATGAGGAAGTATGCATGGTCGCTTTGAGAGAAAAACTCTTCGATTAATCTTAAATCAAGTTGATATGTGTGGCAATGTGATGGCGAAAAAGTTTCAACGAGAAAATGAAAGGATTGTTCGGTGACACCGAACTGGAGAATAACGATACTTTCCCAATATTTTTTTTTTTGGCTCCAATGGTTATGTTATGTTAAATGGACAATAATGCTTTAGTTCGTATATTCTTCCTGGACATCAAAGTGAAAGTTCACAGAAAAAGAAGGCGAAATCGGAGGATGCCACCCATAGTGAAACTGGCTGATGGAGAGACATGTTGGTTGTGGCACTGCGGTTATGATGGACTGTTTCATCATGTTAACTGAATGCTGGTGTCAATGCATTTGATTTTTTTTTTCATGAGTTCTTCGGCCCATTGGGGTTGCCAACCCAAGTTATAGCAGATACAAGGACACAAGGTAAGTAAAAATATGACCTACCTCAATCGGAGTGTAGTTAGGTAGGTAGCACAAACTATATAAGATCTGACTAAACATGATCTCAAGTACTGATCAATCAACGTATCGCCCAGGTCAATATACACCCAGGTTAAGCATGCACACGCCTCAAATTGAATAGTTAATTGGTTTCAAACATTAAAAAATCGAAAACTGAACCCTGAAAAACCCGAAATCATTAATGAAAATGATTTAATAGATCGAAGAGCAAAATTATATTTGGAAACGCTTTACTACTGGTTATTGGAAGTCATGTAATGTTGAACTACGTCTTTCTATTTAATTACCGCTTGTGCTAGCTAACTGATATTCACTTAAAAACCGACAACGAAAAACTGAATTTTAGGCTTCGGTGAAGCTGTATTTATTCTATGAGTCAGCATTATATGAAGTGCGAATTATGTAGATTGTCCAAAGCGCAATTTTTTGTGATTCGTTCCGTAATTCGTCACGTAAACAGAAATGTTTACAATTCCATGTGGGCTTATCAACTTTAATATGTACACTCCGTGTCACTTGATTAAGAACAGGCAGTTTTGTGTTTTAATTTTACGATAATTTTTAAACCCTTAGCTAATTTGAGAAAAACTGATTGCGCAATTAATGAAGGAAATATTATGTTTATATTATAAAAGAAAAATTAGGATTAATTTTATAATTGTAATTTTAATGACGATTTTACTAAAAAAGAAAAAAAAAAAAAAAAAAATTGCCTGTTTTTTTGTTTCTCTTGATTAGGAACAGTAGCTAAATTCACCTGTTACCTTTTTTTAAATAAAATAAAAGGGTATTTGTAATAACTTCATAAATCCCCAACTATAAGTAAAGGCTAGACGTTAAACATGGAAGAAATATGCCAAATTCGAGCTTACCGGGAAAAATGCAAATCCATCCGTTTCATAGCCAGCAAGATTGCAAGAGGCACCACTGTTGCAAACAACTATCTTAAGGATCCGGAAAAGTGTGGAAGAAAGCTCAAATGAAGAGTCAGCAAAGCAACAACATTTCAGGAAAGGCTGCTTCAAATTCAAGGCTTCCCTTCGTAAAATTATGGCATACACTGGATTTAAAGCTAGTAGATTGACTGTTTATCGCGTGATACCGAAGCCCAACCATATTATTGCCATGTAAAAATGAAGAAAGAGCCTCAATTTAATGCGGCACGTAAAAGCTAGCGGCTTAATTTTGCAACAAGACGAATCAAGAGAAACCGATAGTGGCATACCGTAGTCTTTTCTGATGAAAAAAAATTATTTTTAAACAGCTCCGAATCCATATCGGAATTTTTCTTAAATCAGCCAAGGGTTTGAAAATTATCGTAAAATTAAAACACAAAACTGGCTGTTCTTAATCAAGTGACATGCAGTGTATAGGTATACTCCATACACGGCGCTTTTTATCGTCGACCTCACGATGTTTTATTTGGTTGATGTCAAGGTGTCGACGATTATTAAATAACTTGCGATTATACCACAAGCGTTTTTCTTTATTAGTTCAGAGCAGAGTCTGAGTTTAAAAAAAAAAAGCGAGTGACATCACTAGCAAGTTTAGTGGTTCAATGATTTCAATATTTCAAATGACTTCATATGATTTCAGATGATTTCAAGCAGTATTTTAATTGATTTAAAAATTTTGTGATTGCATTGATTCCAAATAAATTTACTGATTTCAAATGATTGCAAATTAATTCAAGTGATTTCAATTTGTGATTTCATTATGGCATTTTTGATTGCATGATTGCAAAAAAACTTAAAGTGATTTCAAATATTTTTGATAATTGCAATAAATCTTTTGAAATCAAAAACCAAAATTTGTTTTTAATTATCACTTCAAATAGTGATTGCACCTGATTTCAACGTGATTTACAATGATTGCAAGTATAAGGTGATTTTATTCGTGACAAACCCCACGAAGAGAAGATGTGTTTCTTTTTTGCTTCATAGCGTTCAGAGCACATAAATTTTTTTAGTTCAGAAAATGATCAGAGCTCGTTCTATGAGTTCAGGATTAATCGACCGAGCGTTCTGAACAAAGCAATCGATGTGACATTTTACAGAAGAAATATTGATAAAAAAGTATGGATAAGCAATTGTTACATCGGTTATGCAATAAAATGGCGGAAGAAGCTAGTCGCAAATAAATTTATTTATATTTTGACGTTGTGTGCGAGCGAGAAAGAACAAATGTCATTTAATGACACTTAAGTGCTCAAGGGTGTTTCAAAAACAAATCTGAACGCTCGGGGCATGTTCAGAGAACGATTCATGCTCTGAACTTACAGCCTTAACGGCTCGGCCTACTTGCTTCAAACTTGAGCTGTTGTATTTTTAGGGTAAAGTACATGCACGTATTTTTAGCGTTCCAAGACTAAAAAAAAACATTTTTAATAAAATTTCATATGATTTTTTTCGTTTAATTTTTGTTTATGATGCCCTTAGGAAAACTTGCCACAAGAGCAAGTTTTTGCGATCTAGTCGTGACCTTTATTTTTGTTTGTGTCTGCGGCTAAAATAAAATTGTTTCCAGTGGTTGTTTTCTAAGAAAAAGGGTGCCTCTTAGGAGTTTTAAATTTAAATAAAACAAATACGGTTATTTAGGGCCCTATTTTAGTAAAACTGTTTCCAGTTTCACAAATAAAGTCGACCGAGAGATCGAGCACTGCTTTGTCACGCTTTACATATAGCCCTCCTTTCTTTATACGAACTTTCTTTTTGTGAAGATCTATGAGTTGGAGTGTTGTTTTGTCATGACCCAAACACAAGAGTCATTGAAAATGTATTCTTGTAACTAAATCTTTAAAACTCGTCGAGACCAATGTTTTGAAAGATCCTTTCCAAAATAATGTGGAACATATGTATCATCATAGTACATTTTGATGGTTTTTCGTAGTGATGGTCCTTACAATTTCTTGATACTTGCAATACTGGAATAGTTGATAGAAAGAGGGATATATGATAAACAAAATATTTTTTCATTGGACTTGGTAACCCAAATTCGCCCCAAGGAACCATCAAAAACGCATTATCCGTTACAATAGTGAAGTAATTAGTTGCCTTAGACATTAAACAATCCAAAACTTTAGGATTTAGGAAAATTTATTTAAATAAATGTATTTATTTATTTTTAAATAAAATATAAGTTAAGCTTTTCCCTGTGGGAGACGGACATAATACTGAAACCCAAAAGACCGAAAACCCATAAGACCGAAAGGCCAAATGACCGAAATTAAGATTGAATTTTTTATTAAATTTTCATTTTTTTAAAAAAGGTAATTTCATTGAACAAAAACAAAATAATTTTTTAAAATCATTAACAAAATTCTCTCTCACCTCAATTATCGGTAGTATTTCCCAATCTTAACTGCCGGCATACGTTGGCGACCCAGGTACTGTTGAATTTGAATACTTTGGACTCATCAGGCGCCCCCCAGACGACTGAAAATACCCTAAGCGGAGCAATGAAGTGCGTGAACGGAACTGACTACAGAAAGGGAGTTAAAATCCCTTGAACCCGCGAAGCGGGCCACCCAGGTGCTGTTAAAGTAAATAAAATACCCTCAAAAGGTTTATATATGAAAAAAAAAGTAAAGAAAACCCAAAATCCCGAAAAAATCCTCCCGAAATCCAGGAAAATTATTTAAAACGAAAAATGTGTGCAAATTTTTTATTTTAAATTATTTTTCGGGATTTCGGGAAAACTTTTTCGGGATTTCGGGTTTTCGGTCTTTTGGGTTTTCGGTCTTTTTGGTTTTCGGTCTTTTAGCTTTTCGGTCTTTTGGATTTTCGGTATTTTGGCTTTTCGGTCTTTTGGCTTTTGGGTATTTTGGCTTTTCGGTCTTTTGGATTTCTGGATTTTAACCCCAACCCTTTCCCTGTTTTCTATAAAAATCTAAATTTGTATTTAATTGAAATTTCTTTTAAAAATTACCAACGTCTCTTGATCATTTTTGGGTTATTTTTATGAACACTTCGTACCAAATGCGGCCCTGATCAAATGTGTTGCACGTTTGTAAATGGCACTCTCATCGATTAGTCTCACCTGAAAAAAAAAACCCCTAGCAGCTATATAGGTACAACAGGATTCATCCTACTGAATGTTGGTTAATAGCATAGTTGTAGGGGTTGCCAAGTTGTATGTGACTTGGATATCCTTTCTTCATTTTGTCCTTATGCTTCGTGGTTGATGTTTTCTCTTTTTTATTTCCTACCGGAAGTAACTGAATCACCTTGCCTTTATTTTCTTCCAGGTAAAAGTTTTAACAATTATACGGCTGAAAAACGAACGGTGACAACGAAATTGCCATCGCCACCGTGCCGTTCACCGTATGCTGTTTCTGCTACTACCGCGTCGTTGTCATTGTTAATGTCCTCGTAGCCATGGCCATGATGGTTGCCTTTCAATTGCTGGACATTAAAGCTTTTTTCAGCTTTATTAATTTTTAATGGGTTCGCATTCCAATTATATCCGGCCATACCATCCACCCAACTTCACTCCCATCGCAACCATCCGTTATCGATTTCCTGCCGTGTTTTTTTTTTTTACCCCGCCACGCGCCACCATCACTCCCACTCGCACAAAATAAACTCTCTAGTTTAGTGTTTCCGCAGCCGCTACTATGGCTGGTGTTGCAGGAATAGTCTTTAGGAATGTGGCTGGAAATTTGTTATGTGTGTTTTTTTTTTGGTTTTTCAATTTGGTTTCGAATCCTGTTCACTCACACTTGTTTTTCCTTTTTTTTCGTATTTAAGTTTTATCGGAAGAGTGTATTATGTGTAATGGGTTGTGTGAGTATGCGTGATTGAATGTATTTATATAAAAACAAAAATGAATTTTGGTTTTACCTCTCTTGTCTGACTCTGAAATATACATAGGTAATGGTTGGTTAATGGAATTAAGGTGATCGGAAAATGATTCCGAATGCATGAGTACCGGACGTACGTATACCTAACCTATATATATGATGGCTACTTCCTGTGGGAATGGGTATAAGTATAAATATTATTGGCATTTATTTTACTATTTTGTCTTGCTTTTTGGTGTTTTGGGAAATATAAGATGTGCTGGAGCTGGACTGTTGGGTTATGAATTTTTCGTTTGCAATAACCAAGGTATAACTATAAACATAAAATAGATGTAAACACAAAAATTTACTCCTTACGATGTAAGAATGTAACTCATTAGATGGATTTTTGGGGATACTTCGGGGGAATTCTCGTAAGAGTTATTTTAATGTCAAACCTTTTAATATAATGAAGTCTTTATTATAATGGTTGATTGTCTAGAGACTATAGCATTGAATTTTTAAAAACGTGGATAGTTTTAGTGTAGTTGATTTCAAACCAAGTGATTTAATAATAGCATCAACTGACGAAAGAAGAGTGGGTTACCAAGGTATACCTATTTTCTAATGACAAAACTTGCATGAATTTTTAACTTCTGATGATCATTTCGCAATTATTTCATTTTGTCATTTCGAATTAATTATTTTTCACATTTTATTTTGGTAATTTTCATTATGCTGTTATTGTTTCATAAATTTTTTATTCCTCATTTTTCACGTCATTTCATAACTTTTATTATCTAAAGCTTCATCACTTTTCTTTTTATTCCATCGCTGTTGAATTTTTCTTTTTTTTATGTTCGATGTATTTGCCAACATTTTTAATGTAACATTTAAACAATTTCAGAACCAATTTATATCAATGCGTAGGCGCGCTACGGGTGGCGGGCGGTCGTCCTCTGAAATAGGTTAATTGTTCAATTCAAATTGTAAGAAAATGAAAATGGAATACCATAATAAGGTATTTACAAACATTAGTTCCTTAAAAATGGCGCCCAACGTGGGGCCAAAAAAAAAACTGCAACGATGTGTATTACTATAGTTTAAATATGTTATTCCACGTTGTGGTTACTAATAGAAAACAGTGGTAAACTTTTGGTGCTTCTACCCGATCTATATAGATCAAAAACAAACACAAAATAATTACTTAGGAAATATAATAACACTCACTCACTTAAAAAAAGGCACTCTCTGTTACTCAAATACACCCCTGGATATTTTTCTCTTATTTTACGGTGCTAAAGCAAACTATGCTTACTATATTCCCGCGGTCCCTTAACACTCAGCCACAGGTGGAGGATAAGTCAATACCAATGCAATTAATATTGTGTCCTTTTTCTCTATGATAACAGTTGAAGGCTGACATGGTTTGGGCTGGGAGGGAATTTAAGTGTCATTGTTGTACCCATTCAGCGCTCCATTGTGCAACACAATTAAACATAGTTATATATATTTCTATATATATATTTTACGGTGCAAATACATACCACAAATGAAAAGGACCTCTTCCAACAGGGCGATAGTTTTTAATTAGTCCTCTAAAATACATCGCAATGCAGTAGTTGCTTTGAAATAAAATAAAATTAGTAGTGGAACGTGCGGGGGGTGAGGTAAATAGGGTCATGCAAATGAAAGAAAGGATAGCAACACAGAAGTCAGAAACCAGGGTAAATGTGAAATAATAATAACACTAAATGGATTAGGATGAAACGGAATTGTGAAGTTTCAAGGCACGACAATGTGCGTTGCGGTTCGGTTACGGTCGTGAAAATAGATCGTGAAACTGAATTGCTAAGCAAGATAGAATCGCTAAAATGTTGGTTTTTATATATATTGTATGTATAAATAGAAATACTTTGAAGCTAGGTGCAGAATTTTGTGTTTTCATATGAATCAGTTGCGAGTATCAATTGCCTGGTTTTCTGACAGCGCAAATAACGTGAAATATTATTCAAGCAGAAACAAGGGTAAGTTGTTATGGCTATGTGTATATTAGTGTAAGGGGATGATGTTCTCTGTTTTGCAGCAGTTGTCATGCATGCATACCAGCTAGTTTTAACAACCATGTTGTTTTACGCAACCCATACAAACTGCGAATCAGTGAATAATCAACAGCTGGATTTAATTTTCTTATGATCAGATATTTTGTGAACACTGGTTCGCGAGGATGGGAGGATATGGGTAGCGGTGTGAATACCATGTTGAATAAACGTATTTTTCATACTAAGAATGTACCCCAGCTTCAGGGTATTTATCTAGTCACTTTTACTGTGTTGCTGCCAGAAGTGTTTTGTGGTAAATTTTACATATTACTTTCTAAAGCTATAGAGATGCTAATGAACATTGATGATTAATTGATCAATGATGAATTTCAAAGTGAAGCCGTAGGTTGATACACAGGATGTTTCCTAATTAATGAAAAATACTTTTTGATTCACCTCTTGTTGCAAGAAAATAAAAATTGCTTACGTCAAATGAATTTTGAATTTGTTTTCTGTTTTTTGTATTCGTAAGTATATACACTCAACGGCACGAAAACTTGGCCACTCGTAATTTTTCCTATTCAACGTGTGTAATTTGCTCTCACTTTATCTTGCATTAACAGTAACTGATCGTGTCCTATTAATCCAATTAATGGTAATATGGCTTCCTAAAGGATTTCTTTTAAGTATCGCGTTGACGTTTATGGACGTCCTTCGGAATAATACATTTAAAAAGCCTCCATGAAAGCCACAATATCTGTGGTGCGGATGAGTAGAAATCGATTTCCTCGTAACATTATGAATAACGGAAATGTAAAGAAGGGATAAACATTTTCCTGGACTACCATCATATACAACTTGTGGTATAAAAACTCAAATGAAAAATAATAGCTTGGCCAAGTTTCCGTGCCGGAGAGTTTATTTTACATAGATTAGTAGGTATGTATATGCAAAAGTGGTCTAATCACGGTCAGCGTCAGTGCGCCTACCATGATGGGCACAACGATGCGACAGTCGAAATAAATTTTTTTTTAAATTGATTTGTTTATAAAAGTATATGTGACAAGAGATTATTGTTCCTTTTGAGAAACCTATAGTCCATTCATTTTAGGGTTTAACATAAAAATTTGAGATAGTAAGCTGAAAACTCGTGGACACGTTCCAATCGTGTTTTACTAAACAGAGCTAACAAAACATGAAAAAAAACTATGTTTAACCTGAGTGTTACGGTAAGACTCCAGTTCACAAGCGTTTTTTTTTTTTTTTAATATTTAACCAAGTAGAAGACAGCATCATTTTATTTTAAGTGACTTATAGTCCAAGAACACACGTTTGATTTCGATTAATGGTTGATCAGTCAATTTGATGAGTTTGTGTCGAAGTGCTTCAAGAGAAAAAGACTGACGGTTTTTTTTTTCAGTAAACGATAACATCTTGTCTCGTGTCGGTGAACGTAAGTATATAAAAAAATATATTTGATATGTCAATTCAAAGGCCCAACTATAATAGTCGGAAGCAAAAGGAAGCTTATGTCATAATTCTACGTAAAGTTTTCTAAAGTGCCGTCAATTTCTTGAGTCGACCAAAATGGTGGGATGCAAACGCAAGCAAAATTCCCATGTATTTGGCTGGCTGTCAAATTTAAGTACGCAAACTGCGCTATGGAGCGCTCTTTAAGTACAGAGGTGAAAGTGAACGAAAATTAAACGAACCTGACCAATCCGAAATTATTCCGAAATCATCCGAACACAAGCAAATTATATAGATAATTTGCTTGTGTTCGGATGATTTCGTACGATCCCCTACGCACTTTTCCGACTGTTATAGTTGGACATTAAGTGTGGAAGAAAAATGCCAATTAACAAGAAAACAGAAATTTGATATCAATCATTTAGTTAAAGGATGAAGCATTGATTTTACTAGGAAATGTGAAAAAAAAAATTGTTAAATCGCTCTTTCTAGCCTATAGATTTTGACGCTTTAAGACATGACACCATTTTTTTTATCACAAATTATCAATGTCCTTACCTTAAAATAAATCGCGTTTTTTCCGAGAGAAAAATAAAATATTGACATAGATATCCGGATTTTTTAATCTATTGATGGTGTAGCCATTAAAAGAAAGTATCGTTACTCGAAGTAATATAAGTGATAGTGTTAATAAGTTAAAAATACATTTTTTTCCAAACAATTGGAAAAATCGGCGGATGGGTTTTTTGAAAACTCCTGAAGTTGCCTGTTAAAAAGTTAGCCATTTTAATGAATTAAGAATTTTCTGGCGATTGTTTCAAAAAATGTTCTGGCGTAATTTCCGGGAGCAAACAGAAGACTGAGAAGACTGACAATTCATTAATAGAGTTCCAAAACAGCATAAGTGACAAGTTCTCCTGAAAAATTGTGTTTATCTTTTTGTAAGAGTTGGGCGATGTCAGAAATATGAAACGACCTATAATTTCTTGTTTAACGTGAGCTATATGTATAAATTATTCAAATTTTCTTCATTATTTAAATAAACTTAATTCAAAAATAGAAATGTTTTTTTTTTCAAAATTAATCCAAATCCTTTAAATAAAATAAACCATCTCCATCTTTTCCTACTTTGTGTATAATTACATTTTCTAATCAGCTTTATCAACATTTCGCTAATACCTTCACTTAATCTCTACCAATACTCCCTCGACAAAAAACATTTGCTTTTCAGATTAAGATTGACAGTTATCCACTCTCTGTCTGAAATGAGGTCCTTCGACACACCAGTACATAGACCACCCCATTTCCCCAATAACAACCAAAAGCAATTAAACCCGTTGTGGGATTAATTATTCATGCCACTACTCATTTACCTTGCATTGTTTTCTGAATATTTTATCAGAAGTCGACAGTGTTTCGGCATCCCATTGGGCCAATAAGGATATTCCCATTGTCGTGATTAAATCCTTACTTTAAGTTTGACGGATGAAAGCAACAGAGTGTTCTTGAACATCGTTGTTTATCTATATACATACATATATAAATATAGCTAAGCACCCAAAATAGGTAGGCCGTCGTAGGTTAGGTCGTAAACATCCTTGATAACATAAATCTCAGACGCACGTATGTATAAAAATAATAATGCACGCGCACTTTTTTTTCTAAATTATGCATCAAGCTCAAGTAGGTTTTTAGTAAAAAAAAAACAAGTTGTATGTGTGCCATTTCCTGTTCTGATTTTCATTTCCTTTTAGAGATCGAGCGACGCCATAGCCTCCTCATAGTCTTTTGCTGATGGGGTTTGAACAGGAAGACAACACCAAGGTTAACTCGGCAATTGTTGCGTGAAACTAATCTCTTGCTATTTTGTTTGGTTTATTTTGGCACACAGATCCAACCATAAAGGCGCACACGAATAAATGAATGAATTAAATCCTTTCCACTGTTCGACAGGGTGGTGTTGGAAAAAGGACGAAACAGATTTCCTTTGATGTAAGAAGACCTTCAGTGCCGGTCGGTCGGTTGTGAAACAAAGAAATAGTATTATAATTTCCATCGTCGCCACCGCCACGCCATACCGCCGACATTGAGCATCCTTTTGCCGTATCTATACGATTCATTCGGGCGTGCAAAAACACATTCGTACATATATAAAAGAAATAAACGTGGTGAATACAAAATTGTCCTCCTTTTTATATAGCCCAGGAATATAGGAGGCGCATTCGCACATAAACCATTCACAGTCCTACGGACTGTGAACATCTCAACTTTGCTTTGAAGTCACGCAGAGGGGCTAAGAGTTCAAGGAATCTCTTTTTTTCCCAAATACCTACATTTTTATGATTCCAAACAATTTTCACGGAAAGAAATTATTCCTGCAGTGTGGCTTCCTTGAGTCCTGGTATCTGTATCTGTATATTTGTTCTATGACTGTGACTTTATTTCGGTAGTGTGACTTTTGCGAGTTTTCTACTTCAGGCTCATCTATAATTTTTTTTTTCTGCCACAATTGCCTTAGAATCTGGCTAAAGGATTTCGGGTAAAGGATTTAAGATTTAGTTTTGTGTGTAAAATGAAATTCGTTTGCCATTTTTGCTATGCAAAGGATGTCAATCGGCTTATCCCCTGTTAAAGTCATTCGCTTTGTCATGAAGATAAATATCAACGAGCTGGAGGGTTTACATAGGAATAGTTGAACACACCTTTGTAGCCATTTTTTTTTCCTGTTTGTTGTTGTTTGTATTTTCATCCTGACGCTTAAGAAATTATGAACTATTCGTGACCAAAACATGAAACTTAGGTAGGTTTATACCTACTTATGCTCCTGTTTTTTCTGTGGATTTTGGGAATTATGCATGTAAGAGAACTGTCTTTTGAAACTTTCATTGTGAATTATGTTTTTTAGGTTATGGCCTGAGATTTGACATAATTAATGAATAAATTCTATTTGTGTGTGTGTGTAGATTAACTAGCTTTGTGAAATGAAAAATGATTTGATTTGCTTTTCGTGTCCTGTTTTTATCTGGCTTCTTTTTTTTTTTGAAGAAAGTTTTATGTTGTTTTTAGGGGCGTAGAAGGCATAGTGATAAGCTGATTTTGATAAGAAATATTATGACAAGTAAATTTTGTCAAAAGAAAAAGGTGGTTATGACAATGATATGGCAATTGAAAAGTGGTATTCGTTGAGTCAGCTGAGCTTTTTGTTTCTTAGGATAACTTTTAGATTAAATTGTTTTATTGTGTGTCTGTTTCTGTTTGTTGAGAATTAGGTATACAAACTTTGCAATCTATAGCTCATCTAATATAAAAATTTGAGCTGATAACTGGGTTCACGAACTTTCTCTTATAAAAATATAAAAATATGCTAAAAGGTAGAATATATCAGACAATGTTATAAGTGAACATTAATTATTTTAAATGTCATACCAAATTTGAATAAAATTATGTCAGTCGTTATCGATGAATGGTCAAATTTTCCAATTATATATGTAGGTACTATAAGGCTAGTTATGCATTCGTGAAAAAAAAGTTTTGAGATAACAAACATGACATTACGATGATAGAGAAGACGAAAAAAGTCGGTTCGGAAATTCTTGTTTGGTATGTAGGGTTTGTATAGACCATTCCTTAGAGGAGAAATTGAATTTTTTTAGCTCAGAAAATAACGGTACCTGCCAAATAACGGTTATGGATAAGTTTAATTTTCTCGAAAATGGTTCCAACGATTTTTTTCAAAAAAATTACAAATGGTTTTTATCCGATTGTCTTTTGTTCCCATGCAAAAAAAAAATGCAAGCTTATTAATGGTACCTCCCATAGAACCGTTATTTTATTCTTGAGCTATCTCGTGAACGGGTTAATCGATTTTAACTTAGTTTTTTTTTAAGAAAGACCTAGATGACTTGATAAAATTTCGATACCAACATTTTGCGAAAATGCTTGGTTTTAATATCTTGGTTTTAATATTTTTTTGTAAATTCAATATTTGGAAAATGGCTTTACTTAAAAAAATTATTTTTTTGAGCATAAAATGCAAAATTATTAGTACTTAAAATTGGCGTTTTTTAAGTTCGTAAAAAAAATTTTCTTATAAAAATTTGATTTTGAAATTATTTTTTTTATAAATTTGCATTCAGGCGGCAAATTTTCTGCATTCTTTGATTTTCGGTTTAGTTTTTCAAAAAAGTAGTTTTAGCACTTTTAAAAACAATTCATATGATTTTGTTCGTATTTTTCATTTTTATAAAAAAAAAATTATCAAATTTATTTTTATATTTATTGATGTAACTTCCTATATGAACAAGTTCATGCGACCCAGTCGTGCAAACAAAATCATGAATTTTTCACAAAAGTGCTAAAACTTCTTTTTAAGAGGACTATAAAGCCAAAACCAAAGGATGCAGACATGTTTGTTGCTTAAATATAAGTTTACCAGAAAAATAATTCCAAAATCGTTAGAGCGTTTTTTAAATAAATCGATGTTTACTTAATAATTTTTATAAATTTTATTTTTTGCAAATTTTAAGTATGGCATTTTAAAGTGCTAAATAGTTTACATTTATTGTACACAAAAATAAAATGTTCAAGCCGTTTTCCAAATTTACAAAAAAAAAAAAAATTAAAATTCAAACTTAACACGTTTTATTACTAAAATTCGATTCATTTAGACCTTTCTGGAAATATTTTTTCAGATGAAGTTATGTAAACCGTTCATGAGATAGCTTAAGAAAACAATAACGGTTCTTTGGGAGGTACCCTTAATAGACGTGGCAAATTGTTTTTTATTGCAATTTATCAAAAGAAAATCAGACAAAAACTATCTCCAATTTTTTTTAAGAAAATCGTTGGAGCCGTTTTCGAGAAAATTAAGGTTCTTCGTTACGGTTATATGGCAGGTACCGTTATTTTTAAAGCTAAAAATATTCAATTTCCACTCTAAGGAATGGTCCACAAACCCTACATATATACCGAATTTAAAGAAAATCGGTTCAGCGTTTCAGGTTGTAGTTACTGATACAACCATACAGACAGACAAAATTTCCGGACCCACTTTTTCGTCTTCTCTAACATTGTAATGTCATGTTTGATTGTTCTCTCAAAACTTTTATTCTGCACGAATGCATAACTTACCTATAATCGCAAGTAAAAATTATTAAATTTATTTTTATTTATTTTATGGGTAACTTGCTACAAGAGCAAGTTCATGCACTTTATTTATAAAACAAATAATTTTTTTTTGGAACAATTAGAAATGCGGAATGCGGAAATTCATTAAAAATAAAATTTTGTTATAATACAAATAACCTTTGAAATATCCACGTTAACATAATCATTTTTTGTATGAAAACGTGAATCAAAATTGAATTTAATCTGTTAATATTTAATTTGAACATATTTCTTGAGCCACTTAAAACTCAATAACTTAAATGTTTGGTTAAAATCGAGGGGTTTGTCACTAGCCAGTATTATGGTTCAATGATTGCAATATTTCAAATGACTTCATATTATTTAAGGTGATTTCAAGCAGTATTTAAATTGATTTCAAAATTTTGTGATTGCATTGATTTCAAAAAAAAATTCACTGATTTTAAATGATTGCAAATTAATTCAAGTGATTTCATAGTGATTTCCATTCGTGATTTCACTGTGGCATTTTTGATTTCATGATTGCAAAAAAACTTAAAGTGATTTCAAATATTTTTGATTGATTGCAAAAAATCATTTGAAATCCATAATCAACATTTTTTTTTTAATTTCATCACTTGAAATAGTGATTGCATCTGAATTTAAACGTGATTTCAAATTATTACAAGTATAAGTGGTCAGGTGATTTCATTCCTGACAAAACCCCTCGGTCAAAATTAAGAACGTGTTATTTTGTTTAATTTGTTTATATTATTTTTTTGGGAAAAGGTGTACCTATATTAATTGAATAAAAAAAAATATTTGTAGTAATATGTAAAATTCATTATTATAATTATTTTTTTATTATTATTGAATTATGCATAAGAAAACAATTTTTTTTTACTTAGCTGTTAAATTCAATGTTTGTTATTTATTGTTTTTTGTTTTTTGTCAAAAATAAAAACTTCTTTTATGTTCTTTTTAAATAAAATTGTTTTAGAGAATAGTTTTTGTATAATTAATTTTCAAACAAAAATTCAATCTATACTTTTTTTTATATTTTATTAAATTAATATATAATTTTTATTTAAAAATTCAATGGTCTTATTTAATTTAAGTCAAAAATTGAAAACCAGATGTCTAGCTTCCACTTTTTTAGAAAATTGAAAGTAACGATAAAAAGGTAAATTTTCGAATAAAAAAAAAAAAGAAAATATGATCAAATATGAAAATTTGAAAATCTGTTGGCATTAATGTAAAAAAAAAATTATAGGAACATGGAAATGAAGACGATGATGTTAAAATCGAGATGAGCATTGATGCTCAGATGGTTTCAGATGAATTTCCAAAGCAAAATTTCTTAACAAATCGAAAATAGTTCTGAAACAGTGATGAAATTTTTCGAGACCACGAAACACGGGTTGCAAAAGGTCAACTTTTTTTTAGCTTAAGCTTAGCTTTCAATTCAGGTGCCGGTCAAAATTAAACTGTTTTTGTATTATGTTTTTGTATTATTTTTATTCTGCTTATTAATAATTCGAAAGTCCTAAAATTCGGTTTTCGAAATTCTGTTTTTTTTTTTTTTTAGATTCGTCAATGTACAAATTAAGAAATAAAATTTTGGCAACTCTGCACTAACTTACTAACAAGAACAAAAGTAAATATTACATTTTGTTTGTAATGGACAATAACTATCAAAAAGTATAACAGTCGATATAATGAAGTTAAATAGAACCATAGAATCGTTACTTGGTTTGAATCAACAACTGGAGTAAAACAAGGATGTCTCTTAAGCCCCCTTCTCTTTTCAATCTATATGGATGACTTGACTAACTTTCTGCCCGGAGGAATAACTTTTGACGGACTTCCAATAAAACTGTTACTTTATGCTGATGACATTGTCATCCTTGCTGAAACCCAAAATTAACTACAATTAATGATAAATAAATTGCAACTCTACTGTGCACTGTGGAACCTTTAATTAAATACAAACAAATCGAAAACCGTGATATTCCGAAATGGAACAGGTCGCTACGCGAGGAATGAGTGCTGGACATGGCAAAATTAAAATCTTGAAACATTTAAAGAATACAGGTACCTTGGAGTTCTGATCACTTCAACATTATCTTTTAAGAAACACCTTCAGGAAAAACTACAGGAGTCAAAGCGAGCAATAAACTGCACCTGGAAAAACGTTCTGAACAAACAAAGTATAAAGTCTTTGAAGCAGTCGTGATATCGCTTATGTTCTACGCAGCACAATTTTGGGGTGTATTCGAATTTGATGAAGTAGAAAAGCTTCTTAGATACTTCATCAAGAGAATCTTCAGACTGCCGAAAAATACGCCAACATATATGCTACACATAGAAACTGGTCTACCACCGCTCTATATAAACACACTTCAGCTGCATTTTTCATTAATTGAAAAAATTCTGAATCAACCAAATCATCGGCTTACCAATAAAATAGTCTTATTTCTCAAAAGCAGAAATCTTCAATTCTTTACTGAATGGGCGAGATTAAGTGATCTACATGGTATTTAGCTGCCCCAACACAATGAAAGAGCTTTCAAAGGCACCCTTCCGATGCTTTTAGTGAAAATCGAAGAATCAAAAAGAAGTAAGTTTAAATATCAAAGTGAGCAAAGCGAAACAAGAAGTTGATTTAAATTGCTGGAACACGATCTTGGGGAAAAAAATTATTTCATATTAACAATTTTCAAAGCCATAGGTGAGCTTATTAACCTGAACTATTTGCCATATAGAAACGATAGAAGTCCTGAATGCACGTTATGCAACCTGCGATGCAGAGAAGATATATGACATTTTATTGGTATCTGTCCCATTCTAAATTCGATCAGAAGATTATTCTGGGGAAAAATTACTCTTACAAGAAATAAAATTATTCAAGCGCTAAACGGGGAAAACTGCAATATGCTCTACAACTAGCTGAAATCAGTAATGAAATACCGCCAACAAATCATAAACGAATCATTTTAATGCGTATAACTTATTTTTTATACTTTTTATCCGCTTTTTCTTTATTTTATTTGAGCTATAAATTATCAAAGAACCTTACTGTTTTGAAAAATAACTCTTTTTTCGGCTAACTGCAAAACGCCAATGTCCTATTTTGAATATTTTTATACAAAGAATTATGTAAACCTTAAATTTCAATAAAATCACTATTACTACTACTAGACCCTTTTAGTTTCAGGATTTTGGTGTTGAGATCTTACGAATCAAAATTATTTAATTCAGAATGGGTTAGGGCCGAATTTTTTTTTGTAAAAACTTTCTTAAATTTTGTTATTCAAAATTCTGTAAAAAATAAAAAAAAAATCAGTAATCATAGATTATAAGAAGTTAATAGAAAAAAAAATGTATGGTCGCAAAAAGCTGAACTATTTTACAGCCAGAATTTTGAAATGCAGAGTTTTTCATAGCAGAATTTCCTTCTTAAAATGCTGTATTTGGAAAAGCAGAATTCCGAAACCAGAATTTCAACCCGGTCCCAGTAAAAATTAACCAACTTAGTGAATCGATTGTTATAGCTTATATGAAGGTTTTTTTTTAAATTCATATTACAACTCACAACACTGGATCATGGTATATAAACAAATGGTTAGGGTTTATTTCCCCAATCAGATTCTGACCTCTTACAAATATTTTCCAGGAAATAACCTTAAAGACTCAAAGATTTAAAAAAAAAAACTACAAAAAGGCGGATTAAATATTTCAAATATTTCAAATGTATTTTTAATCTTTTTTCATTTTAACGATAATATTGAGCTTTTTAAAAAAATTATAGGCAAATTTATAATCATTGTTCGCACAGATTACCATAATTAAATTGCAAAAAAAAAACTATCTATAATGTTAATCCATCTTTGAATCTTTTCCCAACCCAGTATTTGTCCAGTAAATACTTAATCCTTGCAAAAATATTTTCGGTCACATCTGAAAGGAACCTCAGTTAATACAAAAAAAAACTGCTCCTCCTTTACCGCCACCGTGACAGCTCAAACAATCTCAGTTAACATTATTTTTAGCTCTCGGTAACGGTAAGTATTTCATATAGGAGTGGAACACACACCTCCTCTTGCCGGCAAAAATCGTCCTTGGGTGTACATAACTGTGTTCGTGTTTTCTATATACGGGTAATAGGTACACGGAAGGAGGTAAAAATATATTTACATATCTTATGCAAAACAAAACTCATGAAGTTCCATATGGGGAAAAATAAATCTCTACTTCACATGTGCTCTGTGCGCCGCAAATGCTCCTCGAGTGTGGAAAACTTTTACCCACATCTTGTTATCATGAAATTTATATATAAAAATAAAAGAGGATGTTGGCAGCACACTGGTTGTATAGGTATTGTATTTGTATAAATTTATTCAATCTCAGTTAGGCCCGGGTTGTGTGCGGGTAACCTCAAGCCCACTTGGACTTGCATGGGCTATAAAAATAAATTCTTTTCTAAATTCAAAAAGATGAATGAATATTTTAAAAAGGATTTTTATTTTATCTTTATTTGGGTTGCGGCTGTGTATGGAGACAGTTAAAAAACAACCTTAAATTGAAATGTCAACCAAAAAAGTTTCCGAGTCAACACACTTTCTTCAAACAATCAAAACTTAATCACACATACATACATACATACTTCTAAAAAGAAATTAAGGAAAAAACTTTCAGGATATCCGTGTATAGATACGTATAACACTATGTGATGTTTGAAATCACTGATATATAGGAAGGCAGCACAAGTCAAGGAAGTTAAAGTGAAATCAGGAAACACAATATAAGCTCCTTGGATACCTACCTTACCTACGTTTAGTTTTGTACGAACCATAAAGCCACTGAAATCGATTAAATGCCCGCATTGATTTCCTTGTTCGTCACTTTCTGGCAGAGCTGCTAACGTGCCACGGCGGCCTTTTACATGTGATTTAGATATTAAACCCTTTTGTTGATTTATTAATCGATATCATTTGACACGGACAAGGACGAAGGATATACGAAAACGGCTTGCTTCAAATCTAAAGAAAGGAGTAGGTTTTGGTAGTTTATTTTTGTATGTTGTTGTTCTTGTTGGTATTTCCATAGTGTTGCTCAGATTGTCGGACGACAAGGCAAATTGAGCCTCTGGGATTGGTGTGGCGACAACAAGGACTTTGTTTGTTGATGGAATTATTTATTTAGCAACGGACACAATATGGTGGTGGAATTGTGTTATGTAGCACATTTGTTAGCTGATTGTTGGTCATTCATGGACTCTTTTTTTTTGGTATCCCCGCTTGGCCACTTAATGTTAATAGACACAAAAAAAAACACACTCCATGGAATCTTAAAAAATGCTATAAGTTTGGATAGACTTTCGTATTTATTGGGCAGTTAGTTAAAAAAATATGACCATCAAAGCTATCCGTTTAGGGAAAACTTTTGTACAAAAGAACGCACTATTTGAAAAGTCAGTCAATTACATCCGCGAGGGGCTATTTATCGTTGATGTTCTTTGTTTATGATGTGAACCTTTCCGTATAACCTTTGCATATAATATATATATACGTGTGTAGAAACAGAGAAAAATTTTAGGTAAGGAATTAAAAAGGATTTAGTAAAATTTATTTACTGAGGCCAATTTTTCATGAAAAAAAATTAAATAGGTAAATACTACAACATTTTTTGCACGATTAAAATAGGATCCATGTAAAGGACTGAGGATATAACCCATTCAAATTAGAAAAACATATCTAGAAAAATTGGAGAAGAGAATTTTATTGTTTCATGTTAAAGAGAGGATAAAAAATTGTTTTATCACAAAGTTACCTAATTTGCACGAGTTGCACCCGCGATAATATGATGTTGCACCCGCGATTAAGCAAGTGAATTCAGAAGTGAATAAATTATTGTTTATTGCTTTTTTCTAAAATATTTCATTACCAAGTGGTTTATTCGTTTATAAATTTTCAAAATAAGGACGTAATATCCCAAGTAACAATTTTCCTCTCTTAAGAATCTTCAAGAATCTTGAAAGAGTTAATCCAAAGAGCTCATATTCTAAAAAAAAAAAATTTATAGCATTCTATAAAAATCTTGAAAGAATCTTTTGAGTCTTAAATGGCCCAATTGCCAAGAATTAGTTTCATCTCATACCAGAATTATTATTCTCTCAGCGAGAATTCATTTCTCACAAGAAAACTTTCGATCTAGCAGCAAGAGTAAAAATCTGTTTTATGTTACTCTTTAAAAATTCTCATAAGATCTTTCCAGTTCTTGCTATGAGAAAGCGTTTCTCACTTTAAGAGTCTCTCAAAAGAGAGAAGTGAGAAAAGAAAAACAGTAGCAACATTCTTCTTTGTCTATCTTTGACATTTTTTATTATTGTTGAGAAAGACAGATATATTTTTTGAGAAATATATATAACAAGATTGTATTAGAGTATTTTTAAAAAAGTTTTTTTTCAAATATATTATTGATTAAAATCTTAATTGGTAGGTATTATGTACAAAAATGTTCCACGCAACAAATTTAGTGCTTTTTGTACAAGGGTCTGAAAAAATGGGATATTTTTCTTGCACCCGCGGTAGTGCTTTATTTGAACTTTTATAAACAAATAAAAAAAGAATTGCATAAAATGTAGCCCTTCAAATACTAACTTCATGAAAAATGTTTTTAATTATTTTAAAAAGAAACCCTCAAAGTGTCTAAATGTTGCAACCGCTATAATGGAATCTCCCTATTTTTAGTTTTTATGGGAAAAAATGTTTTCTATAATTTTGTCTCAGAAACATTTTTGACAGATCGTTTTTCATAAAAGTTAAAATTTTGGAGAGTTAAATTAGGGGATTATCTCGCCTCTCGTTAATCTTAACAAAATAAAATCTAACACAATTTTGGTAGAACTTTTAATTTCCGACATGTTATTAAAATAAATAAAATATATCATGACGAAGTTCATATTATGCAGCAAATATTTGATTTTTCATGAGGAAGAAATTATAATAATTTGTTTCTTATTGTAAAAATAAATCAACAGCGCAGTTAGGGAAATAACTTCTATAGCTGCTTACATTACTATCACGTTCAACTATTTTGACAAAAATGAAAGATATCTTTGGGGAATGGTGAAGAGTTTGATCGTTGCTTCTTAAGGGATTGGGATCCAGATCGAGCACACAATATTTTATTTTCCGAAAAGTGATGGGTGGAATAAGTTTTGAACAGATTTCAGATTTATTCAACGTTATTTGATCGAGGAGAAACTTTCATTCCCCACTAGAAAAGAATATTTCATTCACAATTTCAGTGAATGAGAACCTTTTCAAAGTAAGCGTTAGACTTGCTTTTCCTATTTTTACTCACTCAAAGAAAATTTTCAAACGTGGTTTCAACTTATAATTAATTGCGACCTGTAGAGAAGGGGTAAATAAAGAGAGTATCAACTGAGAGTGTCCAGCCAGCGAAAATTCAAAATTCTGAATTCTGTTTTTTTTGCTAATTGGAAAGTATAGGTAAAATTTTTGCAAAAAAAAGATTAGGTAAAAATTTTTGCTTATATAATTCTCTTCAAAAATAGTTATCGACACTTTTGATCGTATACCATCAATGAAATTTGAAAAAAAGTATTCTGTTTTTTTTCAAAACATTCCACATTTTTCTTAAAATTCTGTCTTTCTGTCTGTCAGTCTGGTTCAACACCTACAACCTAAACGGCTGAACCAATTCCTCAAAATTTGGTATATAGGGTTTGTAGACTATTTCTTAAAGGAGAAATTTAATTTTTTTTTAGCTCAAAAAAAAAAAAAAAAAAAACGTTATTTTTTTTAAAACTGCTTTAAACAATTTTCTTGAACGGAAACAGTTTTTTAAAAATGTTTTTCTTATGAATGCAAAAAAAAATGTCTCCAACCTATTAACGTTACCTCCCATAGAAAAGATATTTTTTCTTGGTCTTTCTCATGAACGGGCTAATAATTTTTAATAAATTTTTTTTTTAGAAAGACCTAGAGGATTTGGTGAAATCTTTCAAAGTACAAACATTTTGCAAAATTGCTTCATTATAACTTTAATTTATTTTATGTAAAATTAATATTCGAAAAGAGCTTGTTCTAAAATTTATAAAAAAATGTAGATTATATTATTTGAGTTTATACACAAAATCATGTGTAAGTTTCAAATACTGCTCGGAGGATGTCGTTACTATCGACTTGTTTTTTTTTGTTACTCTTGTCGCAATTATTCTTGTGTTAAAAGGCAAGAGAAACAAAGAAAAACAAATATAAATGTATGCAGAAGAATTTTGTTGTTCGGTTTGAGTGATTTACGTTACAGGGAATAATAATTACTCCATATGCTCATTTAGCGACATCTACTTCGGTGAGCTTGAGGCCATCTTGATTCTTCTATGTGTATAAGCTCAATGATTATATGCAGACTATTAAGCGCTTAACATTGGATTACCTTCTTCAAATTTGTAGAATTTTTTTTTTATTATAAAAATCGATTTATTTAAAACCCTCTCCAACGATTTTGAAATTATTTAGTTCTTTTATTTAGTTAAACTTATATTTAACCAACTTGATTTTCTTCATGCTTTGATTTTGGCTTTAATCTCTATAAAAAGTAGTATGTATACTTACTCAAAAAAAATATGAAAAATTCATAAGATTTCGTTCGTATTTCTCTTTTACATTGCAATTTTTTTTTTTTTCAATTTATTTATTTATTTATTTATTTATTTAAATTGACTGCTTACACTTACACAATGAAATTTATTTTTTTGTGTAAATCTCACAGGCAACTTGCCACAAGTCGTGCTCTTTATTTTAATTATTTTACATTAAATGTATATTTTAGTTTTGAAATCAATATTTTGGAAACCAGTTAAAAACTTTTTTAATGAATTAAAAAAAAATTTAAATTTACTGTTTCACTACCTACTTAAAAAATATAACAAAATGTTTATTTTTAATGAACATAACGGCTCGCGTCCACCAAACCCGTCATCGGCCGAATTATGATCGAACAACGTCGCCCAAACTTGGCCGATTGAATCAAACATATGGAAACGAATGAAAGCCCGTACACCGCTTTAGCCGATCACTCGACAAATTCAAACTTGCTTGAATTTTCTGTCAGTTTTCCGGTTATTTTATTCGATAAAACTTCAAAATAAACAAAAGTGTTGTGAAAACTTAATTTGCTGTGAATATAATACGCAAACAATATAAAATTAGCAATATAATACTAAAACTTAAACAAATACTGACATTTGTTCTTCGAAATCAAGACTAGCATCAACCGAAATCTGTTTGAGTGAAGTCCGAGTTGTTCCGGTCCGAAATCGGACGTTGATTCAGTTTTAGTGTACGCACAACGTAAGACATTTTTACGAATTACAATTATTCTAAAAATTACTAAAAAAAAAATTTCAGATTTTTTTTATAAAAACTCTGAAGAAAATACTTACTGCCAGTGGTTTATTTTTTTTAATTGATAAACAAAAATAAAAAAAAATCGAATGCTTGTTTTCAAAGCAAATTAATTACAAATGTTTCAGAAACTCTTGTCCCTTTAATAATCAGCTTCAATCTGATAATCAATTGAGGTAAGAATAATTGATTTAACAATTTTTGTCGTTAAGGCCCAACCATAATAAACGAAAGCAAAAAGAAGCTAATGTGGTCGGATGGCAAAATGTTTTAAGTGAATTTTGAAAATTTTACGTACGCTTTTGGAGCTCAAAATTCTATGGAAAATCAATAAGTTGTTTTCAAAGATTAAGGTTTTTTTTGATATGTGAAAACAACTTTCTCATTTTTCATAATACTTTAAGCTTTAAAAATGCACGTAAAATTTGAATAATTCACTAATAATATTTTGCCATCTGACCACAGAATTCTACTTCAAATTTCCTTAAACGCCGCCGTCAATTCTTTGAGTGCACTCTATAATTTGCTTGTATTCGGATCGGATTGTTTCGTACGATATCGTATAAGGACCGTTTCAACTATTATAGTTGAGCCTCTACTTCCTAGCGTCACGTGGCAAGCCAGAGGTTTGAGCTTAAATTCAGCCAATCGCCTACAATTTTCCATCGAATCCGAACGACTAAAGTCAGATGCATTTTTCATGACAATGATACTCTTGGAGGATTTGTCATTTACTCAGGACTTGAACCCAGACCTCCACTCGGGGTTATAGTACGACACTGACACACTAGTCAAAACCACTACGACACGGGGCACTACTTATTATTATTCTAGGACACTTGTGTTTGAAAAACTCGATAATTTTTGGATACAAAAACTGATTTGATATAATTTCGGTACAATTTCTGAACCGGAAGATGGCTTTTTCTATATTTAGCTTTCAGTGTCACCAATAAGCCAAACAGCCATCATCCAGTCGACGATCGATCATACGCTGAACAAATATCGTTCGTTATATTAATAAATGACAACATTTCTCATTAGTGACAGTAAATTCTGCGTTGGTACAGTATTCATTCACAGAAATCGTGAATTTTTGATTGGGAACAAATACTTTTTGTGTTATAATCAACTGCCTGCCGAATTTCATCTGAATCTGTTAAGTCATTAGTAGAATTACAAAAAGTTTGCATTTAATGTTTCAATTAAACTGAATATTTCATTTCAATATAATGCATTAAAATAACGAATATTGTCCATTCCCGTAAGAAATAAATTAAGGTTTTACTGAAAGAAATGTTGTACGTTATTCGAAATTCTGTAAATATATATTTTGTATTGCTCTTGTTAACAATTTTCTTTACAAACACACGGTGGTTAATGTTCTTCAGGAACAGTCAAAAAATTTAATTCAGAATTACCGTTTTTCCGAAATTCAGAAAACAGAGTCTGAAAATATTGAAAAATTAAGAGTTTTATTCAATTTCGTTTCATATACAGAATTAGTATACATATTAATTTCGAAATACAGAACAAACCCTGCTTGCATTGCGTAATAATTAAAAAGATTGCAATTTTGATAACGAAACAAAACATTATTACAAAATTGTCATATTAAATAATTATACTTACAATATTATAGGTATGAACTGGTAATTAATTATCCACTATAGTAATAATCCATTCGTTGTCTTTAATTCTTTTCTTTAATTTTTATTTTTAAGTTTAATTTTCACTATTTACGAAATGCACTCAATTATTTGTTATGTAACTATTCTTTTTTTTTTAAGAAGTAATCAATTAATTATATATTTCCTTTATATATATAAAACAACGATTTCATAATGGAATATTTATTTTTGTTTACTTTCACTATTTATATAAATTTACTACACTTAATTTTTTATATGATTATATTTATTTTTTGAAACAATCTAAAAATCACTTTTAATTTTTTTTTAAATTTTAAGAAGCGGAAGATCGTAGCAAAGCAGCGAACAAACTCTGAAGATTTTTTTTTTTAATTTTAAATATTTAACACTAATTATTTTTATATATCTATTACAATTTTAAGAACTATTTTTATTATAAAGAAAAAAATATTATTTTATATTTAATTCTATTTATTATGCGCACATCGAAAACACTTATTTAATATGTATTTATATTTGGAAAATATATTTTAAATTAATTTACACTGATTTCACTTGACAAGTTTAATCCGAAAAAGCGAAACACACAGAAGCAGCAGCTGTATACAAGAAAGGATACCTAATTTTTTTTTCTGTGGCAACTTTATTTACACGACAGGCAAAAACATTTCGCGCATGATGAATAATATCCTTTTTTTATTATTTGGTTGTTTTTAAAAGGAAGTTGGTACTGTTACTAATAGAACTGAAGAATGACGAGATATTGAAGAAGCCACTGTTGCTATTTCCACACCCACTGTTGCTGGGCCACCTGGCATCCTTAGTGATCCTTTTTTTACTACTACCACTACAGCATCGTCCTCTTAGTCCGCCGTCACCACGGTGTTGATGCATTTTTGTTATCCTCCTCTAGGTCTTGGGTGGTTTCGGAGTTGTTGGTTGTTTTAATAACACGAAACAGGTAGAGGCTATGAATATCCTGAATAAAAATGTACATCGGAGCTCTAGCCCCACGGTGGTGGGCTCACAATGTTACGATATGGAGAGCTTGATGGTAGCACAAGGAAGCCGCAAGGAAAGAGAAATAAAACTGAGAAAAAAGATGAAATCCCTTTTTAAATATTAATTCGTTTTCCGGGGTGATTGAGCTTTACAAACACTGACACAAAACAGGCAAGCAGGCAGGACTAGCAAGTGCAAATCATTCTTGGTCTAGTATCTTTTGCGTGGTTCCCACATTCAAGTATATGGGAAGAAATAATAAACAAAAAAAAAATGTGAAAAGAACCAAGTTCTTCCGGGCTCACGGTATACCGTGAGGTTGAAAACTTCACTTTATTTTAAACACACAGAGAAAAGCAGGACGAAACAAAAATTTCACTTCTGGACAACAATTATATGACCGACTCGACTTGACTGTTTCAAGATATATATAGAGACAGTTTTTAATTATTCAGGGAGCAGAAATTTATGAGCTATGCGGATTGTTGCGCGCCAGGTCCAACTACCGCATTGACCCAACTTTGCTGCTCAATGCTCATGGCACCACCACGCTATCGTGTCACTTTATATGACCCAAAAACGAGTATAAACGCGACAATTCTATGCTATAACCGACGACGACTACAACGACGAAGCTGATGTCGAAACAATTTGCCGTTGAATTCTCGTGACCGATTTAGCCATTGGATACATATGAATATTGCATGTACACCAACATTTGGAACGAGTGAAATCCCTTTCCGTTTTCCGCTATCCTTAGAACACTTTTCAGGGAATTTCAACTTTCAACTTTACAAAATTTACTCTGCCTGACAATATGGGCGAAGGAAAAGGAAGAACTACTTTCCTAATATAACGAAACGCACTTTGAGAAAATTCAAAATTCACTTAGTCCCAACAGAAAAGGGGAAAACTTGCTTGCAGCTGGAAGCTGGAAGAATTTTTATGTGTTCACTTAATTGCAACCATTACTGTTTTGGGAATTTTATTTTTAAATATTAGCAACAATTATTATTAAACACTAAATATATATATGTATTTTTTTTTTCTTATTGAATATTAGATTTTTTTTTTATACATGCACACTTATATGTATGTGTTTACTTGATGTGTATGTATACTGTTGATTATATGTATTGGTTTGAAAACCGTGCGAACCTACGGGGACTTCAGTTCATCTGAAAAGTTAGTCGGCTACTGAAACACATATTGGCCAGGATTGACGTAATCCTTTTTCTAGGTAAGAAAATAAAATTCCCAGTGTTTTCCCTTTTGAGATGAATGTAAGGAGTATCGATGTCAGCGCAGTCTGTTGGGAAAGTTCGAAGGTGAAACGGTTTTATAAGGTGTGATGGGGAAATTCGCACGGCGCAGAAGTAGTATTTTTTTCGTGGGGAGGAACTTTTTTGCGGCAGTTTATGAAGAATATGGGGAATTTTTGTGTTGTTTAGGGATTTTCGCTGAAAGTAGATTTTGTTGCGGTTTCTTATTTTAAAATTTAGTATTACTGCATTTAAATGAAAGAGTTGAAAAATTCAATATTTATTTAAGTTTATTTTAATGTTAATATAAGCACCGGCATATAGACTAAACTGTTAGCAGTATTACTTTGAACTTGGTATATATGTTGATAACCTAGAGGTCCAGAGGAACTGGAATATATTTTAAGGTTTGAGAAACACGATAAAGGCCAGTATAGGAATAAAATAAAACAAATTTTAAATAAGAAATAAATTCATACAAAAAGTATTATTGTTTTAATGGCTTCATTTGTTGCCCAATTGTAATATTTCGCTTGACATATAACGGGTGTTTTTTTTTCGAGGTATAGACCTTAAAGTTGGCATTACTTTTCAAGGCGGCGACCGATTTAACAGCTGTCAAGGGATTTATTCTCAGTTTGGTTTGGCAATTCATCATGAATAGACTCACGCCTGAACAACGCTTGCAAATTGTGTCGAATGGGCCCAAAACGAGATGGCCGTTGTTCCCGATTTTCATAAGCGAATTTTGTTTAGCGATGAAGCGCACTTCTGGTTGAATGGCTACGTCAACAAACAAAACTGCCGCATTTGGAGTGAAGCTAATCCTCAAGTGTATGTCGAAACACCGTTGCATCCAGAAAAACTTACTGTTTGGTGACACAACTTTACACAATCGATTTATTGAAAGACACGTTTGGTGACCGCATAATTTCACTTTTTAGACCTGTGAATTGGCCTCTAAGATCTTGTTATTTAACACCGCTAGACTATTTTCTGTGGAGTTATGTAAAGTCATTGGTCTATGCGGATAAGCCACAAACGCTTGACCATTTGGAAGACAACATTCGCCGTGTTATTGCCAAAATGCGGCCACAAATGTTGGAAAAAGTCATCGAAAATTAGACGTCCAGATTGGACTACATCCGAGCCAGCCGTGGCAGTCATATGCCAGAAATCATATTTAAAATGTAATGCCACAAGATATTCTTTCGAATAAATAAAAAATCATGTCAATCGAATTTTCCATCGTTGTTTTATATCAATTTAAATTTCTATACCTCTAAAAAAACACCCTTTACATATATGGATCAACTGTTATTAGACCATGTTTTTTGTATACTGTTTTAAATGCAGAATAGTATATTCAAAGAGCAATTTTAAAGGAATTATTTTGGCTATAGAAGATATTTTAATTTACCAGCTGCCGAAATGCTAAGAAAAGGCTTTCGGAGCGGTCGTAACGGAATAGCATGCTTAATCTCAGAATTTCATCTCAGTTAATTGAAGTATATGGACTTTTTGACACAGTTAGAGAGGTTCCAATGATGAAGAAGAATATAAATTCACAATTTTAGATTAAAATTTTATTTGTCGTGTGCCTGAAATTTCGGATTTTGTATTTCGATTTGAAGACGTATATTTTTGAATTTCTCGCTGAATATGTAGAAAACTGAATTCCCTACAAATTTTCTAGAAACACCATTTTATATACGACAAACTGCGCCGGTGGAAAAGTAGGAATTTAGACCCGCTGTCCTTAACATCGCAGTCCATATTTCACCCCACCGAAAGAAAAGCCAGATCAGGCGAGAAAATTGTGCAAATCAATTCCTTGGCGTACACAAGAACTCGTCCTTTCAGACTAAAAATTTAGGACCGAAAATCATTTTTAACTACATGGCTCATTTTTGGATGAAAGGCTATGTTAACAAAAATTGACCAATTTCTTTTGGCACGAATTGAACGATGTGTTATTTGTGTGTGACATAAATGTTGTTCCAGCAGAATGTGGTAGCGCACTCGGACTATACGTGCCACACAAAGAACGCTACAATGGACATTCAGCATGAACAATGTGTGGGTTGGTTATACTTATCCACCTTTAGGGGAGGTGATGCAAAAATTGGTCACCAGGATCGATTTCGATACAATTTTATATCAGTGATTTGTCGAAAATGTTAATGGCGTTGGTCGGATTTTTTTTTCAGTAAAAGCTTGTAAACCAGTGTGTCTTTTGAACAGTGGCTGCACCGATATGTGACGATGTTGAAAATTCCTGCTAACATTAATTAATTTTTGAAAAAAGATTTTTTTTTTTAAACTAATACAGGGTGATTGGTATATAAGGTGCACCAAAAAGCTTGAGCGTGTAGGTGGAGTTAAGACAAGAAAAAAATAGTACGGGAGGGGGGTCTATTTCCCCCCGTTTAGGCGGGAGGGGCAATTTTCTTAAACATTGACTTAAATCAGAAAAAAAATTATTTAAAAACAACGGTGAATGATACAAAGCTTTGTTATATTTTTTGAATAGTCAGAAAACTACTCTTTTATTTAATTTTTAAATTAAGTTGTTTAAGTTAGCAGTTTTAAAAAAATTTATTTTCAAACTCAAAATTTTGAAAAAAAACTAAAAAAAAAATGTTTAAACTAATTTTTTAAAAATTTTATGTAATTAACTATTATTTTTATTTTCAAAATTCAATGCTCTTATTAATTTTTAGTCAAAAACAGAAAACCGGATTCCAAAATGTATCTTAATTTTTGAGAAATTAAAAAAAATTAAAAGTAAAACTAGTAAGTAAAGTAAAAAGTTAATTCGTTTTTTTTTATTATTTGATTAAAATCGAATGGTATGTATATAAACAATAAAAAAGGGATAATTCCCTTATTAATAATTGACCTGAGCAGGTCAAATTTGGGAAAACCAAAAAAAAAAGTGTTTTTCTTGGAAAAAAATACTTCTAGTTTTTCTTAATTTCTCAAAAACTAAAAATGACTAAAAATTAATAAGAGCATTGAATTTTGAAAATAAAAATAATAGTTCATTACATAAAATTTTGAAAAAAATTAGTTTCTAACATTTTTTTTTTAGTTTTTTTTTCATTTTTTTCAAAATTTTGAGTTTGAAAATTAATTTTTGTAAAACTGTTCACTTAAACAACTTAATTTAAAAATTAAATAAAAGAGTAGTTTTTTGACTTTCCAAAAAAATATAAAAAAGCTTTGTGTCACTCACCGTTGTTTTTAAATAATTTTTTTTCTGATTTAAGTCAATGTTTTAGAAAATTGCCCCTCCTGCCTGAACGGGGGGAAATAGACCCCCCCTCCCATACGATTTTTTTCTTGTCTTAACTTTACCTACACGCTTAAGCTTTTTGGTGCACCTTATACCAATCACCCTGTATATCCGGTAAAATCTAATGATACGAATTTAAATTCTTTATTGTTTTTTAGGTATATGCAAGTTTTTAAAGATACATGTAATGTATGTATGTATCCCAGCATTTTTCCGTTTGTCGAAAAAAACACGTAGAAACATTGATTTTAGAAATCTTAAAAAAAATGGTATTTTTGTCCATCTGTTTTCCATTTTCTTTGTATAACAATATAATTTGTATGTATTTGGCAATTTACTGTAGCATTAAAAACTGATATATATTTACACATTTTAAGCATTAAGGTGACCCAGTTGTGCCATGGCACCTATAAGACTAACATGTTATAAAAGAGTTTATTTTTCTAGAACGCATAATATTGAATAAAAATTGTTAAAATAATAATAGTTTCAGGCTTACAAATTAATTTAATTGAATATAAAATCGAGCCAAGCCTATTTAAAAATATTAACTTCCTGCTTACCAAGCTGTGAAATAAACTCTGAAAAATCGGTACTTACAAAAGTTCCATTTTGTCATTTTCTCCTAAAAAAAATGATGTAAACGTAGCATAAATGATTCCAACTATGATAAGTATACGACAAGTGCCGTTTTCTTTAATTAACACAAAATTCGTTTAAATCCATTACTCTACTTTATCCTATATCATGTCAAAGAACTTTTACCATCCTTATCCAATTTAAAAAAAAAAAGTTAAAATCATTAAAAAATTCGATTATCCCTTTCTATGAGCGCACAACCCTTATTTTACCTCTCAACCAAAAAACACATGTCAAACGTTTACAGTTTTAAACTCGAAAACAAAATCACATAAATCAACCAAGCCACAGTAGTGCCTATACTGCCTCCTCGTCCTAATACTTTATAATACCCATTATTAGCAGAAGGAAGGACTAGGACGTCAAAGTCAAATAAAATCAGTCATTAAAACACACACAGGTTAAATTATAGATTCCACACAAATACACAAAGCTCAAAGAGCGGCCCAAAACATAAACATTAAAATTAAACAGAAAATAGAAAACAGAAAACAGTTAAAGCAAAGAAAAGGGAAAAAGCACAAAACATGTGATTAAATTTTTAAATTCCTTCACTGTAAAAGTAGGCTAAACAACTATTAGGATTATTTTGTTGGTCCTTAAAGCGCATGACTGGACCAGTTTCCCGATGTATGTATGTGGGAAAGAGCAATCCCGGAAAATTTTGGGAAATTCTCGTAACAGAATATTTTACTCCATCAAAAAGGTTATTTTATTGTGAAATTTATTTTTAAAATGTAGACTTAACATCTTCCCTTAAACTTTTACAGAAAGAGGACATTTTGTTAACATACAATAAAAACACATGGTAAGAGTTTGATTGTAGTAAAAATTGGGTTATTATGTTCTTTAAAAAAATAACCCTTTGAAAACGATTCGCTTATACTGATGATGGCTTTTTAAGCACACGTTAAAAGAGGATTGTGAAAATATTCTAAGGTGTTTAAGATTGAAATCCTGGGCCCAACTGCTGGGAAGTAAAAATTATGAGTACCTAAAGTGATGGTATGGTGGTAGAGTTGTTTTAACTGTACTTTGGCTTATATTTTTGCCTTTGATCATATACTATAGCGAATGGCAAAATGCTAATTAGGGGAATTTAATTGTGTAAATTAGAAATTGGATTAGAGCCAGTAAAACCTAATTATTGTGAAAATGTTCTGTTGTCGGTGTTCTTTGCATGATTATGATTTTTTTTTTTATATAAATTCCAAAAGGGGAAGCGTTTTGTGGAAATATTGTTGTACGTATTTTTAAAGGGTTTTAATTGATGTTAATTATTATTATTTGCAAATTTAGTAAACTGATTTTATTGTAATTAAAAAAAATGTGGTATGATATTTGGGGAGAAGCTTGTGATGGAATGATATTAAAAACGTAGAAAGTCAATATACAGTGAAAATACGAGTTTTACTTCGAAATAATTCCGACAAAGCTGGATTTTGCTGGAGTCCTTTGTTTTGATGTCGTATTTTTCTTTTTATGTGTACAAACTAAATATTTAAAATTTCATCTTGTGTTGGATGTTTGATTAGAAGGCGTATTGTAATATATTATTCTGCTAAGGAAAGAAAAATAGATTCATTGTATAAAAAAAAAATTAAAAGAATGTGAGAAGGGCAAACGTCCATAGTGTTAATTTAGTTTTACTAACTTTGTTTGCACGACCGACCCTATTACAGTGGTGGTGCACTAAATGCATGCAAAAACTAGACAAAAGTTGATTGGAAAACTCCAAAATTATGAAGTAAAGCTTATAGAAAACGATAGTCTAATTCCCATAGGTTAAGAAAATGCACAATTTTTATTTTTTAGTACGACTTATTTGGCCACAGCACATGTTCAATGTCAGTGAAAATGATAGCACTATTTTGTTTGCACCTTAAAAAAAACTGCAAATTTCAATTAATTATAACTTTAATATTTCGCAACATTTGACTGAATTTTAAACATGTTAAATTAAATTGAAGTTGTGTTCTAATGTATTCAATACATTTTATGTAAAAAAGTTGTACTAATATTTGTAGAGACTTAATTAAAAATCTGCCTATTAATATGTTTTGTGCTGTCTATCATAATCATTTTCTTCTTGTTTTTCCGTCTAATTCCGTTGAGTTCTTTATGTGAAATAATAGAATAAACCATAAAGCTTCAGTTGAAACTAAAATTGACTGGTTCTTGCAGGTTTGGTTGTTATTGGTGTTAGAAAGAGTATGCATTTTTAAACTTACAGGGAGATAATCATTTAGGAAATAACACTTGTATATATGCCAAGAATAAAATTGTTCCACTGCAAACGTCTTTCACCAGTGTTGCCATAATTTCTTACCTATTGAAAAAAGGCCTTTTTTGATGCACCCTTACCCATGTTAACAAAAAATGCTCTGTTAATATTAATGGTTGTTGTTTAGTATTTTGTTTTTAGAAGCAATACTAGCATTTATAACCGTTTTTAAATAAAATCGAAATTTTTTTTTTAATCTTGAGATATTCAGTATTGAAGAAATACCCATTTTTGTTGACCATGCTAGTTTTGGACTTCGGGTCAATTTTCTTCAGAAAAAGCGTAATAAACATAATGGTTGAAGTATTTTTTTCTTTACTTAACAATAAAACAAATACAAAAAACCCAATAGATTTTATGCAACAGCGGAAAAATTAAAATAAAAGATTTGTTTGCTTAAATCTTGATTTTTAAATTTTTTTTTGAAGTAATGATAAGCTTATTAATAAAATGTCGGAAGAATATTAATTTTTAGTAGACTCTACTCTTATCTCAACTATTATGAGAAACGGTGGTAAGAGTTTTTTTTTTTAATTTTTTGTCTCAATTATTTTTTTAAAATAATAAAAAAAAAATCTTAAAAACATGTGTTATTGCTTAAAACAAATATAAAATACATTTTGAATGTCACGAAAAATCGTTTTAGACGGATATCTAACCATGGAAACTAATCATGGGAACTAATCATGGGAACAAAAAATAATTTTTTCTCGTTTTTTCAAGCATTTACTCCATAGTCCGGCGGCTCGTATTATTAAAGCAACTTAAAAAAAAAATATTAAGGAGAAATAAAACCAAGTACATAGTTATGTATTTAGATATAAATATCGTTGTTATCATTATACAAATAAATATCTATTTAAAATAATTATTTATACCTAGATATTTTTGTGTTATTTATAACAATAAGATTCCCCACTGTATAGTGGAAAACAATAGTATATTTTGTTGAATGAGTGCCTTGTCAAAAGCTTAACTCGTCCCACTTCTAAAAGCATATACAATACACCTGAGATGTACACACAAAAACTTTTTCGATTAATATATGAGCTACTGTTTAATTATAAAACACGTATTGAGACCTCAATTTCGAAATTACGTAAAGTGTTCACACTTAAATTGAGATGATTTCGTTTGACAATTTTAATCAAAAAAATTAACAAAATATATGTTTTTCTCTTTCTGGCTTATGAAAGGCCATCAAGCAAATATTTTTTTGATATTTAGAGGATTTGCATTTTTTGATTTCATAAAGTGATTTCAATGCAATTTCGTTGAAATTGAGGTGTTCGAAATGATTTTGAAATTGTGTATTTGTATTGGAAATTGTGAAATTTCAAGAGTGTTTTAAAGATTTGCTGAAAGGTGGGAACATAATAAATAAGTGGTTTTATTTCAGTTTGAGGTTTGAGTTGTATAACGAAGTGGAGTGAGTTTGACGCAGACTTTTTGTCCAATTAAATACTTCTATAGAGTTCTTTAGAGTATCTGCAATAGTTCTGCTTGCGGAGACTCTTTAACCAAATCGATAGGTTTTTATAGTTCTGGGTGTATTGTCAATAGTTCCAGAGTTCTTCATACAAATTTTTAATAGTTCTGCCAAATATTCAACGATTGCCAGAGTTTAACAATTATATAATTTTTATGAAATAAAGCAGTGAGACCACCCTTTAGTTATTCGCACAAATCATGAAAGTTATTTTGCAATTATTAATTTGATAATTAAAAGTAATAATTTTTGTTTGACCGTGAAAAATAATTTTCTTAAAAACCTGCAGCTTATACAATAGAAGTAATTTTTTTGTTTTTCGGTGACTATTCAACTTATTACTTTAAGAACATCCAGATTGCGATTTTTTTAGATAAATCTCTCCATATCTATCTTTATTTTTAATCTAAATTGGAAACAGGAAACACTTTGCCTGGTAAGAGATTATTTTCAATTAACAGCATTTAACTTATACATGACAAATGGCGCCCAACGTGGGGCCCAAAAAGAATTACATAAGTGGAGGATAAACTTTCATATTAGACGTTGTTGCTTTTTCCATTTGCTGGAAGGTTTTTGCAAGTTCTTCATTAACACTACATAAAAAAAACATCATATAATTTATCCTGTTACCGTATAGGTGTAGACGTTTTCTTTGTTTAATTTATTGATAAACATATTAAGTTAATTTGTTTAACTAACAAAAAACTTCTGTTGCCTAATTTTCTCAAAATATCAATTTAATTCCTAAAAACTCTTATACTTTGATTTGGTTTATTAATTAAAATAACAATTTTAAACCAAACAATTCTTAAAACTAATTAAAAAAGTATCTTGAATTTGTTCCCTAAAAAGTATCTACATCAAAGGAAATTAATTTACACTTCAGTTCTTGCTCTGGCAATCTGAAAAGAAAAAAAAAAAAAAAAAAAAAATGACAAGAAAAAAATATAACACAGCATCATCACGTTAACTTAATTTAAATGAAATAAAAACAAGACTCTTACTAGTCGCACTTGTGTCCCACCCAACTTGTACTCCACTTCGTTGATTTTCTTCCTTCAGCCATTGGTAAAGGGGATCATAGTACTCCATGATGGCTTTTCCATTTAATTTCCTTTCTTTTGTAACCATTTCCATTGCATCTCGCCAGTGTTTTGTCGAACCCAATTTCATAAGGTCTCTACGGAGAGTTCATATAGCAATTGACATTTGAAATTTCCTATAAATTATTAATTTTCATCCCGAGCGCAGCACTCACTTTAATATTATTCCAGCATTTTGTTCATTATAAAAGTCACAATTGTGCAAAGGATGATTAGGATCTCCAGGAATGTACTGATTGGTTGCTATGCAAAGTCCTTTATACATCTGATATCCAAGAATTTCAGAAATGAGTTTTCTAAAAAAAATCAAAAACAGTTTTTATGCATAGTTGCGGTTAAGCATCCCAGCTTACACAGTATTTGGTTTCTGGGGATCCATGCCCTTGTATAGGGAATAGCTAGGATCAAATTGGTCTTCATTGCGTTTTACTGGTGGTGCAAGACCAGCGTACTTTGTTTGAATCTTCCAGTAACCACAATTCAAGTCATTCGGATGAATGCGTGATTCAATTGAGTCAACAATGAATTTCTCATTCACAAAATACATTGGAATAGAAATCAGAGTATGGACGCCCTTAAAGTATTATCAGAAATAAAACCGAATGCGTTATTTAGAGTAACTTACCAATCGGAATAATCGGTTCATAGTCAATTCATTGTCGAGTGTGTAATTTTCAATTAGTCCAATTTTCTCCAAATGCCTTGGACTACCAGCGGATACAATAGCTGCTTCTCCAATGGCATTTGTAAATCCTGGACAAGCTTCTCGATCGAGACCGAAAGGAAGATGAGACCTGTATGAGTTGTATTGCAGCTCAGTCATGTGACCGTGCATTTGAAGGAATTTTTTGAAATCAACTTTTGGGCAATAACGAAGTCCCACGTCAGGAGGGAAATAATAAACAATTGCTTTGCAATCAACTCCAGCCTCTTCGTCTGTCAGCTTACGGGAATATCTATCCCAGAAATTTCTGTGGAGAATTAAATTAAATTTATAGAAAATATTGAGACAGTCACTATATTGCGTAACGATATTGTTGGCATAGTTATCTTAAATAAAAATGAGAGGAAGGGTAAAGTTCCACTCAGTTTTGAATTTTAGATTAACTTATTAAATAGATTTACTAGCTGATCCGGCGAACCTTGTACCACCTTATCAATAAACGATGTGTAAACTTATTAGATAAATAAAATTAAATTTTTTATTTAGATTGTAAGACGATGCGTTAAAAATTAATATTGACAAAACAATCAAAGACAAGCAATGACCCCTTTAAAACTAAAAACGATGACGTCTCTGGTTTTTCACCGCCACCGCAGTCACTGGGTTGTTATAAACATAAATAACACATGGCCATATAAAACATATATGTCTTACCAAATTACTTTTTTTCATGCAATTATTCCGCATGTTTTATATTCCACAGTGACTTACTTCGAAAATAGTTACTATAGTAGAAGTACCAAAGTAGCTATTTTGGAAGGAATTCTGTAGTGGACACAGTACTTAGTACTCTTTCTAGTACCTTAACCTAAATTCCTGATTTGCGAGCATATAAAACCCTCCACAATTAAAACCCCAATTTTCAGGACAAAAACCCTATTCTAAGTACCCCAAACAGGTGAAGCCTGCTGCCTCAGTGGGTGGATCGCGTAAAATAAAAACGATCGAACGATCGTCGTTTTACAGATGCAGAGACAGCATCGTATATTTATAAAAAGATAGAGAAAGCAACAGTGAAACGACGATCGTTCAATCGTTTTAATCTTACGTGATTTGCCCCCAAGATGTCTAACATTGAAACCTGCTGTCTCAGGATTTCTAGCAGTGAAGCCTGTTGCCTCAAGATTTTTAGCAGTTAAGCCTGCTGCCTCAGGATTTCTAACAGTGAAGCCTCATCGTAATGTCAGGTTTGGTGAAAACCTCTGCATTACTTTTACACAAAGTCATAACTAGTGGAAAAGGCCTAAGAAATCCTTAATACATAAATGCAAAGACACCCAACATTCACTGTGCCTCATACATGGAACAATCGAAAACCGGGAGGCCGACGTTTTTTCTGTGCAACCGGCGAACTGAACATAGGAGTGAGAATGTGGTATATGGTCATATTCGAAAACGACATGAGTTTTAAAAATGATGACTGTAATAAGATCACATAATTCAAAAAAAATTTTTTTCAACTTACGGACTAAAATGATTCAATCCTAGTGACTCGCAAAAATCAGCTGCCAATTCACTTATCTTCTTTGCAGTAAAAACATCCTGATCCATTTTTTGCTTAATGTCAGGGAGTTTTCGTTCTGGATAGGGTGGACTAAATATGCTCTTTGCCTTCCACGCATGTTGCAATACTTGTTCCATTAAATTATGGGGAATTGGACTGTCATCATTCATAATATGTTGACCGTATTTTGTTCTAAGTACATTTCTCATGAATGCATGCATTTCTTTATAAAGTGGCATTATATCCATCATGGCATCTTCGAGTTCCTTTAATAAATCATTTTCCTCATAATAAAGATACCAGGTTTTCGATGGTGAAACGTGACCTGCGAAACAAAAAAAAAACAAAACAAAAAACTATTAACTCTATCGATATCTGAGATGCAGATTATAAATCACCATTATACGCAGCAGCTTTACGAAAGTAATATACAAATTCAATGAATCTCGCTCTAGCTTCGACACCAATTTCCTTTCGCCAATTTGTCCAATAATAATTCAATTCGTCAAGAATTCGTGTTTTCGACACGATATCATGAATTTGCGGGAAATATGCGATACGAGTACAAACAGTTATGGCTGTACGATAATGACAGATATTTTTGTTCGTTCCAAATGCATGCATTGCCTTGAGGATGTTAATTGACTTTTCATAATCATCGTGTTCAAGCCCGTTCAATTGAAGTTTGCCAAGTATTTTAACTTGTCTCCTGAGCACATCATTCTTGATTTCTGCCAAAGGAATCACACTCAGATTATAAGCCAGTTGGTTGGTAAATACACGATAGTTGTTTTGTATCTCGTTAGATATTGGTGCATGATTTATTTGATGAAATTTTCGATTAGTAGAGAGGAAAAAATCTCGTTGCTTTAGATAATGTTCATTCATGAAGATATTGGCATTTTCGACTAATTCTAAGGCTATGGCCTCGTAGTCGATTTTTTTAATTGGTTTAGCTGTCGTTGTTGACAAAGTAGAATTTACAGTATCAGCTTCAGTGTGTGAAGTCCATAGGACGACAAAAGTGATGAATGACCATTGCTTCATCTGAAATTTCGAAGAAAATGTAAGGTTATCAATTTTATAGTATTTAAAATTCACAAAAATACCAGAAGAAGAAGAAAAAGAGAAGAAGAAGAAGAAGAAGAAGAAGAAGATGATGATGAAGAAGATTGTAGATATTTATCGATTTACAAAGGTAAGTCACTACTGTTTGAGAATGGGAAGCAATATTAGTGAGGCTTTTTTTTAAAAAAAGTGAAAACCTTAGCCATATGATGGGTCATCCCAAAATGCTTGATAAACGTATACTATGTGCAATGCATGAAGTTTTGAAGATGCTAACAATGGACCCTATTATACTATCATGCATGGGCCCTAACGCTCATAGCAAAGTATTCCGAAACATTCTCACTGTAGAGCGATTGGATGCCAGCGCCATTTTTTGGAGAGAAAATTATCGCTCACTATTATAGTTCTATTATATGAGTCTATATAGAAGATCAGTTTAGAAATAAGTTCCACATAGGTATGTGGATAGTGAGTGATGAAGGAGATTAAATGACAGGGTTTTAGTGGTTTACGATGACATACATAGCCAAAAGGATCTGGTGGTTCGGTTATGCTGAGTGAGAAATAAATGCTTAATAAATTCGTAGAACATATCCAGTGGGAGTACGAAGTAAATGAAGGTCATACTAGTGGAGTGATCAAAGAAGAGATCTCAAAAAACTCGGTTTGTGAAACTGAAAGCATGCTTGGTATTGGTTGAGAAAAAGGTTCACCCCAGACTGTAACTCAGTATAAGAGAAAAAGATTCTGCCAAGCTTGAGCGATTGCTTAAATGTTAGGTATTCATGGATTGATAGCAGGTTTGCGATTGAGTTAAAAAGATTGAAGTAAACGTAAACAAAATTTCTAGACCTCACTATATATCCCGTACGATCCTCTACTAATAACGTCTTTTGATGTTTTCATAGATCAACTATACTTTTGGAGGCCATTGGCTTTTCTAGCTTGGTTTCCAAAGAGTGGATTATAAGGAGTGTGTTAAGCACAAGTGGCGTAACATTTCTGGGAGTATATATAATGTTGATTGAATGCTATGTTATACTGGACTTAATTTGCCCAAAACCGCCAAGGAGAAAGAAACATCTTAAGGAAAGCTACGAGAGAACAAATTACAAGAACACTTTTATAATTATCAAAAGCTTAGTAGTCCATTTTCTCAAAATTCGAATTTACTTCAAATTAAAAAAAAAAAAAAAAATGCGGAGTATTTTGACAGAGAAATATTATGTTTTTCACTATTCTGAAGGATCCAGAGTTCTAAAAGGTGAGCTCGACTCTACCGCTTCAGATATGAGTCCAACAACTTAAAAAGAAAAAAAAAATTCTAATAATATGTGATAAATTTTTGCAAATCCAGAAGTCTCTTTATTTATTTTCTTTGTACACAAAGTTTTTTTTGGGAAAACTTTTTGAAAAAAAAAAAAATTATTTTTACTAAAAATTTTGACGTGACGTCTTCGAGTTGACAAAGTTATTTTGAGTTTTCTCAAATGAAAAAGATTTGACCATTTGGTTTTCTGTGTTTGACTGAGAATTAGTATGAGCATAAGGTTTTGAAAATAAAAATAGTAGGTGTATTACGTAATGAATGATGTAATTTTTTTGGAAAAATGTCCCTCTCGGAAAAATTAAGGGTAGTAGATGCCTTCTTCCCATGATATTCTTTTTGTTTTGTGCTTTGACTAAACGAGCTAAGAATCGAGGTCACCTTTAAGAACTCTGGACTCTTTAAATTCTTGAATAATATATCGATACCTTAATTCGCAAACCAACTAACTCCATTTTTTTCCAAATTATTCCGCGTATTTTAAAAAAAGAATAACTTCAATAAATTCTTAAGTTTTTACCTAAAACGCTGTGCAAAAAACGAACAACTCCATGTGGTTCCGAACGCGCCAAATTGGACAGCTAACTCCATGAATTCAGCAATTTTTTATAGAGTTGTGACGTTACTTACATATGTCATACTAAAATGATGTTAAGTATGACACTTCTTAATTCATACTTAATTCATTCTTTATTTAGTATGCTAATCAATGGCTTCTTTATTTAACCTTTGTTTCGTCCTAATTATGAATGTTTTTCAAGTGCTTAAATTTACATGGACACTTCTTCTTAAACCATTCTTAAATTCTTACTAAACTTAAGAAAAAAAGAAGAGTTTTTTTCTTAAATCGGTATCATTTTGTCTCCTTAATACTTTAATTCAGCTTCGTTTTTTTTAGTTTTTAGTTTTAAATAGATACAAATAAACAAAATAAGAATGATTTTTCTTTAGAGAAATGTCATACTTCTTCTTAAAGAAGGAGTGAAGGAGAGGAACAAAGAAGGAGTTACAAAGGAGCAAAGAAGTATTAAGGAACAATGTTAATTATTTCGATTTAATTAGATTTTGGAAATACATTCGCCAAAAACCTAAACAGGCAGAGTGCTGAATGGCTTAGGGTAGAACTAGTTTCCCCGTGAGATCTATTCGATTTAGGGAAAGACATGATTTCCGCAGTAGACATAACCCGCCTTCACGGCTAAAGAAATTGTTCTTGCGGGAATCATGTAGCTCTCTTGATCCGTTTTTTCGGCCAGGGAAAAGGTGAGATATTGGTACGGTGATTTATGTTATAAGGTTTGAAATTGTTTTGATTGGGAGTAAATCTCTTAGTTACCAACTTCCATATGGAAAGCAAAGAGATCCTCGGATACCTCACTCAAGTGAAGTGGCCCATTCCCCCCACCAGGCTTTATGCAAGGCTGTTAGCTCCGTTGTCTTTGCTAAAAACCTCAACAGGCAGGGTGCTGGATGGCTTAGGGTAGGACCAGATTCCCGTGAGATCAGTTCGATTTAGGGAAAAACATGATACCCGCAGTAGACTTAGCGCGCCTACACGGCTAAAGAAAATGTTCCTGCAAAAAACATGTAGTTCTCTTGATCTGTTTTGTCTACCCATAGAAGAGGTGAGATATTGATACGGTTTGTTACGTTTTATAGCAATTTAGTTGTGTTTAAAAAGCCAATGAGATTACCTATGCTCACAACTGAAAGTTCGCTAAGGTTGTCAATAAAGTACTGACCGAAGAATTGGCATCTTGGTTTTGCCAAGGCAGGGCAGCAGCAGAGATAGTGGGTCACTGTTTCCTTTTCCCTTTCATCTCCACAGCTACGGCAATGAGTATTGAGCCGAATGCCAATTTTTGCTGTATGCTCTCCTATTGGCCAGTGACCCGTGCTAACTGCAATGATAGTGGCTATGTCTGACCCAGTTTTACATAACAGTTCATTTGTGCGGGACTTGTCATAGGTGGGCCACATATTTCTTGAGGTGGCAGAGCTAGTCAGACCATTCCATCTACGATTGGATACAGATAGGTAATGAGACATGAAACTACCCTTCACAGCCCCTAGCAGAATACTAACTGCTTCAGCAAGTGAGCTATGAAGGGCCTGGCAAGCTCATCAGCCCTTTCATTTCCCTGAAAACCACTGTGGCCTGGTTCAAAGTGACCCTCAAGCTATCATTAAAGCCTGCTATCTCGTCTAGACATTGTTGAATGAGTTTAGAGGATATTGAGGCAGCATCAATGGCTTTGATGGCAGCCTGACTATCTATAAATATAGCAGTATTACGGTTTTGATTTGGATCTTGCTTTAGTATTTTGCATGCTTCTTTGATTGCAAATAGTTCCGCATGGAAAACGCTAGCGTAGTCCGGTAGTCGAAGTGACTTGGATACATTAAATGTTTCAGAAAAGACCCCTGCTTCAACACCACACTCCATCTTTGAAATTGAAATAATAGATTTTAATAATAATGTTCTAATGACATTTAATTTTTTTTAGAATTATGCCATTTAAATTAATGGGACTGTTTTTAGGGGCCGTTATAGCTATCAGTAAAACGTATCAGTAGAAAGTTGTATTTTAAGGCAAATTATTCAACAATGTTGGTGTTAAGTGGTATTCAAATTAAGGTAATGAATAATAGAATTTTCATATTTAAAAAAAAATAACGCAATTTGGGCTAAAATTACGAAATATTAACACTTTTGCTTTTTCAATGATCATTGAAGTTTCTATGAAAATATTACGCGAATGAAGATCAAATTAGTTGTTTTTTTTTAATAGAAAAATTCTATTATTCATTACCTTCATTTAAATATCAATTAACACCAACATTGTTATATAATTTGTCTTAAATTTTACTGATATCTATAACTGGCCCCTTAGTGTGTCCTGTAAAGTTTGCTGATATGGATTTAGCTGATTTGCGAATTAAGATATCGATAAATATTTCTCTACCAAAATACAAATTTTCAGTTTGTTTGCTTATTTTCGTTAATTTGTCTGTACTTGTACTTTAGTATAACATGAATTGTTCTTCAGGCTTCTATAATTGACTTCAAATTGTAAACAATATTTATTGATTTAACTTCCAATAAAAATGTCTGAAATATGCCGGCGATGCTTCTTCGCAGTTCCTTCCTCTTATAGCACATATACAATCGCTTAAAGTTCATTCCAAATTGATGACACACATCAGCAAAAGAAAAAAATGAAATACTTAAGTGTACATTATTTGTACCGATTTAGATAACATCACTTCTACATAAAAACATGAAGTTCTTTCCAAACAAAATACTGATAAGAAATATTTTTTTCGCAATAGAAAATAAAAATAAAAAAAAAAAGATACAAAAATTCACTTTTGTTTTTTTCTTGTTGGATGTGAACAAAACAACATAAATCCACTTCAATCCACCCAATGACCCGGATTCCCAAAAGGAGCGTTACGTTGAGGAACATGGCTTGCTTCTGCGTTGCTGTTGCAATGTTTACATTTATTACCAACACAATCGATCGAAATATATTTGCGAATCATTCACGAGAAGAGATTTTCCGGTCCTTTTGTTACTCTTACAATATTGAGAAAAGGATTCACTTGGGAATGGGAAAAAAAGGACGAAGCAGAATGTATATGTATGATTTAACAGATGATTGATTTATATTGATGTAATATGTAAATCCATTTAACGATGAAGGAAATATAAAAACTTTTCAAGAGTTCTAAATTATGTATTAGTAAAAGAATGAAACTGCGACTTGGAGTAAATTCCGGAATTTGTGTTATTGGTGGTTTCACGTACCGTTTTTTTTTCAAATAAAAATAGGGCTTTTATTGAAAACTAATATAATTTTTAGTGACGAATTATACGCGCCAACTTGTCTTTGCCGACTACTAAATGCTATTCGAGAGAAAATCTTATCGGCTTCGGCTTGCTATTCGGGCAGTTTATAGTGTCAAAGATTTGTGATCTTCTTATCAAGAAACTGGCCTTAGAGTAGATTATGGATGAATAATTTATTAAAACAGTGTGTTACACAAAAAAGTTTTAGAATTGTCTCAATTATCAGTTAATAGTTATTAAAAGTGAAAACAGTGATCCAAAAAACAACATAACATCAAAATAAACTACTTTGAATCAAATTTAAAAAAGTTTTGAGATAACAATCAAACCTGACACTATACGATTATAGCAAAGTTGAAAAAAGTCTGTCTATCTGTATGTCAGTCTGTGGGTATAAGTATCAGCACCTACAGCCTAAACGGCTCTACCGATTTGCTTCAAATTTGATATGTAGGGTTTATAGACCATTCCTTAGTAGGAGCAGAAATTGATTTTTTTTTTCAGCTCAAGAACTAATAATAGTGCCTGCCACATAACGGAACGGTTATAGAAAAGCTCAATTTTTGCGAAAACGGCTCCAACGATTGTCTGATTGTATTTGGTTAGGTTCCAAAAAAAAAATTTTGGCGAGCCCCTTTTAATAGAACGGTTTTTTTTTAGCTATTTTTTCGAGAAACAGAATTATTAGATTTGGAAAAAAAAACTTTTTCCAAAAATTTGCTGCAGTATAATTCAAGTTTAGCAGTAGCCTTAGGATATTAAATTTAGAAATTTAGTAACATATAATCACGCAGCTGTTTTCAAAAGAATGTCGGAGTAATAAATAACGTTTCTATGGCAGGTACCGTTAATAAGATGATTCTAAAAAAAAAATTAATTGAAGGATATAATATTTGACAACAAATCACTTGAGAAAAATTGAATTATCGGTAACTCTTATATGGTGGTTACCGTTACTTTTCTACCTAGGTCAAAAATAAAAAATAACGTCGGGGATATTTCTCTAAAAACTGCAGTTTGTACCATCCAGACCGACATACCGACAGATAAACAGACAAGCAGACAGATTTGTCGGACCTACTTTTTTCGTTTTCCGTATCATTGTAATGTAAGGTTTGATTGTTATCTAAAATTTATACTATCAAACACATACCTATGTTGAAAACACGTTATGTTAACATATTATCATCTTTTGGATCTTAGGCCGTGTGCGAACAGCGTTAAAATTTTATCCTCTGGCTAATTTTTGACGTTTGAGTTGAGGTGAATAAATGCTTAGCTTTTTGGTGTGCGAACTGGATTAAATGGGATTTTTAACACTAATATATTTTTTTAAATTTCCCTACAAGAATTGAAAAATTTCCCCTTCTATTTCTTGGTACGGGGAAATGTAAAAATTTGTTTTGGAAAAAACGAAAAAAAGAACGCAGCATATAGGAAAGTTCTTAGCTGATTCTGGAATGGTAGCAACCATCCAATTCTGTTTAGTAGCTTAGAAGGTATGGCCCCATTTAGCATTTTCAACGTATACCTACATTTTGTAAATCCTGTGAATTGTTTTTGATTTTGAACCAAATAAAAAACTGACTATGCAGAAAGTGGCTCGGTTCAAATATGTGTCTGGAATCATATAGATCAGTTCAGTGGTTTAGAAAATATGGTCCCATTTAATATTTTCAACCGCTATCGCTGCTGTTCTGTTCTGATATAAAACAAAAAACTTAAAACGCAGCATTTTTTATTATATGTATACCACAGAAATAATAAAGGATAAAACATTGTTTTTGAAAGAGTTATTATAAACCTAATGGTTCAACATTTTGCTTTCAAACTGATAATATAAGAGTTTTCGCAAAAGCGACCCCAGCCCCATCTTCTCGGTTATTTGAAATAGCCCTAGTCATTTCGTAGAACATCAGCTATCCACCAGTTAAAGCCCCTTCAAAATCGGTACATCCGTTTCCCGTCATCGCGTTCGTCAATTGAAAAATAAAATTTTCCATAGCGCCACCTAAGGGATATTTTGCATCATAAGTTACTTCCTATATTATCAGCCATCTGGCACTGAAGGTCCCGTCAAAATCGGTCCTGTAGATTCTGATCGGTTTATATTTACGAAAATGCAAAAAAAATCGATATTATCTATCGGTCAGTGAAAGTCTCGTCAAAATCGGTCTACCCGTTCTCGAGATTAGCCAGGACAAACAGGCAGACAAACATTTTAAAAATGTGTGTTTTGATATAAGGGCTGTGTATGCTCTCATATGCGTGTAGTAAAATACTGTTATTTTGACATTACAAACACTCCATTTTTATTTATGTGTATTTATATATTTTATTTTGTTAAAGAAAAAAAATTGAACTACTTTGTAAAATAATTAACATTATGGGAAGTTTAAACGCGGCACAGAACACTGGTTTGGCAGCTGAACTTTACAAAAAAATTTGTTTCACAATGAATATTAATGTACAAAAGAGTATATCGGTTAATTTTAGTAATTCTTCGTACGTAACGAAGTTAAATTTAACATAATTTACAAAAACACAAACGGAAAATTTGACATTAATGATTAATATAAAACAAACAAAAATAAATGCAAATAAAAACAAACACACTACTCCGACTGTCTCTCTTACTCCTTTATCCACTCCTTTATCCACTGGCTAAAATTTTAGCCTGCTCCAGAGCAGGCTAAATTTTTGAAGTTTACATTCACCACACTAGTGTCATAATTTAGCCAATGGATAAAATTTTAACGCTGTTCGCACACGGCCTTAAAAGCCGAAATCTATACAAATCTCATCTTTTGGTTGAACTAAATTAGTCGCGCAGTTATCGAATTATGGCCGAATTCAAAAAAATAGCTAACATCAAATTTCAGTTAAGTGCTAAAGAGCTTGATTGTAGTTGCATTCGTATATACATATACGTACTTTTTTATATCAAAATCGGTAGATTCGTTTTCGTGAAATATATGAGATGAAATGGAAGGCTCCGTGAAATAACTCCCCGAAAAATTACCCCCCCAAAATTTGTATGAAATTAGGGATTTCTGTCACATTAAATAAATTCCAAAACTTTAAAAAAAATTGGGAACTTCTTTCATGGGTTTTTGGCGATTTAGTTCATATTTTTCACTGAGGATTTCATAACAAAAAATGTCCCCGAATTCAACTATGAAATTCATGCGTTATGCCTTTTGGGAGATTTATTTCATTTTCGAATTTGGTGATTAATTTAATAAATAATGCAATAATATCCCAATTTGAGGTGTTATTTTACTAATTTTTTTGGGGGTTATTTCTTTGGGAGTTTTTTCACGGAGCCGGGATGGGATGGTTTGCCCGTTATAGTGAGCTTAAACAAAAGTTCAAAATGGTACCCTATCCGTCATTAAAAAAAACCTCATGTTGAAATACCCTATACGAAATGTTGATACTGGTTTGTTTTGTTTATTTTTCCATTTTCTGAATGAAAACTTATCTCACCCTATAACGATGGGGGACGAAGCCATTCGAAAAACATTGTGTGAGATGAGATGAAAATCTTATTTGCAGATTGCTTTGGGAAACTCGGTCATCGGGTGGGCGAACAAAATTCTCCATCATAATACGAGTATGTTCCATTTGCTCGTTGCAGGGGGTGTGATGTTGATGTGAACCTAATTTTCTATACCAAAAGTCAGTGCGGAAAAGCAGATGCAGATGATTATTAGTGGGTCCTCTGACATTCCTGACAGATGATGATGTTAAGTGAGTTGGACTGTTTGCGACCAAAGATGATAATGAGCTGAGAATGATGGATGGTAGCTTGGCGAGCAAAATGAAACTTGTTGACATGGGATGGATAATTGGTATGCCATGCCATGCTGATGCCATGTCGGGAGGAAAGTATATATTTCACTAGTTTAGCGTTGATTTAAGAAATTAGTCCTTTATACAATGGCGAGAGAGCGAAGCAGCTTGATAAGTGTAAAATGATTGCTGATGCACGTGCTGATTATGCTCGTCAAAAATTTTTATTTTTATCTGTGTTGTGCGTTTTCATGTGAAAGAGGGAAACTGATGATAAGGGAAGTGTAATTGGTGGTCGAAGTGGTTGAAGCAAATGTGAACTCTTGATAATAGGTTTTAGCGATTAATATATCCAAACATGGGGGCAGTTTCACACATGTGACCGACCAAATTCTCTGATAAGCGAAACAATTGGAGCTGTGTGGTTTTGCTTTTTCGGGTGTAAATAAAGTGTAAGTATTTTTTTTATTTAGCTTGCTTTGTGTGTGAATACTGTTTTGCATTAATCTATACATTACAAATTGCATACCGTCATGCTCTCTTTTTTTAAATATTTTTTTAGAATTCCTTTAAATACAAATGTTTGTTTCTCAATTTATATTTCTTTTTCTTATTATATTAAAGACGAATATCTTTAGTGAAAGACGTGTTACTTTTCATTCTATTTATTGAGAACAAATTCAACCCCGAAACCTACTTACTTTCTTAACCTCATATCCAAGAAATACCTCTTAATCGGAAAACTTAATATAAAATAACGCAATGAAAAACAAAAATTTTAAAAAGGATTTCAATGCAAGAGTATGTAATAGAAAATAAACCTTTTCCCATGGTAAAGGGCTCTTTACATTAAACAAGAATCTCCAAACTCCAACAAAAAAAAAAGATAAGCCTTTTATGGAAAATATTAAGCTATGGTATATGCAAGAGTTAGGGTCAAGCAACCATCAACCACCAAATAAATTCAACAATTGGAAAACTTTTAACGTGCCAAAGCGTCTAAGTGGAACAAATAAAATAGCAAAAATGAAAAACTTCTTCGAGGATAAATTTATTGTTCTCCTAGGTGTATATCAGAAGATCCAAGAGGGTTAAGATTGAATTTATGTCAGTTGGATTAGTTTCGCAAAGTAATGAAGAAACATATAAAGAAGGGATTCAAAAACTCATAAACTCCCCCAAAAAGAATATAAGAATCCCAATAGCTGGTCTGGTGGAATCTGAAAAGACTTTTCTCTGTTCCCATATATCTTTATCAGGCATATATATCGTTTTTATTTCAGTGTTGTAATTTCGAGGGGGGGAATGTCTTATGTTGACAAACAAACTTCAATTTGGGGAAAAAATGTTTCGTAATAGTTTTGGGACTGGGATATGAACTTACTTCGATCAGACATGATGAGGTCGAACATGATAGTTCGAAGGAAGGATATGGGAGATATGTCAGTAAGGAACAAAATGAAAGGAAGAGTTGTAGTCTATTATAAATAGCAAGGAGGAAATATTTCAACATTCCAAAGTTAGTTTAATAAATCATAATTTTGAATGGAAGATTTAGAAAAACCTCAAGGAAGCTTTTAAAAATAGAGCACCCAGAATTTGGGAATCTAGTGCCTGATTTTACGGAAATTTTGAAAAGTGATTTCTTTTAAGTTGAACTATTTATTTATGCAGCGCCAGCAGTTGATAAAAATTTCAGAAATTATATTTGTCATTCAACCCATGTCCCATCTTCGGATTTTGAGCCATTGTCAGAACTAAATTCATCTTGCAAGAATTTCTAATCATCTCAAGAACGTTCTGATGGGATGGTGGCTTAGAATTTTGCAGTCAAAAACTTCCTGGTGATAAGAAAAACTTTGTTTTTCAGCTAGACTGAAGCTAATTCCGCATAAATTAAAGTTTTCTCATATGTTTGTTCATGACCTTTAAAAGATGTTGCCTGTCTATAGCAAGTTTTGCTGTAGAATTATGGTAATCTCTTTTTATATCGGTTTCGGGAAGATAGTAACGGGTGATTTTTTAAGAGGTTTAGAACTTTAAAAAAAAAAAAAACACAAAAAATTCAAAAAAATGAATGAAATATTTATTTGAATCGATAGTTTGAACCTTGCAATTTAATGTTTAAAGATAATTTTATGCAAATGTTGACCGCGGCTGCGTCTCAGGTAGCCCATCCGCTGAGTCCAATTTTGGCATACTCTTTCACACATATCGGCCGGTATCTCACGAATGAATGCATGGATGTTGGCTTCCAGTGCGTCAATCGAAGCGGGCTTGTCCCTATAGACATTAGCCTTGACATACCCCCACAAAAAATAGTCTAATGGTGTCAAATCGCACGATCTAGACGGCCAATTGACCGGCCCGAAACGTGAAATTAACTGTTCACCAAACTCACCTCGCAATTGCGCCATTGTTTCGCGTGCTGTGTGGCATGTGGCACCGTCTTGTTGAAACCACATATCATGCAAGTCAAGAACTTCCATTTCGGGCAAAAAAAAGTTTGTTATCATCGCTCGGTAGCATTCACCATTGACAGTAACGCTGCGATTCGCATCATCTTTGAAGAAATATGGCCCAATAATGCCGCCGGCCCATAAACCGCACCAAACAGTGGCTTTTTCGGGATGCATTGGTAGCTGTTGCAATGCTTCTGGCTGATCTTCACTCCAAATGCGGCAATTTTGCTTATTTACGTACCCATTCAACCAAAAATGAGCCTCATCGCTGAACACAATTTTTCGATAAATGAACATTTCGAACCGAGCACGAATTTTGATAGTAAAATTCAATAATTTGCAAGCGTTGTTCATTTGTAAGACGATCCCTGGTTAAATTGCAAACCAAACTGAAGCTGTTTGATAGTGACACAAGGTACTAAACACACGTCAGCTGTCAAAACCAGTGTTGCCAAAACCAAACCAGCTAAAAAATCATCCGTTATATACCAACTGATCTTAATTTCTAGAAAACTCAGTTCAATGTTAGATTGCATTGGAAGCAAACTTACTGCTTTAAACCAGTTGGAAGTCACCGTAAAACTCCCAATCAAAGGTAATGCGTACACTAAGAAAGTGTTTTAACTCCTTTGATCTTTATTAAGCTCTATAGATATGGGTAAAGATGTCAACAGTGGACACATTTACTTCTTGATCCGTTTAAATCGCATTTAAAATATTTTTTTTCACAGTTTAAAATTTCAAAGCTGTATAAATATCTCTTTTTCAAGAAACATTTTTTTTTCAAAATATACTTTTCTCAAAATTTTTCCTCGCAGTTTTAATATTCCTGAGCCATTCATCCATAATTGTTATGATACTTTTGTGAGTTGTGCGATACATTACTGTAATATATTTTGAGGTTTGATTGGAATCAGCTGGTTAGAAATTGCATGTTTTTGCATGACTATTCAGTTTCAATTCAGTTTAAATTAATAAAACTATGTTGACATATTTAGGAGTGGGTTTGGTTAAAATACGATCGTTGGAAAATATCGGAATATCTTGTAATATTGTATTTTTCTGAATTCCTGACCCATCGTCCGATTGTAATAAAACTTTTGCGTCTAACCGAGGATTGGAACGTGAATTTATGATGGACATTAATTAGACCAATCAGTTCAAACAAATGTACCCCTATTAAAGCACCAACAGAAGGAAGTAAACGACACATAAATGAAGGCAATTGATGATTGAAACGGTGATGCCCTTGGTGGAACTGGGAAAACATTCCAGATGTCATTGATTTTGCCCACTGATATTCGTGAACGGCATTTCAGCAGCAATTACTTTCTCCGGAAAAGCGGCCATTGTTAGAAGAATGCGGTATGGCTCATTCAGCGTTGATATTACTGAATTAAATTGGAAGCACTTGACCGAACATTAAGAGAGTTCCGCAATAGTTCGAGATGTTTTGAAAAAGCAATGATTTTACTGTCTAGTGATTTCTGCCAAACACTACCAGTCATTGTAATATTGACTCCTGCCGATAAAATAAACTCTTGCCCCAAATGTGAAGAAACTTCAGCTGACAACAAACATGAGAGTCGCATTGGTGAGTAATCTATCTTTTGAAGGATTTTCTAAAAAATTACTGACTATAATATAGTTATAATGGCCGTATTCCTATCGACTAATCGAACGGTTTGATTTCATATCCTCAGAAGTTTTGCAATTTAGTCTCATCGAAAGATGAGCTCATCAATAAAGTATTCCCGAAAATCATTACCAATCACAAAAATAACAAATGGTTGAGTGATCGAACAATTTTGACGGCTAAGAACAAAGATGTAGATGACATAATGAAGAATCAAATCATTAGTTCTCTGCATTTATTTAAATATTTTGACTGTGTAACAAATGAAGACGAAGCCAAGAGTTATTCAAACTCATTGAATATGCCTGGATTACCACCGCACAATTTACAACTGAAAGTTGGATTTGTATAAACATTATGTTTCGAAATATTTACCAAAACCAAAGCTATGAAATTTACCACATTTGCTGATCTTACGATAAATAATGTGATTCACGCGACAATACTCAAAAGAAAATTCAAATGTGAGGAAGTTCTGATACCGAGGATTTCAATGATTCCAATAGATATATCGTCGTCCTAGTATTAAAGTGCCGTAAACGCCATTTTTACATTTTTGGGAAATCGCATTTAAAGGTTTGGCAGTCTAGTGTGGAAAAACTGAAGGATTTTTTTAATTTTTTTACACAGTATCTGTTTGTAAATCCTCTTTTAATAGTTGTTATCAGAAACCTTCCGCATGTTTTAGTTTTAAAAATATTTACATTTTTGTTCAAAATGAATTTGCCGTATACGCCACCAAAATCAACAGTTTCTTTTTGATCCATACACGTACGTCAAAAAATCGAAAACATACGGCATTTCAATACTAAAAACGTAATATAAACTCCTTGGGAAATTTGACGTATGTGCCAACCATTTTTCATTAACGTCAAATATCTCACCAATTAGAAGCGATAGGAACAAACAGATAACAGATTTGAAAAGAGCGCACCCGAAAACATAAGACTGCATACCCAGTTAAAAAAACCCAATTTGGCGTTTACGGCACTTCAATACTAGGGCGACGATATGCTTTAAACGAATTTAATTTCTGATTCGACTTGCATATATACAATGGCAAGGTTTCAATTTAGAAAATGCATATGTGGCATTCCTCACCGGATGTTTAGGCGTTTATAATATACGCTTAGTTTACTGATCAAAAATTAATGATTAACTTAGATTCCCCTTTAACCCTACACACTGGGGACAGTTGTGAAAATGACTCGGAAAATGACGATAAAGGCATAAGAATTTCAGCAACAAAAAAATGCAACATCATCAAGATTCAGTAAAACTGTCAAAATTTACAATGTTCTAAGCCAGTAGGAGGCTTCCTGACTTTTTCAAACTTCATAGGCATATCAATATGAAGAAGTTGTGTAAAGTGGGAGAGTTTTGCAACCCTATAGAGTTTTTAAGATCATTAAATTTGTCTGAGGAGAAAAAGAAAGAATTGTCACTAAATTAACGGTTTTATTACTTTTTGTCTTAACTGTTTTTTTTTTACTATCCGGTATATTGAAATTCCATTAAAGATTTCTTCTTTAAATACCTCACTAATGTCATTTTCTTATAAAATGAATCAACATTATAATATACATTAAATAACATTTCCCCTTTAGATATTGTAAGGACATGAATAGAATAATAGAAAACCCCAGACATTTCAAACAGGTTGTCAACGTATATAATTTCTAGGAAAAAAAAAAGAAAAGAAATGGCATGAACATGCAATGAACCTTATCCCCCACACGTCACACAAATAATGCCACAAAGGACATGTTGCTCTTGAAATATCATTCTACCATGAACCACACTTTGAGCCTTAAAGAATTCAATATAATATCTCTTGTGACACTATCTGATAATGGCACTGAACCTTTACATTGGTATAAGTCTTTAGTTACTTTCAATTCCGCCTTAACGTTAACATTTTCAGGATAAACTTCAGGTAAGGACATACATAAAAAAAAACCTTTCCTTCAAGTTTGTTGTTTTTTCTTAGCTTTCTTGTAATTTTTTTTTTCTTTTCGATTTCTCATCCGCTTGGAAGGACTCTCTCAGCACAAAACATGACATGAAATTGGCAATAAGCCAAAAGCTTAGTTTTTTTGTTTTTTTCATCCAAATCAACGAAATTAGGTAAACGGAACTTCTTTAACAGTTCACAATGGAAGTGTACTTTAAATGGATTCTGATGGACTACAGAAAGACGAAAGTATATAGTGGGAGAGAGTGTAGGTTTATACTTTAGAAAATCATTTCAAAAGGAAAAGGACTCTGACGTTCGATTTGAAGAAATTGAACATTTTGAATGAATGTAGGTATGATGTTTTTTTCATTCACTCATAGAGTCTTCTTTTTGTTCGTCCTTTCCAAAATGAAAACTTCAAATTCAATTTAAACTTTTTTCAAATGATTTAACTTTAATTGAATATTCTAGGAGTTTGTATAGTTGTTGTGTTCGCCTTGAAGTCGATTTTGACTTGTCTGGGGTTAACCTTTGGTGTGTTATCGAGTGCTGAGGTTGTGGCATTGATGTACTTATTGCACTTGATGTATATGAATATACATAATGTTGGATGTGTATATATACGTAATAATTTTAAGTGCAGTGGTAATGGCATAGAAAATCATATCACATGAAATATTTAAGTGTATGTCATGAAATATTCATCCTGTGGGTCATGTTGATTTTTGAATAATTTATAATGGAAGGTTTTAACAGAAATATTGTGGTTATCACATTTCAAATGGTCAATGTATCCACCAATAAAAAAATTTACTCCAAAAAACACTTTCTTATATGTCCCCAAGGCACACGAATTAATTTTGAGCAGTTGTAAATAAATACGAAATTTAAATTTGCCTTTGTTTCAGATACTTGTTTCTCAAAAAACACCCCAGTGGTCAGCTAGCAGAGCTGTAAAAGAATGAAATCAATTTCGAATGCATTTACGTGATGTCTGAATTCAATTTAATATAAATGAATTAAAATCCCTGAATTAAAAATGATTTCAGAATTAGGCATTCATTTGAATTCTTAAAACTTAAATCACTGAATTATTTTGCATTCACTGACTTAAATCACTGAATGCCAAATGAATTCAGAATTCAGAGTGTTAAAATCCAATAAAATCGATCAATTTACAACTAAACATCCTTGATTCTGAAGGCTATATCTTCGAATTAAGGATGTTTAGTTTTTTATACAAAAAAAAAAAAAAATTGAGAGACTGAATTCAAAATGAATGGGATTTAAATCACTGAATGCAAATAAATTCAGTAATTTAAAAAAATTAATTCAAAATGAATGGGATTTGAACACGCTGCATTTTCGATTCATTTTTGAAGTCAGTGATTTAAATCACGAATTAAAAATGAATGGAATTTGAACATGCTTAATTCTGAAATCATTTAGAATTGTGAACTAAATCACTGAATTCAAAATGAATAGGGAATTCATCTAGTTGCAATCTTCATTCAAATGAATGCAAAATCACTAAATGATTTAACTCTTTTACAGCTCTGTCAGCTAGTAAGGAAAATCTGGAAAAAATCTGCAAAAATACTGTAGTCGAGATAATTTTTGCTTGAATGAGTACCTACTATTTCGAGAGTCTAAGGGCCAATCTTTTCAGCTCTGGTTAAATCTCTGGTTTGTTCACCATAGTCGGTTAACCACAGTTCGTCTTTTCAGCATTTTATCTACTTTGGTTACCAAACCAGAGATAGTTCCAGTTTTCTAGTGGTCCAGTTGTGAAACGGAATCTCTGGTTAAGTTCGTTTATACTTTTTTGAATGCGAGAGAAAGAGATCGAAGATTTTGTCAATAATTGATAACATCCTGTCTTGTTTCGATGTACATGGATAAACTGAATTAATTCATTTACGAACAAAGGGAAACAAAAAAATATACATAAAATTATAGGGGTGGAATTTATTAAGATGGTAGATCATCATTTTTTTTTAATTTTATTTTGTACGATTAGTAGTAATGATCAATAAATATCTAATATATTATTTATCATTCAACACAAATGTGAAAAAAATAATCGCTTACCATAGAATTTCTGTGGTTAACCAAGCAAAATTGCCTGGTTAACGAAATCTCTGTTAACCATAGATTCTCTGGTTAAAATTTTGCTGAAAAGACCAAATCTCTGTTAACCGACTGGAATAATGACACTAACCACGGAAACGTAATCTATGGTAACCGTAGATTCTCTGGTTAAGATTTTGTTGAAAAGACAGAATCTAAGGTTACCAGCTGAAATAATCAATGATTAAAATTAACCAGAGCTGAAAAGACTGGCCCTAAATCCACAAATATCATACAAAAACAATTTCTGCGTTGTCCGTCATTTTGAAAAAGGCGTTTATGCAATTTTCTCGACTCCTGTTGGTCGTAAAATAATTTACTTTTTTTAGTTTTATGAGGAAAACTGTTTTCTACAACTTTGTTTCACTAATTTTTTGACATATCTTTCGCATAAAAAGTTATTGGGAGAGAACAGTTAATATTTAGGACATGGAAATCATTTTTAAAGATTATCTTGCCTCCCGTTGATCTAAACAAAATAAAATTTAACATACTTTTGTTAGAACTTTATACCTATAGAACAAATTTTAACCTCGGATTTGGAGAAATATGACTACTGCGCTTGATATTTCAATAAGGTTAGCCTTTGATTAAGCTTTAAGATGGGAAATGCGTGGACTTTATATTTTTAACCATTTTCTTTGTTAGAAAATATCTTTTGGATCTCTTATTACAAGTGTGAAGTACCTATACTTGCATAGTATTATATGATTTGATATTTGAATATTGAGTTCTAAAAAAACTTATACTGATGTAGGTATATACTCGCCAACTCTACGACTCTTTTTTTTATCATTGACCTACTGTCCGAAACTTCTTGTTCTGTAAAATATTAGCTTACCTAGTAAACTTCGTTTTGTAATATAAATTATTTCTAGGGCATGAATGGGTTGCACAAAAATTCAATTAAATTTAAGTAATTGAAAGAAAAAATCATACGAAATTTTCTTAAAATTGCTAAAACTACGTAGTATGTAGAAAATTTTGTTGCTAAGATTTAAGTTTAACAAAAAATGAATTCCAAAATCTTTAGAGCTATAAAATCTTATACACTTACATATATTGCTCACGACAAAAAATTTAACTTCGTGATATCGTTCATCTAAAATACTTGCTTAACTTATCTTTTTTCCGCCAATATACACACACATTATATTATTATTACCGTCACAAACAGTCCTCAGCATTTCTTCATGTTCCACTAAACAAATGCAACACAACTTCAATATAAAATAAATCAAAATACGAAACAGCTTGAATGAAAGCTCTCTAACTCCACTCGTAATGCTGGTCCTGAATGCTGATATTTTGCTTATTCAGTCGAGAGTTGCATCTTATACCGCAACAAGTCGACAGTTGACACAAATGTCTTCAGTTCAGTGATTCTTAACAGCCACTCTCAATACCGTTATACTCTATGCTTCGTTTTGTATAGTTATACCATGTACTTATGAAATTGGATGGAAACTTCATTTCCTCTTGCCAATTAAAAAGTTTTCCATCAGACTTGGGGATATAGAGGAGTTCTTTGAGGGTTGTGCACCTTTTGGAGTTGTTTTACCATACTTCATACCAGATTTGTTTCTCTAATATTTGTGTCAACATATATAAACATGCGGAAGCAGCATCTTGTAAAGAAACAAATCTACTAAGACAAACATTTGAAAATTAGAAGTCCTGCAGGTTTTCTTAATTAAATTTTTCTTTTTTTCTTTTAGAAATTAATCTGGAATATATTAGTAATGGTGTCGTGTTAAGTATTCATACAACTTTTTAAATGAAATAAAATAGTAGCGTTGTGAGAAGAAGAAAATGCATAAAATGTGTACTTCTAATTTGTGAGTTTTCTTTAGAAACTTAACTTTGTGAAACAAGAGATTTCTTCACTTAAAAATTGGAGCAACCTTTTTAATGGTTTCTTGAAGAATAAATTTTAACTAGGATATAGTGTTATAATAAAATCATTATAGTAAAAAAAAACAACTATTTAAATTGTGTTTTAACACTAAGTTGGACCCTTTAAGTACCAAGCTTCTTAAACCTTATTAAATCAATCAAAAGATTTTTAAAAATAAAAACATTACCTAATAATCGGCAGTGAAGCATGAAAATTGGGCGCTGGGAAATTAGGCCCCAAAACCAAAAATGATATAAGCCCCCAAAAGTGAGGTGTTTTTTCGTAACGAAATAAAGGCCAATTTTCGTTTGTGAAATTACGCCCCAAGAATTGAAAAAAAGAGACCCAAAAAACAACGAAATAAGGCCCAAAATAGAATTTTTGGATCTAGGAAATAGTTCTCCACGTTATAATGCCCCAATGGCTATTTGTCGCTTTGCAAAAGTGTAATATGGCCATTGGGGTTTAATGTCACTCTCAAACGCAATTTCTTTTTAGCCAGAAGAACCTGGGAAGTACAAAAATGTTTAAATACAGTGGCAATCGAAATAGCGCTTATCGGGAAATAAGTTAATATCTAAATCTTAAACTGGCAAGTGGTGGTTGATGTAGTAATTGCAACAGTGAGAAATAATAAACGTAACTGTAAAAAAATCCTCCTGAAAAAAGATCCTCCCTCCATTCGTCGAAATTTTTTTCAGCTATATCTACGCTTGTAGATTTGTTCTATAGGTGCAAGGCTGGATAAGGTGAGAAAAAAAAAGCTGAAAAAATTCCCGCGAATTTTTAATTTTCACACCCCAAATTGATCCTCCCTCCATTCGTAAAAAAATTTTTCAGCTACACTTTTCGTTTCTCACCGTACCCAGCCTTGCACCTAGAACAAATCTGACTATAATTCCAAGCTTTAGGGTTGTTGCTGGGGGCATCATGCCCTTCATCTTTTCTCACCGTTTGTCTTTGACCGCTCTTAAAGAGTATCATAAGACATTAAGTCGCCAAGTTATCTATATTTCGTTTCCTAAATTGAAATAAAGTTAAACTCCAAATTTTGTTTTTGAAAACGCAATAAGGCGAAATTTGCGTTATTTAGTTTGGCGCTATATCACGTCACTGTCGTTAATAATACAAATGATGATTGTCCAAAAAATTAAAGCTTTGATAAACGATACTTTACCGACGTTTTCTTACATTTTGAGAAAAAAAAAAAGAAAAAAGAACCCACAAATATTTTTTTGAGATTCTATTTCATTTTTTGATATTAGGTATGTTCACTGAATAATGAAATAACACCTGAAAAATGATATTAAACCCCAAAAAGTATTTGGGGTTTTCTTTAATTTTTAAATATTGGGGGCTAACTACGTAATGAAATAACACCGCAATACCAGAAATGATATTAGACCCCAAAATGTGAAATTACACCCCAAAATTTGAAATTTTATTTTGTTGTTGTAGTGCAATCATAATTTTGGCGGCTTATTTCGTTCCGATTCAGATGACACTAACTGGAAATGAAAAAAATCATGTCTCCGCATGATGAACCTTTTCTAGTTGAACTTTCATTTCAAAATGTCAACTGCCGATAGATTTTCGACTTTTATTCGAGTATCGAACATATTGTTTGTTATTGTTGGTACGAATGATAAATTCATGTTCATATCTCGATGGGGTATGTTCGTAAAATTGTAGGGACTTTTAATGTGCGATCTTGTTTTATGTTCGATTGCCGACAAACTTACCATATCTCGAAAAAAATCAAATTATCAAAATCTTTTAAGAAAAATCGAAGGTTTTTGGAAAATTTACATATACACAGGAGGATATTTACATCTGGCCATTTCCATCCAAAAATGTGCCTTTGTTGAATTTTTATAGTTTCCCCTATAGTAGAACCTGAAATTTAAGTTTTATTTTTATTTTAAGCTTTTGCTCAGTTTCGCGCTTTACTACTTTGAGGTTGGACAGATTTGCACGAATTTAATTTTGACATTTGCTAAACATTCAGTGTGATCAGCAATATTTATAGCTTTGACACTTTTTTCACAGTTTCTTACAAATCCAATTCTGACATTTGCAAAATATTCAGTGAGAACTGTCAACAGCAATATTAATAGCTTTGACACTTACTATTATCACAGTGGGCTCGTTCAGTATGCATTAGGAACTAAATATTTAGGTAACTAAAGTTCTTTAACCCAAATTTACCTAAATATCTAGTCAATTTCAGAAAAGTCATTTGTTGAAATTTACTTTTGAATTTTACTTAAAAGAATTCACACTATATACGTACAACAAAAAAAAATTTGTTGGTTGCAAAATATTTTAGAAATAAAAATAATACACATTTTGTGCAACAAATTAAATATTACAAGGTATTCGGCATTGTTATTGTTTATGACTAAATATTTAGGTACATTTTCTTGATGAACTTTCCAGTCCAAATGCTGTAACTTTCCAATAAAAACAAGCTAAATTGGAAGTGAGTTTTGGACAGCTGACCAATCAGAGACCAGAAAATTACCTAAATATTTAGGTAAAAAGTGTTCTGAACGAGCAAAGTTTCCTAAAAATCCAATTCTGATATTTGCACAATATTCTGTCCTAATAACTGTCATCAGAAAAATATAGTTTTGAAACTTTATAGTTTGACAGATAGATTATGATTACACCAGTCCTTTTTTCGTATGAGACCTGTTTCGTCTTTCTGACAGGTATGTACGTATACTATGGTGATAAGACGTTTCGTTGTTATTTGCCCGTTTCCATTCGTCATTTTGACGCTGGGAATCGAAGTTGTGGAAGTTGTGGTTGTTATTTTGTTTCTTTTTCAATTATTGTTCACATTTTGAACTAAAAATGGTGCACCGCAGTGAAATCTGAAATGCACACAGTGAATCGCCCCCCCCCCCCCCCACGGTGAATTGTACACAGTAAATTATCTAAGAGCCAAAATTTACAGAGAAAATTCACTGCGAATTTTATTTTTCTTAAGAACTTTAATTAAAGTTAGACATTTTAAAGTGAAGGCCACAAAACCTTAAAAATTGAATTTCATTCATATTCATATGCTCCACTTAATAATATTTAATTCTCTTTTTATTGTTTATTTTCAAAACAAACCAATTATGTCCTTCTGCTCAAAATCTTTCATTGACAATGTAAAAATTGTTTTCACTGAAAATATTACCCTTTATTCGGATATCTATCACGCTACCAGATTTTTTTTTACAAAAGAAATTGATTTCTATCCCATGGCATCGTCCAATTAGTGACTCGTTCGCATCGGAGGCTTAAACGATATATAGTTTGGTTTCCTAACACACAAAATATAAATAGCAAACGAGCTTAGAACGACCAAATAATAATTTGCGAAACTTCCTCTCGCCGCCGCCGCCGTCAATCGATTTAAATCACAAATAAAATCAAAGTTGTTTGCAGTTAAAGTTCCTTGAGGCCATTTTGCTACCGCATATGTAACTCAACTACAGATTTCTGTGGAGCATGTTAATTACGAATACCGGACGTGGACGATGGCAATTAATCACGCTCGCTCGTAAACTACTTATATTGGATAGATATATTTTTTATATATTATTTTTAAGTAAATTAGCTTCATGGAATTTCGATTTTTGTGAAATTTTATAGGTACAGTGTGTTTTAATGAACAATCGAAAGATTTTGTTTTGATGCATCTTAAAAATGTCTGTTGTTACCCCAAGGGTCTGTATAACATGAGACCCTTTGACACCTTTGATGACTAAAAGGTCGACCATGAAAGGACTTTGAGTGGATTGGCTCTTAGGGGAGTGATTTATGGACCCTTAAGAATATCAGAATTTAAAATTTTTTTTTTAAATGTTTTAGTACGTTCAAAATGTTTACTTAAATAAATATCCCACATTCTTCAGAAGTATAGCGTTTCAGTGTTTGTCCACCATAAATATCAAAACTGACAGTCATTTGCAAAAGTTATCTTCCGATTTTTGGCCACCCTGTATCAATGTACATAAAAAAAGGTTTCACTTTTAGGTTATACTTTCATTCGCACCTCACTAACTCAATTTGTTTGACGTTGGGAAATATTGGAATCACGGTGTGAGTTGACGGCCTGACGAAAAGCGTGCTGCATGCAATTCTTCAATCTATACGTATGGGGCTTGCATTCAAATCAAATTTAATATCGTAATTTTTTTTTTGTATTCTTTTACATGATTTGGTAGAATAGTCGTCATAGAGCGGATAAGGTAATCATGTCCTGCTATTTTGTTTTATTGAAAGAGGGTTTTTGAATAAACATAGGTATGTATAGCTACGTGTATGTAAAGGACACGCAAATTGGGCATTTTGTTTCGTTTTAATTATAAAACGAGTTTCTATTCAAGTACTACATTATACAATGATGGAGAAGCACATAATCGATGGTTTCGGGTATTAAACTGCTCTGTTTTTTTTTTTGAAAATAGGTCCGAAGAAAGAGGAATTCAAATTTAGTTTTAGCCCGACTAGGCTACCTCCCATTTGGTTTTTTCTCAAAAACGGCTGAAACGATTTTCATAACACTATACTTTCAGTGATGTTAATATAACTGCATTTCAGGTTTTGGGCTATAAATGCACTTAACGGAGATTTAGTAGTTCGGGTAATTTTTAAATTTGAACATACATAACAACTGGACTGAATTCATTCCAATTCGGCGTTGCATTTAAATAAAACATTTAAAACGAAATTACATTAAAATCTGTTGGCTTGATCTGACGTGAAATAATGAAATAAATAAATTTGTTTTTGCTGGTCCATAGTTTGCTAAAACTTTTTTGCACGAAACTTTTTTGACATTAGTAACCACTGATTTATCCATGCACAGGCACTAGCCATAGATAAAAATATAAACTTGTTGCAAAATCTTCAATATTTATCTACTCATTTTTCTCTGTATAACTTTTTACATCCGTCAAATAGAACTTGACAAGAAGTTGCCATCGGTGAGGTTCGTATTAGTGTGTGTAATGTTGTTGTTGTTTTGTGGAGGTTTTTTTTATCTTTGGTTAGCTGTGTTTTCATTCGTGCAACTTAAAATCGAAAAATAAACAATTATCTATTTAATCCTGGGGTGGAATCAGCTAAGGTGATTTGTGATAAGTGATAGCCAAAATCTACACTTTCTGTCTGCGTAAGGTGATCATCACAGTGATAGCTAAAAACCAATCACCAAAATATTGTGATAGTCATCTTCTAATGATATTGACGTTTCATTTTCATTTTTGTGGCAATGTGACTAGAGTTACCACACGCATACAAAACATTATAAAATTTTCAACTTTTTTTCAATTTTAGTCACCAAATCATCAAAAACAATATTTCTTTTACCATATGAGTATAATAAAACAATGGAAAATAAAAGGTTAAATTTAGAATTATTCACTAAAAAATTAACAATTTCAAAGAATATGACTACGGCAACAATGTTTTTCACAAATGTCACTGACAAATTGAACAAAGTTGAATTAAAAGTTGAATTAAGTTGAATTGGTGGATGTGATCACCTTACGCAGAAGGAAAAATTAATTTGATTACAAGTGATGATCAAAAATGTGACAATCAACTTTCATCTTACGCGATTCCACCCCTGGATAGCTAACTGCGATTTTGTAAATTTATCCTTTATTTTCGTGCAAGTGGCCAGTAGTATTGCATTCGTTTCTAATTAAACTCAATCGTAATAAGTACAAATTCAAAATTTTAAGTTCTCAGAATTGTTGAAAACATTCGATGCAAATTCCATTTGCAACCCCTTATCGAGTGAAATACCAAAACTGAAGGTTGCTGTCGCGAATGGACTTCTTGATATTTATATAAGTATTTTTATGCATTCCGATTTGGTTCGATTTTCTTTAAGTTGATTTTTATGTTATTTTAATTCAATAAATTCACTTTACCAATGGCTATGGAAAGGAGAGTGAACTAGATAAATATTTTTAAATAAACTTTTTTCTAAATATAGTTTTTCCATCTTTTATTTTTCGAAGGAATATAATTTGAAGCCTTGGGGAAACCGCATTGCGGACAGTGTTGCAAACTGTCTGGCATAGTTAAAAATTATTTCAATTTTATGACAATGAAGAATATATGAATATGTAAAAGGGGGAAGAAATTAAATTAGTTTAAGGATAGCATGTCAAAGTATCGTTAAGAATTATAATTGCATAGGTATATCCCAACTAAAGGATTTAAACAGAATACAGAGCGAAAATAATGAAATAGGCGCGGAAAAATTATGTTTACAAGAAGTATAAATTGCGTTGAAAGCATTTAAAAAAAAATTGCATTGTCTTTTCAACAAGAAAAAGTTAAACGGTTTCAAGTTTACCTTGATATTTTAATAAATTTACCTTAAAAGACATGAATATATTGGTGCTTCTACACTCATATAGGATCAATTTTGGTTTAAAAAAATAAACAGCAAAATAATTTTTAAGTTCTGTATACCCGCTTGGAGACAGAAAATTCAACAACTTTATGGTTTTCGAGGGGTTTGTCACTAGCCAGTTTAGTGGTTCAATGATTGCAATATTTCAAATAACTTCATAAGATTTCAGGTGATTTCAAGCAGTATTTAAATTAATTTAAAAATTTTGTGATTTCATTGATTTCAAATAAATTTACTGATTTCAAATGATTGCAAAATAATTCAAGTGATTTTAATTCGTGATTTCATGATGGCATTTTTGATTTCATGATTGCAAAAAAACTTAAAGTTTTTTTTTTTTTTTTTTTTTTTTTCTTTCGGTAGGTGGAAATCTTCAAAAGACACTTGATCATATTCGGTATCAAGTAGTGTGGGACTTCTACCGCACTAAAACCACCTAGAATCATGACCAATCTATAAAAGATCGACAAATGATTTTAGTTTCTCAATTTTTAGTTCACATTTTGGGAAGTTTGATGATTTAATACTTTCCCATCGCTTTTAGACCATCAGCTCATGAGGCTTGGTTCTTCTTAGTCTCCGAACATTGGTACGTACATTTAAGACTGTCTCCATTTCGGAGTTAGTGTGACTAAGCAGTCGCTGATTGTGTGATACAGCGTGTTTTCTAATTACTTCTGTAACCATTTCTACTTGAAGGTCACGATGTAAATCGCTGTTTCTTATATACCAAGGGGCGTTTACTATTCCACGAAGGACTTTGTTTTGGAATGTTTGGATGGTTTCCGCATTTGTTTTCTTTGTACAACCCCAAAGTTGGATGCCATACGTCCAAACAGGTTTTAATACCTGCTTATACAACATTAATTTGTTTTCAATTGATAGGGCAGAGGTTTTTCCCAGTAACCAGTACATTTTTCTATATTTTAAGTTAAGTTCTTCCCTTTTTTTCTTGATGTGCTCTTTCCATTTTAGCTTTGCATCCAAAGTCATCCCAAGGTATTTGGCCGTATTGGAGTAAGGTACTACTTTACTATTAATAAAAAGTGGAACATTATTAATCTTTTTATTAGTAAAGTTTATATGCGTTGATTTTGTTTCATTGAGTCTGATACGCCACTGTTGCGTCCATTCTCTTATCTTGTCGACTGCATATTGCAGTTTTTCTGTTGCCTTTACAACGCATTTATCTGACACTAATATCGCAGTATCATCTGCAAAAGTGGCCATGATCGCATTGTTGTCCACTGGAATATCCCTTGTATACAACAAATACAGGGTTGGTCCTAAGACACTTCCTTGTGGTACGCCGGCTTCGATTTTCTTAAGTTCCGAATACTCTTGCTCGTACCGTACTCTAAAAAGTCGGTCGGTAATATATGATTTGAGTATTTCATAGAACTGCCTGGGAAGGTCCCTGTGCAGTTTGTACTCGAGCCCCAAATGCCAAACCTTGTCAAAGGCTTGAGCAACATCTAGAAATAGAGCGGAACATACTTGTTTTTCTTCAAGTGCTTTTTCAAAAACATCCGTAATTCGATGTACTTGGTCTATCGTGGAATGTTTGTTTCTAAATCCAAACTGATGATTTGGTATTAGTTTTCGTTCTTCTATTATTTTGCTTAGTCTATTTAAAAGCAGTTTTTCGAAAACTTTTGCAATAATTGGTATAAGCGATATTGGTCTGTAAGATGTAACTTCGGTTAGTGGCTTACCTTGCTTTGGTATAACAATGACTTCTGCAATTTTCCAATGATGTGGAACATAACGGAGCTTAAGGCATGCATTTATTATGTATTGGAATTTTTTGAAGGCTATTGTTGGCATTTCTTTCAAGACCTGAGCCGTAATTAGATCATACCCGGGTGATTTTTTATTTGATAACTTGTGATGGCACATGCTTTTTACTTCTTTGAGCCTTACTAAGGGAATTTCTAAGTCATCATTTTTATTAACAAATTGTAAGTTATTTGCCCCTGCACTTTGTGGAAACGGCTTAAAGACATTCGAGAGATGATCTGCGAAGAGGTCAGCTTTTTGTTTCGGATTCGCAGTCCATTTTCCGTCTTGTGCTTTGATGGGCGGATTTTGTTGTTGCGGTCTATTCAGACGTTTGGTAGCTTTCCACAGTGAGTAATCAGTAGAAGCATCCGTCGTCAAACTTTCAAGAAAACTGCTAAGTGAATCATTTTTGAATTCATAGATTCTTTTTTTCAATTCGTTATTTAGTCGATTAAATACTCTCTTATCGCCCGGAAATCTCGAAGTTTGCCATTTTCTTCGAGCCCTTCTTTTTTCCTATATTAACTCTGTTATTTCTACAGGGTATTTTATTTCTGTTTCTCTTCTGTTCAAAATAGTTGGCGTGCTTTCTTCTGCAGCCTGTTGCACATCAGCAATAAATTGTTCAACTTCGTGGTCAATTTGTTCACTAGTTTCCATTGGGGATCTAAGGTCAATAAAACTTTCCAGTTTTACTTTAAATTCCTTCCAATTTGTTCTTTTGTTCACGAGCTTTGGATTACTTTTTTCTTTTATTTCTACTTCACTTAGTGATAAAATAGCTGGAGTATGATCTGATGAAAGATCGTAACTACCTTAAACTCAAATTTTTAATGATTGCAAAAATCATTTGAAATCGATAACCAACATTTTTTTAAATTCATCACTTTAGTAATTGCATCTGATTTCAACGTGATTTCAAATGATTGCAAGTATAAGTGGTCAGATGATTTCACTCGTGACAAACCCCTCGATGGTTTTACTGTTTGTTTTGATGAAATTTGTTTTATATTTTTTCGTTGACATGTAGGCGTGCAGTTTACTGTAAAAAAAATAAGGGCACGAGTACGACTGGGTCGCAAAAACTTGCTCTTGTGGCATGTTACCTGAGGGCTTAATGTACAAATGAATATAAGAACAAATCGTATGAAATTTTATTAAAAAAGATTCAAACCAAAATCATATTACGCAAAAAAAATTTTTTTATTTGGTATATAAGAGTTTACGAAAAAACAATATTGGAGTTGTTTTCGAAAAATTCGATTTTTTTAAAATAATTTTTCGATAATATTTTTCTAAAAAAAAAGAGTATGCAAGTTTTTTAACTTAATTTTTTATATTTTAAAAATCAGTCAACAGGTTTCCCAAATATTAACAAAAAATATTTTTCTAAAAACAAATGTATGCCATGTCATTATAAATAAATAGCTAGAACAACTTCAATATTGAATTTTGTTCAAATCGCTTGAGCCGTTATCAAAACCGAAATTTTAAAATAAACAAACAAAACAAATTTTTAGAAAGCTCTAGGTCTAGATGACTTAAACGGGAGCAGAACATTATACTGAAATCCAAAATCCCGAAAACCCAAATTACCGAAACGCCAAAATTCCAAATAATAATTGAAATTTGTTATCTTAAAAATTTTCATTTTTTTTAATAAATTTATTGAATATAAAATTCTATGTAGCTGTATTAAAATCATTGGTGCAGGTAAATAGCTTTACTAGGAAATAACCTCAACTGTTGGGGGCACAAGTGGGCGATTAGGTACTAGGTGAATCAAGAAAAATGTGATACAAAACAAAGAGTTAGTTAGTTAAAACAGAAAAATAAAATATTTTTAATCGATTTTAGCGGTGTTTCCTTACTTTTATATTTTAATCCATCCGGATTTTCTACTTACTTGTAGATAAGTTAATCCCCTTCTAGAAATTGATTTCTGAACGCTCGTTCAAAGAATTTTTTAAATGTTTGCTTCTTTCAGTATGTAACGTTTTTTTCACTTTTTTTTTTTCAAAAGTAAAATGAAAAATTTTTAGTTTTTTTTGTGAAAAAAGTTCTAAGTAGCTTAATTGAAACTTACTTAGATATTGTGAAACAAGCACATAGGGCCAGTTGTACAATCCTGGTGCAAGGTGGTTGAAATTTTTAAAGCACTTATTTCCAAATTCTCATCTGAAAATGGTCTCTGCAGTAGCGATTTCTCTTAGTTGACTCGGTTGGCGCCCAATTAATTGGTCATTGAAATTGAAATGTATAACAACATAAATAATTAAATAACTATGTATCATTTTATTTATCAATAATGAACCATCGATATACATATCTGAAACTAAAAACAATTCTATTTAATAGCGTGCTACTAAAAGTTCCATGCAACATTTATTCTTTCAAATCATTGACTGTGCAAGTACAACACTTTTTGTGGTATAACTATACATATTTCGCATTCAAATTCCTTAAGATTGTATTATTCCTTCTCTTTGTCATCTCAACTTGAGGACAGAGCGAGAATAATTCATAAATTCGTCAGGTAGTTGGCTCTAAAAAAAGAGCCATCTGATATAAAATAAAATAATAGATAGCTACTTACAAAACAAGAGAGAAGGCATCGTTGTGGATTTTGTTTGTTTGCGTTGTTTTGTCTGACTAACCTCCAGTTTAACAGTGATCTTCTAACCTTAAACTGTAGTTCAGTGCCTGTTAATTCTGTAGTTTAAACCAAAATTTTTGTTTAAACTCTGACTGTGAACGATTATGTCATCTTATAACACTATATTAACAATTGAAAATGCGTAAAAATGAAGAACTGCTTTTTAATCAGGGTTGCAAAAGCTTAAGCTCTTTGTTAACTTAAGCTCTCTTTTACTTCACAATATAGTTATGAACTTTGAATTAAAACATATTTAATTCACAAGCTGTATTTGATTTAGGAATTGAATTAGATTTAATTCACAAGATCTTTTCGGCTTGTGAATTGAAAAATATATAATTCACAATTTAATTTAATTTACCGCTTCCAGTGTACAAAATTCTCATTAGGCTATAGTGAACGTTTCTTGAGATCTAATTTGAAATTTGAGCAGATTAGAAAATGTCTTTATTTTAGTTTAACTTTGAAACAGTTCTCTAACTTTATAGTATATCTAGACTATTTCTGATGTACTGACAACTAGTGTGGGGTTTAAAACAATTCTCTAACTTATTTGTGCGGAACACGCCTTAAACAATGACAGTTCGCTAAGAAAACAAAGCAAACACACCTTTCTATCTGTCGTCAAATGTCATCAGTCCGGAATATAATTTTCTGTTTAACTTCAATTTTCTTTCTCTTTGAAATCAAAATTAATTTAATTTTTTTAAGAAATTAGATATATGTATATATTGTTAAAAAGTTGATCTTTTCAAAGAATACTGTAATGCCGCTTTAGGAAATAAAGGGTGTACCTACAATTTCAGTTTCATGTCGTCTTCAGATTCGTTTTGGCAAAGAGATGATGTACCGAGTACCCATAACTGATACCAACAATGAATCTATGCCAAAAATGTAATTTTAGACTAGTGTCAAACTAAATTTGATTTAGTTTCGAGTTAAATGGACTATAATTTTGCGCCAATATGATTATAAGAACGAATTTTTCCGTTTAAAATGACTCGAAGTACCTACAGTAAAAAATACACTTTAAGACTGAAAATTAATTTACAAAACATCTAGTTAAATGTATGCAAATAACTTAAAAAAATTCATGAGCCATCCACTATCAAGCGAGACAAAATCTTTAACCCAGATGCAACATTATCTCAAGGGTCCACCCAACCACTCTTAGAAAACTGCTTAATAAGTTAAAAGATTGTTAAGTTTAATGCATCAATTCAGAAAACAAAATTGATGAATATTAATCAATGAATACATAAAGGATGCAAACTTTTGAACTTATAAACACCTTAAACATATAAGAGGCAACATCAACTAGAGATGTAAATTTATGCAAAAAGACTGACATACTTTTACTATATATACAGATATATTCAATTGCAGTTTACAGCTGCTGTTCTGCTTACTTTGTGGTTTCTTACCTTTGCTTAAAGGCTGACATAATAGCTCTTTCACTTGGAAAACGAACTCTTGTGCAATTCACTTTTTGCGCTTAGGATAGACATCCATCTTTTGACATTGAAATAAGCCACAAGGTTTATTCATTTCGTTAAAAGGTCCTTCTTCGTCATTGTTGTTGGGTTTTTAGTTTACGTCAAACGAACATTCAAGCTTGTGTGTGGTTTCGCGATTTGGCCAAGTTCCAGGAAACAACTCTGTGAAGATAGTCCTTTGCCCATTTGTTTGTTTGATTTTGGGGCGACACACCGACACGATGAGTTTTTGTGGTTTCCAAAAAAAAACAAAATATTTTAATGCAGCCCGCCAGAGGAGGTAGGTATATGAGGGTGAGTCTGAGAGTATCTATACTACAGTTCTAACCTGTTACACAGTTTGCCTTTAGATTTTTGTTTTAAAAGCAACAGCGGACGGAGAAGGATTGCTTTTAAATTAAGTGTGAAAGAAAAGTGGTGTTTCTGTTTGTGTTTTGTGTAAAATCATTTTCAAAAAGGTAAGCAACTAAAGTGAATGGAGCATCAACAAGGCATGGTGATAGACAATAAATTTATTTTTAATTTGAGGAAATTTTTAAGTTAAGTTTGTCAGAGAGAAAGATGATGATTGATTGAAGAAATTTTGTATAGAAAATAATTTGTGTGGTCATGATGACAAATTGGCTTTAAAATCTTTTTTTTTTTGTTTACCTATTTGAAATTATTTTATCTTCAATATCATATCATTTATATTTCGTGTTACTTTTTCAAAAACTAGTTTAAAAAAAAAAGTGTTTGCAATATTATTCAGGTTAAGCTATGTGCAAAGAGTAAGTACATACACACAAAAATGTTAAAAAATCATAACAAATTCTTCTATTATTTACTAGATAGCGTTAGTTGTTTCTATGGAAATTTGTTCACAATAAATTTAATATTTGATCACTCACTAATTTAATAGCGCTGACTGTAAGTGTGTCTATACTTGAGGAGCAATGTGCACATATATAGTCCAGTTAAAGCGTCATTAAAATCGGCTTCATGTTACAAAAAATATACAAATGGACTTTTTTTGAATTCTATGTTTTTTGGATCGCTGAATCCAAATCTGAAGAAATCCAACAAAACGCGTTTTGAGATATCCGCGAAAAACCGCGGTTTCGGAAACTATGCGTGTTAACTGAATTTTTACCACGACAAAATTAAAGCAAATCAAATTTCCTACAAAATTCATGCACTGTGTTTATTTCTCAGACGTACCGTTAGCTCTTTAGAGCGCGTTGAAATTTCAACATAATTTCCCATTTCTCTAAAAAAAATTTTACAGAAATGGCAAATTATGTTAAAATTTCAACGCGCTCTAACGGGCTAACGGTACACCTGAGAAATAAACAATATATTTCAAATTTGTAGAAAATTTAATGGTCTTTTATTTTGTCGTGAGTAAATTTCAGATTAGACGCATAGTTTACGAGATGTAAGCAAAAAACCGAAGAAAGTGCGAAAATTCCGTGGTTTTTCGCGGATATCTCAAACGCACCAGGAAATTTTGTTGGATTTCTTCAGATTCGAAATCAGCGATTAAAAAAAAACATAGGACACAAAAAAAACAATTTGTATAGTTTTTGTAACATGAAACTACCGTTTGACTGAACTATATAGCGAATACGTATATTGTAATTTTAAATAAACGGCGAGGAAATAAAAATTTGACGGTTGGCAAAACAAGTTTTTAATGATCAATTTTTGAATGATCAATTTGAAAATTTATTCAAAACCAAAAGAAATGTTGCCTCAATTCAAATTAATTTTGAAAATTGTGGAATGGGATTTAATTTATCTCGGATATTTACACTTTGCGAACAAAGCAAAACAAAAAAAACAAAATCGAGAAGTGGTTGAATTCAACGAAAACCTCTGGATACCAACACTATTTTTGGCATCAGGAGTTATAGCTATTTCATGGCAGCCAACCGCCAACGCCAATCATCAGACTCCTTTTTATTTATACTGTCGCTTTTAAATTTACGATCTCATTTTTAATCGATAAATACGTTAAGCCTAGTATGCAGCTGAAGTGAAACAAAACTTTCCGTCGTCTCCAAAAGCACAGACGAAATGATAACGAAACGGTGCCGGACAAATTGTTATGTATAGAGTTTCTCCATTTGCAAAAAAAATTATTTTTCAAAATACACAAAAAAACAAATAAAAATAACTGAAATCCATTTTATAATAATAATAACCACAAAAAAACACGAACAAAATACAAACGTCAAAATTTCGCGAGCAATTAATATCCCGGTCGATTAAATTGTGTGCGAAAAGAGTGTAGAGAGTAGTTGAGACTTGAACCGGTTATGAACCGTTTCACCGCGGAGCTGCGTACCAAAAAACGAAAAGAAGGACGAAAGATTTCGTTTATGATTCACACTGTTCCACTTTTGTATGGGATTTTTCATTTCACTTCAGCTGCATACTAGGCTTTAGTTATTGAATTTTTACCTGGGCTAGTAATCGAACCTGGACTACCAACACATATGTAGTCATTGCATTAAGCAATTCTACATTATAGTAAAACGTGCAAATATGTGAATCAACTCAGCAGGGGATCATTTGACCGATAACATTTTTTTCTACTTAAGGCTAGTATGCTTTTTTATTTGTTTTTTTTTTGTGTTTTGACAAATATTTTTATTTTGCAAATGGCGAAACTTTACATAACAATTTGTCCGGTACCGTTTCGTTATCGTTTCGTCTGTGCTTTTATAGACGACCAAAAATTTCGTTTCACTTCAGCTGCATACTAGGCTTTAATCATAAATTTTAGATCTTGACACAAATTTTCCGTAAAATCAGAGCCAATTGCAACCAATTCACATTTTCCATTACTTTTGCCTCACCATACACATGAATAAAATATTAATTTAGAGACATGAATTTTACTTGGCCCATCAAACTATAACTTTTATCTTATCTTAACTCACTTATCTTGTGCATCTTCTTATACATAATAATTTGAACATAAATATCCTATGACTTGACATCCTCTGCAACTCCGAATTAAAAGTTTCTTTTTAAAATGTTTTTGAATTAAAATGTTTGCAATTCCGCACCCCGAAAACTAATTAAATTTTCAATTAGTTATACAAGAACTCATACAAACCCCAGTTACACGAGTAGGTACACCATTCGATGCATTGATGCTCCTGCTGCTGCTCCTTTCAACAATTGAGCCTGGAAAATGTTTTTTTTTTATTCTTCCTTAGTTTACATATTTACATTGATTTGGATTGAGTCAAAACTTCATTTCATCTGCACAGGATGGATTCAATTTAATTATTGCACTCCCAACAGTTCTTTAAGTAAGGCTATGGAATCGATCGGGAATTTGTGGGTGGAGTGGTAAAGGATTCCGTTTCCTGTTGTTTGTTTGCACTGGATATGAGGTCAATAATATCGGTTACTAATTACTTGCACTCGATAATAGGCCATTGAATCTAGTGGATTTAGAGATGAGTGCAGAGAAGTTGTAACTGATTCAATTGGCAAGGAGATAACCTAATATCATTTGGTAAATCCATTTACGTTTATCTATAAATGCTTGTGTGTTTGTTTTGAGATAGTTTGAGACTATTTTATAAATAGGATAATTAAATAAGTTATTCTCTGTCTGGTTTATTTACCATTAACTGATTCTCTAGAGGGTTTAATCAATATTTATAGCAACGTATGTATGTTTTAGTGATTCTGGAAATAGCATTATAGGATTAAACTGTTGATGGTTAATAAATTGTTATATTCATACTGGGAAAGTTATGTGTGTTGGAAAATAAATAATTAAAAACTGGAAAAAATGTTTTATTAGTCAAATTGTGCTACTGGACAATATATAATAATTTTACAAAGAACCGTTTTTATAAGAAACTAAACTAAAATACTTTAGCATATACCTACGTTCACGTCGGTTTAAAATACACACTTTTTGTTTAAAATTCTTTGGTGAAATATGCTCCTGATTCCTGATAACAGTTGGTTATTTGTTACCTCCTCCAGAAACATCAAGTTTGTCGACCAGCACCTTTTCCATTTAAGGGTTACAAAAATAAGTTATTATTTGATAACAGATAATATTATTATGAACCATTTTTCAATAGGTATCATGTAGGTTCACTTAAACTTAACACTTTTTGACAATTTATGTTTTCAACATTGCTGCAATTTTTCGACTTGTTTGCATACATCCTCAGCCAAGCCCACTGTTTAGCTAAAAAACCCGGATTTAACTAGGGTTTTATTAGGCTGATTCCAATGAATATACATATTATGTTGTTTATTCCTAAATTGTAATTTTTCAATCACTTTAAATTTTAAATGAAAAATAAATTGAAATCCTGATTTCTTCCAATCGAAAAATATTTAAATATTTCTTTTAATTATCGAACAAATGGTATTCCAATTTCGTTGAATCATGTTCAATATTATCCTTTCACATACTCATGTGTTATGTGTAAGTGTAACTATTCATTTTCGCAGAAATGTCAATGTAAACTGCTAAAGTGTAGGTAGTTGTAATTTTAAAACAAATAAAGTTTTCAAAACAAATTCAAATTTTTAAATAATCTAACTCACCGGAAACGATAAGGCAGTTCAGTCATTTTAACGCAATAGTATATGGATAATGCAGTGCAAATGGGTTCCATAGACAGTCGTATTAAAAAGTCATATGCTAGTTTATACACAAACCAAAACAATAAAAAAGATTTTACAGTCCACTTTATTCGGAGTAATGCAATAATTGGGATTATTAACTAAGTATGTATCACAACCAGAAACCACATTCCACATACACTATAGTGAACAGAAATATATACTGTTAAGTTTTATCTAGGTTCGTTTTATTAAATAAAACTTATTTCCGTTTTAATACAACTCACTTTACGTCTTTTTACTTTTAATTCCACTTAAAGTTTCAAAACACTCTTTATTTCCTTTTTACTTTCTTTATTTTAAATTCACACTTTATCACTTTCAAATTACCGACTTGTACACAACTGATTTCAAATTCAAACTGACTGTCGGTCCGCATCCGCTTCCTCTTTTATACAGAAATGCTTGGCTCATGGAAGGTTCTTGAACTTGCTAGAACAATATCGAGTAGGCAATGTAGTACAGTATAGAGTAGGTAATGTAGTAGGTGTAGAGATTTAGTAAATGTACCGAGCAGGTAGATGGCGTTTACCTCAAGAGATGAAAATATTCAGCACCCTTTAATTATTTGTGTAACACGTTACAATACATTTAATTTAATTATGAGAATTAGGTCTGGTGGATTAAATTTTTTGTAACGGCCATATTATTCAGTAGTTTAATCTGGATTTAAATTAAAATTAATCTGGATTTTAATTATTAATTTTTTTCGTTTTTTTTTTATATAAAAACCATCTTTTCCGATTGTTTCTTTCTTTATAAATCTCTGTTTCTTATGTATGTGTTACTTTCTATGAACAAACAAAATTAAACTTGGCTAAGAAATGAGTAAAGTGAACAATTGATTTTTGGATTTAATCTTACATCTGGATTTAACCAGTGAAAAATATGGCCGTAAGATATGCATAAGTTAGTGCATATGTTTGGTATTTTGCGACGTTATAATAAATATAACAATGTTGTATTTTGAATGAAATTGCACTAAATTATTGTGGAGCTTTTTCGTTGACGAAATAATTAAAACGAAAATTTTGCTATCCCGTTGAACATTTACCTTACGACTACTAAGAGGAAAGTTATGCATCAACCGTACCGTTACGATTAGATGATAGAGAAGAAAAAACAAAAAAGGGTCCGACATTGCGTTTTTCTTTTTGTATAGTTTTCTGCAGACTAAGCGCGGCTGGAGCTGGACCGATTAGCTTCAAACGTTATAACTTCGTCACTCTAATTTATATTGAATTCTATTGGTTCCTGGTTCCTGCGTCCTGCCAAATAATCGTCGTGAATACGCTATAGGTACGTACTATCATTGAGTTTATATGAATCAAGATGGTTTCAAACTCATCGTACATTTGTATTTGTTTTTCTTTATTTCTCTTGCAATTTAACTCAAAAGTATTGACAAGAGTAAACAAAAAACAAGTCGACCGTAAAGACATCCTACGAGCAGTATTTGAAACTTACACATGATTTCTTTATGTGTAAAAACTGAATGGTACCATTGAGTCCAGTGCCGTTCAGGTATTTAGGGCTTTTGGCTGTCATGCGCTTACACAAAGAAAGGAAATTTCTTAGCCACTAAGGGGCCGGTTATAGCGATCAGGAAAACGAAACAGGAAAAACTTTTCAAATCGATATTTAAATATATTCTGATTTTATTTGCAACACAAATGCTACATTTATCTGTGACAAATGACTCACAGAATTATTTGTGATAATAAAATTTTCAATAACGCACATATTTTTTGTAAAACATACATTTTATTATTTTCCTGATGGAATTTCCGTACGGAAAAGTAGATTCCATCAGGGAAATAAATAAATGCATTTTTTACAATGAGTATTTGTCAAACTGAAACTCAAACAAAAAATTCTTTGAGTTATTTGCCATCGATGAGTGTAACCAAGGCCGTAGCCAAGGGGGGGGGGTCACAGGGGTTTAAACCCCCCCAGAATTTTTTTAGAAATGCATCTGTAAATCAACCTTTTCCGCATAAGTATGAAATTTGTGCTCAAATAATTGGTGATTATGTTCAAAACTTTCTGATTTTAGTTTTAAGCCTACGTATAGTTAGGTACCAACATAATTTTCGATGAATTTAGTAAGGTAGCTCTAACAGTTTTTAAATACAACCTCAAACAACACAGCCTCATGATACCAGGTTACTTTTGCTTCGATTGCACATGATGAATAACTAAACGCCTCAAGGAAATTTAGTATACCTAGATAGGTATGTGTATGCATCTACATGAAACAATATGTATAGTAAAAACGTATTTTCTTATTTCCCTACCAAACAAACTAATGGTGTCCTTGTGTGCATTAGTTTTCAACTTCGTTATTCCACTTATATAGTTGCAATTGTAACTTGCAACATTTTAGTCGGTTCATTCCATGCGTTTCTATTCTCTTGCCAGCAAAAGGCAAAAACGAATGAGCAATTATGTCAAGGCAACAGCACAGACAAAATGTTTGCACAACGGATCCTGAAACCTATTTTAGGATAAGCATATTGATTCCTCTTTTAGATGACTTTTTAAGTCAGCTTAAAATAAGATTTGAAAATCATAAGTCCATACTTTCCTCTTTGTGCATTTTAATTCCATCGATCCTTGGAAAATATGAACAAAATTACAACGAAGAAAACTTCAAATTTTATAGATCTTTTTTGGATTGGGACACTTTAGAAGCTGAGTTTACGTTATGGAAGACAAAATGCCATAGACTAAAAGATACAGAGCGTTCAAAGAGTGCAATAGCAGCTCTTGGGGAATGCAATAAGGATCTGTTTCCTAACATCCACAAGCTTCTCAAAATTTTGGTGATACTACCGGTTTCAACGTGTACACCGGAAAGAACATTTTCGACAATGAAACGTCTAAAAACTTACCTTAGAAATTCTACCGGCGAAGAAAGACTAACAGGATTGGCATTAATGTCAATTCATCGACAAATTGAGATTGACACTGAGGAAGTTTTAGACATATTTGCAGCAAATTTAATTTTATAAAAATGATATACTTACATGTTTTTTAATACTTTTTTTTATAATAAAATCTTAAAGAGTGATGGTAAATGTACCTACCTAATAAATAATAACTTAAAATTATTTTAAAAAAATATTGGAAAAATCTTTTAGTTTTTCAAATTTGTTTGAGAGTTTTCTTGAAAAACTAAGTATGTAATTGTATTTTATTAGCAGTACTCTACCTAGGAAAAAATATTGAAAATCGTTAAAGCAGTTTTTTTTTTAACCGTTTTGTTTTCTAATTTTTGAAAAATATTTTGCAATTTTTTTAATATTTCAATACATCGAAATCTGTTGTTCATCTGGAAAAAAAACTGAAAAAATTCGATATTCGCGTTTCCAACATATTCAAAAAATCTAAACAGTTATGTATATGAATTTAATCATAAAAACCTTCCTAAATTTTAAATTTAATTGAAATCGGTTTTGTTGTTAGCGAGAAATTCTGATTTTAAAAAATCGGTTCTATGGGAGGTACTCCTTTAAGATAAATCTTGACTGTTTTATCAAAATCGTTAAGGCCATTTTTAGAAAAATTAAGTTTTAACAAACTGTTATATGACATTTACCATTGTTTTAGAGCTTAAATTGCAATTTCAACAACGCCTAGTGCGAGACTACTAAATAAACACTCTGAACCAAGTTTGCAAATCAGCCTATCCATTTAGGCTGCAGATCTACAAACAGGCAGTCGGACGAACAGAATTTTCCAACACACTTTTGTCTACTTCCCTATCATAGCAATATCATATTTATTTGTTATCTCAATTTTTTTTTTTTTTTTGACGAATCCATAACTTGCCTTATACATAGAATAGTATCATTATCGCAATTGAAAGTCGTGTTTGGTGGATTTTGGGTTAATGGGCTGTACTAATTTTACTAACCCCCCCCCCCCGAAATAATTGTCTGGCTACGGCCTTGAGTGTAACATTTGTGTTTTGAATCGAATAAAAACATAATAAATTATCGATTTGAAAATTTTTCCTGTTTCGTCTTCCTAATCGTTATAACCGGCCCCTAGGCAGGCGTGTGATGGGAATAAATTTGCTACCGGGATTTCAAATTTATAATTTGTAATCTCAAATTTTCCTAAAATTTGCTCCAGCCAAATTTATTAGCACATTTCAATTGACTTTCAAAACCACCCACACTTCTTTTATATTTGCTCAAGCATCACACTAACTTGAAGCCAAGCTTGTATATAATCCAAATAAAGTAGTTTGTAAATATGTATTTCGAACCTAGAGTAAGTAAAATTAGCTTCATATAGCAGATCTGATCGAAAATCATAAAAAAAAACTGAAGAAATCTACTTTGGCTGAGCACTGATCCCAAGACTGTGCTTGAATAACCTACTCCCTCCTGTACAACTATACTCACACAAAAAGTACTCACATCTCTAAAAGTCCATCAATAATTTCTTGTTTAATCAAATTGATTATCTTGTTCCAATTTAATTTTCTAAAAAGTAAAACAAATAAACAATGTCAATTATGTCTGCCACAGCCAACTATTTTACAAATGTTCGTTAATAATCGGATCGCATTCTCCCACAGCTAAAATGAGTTTCTAGAAAGTGTCCATGGTTAACAGTTGAGTAGGTCAAACTGTATGAGGAGCTTACTTTTTACAAAAAAAAACGCCTCTAAAAACGAAACGCCCCGGGAAAAGTCCCGGTTTCCCGTATGGCCAGCTCGCGGCTGGCAATACGTAGGGGAGAGACGCCTACAGTGGGACACTTTATTTTCAAATGACTATATCTTAAAAAGTATATCGAGTAATAAGCTATTGTAAATATTACGTTAAATACCTTTATTATGTGAGTTATTTTTGGCATACTTTAAATTTATTTTGCTATTACCGAAGTCTCACTGTTGGAATAGGTATACCAAGTTCATATCCAACAGTGAGACGTATTAAACATAAAAACAAGTTTTATTTACTAAGGAGTTATTTTATTATAAAAAAAGTCTTCGTGTCTTTTTAACTTTATAATAGGGTATATTAAAGTAACAAAAAATGACGCCAGTGACAAATACATATTTATAAAATATATATATAAATACGTATATAAATGAAAAAAATTATGTCAACCAAAAATTTAACGAACTTCAATTTGATAAAATTTTATTCCAAAGTGGAGACTTGAAGGACAGTAAACAATTGGCTAAGAAAAATTATTTCAAAGTCTCCGTCTGTTGTCAGATATTATATACCCACTGATGGCAACGGGATTTTATCTCACTGTTAGTAAATCGTCCAAAATCTGTAAAAACAACTAAAACAAAAAATCCATGCATCGAAATACCTCAAAATGTTATTAATTGTATTGTTTACAATATAATCTACATAATGTTTAAGACATTAATTATTTGACTCATCTAGGAAAAAAACTATTGCTTATTTTTTGCGACACGTACATTTTACTTTGCCCGTATTTTTCTTAATGTGCTATCACAGCCCGACTTTGTTTCACTGAAAGTAAACACAAACTGAATCATTTGGAATGAAATGTTTTGCACTACGTAAAAGCGCAAATTGTTCCTTTAAATTCTTTCGAAGTTATTCGGAATGTCTCACTGTTGGAGGTGTCTCACTGTTGGCGTCTCTCCCCTACACACAGAACTTATTTGACGAAAAGAGCTCCAGAAAATGGTGACACTTTTTCAACATTAATGACTGTAGAATGATCCTCCCCCGTGTTATGTGTTCTATTTTAATTACCTATTTAAATAACAGTACTTTTCTTTTCCATTTTTTGCTACCCCACTCTCTTTTTTTTATTATTTCGAATATGGTCACCATCTAAAAGACAAGGACCTTGTCCTCCTCCTCTTGTGCACCCATCATTTAATTGTTATACAAAAATTCCTTCTTCTGCAATGTTGAGCAATAATTCTGTGAATTGCGCTCTCATCCTGAATCCTCCTCGAAGAAACATATCGAAATTCCTTCACTTGGTTCACTTGTCATAGTTATAGGCAGGCACATCACAACAGAGGTATCATCAAAAAAACTGATAAAAAATAAAACGTTGCTTCCCCTCACCCTTGTCACCATTTACTGTCGTTGACTGTCTGAAGTAAGCCATATCTAATAACAATTTTAATAAAACATTCAGCGAGGACTTATAGTTCATGAAAAACTCCCTACTCAAGCAACATTTTTCTATGGAAAATTTAAATACGTCATAAACCACTCAGTATAAGAGCTCCTTTCTTTCCCGTTCTATCGCTTCAGGCGCATATATTTAAGTTGGCAAGGCAGTGTGGCACCTCTTAAATGAAAAATACAAAAAAAAAAGTATCCCAAATACCAACTGACACAGTAATCCCTAATCCGCCTGGTTTTACAGATTTTTCCAGGAAGAAGAACCATATAATGATGAGCAGGCGAAATGTTGATTATCCCAGCACAACATCGTGTTCATTAAGCTAAAGCTACGCTGCTCCTCTATATAACGTTGATTGTTTACTTGCTGGGATGACTCCTAAAACAGAAGCGTAAAAAGGATTCAACTCTGGATAAGTATTTCGACTCCAGCGCGTGTTGCTTGGTAATTAAAAAAGAGTGCGGGTAAATAGAAATAAAGTGGTACAACGAAAATACACTCAGTCAGTATATTTGGGTGTTTTGTTCATTCAAGTCCGTGTGAAGCTTACGGGTGGAATGAACTCCTTGACATTGTCCTGAGTGTATAAGGCCATTGTACCCCTTCCCAAAATGAATGTGTTTGCCTAATGCTTCTTCTCTAAAATGAAAGTGGGTAAGGTTGTAACAGAGTATTACGACAACGAAGACGACAGAAAAGCCCAATGAACTGAATCCTCTGTGCGAGGGAGAGACACTTTAAGCCTTTTTCCGGCCAAAGTAATGTAGGAGATTAGTCAATTTATGGGGCATCGTTCTTATGCACGATTTCACACTGATTCGAATGCTAGAGGCTTTTGCGTACAGTATTTTGAGTGTCTGTTTTAGTAGATATAGGGCAACAAGGGCATTGGCATCAAAATAAAGTTAAAGGGACTCACTTGTGAAGTGGTTTTGGTCGTTTAGGTTCTGATTTGTATGCGAGCAGTTGGTATTGTGGTATAGACTTTTTAAACAGAGAAACCTATCTTTGGTGTGATAATATTTTAATGGGGCAATTTAAAGAAAAAAGGCAGAAGTGATATATTTTTGGTGTTATGAAATTTTCAAGATGTTTTCAAAAATAGATTATTTTTTATTATTATTATTTTTTAAACATTATGCTTTCAACCATGAAAATGTTACAAAATTTACCCAAAGGAAGTAAGTGAAGGGGTAAGATATTTAACTTGTAAGTCGTAATAGTATTTTAGAGTATTAAAATGGTTTTTAAATTGATGTAAGTATATAGGATTGTGAATGCTACTCAGAAACTAAGTTTTGAATTTGTCATTAATGTAAAATTGATAGTCCAGTAAATTTATACAATCAATTTATGCGTCAAATCGGGCAGTTCTGATTTTTTGCAGTAGACTTGTTTCTTGTTTGTGATGTTGGTCCAACGAATAATTCGAGTTTGTGACCTCGAGCACCGAACTAAACTTTGTCAAAAACCGAAAATTTCGGATTTTTTTCAGATTTTGGTGAAAATATCTCATATATTTGCAAATTTATTCTTCTTTAAAAATGTCTGGGAAAAAAACTGTCAAAAACTAGTTCTTTAGGGCTCGAGGTCACAAAATTGAATTATTCATTAGGCCAACATCAAAAAGAAATTCTACAAAATATCAGAACCACCGTACTTGAAGCAAATCACCCCGTTCTTACAGGACTATTATTTTAGTTTTCAATTTTGATGACTTGATGACTCGCGACTGTTTTGAAAGTAGTGATGAAGAAGAAGTAAAAACAAAAAAATGTCGATCGTTGTTGCTACTTCCAATTCCGGGTTTTGCATGTTGTTTTCTATTAAATACTAATTTTATGCAATTAACTGCTAGAAAAAATAAATTTTAAAGAATACTCACCTCATTAACCACAAACTAACTTTCAAATTAAATGCAAATTGTCTTATGGTCAAAACAGATGTGCAGTTTTTTCCGTGCAGTCAAAATAATTTACACAGGCTCTTATGGGCCAAGCCAACCTAATTCCTGCAGGGGTTGCAGTGACTGCACGACGTCTCTATTTCTAAATTGCCTGCCTAGTTTCATTGCAGCCACAACACAAAAGGAAAAATTCGTAAATAAAAGGTCTCTGGCATCACTGATATGATAACTACATGTCATTCTTTTGACAGTACTTGTCTGTCATTCTTTCAAAAAAAGGCCTAGTCATTAAAAGAAAATATAAATTTAAAAAAACGGAAGAAAAATAATTGAACTAGTTAAACAAAACTCTTTTATTTATGACAAAAAGAGCAGCTCATACAAGAATATTTATTTGCGAGACAAAAAATTTGAAGAGTTTTCAAAAATTTTAAATATCCCCGGTAAGTTATGTACAATTATTTTAAATGATTTGTTTTGTCTCCGACTCGTATTCTTCTTTTTTGAGGAACACTCTTTGAGCTCCTTCCCTGTAGGACGTTTCTCTTTCGTGAAGCCAGCTGAGCCAATGATTCCACTTATTATAAAAGCAAATAAAAGGAATCTTTATGGCAACACCAGTTACGTGAGGAAGTCTACGTATTGTGTGTGTTTTTGTTTTAGTTTGGAACTTTTCTCTAAATCCAATTTTCCACTTACATTCTATATTTTTTCATAAGCAAATTTCATTCACGTTCCAATAGGGCTTTTTAGGTAACAACGATATATCTCTTTCTCGTTCTCACAGAATTGTCAAAAACAGCAGTATGATGAACAGCTGATTTTTTTTTTATCATTGTTGAAAAATTGATTGAAAATAAAAGCGGGAATTTTAAAGATTTGTGCGCGAAAATTGTGAAAATTGTTGGTTTTGCTAATTAAAATAATTTTTTAAGCCACGGAAATCACAAATTTCACACAAAAAAGAATACCGCATTCAAAAATTATTTCCAAATTGTTTTCTTCAAGATCTTGAGTTTGACAGTTTGAAAAAAGCGCGATACATATTTCAATCTGTCTTCATCATAGTGTGAGCTTTGACAAGATGGTAAAACTCCCTATTCATCGTCTTAATTCATTTTCAACATTCCTTTATAGTATAGTTGCCTTTCATTTTCACTATATATAAATCGCGTCCAGGGTCTCGATGTTTTTTTTGCGACACCAATTCAAGAAATTTTATATATTCTTCATAGTATATAATAAAGAACATTGCAAGTTGTTTTTTTCTTATTTCACTTGAAATTAAAACTTTTGACAGCTCAATTTTGTTAAAAAAAAAAAAAACTTGACAGAACTTGGCATGGCAAATGTCAAAGAGTATGCACATGTGTTTTAGGTGCGCGACTGCATGCAGGCATGCTTGCAGGCTGACTGCACATCTGTTTTCGGCATTACAATGAAAAAATTGGCAGTTGTTGAAAAAAGTGCATCTGACAATTTTTTTAATTGTCAGAAACGTCATATAAGAAAAATATTGGTAGGTCTGGTAATAAATTGTGTGTGTACACGGTTGTCAAACATCTTACAATTTATCGTCTTACAATTAATTGTCAGACACATTTTCTGACAATTAATTGTAAGATTACACGGTTGTTAGACATTGTAAGCATGTTTTTTACTGATAGATCTGACAATATTGTAAGATCTATCATTCGTGTACACTTAGCTTTAGTAACGTTGTTCGATGTGATGAGCTTTTTGCTTTGGCTGGCTGGGGTTAGCTCGTCGAGTCAACGGTAAAACAAATGTAGTTTTAACTTCAGTCTATTATTTTAAGGTTATGGTATTCTTTATTTATTGCTCAAACAACGGGTCTTGTTTGTGCGGCTGATTCCAACGAACTTGCACTTGAAGCAAACTATGGGACTGCAAAAATTTTAATTTATCAAGTTCTGAAGAAAGGCAAAAATTATTGTTTAGCGAAAAATTGTGAAATCCATTTTAACCAGCTCAGTCGTCACCAAGTTATGGACGACTTTGTAAGAACCGTTAACACCAAAACTCCTTTATCTGATGCATTTTTAACCAAAAACCTGAAATGCGGTTATATGCAGACTACTGCATTTACAACGTACATCAAGTTTCATCAAAATCCTAAGAGCCGTTTTGGAAAAAATTTGTAACTAAAACCATTATATGGCACGTTCCCGTTATAGCCGCCGGTCTAAAACAAAAATTCGAATTTGTCCTCTAGGGAATCTCAAAAAAGTACGACACACGAAGTTTAAAAAAAAATCCGTCCTACCGTTTAGGCTGTAGCTCAGTGATCAACCGAAAATTTGCACTTCTGCACATCCACACAACCGCACATCTGCACATCCGTTCCGTTTTTTCGGCAAATAGGAAAGGTGAGATATTGGTACTGTGATTTATGTTATAAGGTTTTAAATTGTTTTGATTGGGAGTAAATCCTTTAGTTACCAACTTCCATATGGAAATCAAGGAGATCCTCGGATACCTCACCCAAGGGAATTGGCCCATACCCCCCACCAGGCTTTATGCAAGGCTGTTAGCTCCGATATGGTTGTTTTTGCTAAAAACCTAAACAGGCAGGGTGCTGGATGGCTTAGGGTAGGACCAGATTCCCGTGAGGTCAGTTCGATTTAGGGAAAAACATGATACCCGCAGTAGACTTAGCGCGCCTACCCTACACGGCTATAGAAAATGTTCCTGCAAAAAACATGCAGTTCTCTTGATCTGTTTTGTCTACCCATAGAAGAGGTGAGATATTGATACGGTTTGTTACGTTTTAAAGCAATTAAGTTGTGTTTAAAAAACCAATGAGATTACCTATGCTCGCACAACTGAAAGTTCGTTAAGATTGTCAATAAAGTACTGACCGAAGAATTGGCATCTTGGGTTAGCCAAGGCAGTGCAGCAGCAGAGATAGTGGGTCACTGTTTCCTTTTCCCTTTCATCTCCACAGCTACGACAATGAGTATTGTGCAGACTACCCATTCTTGCTGCATGCTCTCCTATTGGCCAGTGACCACTGTTAACTGCAATGATTCTGGCTATGTCTGGCCGAGTTCTACATAAGAGTTCATTTGTGAGGGACTTGTCATAGGTGGGCCACATCTTTCTTGAGGTGGCACAGCTAGTCAGACCATTCCATCTACGATTGGATACAGATAGATAATGAGACATAAAACTGCCCTTCACAGCCCCTAGCGGAATACTAACTGCTTCGGACTGACTATCTATAAATATAGCAATATTACGTTTTTGATTTGGATCTTGCTTTAGTATTTTGCATTCTTCTTTGATTGCAAACAGTTCCGCTTGGAAAACGCTAGCGTAGTCCGGCATTCGAAGTGACTTGGATACATTAAGTGTTTCAGAGAAGACCCCTGCTGCAACACCACACTCCATCTTTGTCCGTGAAAATGATTTTGTCGTAATTTTTCGTTATATCTCCATCCTCCCACTCCTTTCGGGTAGGGAATGTGACGTTGAAACGTTTGTAAAGATTGAGAGAGGAAGTGCGGTAGCCGGTAGTAGTCGAAATTAATCCCGGGGGTAGCAATTTGGTAATGTTGCAGTGACCGAAGTATCTGTTGGTAAAACAACCAATTTCCTTAAGTCTGTTTTTATTACATCTTAATGAATTCCTCAAATTTTTTTTTATTAGGTTTTTTGAAAACCACCCTGGATATTTTTCTGTATACGTTCAGAGTAAAATATTCGTTGCCAATAATTTATGGATCTCAATACAAAAATGCCTTACATTCTTCCCTTTGAAGTTAACATATAAGTGTCTTTTCAACTTCTTTCTATTTTATATAACTAACAAATTTAAAGAAACAACATCCGCCCCATTTTCATTTCCAATAAATTCCATCGACTATAACTCTTTCGGAAAAATTTATTAAAAGCCCAAAAATAAGAAAAGAACAACCTGCAACAAGACTCCACACTCCATTGAGCGGTCATTCACTTTTTGGTTATAATAAAATATTTTTCCACAGCCAACACGAAGACCTAAGTCTCGCATATATAGTGTGGTCGGGGCTCATTCCTGGAGACATCCATCCGGTCCCCGAAAATGGCGAGACTGCTTTAGCCAGGATACCAAAAAGAATCTTAACATAGGGCAGTGCTTTTGTCGTCGTGATGTATGTTCTTAGGAATTTTGTTGTAAAATATCTGCATGCTAATACTATGGAGGATAAAAGGCTATCGAACTGGTGAACCACCATGTTGCTGGAATTGGCCAAAAATTTTCTTGGATCAATTCCAAATGTGTCGCATAATAACTCTATTTCATTCAATAGAAAGAGTTTATTTCCTATACAACGTTCCTGCACTATACAAACAAGCTGCAACATTTTTGGTGATGCGATGCCAGTGGCCAAGTGCTGTCCTGTACAGGGTTCATTGTCGATGTCCAGGCATGACCTGAATGCTATTACAAGCGGAAACTGTTTAATAAATTCAATGGATTTTTGGTGGAGTTTAAGTTTAATAAGTATAGGTATATCTTAAGAGGAAGCAATAACATTCATTGAATAATTCAGTACCTAACATGGGTTGTACTTTTGGTAGATAATTCGAAGGAATAGTTACATACGTACTTTTAGACATCATTATGTTCGACTTAACTTTTTATAATATTATTCGATCGAATGACCTTTAGTAATTATCAAGGTGCTTTATGTCAACGGATTTTTATGAAACTTACAGCCCGATTCTCCCCCTTGTTAGCAGTCACAAATCAGAAGCCCTTATAATTATATTTATTGAGAGCATTGTTGTAACTCGATAACATATTTATCGGATTCTCTCCCAATCCTAACCTAACAAGAAAAGTCACAACGAAACTCACCACATATAAGGTGAATTGATTAGTGTCATTATTGGAACAGCTCATTATTAAAAACAAAAACTGAAATTAAAATAGAATAGGGTTGGGTGTCCGAAATCCTGACTCTAAAAATCATGACAGAAAAATGCCGAATCATAAAACTCCGAATCTCAAAATCCCGACTCTTATAATGGCAATCCTCTAATTCCCGACTCCCAAAGAACCTTTTCAGTCCCGACAATAACTTTTGTCGCCAAAGTCGCCAGTCGAAATTTTGATAAACTCCCATTGAAATAACCCCAAAATTAAGAAAACTGCGTAATTTTTTTAATATTAATAATTTTTCGGGATAACGGGTTTTCGGGGTTATGGGTTTTCGGGATTCCGTGTTTTTTGCATTCTGTTTTTTTTTTTTTTTTTTTTAACCGCTCTGAAGATTTTGATATTTTTTGTTCATATTTTTATATAAGTAGGTTACACCGAAGAATCTTTTTAGCACACCTACTTTGATTTTTTTTATTTTATTTATTTGATTTTTTTTACACCGAAGAATCTTTTTAGCACACCTACTTTGATTTTTTTTATTTTTTTGTTAAGCCCCCAGGGACTATAGAGCGAATTTTCTCGACTCTGTGTGCCGTTTATGTTTATATCATCCCAATCTCAAAAATTATTGCCTGTCGCGCATTAAGTTATTTTTTTACTTTTTTGTCCAGTTTCACCAAAATACACCTAATAGCATTTTAGTTAAAGGAGTAATAACATTTATTGGCATTTTAGCTTAAAATGGTTTTCACCAACATAAGGAGGTGAATTTTTAAAAATGAAGAAACTTGATGCCAACCCCGGATTTTTATTCACCACTCATGGGTCTCTTTCATTAGAGCAAGCGAGAGGAGAGCATATCAATCGAAATATTTTAACGTTCTCTTTGTCTTGCATTTTTAAGACGCCTTTAAAATTTATTTGGAACAAAATGGGACTTAAGATTATTGGCCCTTTTAAAAATCAAAGTGGTTGGTGAAATTGAAAAATGCCATTTTAAGATTTAACAACCCAATAAATATTTAAAAGTGTTTGGAGAAACTGGCCATTAGTCTACATAAGTGCTGGCACTTGTCACGTGCGCTGTTATTATGGGCCCAAGTTTCGTTGCAAGGAATATATATTTTTTTCGGGAGCCGATCGAAATGATGTATTATTATTATTTATTTATTATTATAAATTCTTTATTTAACCTCTCGATATTTTTACAATAGTATAAATCTAAGGATAATTGCATGGCATATATTGCCGTCTGCCTAAATTGACTTATTTCGAGTTTTTTTTCAAAAATGGACAAAGTTAAAGTAAAAAAAAAAAAATTTAAAAAAACATGATATTATTTTTAACCTAAAATACAATTAAATAAAATAAACCTTATCTTTAATTATAACATTCATTTCTTTATACAAAATCTATAAAACTGTTACGGTAACCTAAGGCATGATTAATATAGTGACAAAGAGTTTTCCAACCTAAATTACCATTCAAAAACTGCTTTGTATCCTCTAGTGTAAGAAAGCTCTTTAAAAAATAAAGAAATGAAACGAAATGCTGTATTTTAAAATACTTTATGGTCAAAATTCTATATGATACTGTATGATACGGTATGGTCATAATACTGTATGGGGGTACATAATATAACGGCCGAAAAATGGGCTTAAACGCTTTTACTATTATTACAAATAAAGATCAACCATGGTATTTTCATATGATTTTTCGAGCCCGGTCCAATTTATCCCTTTTCTAATTATGATGATTTTTTTTCATTAATTTGTTGCTTTTGTGAAAAAATCGTTTCTGAGTAATTTACTTAGTTCAACTAGCTCTACTCTACCACACGTTCTTAGATATATGTTGTAACTTTCTAAGCAATTAATTAATATATGGAAAAATTATTATTTATTAAAAAATTTTTTATATGAAATATTTTAAAAAAAAGCACTTTGAACATTAATTTTTAAGAAGCCATCCAGAGTTTTCCGAAACAAATTTTGTGGCACTGACAGCTCCAAAGAAACACGGCCTAGTGACTTTTAACTCTCAACCAATCCTTTTGTGTGCGTTGTTACTTCTACAGGATTGGAGGGGACCTACAATTTTACGTCGAGTCCGAACGACTAAGGTGAGATGCACTTTTCATGACAATGATACTCTTGGAGGATGTGTAACATCCTCGCAAAAGGCAGTGCCCCCGAAAAACACATTAGATGTTTTCGAAGGAGGAAGCTGGGCTCAAACCCAGACCTCCGGCGTGATAGTCCGACACACTCACCATTACGCCACGGGGCACACTTCCGAAAAAAGTAGTATCCAATTAATTTTGATACAATATATTTTACACATCTTTTTTCGGTTTAAAAAACAATCGACCTTTTCTCCAATAAGAAAAAAAAATAAATATCTAATTATTTAAGAATTAAAAAAACAATTGTGACAGCTTTTTTTTTAATTTTGAATTAAAAACAACAGCATTTTTCAAATTAATCAATTTTCTGAAAGAAAAATTTAAAATAAAATTGGGTGTGTTATTATTATGAATGACTTTCTATGTATGAAATTTTATTAATATCCGTTAAGTCGGGAACTATAAAACAACAAAAATAAAGTGAACGAATGGGTCGCACGAACTTGTCCTTGTGTCAAGTTACCACAAAATCAAAGTATGCAGAAAATAGTTTTGCCTAAATAAAACAAAAAAAAAAAACAATCCAAAATCGTTAGAGCGGTTTTTAAGTTTTTAAATGAAATTATGTTTACTTAAAAAAATTTTATTAATTTTTTTTTGTAAATTCTAAGTCAACCAATTTTAAGTTTTAAATAATTTGCATTTACTGTACAAGAAATAGTTTTTCTTAGTCAAGCTGTTTTCCAAGTATTTTTACAAATAAATCAATTTAAGATTTAATAAAAATTATAATTTATCATTTTTAAAAATATCAGTTCAAGAAAAAAATAATGGCGTTCTGTGGCAGGTACCGTTGTTAAGCTTGCCAACATTTTTTGTTTCTACTTAAAAAATGAAAATTTGAAAAAATCTTCTCTAATTTTTTTTTTCAAAAATATTTGGAGTCGTTTTCGAGAAAACTAAGATTCTTTATAACGTTTATCTATATGGCATATACCGTTTTATTTTTAGCTTAAGAAAAATTTCAACTTCTCTTCTAATGAATGGGCTATATAAACCTTACATACCAAATTAGAAGCAAATTGGTTTAGCCGTTTAGGCTGTAGGTGCTAATTCACACAGACTGACATATACAGACAGATGGACCGAATTGCAGGACCTATTTTTTCCATCTTCTCTATCATCCTAATGTCGCATGCTTTTTGATTGTTGTCTCAATTTTTGTTTGTTTGTACGAATGCATAACTTGCCATACGGTACCTTTCTATAAACGCAAATAAAATAAAATATGGCAGGTCATATAGACGCCAAGTTTTTCCAGACAGCCTGTCAGCCATACAGACTCCACTTTTTCCGACTTCGCTTTCATTGTAGCGTCGTGTTTGATTGTTGTCTCAAAATATTTTTTTTCTGCACAAATTCATAACTTATACTATAATAAAGATAAACGCGAGTAGAAATTGGTAAAACTAGCGTAATCGATATTGTTTCAATAAATATAAGGGCAACTTATTTAACGTCCATTATTTTCAGACCAACTTATGACTGTCCTAATTTTCTAAAGCTCTTCCATCAAAAAAGAATGATTTTCGCAAAATCCATAACCCACCTTCATCGATTTTAAAATTATTCCTTACCCTTGAGCCATAAATCCAGCTAATAGATACATAGATAGATATAGACTACGCAATATACCTGATGTGCATAAATTCCAAAATGAACACCTATCCGTGCAACAATTTGTTGCAAGTTGGGCGTGCGCTTCCAGTGCAATCAATTTCTATGGTCTTACAAATTATATCGACAATCCGAGTGTGGGGGCCATTGTCTACGAGGCTTTGTCGATATTCGACTTCTTTATTTGAGTGTCGGTGGTGAATGTGAAATACACTGTCTTGTTCCGATAAAAAGTATATACTGTATTCTGTTCATCCCCCGCAAATGCAGAGCACCACAATACAACGACATCGGACGGTTTGAGATAATATCTTTACATCTTTAAAATGTGCTTATTACTCGCATTCTGAATGCAGACACTTTATCAGCTGAAGATATAAGATTATCATAAAAAGAAAAATCCACATACGAGTATGTAGCATGAAAATAGTAGAATGTACTCATGGAGCTATGAATTTTCAGAATCAAATTTACGAGCATTAAGCTCTAAAGTGCGTCTAGATGAAATAAATTGAATAACATTACTGTGCAGACTCACAGACATTATAGTTTATCTAATTTACTGCGGTTTGAGAAAAGAACGTATTAAATAATGTTAGGGAATTCGGGGGGTAATAAACTGCAAGAGGGTATACTTCCATATACGCGTGACGATTCCTTTATCAATTTGTATGAAATAATAAAGTCATACAAAGTGAATGGTGTGTTGATAACACATTCTGGCACGCATAATTTACAGAGATGTTACGTTACACCCTAACTCTATTTAGTAAATAATAAAATTACGCGTTTTACTTAAGAGCGAAATGATTCAAACTATAAGACCCTTCAAGTTACGAAGATTTTAAATTTATTATTTGAATAATATTTGGATTTTAAAATGTTAAGTTACGGAATATAACTAAAATGTATGGACACTTTTTCCTTTTCATATATTTGTAAATTTTATCAGTTGTATAATGGTTCAAATAAAATACATTGGCGCAAAATTAGAGTCGATTTAACTCGAAACTAAAAGCAATATAATGTGAAATTTGGTTAAAAATACGTTTGCCGTATTATAAACGGCATAAAGCATACATTTTCTTATGCCCAGTTTCACCAAAATACACCTAAAAGCATTTTAGTTAACGGACTAAGAAAATAGTGTGCCCCAACATTAGGAGGTGAATTTTAAAAAATGAAGAAACTTGATGCCAACCCCGGATTTTTATTCACCACACACTCTTTCATTAGAGCAAGCGAGAGGAGAGCATATCAATCGAAAAATTTCAACGTTCTCTTTGTCTTGCATTTTTAAGACGCCTTTAAAATTTATTTGGAACAAAACGGGACTTTAGTTTATCGGCAAGGTAGGGGCTAGGAGGCACAGGCCCCGGGCTGCACTCTACTGGGGGCGGCAAAATTGACTTAATTCGTCGTTATAATGCTTTTTTAAATTTTGCAAAATGAACTTAAGCTTCATAGTTCTGCATTAGAACTAGTTTTCAATAGTTTATTTCAACAAAAAGAGTTACTCTTTTGCTGTATACATAGGTTGAGGTAGAGACCTTGATACCTACATTATAGATATGTTATACCTTCTTAAGGTAAATGTTGTACAAAATTATTGCAAAAGAATTCTGAAATCTTCGCCGCTTACAGTTTATTTTTCATTCTATCATTCAAAATAAATAACCAAATAGCTACGATTACTAATGTGAAATGCAACATTATGAGCAAACAGAGGAAATTGATTGAAATGCAACATTATGAGCAAACAGAGGAAATTGATTGAATCGGTGAGTGTAAAAACAATACAAGTGCCAAAAATTCAATTTGCATGTTTAAATGCAAAAATGCTCTACGTATGTAAACCTATCAATGAGCAAAATAACAGTAAATTTTTGAGTCAAATTCATACAAAATTAATCTACCCTCCTCCTTGATTGAGTATAATAACAGTAAAAATACGTTACTTATACTGAAAACAAGCGCTTTCTTTGTTACGGAAATGAACTACAAGGACATTATCGACTTCTAAAAACTGGTGGCTTAGTTTCTTTAAAAAGACGACCAAATCAACACACCAACAAAAAATAAATTTTGGAGTTACACATTATAATCAGTTCCAATATACTAGTGAATCTCCTGGATATGTTACAACAACCGATTGCATAGGGGGCTTCTTGTCACACAGTTTTAAATTACTTAAACCAAAAGTAATTTTGCATTTGCCAACTGCAAGGTCATATAAAGAACCAGTTCCTATAAATGAAAAAATAAAAATACAAGCATGTCTGGAGAGGCCTTGGAGTTTTATTACCACATAACATCATTTAAAACAATATCTAATGAGCGTTCTAGAACTATAGTACTTTTATATATTAAGTGTATTTTTTAGTTGGCCATGATTTTAAAAGTCAATTAAATAATAAAAACTAAATTAAATTGCGCATTTTTTTATATTGAGTGTAAAAACAATACAAAAACACTGTATTTTTCTACCTTAATATTTTTTTTCAATTTTTTCTTTCATTGGCATATAGGGGAACCAAAAACCTTCAAATCACCGATTCATTATTTTACAAAAAAGTTAATAGGTTTTCTGTAAAACAGTTTTTTTTTGTTTTTCTCAAAACTTAGATTTTGCACTTGTACTGTTCTTTCACTCACCGATTCAATTTTAAAGACTCATTCTTTTTATGCACCTAGTTATGTATTGTTTTTTTTTTAATTTTTCTAAGAAATTTTTGTAATTAACATAAAAAATAGAACGCGTTGCATTGTCGCTTTCAACTGAGTGGTGCTGTTTCATTTTTCATTTTTAATAGTGATAAAATTAAGTAACTCAAATAATTTTTTTTTGGTGGCTGCAAAATAAGGGTCTGCCCCAAACGGTACAAACCCTTGCTCGCTGTTTAGAGACTTAAGAAATCTAATGGACAAACGTGGAAAATACAAGAGAATACAAGGTTTTCCTCTTTATCATTATAGGTATATTAATGTAAGTCTTACCAACTATTATGCTCTCAACTTCTCGCATTAAGATTTGAATGAAACCTTTACTCGAGATTAGGTTTAAAACCCTTTGGACGATTTTAAACTATAAAACAAAATAAAATAACAGTGGGAAAAGATGAAGAGGTGCAACCACTTAGGCATTTTCTTTTTCCAAGGCAAAGCTTTTAGGTCCAGTCGGGGTAAGCTATGCCTTGTAAAGTTGCTATGACATATTTGGAGTTAGTTAAAGTTAAACAGATTTAATTACCCTGGCTTACGACTCATGATTAATGAGCTTCGGATCAAGACGTGCAATTCATAAGAACTCTTAATGAACACGTGCAGCCGAGTATTGAGCCAGAGATCTTGGAATGCTATAAAGGATCCAGAGTAAATGCGATGGGACAGAACGGACAGGAACACTCTCTGGAAATATGTCTACTATGTTTGCTCCAAGGACAAGGAGCAAGAACAAATCAGCATGGTTTGCACAAACGTTCCCAACATAGGGAAAGGATGATACATTCAGAGATAGCTTTTACGAGCTACTAAATTCCATTTTGCGATCGCCCAAATCAGTAATTGGCAGTATATAACCTAATAGTCCGAGAACTATAGCAATCGATTTTGAGACATTATTTTGGCGCCCCTGAATTTTTATCCAGTTATTGCTTCAGTGTCACTCATATATAAATGACAATTATGGCTGCCGGAAACGGCCGGAAACAAAAGATACAGCCTTTCAATAAGCAGAAAAAATGACCTAACTAAGTAATTTTGGGACGAATTTTTTTCCACTAAAATTTAAATTGAAACGTTTGAAATATATTAATGTATAACTGCCATAGCATTATCAAGCCGGAAAAGGGTTGCCAGAGCAACTAAAAAAAAAAACAGTATAAAAACACTTAAAAAAGAAATTTATTGAGTTTTTTGAGCTGCTCCGGCAAACCATCAAGTGGTACACTGATGGATCGAAAACAGCTGCAGGGACTGGCGCAGGCATATTTGGACCAAGGCCCAAATTGTGTGTGCAGATGGGACAGTCCTGTAGTATATTTCAAGCGGATATAAACGCCACAAGTAAGTATGCAGAGCTAAATATCGAAAATATTGCAATAATGTCAGATAGTCAAGCTGCACTAAAAGCCTTAAACTCGTAAGCCATAAAATCCAAACTAGTATGAAGCGTAGAACAACTAAACGAGTTAGCCAAAATGAACAAAATCACCTTTTATTGGGTACCAGCCATGAAGGTATTCAAGGTAATGAAGAGACACAGACTCTCTGGCAAAGATAGGGGCAAAAACGGATAGGGGCAAAAACGGCGGTATTGGTGCAAATGTGATTAAAAACAAAATCAAAACAGAAGATGAGTCCAAAAGAAACATAATCTGGAACGGACTTCCTAAGCTAAGGCAGACCAAAATGTTACTTGGGAACTACAACCATATCAAGATTTAAAGACTGCATTGGCTTAAGTAGAAACAACCTAAAAATTATCACGGGCTTCCTCACGGGCCACTGCAAACTCAAAAGACACCTGGGTATCATTGTCATAACAGACGACCCAATATGCAGATTCACCAGACCGCATTTACTTGATAAATGTAGGGCACTATTACAATGAAGATTCACACTTCTGTGGCGTTAGTCGTTACCAGACAGGAGAGCTAGTGAACTACCCTCTCTGAAGGTACTCCAATTACTAAAGTATGAGCATTCTCATCCAGCTCTAGATGGGGGCACAATAGACCTTAAGGTCGCAGTGTATCTAACCCCACTATCAATTCATTCATCAATTCAGACACATCGATCAAAGTTTCCCATGGTTGAATCATCTAAAACGAATGGACAACAAAGCTCCAGTCTATAGAAAATTGGGAGCCACCATAATAGGTGTTCTGATGATAGGAAGACCCTATCGTGACAAAGATATCAAAAAAATTGGTTCAAAAAAACTCTGATACCAATAAAGTAGAGTTTAGTTGTTGGACCATTTCTGGCGATTAAAATTAATTATCTTGTACCTAAATTGATCTTATTCTAAGATTACACTAAATAAAATTGAAAATAAGAATAAAGCTACAAATTACACATACATTTTAGTGTGCTAAAGAAATCAACACGCGCAGAACCATTCAACAGTATCAAAAGAATTCGCGGTTTTAGTAAATGATAGTAGGACACAGAACAAGAAAAATTCTTTTGTTTGAAATTTCAAAACTAAATTCACAAATGTCTACTATCTAATTCAAATGTCAAAATTTGTGGTTTCTTAAATTATAAACCTAATATCTATCATAGTCACTTAGATACTTTATATAAATATCTACCCCCAAAATATAGTGGAAACCGCACAATATTATCTTCTAAATTTTGTGATTTTCTAATCACAATATTTTGGGTAAACATTTTTGAAGGCATATGACATTGAAACGAATTATATGTTTGTGGTTATATTTTTGTGTATAAAAACGAAGGATTTCACTGCAATCATCACACTTGTCTACTGGTAGTTATCCAATAGACATCGAACCAACAGTAAAAAAGTTAACTTCAAGTTCAAATCAACTTCGAGTTCAATTTTTTAAATCAAATTTAAGTTTGTTTTTTAACTTTCAACTCACTAATAACTTTAACAAAAATGGCTGAAAGGAAGAATATTCTTTTAATGTTCGATCGTCCAAATGAACCTGTGTTCATGGAAAAAGGAGTTGATCGTTCTACGATCTTTGATGTTCCCGACAAATTTCTTACCGATCGCTACCGTCCCATTGGAAGCGAGGTACAATCTCGATTTGGTGAGAAAGCCGAACAAAGGGTTCCCGTCAAGGACATCAGCATTCCTGATTTGAAAATCCCAATGTCTCTTGGTCGTCGTGAACAATTCTCGTTGTTCATTCCACGTCATCGTCGCATTGCCGGCAGATTGATTGACATCTTTTTGGGTGTACGAAATCTCGAAGACTTGCAGAGTGTTGCTGCTTACGCAAGGGATCGTGTTAATGCTTACCTCTTTAACTACGCCCTCTCAGTGGCAATTTTAAATCGCCCCGATACAAAGGGTCTGGACCTGCCCTCGTTTGTAGAAACATTTCCCGCCAAGTTTGTAGATTCGAAAGTATTCACTGACCTTCGTGAGGAAGCGACCGTTGTTCCTGATGGATCCCGGATGCCAATCATCATTCCCAGAGACTATACCGCCTCCGATCTTGATGAGGAACATCGCTTGTGGTACTTCCGTGAAGATATGGGTGTAAATTTACATCATTGGCATTGGCATTTGGTTTACCCATTCGAAGCTTCTGATCGCGCAGTTGTTGCTAAGGATCGTCGTGGTGAACTTTTCTTTTACATGCATCAACAGATTGTGGCCCGTTATAACATGGAACGATTCAGTAACAATTTACAACGTGTTAAGCGCTTAAACAATTTACGTGAACCCATCCCAGAGGGTTATTTCCCTAAGATGGACTCACTGGTAGCCAGCCGTGCATGGCCTCCACGATTTGCCAAAACTCCCATCCAGGATCTTGATCGTGAATTAGATCAAATCAAACTGGATGTGGCTGACTTGGAACGCTGGAGGGATCGGTTCTTTGAAGCTATTCACCAAGGATTTGTTGTTGATGTAAGTATTTGAAGCGGAAATATAAAGAATCGTTTCTTATTTTGGGGTTTATTTTCAGGAATCTGGCAATCGTATGGTACTTGATGAGACTACTGGCATTGACATTCTTGGAAACATGATGGAATCATCGATTCTTTCACCCAACCGTCAGCTTTACGGTGATCTTCACAACATGGGTCACGTTTTCATCTCCTATGCTCATGACCCTGATCATCGTTACCTTGAGTCCTTTGGAGTTATGGGAGATTCCGCTACTGCTATGCGTGATCCTGCCTTCTACAAGTGGCATGCATTTGTTGATGATGTCTTCCAAGAGCATAAAGAATCTCTCACTCCATACAACCAAAACCAGCTGAATTACAGGGATATTACTATAACCGGAGTTCAGGTTGATAACGAAGGAGGAGTTGGTGGCACCAATGCCCTTCAAACTTTCTGGCAACAATCTGATATTGATTTCTCTCGTGGTCTGGACTTTGTGCCCAGAGGCAATGTCTTCGCTAGGGTAACACATTTGCAACATCAAGGTTTCACCTACACCATTAACATTGACAATGCCGGTGGAGCTCAACGTTTCGGAACAGTTCGTATATTCTTGGGACCAAAGAACGATGAACGTGGTCAACCCATGCTGTTGAGAGATCAGCGTCATATGATGGTTGAATTGGATAAGTTCGTTGTATCACGTAAGTCAATTGTAACTTTCAAAATTTGTTCAATTTTTTTAAATATAATATTTTTCTAGTTCAACCTGGTCAAAACACCATTCGACGTCGATCAACAGAGTCCAGTGTGACCATTCCATTTGAGAGGACTTTCCGTAACTTGGATGTTAATCGTCCAGCTCAAGGATCACCCGAAGAGCTTGAATTCAATTTCTGTGGATGTGGATGGCCACAACACATGCTCATTCCAAAGGGTCTTCCACAGGGTCTACGTTGTGAATTGTTTGTCATGGTGTCGAACTTTGATGATGATAGGGTATGTCATATGACAATTGTTTAAATTGACAATTTTTTTAAAACACAGTTAATTTAAGGTTGACCAAGACTTGGTTGGCACATGCAGTGATGCTTCTTCCTTCTGCGGAGTTCGTGATCGTCTCTATCCAGATCGCCGTTCTATGGGATTCCCATTCGATCGTTTACCCCCAGCTGGTGCTGATAGGTTGGCTGGTTTATTGACCCCTAACATGCAAGTGATTGATGTCAACATTGTTCACAATGATCGTACTACTGTTCGCATGTAAAATACTGCTATTCAAGCTATTTTAACATTTATTCATGTTGTTCATTGTAAACGTGAAAATTATATAATTAAATAAAAGCGAAAGGTTCAATCAAACTAATATCATTATGTTTTTTTGTTTATTTCTTTCATTAGTAAGTTAATAATGGTAAGTTAAATTGGTTAAGTTGAATTGAATTTCAGTTCAAACAGTAACTGATACATCTATAAAGCTTTTAGAAGGTCTTATCTATATGAAACACTGCTGTTTTGCACCGATTACTTCCCCAATCAATTAAGGTACTAAAAGTTGGTGTAGTTGCAGCTGAACTGATTAAAGCCTTTTACAAAAATGTTCGTTCTTCAATTTATTTGCATAGAGCAGTTCTTATATTACCTAAAGTTCGTCAATACAAATCTTTTAATCTTCAGAATCCAACCTCATCCTAGAAATTTTCGGTGAAGGCACACCCCTCAAGGTATCCGAAAGTGCGAAACACCTCGGAATCATATTTGATAGGAAATTGAGCTGGAAAATGAACGTCCAAGAAAGAGTCAAAAAGGCATCCATCGCATTCTACTCATGAAACAGAATTTTTGGGAAAAACTGGGGCCCAAAATCCAAGGTAATTCTATGGATGTACACTGCGATAGTGAGACCGATACTGACGTATGGATGCTTAGTTTGGTGGAAAGTCGCTAGTAATGCTAAAAACCTTAAGGCGTTGACTAACATCCAGAGACTTGCATGCATTGAATCAACCAGTGCCTTGCGCACGACACCTACGGCGGGCTTAGAAACCATACTTAATCTTCTGCCACTTGACCTTTATATGCAGGAACCAATTAGCCAATCTAATCTTTGGGGATCCAGTTTAACTGGACACTCTGAAATTTTGAACATCCACACAGGAACAAATGTAGAGTCTTACTACATAGTTCCCTTTACAGATTTTGAAGGGCCATTCCAATGCTTGTTCCCAAGTAGAGAGGAGTGGATTAATAATGAAGTTTTACAACCTACAACCAAATCCATCTTTACAGACGGTTCAAAAATGGATATAGGTACTGGGGCTGGCTTCTTCTCAGGAGCTCTGAATAAAGAAGGTTCGATCAGGCTACCCAATAACAGCACTGTATTCCAAGCAGAGGTTCTAGCAGTAACGAAAGCTGCCAGAGTGGATATTACCAATCTCATCGATAGCCAGGCAGCGATAAAAGCAATTTCTGCTGTTGAAATAAAGTCCAAGCTTGTGAAAAGCTGTCACAAAGAGCTTAAAGTTTTTGTCACACAGCATAATATAACACTCTGCTGGGTCCCCGGTCACGCGGGTATCATTGGAAATGAAAAAGCCGATGAATTGGCAAGAAAAGGCTCAGCACATAGCCTAGAACTCTCAGAAAAGAGCGTAAAACCTCCGTTATGCGACCTCAAACTTGAAATCCTGGCAAAAGCCAACTCAAGATGGGCAAACCTAAACACTTGTGAGGTAGCTAGAAAACTGTGGCCGCAGTACGATAAAAATAGAAGGAAGGCAATCATTCAAAAAGACAGGAAGTCAGTATCGACGTTGGTAGGTGTTTTAACTGGCCGTAACATGCAAAGATATCACCTCAAAAAACTACGTCTAACTGAAAACGATCTGTGTAGAGGTTGCAGTGACGAGGAAGAACATGAGGATATAACCCACTACCTATGTCACTGCCCCAGTCTCTGCCATCTAAGAAATAAAACTCTGGGGAAATACTTCTTCGAAAGCATCAAAGAACTATCAGAGTGCCCATAACAAATCTATATAGATTCGCAAGAGGAAACGGATGGTTGGACACCTCGGGATGTTACTAATGAACTAAATATGGACTACGAGTATGGTAAGATGAGGAATCGGTAAACCCTCAAATGGGCATCACAATGGGTCTACATTGACCTAAATGTGCTGGGGTTGAGCTATTGCTCTCCTACAGCAACCCGCAAACCTAACCTAACCTAACCTTCAGTGATACACAGCATAATCTGCCCGGGCTATGGATTTGCATTTAAATTATCAATTATGTCGTTTGAGTCGTTGATTTCTTTTGGCAGACTTGGTTCTCAAGTGCATGCTTTATAGAGTAGGTATTACATGGTTGACAAATGCTTTCAAATTGAAAAAAAAATCTCAAATTTGGAAAATCGAAAATTATGTAAACGGTTTTTTTTAAACATAAAACTACATGAAATTGTGGTGTATCGAAAAAATATATTCTGCAATCAGTTTTTCAACACAATTCAGAAAGAAAGATTGTCACAGGAGCAAGTTCATGTGACCCAATCGCGTGTCTTATAATTTTACCTGCGATTATTTTTCTCAATACATTAACGATCAATATTTCAATAGAATTTTTTCTGTTGTGTACTTATAGAAAAAGTTTTATGATAATTTCTGTACTATAATAACTTTTCGTGAAACGATGGGACAAAATATAAGTAGGTACTAGAACATTGTTACACATTATGTGATATACAAAATTTAATTTAAGATAATAAGCTAATAGTTCGAGGTAAAATTTTAACAAAAACCATCAAAAGCTAATTAACATTCAATTAGGTACCTACTTGAAAAACTCACATAGTGTGGGAATTCGCTTATATAGCGGGAAGTAAATTATAAGCAACACTTTTTCATAGTTTTTGTTTTGTAAGATTTATCATATGTACAAAATTAAATAAAACATAAATTTTGTATATACGAGTAAATACTTCACAAACAGTGTGTGAAAGTAGAAAAAGTTATTGGGGAAACACTTTTGTCGATGTTTAAGTCTTGAGAAAATGTTGATTAACCTTCCTTGAATAACATCCCAAAGTTTCATTTATTAATTTCGACCTTTTTCCACCTAGCCCCACTTTTTACAACATGGCGACGGGACTAAAATCCTAGTCAAAAATATAAAAAAAAATAAACGGTGCGACTGGGTCGCACAGACTTGCTCTTGTGGCAAGTTAGTTTTGTGTTGGTGAGTAGAAAATTTATTCAACCAGTTTAAAAAAAAAAGATTTTCAGTATTTTATATTTTGTAATATTTTTTTTTTTTTTCTTTGAAAAGCATTTTTTTGAAAAAGAAAAAAAAAATTGTATCAAAATATAAAATACTGAATTTTTTTTTAAACTGGTTAAATGAATTTTTTATGGAATAAAAAAAAATTTTCAGATACATGAAATTTAAAAAAAATAAATGCACGACTGGGTCGCTGGAACTTGCTTATCGTATCGTATGGGAGGGGGGGTCTATTTCCCCCCGTTTAGGCGGGAGGGGCAATTTTCTAAAGCATTGACTTAAATCAAAAAAAAAATATTTAAAAACATCGGTGAATGATACAAAGCGTTTTTATATATTATAGATACAAAGCGTTGAATGATACAAAGCGTTGTTTAAGTGAACAGTTTTAAAAAAAATTATTTTTAAACTCAAAATTTTGAAAAAAAAACTAAAAAAAAAAATTTAAACTAATTTTTTTCAAAATTTTATGTAATTAACTATTATTTTGATTTTCAAAATTCAATGCTCTTATTAATTTTTAGTCAAAAACAGAAAACCGTATGCCAAAATGTATCTTAGTTTTTGAGAAATTAAAAAAAATTAAAAGTAAAACTAGTAAGTAAAGTAAAAAGTTAATTCTTTTTTCTTATTATTTGATTAAAATCGGATGGTATGGAATAAAAAATAAAAAATGGACTATCCCCTAACTAACAATTGGCAGGTCAAATTTCGAAAACCAAAAAAAAAGTGTTTTCCTTGGAAAGAAAAATTCTAGTTTTTCTTAATTTCTCAAAAACTAAGATACATTTTGGCATCCGGTTTTCTGTTTTTGACTAAAAATTAATAAGAGTATTGAATTTTGAAAATAAAAATAATAGTTAATTACATAAAATTTTGAAAAAAAATAGTTTAAATTTTTTTTTTTAGTTTTTTTTTTCAAAATTTTGAGTTTAAAAATTAATTTTTTTAAAACTGTTCACTTAAACAACTAATTTTAAAAATTAAATAAAAGAGTAGTTTTCTGGCTTTCCAAAAAAATATAACAACGCTTTGTATCATTCACCGTTGTTTTTAAATAATTTTTTTTTCTGATTTAAGTCAAGTTTTTAGAAAATTGCCCCTCCCGCCTAAACGGGGGGAAATAGACCCCCCTTCCATACGATTTTTTTCTTGTCTTAACTAGACCTACACGCTCAAGCTTTTTGGTGCACCTTATACCAATCACCTTGTATAGCAAACTATGGGACTACATACATTTAAATTTATTAAATTCTGAAGAAAAATTAAAAAAAAATGGCGTAAACGTGAGACCAAATTGTATGGCAGGGCAGCTATCATTTAACGGTTGTTTAGCTAAAAACTGTGAATGGCATCTTGTGCTAAATTTCAAGTCTAAAATCTATACCGAATTTAAAAGGAATCGGCTTATCCGTTATCAAGTTATGGCCAAATTTGTTAGATATGTTAACACCAAATCTACATTATGTGCATTTTTAGCCAAAAACCTGAAATGCAGTTTTATTAAGACTATTAGAACCATTTTTTATAGTTAGAACCATTTTCGAAAAAAATTGAAAAATTAAAACCGTTATATGGCCGGGCTAAAACAAAAAATCGATGTTCACATTGGACGTTAACGCACCCTTCGCTTTTCGACATCTATATGTTTTGTCCCCTTCCCACTTCGTTGTACGAAAGAGACGGGGTTTTGCGTCCAGATTTTTAGATTTTTTTAAAATTCACATGGATGCATTTTGACATTCCCTATTCTGACATTTGCAATTTATTATTTTTTCGCTTTTTGCACCAATATTTTGAAAGTTTACACAACATTTGGTCACTTTTGATCGAAAATTTCTATTAAGAATGAGCCTAAAAGAAAATTGTAAACATTTAGGCTCATTTCACATATTTTGTTTTTTTGTTTCGTGCATCCTTTGTGTTCACACTTCTCTCACACGGCGGACTGGACGTAAGTCAAAATGCATCGGAGGAGTAAGTCCAATGTGAACATCGTCCAAAGTCTTCATCCAATGATATCCAAAAAATTGTTTCCCATTCGCCTTGTAAGAAGCCTCCTTTAGTAATATCGCAATTTTTCAATTTCATCACTTCATCCCATGGCACATTCTGGATGGTAATGTAGCCAAGTCGACTTATTGTTTCTGAACTCAGGCTTTTTACTTGACCGAAAAGTTACCCCCACACACAATCCCAAAACCTGATGTCTTTGTCGATTTTGTTTTTCAGTGCGAACTTATATTGTAGTGATAGATTGACCTCGAGTTAACTCTAATGGAAACAAGTTTTTCAGACACTTTAAGATCCCGTGTTAACTCATAGTTAACTTAAATGAGTTAACTCGAGGTTAATCACACTGAAAAACTGGCCCTTCTTAAAGACTTGGAACGGCTGAACTTTTAACATGTGTTGTAAAAGCTCGCTGTAAGTTGTTTCCTTAGTATCTCCGCCTGATCAAAGACATCGTCGGCTCTATTCAAGGAGTTCCTTCGCTGCCGTTCTGATGAAAGGGGATTAACTCGTGAGAGAAACATGTACCATCCAATTTATTCACTTGATATTTGATTGAAACTAAGTTCATAACTAAAGTTTAATTTCTTTACGCCTTATATTGGTTAAAAGTGTGACTGTAACGTACGGCCACTTTTCTATGTTTTATCTAATCGCTCAAACTGTCAAACATCTAAAATCTCAACCCTGCATTCGTCCATCACTTGGACAACCACTCTCCTACAGTCGAAACGTATTATTTCCACCTTCATTAATATCACATTACGAAAATAATAATTTGCACTGCATTTCTTTCGCCATGTAAATATATACCTACGGACTCCCCTGGCGTGTCGTGTCGCCTCACCGAATCTATATACGAACACAGTCCAGGAAATGTTTGGATTCCTCCTCTGACAAGCGTTGGTGGCAGCGGCACCACGCAAAGACTATATCCACCGTGGTGGCGGTGTTGTGGCGTTCGTTGACCGACTCCTAGTCGTAACAAAGTCGAATTAGATCATGTTCAGTGATTGTGTGTCGGCGGCCGATGGGAATGGTAATCAAATTGCAATTATCCATAATTTGCATAATTGAAAGTGAGTGAGGAAGAGGAGAGTATTGGGATTGTGGGTATATATAGCGGAGCAGCATCAGCTTGTAACCTGCACTGCAACCGTGCTTACTAAAGAATAGTGGCATTAGTTAGTGCAATTGTAATTATGATTGCTTTAATATTGTGGCTGTGGGACGCTGCTGATGATGGTGGCTTATTTTGATGTGGATGATGGCGAGATATTTCGTATTGCAGCCTGCAGGTTTTGTCGTGGAACACCGACTACCGATATCATCATCTAAAATATGCCTTTGAGGACGAACAGGGCAATTTATTGGATATATACCTTTTAGGTGTTGGAACCACAGATGCGATAGAAATATTCGTGACTATTGTGTTTGCAACCAAAAGGAAAACCGCAGATGAGGCTAAATTTGAGTTTGGAAATATATAGGCAATGTTAAGACCGCAAAAGAAATGTGCATACCTATTGACATGAAAAATAATTTAGCAATATGTGGTTATAACAACAAAAAAGAATTCGGTAAAATACCGACGGTAAGTTTTAAAATTAATATCTATAGTGTAGGCGAGGCGACAAACCATTATGAGTGTATATGTTTTACCTTAGTGGAACAAAAGCGGCCGAACCTAAGTCAGCAAGATTGTTTAACTTGCAAAATCACTTTTTCTTCTTCTTTTTCGACGGTATTAATGATTTCAAATATGACCACAGCTCCTCTACTTCACGAATTTATCCTTAGAATCTGCATGTGTTGTTGACTGAGTTCACGTCAAAAATGTGGTACAAAATGGAAATTCGCTTTTCATATAAGGCATCAACTGAGTAAGAATATTATATGCTACTTCTATATAGGTATATCTACGGTGAATAGTTGACTGATAAAAATAAAGCTAGAATGCGAACTGTACCTTTGTCACCGTTGTCACTGCAAAATATCTTCAGCTTACAGAATATAAACTCAACGTTACCAATAATCAAATTTAGATGTTACTAAAATATTTAAGTGGACTGTAAATAATTACGCATACTAAAAATCAATTTAATAGTCAGCTTAACGCTATCGTCGGCTTTAAATTCATAAATGAGAAACTCAAGTTTAACTTTATGGTTTAGTGTATCCACGTGTTTGTATAATGTCAATTGTGACAGCAAAAGAGAGAAAAAAAACAAATTTTCTTTTCAGTCTGTTTGTTTATTGTTTTTAATGTTGTCGGGCAATTAAAATAAGCACCTTAAATGAAATTAAATAGGTAATAAATGATGAATACATTTGTTTTTAAATTAATTTATTTGTGTTTGATGTTATGGCCCTTTTTATCTGAATCTGTCAAAACAAGCAAATCTATATAGGGCTTTTTAGGTAACAACGATATATCTCTTTTTAGTTCTCACAGAATTGTCAAAAACAGCAGTATACAGTATGATTTTTTTTTATCATTGTTGACAAATTGATTGAAAACAAAAGCGGGAATTTTATAGATTTGTGCGCGAAAATTGTGAAAATTGAGTAGAAATTTTAAGAAATAAATATAAACATTGAGGGAATTTGTCTTTCCACTTATATTGGAAGAAAAAACTAAAGGGATAAAACTAAATTATCAATTGTTGGAAACAGGAGCCGATTACTTCAAGGAGAGTATTAAATTGGAAAAAGATAAACAAAACAGTATGGAATTCTCCCAATATGCTAGATCCTAAGATCCATGTAGGAAAATTCGATATTTATCGAAAATTGAAAATATTGGAAGAGATCCATACCTGTTTTCGTATGAAAGTAAGAAATTTCCAAAAAATGTCTTATATTACCCACAGGTATTTACTTTTAAATAAGTCAAACTGCACGGGAAAGGATAACAAAAACAGCAACAGTGTTTGCAAAGCTGAAGGACTCTTCGACGCAGGATGGCTGAAGGAAATGGCTGGAACTTTCGTCACACGAGCCAATGTGTACATTGTGTTGGGGAAGGTACTTAAGTTTTCTTTAAATAAATAGTCAAATTGCGTTTATTAGTCTTTTTTGTATCTATTCAGGTTTTGCATTCCCAGCGCCTAAATGAAAAACCTTTGGAGGACTGGATCATCATTACTCTCTCCGTAATGAGAGATTGGCAAGGTAGAATCTGCCCACTGCCAATGCAAAGCAGGTCTATTTGAGACATGCACTCATGTCGCGATAATTTTGTACGCCCTTAACGGCATACAAAGAGGATGTCCAACCTCAACAGAACCAGTAATCACAAACAAATGTTTTGGTGTCGAAATAATTTGAAAACAAATTCACTACACAATAATCGAATAGTTTTTAGTAACAACCTTAACAATGTTTTTGTGTTGAATAGTTTTTAATGTTAATAATGTTTTTGTCACTATTTCGGCCATTTTTATATGTATATACAGATGTATTTGTTGGTTTTGCTAATTAAAATAAATTTTTAAGCCACGGAAATCACAAATTTCACACAAAAAAAGAATACCGCATTTAAAAATTATCTCCAAATTGCTTTCTGTAAGATCTTGAGTTTGACAGTTTGAAAAAAGCGCGAAACATATTTCAATCTGTCATCTGTATAGTGTGAGCTGTCATTTTTCTTTTGACAAGATGGTAAAATTCCCTATTGAAGGCTCCTATAATGTCTTGAAGTATGAGTGAGGCGACTTTATGAAATTATGAGAACATAGCCACCTATTTCGACAGAGAATGTAATAGATTTAGTAATAGAGCTGTGGTTAATAAAAGACGTGTTCAACTTATTTATTTATTAGTAAACAAACAAATAAACTCTTCTTTAAAATCTAAACCACGTGTTTATATAAACGTGTGGTTAGCATGGTAAGGGCCAACAAGTATATCTTGTTAATATTGAAATAGAAGTCAAACAGGAATACTCCTAGCGTTACCATGTTTTTTGGCTTTGACCCTATATCAAGGGTCCTCGGCATTTTTCCATTTTTGGAGAAGAACAGTTTTTGAATAAAATGAACGCAGATCAGCTCTGAAATCGAAAGTATTTTTAGAAGAAAGTTTTGGTCTAAGGTTACTTCTTTTGATGGTTTCTATCCAGGATTTCAGTTTTTTTCTGCGAGTGTTGAGTCCTACGCTGTTGATATGATCACATCATACCCTTCCGTTTGTTCAATTCAAACTTATAAATAACATGGGTATTGGAGAGACATTATGGTTATAGTTGAGGAACATCAGGTTCACCTTGGGACTGAATGCTGGTGGGGAGAAAAAGAATATTGTTGATCAGAAGTCACAATGTCCGAAACATTTGTTGGATAATGTTTTTTTTCGACGTAGAAATGTCGAATATTAACAAAATGAAAAGCTTCTAAGGTGTGAGTGTTTTTCAGAATCATCGAAAAAAGCAGGACCAGTTTAATGTACTAAATACATAAAATACACCTCATTCTGAATTCCAATCCTTATTGATATTGACAGATCTTAAACTAAAAAACTACCACGCTATCCAAGAGGTCTGAGGCCTTATATCAATTCAAGCCTGATTTTTTTTTAATACAACGATCATACTCACACATTCTGAAAATTGTGTCTATAAATAAGAGTGTATATGGTTGTCAGTCTGTCCAGACTTTCATTCTCTCAGATAAGTCTGTTTGGATCTATACCTAAGACTATAACCAGCTTCAGCCTAAATGGCTTTACCTATTCTTTTCAAACTTGGTATACCTATAGATCTTCAGGGTAACATATAACAGAGAAGTTTTTGGAATCGAAATTCCGTCTAGCATAAAACTGTAAAGAAAAAGGTAACAAAAATAAGAAAATTTGACGAAGGCTTAAGCAAAAGGCATACATATTTCGAATTTCGAAGAACAAAAATTGAAAACGACGAATTGAACCTTATGCCGTACTTAACAGTTTTTATTAATGTTTTGGAAAAAAGTATTTTCTGAAGAGTTGTTTTTTTCTCAATTCAATTTTTCTCGAAACGAAAATTTGATCAATTTTTAAAAAAATATTTATTAGTGCCTTGTTGGCGACGACGAACTGTGAAATTCCTAATATTCAACACAATGATAACTTTCCACAAAAACACGTTCGTGCGACCCAGTTGTGCCCTTTATTTATTTCAAACCCTTAGCAACCTTCAGTGTCTTGTATATTTGCTTTTACAAAAAAAGTTGAGAAATCCAAGAATATATACCTATATATCTTTTGTCATATGAAGCACAGCAGGCACGGTTAAAGGAAAAATAACTTTCCTTTCAACAACAAGGACACCCATTATTCTCTGTCGAATTTTAATTAAATTGTTTATATCACAATGTCAATTAAAAAAACACACAAAAGAATTCCTTCGCTGTAAAGTCAAAGTAAACATCATTCGTGTCCTTTCCCTCAACTTTACAGATATAAAAACACAAAAACAGCTCAAACCACGAAAACAAGATAAATCATAAAAACAACTTAAGGATATAACGTAAATCTACCATTGACCCAGTGTTCTATATTTTGTGAGGCTAACAGCTCCCTATCACCCCATCAGTAGCATAACCATATCCATATTACTCAATCGATGCGGGAGCACTTTGAAAAACATTGTTTCCCACACTGAGAACAACTGCCAAAAAAAAACTTCATCGTGGACATGAAGAATTTTTGGTGTTTTATTCTTTTTTTTTTATAAAGTTTTGTGGATGTCCAATAATATATGGGACAAACAAAGCTTAAAAAACACCAACAGCAAAAATGTTAAAAACTCCAAAATGAAAAACAAAAACTCGAATAAAGTTGAAAACTCGAATGCAAGGACTGGCCCAACTATATATCGGTCGAAGTGTCCTTTGTTTATGTATCACTATCACATTGGATAACATTTTTATATATAAAGGATTCTCATGACGAAAAAAAAAATACGAATGGCGCCAGACAGTCAGGAGGCAAGCGAAATGAACCAAAAATTAGAGCAAGCACTAACACATATTATATACATAAATGGATAGTGTATAACTGTACTAAAGGATTTCGTCTCGTGTACTATTGTTTGGGCGCCATTTTTTTACGTTAATGCTGCTATAGGGAAAATAGGATAAAATTGATTGAAACATAAATTTTTCGCAAGGATGTTGTTTCAGGATTATGTTTTTTATAACTGAAGGTATACCTACACACTGAATAAACTCGTAAACGAGCTTCGTTTGACTTTTAGTTTTGGTAACAGTTTTTACATCTCTTTGGTTTTTTTTTTTTTATAAAAAAAAGGGTATATGCATATTTTACTTGAAGTTTGATGTAGGTATCAATATTTAATGTTTTTTTGATGAATAAGATGTAAAATTTATATATGGAAATTTCATATCCTTCCTTTGATGGAAGGTAAAGCTAATGGTTTACAAAATTGAAACAATATGTGGTGAACACGTTTTTAGTTGCGTTAAGTTGGGTTGTTAAAATAAATTTATGACGTTTCTTCGCAAAACTATAGCTTTACTAATGGATGTAGATTCAAAAGGAAAGCGAATCGATTGTATAGGTAGATAGTTTTATTTGGACGACTATTTTGTGCAAGGATCTAGTTAGGACTCTTTTAGTTTTTTGTACTCTTTTAGTTTTGTTTTGACCAGAAGATTAGGTTATGTAAACGAAGTTGTCTGCCATGGTGTTGTCATTATGGTGTTACGACACAAAAATCCTCACACTCATGCTATTACTTCAAATGTTTCCTTTGCAAGCAAATATTTATTCTTGAAACGCTTCATCGGAAGAAACCTTTTTTTAAAAAATTAATCTTAATCCGTTTGTAACGGGGGATTTTTTAAGAGGTTTAGAACTTTTTTTTTTAAAAAAACACAAAAAATTCAAAAAAATTAATGAAATATTTATTTGAATCGATAGTTTGAACCTTGCAATTTAATGTTTAAAGATAATTTCATGCAAATGTTGACCGCGGCTGCGTCTCAGGTAGCCCATCCGCTGAGTCCAATTTTGGCATACTCTTTCACACATATCGGCCGGTATCTCACGAATGAATGCATGGATGTTGGCTTCCAGTGCGTCAATCGAAGCGGGCTTGTCCCTATAGACATTAGCTTTGACATACTCCCACAAAAAATAGTCTAATGGTGTCAAATCGCACGATCTAGGCGGCCAATTGACCGGCCCGAAACGTGAAATTAACTGTTCACCAAACTCGCCTCGCAATTGCGCCATTGTTTCGCGTGCTGTGTGGCATCTGGCACCGTCTTGTTGAAACCACATATCATGCAAGTCAAGAACTTCCATTTCGGGCAAAAAAAAGTTTGTTATCATCGCTCGGTAGCGTTCACCATTGACAGTAACGCTGCGATTCGCATCATCTTTGAAGAAATATGGCCCAATAATGCCGCCGGCCCATAAACCGCACCAAACAGTGGCTTTTTCGGAATGCATTGGTAGCTGTTGCAATGCTTCTGGCTGATCTTCACTCCAAATGCGGCAATTTTGCTTATTTACGTACCCATTCAACCAAAAATGAGCCTCATCGCTGAACACAATTTTTCGATAAAAAAGCATTTCGAACATTTCGAACCGAGCACGAATTTTGATAGTAAAATTCAATAATTTGCAAGCGTTGCTCATTTGTAAGACGATCCATGGTTAAATTGCAAACCAAACTGAAGCTGTTTGACAGTGACACAAGGTACTAAACACACGTCAGCTGTCAAAACCAGTGTTGCCAAAACCAAACCAGCTAAAAAATCACCCGTTATTTCAGCATTTCACCACTGCACCGATTTACATGGTTTTCATGTTTTTGGATGTAGAAAATATCAAACTTGGTCTTGGGGACTACTTATGCTAGTATTTCTGACACAAAAAGCTTGACATTTACTACATCAAATTACTCATAGCAAAAGCCAAGAACCAAGAGCCAAACTTTTTTAAATTTTGAAAAAGGTCCAGTCACATTTTTGTCTACAATTCCAAAAGTAACGAATTTCGCTCTAAGCCTTTCTATTAACGCATTGGCGTCGGTATTTTTTAATATTTCCATTTCCATACATTTCGAATACGAGTCTATCAATTTAAGAAAATTTTTCCCCTTAAGATCTTGTAGCCTCTGTCCATGAAACAAACAATGATGGTTTTGGGATGTTCTGAGTGGATACACATACCTCCGTTCAATGCCAAATTATTTCAAAAATTTTGGTTCACTCACCCTTTTATCATCCCGAATCAAATGGAGAGGGAGAGAATGCGAAGATGGCTATAAAAATGGAGATGATATTGAACCCAACAATAAAGGTCGGGCAAAAATGTGTAAATAAGTTTCTACTTAATTAATGAAATACCCTATCAACAACTAGAAGAGTTACTCCACAGCATCGTTAGTTTTCAAATTTAAGCCACAGACTGTAAGAGATTTCATAATATACCTATCTATAATGTGCTAACAAACCTTGCCTACTTTAAATAATCTTGACCACCCTGTACTTTATATTTTATTTTCGAGAGAATTCATAATTTATAATAAATATAATTTTACTCTAGCTGTACAATCGAATGTTTAAAGTACTGGTTTTATGTATACCTCTTATGTTAACTGTAAGCTTTAATGTAACTTAGATTTGTTAAGATATAATATCACTTGTAATAAAGCTCTCGTTAAAGAAGACGTCTTTTTGATTTATGGTTTCTTATTGAGTTGTTGCATGAAATGCATGTTAATTTAAATAATCTATGGATTATAAGACTCAACTGGACAAAATCAATGATAGAAAAACGAAAGTTAATGAAATCTACGAGTGCTCAAAGACAACTAGTACTACCCACCATGAAAGTGAAATAGGGTAGGTAGGTAGGAATGGCGGCTATTCTACTAGAATAAAAACCCAATTAGAGCTTGGTGCGCCGTTTTGATACCATAAACTCATGAGACCTATCATTATGTGGAGGTTGGGATATCATTTTGGTGATTATGGTGTATTGAGGTTTGGAATTGTGTTGGGAGGTGATCCCTTTATTACCATTTACCATAGGAAAATAAGAGATCCTCGGGTACCTCAGCCAAGGGAACTGGCCCATACCCCCCACCAGGCTTTATTCCAGGCTGTTAGCTCCTATATGTTTGTCTTCGCCAAAAACCTAAACAGGCAGAGTGCTGAATGGCTTAGGGTAGAACCAGTTTCATCGAGAGATCTATTCGATTTAGGGAAAGACATGATTTCCGCAGTAGACATTAACCGCCTACACACCTAAAGAAATGGTTCTTGAGGGAATCATGTAGCTCTCTTGATCCGTTTTTTTCGGCCCATGGAGATATTGGTACGGTGATTTATGTTATAAGGTTTGAAATTGTTTTGATTGGGAGTAAATCCCTTAGTTACCAACTTCCATATGGAAGGCAAGGAGATCCTCGGATACCTCACCCAAGGGAAGTGGCCCATTCCCCCCACCAGGCTTTATGCAAGGCTGTTAGCTCCGATATGGTTGTCTTTGCTAAAAACCTAAACAGGCAGGGTGCTGGATGGCTTAGGGTATAGGACCAGATTCCCGTGAGATCAGTTCGATTTAGGGAAAAACATAATACCCGCAGTGACTTAGCCCTTCTACAAGGCTAAAAAAAAGGTTCCTGCTGAAGTCATGTAGTTCTCTTGATCTGTTTTGTCTACCCATAGAAGAGGTGAGATATTGATACGGTTTGCCAATGAGATTACCTATGCTCACAACTGAAAGTTCGCATAGGTTGTCAATAAAGTACTGACCGAACAATTGGCATATTGGATTAGCCAAAGCCACTTGAAAGAAGAAACAACACCAATCTTTAGTTAATGCCGGCTTTATTCCAACTGATCAATATAAGCTATGATATTATGACAAGTGCTGTAACAGAAAACGTTTTGTGTCTTCTTATCTTTACTTGTTATTTTTACTTGTATATACATCATCAATAAGCAGATCCAGAATACAACTTAACAAGTCATAGAATACTATATTCCTCAAGATCCCGAAATACTTTCAAACATTTTTACTATACGGATTTATTCTGCAGTGATTTTGTAATAAAGAAATGCCACGTCTTTTTTAGTAAAATAATTTTGTAAACCCTTAAAATCTACATACTTCAAAATACATGTATAAATTGTCAAATAATTCCATGTGTTAATACTTTTCTTTAAACATAAAGTCCATATTATTTTTGCTATGAATTTATGTTTAATCTTCTCTTTATAAAATAATTTAAGGTTTCAATATCGTTTGACTCTAACATCGATCAACAAAAGACCCAGATGTAAAGTATTCATCACAAAAGCATTTCAATCAATTCCATTCTGCAGCTAATGTGATAGAAAATTACATTTTACTCTTATCAATTGCAACCAGTTACACAGTTTCTTTTTATCCTGGCGCATGTCCTTTTTGTCATTTTCTATAAACCAACCTCTGTGCTTCTGGATTTAAATTTGAAAACCATTTCAATATTCCCATTCAACAAGTTGACATCTTTTGAAAAATGTCTCCAACCAAGCTAAGTGAACTTGAAAAAGATTTTGAAAATTTTCTAAACTTTTGCCAAAAGAAAAAGTTTACTCCCGAAGAACTTCAAGAAATTTGCAAACCCCTCGTAAACAGCTGGAGATGGAGATTTTGGAAAAGAATTGGAATATTTTTATTTGGAGTCACAGCAATATGGTGGTTATGCATTAATGTGGAAATGTTGAATTGGTCCTTGAGTGCTATTGGAAGACTGTTACTTATTGAACTGTTACCCTATTGGAATTGGACTTCATTGTATAATGCAAAGTGCTTAGTGAATAAAAATATCCCTGAGAAAGTTGGTACGGCATCAAGTTCCAGTCTGGGAAGATATGAAACTGAAAAAATCAACTGTGTTCTTTGTGAAAAGTTTGGTAAGATTACATAAATTATTTTCAACATTCATATTACGAAAACTTTTTTGTTTACAGAACTAATACCAAGTTTGACAAATGTGAGCTTTTCTATGATTGAACAGATGTATCTTGAACGAGGTCTTCCAGTTATCATTCATGACTCCCATCCAACTGAGTCATTAGAAAACATCATCAAAATTATGCTCGAAGATCAAAATGAATTTCTTAACAGTGATCCTTGTAACGTTGAAACAAATCTTGTACTGCAAAAGTTTTTCTCGGTTGGAGTGGCATTGGAAAAAATTGCTGAAAGTCCATCCGACGACAAATGGTTCCTGCAACTACGAAATTGTCGATTTGAAGCCGTTAAGGCGTCGAGAAAGTTCATCCGAAGACCGTATTTCTATCCTCTGCATTTTGAGCCATTCTATTCGAGTTGGGTTTTGATGTCGAATAACTACAAAGGGGAGGAAAAAGAATTGTACCTTCAAGGACTTGTGTTTGTTCAACAGTTGAGTGGAGAAATTTTTCTTCGTTTGACACCGAAAGTTCCATGTGATAAAATGTGCTTAGAAATGGAATTTATTTTAATGGATGGAGAAAGTTTAGTTTTTTCAACGGATTTGTGGATTTTAAGTTATCAGGCTGTAGGCGCACTGAAAGCAGTTACAACTATCATGGAAATAGATTGGCATTGAACATTTTTTTTTTTTCATTCTCATTTAATAAAATTGAATTTTTAACACATATATGCGTTTAATTTAAAATATGCAATGTAGAATTTTAAAGTGATTTGGCAATATAAATCTTCTTTAGTGGGGCTACGGAAAAGGAGGTGAATTACCTTTATCGCACACTGTAAGAAACCAAGGCTCTGTTGATTTTGAAAAGCAATAATTGCTTTTGTTACTTTTTACGTTTTTAACAACGTTCCACCTACGAGGACGAGTCTTAATATCCTTGCTGATGTAATATCCGCTCGTGCGTCTCGTCTCGTCGTAAGAAACAACAACTTATAAGCGATTGATCAGATTTAGGCAAATAACACCAAAGTATATATGGTGGAGCGATGAGGTCAAATCTGTAATGGTTTTAGAAAATAAAGTGCAGGACTGGTTCGCACGATTTTGTTCTTGTGGCAAGTTGCCACGAAAATAAAATTAAATTTAGTAATTTTATAAAGGAAAAAAAATCATGTTAATTTTTCACAAAAATGCTAAAACTTCTTTTTACAAAGATTTAAGCCAAAATCAAAGTACGTAGTAAATTTTTGTTGCCTTAATTTAAGTTTACAAAAAAAATTATTTCAAAATCGTTATAGTGGTTTTTAAATAAATCGATGTTTACTTAATATTTTTTATAAAAAAGTTTTTTTTACAAATTTGAAGAACGCCATTTTTAAGTGCTAATTGTTTGCATTTTATGCATAAAAAAATTTTTTGTCAAGGCGTTTTCCAAATATTGAATTTACAAAAAAAATAATTAAAACTAGAATTAGGCTTTTTTGCAAAATGTTGGTATTAAAATTTGTTAAAGTCATCTAGACCTTTCTAAAAAAAAAATTTGTTTGAGATCGATTAACCTGTTCATGAGATAGCTCAAGAAAAAAATATCGGTTCTATGGGAGGTACCGTTAATAGACCTTTCAACATTTTTTTTTGCGATTTAAAAAATGGAAATCAAACAAAAATCATCAGTAATTTTTTTCGAGAAAATCGTTGGAGCCGTTTTCGAGAAAATTTAGCTTTTCCAAAATCGTTATATAGCAGGTACCGTTATTTTTTGAGCTAAAACAGAGAGTACTGAGAGCATGTATCGGGAATTGTATATTTATATTTATTTGGCTTAATTCAAGCAGATAAAATAACAATATTTAAATAATTATCTATATAAACAAAAAAAAACAATAATGATAATAATAATAAAATAATAATTGAAGACATTTACATTTTTTTCTAACTCAAAAACAATGGGATGTTTATGGGAGTTTAGCGTCTCTTCTGAGGGAGGATAAGCTGTGGGAAAAATCTAGGATATTAAGTGCATGTGCACTGTTGGCTAGGCGTAGCATTCTGGTGATCGGGTTGAAATGGCCATAATTGGTACGATGAGTAGTGAGGTGGAAGAAAGGAACTGATCTTAGGTGGTATGGATTAGTATTGATGTGGATCAATTCGAGGAGCATAGAAGAATCTATAGCGCCAGTGATGATTTGATGTATAAAAAGGATGTCAGCTACTTCGCGGCGCTTGGCAAGGGAGTTTAGCTTTATTAATTGTAAGCGATCTTCGTAGGGGGGCAAGATTAAGGGATCTGACCAAGGGAAACTGCGCAGTGCAAAGCGTAGAAACCTTCGCTGTACGGCTTCAATTCTATGTGAGTGGGAAATTTGATAGGGAGACCAAACCTGACAGGCATACTCAAAAATAGGTCTGACATAGGTGGTGTAGAGAGATTTGGTTACGTAGGGATTCGAAAATTCTTTAGACCAGCGCTTGATAAACCCGAGGGAGGAATTTGATTTTGCGATAATTGAATCGATATGAGTGCGAAAATTGAGCTCTTTATCACATATAATGCCGAGATCGCGTATAGAAGAAACAAGGGGTATTGGTAAATTGCAAAAGTGGTAAATTCTTGGGAGTGAGGGTAGGCGTTTGCGGGAGAAAGTCATTGATTGACATTTACTAATATTTAGGTCTAAGAAATTTTTGTTGCACCAAGTGAGGAATGAGTCAAGGTCTTGTTGAAGCAGGGAAGAATCAGAAGAAGTAGAAATTACTTTCGTTATTTTGATGTCGTCTGCGTAAATAAACAGTTTTGAGTTTGATTATACTGCTAACATCATTAATGGCCAAAACAAACAAGAGTGGCCCAAGATGGCTGCCTTGAGGAACACCTGATGTGGCAAAGATGGGATTGGAGACCGCACACCTAAAAACAACTCTATTTGTACGATTCTCTAAATAGGATTTGACCCAATGAATAAACGATGGTGGAAAACCATATGCTTCTAGCTTTACATATATGATTTTATGACAGATTTTATCAAATGTTTTGCTGTAGTCAGTGGTTATGACATCGACCTCGAATCCTTTTTCCAAAGCACAGAGTGTCATAGTAACAAATTGGGTAAGATTAGTGGTTGTGGACCTACCTTTTAAGAATCCGTGCTGGAAAGGGGAAACAATCGATTTACAATGAAAGTACAGAGAATCATAAACTAAACTTTCAAAGAGCTTGGGGATGGATGAGAGTTTGGCAATCGGACGATAGTTTGAAATATCGTTTTTGTTACCTTTTTTATGAATTGGAAATATAAAAGAGCTTTTCCATAAAGACGGGAAGACTGCTTGTGAAAGCTACAGTCGGAAGAGATTGGTGAGGGGTTCGCAGAGAACGTTAACACATCTTTTAAGAAAAATAGCTGGGATGCCATCAGGGCCAGGGGAAAAGTCATCTTTGAGTGAATTGATCTTGTCAACGACCATTTGAGAACTAATTTCGAGAGAGACAAAAGACGTGTGTGAACTATACAACAGGAACTTGTGATAATCAAGGTCGGGTTCATTTAAGGTATCACTGTACGATTGACTGAAGAAAGTAGCAAAGAGGTTGGCTATCACTTGAGGGTCAGAGGACGATGTTCCGTGGAAATTGAAAAAAGAAGGAAGACCGTCGGATTTCCGCTTAACATTGATCAATTGATGAATTGGTAGAACCGCTTCGGTTGGGATATGAGACAGGCTTGCATTTTGTCTAGATATACGAGGTAGAGAGATTCACAAAGGGTGGAAAAATTGGCCGAAGCTTCTTGGTAATACACATAGTTGAAGGGGGTTGGAAATCGTATGTAAGTTTTCCACAACTTGTTCCTCAAATTGCGAAGAACACGCAACTCTTTAGTGTACCAGGGAGGAGATGACACACAACTTTTTTGAACTGCGTAAGGGACACATTGAATAAAACATTCGAAAATAGAGGTGAGGAAGAAAGAAAGTGCTATATCTATGGGGGTTTTTGTATTAAGAAAAAGGTTGAAATTAATTGTGTTAAGAAGAATATTAAGTTGGTTAAAATCAGCTTTGCGAAAATTAAAATGAGCAGAGTTTTCTGACTCAATGGTTGGGGAACTTTGTTCGCAAGAGAAGATAAGAGAGAGGGGAGGGTGATAGAGGTCGAGGGTGGAGAGAAGATGGAAGCTTTTGGAGACAATAGAGTTGAAAGGGTCGGAGCTGAAAATGAGATCGAGTTGCCTACCTAAATTATTGCAAATTCCACTAAGTTGAAAGAGGCTTGATTCTAATAAGCGATCGGTGAAAAGAAATTCTTTCTCGGAACTTAGATTTGACGGGATGAAACATGTCTCATCCTCTGATGGAATCCATTGTAAGTCTGGGAGATTGATATCACCAATGACTATAAAGTCATCATTAGATGCTGTACCCTCAAGTAGGGGGTCTAATGAGTCAACAAATTGCTGATAGACGGTAGTGGGTTGTGAAGGGCGAATATAGCAACAAAAAATAAAAATGCATCTTTTATAGATAGATAGCTTTATGCACAAAAATTCAAAGAGTGGAGATTTAGAAATTTCGACTAAAGATGCGTTTAAACGATTATTTACCGCTAAGAGAACACCTCGTCCAGAGGGAGCATGATCGCTACTTTGCCCGTCCGCACGAAAGACAACAAAATCGGAATTGAAAGATATATTTGCGCCGCCCGCCGGCTGCTGTGCTGATGCGAACACCAGACTCTCTAGTTCTCCAGGAACTGCGACATGCCATATTTACAAATGTATGAATAAGCAATACCAATTCCTTAAAAGATACTATAGGTAAATATTAGTATGAAAAACTTAGGAATTCTGCTGCTGTTTTCAACTTTCATATGGTCTGTCGGCCACACATATATAAAATGTTAACACATTTCAATTTTATTATACACATAAAATCCGCTTAAAATATATATTATGAAATCAAAAAACTGCGAAAAAGTTTAAAATACGCATTGATATGACCAAATTACTCGATCGATTTTAGCTTATTTATATATGTATGAACTCAATGTTCAGACATTTAAAAACTGACAAATTTAAGAGACTTACAATAAACCCCCTTTATCATTTTGGTTACATTACAAAAAAAAAAAAAACTACATTTTCGCTTACTTTAAGTTAGTCATGTATAGATTTCATGTTAAGCCTGCGAAAATTTTATAATTGTTCACAACGAACATTTTCCGCAGTCAAGCATGAACAAAAAATTCAATTACACATTTTGATTAGTGTCACTATAAAGCTCATTGCGAAAATCTTTCACCCAATCAGTCTGAATTTGAAGTTCGTACTACTAGTTAAATTCTAAATCTAAAAATGAAAAATCGATTCGGAGTACTTCATTTATTTGTTGCCATTGGATTGGTAGGTTATTTAATTAATTTGTGTTATATTTGCGTCAGTGTCGTGAAATTCACAATTTCTATTTGTTTAAGGTAACTACTGTGACCGCAATCGATTGCAACAATCGACCAGATTTTAAGAATTTAAAAGAATGCTGTCCCCATGATAATATTCTTACTAACGACATTACCGAAATGTGTAAAAGCTTCTCGGACGAAGGTGATGCTGCCCCAATGCCAACTGGAGAACCAGGAGGTCCTGGTAGCCATGGAAAACGTCGAAGACATCGACGACGTCTCCGTCCGGTAGATCTTGTTCATCCATTCATATCAATGGATATTTTTATAATTTGATTTTATAGTGCTATGATGAATGCACGGTAAATGGGACCGGTATAATTAACCTTGTAACAATGGAAGTTAATGAATCGAAAGCAGAAGCTTATTATAGTTCGGTTTTGACTGCTAACCCAGATTTTGTACAAGTTTTTGTAGATGCTTGGGTTTCATGTGGTGAAAAAGGTAGATACAAAAGGTAGATGCAAAGAAATATTTTTTCAACTGTAATTTTACAGGTAAAGAAATGCGAGCAATATGGAAAAAGGAGGCTTCTTCTTACCCTTCAAAACCTCGACCTAGTGCTTGCAAACCTTGGGCATCCATGTTGCTGTTTTGTGTCAAAAAGGAGTGGACGATTAATTGTCCTACCAATGCATGGTTAAACGATGAAGCTTGCAATAATGCTCGTGAATATATTATGACTTGCAAGAGCCCACCAGTAAGTTTTCCAAGGATACCGCCACCATAATAATAAAGAGGACAATCAGTATTGAAGTGTTTTTATTTGGCGCAAAATTATTATATCTTTCATTTATATTTGTGAAGTCCAGGAAGTCATTTATATTTGTGAAGACCTAGGGAAAACCGCATAACTCCACTCAAACAGATTTCCAGAAAAATTAAAATATACATTACTTATTTTCCTATATACTTCTATACTTTATTAAAGCTTATAGTTGAATGGAAAATGAAAAAAAAAAAAAAAACAGTTTCGTAACACAGAAGGCTCTAGGTTTCAAGTCCAGTTGAACAAAAGCCGCATTATAAATAATAAATATAGGAATAATAAAGGTGGTGTATTTTTAATAAAAAGACAAATTTATTTAATTTATTAAATTCATTAGTTCTTTAAAATCTGAAATTATTTGGTGCAATAATAATAAAGATGTAAAAAATACTTAAAAGTGTTTGAAGCAACTGGATATTAAAACTTTAATTCTTATTTCATGAACAAATCCCTTTTATAAAATTATTTTAGTAAATATCCAGTATACACTCCGTGTCACTTGATTAAGGACAGACAGTTTTCTATTTTCATTTTGCGATATTTTTGAAACCCCTCGGTGTTTTGGGAAAAACCAAATGCACAATGAATGAAGGATATATTAGGTTTATACAGGGTGATTGGTATAAGATGCACCAAAAAGCTTGAGAGTGTAGGTGAGGTTAAGACAAGAAAAAAATCGTATGGGAGGAGGGTCTAATTCCCCCCGTTTAGGCGGGAGGGGCAATTTTCTAAAAAATTGACTTAAATCAGAAAAAAAATTATTTAAAAACAACGGTGAATGATGATGCAAAGACTTGTTATATCTTTTTGAAAAGCCAGAAAATAACTTTTTTATTTTATTTTTAAATTAAGTTGTTTGAGTGAACAGTTTTAAAAAAATTAATTTTCAAACTCAAAATTTTGGAAAAAAAAATTAAAAAAAAAATGTTTAAACTAATTTTTTTCAAAATTTTATGTAATTAACTATTATTTTAATTTTCAAAATTCAATGCTTTTATTAATTTTTAGTCAAAAACAGAAACCGGATGCCAAAATGTATCTTAGTTTTTGAGGAACTAAAAAAAAATTAAAAGTAAAACTAGTAAAATAAGTAAAAAGTTAATTCGTTTTTTTTTTATTATTTGATTAAAATCGAATGGTATGTAATAAAAAATAAGAAAGGGATAGTTCCCTAATTAATAATTGACCTGAGCAGGTCAAATTTGGGAAAACCAAAAAAAAAAGTGTTTTTCTTGGAAAAAAATACTTCTAGTATTTTTTTGACTAAAAATTAATAAGAGCATTGAATTTTGAAAATTAAAATAATAGTTGATTACATAAAATTTTGAAAAATTTTAGTTTTTTAGTTTTTTTTTCAAAATTTTGAGTTTGAAAATTAATTTTTTTAAAACTTTTCACTCAAACAACTTAATTTAAAAATAAAATAAAAGAGTAGTTTTCTGGCTTTTCAAAAAGATATAATAAGTCTTTGTATCATTCACCGTTGTTTATAAATAATTTTTTTTCTGATTTAAGTCAATTTTTTAGAAAATTGCCCCTCCCGCCTAAACGGGGGGAAATAGACCCCCCCTCCCATACGATTTTTTTCTTGTCTTAACCCCACCTACACGCTTAAGCTTTTTGGTGCATCTTATATCAATCACCCTGTATTGTAAAAAAAATTAGGATTATTAAAAGGTCATAAAATGTACCTGCTTTTTTTGTTTGCCTTGATTAAGGACAGTGTCAACTTTTTACCGTTATTTTAATCAAATAATAGGGTAGGTAATTGAAGTATGAGGGAGCTTAGTTCAAGTAAAAATTGCAAACAATGCACTGCTGTGGGCAGAGGAAAGACATTAACCAAGGAGGAAATCGGCCAAATTCGCAATTACCGGGAAGAAGGGAAATCGATTCGTTTTATAACCAAGAAGATTGAAAGAAGCAAGTGTGTTGTCAACAATTATCCTAAGGACCCGGAAAGGTATGGAAAGAACCGCAAAGGAAGAATCAGAAGGACGCTAACATGTAAGGAAAGGCGGGCGATACTGAGAACAGCTTCAAATGCAAGGCTCTCCGTAAGTAAAATCAAGGCAGAAACTAAAGTTAAAGCTAGTAGATCGACTATTTTTCGGGCAATACAGAAGGCCGACTCCATTCGCCAAAAAAAAAATGAAGAGGAAACCACCATTGAATACCGCACGTAAATGCCAACGTCTTGAATTTGCGACAAGTCACATGAGGTGTAATGGAGAGTGGCATACCGTAGTCTTTTCTGATGAAAAAAAAATTAAATTGGACGGACCTAATGGATACAGCTTTTATTTTCATAATCTGAGAAAAGAAGAAATGCATCTCCAAAGGCGGCACAGCAAAGAAGTTGGTGTTATGGTATGCTTATACAGAACTGTGGAGCTGGATTTCCAAAGTTCTAAACTGACCGCAATCACTTACAAATCAATACTGGAGAGAGCTTTTCCGCAATTTTCTGAAATATTTGGTGGACATCGATGTACTTTCCAACAAGACAATGCACCGATACATACCGCACGGAAAACAAAAGCCTGGACTCAGAACCAAAATGTAAACCTATTTACATAGCCACCATATTAACCCGACCTGAACATCATGGAAAACGTGTGGGGTTGGCTTTCAAGAAAAGTCGACGAAGGAGGAAGGCAGTACGATGAAACGGAAGAGATAATTGAAGTCATAAAACAAGCCTGGTCCGAAATTTCGCTTGGTTATTTTACAAACCTCTAGGATTCTCTACACAGCAGGCTACTTGAAGTGATTCAGCGATCAGGATCGAGGTAGTATTCATTACTAAATTAAGCTTGAAACAGCTAAATTTGTCTACTGTCCTTAATCAAGTGAAACAAAAATAGCAGGTACATTTTATGACCTTTTTGTCAACATAATCCTATTTTTTTTTTTCAACATAAACCTAATATATTATTCATTTATTGTGCATTTGTTTTTTCCAAAACACCGAGGGGTTTGAAAATTATCGCAAAATGAAAATAGAAAACTGCCTGTCATTAATAAAGTGACACGGAGTGTATATGACTTAAAGCATTTTCCCATTGTTATCATCATCGTTAAAAAAATGTATTGATGGCAACTTTCTTCGTTTTTATTGGTGAACGATTAAGTTTCTCATATTGTGCAGTGAACTTTAGACTTTTTTCCGCAGCTAGCATTTAGTTTTTTTTTATCAGATTTGTTTGAAAAATAAAGGGGCCGACTGGGTCGCACAAACTTTCTCTTGGGATAAGTTACTTTCGTGCTCACGACAGGAAAATTAATTTGACCAGTGCCGAGATTCAGCTTTTTTGGCAAGTGAGGCGAGATGACTCACCTCACTCATTTTCTCATCTCACTTCTTTGCTAAAAGCGATTCAGCTATTTTGGCGATATGATAAAGTTCGAATATAATTTCGAACACACAAAACGTCTTTAAACAAATAGTATCAAGATTATTTATAACCTCACTTATATGACAAATTATTTGATTTAAAATAAGTTTCATTATTATGCATATACATATTATATTACGTATTTTAATATGAGTTAAAATTTAATAAATACATAAAAATTTTACAACAATTTTCTACCATTTTGCGGCACGGCACGTTTCCTTAAGGTATCAATAAAGATAGTCAATTCTTGTTTTCGTATTTTCATTACTAATACATTAATATACGCGAGACAATTTGTTCAGAAAATAACACATATTTATCCAAACTGGTAAATTTACCTACATGTACACCAACTCACGGCCGAAATGTAATCTGACGTTTCATTTCACTCACTGGAATTCACACGCATTTGTTAGCTGAATCGATTTTCAATGAAATGCGACTCATCTCACTCACTCCCTGGAAGTATGAATTAGCTGAATCTCGGCACAGTTTTTCTTATAAAAAAAACCGTATTTTATACTTTGAAATGTTTTTTTTTTTTCAATAAAAATATTTTTAAAACTGTCGATAAAAACTCAATTACATGAAATTTTATCAAAATTGATAGCATTTTATCGAGAAAATTAGAATTATCGGTTATATGACAAATACCGTTAATAACCTGATTCCAAAAAAATTCAGATGACGGACATCATTATTCGTCTTTTGTTGGTAATTTTTAGTTAGTCAGCACTGGAAAGAACCAATAAAACGCTATATTCACTTTTGTATCCACTTTTTTATTTTATTTCAAAGTTGGTATTCTTGACTATATGCCAAGCCGAAGTTTCACATAATTTTATAGATGTGTCTGCAAAGTATGGCTATTTGAATATGGCGAGTTGGTCAACTTGTACCCCACCTTCCACTACAAACAAATAAAAACCGTAAAAATAATCATTATTTAGCTTGAATATTACCAAATTAAATTCCAAATTATATAATTTTATTTAAAAAATCTGCTGTCACCAATTTTTATTTGTTTTTAAGAGAAAAGTTCAAAATCATCAAAACTTTTTTGCAACTTTCGTAGGTTGAAAGCTTCTTACTTCTTCCGCAAAACGGTGCTCTAAAGAAACACAATGAACACAACCATTAATAATCATTGTATATGGAGTCCATGTCTTAAGCTGTCATAGGTGCCACCAACCTTTAAGCAAAAAATGTATTGACATTATATTTCGCGCCAAAAATTTAAAGGCATTCCAAGATTTTATCCTCACTTTAATGTTCACTTTAATTACTGACCAATTTATCGCCACTTTTCTTATCCCATACAAAATTTTGCTAAGGTGACTAAACTCTTATCAATAAAACACGCTTATTATTGTCAAAAAACCATTCATATAAAATTTTATAGAAATTGATCGTATTTTGTTCGTTAAAAATAGAATTATCGGTTACGTTTATATGGTAGGTACCGGTTATTTTGTACACCTAGTTCAAAACTAAAAAAAAAAATTCGGGGATATTTCTCTAAGTATAGTTTGAAGAACATCGGCCCATCCGTTAAGGCTGCAGGTGTCGATACAGCCAGACAACCAGACAGACAGACAGAATTGTTGGACCTACTTTTTTCGTCTTCTCTATATAATCGTAATGTCATGTTTATTTGTTATCTCAATTTTTTTCTACGAAGTCATTACCGACTTTGTTGAGAATACTTTTATAAATTTTTACCATAGTCGATTTTTAGATTTTTACGACACTTATATGGAAGGTACTGTTATTCCTTATCCTAAGGTGTAAATTGTAGTACCCCGTGGCGTATAGTGGTTAGTGTGTCACGCCGGAGGGGTGATTCGAGCCAAGCATCGAGAACACCTAATGTTTTTTTCAGGGGCACTGCCTCTTGCGAGGAAGTGACAAATCCTCCAAGAGTATCATTGTCATGAAAAGTGCATCTGAACTTAGTCGTTCGGATTCGACTTTAAATTGTTGGTCGCCTCCAATCCTGCAGTAGAACTAACAACGCACACAAAAGGATTGGTTGAGTGTTGTAAGTCCAATAGGCCGTTGTTCTTCGGAGCTGCCAGAGTGCCACCAAATTTATTTATTTTTTAAGATGTAACTGAAAAATGCGACCGGTTATATCGCGTTATATACAGATATAATTGTCAGTCTCACTTTCTTGTAATGTCATCATGTTTTATTGTTATTTTATTACTATTTTTTTACGAATCAGAAAAAAAATTAAATAAAATAAAACGCCAAAATAAATTAATCAATTGGGGCAGTTGCGAATTTGACAATTGTGATGTTTTCTTATTGTTTGTCTGTCAGACTTAAACATCCAGTTGACACATTTCCATTTAATTATATAAAATCTGCTTAAAATGTACTATTAGCCTTTGTCATTAACTAAGGCCGGTTAAAGTTTACAATCATCATTAAACTGTACAATAATAATAATTTATAGCAGTTCGTATAATTATTGCATCAGCATATAGATCAACAAATAATCAAAAAACTGTGAAAAAAAATTATAATGTGACCAAATTGCTCGATCGATTTTAGCTAAATTATATGAATTCATTGTTAAAGCTAAAATAAACCCAGTTTTTCATTTTGGTTACATTAGAAAAAAGCTACTTTTTCGTTTGCTTAAGTGAGCACCTAATGTTGATTTCATTTTTAGTCTGCGAAATAATTTTATAATTGTTCAAAACAAAGATTTTCCGCAGTCAAGCGTGAACAAAAAATTCGATTACACATTTTGATTAGTGTCACTATAAAGCTCATTGCGAAAATCTTTCACCCAATCAGTCTGAATTTGATGTTCAAACTATCTAAATCTAAAAATGATAAATCGTTTCGGAGTACTTAATTTGTTTATTGCCATTGGATTGGTAGGTTAATTAATTATTTTGTGTGCTATTTGCATCGTGAAAATTACAAATAAAGTTTTTATATATTTTCTATTTGTTTAAGGTCGCAGTGACTGTGACAGCAATCGACTGCAACAGTCGACCAGATTTTAAGAATTTAAAAGAATGTTGTCCCCATGATGATATTTTTACTAAAGACATTACTGAAAAGTGTAAAAGCCTGTTGAACGAAGGAGATGCCGGTCCAAAGTCAGAAGGAGGTGGAGGACCAAGAGGTCCTGGTGGTCATGGAAAACATCCACATTTCCATTCGGTAAGTCCTTAATCCTTCTTCATTTTGGAAAATAATTTATTTGTAATTTGCTTTTATAGTGTTATGATGAATGTGTGTTAAATGGAACCGGTATAATTGATCTTGCAAAAATGGAAGTCGATGAATCGAAAGCAAAAACTTATTTCACTTCGGTTTTGAGTGCAACACCAGATTTCGTTCAAGTGTTTATAGATGCTTCGGTCAAATGTGCTGAAAAGGGTAAGACCCTATCAACTATAGAAACAAAATTAACTTAAGCTTTAAAATGTACTACTCCATATATGTAGGTAAAGAAATGAGAACAAAGTTTGAAAAGGATACTAGTCCTAGACCTTCACCTCCACCTGGTGCTAGTGCGTGCAAACCTTGCGCATCCATGTTCCGGCATTGTGTCAAAAAGGAAATGACGATCAATTGTCCAACCAGTGCATGGCTAAACGATGAAAAATGTAATAATGCGAGAGAATTTATGATGGTTTGCAAGGGTCCAGAAGGTGGTCCAAGGGGACCACCATCATCTTAAAGAAAATAATTATTATAGAAGTTTTTCTTGGGCGGAAAATTATTATCTTTCTTAAATATTTTATTTCAATATTATTTTCATAAAACATGATGCTTACTAAAAAATGCAAGTTTAATATTGTCAATTTCTTCTTCTCTACCGATGGACTGCGACCTTGTCGTGGTGGTAGGGCTTAAACTGTTCATTATTCTACGGCATCTAAGATGTCTTGATGAGTGAACTAACTGCAGTCCGGGTGAACGGCACACCCTAGGACGTTCACCCTCAAGTTTGGTGAAAAACCAGAGCATACCTGAATGTTTATTTATAAAAATCTTCAGAGTAATGTCCGTGTTCAATAGGTAACCTATCCCAGGATTAACTGGGTAACGGCCCTACATCAGGCAAAAGTAGTTAGGGCAGGGGAATCACGAAAGTATCCTTGACGATTACTCATTTAAACGTTTGAAAGGGAACTTTCATAACATGAGTGTTTTGTTGGTTTTGCACTGGGCTAGTGCCATTGTGAAAAGTAGCAAATAAGCAGGGTGGTCTTTGTAACTCAAGGAGGCCACCCGAAAAGGCGGTAGATAACTACTCTATCCCAGAACATAAACTGGGTAACGAGCGTTACTACCGTCAAAAATTGAGTAAGTTAAGTAGAATTGACGGAAGTTGAGATGTGGAACTTGAGTTTGTTTCCAGTTCAAGACATACTTGGCACATATTCAGGGTAGGCAATCCCTGTGGCTTTGTAGGTAAAGTCAGAATGTCAAAGTTTTACAGTTGGGAGTATTTCCTCAAGTTTGACGTACAATAAACTTAGCACGGGTGTTAGGGGCCCTAGAGTTTGTTCGAGAGGAATGTCCCTTGTGGAATATAATCATGATCATTCTCTACCCTAACAGTTGGGCTGGCCCTTTCGGGGAGCTTCGTGCTGGCTGTGGTTATCCATAGCGGAAACATTTGGCACCTCGGTGCAAGAGATGTAGATCGGTCTCGCTTCTTAACAAGGAGTGTGCACATACCTACATGTTCTCAATTTGTTACTGCTTTATAACTACTTCGGTAATTATACTTCAGGACGCTGGCTTACGTTTGATTAAACTCGCGGTGGAGCGCCACCGTGGAGTTAAGTCTTAATTGATAGTGTATCCACGTAAAATTTCAGTTTCATCCTGTCAATTTCTTAGACCTTCTGATATATTTTTTTCAGATGAAAAACTAAGCTTTGCTACTGAAAAAGCTATTGTGTGTTTTCATTAATAATATACATCCCGAGGATGGAAAGCTGCTAGGATAATGGTATTTAGGGTACATTCCCTTTTTACTAAAGGATGAAGCAGTGAGTTTTAGAAGCATTATAAGCTGGTCATACATGATGGATCCATATGGAGCCATGGATCCAAACTGAGCCAAATGAATCATTGTGTAGATGACTTCAAGTGGCTCGGTTGGATTTTCAAAAAGTTGATGTTTTGTCACATTATATGCAATATGTTGTCCTAGAATAATGTTAAAATGGATTGGCTCGATTGTTTTATAGTGTGTGGCCTAGAGTGACCGCAACGCTAGAAGAATTTTTTTTCTAAAATACTTTAAGTATTAAAAAACCCATTACATTTTTGCTAAAATTTGAGCTCGATTGGATAATTCAAACTTGTCCCGACAAACGTTACAAGAGTGTCAAAAAACTCCAGAGTTTCACAGATTTTTTAAAATTTTTGAGCGATTGCTTAAATTTTGATCATTTTAATCTAAAAATGTTCAAAGGTTTTGTAGTCACTCTAGGTGTGGCCATTCAAATAGACAGAGTGCACAATTATATTTGTTCAAATGGCAAAGATTCGGCTCCACAGTGTGTGACCCCTAATGTTTGACTGGTCCCATTTTGGCCGACCCAAATTTCTCATAAATCATGTATGGCCAGCAATTTCACACAGCTGTTAATATATCATTGGACAATTCTTTCAGGATTTTATTACCTTATCATATATGTACCTAAGCCAAGTTGTTCGCACTTAGTAAGTTCAAGTAAGTGGCAGAAGTATTCCAGGTATGCAGGACCTTACGCTCTTTAAATTACAAAACGTGTCACAGGTATATTGCACCTTAACTCAATATCGAATGTGAATTGGTTTACACGTGCAAATGGCATATGCTATCAGAAGATTCTTAGCTCACCATTAAAATTGAAATTGTAGTTGTAGAAATTTACTGGCTGAACAGAATGGTGTAGACTGTAGCCTTTAACTGCAGCATGTCAAAAAGCATCTTAATAAACTACAAAGCTTTTCCAGAATTGTGTAGCAATTTTCATTCAGACATTTAGTTTTGTTTTTGTTTTTTTTTTTTTTTTGTCAAATTTAAAAAATTAGTAAGCAGCATACGAGAAAGTTGAAGTTGAGTAAACTTGTGCTATAGCTACACCTTCAAATGCAGATGCAGCTACATATACTATAGGATTGGCGTTGTCTCTACTTTGACAATGTTACATGATGCTGCAGCTACATCAGCTACAGCTTTTGGTTTAAGCAGTTGATTTGAAACAAAAGTTTTTCTTCATTTTTTAAGTCTCGGTCAATTTGGGTAGAGACTTTGCCGTCATGAAGTGTTTCATCAATTTCAATTTATGCTGATCAGAGGAAATCAACAAACCGCCGGACACGAGTTGTATAATGGAGCATATACACCGCAACTCACCATGAAAATGTCCTTGAAGTTTAAGATGCCAAATACATTAAACCTCAGCATCGTGTGATGCTCCTCGATCTACAAAAAAATTATATTTTTTTCAACTAAAGAGAAAATGCTTATAACAGCATTTCTATAAAGATCGGTTCTGCTGGTTTATGTCTTATTTTGCATCCCCTCCCGATTCTTCAAAAGTCTTGTATACATGTTGTGTTGCGGCGTATAACATCCGCAGTTACTTTCAGATCGGAAACAACATTTGGCTTTAGATTTCAATAAAGGATTAAGGTAAGTAGATGTTCTTTCATGCAACCTCTTCAACATCATTTTCAAAATTTAAAAACCGGATGCCAAAATGTATCTTAGTTTTTGAGAAATTAAGAAAGACTAGAAGTATTTTTTTCCAAGAAAAACACTTTTTTTTTGGTTTTCCCAAATTTGACCTGCTCAGGTCAATTATTAATTAGGGAATTATCCCTTTTTTATTTTTTATTACATACCATCCGATTTTAATCAAATAATAAAAAAAAACGAACTAACTTTTTACTTTATTTACTAGTTTTACTTTTAATTTTTTTTAATGTCTCAAAAACTAAGATACATTTTGGCATCCGGTTTTCTGTTTTTGACTAAAAATTAATAAGAGCATTGAATTTTGAAAATAAAAATAATAGTTAATTACATAAAATTTTGAAAAAAATTAGTTTAAAAATTTTTTTTTAGAAAATTAATTTTTTTAAAACTGTTCGCTTAAACAACTTAATTTAAAAATTAAATAAAAGAGTAATTTTCTGACTTTCCAAAAAAAATATAACAAGGCTTTGTATAAGTCACCGTTGTTTTTAAATAATTTTTTTCTGACTTAAGTCAATGTTTCAGAAAATTGCCCCTCCCGCCTAAACGGGGGGAAATAGACCCCCTCCCATACGATTTTTTTCTTGTCTTAACTCCACCTACATGCTCAAGCTTTTTGGTGCACCTTATACCAATCACCCTGTGTAGGATGTTAATGATGTGTTCGTTAATATTTAGCTGCCAGTAGCTTGAGACCTAGTAAAGGTACTTGATGCAGCTTAATAGCCCTGTGAAGGTGTTTTGGAATCATCATGTCTCTCCAACCAGTCTTATAACTGTGTCCAGTTTCGCACAACTTCTGAGTTCTCATTCTTCTGATAACACAAGCCATCACACTTAGATCCACTGCGGTGGGTAAAAAGACTTTATGTGTTGGAACGTTTTTGTTAACTTGCCCTACATAACCCAACCATATTGGTGTCATAAAACTCGTACCATTCATTTCACTTTGCAGTCGGTATAACGCATTACTGACCGCTGCACAGTCCAAACAATTGGACGGGACGGCAAATAATCGAAGGGATGTTCGTTGCGTTCAATGATTGATTTATTATGCCCATACGGTTCTGAACCATCATAGAGATAAGTGTCACAAAATCAAACATACAAACGTTTTCATTTTATTTTTTAAAATTCCAAGGTCTTGGCCAAACACTTAAAATTTTACAACTGCACGGTTTTAAACTTCCTCTTCAATCATTTTTGTTTTCATTATTTTTTTTATGTCGGTTTTAAAACAAACTTTCATCTCTCAAAAGTAAAATAACCACTTTCAAGATTAAAAGAAAGATTGCCATGTTAAGTTGGGAAAAGAATTTATTCGAAAAAAATTTATAGTACATTCAGCAAACTTCACACCCTTACTCCTCCTATGTATCAGAGGAATCATATTCTTATGATTCCATTTTATTACTGTTATTAAATTAAATGCACAGAAACGGAATGATTATTCAAATTTATTAAACGCAAAATTTGAGGAATCTCTTTTCTCTTCTTTGTATTTTAGGTTAGGAGGGTGAAATTCGTTGATACTAGGGACGTTTTTGACACTGGTTTTTATATATATGTATGATGAAAATCCATTTATCTGGATTTTTTTCGGTGGGATCGGAAGTATCCCCACCCAACACTTAGGGGTTTTATCGTTCGCCGAATGGACTGTCTTGGATGTCAGAAACACATACAAAAGACACTCGATGAATATTGAAGGGGTCCATCAAAATCTGACAAGCAAGTCAACCATTCATATAAAGTCGTCCTTATTTAACAGGGTACAGGGTGGACAATGTGCGTCAACATAAGCTGATATCCGAGAAGGGTGAGTGTGGAGATGGATGATTCGTATCCGGGATAAGACCCAGAAGAAAAAATAAGATATGGGGACATACTCATGTTTAAGAGTTTTTTCGGACAGGAAGTTATATAAGATGAATGTTTAGTGAAGTAAGAAAATCTCATTTACTTTAGGATTTTTGGTTTCAATTTCGGTTTTTAAGAGAATATAATAATTTTAAATCTTATTTAAACGAAAATTAGATATAAGAAATCATTAACCAGGTTCACATTCTTGTTTCTTCACAAAAAATTACATTTAACTGTATTGTAAACGCGTTTTGGTTTAATCTCATATAACTACTATCAGATCGAAACAGGATTAACAAAAAATATATGAAACGTAAGTATCCTCTCTTAAAATAAAAGCCAGTTAATTCCTTATTGTTGGGAAAAGCTTTTTTGTTCTATGTTCTTGGATTCTGAACATGTATATGTAATAAGCTCAAACTAATCTTATCTGAAATCCAAACCGGAAACCTATAATTTTAATTTTAAACTTTGACCGGAAGCTAAGCATTTTTCGGAGATTCGGTAGACACATCTTAATTTGTGAGCCGTGTTTCGGCGTGAAGTGCTTACGCAGCAAACAATAAAACGGCTATGTTCACTTTTAACTCATTTTTAGTTTTGGAAATGATGATGGAAATGATGATGGCGTTGCTAATGGTGTGAAGAAAAATATGCTCATCAGAGACAACCACCAAAACAAATTAAATTTACCGGAAATTCGAACTGGAAAGGTTAAATTTAAAATTTAAAATTTTACCGTAAGTTAAGCCTTTTAAAAGACCAACCTTAATCCGTCTGTATTTCACTGAACCGATTTACACGCTTCATATGCTGTTGAATAGAGGAAATGTCAAACTAGGTCGTCAGCACTATATTTCTAAACAGATGTTCACGGTATGGTTAAAAAACGACACCAAAAAGTTCTACTTCCGGAACTAAAAAAAAAAATGGGGATTCAAATATTTATTTTAAATATTGGGTGACAGACACACTGAAAGAACTTGAATTAATCTTCCAAATGACGAATATTTTTCTCCATTCCACTTGCAGCGCCATCTACACTTTAACGGTTAAATCATTCATATCCACTTTATGTTCACTTCTGATTGCTGACTTATTTATACACACATGTAAAACTTTACTGAGCTGGCTAATCACTTGACGCCGAAACACGGCATATATTTCCGTTAAGATGTCAACGGTCCCCAAAGTTGCATTTTCGACCACAAAGCTGCATTTTCGGAACAAATCAATTAAAGCTATTTATTGAGATTTTTTAAAAAACTGACTAATCAGAGACAACCACCAAAATGAGATTTAGCACATTTTTCGTTTACTTAATATCCGAACCACCATACACATCGATAAATAGAGTTTATTGTTTGAGGAAATGCTAAGCTGAGACACCACAATAAGTTGTTAAAATTAATCTTATTGGAAATCCAAACCGGATATAAGAAATTTTATTTTTTATTTTAATTATTTAAAATTTTAACGGGAAACTATGAAACGCTTACCGGTAACCCCAACCGGTAAAAACTAACCTCGCGAAAGGAAAACTTGAAGCTATTTTTACCATTGGTGGTTACACACTGTGTCTCCACGATCTAAATTTCACAGAATGCAAGATAGCATTCTATTAAAATTGCCTATGGAGACCGCAAATAGTATTCTATGAAAAATTTGCGTTTTTTGAGAACCAAAAAACCCAGGTTTTTTTGACAGCTCTTGGGGCTGTCAAGAAAACCTGGGTCGACCATGGGTAAAATTCAACGAACACAACTAGTATGAAATAGTAAGCTATCAAATGCCTACCATACATTTTATAGCATTCTATCAATCTTTCTTTCTATGGAAAGTGACAGATGGTAATCTATGAAATCTTGCTCGTGGAGACACCGTGTAAATATGTACTAGGTACTGAATTATTATTCTCTAACATTGAACACAATGTGTACATTTTGCAAAAAAATATTTATCGAAGTTTTGGTGAAAACTAAAGTTGAAATCGATGTTTTGGTGAAAATAAACTGGACAAGTTTTTTATTTTAGTGAATAAAGTGTTTGTTAATAAGAAAAAAACAGTGTTAAAATAAAAATTGTGACTGTAATAAAATAATTCTTTGTTCGAATAGGATTAACTCAGGTTAGTATAATCCATTCATTTGAAAAATTTATTTTTCGAAAATTTTATTTTACTTTAAAGTAAACTATGGTAGCAAAAAGCTACAAAGTGTGTTTTGAGATTTTCAAGTTCATAAAAAAAAAACACCTGGTCACGATTCCTTTCTTTTAACTGGAATAACAAATTTACTTAGGTTAAAACCCCTTAGAATCTTCACCAAGAATAATATTTATTTCCACCATCAAAAATGATTCAATAGGTAAATCTCTGAATGATTATGGAAACAGTTAAACCAAAACATTTATGATTATGGTCTTCTTCTTTACTTCTTTCCGAAATAAATGGCGTAGCATGCAATAAACTATGACATCAGCCACAGCACAGCGGCTAGAATTTTGTTTTATCCTGGTTGAAAGGTTGAATTGTTGAATTGAGTTCAAAAATAGCGGACGGAATTGGATTGCCTTTAATTTGTTTAAAGAAGAAGAAGACAAGTGTTCAAGAAAAAGTAATTTTCATTCTTGTAAAAGAATATCTATACGAGCAAGAAAGCATCTGCGATTGCTATGCTATTAAGTCAAACTAATCTCCGTTCAAAAAAGGCCGAACCTTAATTCAAGATCGCTTAAACCAAACATATATAAACTAGTTCCGTGGCCTTTTATCATGTATTCTGGATCCGCTTACTTCACAAATACCAATACAAAGCTGATATTTGTTTGTCACCAGCTGCCAAATTTATATAACATCTTCCAATCATTAACATTTATTTATATATAAATATGAATACCTTAACTTATACATTTTATTATATACATTCTAGGATTCTAGCAATTCAACAACAAGATTATCCTTATCACTTTTTTTCTGACAGACATCATTAAATCGAATTCCGATGGGATGACATGGACTTCTCATTCGAAGTGTAAATTGCAAAAGTTTCTTTTAGTTATCTTCTTTGTTCTCGACGAAATCAAAAGAAAAACTTTAAATTAATTCTTTTCTACCAACAGCTTGCAAGTCTAGTAAGATTGCGCCTTTTCTTTGTTCTGATGAAATAGTTTTATATATTTGTAAGTGTTTCTTTCTTGGAGTGAATTTATTGTTAATGGAGAACAATGGAGAATGTGTCTATAAAGTTTTTGCAAAGATGCAACAAATTGAAGATGATACTTTTCAAATTCAAAATTGTATTTGATGATAATGATTGGTGGGTGAACTTTTTCAGCTTGACTTGGAAATATTTGAAAGTCAAAAGTGAGATGAAATTCAATATTTTTACATTTTTTAAAATTGTTTCTTTGTTGTCGATAACCTTAAGCCACTGACGTACTAAATATGGACCGCCAGTCGATTGAAATTTTCATACAAACAGCGAAGAAAAGTTGTTCTAGCTAAAAAAAGCCTAAAAACGTAATCACCTTTTAGTGTTAAATACGTGTACTAATTTCGCCATTAGAATTTAAATGAAAACGATAATATATTCATCTGTAAGTAACTCATTTGATAAGGAGTGGATGTATTTTGTAAAATAAAAGAGATTACCTGCTAGTAGTTGATGGCGCCCCTAGTTATGTTGGAACACGCGTGAAGTTGGCTACTGGCGGTCCAAACCTAATACGTCAATGGTCAAATGCATTAAGCCTGTATGATACTTCTTTTTTTTCTTATTTTTAATGCATTAAAAATTAAACTAGAGTAGTACAAAAAAGTGAGTGCGAACAATAGAATCACAAACAATGTGAAAATGTCAACTTAAACACATTAAAAATGTACTGGCGTTTACATTTTTCAGCCGCTGGCGGCTTTTTTTTCATATTTTTTTTTGACGTTGTAAACAAAATTATTGTGAAAAGGGGAAAATGGAAGATATCATTTTTGTTGCTTAAATAAAAATTTGATAAAAACATGGTCTGACAGTTTTGAAATTAAAAACAAAGAAACAGAAGAAAAGAAAAAAATACTCAGCACGTTGTTTTCTATGTCGGGGAAAAATAAGGTTCGTACAGTTAAAAATGTTCGTGCCAGACAAACTCTAAATATAATTATAGGTTTCAATCGCAAATTGGCGAACGAAAGCAGTTTTAACGACAAAAAACAAACTATTTAAAAAATTTTACGGATGACCTCTGCATTTAAGTGAAAAAATACCTGAAAAAACATATTTTCTCTTTCTGAAAAAAGCATTCTGTCTCCTTTACGTAAGACTGAAAGTATAATACTATTTAATGTATTAATAATGAGAAAAAAAAAGAAATATCATACGGGCTTTAGAGTAAATCAATTTCTATTTTAATGATATTTAAAAAAAAATTGAGTATATCTTGCAAAAAGCATTATCTAAATCCGATAAATTCTTATAAAATAAAACTGACATATTGACCAGCAACAGAACGCTTAATGTATCAGACAACCATCCAAAGGTTTTAGGTTCAAATAAACAATTAGAAACAAAAAAAAAATAAAAATATGAAATATGCGGTAACTTAGGCAAGGAGAGTGCTATTGGAACATGGGAGGGTTAGTAGCTTGTTCTTTTTTCAGATTTTCGTTAAATCGTATTGATATTTTGTCGTTGAGAACAGTATACTAATATTGTACTGTAAAATAATTTTAAAGTATGCATTCATATATATGTACATTGTATACATAATACAATATATTTTACAATTTTTGTTACCAAAATAAGATGTACTATTAATGATTTGAAAAGAAAAAAGAAGGGAGAAAGCATTGATTTTGAAAGAGTAATTATAATGCTATAGGTCCAACATTTTGCCAAAAGCTTTTAAGCTCATATGTATAAAAGAGTTTTCGAAAAAGCTACCCCAGCGCCATCTTTGGGATAATTTACTTCATAAGTTACTTCCTATAACATAAGCTTGTCCAAGAAAGTATCGTCAATCGGTCCAGAAGTTTCTGATCGGTTCATATACATGAATATTCGAAAAAAACTTGAACGCCATCTAGGGAGTAAATTAAATAGCCTATGTTACCTGCTGCAACATCCGCTACAACATCAGCTATCTGTATAAGTGGCAAGTCCGCAAGTCCCATCAAAATCTTTCAAGCATAGTTTCTGACCGGTCATAAAAACTATTTTTCTAGAAAAAATCGACCTGAGCGCCATCTAGGGGGTAAATTAAATAAATTTAGCCATAGTTCCGCTGATAATAAATATAATTTATTTCTTATATAACTTAACCTCTTTATAAGGTAAATTTTAAATTTATTTTTAAAATTATTGTTTAAGAACTTAAGCAAATACGAATTGAAAAGGATACTCATACTCATGCTTTTGAATTCATTTCTACTGCTTCTTCATAGGTGTAGTATACCATTCGAACTTCAACATGATAAAGAACTTATTATTTACACTTAGAAATCCTAACGAACCGATAAAATTCAATTAAGACTGAGGCAACTCCACTTGAATATAAATCTATAAGCCCATTCCGAACACGTACTTTCAAATCACAGCTAAACGCACACCATCCAGCCAGCCAGCCACCAAGCGTTGCCAAAAATGAAAAAAACTTTTCGTCTAAGGCGATTAAAAGTTTTACTATGTTCTCAGATTTCAAGCGTATAACGGGATAATCTCGTTCTATACGTATAAACCAATCCTTTGCAACAACAAAAAATTATACCACCACACACTTTCAAAATAAAATCATTGCATTGGCAATAATGCCCCAAGGGGGCGAATACACCAACCCCCCAGAAAAGATGCCAAATAATTCACATCTTGCATTGTTTGGGCAACCTTAACTTTTTCAAGGATATTCAACCACCTCACTTTTGATTCGGTTATCCTAGTGACAGTAGGTATACCTACGACCACACGAATATGGTCGTGCATATCATACAAATTGAGGAAATAAAGAAAGCCAAGCTATAGAGTCCTTGATAGCCATAGAAAAGATTTACTTGTTCCGTTTCTGAGGATGAGGACTTTGTGGTCTTGTTTTTCTATTCTGCAATCCATCTATTATTTTGGTCGTTGCGCTATCCTGAAAAGGACATTGAATGAGTGCTTTATGTTTTTTTGTTTGTATATCTAAAAATGGCATCTGTGATGCGGGTAGGTGCCCCTAGCGAGCGGGAGGAGGGCGAAAAGAAAGACTTTCGCCTGCTCAGGCGGAGGCATTGAACTTGACATCCCTTGGAATCATATATAATGGAGTGTAATGTCCTCAAGAGAGTATAGAGCTTCGGAGATGGTGGAGTACAGAAGGCAGCAACAGGAATTCAAACTCAGACAAAGGATGCTACTGATATCCTTGTTCTGATGGTTGGAATACAAATTCGTTCGCACTACCTCCTCCTCATTCTGACGTTCCTGACGTAATCGAGTCGTGCTTCCATGCTGCTACTTGCTGTTGCTCCTCTTTATACCGACATCTATACTCCTTGATTTTCTTTAGTTTGGGATTCTGCAACGACGACATTTTGTCTGGTAAGTTTGGTTAAAATAAAACAGAGAAAACGAGTGTTATAATGAAAAGGGATTTTTTTTTTGTGACATTCAAGCGACACACACAAAAAGACAAAGGTAGTTGTCCTTGAAAAACGTTCTCATTCAATGTAAAGTGCCTGTTTTTTCTGATGACTGTAATTTCCTTTGATTGGTGTTCTCAATCTTCTTTTGTGTTGTCATAGATTAGAGACAGTCCTTGTTGTAGTGATGGTTTTTTTCACATCTTAAAATGCTTGATGGAGGAAATGACAATGAACTCATTGTCGGTATTGGATTGTCCACTGATTGTCCAATCTTTCTATGGATTCAGCTGTAAATGTCATTCGAAGCTAATATAAATTGAGATGAAGATTATGTAATGGAAACGTAATATTTTAAGATAGGTATACATACGAAAGTTTTAATAACGTTCAGAGCACTCCGCTCACGCTGAGCGAGTAATGTGATCACTATTTTACTTAAAAAAAGAGACAAGAAATTACATATCGTTTTCACTACAAGCTACAGTTATGAAAGCTAAAGTAATTGTTCAACCAAAGAGTAGACCAAGAAGCTATAAGATGCAGTAAGGTGAGTTTTAAGCTTAATTTCAATTTATGACTTGCTGATGTTTCACAATTTAGTTAAGGAGTTAAGGATCGTCGGAACCGAAATTTTAATTTTAGGAGTTCCCAACAACCTCGTGCGACACAGTCACGAATTTTACTTCTTGAACCCGATGCACCGCAGTGCCGATTGTAATTTATTAGAATACTCTATGACCTCAGAAAAATCTCGTTAAAAGGCATTCGCAAAAAAAGAAAAGGAAATTTGTGCGACCAGTCGTGTTTTTTTTTTTTTTTTTAAATGATCGCACCTATACTTGTGTTAAAGCTAAATGTATTTATATTAATATTTTTACTTAATTTAATCATCATCATCATCATCGGCTCGACAACCGGGGTCCGGTCCTGGCCTCCTTCAACAAGTATCTCCACCTATCCCGGTCTCGAGCCGACGCCATCCAGTTGCGCACCCCAAGGCTCCGGGCGTCCTGGTCTACGCCATCTCTCCAGCGCAAGCATGGTCTACCACGCTGTCGTCTGCCATAGAATGTACCACAAAGAACTTTCCGAGCAGGTTCCTCTTCGCTCATGCGAGCTAGGTGCCCTGCCCACCGAAGTCTACCGAGCCTAATTTTTGTCACTATATCTGCTTCAAGGTAGATTGCGTACAATTCATGATTGTACCGTCTCCGGAATCGTCCTTCCTCACATATGGGGCCAACAATTCTCCTTAAGACTTTTCTCTCGAACGCGGCTAAGAGGTCAGAGTGCCTTTTGCTAAGCACCCAAGTCTCGGATCCATATGTGAGTACTGGCAGAACCATGGTCCTGTACAGCAGTAGTTTTGAAGTTATGGTGAGATTTCTGGATTTGAAGAGCTTTGACAGACTGTAGTAGGCTCTGTTGGATTTGAGAAGCCGCCCGCGTATTTCTTCTTCTATATTGTTATCGGCTGCTACTATTGACCCAAGGTATTTAAAGGATTGCACCACTTCAAATTCGTGCTCCGCTACCTTGATTGTTTGACCAACTGTTCCTCTCGCATTCGACGCCACCATGTACTTTGTTTTGCCTTCACTAATGTGCAGCCCCAGATTTTGTGCCGCCTGCTCGATCTGGATGAAGGAATCGTGTACAGCTTGCTCGGTTCTTCCGATGATGTCGATGTCGTCTGCGTAAGCCAGTATCTGGCTGGACCTGTTGACGATGGTCCCTCTTGTTGCCGTGCCAGAGTCACGGATTGCTTTCTCCAACGCTAGGTTGAAGAGGAGGCAGGCCAAACCATCCCCTTGTCGGAGTCCATTAAAGATGTTGATTGGTCTGGATAGCAATCCGGCTATTTTTACTTGGCTTGTTACGTTGGTCATGGTCAACCTACATAGTCGTGTCAATTTATTTGGGATGCCGAATTCTCTCATGGCTTTGTAAAGTTCTACCCTGGCTATGATATCATAGGCGGCCTTAAAGTCTATAAACAGGTGGTATGTTGGGATGTTAAATTCTAGACATTTTTCCATCGCCTGCCTAAGGGTAAAGATCTGATCAGTTTTTGATTTGCCTGGAATGAAACCACACTGATATTGTCCGATGATGGTTTTAGCGTATGGGGTTATCCGGTCTTGTAGGATAGAGGAGAGTATCTTATAGGCGGTACTCAACAACGTGATACCTCTATAGTTGCTGCACGTTGTGACATCTCCTTTCTTATGTATGGGGCATATTATACCTTTTCGCCAGTCTGCTGGCATTTCTTCACGCTCCCACACGTGCACTATAATATCATGAATTGCCTGACGTAGAGCTGGCCCACCGTGTTGAAATAATTCGGCTGGTATACCATCAGCTCCCGGGGCTTTGTTTTTCTTTAGCCGGTCTATAGCCTTCTCAACCTCTTCTATGCTTGGTGACGGCAACATAGGGTATTCGTCTTGAAGCAGTGGAGCCTCCACTTCTGCAGTGAGTTGACCATTTAGCAATTCATTAAAGTACACTTCCCATCGCTCCAGTATGCTTTGTGGAACGGTGATCAGATTTCCCTCTCCGTCCTTGCAGTATGTGCAGCGTGGTGTGTACTGCGTCATGTTTCGGATGGATTGGTAGAACTTCCGCGCCTGGTGCGGACCTCGCTCTCGGCTTTTTTCTATTTCACAGATTAAGTTCTTCTCCCAGGCTGATTTTTTCTGTCTGTGAAGCCGTTTTTCTATTCTTCTGAGCTCTTTATATTCTTCTTCGCGTGCCCGCGTTCTATGAGATTGTTGCATTGCTCGGTACGCAACATTCTTACGTTCAGTCGCTAGCTTGCATTCATCATCAAACCAGTCGTTCCGATTTCTACGACTGCTGCCTAAGATGGAGTTGGCAGTACTAATGACAGTATTCTTAAGGCGTGTCCACTTCTCATCTACGCCCAGCATACTGGCCCCAGGACTTACTCTCCCTAAATCAAGCGATTCTAGGGCGAGTCCTAACGCATTACCAAAGGTGTTACTGGCATTTTCATTGCGCAGGGCAGCCGTGTTGATTCGAACTTGATCGGCGGATGCAATACGTCTTCGCAAGGCAATCCGCCCTCGGAAGACCATACCAACAAGATAGTGATCCGAGTCGATATTGGCGCCTCGGTACGTTCGTACCGTCATCAAGTTCGAGTAGTGGCGACGGTCTATCAACACGTGGTCTATTTGGTTACGAGTGACTCCATCAGGTGATACCCAGGTGGCTTTGTAGATATCTTTTCGCGGGAACCTGGTACTCGCAACGACCATGTTTTTCGATGCTGCCAATTCTAAGACTCGAAGTCCATTGTCATTAGTGTTCTCATGCAAACTATGGGTGCCTGCGTAATGCCTGAATACCGGCTCCCGACCTATTTTTGCGTTCAAATCCCCAAGGATGATTTTTACGTCATACCTTGGACAGGCATTGAGGGTCCTCTCGACGTGTTCGTAGTAAGTCTCTTTTTCTTCGTCTGAGGACTCCTCCGTAGGTCCGTGAACGTTAATGAGGCTAATGTTCGTAAATTTGCCTCGCACGCGAAGGGTGCATAGCCTTTCGCTTAAAGCGTTAAAGCCGATGATGCTAGACTTCATTTTTTCAATGACTAGGAAGCCTACCCCGAGCCCATGGTGTTTTGTATGACAGCTGTAGTATACGTCATATTCTTTCTTCTGTAAAACACCATTCCCTGTCCATCTGATTTCTTGTAGTGCTGTTATGTCAGCTCTATATTTTGACAGGGCATCGGCTAGCTGCTGAGCAGCTCGAGCTCTATAGAGCGATCGTACGTTCCATAAGAAAATTCGTAAATCGTTTTGCCGTTTTCGTTGCGTTGGTTGTCGTCGTGAGATCAGTCCGTTTCCGAGGCTTGTTGTCGGGTTCGTAATTCTAAAATTTTACGGAACAGGGAATTAACCTGTTGCCAACCTGAGGAACTAGCCTGATCATATTAGCCAAACCTTTTTTAAAAGGCTTGTTACTAGCGGCCGCCGCAAAGAGGCTATGATCACACTTCCACCAGTCCCGAATAGTTACGGCACGTGCATGTTTTCATATGCTACATGTTATTCCCCCTATTCGACTGATGGCTGACCGCCACTTAATTTAATACCAAATGTTAAATTAGGTATATGTTGTCCCTTTTGACAACAAAAATAATATGAAAATGCATGCGGTTTCGAAACATAAATGGTTTTCGAAACATGGGCAAGTGACTTTGAAATAAGTAAAACAGTTTTACAACAAAGAATTCGACTTAAATAAATAGGTGAATGTGGTTTTATACATGTTTTTATCTATGGATTTGTAAGGTTTATTTCCTTTTAATGAAACAGTTGTTGGATGACACTATTTAAAAGGAGTAGAAAGATAGGAGAGAATTGATTTGGTACAATAACAATAGATTAAGAGTTAGTTGATTTTTATTTTTCATTATGCTAGCCTCACGGGCGACGTTCAGCATCAAAAGCTGGGAGCTATGCTCAAAAGAAAGAAAAGAATGCTATGGACTTTGTACCCGTTTGAGTATTGAATGCGCAACACATATACAGTATGTTACCTAACAGCTTGTATTACACGACGTGTTAAAAGTACATAATTTTTTATATTTACTCTATGTTTACATATTCTAATAGACGTAAATATGCAACTTCTACACATAACATTTGTGTTATGTCAACAATGTGTAGAACCCAATGTGCAAAAATATATGTGCATTTTAACATGTCGTGTAATAACGAGCAACATATCACTTTTTCCATAAAATTGTTCTGATACACAAATATGTATTTGTTTCAATAAAAAATACGTATTTGACTGAAAACTGAAGTTTACATGACTTGACATAACATAAGTCACAAGGAAATTTCACAAAAATTTATCATAAATTCTTTGATTCAAACATCAAAAAATCCTGCATAAAACATGGCCGCTATAAACATATGAGAGGATTGACAAACCCTTTAATCTGCATAAAAATATGTACCAAATGATGTGTACGTATATGTAAATAAAATTCAGTAAAGATAGAACAAACATATTTTTATGTAGATTTTTTTATGAACCAAATATGCTATGAATGTTGTACTTTTTTCTGACGTCGTCACGCGTACATAATTATTTATCTATACCTTTACATGTCATCTAATACAAGCTTTAAAACTTTATCCAGTTATACTTCAGTATATTAATGACTTGTTGAAAATTGTGATGACGATGATAACTTTGATGAAAGAACTGTCAATATTGACGTTAATAAAAGTTGTGTTTGTTGAATTTTACCCAGAGTCTACCCAGGTTTTTTTTGACAGCCCTAAGAGTAGTCGAAAAAAACCTTGGTTTTTTGGTTCTCAAAAAACCCACAAGGGTTGGTTTTGTGTTGTTGACAAAAAGAAATAAACAACAAAATTTTGTTTCCAAAATTAAATCTTGAAATTTGTTGCTTTTGGTATATTCCAAAACATAAAACAATTCCATCGAAGGGTTTGTCACTAGCTAGTTTAGTGGTTGAATGATTGCAATATTTTAAATGACTTCATAATTAATTCAAGTGATTTTAATTCGTGAAGGAAGGCATTTTTGATTTCATGATTGCAAAAAAACTTAAAGTGGTAACCAAAAATTTTTTTTTTAAATTCATCACTTGAAATAGTGATTGCATCTGATTTCAATGTGACAAAACCCTCGAATTCCGTTTAGTTTTATTTGTATGTTTTCTATTTATTCTCATTGCAAAAGTAAAATAAAATATTTAATCCAGCGAACAGTTGTAAACATATGTTTGACAACACACATGTCAATTTGTTTACTTAAACTTGCCTTAGAAAAAACATAGAGCTACTTCTGGGCGAGCTGAGGGCGACCCCAGGTACCAAAAAACACAGAATTTGTTCACCAGGACCAGGGCGAGTTGAGGTTTTTCAAAAAACTTTGGGGCGACTCTAGAGTTCATCGAACACAACTTAAGTTGGTGCCGAGTTTATTAAGACTTATGGTAAAAGTGATGTTGATGGATAAGAAGAAAAGTTAGAAGTTGATAAGGATGATGGTGACTGAAATGATGATACGGATGACGATGGTGATAATGATAGAGATAATTTCTGAGCCCCATCAAGAGCTTTAGTAGATACAGACCCGACCCAGACGATATAAAAGAAGAAGCAAATGACGAAAAAATGGGTGTCGGCCGCGGTGTTGATGTATTTTTTACAGTCTTATTTTGGACTTATGAATTTATGGTTTCATTCAAATTTCATCGCAAAATATACGTCTGGCATCTCCGTATGAAGTGGAAGTTACGCTTTGATTAGTTAAGTTACATAAACTGCTTTTCGAAGTTTTAAACTAGTTCGTTCGGGAACTACATACAAGGTTGTTTCGATTTGTAAAAGAGGAAAAGTTAAAGATATTATACCTACATGATGTCATTATTTAAACAATTTGCCGACATTGGGGCGGATTTAATATTCATGGACACTGTTTAAGCTGTTTAAAAAAAAATCAAGTTTATCCTTATTTAAAATATATAGCTTAAAAACAGAGGCGACGAGGAGTTTGTCACGAATGAAATCACCTGACCGCTTATACTTGCAATCATTTTGAAATCACATTGAAATCGGGTGCAATCACTATTTTAAGTGATAAAATTTAAAAAAAATGTTGGTTATCGATTTAAAACGATTTCTTGCAATCATTAAAAATATTTGAAATCACTTTAAGTTTTTTGGCAATCATGAAATCAAAAATGTCATAATGGAATGACGAATTGAAATCATAATGAAATCACTTGAATTAATTTGCAATCATTTGAAATCAGTAAATTTATTTGAAATCAATGCAATCACAATATTTTTAAATCAATTTAAATACTGCTTGAAATCACCTGAAATCATATGAAGTCATTTGAAATATTGAAATCATTGAACCACTAAACATGGCTAGTGACAAACCCCTCGGGCTATAACCAAAACTTTTGTATAAAAACATGAATTGAATACGCCCCATAGAGTTTAATATTGAATCTTAAATAAAATCATAAATAACTTAAATTTAATTTGATCTTGAATTGATTGATTCTTGTCAGTAATTTATATTCACATCCTATATTAGAAACATCCATAAATAATTCTACTTACATTTTGTTAGAAATAAAAAAAAAAATATGTCGTTTATTTTCTCCTGAAATAAAAACAAATGATACAAAATTCACATGATGTATAACTTTTCCTCACATCCAAGCATTAAAACTTTATAAAGGCTTGGTTATAACTCGTTAGCTAATGGTGACATATCCTCAATAACCAACCATCACACAAGCTTAAAATATATCAACGCACAGAACAGCTCTTATCACAAAGAACAAAGAACAGCATAGGAAACCTTTATTCTAGCTTTGTCATGCATGCCTGAAGGACTCAATTTTTTATTTTCTACAAACACACATAAGACCTGTAGTGTTCTAAACAAGGAAAAAAACATTCTTTAAAAAAAAAAAAAAATTGGGACATATTACGGGGTCACTTAAAAATACATCTTTGTATACAACTTGTTGTTATTATCAACTTATGTAAATCGACATACCTAATGTTAAAAAAAAAAGATACAAAATGACGATTCAAAAAGGTGTAACCCTTTGAAAAGCCGGATGTATGTAAATGTGTGACACATTTAGATTTAGAACTCAATTTTCAGACAAACTGCCAGACGGACAACAATTACCTGACCAGTCATGTGTGTAAGAGCTATTATAAACCCTCTCAAAGACTATAATGCGGGACACCTTTTAAAGCCCTTTATGATGGCTAAAAGTGCCATTTAGAGCTGCCCCATATTTTGATGAATATTGGACCGACGAATTGTATGATGCGGAACGATAAAATGCATTCACAAAATCTACCTAATTCCTCGCTTGTTGAACGTCATGTTATAGTTAGGTGGGTGATTTCAGCGGGAGTCTTTAAACGACAACGACAACAACTAAAACGCTTTTAACGGGGGCACACCTCATTCTTCTTGTGTATTCGTCTAATTATTCATGGAATTATTTTATTTGAAATCCCTACGCTAATTCAGTGTACAAAAAGGTGTTACACTTCGTTAACGGAGTTGGCAAATTGCATGCTTTTTACATTACCAACTTATGTGTATGCTTGATGTGCTCTGTTTTGTTTTGGGTTAAAGTGCAGTAACAGGTGCAGATATGTAGCGTAATACGGTCCCGTGTCTCATTGTTTGGGATGCAGTTGTTTGAAGTGTAATTGCCGTGTAAGTGTGCATAACAAATGAACGTATTCAACAGTCGTAAATGAAAATGTTTACAAAGGAAAAGAGTGTGAACGCTGAATAAATATAGAGTTGGAATTCTTGTTCCTCGAAAGACAGAACTTGCTAACGTTTTTTTTTGGGGTCACCAAATTGACAAATAAAGTTCGAATGTATCTGTGGGATACACAGGCATATATGCTGCTACACTTCTGTGACTCTCATAGAATTTAATTTGATAAATTAGAAAACCACGATAGGGTAACGGTAAGGGAGATAGACTACCCTTATAAAAATGTTTTTAAATTGCACTAAGGACTAAGAAATTAAGACACAGTTGAAGGGAAATATCGGTGCACATTGATTTTCAATGTTTGAATATCACAATTTAAAAACGAATTTCTATGATAAAGGTCTAAGAACGTGTTTAGACTGGGAAATTTACGTCTGGTGTGGTGAGTACTCTGGTGATTACCCAGGTCCTCAATTGAGGACGCCTCACTGCAAGCGGGTGGAATTTTGTTTCCTTTTCCAAGAATTAATTTTCTAGCACTCTGCATTTAGCTTCATTATGAAAATACTGCGATGTTAACACATCGGCAGTCAAGCAGATAATGAACAAAATGGGAAAAACTTGAATTTGGAATTGTTTATAATTTGAAGCTGCCTCACGAGAGTACTCACCCCTTACCCCTCTCGCCTACGAACTCTCATGAGTCCGGTCTCAAATTTCCCAGTCTAAACACGGGGCCTTATTGCGAGTGTAGTTTTTGTATCGATAAACGACTTTTGTCGATAGTCGAACATCGAAAATTTAATTTGCTATTGCGAATCTCAATTGTGAACGAAAAATTTCGTATAAGCTATCGATCTTTGTCGTTCACATTTCTCTGATCGACTGCTTACAACGAGTTTAATTTTCTCACCAAATGTATGCTCATTTCCTTTTAAATATGGTTTTATTGTTTCTAAAATAACAATTGTTTTAATCACAGAGCAATATAATAATAAATAAATTAAAATAAAACGCAACATATGGGTTGGGTTAACAATCACGAAACACATCAAGATAATCTTTATTTATTTAACATTATAGTATTACTCCTATAACTATTTCAAACAAAGAAAAGATGTAAATTAATAACAAATAACATGAAATAATTTTTTTTGGAGAAAACAATTATTAAAACATTTATTTTATGTAAAAAAAAACTATTCCTTCGATTTACTGATGAAAATTTGTTTGCTATCTGTCAAATGCCAAAATATAGGAATAACTGAAACATATGACAGTGATAAAACTACAAAAAGCCCGTACGTTTGTAAAAAATGTCCCGACAAAATTCCCAACGATGAAGTATTACGAGGGAACAAAGGAAAATCTTCGTTTCATTTCACAGACACACAGCAAAAAGGGTGCCTTGTATAGCTGATAGTTAGTGTAATATAGATACTCAACGCTTATTTTTAAGCATTGCATGTGATAGGACTGCGTTATAATTGCATCATAAGAAAATTCAGTCAGTGTTACACAGTTTTTAGATGATTTCCGTCACATTTCCAAGATTTCTAAAGTTTGCTGTTTTAATTTATCTATTAATTGGAAATACTTCTTGACTCAATTTAAGACTTAAAAGTATTTTTAAAATACATGTACTATCACTGGCACTACCCCAAATACCAAAATATAAGGTTTAATAGATATCTCTGTCGATCAAGTTACACAATACCAAAACGAAAATTTATCTATGCTTTCGACTTTTATCGCATCGAAAGATAAACGACACTCGCAATAAGGGCCACGGTCTAAGCATACAACATATAATATATATAAGAGAACTTTTGTCATTATTGTGAAATTCGATATTTGTGATTTTTTACAGACTTGTTTATGATGTTGGCCTATTGAATAATCCAAGTTTGTGACCTCGAGCGCAGAAAAAAAATCAAAAAAACTGCAGAATATTCGAATTTTTTTTTTCTTCAGACTTTAGAGATTATAACCCTATAGGAATAGTAAGTACCTTATAAGAAAGTTTTTAAAGCAGGCTATACATTGACTACTATATGAGACTATAATTGTCTCTGTAGACAAAATAGTTACCGAGAATTTTTAATGTGCGGGTCAATTTTAATTTCAGCGGTATTTTTACCTTCGCTATGGTAATTTCTCTGCGCTTATAATTACTGACCCGATCCTCCATAAATTCTGTCATCAGTATTTTCCTTATAGCCCTTTGCACCTCTTCGGTCATATTTTATTAAAAATATTTAATTAACTTCCAGTCTTTATATGAACATAAAATTAAATGTTATTTTGCAATTTAACATATCAACAGGTATCCAGGACTTCGCACATTTATCTTCATTTTGATGGTAATTTTCTGAAAGTCATTATGCCTCTGCATTCAATTAAATATGCAAATCAAATCGAATAAAAACAGCCACCAACGGATAAAATTAACGCTTCCAAGTCACCTGTCACATTCTTCCTTGTAACGACATTAAATGCAAAAAAGATCCCAAAGATATTCAAGGGTCTATAAATATTTTAAATGGAAGAACATCAAAATCGCGATGAGTTCAAGTGATAAGAGCAACAAATTGCCCATCATTTGGATTGCACTTGCGATTATAGCTGCCGCCGCTGAGACTGTGCTGTCACGATTCAGCGCCAGGTTGCGATAAACATCTGTCTTCGCTGCTGTCATCCTGCTCATCGAATGGATCGTGTTTTTAGCTTGTTTACAGTGAATGTGATTTGGGTCAAAAGGATTCCTCATCATACTATATAACTTAACTTGAAACAGGTCACTCCAGGCTGTGCATGGGAATAAGACTTTTGAATTCCATTGATGTTCTTGACCTTTCTCTTTTATGATGGTGGTGCAGCAACCGCATGTGGCAACGTCTCTGATTGTTATTCAATTTTATGTTATCACGATGTTGCAGAGGAATCCTCCGTTATAATGGAGAGGTAATGCATCAATTTTCTAAGACCATCATCATCTGACGCCCTACATGATTTCTAGACAACCAAGAATCACTCCTGACTCCCAACCTAAAGGAGGCGCGCACAATGGAAAAATGATTATATCAGTGCTGCGCGGGCATGGTGGCGGTTGCGGACTATTGCCGTGAAATTACTCCGCATTTATCGGCAATCGGATCTTTTGACGGAACACGGCCCCTATAGAAAAAACATGTGGCATGTTTCTAGGATGATAGTGGCTTCTACAATAACTGGCACAAATAAACGATTCACCATAGTGACTGCTGCCGCCAAGTCAGTCCGTCATCATCAATCATCTAAATTCCCGACGCGCATGATCAGTTCAAAATATTAGTTGAGAAATGCTTTGCGGATAGGAGATGCGGACTTTCTTCTCCTTAGTATGATGGTTGTGCGGCTTTTCGTTGAATAAAGAATCACAAAACCAGAATTCGATCGGTGGCAGGAAAATTTATGCAGAACCATTTGATAGCTATGAAGAACTATGAGCTCGAGGGAGCTATGACTATATATCTTGTGTATTATGACAATCGGTGTAATGATCTGCTCCGATCAGGCATCAAGATTAGAATTTGCAATTGCCTGGATCGATGGGCTTGTCTTGTATTATGTTGTGTCCGTGTTATAGTCTCTCTGCTGATGGTTGAGAAGCTTGTTGTGATATGAATGCTGATTATATGCTTTCGTTTTTAAATGTATGCCAAGCGATATATGTATGTATGTAGATTGATGCGTTATTGCGTACGGAAAAGCGAAACAAGGCGCCAACGATGAAAGTTGTTTTACTTAAATTACTGGGTGGTTGCTTTTATCTTCGATTGAAAGTAAATCGACATTTATATCTTTAAAACATGTAAGTTGCAAATGAATATTTAAGAAAAATTATGAAGAAAATCAAGTCAAGAGATCTGATAAAACATGTAAAAAACTAATTCGTGGTCCAGAAAATTAATTTCTTTAAGGTCTATTTTAACAACGTATGGTAAAGGCGCCGCAGATAAGGGAGGAAGTCATTAAACTGAGTAATTTGGAGAGTTCCAATTAGTCTTTCAAGCCTGTCAATAATCTTAAGTAATAATTTAATTTTGGGGCTGTAATTTTTTTCCTGATTCTGAAGTTTTAAAGGATCAAGTTGTTTTTTGTGATATAATTTAAAATATTTTTCGTAAGACCTTCTAAGTTTACACCTAAGCTGCAGTGTTAAGTAACAGCTAGGAACAAAGAACATTTGCGATGGGATTTAAATGTAACATAGCGTTTACATGGAAACACAACCTTTTCCTCCTAAAACGGGTATGCCAGTTTTGGATGTACCTAAAGTCCCTGAATCGAATTAGACTTTTTTGTAAGGTTTTGGTGGTAAATTAAGCTTGATGTGGAAGGTGGGACAACTTTGACATCATCTTTTTTCTGGATAGTAGCACAGTAGCTCCTAGGAAGAAGCCATACAGTATGGTACCCACAGCACCAGTCAGGGGGAATTACTAAGTGATCATCTTGCGGAGCTAACCACACATTCTGGAATGTTTTAAAAAGTAGATGAAAACGGGTCTAATTCCTTTTTGTGTTGGGTATCAACAGCATCAAATAAAGACTGCTTTAAAGTTGACAACCCTGTAATACGGTTATGGGCAACAAGATTTGGAACTGTTTTCAGAAACTCGAACGCTCAACTTGGAAAAGAAAACTTTATGCCAGTATTGTTGGAAAATATGGTTTGGACGACAAAACTTCCGCTAACTAATAAAAGATGATTTAATTAACATCGCGCTTAGTAACATTTGATGTGCCTTTTTCCGAATCTTTAAGACCACCTAATCAATCAACTATATCAACTATAAAGACCCCCATCGCAATCGATATGAGACACTTTGAAAACAATCAGGAGGTCTGAACTTTCAGGAAATCAAACATTGATCTCGACCACTTTTTTGGTTGACGATTCAATATCGCCTCGACAATGATAAAATGTTGCTAGGAATATTAAGATCGAAAAGCTACAATCGCAAGAAGTTCCCAATCAAGGATATCGTATCTCTGTTACATCTAGTCTTCTAGCATCTGCTATATGTAGAAGACCAATGTTAATTTTGAGCTATCAAAATAACCGCAACTGATGCGCGTAATTGGCTTTAATCTCCACTAACAAACAGAAACTTCTAGCTCGTTGAAAAATATGAAGGTGCTCAATTAGCGAAATGGAATGCGCTTATAAAGCGATATGGATTAAGGAAACTAGAGCTGGTACTGAACTCTATACATAAGAAATAGTGAAGAAAAAAAACTGGCTTCTAAGGAAAAACAAGAAAACTCGACGGAAACCTGAAATTGAAGACTTGCCAACAGCCATTAATGAAATCCCTTAAATGCTCAAATATCTGAAAGGACGGAAATGTAAACGTGATGGGTTAAGTACAAAACAGTGTTGAAATAATGGAAATATCATCATTTCTGAAAGCTTTTATTAAACGGTGATATGGTGAATAAAATACTTCCGTTAGATCTAGGAACTACTGAAAATTAAAGAATAATATATAACAATCTTTTTCATATTAATAATACTAGAACTCAATGGACTCTGACAACACAACTGATGATCAATTTTTAATATTCTTCACATTGACACCCCTATACCTATAGATAGATTAAAAAACAAAACTGTGAGAAATTGATAAAGAAATTTAATTTTATTTTTCGAACAAGGGAACCACTATAATACACCATCAAAATGTAGGTTATCACGCCGCTTGAAACTTCTTTCTGACCGATAAAAATCAATTCGCACGCTTGATACCATCACCCATCACCATCAGCAGAATATAAATGCCTTCTGTTGCCAAGATAGCTTTAATGCCGCAGTTTTCGTTAAAATATATGTAGGTATGAGAATTAAAAATAAAGTAGCTGTAAATGATGCAGAGTTCCGCTTAAGTGGTTTCACATTGCATAAATAGAGCGTTGTAACGAAACAGATCTTTCACATAAATTAATCCACCTAACATAACAACCGCCCGTGGGACCGAAACCAGGAACACAATAAAAACTTACTGTCAGTTCCAGTTCCGTTCTGTCGAAATCTCCATCCTGCGAAATTTCGCAGCCCCACGTTGGGCGCCATTTATGTAACGGTCTCCCTGCCGAGATCTACCGCCCATATAAATTGCTTCTTCTTCTTCAAATGCTTCCCAAACAACGCGCCACTAGGACCGAAACCCAGAACACAAAAAAAATTATTGTCAGCTCCAGTTTCGTTTTCATGAAATCCCCGTTCCTCGAAATTTCACTGTCCTTCTACCCGCGCGTCATTCACATCAAACTTATATGAACGTCAAACTAGGAGAGGATTAATGAAAATCAAACCACCAACCGATTCACAAAACATATAACCTCATTTCATGATTATGACCTGCCACGTCTATATCAAGACTTATGATTATACTCGGTCTCATGAACTTTTCCTTCAACCTTTCTCAACTCTGATATTCTTCTTCTAAGGGACCATCGAAACCATACCAGAGATTGTCGCTACATCATGTCTAATTTATGAATCTTCGACAATCACTCATACGCCCGACCGAACCTTATCAAAAGAACTATCGTTGAAATTAATTAAAGTAGTTGGGAACATAAAAAAAAGGAGACGCAATAGTTAAAAATGAGAAGCCCTTTGAGCATTAACCCTCAAAGAGTTTCCACTTCACCTCTATTACTATCTCTACGTGCCTAGTTGACATGCACGTAATTCAAACGTAACCGTAAGGATAAACGACCTTACTTCTGATCGTTTATTCTAGTAAAGTATAATCCATCAGTGCGTTCACGCCACTATCGACTATCCCCCACCAGAAGTTTACGATATTCGAATAAAACAAACCAAAAGAAAAGACGAAGACAAAGTAAGCAAAAGAGTAATCATTAAGTATTGTTACCTACGAAGGATTCTAAACCCTCTATACCTTTCATAAACGAAAGAGAGAATCAACTACCACTTCCACTAACCTACGTCAACGCCTGTGAACTTAATCCTTACCCTCATCAACCTTTATCTACCTTTAGTACCTACTATCTTGCGATCATAGGCACGTCCAGGCAGAGATCGATGAAGGCCGTTTCCACTCAACCACTGCAGTAGGCCTGCTGGGTGCTCGATCGCCACGCTCGCCGGATGAGGGGTGGTTCTTGCTATGGGAATAGGAAACGAGTGTTACATACTATTTACAGACCTAAAGATCATGGTGTTCTTGATCAACAAAATTTATAAAAGCTAGGGCCCGAGTTAAAATGTTATATCTATTCAGAGAAATCTAGAGAAAACAGAAAATTACTACAACCCAGTCAATACTACAGGATACATAGATGTTGATGTTCCTATGAGCGGATACTATCCCCTTCCCACCATGTTTCCAGAGCTCACCAATGTTCAGAAACCCTTATGTTGAGGATGTTGATGTTGTACACCCTCTGATGCATAACTGCCCTACCTAGAATGTTCAATAAACTGATAGAAGAAAATGAACTATTCTTCCCAATTGTATCTAATTGCATCTGTTTTTATATTAGAAACTCCCATTTGTCGAAGATGCTGATGTTAGGCATCCTCTGATGCATATCTACCCTACCTAGAATGATCAATAAACTAACTAAAGGATATCTACCATTCCCCAATGTTTACAACCGCATCAATTCTTTATGTTGAAAACTCCCAATGAAGTAAGTGATAGGAAATCACCTCTTCCTTTCACCTCTTCATGTCGTTACCTTGTGCTCATGCTTCTCCAGTCGCCAACCCCTCCCCTTCAGGTTCTTAAACTGCCATCAAAAAAATGTCAACTGAAAAATTAACAAACAGAGAAATCACTTCCCTGTCTCAAAAGAAATCTTCCAGTCAATTAAGATCTCAATCAAAAAAAATACAATCTCTTCTTCACTGAGGCCTTAAACATCTTTTTATTGCAAAAATATACTTAAATACTTAATATTTAACAAAAGCTTCAAAAATTTCTATATACTAGAATTTAATCTTTAAGAATACCAATGACCAAGATTTCTATTAACTGAATGTCGATCATTGATGTTCTTTTAAGAAATTGATTCCTAACTTGATCAAATCTCTGATTAAATTTACTAAACTTAACTACATTTAGACTTAATTACTTCAGTTACCTAAACTATCGCTCAAGTAATCACTACTAAATTCAAAAATGTTATTTGAATTGACAAACTGAATGTTCTAAACGCATTCGGACTGTATTCAAAAATTACTGACAAACGACTCGAGACTAAGTTACATCAACTCAGCTCAAGTAACGCGAAAGGTAAACGAAATTATAGTTCGATCCAAGTAAAATGAATTACTTAGGTCAAACTTTTATTAAAAATCAAAATTTATGAAGATATTTCTTCACTCATCAAAATTTCAGACAAAGGTAAGGATCAGGGACGAGAATAGGGTCACACAACTCTTCTTTCACATCCCAGAAACCACAAAAGTTTTGTCTTACAAATCGCAAGACGTTATTACACAAAAATGAAATTTCAAAAATTATTTAAGTTATCAATATATTTTATCATTCAAATAAAATGATGTGCAAAAATCTTTGCATCATCAAGTAATCAAAAAAAAGTAATTTTATATATTTTTACTACAATAAACCCTAGAAAAAAGTGCACTTTGTTCCGGTTCAAAAAAAAAAACTTTACAGATGTTACCACTTTTTGTCGATTTATAAGGGTTGCTTCAGAATATGTTTCAACAGGTGACTCTAAGCGACTATGATCCAAACTGGAATCTACATTTTTCACTCGAGCGACCGTTTTCACAAAATTCTAAATCTGTTTAGGTTTCTTCTAGGATTCATTCCTAGTTAATTACAATATTATGTTTGTGATTGTGAATGCAATCACTATCGGACAACTTTAACCATGTAGGTATATTACAACATTTTATTGACTTGATTCATTAAATTTCAAATAAATTTATCTTAATATATTTTCAAATATTCAGACGGACTAAATTAACTTTAACTTGATTATTGGACTTGTGATTCGACAAAATTAATGAATTCACAATTTGCTTTAACCGGACAAAAGATACTCAAAGTGAGATATCTGTACCTAGGTAGGTATTTTATTGACTTGACTTTAATTTTAGATTTTTATTCAGAAATTTATTTTACCTATTACAGACGGACTATACTATTGAATTGATAGGTATTTAATTATTTTCAAATTTACTTTATGCTGATATTAATTATCAAAAATTTAATTTCAGACGGACTAAACTTTATGATGACATGTAGGTACCTATGCCTTAGACTTTATTAACATATGGACTTATAACAATTTTTATCTTTTCGTTTTAGGAACGAGTTCAAATTTACTCAAAGTGAGTAAAATTTCTTTATATCTTTCATAAGTTGTTTCAAATATAATTCAAATTTAATTATTTCTTTTCAGGATCTCAAAATTTTTCTTGGTAGGTATCAAAAAAAAAGGTAAGTATTTGACGATTGAGTTTAGCGTTTATCAACGCTGAATTCTCGTCTCAAATTTTTATGATTTTACTTAATTTTCAGATTTCGTTAAATTTTATATAATTGGAACACAATCTTTTACCAAATTTCGATTCGGACTTTATAGTTGCAAATACTTTTTGTTTGGCAAACGTATGTTTCGTTTTAACGTTACTTCGATATTTAAATCAAAAAAAAAACTTTTCATAATTATTTTTACATAATCACTAGGTCATATCTTTAGTAGGTACTGTGCGATTAATGGTTTATAAAGACTTAAATAAATTATCCTACAGCAGCTACTAAAATTTTTGAATATGCACTTTTAAAAATTTTCTACAAAAATATAGGTAATTTTTCCTCATCAGTTTCTATGTTGTATAATATAATTATTTGTAAAATTATACCTTCTTTTTCCCGATATTTATTTTTACATAACCTGGATGAGTACTGTACTTTTCCGCTTCAAATAACTGCACTTGACTCGTCGTGAGTACCGTATTTCATTGCATAACTGTTTCAGATTACAGCGGTCGTTCGTTGGGCATGTCCTCGATTTCTCCTGAATTTTTATCTCTAGCCGCTTTGAGATAATTGTCCTCAGGAATTCGAGAGATGCTCAACTTTATCTGTAGTCGCAGTCCCCAGCGAAATTGAACTACGTTCCACACCAAGGAACTGGGACTACCACTGCAATATTGCACTCCAGGTGCTCCTTGTTCAGCACACCGACAGACCCTTCGCCAACGGGAGCAGTCAGATGTGCTTTTAGTCGACGAGTCCAGATATTCAATTTCTTTGAATTACGGACTGATAATATTTCTTAAAAGTGTAAAATTGAGTAATTTTGATACGTGCGGACTTTGGACGTTGAAATTTGGCGCTAACCTTTTTGGTACGGTATGGCAACACCTTTTCTTTTATCACGTCGCCCACGCTATATGATCAAAAAAAAACATAATTTTCTTTTTATAGTTTTAACACGTTTTATGATGAATTTTTTTCTTTTCAGATTTTAACAAAACTATCTAAACTGCCTAGGAATGATTTATCATTATATAAACTAAGTGTCCTAGCTGTCTAACTTTGTTATATGAAATAAAAAAAAATTATTGAAAATGTGGTTTTACCTGGTTTTCTTCCTGATTGTCAGATTACTTTTTCTTGAGATTTTTCTTCGTTTTGCTCCAAATAATTTTCACTCACAGATTTTTTTGGCGGTTCTTATTGGGAATTTTTTTTTTTTCATCGCAATATGAATTTTTTTACCACGACACTGGAATGAATCTTCGGTATGCAAAAAAAAAAAAGATATTTTTGCCTTTTAATGGCTGACACTGATTTAATTTCTTTTTCGAATTACTCACTTTATAGATGGAATTTTCAATAGATTTTTGCTTTGCTAAGTCTATAAGACTGTACTTTATAAATTTAACCACTTTTTACTAATGAACTTCACTATTAGGACTTAGGAATCGAAAAGAATTTTCGCGACGACTTTTCACACGTTCACAGCTCGGATAACAATTTTTTCAACTTGTCGTACATGGGGCGAAAGCGAATTCGAGTAAATTCAGATGTTGCTTGCTCGAACTGTTCGATTTAAGTTTCGCAACATTTGTTCTGTTTTCTGCGTTTAGTTTTTCTGCAAGTATTTATGCAGTTTTTCTGCGCATGCATTTATGTTTTATTTTATGTCTTTTAATATTTCTTTTATTCTTTTAGGTTTATTTTTCTTATTTCTCAGATTCTTATCTTTTCTTTTCAGGTTTATTTTCCTTTCTTCTCAGGTTTATTTTCTTTTCTTTAAAACCTCTTTACAGCTTTTTTTTTTTCAGATTGGCTATTCTTTTCGGACGTTATGAGTGGTAAGTATATTAGATATTTTAACACAGCGTAAGTATAATTGTACTGATTTTTAGTAATTTTACAAATGAATATATGTGATTTAGATGTCGTTTGCATATTTTTATTTACTTTTCAGTATGCGGTCGTGACTAAGTAAATTGGCGTGATGAGGCGAGTGCAGACTGACATTTTATGACCTAGGTAATTTTTGACATTTACCTAACTATTTTTCTGTCAACCTATTTCTACTTATTTCTTTACAGATTTTTCGCTGCTGCTCACTAGTACTACCTATTTATGCATATATCATACTTAACTCTGTTTGTAAACCTTCAAATGTGACAATAAAATTGTTTTTAAGTACAACACATTTTTCGCATCTACCTAATTATACGTACTCTTCTTGTTTGAACTAGAATTAATTTTCGACCTATTTTCTGACTAACAATTCCTTGAGATTTTATGACTTTCTCTCACTCTACTGAATATTGTTCGCAATATTATCTTTATCTTTCTTCATTATCTACCTTATTTAATTCTGGTGGTAAATTCTGCCTAGACCACTTCTGTTCTATACTGCTCCTTTTTCATTGTCTCTACTATCACTTCTACAGGCTGAGGTATAGATAAATCTAACTTGTTCAATTGGTACTGTTCGTATCTGAATAAGATATCTACATAGGCTGCCGCCATTAGGTGGAGTATTTCGCTGCGGTGTTTTCGACTCTCGTTTCTTTATGTGTCTACCTATGGTTTAGGAATTAGCTAGAAATCTAAAATACTGGGTTGTTGGATTACATAATTTATTGTGACAAGATAAGAACCCAAACAATTTTACCCATAATTCGGAATTCAGTATTTGAACATTTTCGGTAACAGATTTGTTTCCGAAATTATCCATTGCCTACTTGTAGGATATTTCATGTGCTGAAATATGTTGATAAAATTTGTATGCTAATTTTACTAACAAGGTGTTTTCCTACAAATCTTGCCCGTTTGATCAGTTCACAACTTATCAAGAGGGTAAGAAAAGAAATCACCTTTATCTATAAGATTACAGAACTCTACATCAAAGTCAAAAAGAGAAATTAAAAGAAATTCTAAACTACTAGTATTAGAACCCACGACCCATGTCTCATGCACAGACTAGCTATGCCGGACTATGTTTTGAAAATTTTCTTTTTTTTTCAATTTGAACTCCTTCAAAAATTTATTTATCACTTACGAAGATCTTTCGTATGGACAACTGTTATGAACCCATTGTTATCTTTCACTTTATATAGATTGTTACCTACTAACTTGATTACTGTGGCTTTTATAAATTTTCGACATAACTTCGCGTTTCGGTGTTTGGACGCGTCACTCAATATAAAGTTACGTCTAAAGACAATATCACCTACATTAAACGTTACATTTCTGCTACGTAAGTTATACGTTTTTTCGTAGCTATCGTGAGCTTGGTTTAGGGCTGTTTTCAGGTAAGCGTGCAAGATATTCATCTTTGCCGCTTTAGGTAGCCATTCTATTTCGGACTGATTAAGTCCGCCTAGTTTCCGTAGTAAGGCATAATCTGCCCCGTGTTCCACCATTCGTTGACCGAATAAAGCTTCGTGAGGGGACATACCTATTGTACTATGAATAGATGTGCGTAGAGCACTACTGATTGAGGAAAGGTGTTCATCCCAGTTATATTGCTTCTCGTCAATATAAGCTCTTACAGCACTCAAAATCGAGCGATTGACACGCTCACTTGCATTCGCCTGTGGTGCATATGCAGCTGTTCGAATATGGTTTACACCAAAATTTTCTAAAAATGATCCGAATTCCTTACTTATAAATTGAGAACCATTATCTGAGAGTATGTTCTCAGGTACACCAAACATTAAAAATACATCATCTATCAAAAATTTTATTACTTCGGCCGTGTTGGCTTTTTTCAAAGGCTTTAACAAAACAAATTTCGTAAGTTGATCTAATGCGATAATTATGAAAGTGTTGCCTTTTCTTGAGCGTGGGTAAGGACCTAAAAAGTCAATATACAGATGTTGAAAAGGTCTATCAACTATAAAACCTTTACCCATCTCTGTTCTAAGCACTGAATTTGGCGCTTTCGTTTGTTTGCAAATTTCGCAATTATTTACGAAAAGTTTTGTTTGAGATGCCATTGCTGGCCAGAAATACTGTTGTCGCAGGCGGTATAGGGTCTTGGTGATCCCTCCGTGAGCTGCTTGTGGTGGGCAATGAGCCTGAAATAGCAACTTTTCGGTTAGCGTTGACGGAATCCAAAGCTTCCAGGCCAAATCGTCCTGTATTGGGTTTCCTGTAGCGTGTCTGACTTTTTTGTAAATGAATTTATCAGATACTTGCAAATCAGGTAGACGCTCTTTATTTTTACTAATATGTTCCGCAATCGAAAGGTATTCTTCCGACTCGAAAGCCGGATCCTTAAGATCTACATGTAACATTACATTAGATGGATTCGAATTTTCTAATAACACCTTCGTGGAATCAACATGCAACGCGTCCAATTCGTACATACGCGATAATGCGTCGGGCGCGGCGTGCTGACTTCCACGACGATGCTCTATCGAAAACTCGAAACCTTGAAGCTTCAAACTCCATCGAGCTAACCGGCCGGTTGGGTCTTTCAGATTCATCAACCACTTTAGGCTCGCGTGATCTGTTATCACCAGGAACCTATACCCCTCGATGTATGGACGGAATTTATATATTCCCTTAACTGCTGCCAGACATTCTCTTTCGGTAACTGAGTAATTGCGTTGAGCCGTGTTCAGTTTTTGTGAATAGTAATATATTGGGTACTCTGCACCTGTCTCGTCTCTTTGGCACAACACGCATCCGATTCCGGTAGCTGACGCGTCACATAAAATGACAAATTGCTTACCGAAATCGGGATTGCGGAGCACCGGTGCCGAGGTCAATACACTTTTCATCGTATTGAACGACTCTAACGCCTCCCCTCTGAAATGAAATTTGTTTCCCTTCTTTAAAGTGTCACTCATCGGACCGGCTACCTCAGAGAAATTCTTAATGAATCTCCGGTACCATCCTGCCATTCCTAAGAATCTTCGCACCTGACGTACAGTCGTTGGTACCGGAAATTCAAGAATTGCAGATATTTTGCCTGGATCCGCTTTGAGGCAGCCCTGGCCTACGACATATCCAAGATATTGCAACTCTTGGAAGCAAAATCGGGATTTTTCCACGTTTATCGTTAAGCCTGCCTCTGTCAATCTTTTAGCTACGATATTTAGTATTTCCACATGTTCATTGAAAGATTTTGAAATGACCAATAAGTCATCTAAGTATATAAATACTTGGTCACGCAAAGAAGATGGTATGACTTTGTTCATCAGGTTCGTCAAACTCTGAGCAGCGTTCGAGAGCCCGAACGGCATCACCTTGAATTGATACAGGGGGCGATTGGGTACAGTGAAAGCTGTCTTTTCCCTGGATTCTTTCTCCAGTGGTACTTGCCAGTAAGCATCTTTCAAATCCACGCTAGAGATATAACGTGTCTCTGAAAGTCTTGCCAGCAAACCTTCAATGTGTCCGATTGGACTCGCATCCTTCTTTGTAACGGAGTTGACTTTCCGAAAGTCCAAGCACAGGCGGTTCTTTCCTGGTTTTCTCACCAAAACTACTGGTGAGGACCATGGGCTTGAACTTTCTTCGATCACTCCCAAAGAAATCATGCGGTCCAATTCAGCATACACTAAGGCTTGTACTGCTGGAGATATAGGGTAATGTCGTTGTTTTATTGGCAACGCATCCCCAGTATCTATCTTGTGTTCGACAAGGTGAGTCCGTCCGAGTCCTCGCTCAGCGAATGACGGAAACTGCCTTATCGTATCTTTCAAAATATTGTCTTCCTTAGAAGATAATTCACATCGCAAAAAACTTGGTTTTTCACAAGCTATCTCGGAAATTGAGTTTTGATATGGAATGAGATTTGGCGCTAGTTGGAACAATGCCCAAAAGTTCACGCCCAGATATAGTTTTTGAGATAATGACGGTACTATAAACAAATCTAAAATATGAGATTTCTCGTCAAAAGTAACTTTGGCTTTAACAACACCCATAACTGGTTGTTTCTTGCCGTCAGCCGTCGTCACGCTGGTTGCAAACTTACGAAACGGTATGTTCCGCTTTTCCAAAAATTCAATTGCTCCACTCCCGAGACAGCTTATGCTTGCTCCCGAATCGAGCAATCCTTCCCATTCTTGGTTGAAAATATCGACCTTGACATAAGGTCGTGGATCGTTAACTTTATTTGACAGTTTTGCCGAGGAGACAGTTTTAAACATTTTACGGTAATTGTCAAATTTCAGTCGTAAAGACTCTATTTTTTTAAGATGTTGTGGATACGTATAAATACGCTTTCTGGCTATATTATATTCTACTTGTCTTTGGTGTAAAGACTTTAAGGGTCTGAGTTTAGGAATTTTAGACTGAAAAGATGTTGGTTTCAATATACTTTTTATTTCTGTATTTTTAATAATGGTAATTTTGTTGGTATCATCAGGTTTATTGTTGAGAACTAATTCGGACTTCCCGAGTTGCCCGTCCTTGCCAGCTCCATCCCGGATTGGTACTGACTCTTCTGCTGGTTTCCCGAACAAACTGGACATTTGGGTGTTACTGTGTCAGCTAACCCACAGCGGTAGCAGAATAATCGTCTATGAGGATCGGTACAATCTCTGAAAACGTGTCCTTGTCCCAGACAGTTCCAACATTTTAGGTTTTCTAGATTTCGGTTAAGGTCTCGATTTCGGTCTCTGTGGAATGCTTCCACTGCCGTTGACATATCTATCATAGGTAGTTCGTTAGTAGGTATATCCACCTCACTCACTTGTCTTCGCTGTTGTTGATTGGTGTATATTGGAGGAACACGGTTACGCGTTTGGTCATACTGCCCCAAAAACTTTTCCATCTCCCTACAGGTGAAAACTAAGTCAGATAGTTTTGTTGACTTAAATGTGAGCAAAAGCTCACCCATACGTCTCTTCACATTTTGTTTCACGATTTCGACAATTTCAAGATTAGGCCTAGGAGTTCGCATCCTCGAGTTCAATCTCAGAATATCCTCGTAAAAGGAATCAAAAGATTCACCTAACTGCTGTTTGCGCTCCGCCATTTGGCGTACGAGCTCAGAGTCAGTCTCTAAACTTCGATATTGCTCGAGTAATGCGAGTCGTAAAGATACCCATGACGATCTAGGGTTGTTCTTGAGGTACATCCAAAACCATGTCTCAACTGGTCCACTGACGAATTGATGGAAATTGGCAACTACCTCCTCCCAAGTGACATTGTAACTATCTTTGACTCTATCGAGTCTAAACAAAAATTCATCCACCGTCATGTTCTTACCGTTGAAATTTATCCCCCACTTGTGATAGTGTGGAAAACGAACGTAAGTACCGGCCGGTGAAGGTGTAGGTAATTGAACATGAGGTAATGTAGATGGATCGTCTAAACGCATCCGGTTAAGCCTCTCGAAAAAGTCATTTTCGTGTGCGCTAGGCGCATCGACACGATAAGTATTCGGTTCAATATTGGGCAAATCACGTGAAAAAGTCGGTCTAGCATTAGGTCGATTGACCGGTCTAGAACTTCTATCTGGACTAGATCTGGTCAAATATGGTGTTGGTTGGTCGTATAGATCTACTAAAGGAGGATTTATGGGCCGAATCGGCTGTAACGGATGAGCGGTTTGAGTAATTTGAGAAGGTTGTGCTGGTGGTAATGCATTTTGTAAAGCAGCCTTTACAATATCACCTACTCTCTCTAAAACTTTAGCTTGGCTTTGAGCCAGAGCTTCTTGAAACGTTCTCCGTTCATTCTCCTTCGTAGCTTCTACTGTGGCCTGAGTAATCTCTCGAATATAAGCTTCCATCTGTGCGCCATCATCTGATGTGAAACTGCCAGTTGGGCTATGTCTGACTGAGGGAGATGGTTGTCGTTCTATAGCATGAACGTCTGCCTGAACATTTACTATCGGAACTTGACGTTCTCCCACAGAACTTGGTCTACCTTCAGCTTGACTAACATCTACGTTACTCGCAGCTTCCATCGTCAAATTTCGATGTATATCAAACTGCCGACTACGATTTCGTAAGAAATGATGACTAGGTAATGACGGTAATCTACTATTCTTTTTAGACATTGACCTTAATTTAGCTTTCCCCACGATTGAAATTTACTACTTTTCCGAAAAATTGATAAGGCCTCTTCTACCTCACTTTCTATTACTTTATATAAAAAAAAAACTCTATAAAAACTTAATAACTATTAATTTACAAAATTCTGGTTTATCGACTAAGCGATTTACAAACTGATTCTTACTAACTAACTATTTTCTATCCTACTATATTTAATTCAAAAAAAAAATAAAACTAACTAACTTACTAACTACTCCTAAAATACTTAACTACTATCCTTAACCTAATTTCTACTTAGGGTAAACCCTCTACGAAAACTAAACTAAACTCAATCTAAACTAAACTTCAGAAATCTAAACTAAACTAAACTTCCAAAATCTACTAAACTCAAAAACTTAACTAAACTAACTAAATAAGCCACCAGGCAACTTAACTAAACTAACTAAACGATAAGCCACCAGGCAAACTAAACTTCAAAAACTAAACGATAAGCCACCAGGCAATACTAAACTCAAAACTCAAAACTAAATCTTAAATCTACATAAGCCACCAGGCACTTTATCTAAACTCTAAACTAACTTATTTCAAAAGTTCACAAATTCAAAACTTTCAAATCCTCGATACTGAACTTCTCAAGAACTTTTCCGTCTCAAATTTCTAAAACTCTCTACTTATCTAAACTAAAAAAAAAAAAAAAAAATTTCCAAAACTCAATAAATCTTGAATCTCAAAAATTTTCTCAAACTAACTAAAAATTTGCAAAAATTTACTCAAAATTTTCTTAAATTTTTCTCTAAATCATACTGGTTCGGAGCTGCGACTGGGCATCAACATGTCCAAGGTAACGACTCCAAAAGAAAACTAGTTTTCCAAATGAAAACTTTAACTACTAACTTTAGACTACATATCGACTGAATTTTTGTACCTCTACAGATACTCGGTTTCCTTCTCTAATCTATCTCGCTACATACTAACCTAAAGAAGAATAAAATCAATCCCTTAGAGGATAACGTATCAAGACTATCGAATGAAAACCAACTACAAAAAAAAAGGTTAAATTATTTTTAAAGAGTGTAAGATGACATTAACGACAAATGCGTTAGACTGTCTTTAATCATAAAAACTTTATAGGCTTCCGCGACTGACATAGATAGGACCACTATCGACCATCTACCGGTCGGAAGAACTAATAATCTTCACAACAAAAACTAAACTTCTTTTGATGACAAAAAAATTATAAATTTTTACTATTAACTAGCTCTAGTCAAATGCTACTGACTACCGGAATAAACATCCAAATACGGTCATTTGTACTTCACACTAGCTAAACAAACCAAAAGAATTTAAACTTCTTCGAGAATAGAGAAAAGCCTAATCCGATCACTACTACAGACGTACGTCGAGAATAAAATCTATCAACTACCGGTTAGTGCTTGGGACTAACTTCTATCCAGATATAAAATCTCAGAAGAATTCTAACTACAAAAATTTAAAATTTCCCAAAAAAAAATTTTTCGAAAAATTTTCTAGACTCAAAAAAAAATTTTCTAAAATCTCCAAAATTTCTGAAAAACAAATTAACTTCGGGCCCCACGTTGGGCGCCATTTATGTAACAAAACAGATCTTTCACATAAATTAATCCACCTAACATAACAACCGCCCGTGGGACCGAAACCAGGAACACAATAAAAACTTACTGTCAGTTCCAGTTCCGTTCTGTCGAAATCTCCATCCTGCGAAATTTCGCAGCCCCACGTTGGGCGCCATTTATGTAACGGTCTCCCTGCCGAGATCTACCGCCCATATAAATTGCTTCTTCTTCTTCAAATGCTTCCCAAACAACGCGCCACTAGGACCGAAACCCAGAACACAAAAAAAATTATTGTCAGCTCCAGTTTCGTTTTCATGAAATCCCCGTTCCTCGAAATTTCACTGTCCTTCTACCCGCGCGTCATTCACATCAAACTTATATGAACGTCAAACTAGGAGAGGATTAATGAAAATCAAACCACCAACCGATTCACAAAACATATAACCTCATTTCATGATTATGACCTGCCACGTCTATATCAAGACTTATGATTATACTCGGTCTCATGAACTTTTCCTTCAACCTTTCTCAACTCTGATATTCTTCTTCTAAGGGACCATCGAAACCATACCAGAGATTGTCGCTACATCATGTCTAATTTATGAATCTTCGACAATCACTCATACGCCCGACCGAACCTTATCAAAAGAACTATCGTTGAAATTAATTAAAGTAGTTGGGAACATAAAAAAAAGGAGACGCAATAGTTAAAAATGAGAAGCCCTTTGAGCATTAACCCTCAAAGAGTTTCCACTTCACCTCTATTACTATCTCTACGTGCCTAGTTGACATGCACGTAATTCAAACGTAACCGTAAGGATAAACGACCTTACTTCTGATCGTTTATTCTAGTAAAGTATAATCCATCAGTGCGTTCACGCCACTATCGACTATCCCCCACCAGAAGTTTACGATATTCGAATAAAACAAACCAAAAGAAAAGACGAAGACAAAGTAAGCAAAAGAGTAATCATTAAGTATTGTTACCTACGAAGGATTCTAAACCCTCTATACCTTTCATAAACGAAAGAGAGAATCAACTACCACTTCCACTAACCTACGTCAACGCCTGTGAACTTAATCCTTACCCTCATCAACCTTTATCTACCTTTAGTACCTACTATCTTGCGATCATAGGCACGTCCAGGCAGAGATCGATGAAGGCCGTTTCCACTCAACCACTGCAGTAGGCCTGCTGGGTGCTCGATCGCCACGCTCGCCGGATGAGGGGTGGTTCTTGCTATGGGAATAGGAAACGAGTGTTACATACTATTTACAGACCTAAAGATCATGGTGTTCTTGATCAACAAAATTTATAAAAGCTAGGGCCCGAGTTAAAATGTTATATCTATTCAGAGAAATCTAGAGAAAACAGAAAATTACTACAACCCAGTCAATACTACAGGATACATAGATGTTGATGTTCCTATGAGCGGATACTATCCCCTTCCCACCATGTTTCCAGAGCTCACCAATGTTCAGAAACCCTTATGTTGAGGATGTTGATGTTGTACACCCTCTGATGCATAACTGCCCTACCTAGAATGTTCAATAAACTGATAGAAGAAAATGAACTATTCTTCCCAATTGTATCTAATTGCATCTGTTTTTATATTAGAAACTCCCATTTGTCGAAGATGCTGATGTTAGGCATCCTCTGATGCATATCTACCCTACCTAGAATGATCAATAAACTAACTAAAGGATATCTACCATTCCCCAATGTTTACAACCGCATCAATTCTTTATGTTGAAAACTCCCAATGAAGTAAGTGATAGGAAATCACCTCTTCCTTTCACCTCTTCATGTCGTTACCTTGTGCTCATGCTTCTCCAGTCGCCAACCCCTCCCCTTCAGGTTCTTAAACTGCCATCAAAAAAATGTCAACTGAAAAATTAACAAACAGAGAAATCACTTCCCTGTCTCAAAAGAAATCTTCCAGTCAATTAAGATCTCAATCAAAAAAAATACAATCTCTTCTTCACTGAGGCCTTAAACATCTTTTTATTGCAAAAATATACTTAAATACTTAATATTTAACAAAAGCTTCAAAAATTTCTATATACTAGAATTTAATCTTTAAGAATACCAATGACCAAGATTTCTATTAACTGAATGTCGATCATTGATGTTCTTTTAAGAAATTGATTCCTAACTTGATCAAATCTCTGATTAAATTTACTAAACTTAACTACATTTAGACTTAATTACTTCAGTTACCTAAACTATCGCTCAAGTAATCACTACTAAATTCAAAAATGTTATTTGAATTGACAAACTGAATGTTCTAAACGCATTCGGACTGTATTCAAAAATTACTGACAAACGACTCGAGACTAAGTTACATCAACTCAGCTCAAGTAACGCGAAAGGTAAACGAAATTATAGTTCGATCCAAGTAAAATGAATTACTTAGGTCAAACTTTTATTAAAAATCAAAATTTATGAAGATATTTCTTCACTCATCAAAATTTCAGACAAAGGTAAGGATCAGGGACGAGAATAGGGTCACACAACTCTTCTTTCACATCCCAGAAACCACAAAAGTTTTGTCTTACAAATCGCAAGACGTTATTACACAAAAATGAAATTTCAAAAATTATTTAAGTTATCAATATATTTTATCATTCAAATAAAATGATGTGCAAAAATCTTTGCATCATCAAGTAATCAAAAAAAAGTAATTTTATATATTTTTACTACAATAAACCCTAGAAAAAAGTGCACTTTGTTCCGGTTCAAAAAAAAAAACTTTACAGATGTTACCACTTTTTGTCGATTTATAAGGGTTGCTTCAGAATATGTTTCAACAGGTGACTCTAAGCGACTATGATCCAAACTGGAATCTACATTTTTCACTCGAGCGACCGTTTTCACAAAATTCTAAATCTGTTTAGGTTTCTTCTAGGATTCATTCCTAGTTAATTACAATATTATGTTTGTGATTGTGAATGCAATCACTATCGGACAACTTTAACCATGTAGGTATATTACAACATTTTATTGACTTGATTCATTAAATTTCAAATAAATTTATCTTAATATATTTTCAAATATTCAGACGGACTAAATTAACTTTAACTTGATTATTGGACTTGTGATTCGACAAAATTAATGAATTCACAATTTGCTTTAACCGGACAAAAGATACTCAAAGTGAGATATCTGTACCTAGGTAGGTATTTTATTGACTTGACTTTAATTTTAGATTTTTATTCAGAAATTTATTTTACCTATTACAGACGGACTATACTATTGAATTGATAGGTATTTAATTATTTTCAAATTTACTTTATGCTGATATTAATTATCAAAAATTTAATTTCAGACGGACTAAACTTTATGATGACATGTAGGTACCTATGCCTTAGACTTTATTAACATATGGACTTATAACAATTTTTATCTTTTCGTTTTAGGAACGAGTTCAAATTTACTCAAAGTGAGTAAAATTTCTTTATATCTTTCATAAGTTGTTTCAAATATAATTCAAATTTAATTATTTCTTTTCAGGATCTCAAAATTTTTCTTGGTAGGTATCAAAAAAAAAAGGTAAGTATTTGACGATTGAGTTTAGCGTTTATCAACGCTGAATTCTCGTCTCAAATTTTTATGATTTTACTTAATTTTCAGATTTCGTTAAATTTTATATAATTGGAACACAATCTTTTACCAAATTTCGATTCGGACTTTATAGTTGCAAATACTTTTTGTTTGGCAAACGTATGTTTCGTTTTAACGTTACTTCGATATTTAAATCAAAAAAAAAACTTTTCATAATTATTTTTACATAATCACTAGGTCATATCTTTAGTAGGTACTGTGCGATTAATGGTTTATAAAGACTTAAATAAATTATCCTACAGCAGCTACTAAAATTTTTGAATATGCACTTTTAAAAATTTTCTACAAAAATATAGGTAATTTTTCCTCATCAGTTTCTATGTTGTATAATATAATTATTTGTAAAATTATACCTTCTTTTTCCCGATATTTATTTTTACATAACCTGGATGAGTACTGTACTTTTCCGCTTCAAATAACTGCACTTGACTCGTCGTGAGTACCGTATTTCATTGCATAACTGTTTCAGATTACAGCGGTCGTTCGTTGGGCATGTCCTCGATTTCTCCTGAATTTTTATCTCTAGCCGCTTTGAGATAATTGTCCTCAGGAATTCGAGAGATGCTCAACTTTATCTGTAGTCGCAGTCCCCAGCGAAATTGAACTACGTTCCACACCAAGGAACTGGGACTACCACTGCAATATTGCACTCCAGGTGCTCCTTGTTCAGCACACCGACAGACCCTTCGCCAACGGGAGCAGTCAGATGTGCTTTTAGTCGACGAGTCCAGATATTCAATTTCTTTGAATTACGGACTGATAATATTTCTTAAAAGTGACTCAATGTAAAATTGAGTAATTTTGATACGTGCGGACTTTGGACGTTGAAATTTGGCGCTAACCTTTTTGGTACGGTATGGCAACACCTTTTCTTTTATCACGTCGCCCACGCTATATGATCAAAAAAAAACATAATTTTCTTTTTATAGTTTTAACACGTTTTATGATGAATTTTTTTCTTTTCAGATTTTAACAAAACTATCTAAACTGCCTAGGAATGATTTATCATTATATAAACTAAGTGTCCTAGCTGTCTAACTTTGTTATATGAAATAAAAAAAAATTATTGAAAATGTGGTTTTACCTGGTTTTCTTCCTGATTGTCAGATTACTTTTTCTTGAGATTTTTCTTCGTTTTGCTCCAAATAATTTTCACTCACAGATTTTTTTGGCGGTTCTTATTGGGAATTTTTTTTTTTTCATCGCAATATGAATTTTTTTACCACGACACTGGAATGAATCTTCGGTATGCAAAAAAAAAAAAGATATTTTTGCCTTTTAATGGCTGACACTGATTTAATTTCTTTTTCGAATTACTCACTTTATAGATGGAATTTTCAATAGATTTTTGCTTTGCTAAGTCTATAAGACTGTACTTTATAAATTTAACCACTTTTTACTAATGAACTTCACTATTAGGACTTAGGAATCGAAAAGAATTTTCGCGACGACTTTTCACACGTTCACAGCTCGGATAACAATTTTTTCAACTTGTCGTACATGGGGCGAAAGCGAATTCGAGTAAATTCAGATGTTGCTTGCTCGAACTGTTCGATTTAAGTTTCGCAACATTTGTTCTGTTTTCTGCGTTTAGTTTTTCTGCAAGTATTTATGCAGTTTTTCTGCGCATGCATTTATGTTTTATTTTATGTCTTTTAATATTTCTTTTATTCTTTTAGGTTTATTTTTCTTATTTCTCAGATTCTTATCTTTTCTTTTCAGGTTTATTTTCCTTTCTTCTCAGGTTTATTTTCTTTTCTTTAAAACCTCTTTACAGCTTTTTTTTTTTCAGATTGGCTATTCTTTTCGGACGTTATGAGTGGTAAGTATATTAGATATTTTAACACAGCGTAAGTATAATTGTACTGATTTTTAGTAATTTTACAAATGAATATATGTGATTTAGATGTCGTTTGCATATTTTTATTTACTTTTCAGTATGCGGTCGTGACTAAGTAAATTGGCGTGATGAGGCGAGTGCAGACTGACATTTTATGACCTAGGTAATTTTTGACATTTACCTAACTATTTTTCTGTCAACCTATTTCTACTTATTTCTTTACAGATTTTTCGCTGCTGCTCACTAGTACTACCTATTTATGCATATATCATACTTAACTCTGTTTGTAAACCTTCAAATGTGACAATAAAATTGTTTTTAAGTACAACACATTTTTCGCATCTACCTAATTATACGTACTCTTCTTGTTTGAACTAGAATTAATTTTCGACCTATTTTCTGACTAACAATTCCTTGAGATTTTATGACTTTCTCTCACTCTACTGAATATTGTTCGCAATATTATCTTTATCTTTCTTCATTATCTACCTTATTTAATTCTGGTGGTAAATTCTGCCTAGACCACTTCTGTTCTATACTGCTCCTTTTTCATTGTCTCTACTATCACTTCTACAGGCTGAGGTATAGATAAATCTAACTTGTTCAATTGGTACTGTTCGTATCTGAATAAGATATCTACATAGGCTGCCGCCATTAGGTGGAGTATTTCGCTGCGGTGTTTTCGACTCTCGTTTCTTTATGTGTCTACCTATGGTTTAGGAATTAGCTAGAAATCTAAAATACTGGGTTGTTGGATTACATAATTTATTGTGACAAGATAAGAACCCAAACAATTTTACCCATAATTCGGAATTCAGTATTTGAACATTTTCGGTAACAGATTTGTTTCCGAAATTATCCATTGCCTACTTGTAGGATATTTCATGTGCTGAAATATGTTGATAAAATTTGTATGCTAATTTTACTAACAAGGTGTTTTCCTACAGCGTATCGCTTGAGAAAGCCACACAAGCAGATGTACCGATGCATGGATACTTAATATCATGACATTGCAAAAAGTGCAGTTCTTCCCACGATAGATCCCACAAGTTATCATCCTCAGCAATGGATATACGGAGGAAGTGTGTAACCACAACAGAAGATTCACTCAGGTGTAAATAAAATTTGATTCCAATCAAAAGCAAGAAACTTAAGTTGCAGTACATTATACTGCTTTTTGATACTTGGCTTGAATCAGATGCCGAAGCTATTGTTCTTTTTTGGTTTCTATCATATATGTTCGTTTTTCTTACAAGTGTATATAAGTTGTGCACTCTTAAAAGCATTCCATAACAATCAGAAGATGTTATTATACGTTAGTAGAAACAACAAACAAAATTACTTAATCTGTCTTTTTGTACTTTTGCACCCACAAACTAAACGACTTTTAGGGTAAAAGCGGGTGAGATGGTGTACCTTTTTTATTTTTCCAATATCATCGAAAATAAACAATATTTCTTTAATTTTATTTCGCATACATATTATTTATTAATTTATTTATTAACTTTTCAATTTGCAAAGTTTTAGAAAAAATATAAGTAGTTTTATAAACATAAATAAAAAAATATTAAAAAAAACCATCTCCCCCTATAAGGTGGGTGAGATGGTGCATGCTTTATTTCTTCATCATCTGCCCATCTGTGGCACATAATGCACTGCAACCACTTATCTCTTTTTTTGTGGAACCATACTCCAATCAACGAATGAAAAACTATTGCAAGTGTTTAATACATGTTCACTAATACCCTTATTCACTTTTGCATTAGAAATAAATAAATAATTCAAATAAAGCATGAAGCGGTTATACCTAATTTTCAATCATACAAAAATTGAGCGGGTGTGATGGCGTGGCACCTCATTAGATACAAGTGGAAAAGTCTGCTATCGAATGCGCCATCTCACCCTCAAAAAACTGCGCCATCTCCCCTTTTTTTTATTTTAACTAAATCTTAAACACACAAAAAAAAACAGGTAGAAAGTTAACAACCTTTTCACAGATAGATCATAGCCAATGCTTCTATGAATGTATTGCTGTAACATAGACATCCAGGTACCCAAAGAATAAAAAAAAAAGAAAGAAAAAAAAAGGTGGAAAATAATTTTTCAAAAAAATCCCTGGTTGTTTTTGTTGTCATAATAATTTAACTTTTTCTATCACAGACAAACCAAAGAATACTGACTACTTCGATTTGAAAAAAGAAAATGAATTAAAAAATGGTGCCCCATTTCACCCGCTTTTACCCTATACCATTCAAAGCATACTTCGTATTTTGTCTATGCCAGTCTTATGTGAGTTTGGTGAAAAACATCAGTGAAGAAACCAAACGTAGATTAACTCATGCTAATGTGAAGAACCAAAGTGACGCTTAACTGATCATTTGAACCCTGCTCTATATGGTGCATTGCCCTCTCTCCTATAAAAAGAATCATGTCTTGATGAAGTTGATGTCGTGTATTAACTTCGGCGGTTAATTGTAATGTCCATTCATGTAAAAATAACAACGCACACCAAAGGATTGTTTGGCAGCATAAGTCACCTGATGAGCTGGGGTTGCTCGATGTTAACAAATCATCGATATTGGAATCGATGTCAACGTCGAGAGCCATACATCGATTTCTGATATTAAACAAAAAAAACATCGATAATATCAATGTGTTTCGCCCCGCCATGCACTTGTTAAATACTGAAAAATTGATTGTAAAATTGAGAAATGGTCGAATTAGACAACAACAAAACCTGTGTACAACAACACTTTTTTTGACAGGAGCTATAGCTATTTGCTATGCTCGACAAAATACATTTTGAGGCGAGGTGTTTGTCACAAATGAAATCACCTGACCACTTATACTTGAAATCAGGTGCAAGCACCATTTCAATTGATGAAATTAAAAAAAAAATTTTGCTTATCGATTTCAAACGATTTCTTGCAATTATTTAAAATATTTGAAATCACTTTAAGTTTTTTTGTAATCATGCAATCCAAAATGCGATAATGAAATCAAGAATTGAAATCATAATGAAATCACTTGAATTAAATTGCAATCATTTGAAATCAGTAAATTTATTTGAAGTCAATGCAATCACAAAATTATTAAATCAATTTAAACACTGCTTGAAATCACCTGAAATCATATGAAGTCATTTGAAATATTGCAATCATTGAACCATACTATATACTGGTTAGTGACAAAATAATATGGAATGTAAGTGACAGGCACCAAACAATAAATGGCCAGAACAACGATCGGCCGTGCACTATACGACCGGAAATTGAAATACCTGCTAATATTTGTTTTCATCCTTGGAGAAAAAGGTTGTAAATAAAATACTATGCAGCTAACCCAGGTTATCATCCTCAAGCCTCAGCTAACCTATAATTATTATCAAGCATCCATTAGGCCCACTTGCACGAAACTTTTTTGACATTATTAACCATTGATTTATCCATGCATAGGCACTAGCCATCGATAAAAATATAAACTCGTTGCAAAATCTTAAATATTTATCCACTAATTTTCCTCTAGATAACTTTTTACATCCGTCAAATAGAATTTGACAAGAAGTTGCTATCGGTGAGGTTCGCATTAGTTTGTATAGAAAATGTTGTTGTTGTTTTGTGGAGGTTTTCTGTTTCGTTCCTGTTTTTATTTTTTTATCTTTGGTTAGTTGGTGTTTTCATTCGTGCAACGTAAAATCGAAAAATAAACAATTATCTATTGAATCCTGGATAGCTAACTGCGATTTTATAAATGAATCCTTTGTTTTCGTGCAAGTGGCCCTTACCTAGGTAAAACGCATTTGTGAGTTCAGGTCACTATATAGTCATTTTGATTGAACTGCAAATAAAAGAATCCTCAGGAAGTACCATTTCGATGATATTGTTAAACATATTATTTGTTAACTTATTCTACTGCAACTCAATACCAAAAGTCTAAACTGTCCTCCATGAGACTTAATTCTCTTTGTGCTTCCTGCTATTGTCACTGAGACTATAGTTTCCCCAAGAAAATCAGTTGAAGAAAATCCGGAATTATTGTTATGCAACATAAAAAGTCTGGTGTGCGGTCTTTGTTTCTTCCATAACTTTAATCACACTTATATGCTAAACGATCCACGACGAAAAGGTAATTAAACTGCTGATGTGACTCCGAAGACGACAATGAAACTTCAACGACCGACTTCAACTATTATGGAAAATTGCATCTTTGCGGTTGGATGACGATTCCATAATGTGGTCAGGAGTTCGTTCGTCATAAAATCTTCATCGATTGTTGTCGTTGGATATGGATGCAACACATCTCTGCGTGATGTATGGCGATCATTAAATTTTATGGCTTGGCATGAAATATGCTATTACATAATGTTCGTCCGATGCATTTATGACTTCGAGTTGACAGTGAGCCAAAGACCTCTTACGATATCTAATAGTCTAATAGTGACGGAGTTTCCTTGTTTTGCGGGTGTCAAATGCAATCAGTTTTCATCAATGTAATTAGCTTGGATGTAAGTTGAAACCCTTTGGGGTGTGATTATCGGTAATTCTAGTTTAGGCCAATCGCGCTTGAATTCTCACATGAAACTTGTGTATGTGTGGTTGATGTTAATAGACGGGAGATGAATATACTCATAATATGTTGGTGAAGATAATTCTCTCAGTTTGGCGTTGCGGTAAGTAATTGAGGGGCTTCTTTGACTGCGAGTGTGATGATTGCATAAAACTAATGGCTGAGTAGCAATTAAACAGAAGCTGTTTTTTTGAGTTGTGGCACGGCGCCATTAGTACTGTGACAAAGTGCTGGCATATTGATGTAGTTTTTAAGAGTTTGTGGTGAAATTGAGTTTGGTGAAAAACAATTTTTAAGTGACAAATTAATTGAAAATAATTAATTATTTATATACAAACTTTACGATTAATAAAGAAAATTTTGTTCATGGATGTGGTGAATGTTGATTTAAATATACCTTTATGTTCATGAAGAAATTCAGTATGAGGAAATAAAAACATCAGATTTATTGAAAGACTCCCTACAAAAAAAATGCTACATGTAAAAAATTCACTTCTTCGTCCTTGATGCTATTACTGGCCAGTTTTATATAAAAAAAAAAGAAAAAGGAATAATGGGATCAAGTTATGCATTCTTATCAAAATCAAGCTAGAGAGTAGGTACTATTATAAAGTAGGTATTAATTCTGACAATATTACAACAGAACCGATGGCCTTTCAAGTCAAAACAAATCTCGAACTTTTGATGACCAAATTCGAGATGAAAGATTTGGTAAGCAATCAGTCAACACACATACTATAAAAGAAGATCCTACTGGAACCATGAGCTAAGACTAAGATCATGACCTGTGCCAACGAAGTTTGGAGCGTTTGGAAGATAGGATCAAAAAATCGAAGAAAATTCTACAGAAAAAAAAGAGCTTCCAAAATACATTTCAGGTCAATCGGATGCAGACATCATAATGACTTTTTAGAAATATTAATTCATAAATTCGAAACAAAAATTGAAAAATTCGATTAATTTCGATAAAAAACACTCTATTATTTTTCCATATGACTAAAAAAGTCAAAGTGTATTTCAGCATACAGATCTCTTTATGAACTTTCTTTTAAAAATTATTTATTATTTATGTTGGCCCAGCGTGTAAATTTCTTTAATAACTATCTTCTTGAATATATTTCATTCCAATCAAGTTCTAGATATTTTAGATAAACGAACAAAATCAGAAAAATCGATAAAAACGCACTAACTTTTTTTTAAATAGACCAAATAAATCTGTATGTATGTATCTTCTAAAATATATTTCAGCCCAACCTGTTTAAAATTAAAAAATAAAATTGGAAAAATCGAAACATCGACAAATCGATAAACATTAATAAATACGCTTTTACTTTTATCTAAATCACCAACAAAATCAAAGTGTGTTTCAGCGTGTAGATATTTTTAATAACTTCCTTTTTAAAATTATTTCAGGCCAATCTGTTACCGCCCTGATTTGCTAGAAATGTTTTATGAATGGATAAAACCTGAAAAATCGATAAATATTGATAAAACAATTCGTACATTTTATACAAAAGATAAAAAAAAAACAAGATATGTGTTATCGAGATCTCTTATATAAATTTCTTTGAAAATATATTTCAGCCCAATCAGTTACTGCCCTGATTTTCTAGAAATATATTTGATGATGAAATGAAATCAGAAAAATCGATAAGTACGCTTTTCCGCGCTAATTGGGTTTCTTCGGAACAGTTGTTCTGCGAAACCGCCATCTTACCATCTTACCTACGCTTTTATTTTATCCAAAAGACCAACAAAATAAAAATGTTTTTCAGTATGTATTTCTTTGATGAAATTTCTTCTTAAATTTATTTGAATCAAATCCAAATCGAAAATAAAATCAGAAAAATCGAAAAATCGATAAACATCGATAAACACGCACTAACTTGAAAAGAAACTATACAAATCAAAGTGTATGTCAGCATGTAGATCCCTCTAATTACTGTATACCTATTTCTGAAATACTGTAAATGCTTTAAGATTTAAGCGAACCGTATATACACGTTCAATCATTTAATAACAAATTTTTTTTACGTGGTAGGTTAGGCGAATTGCCGTTTCTTTTATACATCTCTCTCCAAAAACTCGCCAGTGAAAAATCCTAATCCTTAGTTCAAAGCCATTAAATGCAAATGCATTGTAAACAAAAATATAAACAGTTTTAGTTTTTTAAATGTAAATTTTATGTTGATTCAGTTCTAAAAATTTTAGGCTTCTATACAATTTAATCTGCCAGCATTATGAGAGCAACTTTTTTTGGCCTAGTCGTGCTTAGCTCAAACCATTGTTGCGGCAACGCTTTTTAAGAAAATAGAAACTGTTTCATAGATGCTTTCTCAAGTTAAGAGTATTAACTGTTACGACTGTCATAGTATCAGGATTCAGTTATTTATTGTAGTTTGTCCACTTACACAAAACCTCTACCGTACTATAAGTATAGCGTGAAAATTCAAACCCCATACCTAACTACGATAAATCAAATTGCAATCGTATACGAAAATCAATTTCCTCCTTCCAAGATTTTCATTGAAAATCATTTGTCAACGTTGTCGACACTCTTGTACAGTGATACAATCAAATGGCACGCGTTGACACTTCGCACCTATTAGTTTTGTATTCTATTTCAAAGGAATACAAAAAAAAAAAAGATAATTCACATCAAAGCAATACCACGCGACATGCTGTGCAATTTTCACATAAAATTTCACCCAGGGATGGATCATCTAAGTAAAAAGTTCTTATGCCCAGCAGTCCATGAATAAAATGAGGACATGCTACACTAGCGCCGCGTACACACGCGTGAAAATTTAATTTGCATGTCTATTGACATCTCACTTCATATATCATTGTTCACTTCCTTGTGAATTCTTAATATGGTATGGGTTACCATGGAGATACGCGAGTTGACAAAGTATCTATAACAGGATAAATTGTGCACTGCTCTGTCACGAGACTTGAAAGACTTAACACAAGAATAGTTTTTATTTTTTTTTTATCATCCAGTAAGATCGTGACTGGAATTAATTCCTAAGCACATAATTATTGGTGTGAATATAAACGCTTGAAAAACGGTACCACATCCGCAGTGCACTATGAATATGTATTGCTTACTTAATATTGCACTTATGGTTATACTTTTGCAATGCCGTTATTTACATAATTTTGTTGTTTTTATTTTGAAACTTAAGTCTAGGCAATTGAATGTGTGTGCAACTTGCAACATTCAAATTACAAATTACCGTCAGTCGTTGGTTTTTATGTTTTTCTATGTTTAGCCTTTGAAGCTTTGATTTTAGCAAGGCCTTATAGATAAAGGCGACTTTAATTGAGCATGGTTCCAAGACAGTCTAAAAGCGTGAGCAGAGATCCTCGTTGACCGAATCAACTTTGATCTCAATTAAGGTGTTAAGCTGGTTATGTTAGCTTTTTTCTTTTTCAATACAAATTTCATATTATTTTCTTTCATCCATCAGTTGTGACCTTATATACTTAATTGAGCTAGTTGGGGAAGACAGCTTTAGCTATGAAGTGGTGCAATAATATGATTAGCTGCCAATCGTGAGCCTTATATTAACGTGAAATTTTGAAATTATTTATTTAGTGAGGTATTTAGAGTTAAGACATCGGGATGGTGTTACCTTGAACCCAATTATGAAAGAGCCATATGCTGTGATTAAAAAATGGATAGAAAGAGAATTTCCCCTTGTTTTTTTTTATGAAGCATGTTTATATTGGAACATTTGAGTGCGGACTCACGACAATTTGTATAAATGAAATGAGCGAAAAAAAAATAATTTATCATGATGATTACCTTCTTATCAACTGTTTTACTTCACAAAAACTTCCCTTGCCTGAAGTGAATCGGACTCAAAACAATTCTTCACAGAAGAAGACGCCAGACTCAAATTTCCCAATCAAAACAGGGTCCAGCATTATCTACCATTAAATTTTAGATAGATAATGGAAGAAATTTGTGGTGCGGTTTTGGGACTTCGTTAGTTTTAAGGAATTTGTTGTTTTTGATGAATGGAATTGACATATAGAGACTGAACTCGTTCACTTGGCAGCTCTTTCTGTTAACATTTTCAAAAACTTTACTATGTGTTAGTATATGTTTAACATTATGAAAGTATTCGTTTGAATTTGACAAAGGCGAGTATCGTTCTACTATCATAATTATGAATATTATAAGTAAAATATATGACAAGATGGTTGTCGCCAAATTTTTGAGTATGAAACGCCATTATGGAACTTATTATAGCGTAAGTATATTTTTTACAAAAAATAAATATCAGAAGATCTTTCTCATTTGAATTTGTATAATTAGAAGGTTTTTAGTGATTTTTGATAATTTGTTTTGTTATGCAGTTTGGTCCAAAAAAAACTGGAAAAATATTGTGTTGGGAAACAGAACTTTTTCTTTCGGAGAAAATCCAGGAAGTTGTGGGTCGGAAAACATATAAGAACAAGGACACATCAAGGAGCTTAAGTAATGATTTGGTGAGACTGATTTGGAAAATTCGTCCTTGTTTTTTTCGAAAGACTTCCACGACACTTTCTTTCCATTCGCACTGTATTTGGTGTGAAATTAACAAATAATTGAATTTTAACTTTTACTTTTTTCTCACTAAGCAAAATAAGCTTAGCCACTAAAATGCACCCCCTAGGTAGATCTAATAAAATCATAAAATATGTTAAATTATCTTTCAAGCCATAACTCTTTATGCATGTCCAGTGTGGGAGACTTGCACAAAAACACACATTTAAAAAACTTCAAATTGCAAAAAATAAATATTTGAAAATAATGGTGAATCTACCCTGGCATTTTTCCACACAACTCCTACATGAACAAACTGGTGTGCTAAAAATTACAGAGAAGATTGAAATCATCAATCAAAAATTTAGCTTATACAGCTGAAGTGAAAAAAAATTTTCCGTCGTCTCACGTCGTCGTCAGACAAATTTTCATGTAGAGTTTCACCACATGTAAAAAAAAATGTTTTTCGAAACACAAAAAACAAGTAAAAAGAACAAAACTCCATTTTATAATAATAATAACCACCAAAAACTCGAACAAATAGAAACGCCAAAATTTCGCGAGCACTTAATGTCCCGGTGAATTAAATTGTGTGCGAAAAGGGTGTAGAGAGTAGTGGAGACTTGAACCGGTTATCTATCGTTTCACCGTGTATCTGCGTACCACAAAACGGAAAGAAGTACGGAAAATTTCGTTTATGATTTCACTGTGTCATTTTTGTATGGGATTTTTTGTTTCACTTCAGCTGCATACACTTAAGATGCAATGATTCAGAAAATATGTTAATAAAAAAATTTATTAATTAATAACAATATGCATTTGTTAAAACAATAGTTTGTTCTGTATTTATGTATTTATATGTATATTTGTTTTTATATATTAAATTTTTTATTTATTTTCTATTTTACTATTTATTTATTTATTTATTTATTTATTTGTTTGTTTGTTTATTTATTATCTATTATTTGTCCATTCTTTATTTTTATTATTATAAAAATTTATTATTTTTATATAAAAATGTCATGTGTATGTCTACAAATATTGCAATTATTCTTCTAGTTTTTAAGTTCTTATATATATAGTCAATTAACGAAGTTTTCCTTCAAATGTTCTTTTCAATTATTTATAAATTTTTAAAATGATGAAAAAAGAACTAAAAACAAAATAATAATTTTTTTGTGCAGTTTAAATGTATAAAATTCAAAAATAAGGATTTTTGCCCTTTAAGTGCCTTGCACATGAGCTGCGACCAGTGAATACGAATAAATAATTTAAGGCAATTCCAGGAACAAATAACGATTTGTTTTTATTTTCACTTAACGATAAAGTTAATAAACGATCCAATATATATAAATATTAACACAAAACACCACATGAATTAGTATAAATTATTCATTTTAATATTTTCTCCGCGAACTGTCGAACATGAATGCACAATCCACAACATCAGGAGGAGTTCCACATATCGGCGAATGAAAAAATTCGCACGAGTTTAACCTCAAATTTATCTGTTTGCGTATATAAGATTCGTGGCTGCTGGCGACGTCTCATGTCAATAAAATGTCAAAATCCGCGACCATTCACAGTTCGCAATTCGCTGGTCGCGTCTCATGTGCAAGGCACTTTACTCCATTATGCGTTTCGACCAAGTAGATTAACCTACATACACGGTTGGTCTCTTCAGCAAGATCCGTGTACAGTAAATCTACTTTTCTTAGACGCATGATTTTTGTTGGTCGATGGAAATGATCTTATAAAACACAATGCAATTACTGCTGTGAATTATATTGTTTTGGGAACCTTGATTAAGGTTAGACACCAAAAATTGATTTTCTGAATTTGGTCGAAACGCCACAAATCCTTAATTTCAAAAATGTTTAAAAAAAAAATTAGAGTTGTAAGATATAAGCAATGTATCCAATCTCTGAGCAAGCTGCTTTTCTCATATATGTATAAATGAGATGATCAGAAAATGGGCACCAAATATATTACCTCTTCATGGAGCTTATCTATTCTCTTACTTACACTCTTTTTGGCTTTATAGGTTGATTTAACCGAAACATACCCGCACTGATCGTAAGATAGCCGTATTATTATTCGCAAGTGGCCATCTATAGTTTCGTGTATCACACTTCCCCTTCTCAATTGAGAGAAGGTAACTTTCCCTCCACTGATCTGGTAGATACTAGATATGCATTTAGTCGCCGCTGACAAGTTTGGAAATGCGGACCGTGAGCCATCTAAGCCCGATATTTCCTATGTTTTTCCAGAAATCATAGGGTCTTTCACAGCCGCACTGATTTCTTTAACTGTAATGTTTGGCACTTCTTCCTAGTTTTTTTTTTTTGCGGCTATTAAAAATTTTCAGTTGGGACTGTTCAAGTCCTTCGCAATACTATGCCCATCAGTGAAGAATTTTGTCGTCATCTACAAGAAGTTGGCCATGAGCATTGTTTATGAAATTTGGTGAGCAAATCTTCTGATGGTTCTTTGTGCGGCAATTTTAAAGTTTAAAGTAGTTGCGCCTTTGTTAATATTGGCATGTTGCAGTTCCTGAAGAGCTTGGTTTGAATCAGCAGCTGATCCAGGCATGCAGTCATTTCTTCCAATTCAATTAAGTTGGTTACAATTCTTCTTCGATTCTTTTTTGAAAAGTCTATAGACCACTTCAAGGCGTGCTTTTTCATCTATAATAGATTTGTAGCTGAAAAAAAAATAACAACAATAAAAAGACTTAAAAAAGACAAATTAAATTTTATTTTAATTAGTGAATGAAATTCTATTGAAGAATTTTTGGCCTTTTCACACCAGAGTTTTCTTTTCTCTCTGGTTTGATGGTGGGCTCATCACCTAAAAATTACATTAAACCATATCTTGTTTTCTTCGAGGTTTTCTCTAAAAATTTTATATAGCAGTGGGTAATCAACGACAGCTATTGCGTACTACTTTTTTTTTTACATTTTCATTAATTTGTATGAACATCCAAGCTATGGCTTTGCCGTCGGCGCAGGGTCAGAAGTCCACGGGCCAAAAGTCCACAAATACATTATGGACTCATGACTCACCCAGGTGGGTCAGAAGTGCACAAGAAAGTGGGCCACAAGTTCATAACTTTTAAGGAGGAGTGGGTCATACGTCCACAATAAAACTAAAACAATTATGAAATCATAGATACCTATTTATTTTTAAAGAAAATAACAAAATTAATTAACATACATTTTATGGCACCTTCAGCGTTCTTCCATCGGGCGAATGGAAGCAATTAGTGATTATTTGTGTAGCACATTCAGAGCACGCGCGATTTTTTAATTGATTATATTAATTGATTACTACACTAATCAATTAAAAAATCAAATTCAAAATACCTCATTGCAATTTGGAAAAGTAATTCTAAACAACAAATACTAAGTAGGTACTTACGTGCTCTGAATGTGCTACACAAATAATCACTAATTGCTTCCATTCGCCTGATGGAAGAACGCTGAAGGTGCCATCAATAAAATAGTTCCTCTCAGATTCAGACAAGAGTTGAATTTCCTTACACATTTTCGTTGCCATGAAAATGGAGTAGCAAAAGTCTGTTTCCAGAACCGTGCCTTTGTAAAATGTGTTATTACAATTGTAACGAGACATTCCATACCGGTGACGAACATTTTCCTTCAAAAAAATTTCTTTGACTTCGGCAAAAGTCAGTGGGTCAAAAGCCCATAATCGATGGGCCAAAAGTTCACAGGAATTTCTTGTGTTCTTTAGACCCACCATGGTGGGTCATAAGTCCATAATGTATTTGTGGACTTCTGACCCACCCTAGTGGGTCAGAAGTCCATTATGGACTTTTGGCTCGTGGACTTCTGGCCCTGCGCCTTTGCCGTCAGTTCGACTGGTAACTTTTTCAAGAAGAATAAAGAAATTAAACTAAATAATTATGTTTGAAAGATAAGAAAAAATGACTTTGTTTCATATAATTTTTCTTATGCATATTCTGAAATAAGAAGCATCCTAAATTTGTAGAGCTTTCAGAAAATTAATAAGTTTCATCCAGTTTGATCCATTCAATATTTGCAACGTTTCCTGCATTGAGAGTGACTTTTATCCGATGTATGTGCTTCATATCCGTTTGAAGATTGGGCAAATACTAATAAAATGATAAATGTCTTCTTTGGCTTTAAAGTTGCATAGATTGCAGAACTGATCAAAACTTCCGTTATATGGACATCCAATTAGACTTAGAAGCTCACATCTTGATTTAAATATTAAAGAAATATCTTTTTCTTTTAGGGTATCTTGAAAATAATTTTTATCACACAAGTTAAAGTTTAACTGGCTGTATAATATTCTGCTCTCTGACTCACAGGCTTTTTCAACAAACTGATTTCGAACAGCATCTTCATTTTTTTGTATGATTTTGTAAAAATGTTCGTTTAAAAATCTAATGTTACTAAGGTCCATCTGTAACTCTTCACCACAAGAAGTGCCAATATGTTGCCACTTCTCCAACCACCAGTCTTTGTTTCTTGTTTCATAGAAAAGCATTATTTTACTCAAAGGATCGTCAGGAAATTCAAGAACCTTAATGATGTAATCGGCTTGTAATTTAAGGGTTTCAGTAAATAATTTTGGTTAACCTGTTTCCAAATACATTGCATAATTTGGTGTTTTGGTTGGTAGATTAAATATTTTTTTGATGAAGCTTCTTTGAAGTTTTTCCTCGTACTCTTCCGTACCACAGACTTGAGCAGCATAGCAAAGCGTAGACTTCACGACAGAATTGAATATGTTGTATTTTGTTGAGACATTGATGTGTTGGTTGGAAAAAACCCTTCTGCACGTTAAATTTATCAAGCTCTTCGAGGCATTGGCTTTTTCAAATAAATGCTTCATAAAATCCAGCTTTGAATTAAGTTTAACTCCTAGATATTTATACTCTTTTGTTACTTCCAAAAAGACTCCATTGTAAAACCAACTATTCCTCACATTATCTCGGCCGGATCACGAGAAAACCATAACTTTAGATTTGTCTGTGTTAATAACAAGTCCCCATTTATCACAGTATTCAGACAAACGATTTACCAAAGTTGCAGAGTTTCTGGCGATTCAGATAGTATAACCAGGTCTTCGGCGTATAGTAACACATTAATGAGGATCCCTGCCATTCGAACTCCACCCGGAAGATGAGCTACAATATCATTGATGAAAAACGAAAATAGAAGAGCTGATGCCACTGTATCTGTGTACATATTTTTGATTATCTGGAGGAAATTTGTTGAGACCAAAAGTTGTGAAAGCTATATAACAAAGCATTTCGGTTCACCAAATCAAATGCGGCTTTGAAATCTAGAAACAATGCATAGAATTTCTTGTTTCTAGCTTGGAACGATTTAACTATCGAAGAAAGTGTAAAAATCTGACCAATTGTCATAATATTGTTTTCTTCTACCCATTTTTCAAGCCTGCCGACTAGTACTCCACAAAAAAGTTTTCCAATGACATTCATAAATGATATACCGCGATAATTTTCGACTACATTTAAAGCACCTTTTTTATGAATTGGAAACGTAACAGACTTTTTGAAAGAAATGGGAATCTCAGCAGTTGTAATGATCTGGTTAAACAGTGAGAGCAAATTGTTATGAAAAGATTGAGATGCATTTTTGAATTGCGTATTGCGTACTATATATGGTGTAATTTGTAATAAACTTTTAGAATATCGATAATTTTAATAAATATGCTTAAAAATTATTAGCTTTATTGCTTGTTTTAATATACCCTCCGATCTAACTACTGGTATACAAAAAACTACAAAAACAATTGCCTTTATTCATACCATACCAAACTCAACCAAATATTTTCCTTATGATATTTGCTAATGAAACATGATGGTATAGGAATGTGAAAAACATCAGTAAAAGCAGATTAATCGTGATTTATTAGCTCATCCATGGAGGGCACAAATCTCAATTGTAAAGTGGACCGAGACAAACAGACCATATCGTTCCTATAACCATAAAAATTTCCTTCTGTACTGTTGTTCCTTTCCGTTAACCAGTGGCCACGGATTGACGTACCAAAAGAACATTTGAATTCCAAGAATTACTCTTCGACCAAAATTCAAACACAATACTCTACAATTCCACATCTACACACAATAGGCATCCTTTGTATCAGCGCATTCAATGATTTTCTGTTCTTCTCTATATATTCAACACGGAACTGGAAATTAGCTGGACAACGCAACGCAATGCAACCACCAACAAAACACAACAGATACAATCTAATTCTTGAGACGACAAGGAGTAGAAGTGAGTATAGAAGGTTTCAATTCTTTGCCGTATTTCGCTCATGACGTGACTGTGGATCTCTTTTCGATCCCACATCCAGACGAAAAAAAAAAAAACATAATTAAAAACCCAGAAGAAAAAATGCCAGCTCATGCTTGTGCACATTAGCAACCTTAATGGGATGAGAATTGATTCCCTTTGATGGAACTGCACACGACGATGACGAGAACGACAGACGCCCGACGACGACGAGCGGCATGAATCCGGAGTCAGAGACGTGAGTTTCATGATGCCCTTCGCGCGCCGTTTGTTCCGAAGATGTGATAAACACGACATCGGCCTTATCCCCCCCCCTGCAACTGCGTATCGCAATCTCTCTGAAATTGTATCTATCTATGGCACCAAGTGGTTAATTGATTTCGTGGGAATTTGATGACTGGGGTATTTTTGGAAATGCATCCCTAGCTTAGCCTAGCCTATGGATATGGATAACCGATGCCATTGCGCATAAGTTACGCTGTTTGTTTATAGTTTCTCCCCCACCGAATGTTTTATCTTCTGTTTGTGTTTGTTTATTAAATCATTGCATTATGTTTATGTATACGCCTAATGTATCTGAATGAATGTTGTATATTTTCTGATGGGGTCAAGTACCGCTATATTGATATGTATAGTATGATATGACGTATGTAGACATAATATAGGTTGTGTATTTTTAAATTCACACCATTTAATGTCAAACCGACAATTTATTTATTTTCTTTTTAACACTGAACTTGTCTCCATGGCGTCAGGGTCATGGTCAGGAGGTATTTTTACAAAAAATACAACGTTTTTGTTTAGGTTACGGTTACGGTTCCTTGGCTCTAACTAATTTTAGCATTTATCATTTTTGATAAATGTGACCATCTGCATATGAAAAAGGATGAAGTAAATATACTTCTGTGTATGAATGTACCTCTAAAAACAAATGAATCTATCTTTATACATACAATATAAAAGAAGCATGTTTTTATGTCCCCTATATGAATTCTGTAACGGTTATACCGATTTTAAAGAAGGACATTCCATATATAAGTTTATTAGCAAAAAAAAAGTTGGTTTTAGGATAAAATTTTAAAATTAAAATTTTATGTAACCACACCAAAGTTCCAAGTCAACTGGCTGAGGAGATATTCACCCTCACGTATCAAGGGGGTTTACATAAAATGCAAAAAACAGCTAGAGCGAGTATAGGTTGGGTCAAGACAAAAAAAAGTTGTATGCGAGGGGGGGGTCTATCGCTTTCGTTTATCCGGGAGGGTCAATTTTAAAAAAATTGACTTAAAACAGAAAACAAATATTAAAAAACCACTATAATAAATACAATGCTCTCATATATCTTTTTGAAAAGCCAGACATCTCTTCTATTATTTATTTTTTTTTTAAATATATGTAGTTGTTTTTGGAAAAAAAAAATTTAAATCAATTATTATAATTTATAAGTAGATACTATTTTCATTTCAAATTTTCTTATTAGTTTTTATTCGAAAACGGGATACCGGATGCTCAAATGTCTTGTACTTTTTAAGAAAACTAAAAAGATAGAAAATCAAATTTTATAACATGAAATATTTTTATCAAAAATTACAAAGGACATTTAAGCATCCGCTTTCCTGTTTTTGACTAAAAATTTGAAATTTTGAATTTTGAAAACAAAAACAGTAGTTAATAACGTATCTACAATTTTGAAAAAAGAAAGATTATAAGATAATATTTTTTTTTAATTTTAAGTTTGAAAATTATTTTTTCGAAAACCATTAAGTAGTTAAAGGAACTTTACTTAAAAATGAAATAAAATAATTACCGTTTTTTTTGTATTTCTTTAGCTTATGAAGTTAACTTAATTTGTTTTGCTTTATAAAAAAAAGTGGGTTCAAAAGCAATAAATTGGAATCTCCGGTAGAAATAAGGAGAATACGTAGGGTAGAAGGGTACCATTTGCCATCGGGGTTCATTTGCCAATCGAGGTTTTAAGTCATACCATAAAAAATTATAAAATATCGAAAAATCGATTTCTGTTGCACATCACTGATTGTGTCAAGTTTTGACAGTTCTCTGAATACAAATATCTTTTGAAAAAATATTTCCTATTGTGTGTAGAAGTGAAATATATTACATTTCCAACAGTGAAAAAAGTTATTAAAAAGTTAGGAAAAGAACACCCTGTGGGGAGCATTTGCCATATTTTTGTGGGGACTTTGCCTGGCAAAACCACTTCCGGGGTATATTTGTCAGTGACAAAAACACCCAATGAGGTACATTTCCTTCCGAGTGGCAAACCCACCCAAGGAGATGAATTTATCAGTGGCAAAACCACCCAATGGTGCTTTTACCACGTTGGTAAATTCAACCCGAAAGCCACCTCAGGGATGCATTTTTTTTTATGTACTTTCAAAAAACAGTGTTTTCATTGTGTTAAATTTGATGTTCAGGTACCTGGCAATTCCTCCCCCACCATCATGGCAAATCATCCCAACCAAAGAGGCTTTGCCTCTCAATTTATTTGAACCACCCTGTATGTGTAAGGTGATAAGTGGGAAAGTGAGATACTTACCTCCTACTTATCTCCTCAGACATTTTAAAACGGTCTATCATAACGCCATTTTTTTAATTCAATTGAACCAAACCCCTCATTTTATAAAAAAAAAAATCGTTTGGTGGGTCAAAAACGAGATCCAGGAAATAATTTCACAGATATTTGTTTTACATTGGAAATGACCTCACCATCTCTGGTTATAAATACTTTTAATTTTTCATGTGCAATAATTTTCCACATAAGCGAGGCGAAATAATATTACTTTTTTGTGAAAAATTAATTCATTTTGATGTTATGTGAAAGTGAATTTTTTTTGGGTGAAGGTGGGAAATTACTTCCCTTGTAAAAGATTCATAGTAAATTAACTTAGCACAAATTTAAGACGAAATTATTTCTCACTTTGTATGACATAATAACCTCTCCGACAAACAGTGGCATTATTTTCCAGTGAAGTTTATTTCCCTTCACCAAATCGATAATTATATTGCAGTGAACTCTTTTATTGTAGATAGTTTTTAGGTGCAGGGAAATAACTTCAAGTAAAATAATTTCATATCGGAAATAATTTCACCTGTGGTCGGAAATCAATTTCACTTCTTTTATAAGATATTTTTATTGCAATAGAAGAACTTCTAGAAGTTCTAGATCTAGTTCGCCTGATAAAAAGATTGACATTGTGTCAATGTACAAGGAAGTCAACGCATCATACCATGCCTCTGTGGTGATTCCTCTCAGTTAGCTGGTTTAGCACCGCTAAACCAAGAATTTAAATGAATACATTCTATGAAGATTCTAAGAAGATTAATTACAATAATTAATGACTTTAAAAACAAAATTACGTATTTTTAAATCAATTTTTCCTTTACACAAACAAAACTCCCATATAAGAGTTTGTTTGGGAGTTAAGAGATATTTAGCATACAAATTTAGGATAATCAATTCCCTACAATCTATATAATTGTGTTTCACTATATGTCGTAAGCACAGCCCAGCAAAATAAACGAAATTGTTAGCTCAACAAAAAGCGATCAAAAATACGAGAAATTCGTTAAAATTTGAAAATTGATAGCAACTTCGTTCCTTATTGAGGTGCTAGAACTTTAAAATTGGTGTGTGTGTGTTTTTCTCTGAATACTAAGTATTCAGTATAAAAATTAACTGACTGCAGCGCCTCCTAACTGTATTTTTATTATAAGTTCTCTCCTTATTGAGCTAATTTTATTTATGTTATATTTCTTATTGTTATTTGCAACTTTTTTAATACCCTTGTAAAATATAAGACTGTCATTACCATTGCACGTAGCTATCCCTAAAGTAACTACCAGTAATAGCCACTGCCATGCCTTGAAGTGGCAGAGACACACTCGTGCAATCAACGCATTGACCCAAAAATAATCGTCAACGTTGCCAACAACGCGTTGACATTGTTTTGCATTGACGATAACATGACATGACAACTTTAGGATAGATTTTGACAACAAAGAGTCAACATGTTGATCAAATTACTTTGATCGTTCAAAAGTATAGCTATATGCATTAACTTAGTGAACGTTGGCTTGGCGATGCCAGTGTATTAGTTGAGAATGCGATTTAAAGAATAAAGACGTCCTCTGGGCACACTTAGGGCACTAGATCTTTGTTACGAATTTGGTCGAGCATGTATTTTATCTGAACGAGCAGAACTAGCTCTGGGATTCCTGTCGAGTTAATAAGATGTATTAGAACGTTAGAGAATGCTCACCGCATATATATGCATATGTACTAGCGCCCAATGTACATATCCACTAGCAAATGCAATTTTTTTTTTTGCCTCTCAAACACCCGAATATTTTCCATTTGAGGTGGGGCAACGTTTTCCAATGTGTTTTTTATGGTTGGTTACCCTTCACAGAACTGATTTCCATTCAAAATAAAACGTTTTTTCGTTATTCGCAAAATGGACCCTAAATATCGTTAGTTTTGCTTAAAAGTGCTTTATTCTCAAGATATAGATATTCCCTTCACAGAACCTGTAAAAATTGTTACTTTTAGCTGAAAGTGATTTCCGTTCAAAATAAAACGTTTTTTCGTTATTCGCAAAATGGACCCTAAATATCGATAGTTTTGCTTAAAAGTGCTTTATTCTCAAGATATAACGCTTTTTCTAAAATTCCAAAATCGATTTTTTGTTCAAATCTGTTTTACCTTTTCCAATGTGTTTTTTATAGTTGGTTACCCTTCACAGAACCCGTAAAAATTGTTACTTTTAGCTGAAAGTGATTTCCGTTCAAAATAAAACGTTTTTTCGTTATTCGCAAAATGGACCCTAAATATCGTTAGTTTTGCTTAAAAGTGCTTTATTCTCAAGATATAGATATTCCCTTCACAGAACCCGTAAAAATTGTAACTTTAAGCTGAAAGTGATTTCCGTTCAAAATAAAACGTTTTTTCGTTATTCGCAAAATGAACCCTAAATATCGTTAGTTTTGCTTAAAAGTGCTTTATTCTCAAGATATAGCGCTTTTTCTAAAATTCCAAAATCGATTTTTTTTCAAATCTGTTTTACCTTTTCCAATGTGTTTTTTATAGTTGGTTACACTTCACAGAACCCGTAAAAATTGTTACTTTTAGCTGAAAGTGATTTCCGTTCAAAATAAAACGTTTTTTCGTTATTCGCAAAATTTACCCTAATATCGTTAGTTTTGCTTAAAAGTGCTTTATTCTCGAGATATAGCGCTTTTTCTAAAATTCCAAAATCGATTTTTTTTCAAATCTGTTTTACCTTTTCCAATGTGTTTTTTTATAGTTGGTTACCCTTCACAGAACCCGTAAAAATTGTTACTTTTAGCTGAAAGTGATTTCCGTTCAAAATAAAACGTTTTTTCGTTATTCGCAAAATGGACCCTAAATATCGTTAGTTTTGCTTAAAAGTGCTTTATTCTCAAGATATAGATATTCCCTTCACAGAACCCGTAAAAATTGTAACTTTAAGCTGAAAGTGATTTCCGTTCAAAATAAAACGTTTTTTCGTTATTCGCAAAATGAACCCTAAATATCGTTAGTTTTGCTTAAAAGTGCTTTATTCTCAAGATATAGCGCTTTTTCTAAAATTCCAAAATCGATATTTTTTTCAAATCTGTTTTACCTTTTCCAATGTGTTTTTTATAGTTGGTTACACTTCACAGAACCCGTAAAAATTGTTACTTTTAGCTGAAAGTGATTTCCGTTCAAAATAAAACGTTTTTTCGTTATTCGCAAAATGTACCCTAATATCGTTAGTTTTGCTTAAAAGTGCTTTATTCTCGAGATATAGCGCTTTTTCTAAAATTCCTAAATCGATTTTTTTTCAAATCTGTTTTACCTTTTCCAATGTGTTTTTTTATAGTTGGTTACCCTTCACAGAACCCGTAAAAATTGTGACTTTTAGCTGAAAGTGATTTCCGTTCAAAATAAAAAGTTTTTTCGTTATTCGTAAAATGGACCCTAAATATCGTTAGTTTTGCTTAAAAGTGCTTTATTCTCAAGATATAGCGCTTTTTTTTAAATTCAAAAATCAATTTTTTTTCAAATCTGTTTTACCTTTTCCAATGTGTTTTTTATAGTTGGTTACCCTTCACAGAACCCGTAAAAATTGTGACTTTTAGTTGAAAGTGATTTCCGTTCAAAATAAAACGTTTTTTCGTTATTCGCAAAATGGACCCTAAATATCGTTAGTTTTGCTTAAAAGTGCTTTATTCTCGAGATATAGCGCTTTTTCTAAAACTCCAAAATCGAATTTTTTCAAATCTGTTTTACCTTTTCCAATGTGTTTTTTATAGTTGGTTACCCTTCACAGAACCCATAAAAATTGTTACTTTTAGCTGAAAGTGATTTCCGTTCAAAATAAAACGTTTTTTCGTTATTCGCAAAATGGACCCTAAATATCGTTAGTTTTGCTTAAAAGTGCTTTATTCTCAAGATATAGCGCTTTTTCTAAAATTCCAAAATCGATTTTTTTTCAAATCTGTTTTACCTTTTCCAATGTGTTTTTTATAGTTGGTTACCCTTCACAGAACCCGTAAAAATTGTTACTTTTAGCTGAAAGTGATTTCCGTTCAAAATAAAACGTTTTTTCGTTATTCCCAAAATGGACCCTAAATATCGTTAGTTTTGCTTAAAAGAGCTTTATTCTCAAGATATAGCGCTTTTTCTAAAACTCCAAAATCGATTTTTTTTCAAATCTGTTTTACCTTTTCCAATGTGTTTTTTATAGTTGGTTACCCTTCACAGAACCCGTAAAAATTGTTACTTTTAGCTGAAAGTGATTTCCGTTCAAAATAAAACGTTTTTTCGTTATTCGCAAAATGGACCCTAAATATCGTTAGTTTTGCTTAAAAGTGCTTTATTCTCAAGATATAGCGCCTTTTCTAAAATTCCAAAATCGATTTTTTTTTCAAATCTGTTTTACCTTTTCCAATGTGTTTTTTATAGTTGGTTACCCTTCACAGAACCCGTAAAAATTGTTCCTTTTAGCTGAAAGTGATTTCCGTTCAAAATAAAACGTTTTTTCGTTATTCGCAAAATGGACCCTAAATATCGTTAGTTTTGCTTAAAAATGCTTTATTCTCGAGATATAGCGCTTTTTCTAAAATTCCAAAATCGATTTTTTTTTCAAATCTGTTTTACCTTTTCCAATGCGTTTTTTATAGTTGGTTACCCTTCACAGAACCCGTAAAAATTGTTACTTTTAGCTGAAAGTGATTTCCGTTCAAAATAAAACGTTTTTTCGTCATTCGCAAAATGGACATTAAATATCGTTAGTTTTGATTTTAAAAAAATGCTTTATTCTCGAGATATAGCGCTTTTTCTAAAATTCCAAAATCGATTTTTTTTCAAATCTGTTTTACCTTTTCCAATGTGTTTTTTATAGTTGGTTACCCTTCACAGAACCCGTAAAAATTGTTACTTTTAGCTGAAAGTGATTTCCGTTCAAAATAAAACGTTTTTTCGTTATTCGCAAAATGGACCCTAAATATCGTTAGTTTTGCTTAAAAGTGCTTTATTCTCAAGATATAGCGCTTTTTCTAAAATTCCAAAATCGATTTTTTTTTCAAATCTGTTTTACCTTTTCCAATGTGTTTTTTATAGTTGGTTACCCTTCACAGAACCCGTAAAAATTGTTCCTTTTAGCTGAAAGTGATTTCCGTTCAAAATAAAACGTTTTTTCGTTATTCGCAAAATGGACCCTAAATATCGTTAGTTTTGCTTAAAAATGCTTTATTCTCGAGATATAGCGCTTTTTCTAAAATTCCAAAATCGATTTTTTTTTCAAATCTGTTTTACCTTTTCCAATGCGTTTTTTATAGTTGGTTACCCTTCACAGAACCCGTAAAAATTGTTACTTTTAGCTGAAAGTGATTTCCGTTCAAAATAAAACGTTTTTTCGTTATTCGCAAAATGGACCCTAAATATCGTTAGTTTTGCTTAAAAGTGCTTTATTCTCGAGATATAGCGCTTTTTCTAAAATTCCAAAATCGATTTTTTTTCAAATCTATTTTACCTTTTCCAATGTGTTTTTTATAGTTGGTTACCCTTCACAGAACCCGTAAAAATTGTAACTTTTAGCTGAAATTGATTTCCGTTCAAAATAAAACGTTTTGCTTAAAAATGCTTTATTCTCGAGATATAGCGCTTTTTCTAAAATTCCAAAATCGATTTTTTTTCAAATCTGTTTTACCTTTTCCAATGTGTTTTTTATAGTTGGTTACCCTTCACAGAACCCGTAAAAATTGTTACTTTTAGCTGAAAGTGATTTCCGTTCAAAATAAAACGTTTTTTCGTTATTCGCAAAATGGACCCTAAATATCGTTAGTTTTGCTTAAAAGTGCTTTATTCTCAAGATATACCGCTTTTTCTAAAATTCCAAAATCGATTTTTTTTCAAATCTGTTTTACCTTTTCCAATGTGTTTTTTATAGTTGGTTACCCTTCACAGAACCCGTAAAAATTGTTACTTTTAGCTGAAAGTGATTTCCGTTCAAAATAAAACGTTTTTTCTTTATTCGCAAAATGGACCCTAAATATCGTTAATTTTGCTTAAAAGTGCTTTATTCTCGAGATATAGCGCTTTTTCTAAAATTCCAAAATCGATTTTTTTTTAAATCTGTTTTACCTTTTCCAATGTGTTTTTTATAGTTGGTTACCCTTCACAGAACCCGTAAAAATTGTTACTTTTAGCTGAAAGTGATTTCCGTTCAAAATAAAACGTTTTTTCGTTATTCGCAAAATGGACCCTAAATATCGTTAGTTTTGCTTAAAAGTGCTTTATTCTCAAGATATAGCGCTTTTTCTAAAATTCCAAAATCGATTTTTTTTCAAATCTGTTTTACCTTTTTCAATGTGTTTTTTATAGTTGGTTACCCTTCACAGAACCCGTAAAAATTGTTACTTTTAGCTGAAAGTGATTTCCGTTCAAAATAAAACGTTTTTTCGTTATTCGCAAAATGGACCCTAAATGTCGTTATTTTTGCTTAAAAGTGCTTTATTCTCGAGATATAGCGCTTTTTCTAAAATTCCAAAATCGATTTTTTTCAAATCTGTTTTACCTTTTCCAATGTGTTTTTTTATAGTTGGTTACCCTTCACAGAACCCGTAAAAATTGTTACTCTTAGCTGAAAGTGATTTCCGTTCAAAATAAAACGTTTTTTCGTTATTCGCAAAATGGACCCTAAATATCGTTAGTTTTGCTTAAAAGTGCTTTATTCTCAAGATATAGCGCTTTTTCTAAAATTCCAAAATCGATTTTTTTTCAAATCTGTTTTACCTTTTCCAATGTGTTTTTTATAGTTGGTTACCCTTCACAGAACCCGTAAAAATTGTTACTTTTAGCTGAAAGTGATTTCCGTTCAAAATAAAACGTTTTTTCGTTATTCGCAAAATGAACCCTAAATATCGTTAGTTTTGCTTAAAAGTGCTTTATTCTCAAGATATAGCGCTTTTTCTAAAATTCCAAAATCGATTTTTTTTTCAAATCTGTTTTACCTTTTCCAATGTGTTTTTTATAGTCACAGAACCCGTAAAAATTGTTACTTTTAGCTGAAAGTGATTTCCGTTCAAAATAAAACGTTTTTCCGTTATTCGCAAAATGGACCCTAAATATCGTTAGTTTTGCTTAAAAGTGCTTTATTCTCAAGATATAGATATTCCCTTCACAGAACCCGTAAAAATTGTAACTTTAAGCTGAAAGTGATTTCCGTTCAAAATAAAACGTTTTTTCGTTATTCGCAAAATGAACCCTAAATATCGTTAGTTTTGCTTAAAAGTGCTTTATTCTCAAGATATAGCGCTTTTTCTAAAATTCCAAAATCGATTTTTTTTCCAAATCTGTTTTACCTTTTCCAATGTGTTTTTTATAGTTGGTTACCCTTCACAGAACCCGTAAAAATTGTTACTTTTAGCTGAAAGTGATTTCCTTTCATAATAAAACGTTTTTTCGTTATTCGCAAAATGGACCCTAAATGTCGTTAGTTTTGCTTAAAAGTGCTTTATTCTCGAGATATAGCGCTTTTTCTAAAATTCCAAAATCGATTTTTTTTCAAATCTGTTTTACCTTTTCCAATGTGTTTTTTTATAGTTGGTTACCCTTCACAGAACCCGTAAAAGTTGTTACTTTTAGCTGAAAGTGATTTCCGTTCAAAATAAAACGTTTTTTCGTTATTTGCAAAATGGACCCTAAATATCGTTAGTTTTGCTTAAAAGTGCTTTATTCTCAAGATATAGAGCTTTTTCTAAAATTCCAAAATCGATTTTTTTTCAAATCTGTTTTACCTTTTCCAATGTGTTTTTTATAGTTGGTTACCCTTCACAGAACCCGTAAAAATTGTTACTTTTAGCTGAAAGTGATTTCCGTTCAAAATAAAACGTTTTTCCGTTATTCGCAAAATGGACCATAAATATCGTTAGTTTTGCTTAAAAGTGCTTTATTCTCAAGATATAGATATTCCCTTCACAGAACCCGTAAAAATTGTAACTTTAAGCTGAAAGTGATTTCCGTTCAAAATAAAACGTTTTTTCGTTATTCGCAAAATGAACCCTAAATATCGTTAGTTTTGCTTAAAAGTGCTTTATTCTCAAGATATAGCGCTTTTTCTAAAATTCCAAAATCGATTTTTTTTCCAAATCTGTTTTACCTTTTCCAATGTGTTTTTTATAGTTGGTTACCCTTCACAGAACCCGTAAAAATTGTTACTTTTAGCTGAAAGTGATTTCCGTGCAAAATAAAACGTTTTTTCGTTATTCGCAAAATGGACCCTAAATGTCGTTAGTTTTGCTTAAAAGTGCTTTATTCTCGAGATATAGCGCTTTTTCTAAAATTCCAAAATCGATTTTTTTTCAAATCTGTTTTACCTTTTCCAATGTGTTTTTTATAGTTGGTTACCCTTCACAGAACCCGTAAAAATTGTTACTTTTAGCTGAAAGTGATTTCCGTTCAAAATAAAACGTTTTTTCGTTATTCGCAAAATGGACCCTAAATATCGTTAGTTTTGCTTAAAAGTGCTTTATTCTCAAGATATAGCGCTTTTTCTAAAATTCCAAAATCGATTTTTTTTCAAATCTGTTTTACCTTTTCCAATGTGTTTTTTATAGTTGGTTACCCTTCACAGAACCCGTAAAAATTGTTACTTTTAGCTGAAAGTGATTTCCGTTCAAAATAAAACGTTTTTTCTTTATTCGCAAAATGGACCCTAAATATCGTTAATTTTGCTTAAAAGTGCTTTATTCTCGAGATATAGCGCTTTTTCTAAAATTCCAAAATCGATTTTTTTCAAATCTGTTTTACCTTTTCCAATGTGTTTTTTATAGTTGGTTACCCTTCACAGAACCCGTAAAAATTGTTACTTTTAGCTGAAAGTGATTTCCTTTCATAATAAAACGTTTTTTCTTTATTCGCAAAATGGACCCTAAATATCGTTTGTTTTGCTTAAAAGTGCTTTATTCTCAAGATATAGCGCTTTTTCTAAAATTCCAAAATCGATTTTTTTTCAAATCTGTTTTACCTTTTCCAATGTGTTTTTTATAGTTGGTTACCCTTTACAGAACCCGTAAAAATTGTTACTTTTAGCTGAAAGTGATTTCCGTTCAAAATAAAACGTTTTTCCGTTATTCGCAAAATGAACCCTAAATATCGTTAGTTTTGCTTAAAAGTGCTTTATTCTCAAGATATAGCGCTTTTTCTAAAATTCCAAAATCGATTTTTTTTCAAATCTGTTTTACCTTTTCCAATGTGTTTTTTATAGTTGGTTACCCTTCACAGAACCCGTAAAAATTGTTACTTTTAGCTGAAAGTGATTTCCGTTCAAAATAAAACGTTTTTTCGTTATTCGCAAAATGGACCCTAAATATCGTTAGTTTTGCTTAAAAGTGCTTTATTCTCAAGATATAGCGCTTTTTCTAAAATTCCAAAATCGATTTTTTTTCAAATCTGTTTTACCTTTTCCAATGTGTTTTTTATAGTTGGTTACCCTTCACAGAACCCGTAAAAATTGTTACTTTTAGCTGAAAGTGATTTCCGTTCAAAATAAAACGTTTTTTCGTTATTCGCAAAATGGACCCTAAATGTCGTTAGTTTTGCTTAAAAGTGCTTTATTCTCGAGATATAGCGCTTTTTCTAAAATTCCAAAATCGATTTTTTTTCAAATCTGTTTTACCTTTTCCAATGTGTTTTTTATAGTTGGTTACCCTTCACAGAACCCGTAAAAATTGTTACTTTTAGCTGAAAGTGATTTCCGTTCAAAATAAAACGTTTTTTCGTTATTCGCAAAATGGACCCTAAATATCGTTAGTTTTGCTTAAAAGTGCTTTATTCTCAAGATATAGCGCTTTTTCTAAAATTCCAAAATCGATTTTTTTTCAAATCTGTTTTACCTTTTCCAATGTGTTTTTTATAGTTGGTTACCCTTCACAGAACCCGTAAAAATTGTTACTTTTAGCTGAAAGTGATTTCCGTTCAAAATAAAACGTTTTTTCTTTATTCGCAAAATGGACCCTAAATATCGTTAATTTTGCTTAAAAGTGCTTTATTCTCGAGATATAGCGCTTTTTCTAAAATTCCAAAATCGATTTTTTTCAAATCTGTTTTCCTTTTTCCAATGTGTTTTTTATAGTTGGTTACCCTTCACAGAACCCGTAAAAATTGTTACTTTTAGCTGAAAGTGATTTCCGTTCAAAATAAAACGTTTTTTCGTTATTCGCAAAATGGACCCTAAATATCGTTAGTTTTGCTTAAAAGTGCTTTATTCTCAAGATATAGCGCTTTTTCTAAAATTCCAAAATCGATTTTTTTTCAAATCTGTTTTACCTTTTTCAATGTGTTTTTTATAGTTGGTTACCCTTCACAGAACCCGTAAAAATTGTTACTTTTAGCTGAAAGTGATTTCCGTTCAAAATAAAACGTTTTTTCGTTATTCGCAAAATGGACCCTAAATATCGTTAGTTTTGCTTAAAAGTGCTTTATTCTCAAGATATAGCGCTTTTTCTAAAATTCCAAAATCGATTTTTTTTCAAATCTGTTTTACCTTTTCCAATGTGTTTTTTATAGTTGGTTACCCTTCACAGAACCCGTAAAAATTGTTACTTTTAGCTGAAAGTGATTTCCGTTCAAAATAAAACGTTTTTTCGTTATTCGCAAAATGAACCCTAAATATCGTTAGTTTTGCTTAAAAGTGCTTTATTCTCAAGATATAGCGCTTTTTCTAAAATTCCAAAATCGATTTTTTTTTTCAAATCTGTTTTACCTTTTCCAATGTGTTTTTTATAGTTGGTTACCCTTCACAGAACCCGTAAAAATTGTTACTTTTAGCTGAAAGTGATTTCCGTTCAAAATAAAACGTTTTTTCGTCATTCGCAAAATGGACATTAAATATCGTTAGTTTTGATTTTTTAAAAATGCTTTATTCTCGAGATATAGCGCTTTTTCTAAAATTCCAAAATCGATTTTTTTTCAAATCTGTTTTACCTTTTCCAATGTGTTTTTTATAGTTGGTTACCCTTCACAGAACCCGTAAAAATTGTTACTTTTAGCTGAAAGTGATTTCCGTTCAAAATAAAACGTTTTTTCGTTATTCGCAAAATGGACCCTAAATATCGTTAGTTTTGCTTAAAAGTGCTTTATTCTCGAGATATAGCGCTTTTTCTAAAATTCCAAAATCGATTTTTTTCAAATCTATTTTACCTTTTCCAATGTGTTTTTTATAGTTGGTTACCCTTCACAGAACCCGTAAAAATTGTAACTTTTAGCTGAAATTGATTTCCGTTCAAAATAAAACGTTTTGCTTAAAAATGCTTTATTCTCGAGATATAGCGCTTTTTCTAAAATTCCAAAATCGATTTTTTTTTAAATCTGTTTTTCCTTTTCCAATGTGTTTTTTATAGTTGGTTACCCTTCACAGAACCCGTAAAAATTGTTACTTTTAGCTGAAAGTGATTTCCGTTCAAAATAAAACGTTTTTTCGTTATTCGCAAAATGGACCCTAAATATCGTTAGTTTTGCTTAAAAGTGCTTTATTCTCAAGATATAGCGCTTTTTCTAAAATTCCAAAATCGATTTTTTTTCAAATCTGTTTTACCTTTTTCAATGTGTTTTTTATAGTTGGTTACCCTTCACAGAACCCGTAAAAATTGTTACTTTTAGCTGAAAGTGATTTCCGTTCAAAATAAAACGTTTTTTCGTTATTCGCAAAATGGACCCTAAATATCGTTAGTTTTGCTTAAAAGTGCTTTATTCTCAAGATATAGCGCTTTTTCTAAAATTCCAAAATCGATTTTTTTTTCAAATCTGTTTTACCTTTTCCAATGTGTTTTTTATAGTTGGTTACCCTTCACAGAACCCGTAAAAATTGTTACTTTTAGCTGAAAGTGATTTCCGTTCAAAATAAAACGTTTTTTCGTTATTCGCAAAATGGACCCTAAATATCGTTAGTTTTGCTTAAAAGTGCTTTATTCTCAAGATATAGCGCTTTTTCTAAAATTCCAAAATCGATTTTTTTTAAAATCTGTTTTACCTTTTCCAATGTATTTTTTATAGTTGGTTACCCTTCACAGAACCCGTAAAAATTGTTACTTTTAGCTGAAAGTGATTTCCGTTCAAAATAAAACGTTTATTCGTTATTCGCAAAATGGACCCTAAATATCGTTAATTTTGCTTAAAAGTGCTTTATTCTCAAGATATAGCGCTTTTTCTAAAATTCCAAAATCGATTTTTTTTCAAATCTGTTTTACCTTTTCCAATGTGTTTTTTATAGTTGGTTACCCTTCACAGAACCCGTAAAAATTGTTACTTTTAGCTGAAAGTGATTTCCGTTCAAAATAAAACGTTTTTTCGTTATTCGCAAAATGGACCCTAAATATCGTTAGTTTTGCTTAAAAATGATTTATTCTCGAGATATAGCGCTTTTTCTAAAATTCCAAAATCGATTTTTTTTTAAATCTGTTTTTCCTTTTCCAATGTGTTTTTTATAGTTGGTTACCCTTCACAGAACCCGTAAAAATTGTTACTTTTAGCTGAAAGTGATTTCCGTTCAAAATAAAACGTTTTTTCGTTATTCGCAAAATGGACCCTAAATATCGTTAGTTTTGCTTAAAAGTGCTTTATTCTCAAGATATAGCGCTTTTTCTAAAATTCCAAAATCGATTTTTTTTCAAATCTGTTTTACCTTTTCCAATGTGTTTTTTATAGTTGGTTACCCTTCACAGAACCCGTAAAAATTGTTACTTTTAGCTGAAAGCGATTTCCGTTCAAAATAAAACGTTTTTTCGTTATTCGTAAAATGGACCCTAAATATCGTTAGTTTTGCTTAAAAGTGCTTTATTCTCAAGATATAGCGCTTTTTCTAAAATTCCAAAATCGATTTTTTTTTCAAATCTGTTTTACCTTTTCCAATGTGTTTTTTATAGTTGGTTACCCTTCACAGAACCCGTAAAAATTGTTACTTTTAGCTGAAAGTGATTTCCGTTCAAAATAAAACGTTTTTCCGTTATTCGCAAAATGGACCCTAAATATCGTTAGTTTTGCTTAAAAGTGCTTTATTCTCAAGATATAGCGCTTTTTCTAAAATTCCAAAATCGATTTTTTTTCAAATCTGTTTTACCTTTTCCAATGTGTTTTTTATAGTTGGTTACCCTTCACAGAACCCGTAAAAATTGTTACTTTTAGCTGAAAGTGATTTCCGTTCAAAATAAAACGTTTTTTCGTTATTCGCAAAATGGACCCTAAATATCGTTAGTTTTGCTTAAAAGTGCTTTATTCTCGAGATATAGCGCTTTTTCTAAAATTCCAAAATCGATTTTTTTTCAAATCTGTTTTACCTTTTCCAATGTGTTTTTTATAGTTGGTTACCCTTCACAGAACCCGTAAAAATTGTTACTTTTAGCTGAAAGTGATTTCCGTTCAAAATAAAACGTTTTTTCGTTATTCGCAAAATGGACCCTAAATATCGTTAGTTTTGCTTAAAAGTGCTTTATTCTCAAGATATAGCGCTTTTTCTAAAATTCCAAAATCGATTTTTTTTTCAAATCTTTTTTACCTTTTCCAATGTGTTTTTTATAGTTGGTTACCCTTCACAGAAACCGTAAAAATTGTTAATTTTAGCTGAAAGTGATTTCCGTTCAAAATAAAACGTTTTTTCGTTATTCGCAAAATGGACCCTAAATATCGTTAGTTTTGCTTAAAAGTGCTTTATTCTCAAGATATAGCGCTTTTTCTAAAATTCCAAAATCGATTTTTTTTCAAATCTGTTTTACCTTTTCCAATGTGTTTTTTATAGTTGGTTACCCTTCACAGAACTCGTAAAAATTGTTACTTTTAGCTGAAAGTGATTTCCGTTCAAAATAAAACGTTTTTTCGTTATTCGCAAAATGGACCCTAAATATCGATAGTTTTTCTTAAAAGTGCTTTATTCTCAAGATATAACACTTTTTCTAAAATTCCAAAATCGATTTTTTGTTCAAATCTGTTTTAGATTTTCCAATGTGTTTTTTATAGTTGGTTACCCTTCACAGAACCCGTAAAAATTGTTACTTTTAGCTGAAAGTGATTTCCGTTCAAAATAAAACGTTTTTTCGTTATTCGCAAAATGGACCCTAAATATCGTTAGTTTTGCTTAAAAGTGCTTTATTCTCAAGATATAGATATTCCCTTCACAGAACCCGTAAAAATTGTTACTTTAAGCTGAAAGTGATTTCCGTTCAAAATAAAACGTTTTTTCGTTATTCGCAAAATGAACCCTAAATATCGTTAGTTTTGCTTAAAAGTGCTTTATTCTCAAGATATAGCGCTTTTTCTAAAATTCCAAAATCGATTTTTTTTCAAATCTGTTTTACCTTTTCCAATGTGTTTTTTATAGTTGGTTACCCTTCACAGAACCCGTAAAAATTGTTACTTTTAGCTGAAAGTGATTTCCGTTCAAAATAAAACGTTTTTTCGTTATTCGCAAAATGGACCCTAAATGTCGTTAGTTTTGCTTAAAAGTGCTTTATTCTCGAGATATAGCGCTTTTTCTAAAATTCCAAAATCGATTTTTTTTCAAATCTGTTTTACCTTTTCCAATGTGTTTTTTATAGTTGGTTACCCTTCACAGAACCCGTAAAAATTGTTACTTTTAGCTGAAAGTGATTTCCGTTCAAAATAAAACGTTTTTTCGTTATTCGCAAAATGGACCCTAAATATCGTTAGTTTTGCTTAAAAGTGCTTTATTCTCAAGATATAGATATTCCCTTCACAGAACCCGTAAAAATTGTTACTTTAAGCTGAAAGTGATTTCCGTTCAAAATAAAACGTTTTTTCGTTATTCGCAAAATGAACCCTAAATATCGTTAGTTTTGCTTAAAAGTGCTTTATTCTCAAGATATAGCGCTTTTTCTAAAATTCCAAAATCGATTTTTTTTCAAATCTGTTTTACCTTTTCCAATGTGTTTTTTATAGTTGGTTACCCTTCACAGAACCCGTAAAAATTGTTACTTTTAGCTGAAAGTGATTTCCGTTCAAAATAAAACGTTTTTTAGTTATTCGCAAAATGGACCCTTAATATCGTTAGTTTTGCTTAAAAGTGCTTTATTCTCAAGATATAGCGCTTTTTCTAAAATTCCAAAATCGATTTTTTTTTTTCAAATCTGTTTTACCTTTTCCAATGTGTTTTTTATAGTTGGTTACCCTTCACAGAACCCGTAAAAATTGTTACTTTTAGCTGAAAGTGATTTCCGTTCAAAATAAAACGTTTTTCCGTTATTCGCAAAATGGACCCTAAATATCGTTAGTTTTGCTTAAAAGTGCTTTATTCTCAAGATATAGATATTCCCTTCACAGAACCCGTAAAAATTGTTACTTTAAGCTGAAAGTGATTTCCGTTCAAAATAAAACGTTTTTTCGTTATTCGCAAAATGAACCCTAAATATCGTTAGTTTTGCTTAAAAGTGCTTTATTCTCAAGATATAGCGCTTTTTCCAAAATTCCAAAATCGATTTTTTTTTTCAAATCTGTTTTACCTTTTCCAATGTGTTTTTTATAGTTGGTTACCCTTCACAGAACCCGTAAAAATTGTTACTTTTAGCTGAAAGTGATTTCCGTTCAAAATAAAACGTTTTTCCGTTATTCGCAAAATGGACCCTAAATATCGTTAGTTTTGCTTAAAAGTGCTTTATTCTCAAGATATAGATATTCCCTTCACAGAACCCGTAAAAATTGTTACTTTAAGCTGAAAGTGATTTCCGTTCAAAATAAAACGTTATTTCGTTATTCGCAAAATGAACCCTAAATATCGTTAGTTTTGCTTAAAAGTGCTTTATTCTCAAGATATAGCGCTTTTTCTAAAATTCCAAAATCGATTTTTTTTCAAATCTGTTTTACCTTTTCCAATGTGTTTTTTATAGTTGGTTACCCTTCACAGAACCCGTAAAAATTGTTACTTTTAGCTGAAAGTGATTTCCGTTCAAAATAAAACGTTTTTTAGTTATTCGCAAAATGGACCCTAAATATCGTTAGTTTTGCTTAAAAGTGCTTTATTCTCAACATATAGCGCTTTTTCTAAAATTCCAAAATCGATTTTTTTTCAAATCTGTTTTACCTTTTCCAATGTGTTTTTTATAGTTGCTTACCCTTCACAGAACCCGTAAAAATTGTTACTTTTAGCTGAAAGTGATTTCCGTTCAAAATAAAACGTTTTTTAGTTATTCGCAAAATGGACCCTAAATATCGTTAGTTTTGCTTAAAAGTGCTTTATTCTCAAGATATAGCGCTTTTTCTAAAATTCCAAAATCGATTTTTTTTCAAATCTGTTTTACCTTTTCCAATGTGTTTTTTATAGTTGGTTACCCTTCACAGAACCCGTAAAAATTGTTACTTTTAGCTGAAAGTGATTTCCGTTCAAAATAAAACGTTTATTCGTTATTCGCAAAATGGACCCTAAATATCGTTAGTTTTGCTTAAAAGTGCTTTATTCTCAAGATATTGCGCTTTTTCTAAAATTCCAAAATCGATTTTTTTTTCAAATCTGTTTTACCTTTTCCAATGTGTTTTTTATAGTTGGTTACCCTTCACAGAACCCGTAAAAATTGTTACTTTTAGCTGAAAGTGATTTCCGTTCAAAATAAAACGTTTATTCGTTATTCGCAAAATGGACCCTAAATATCGTTAGTTTTGCTTAAAAGTGCTTTATTCTCAAGATATTGCGCTTTTTCTAAAATTCCAAAATCGATTTTTTTTTCAAATCTGTTTTACCTTTTCCAATGTGTTTTTTATAGTTGGTTACCCTTCACAGAACCCGTAAAAATTGTTTTTTAGTTATTCGCAAAATGGACCCTAAATATCGTTAGTTTTGCTTAAAAGTGCTTTATTCTCAAGATATAGCGCTTTTTCTAAAATTCCAAAATCGATTTTTTTTCAAATCTGTTTTACCTTTTCCAATGTGTTTTTTATAGTTGGTTACCCTTCACAGAACCCGTAAAAATTGTTACTTTTAGCTGAAAGTGATTTCCGTTCAAAATAAAACGTTTATTCGTTATTCGCAAAATGGACCCTAAATATCGTTAGTTTTGCTTAAAAGTGCTTTATTCTCAAGATATTGCGCTTTTTCTAAAATTCCAAAATCGATTTTTTTTTCAAATCTGTTTTACCTTTTCCAATGTGTTTTTTATAGTTGGTTACCCTTCACAGAACCCGTAAAAATTGTTACTTTTAGCTGAAAGTGATTTCCGTTCAAAATAAAACGTTTTTTCGTTATTCGCAAAATGGACCCTAAATATCGTTAGTTTTGCTTAAAAATGCTTTATTTTTGAGATATAGCGCTTTTTCTAAAATTCCAAAATCGATTTTTTTTCAAATCTGTTTTTCCTTTTTTAATGTGTTTTTTATAGTTGGTTACCCTTCACAGAACCCGTAAAAATTGTAACTTTTAGCTGAAAGTGATTTCCGTTCAAAATAAAACGTTTTTTCGTTATTCGCAAAATGGACCCTAAATATCGTTAGTTTTGCTTAAAAGTGCTTTATTCTCAAGATATAGCGCTTTTTCTAAAATTCCAAAATCGATTTTTTTTCAAATCTGTTTTACCTTTTCCAATGTGTTTTTTATAGTTGGTTACCCTTCACAGAACCCGTAAAAATTGTTACTTTTAGCTGAAAGTGATTTCCGTTCAAAATAAAACGTTTTTTCGTTATTCGCAAAATGGACCCTAAATATCGTTAGTTTTGCTTAAAAGTGCTTTATTCTCAAGATATAGCGCTTTTTCTAAAATTCCAAAATCGATTTATTTTCAAATCTGTTTTACCTTTTCCAATGTGTTCTTTATAGTTGGTTACCCTTCACAGAACCCGTAAAAATTGTTACTTTTAGCTGAAAGTGATTTCCGTTCAAAATAAAACGTTTTTCCGTTATTCGCAAAATGGACCCTAAATATCGTTAGTTTTGCTTAAAAGTGCTTTATTCTCAAGATATAGCGCTTTTTCTAAAATTCCAAAATCTATTTTTTTTCAAATCTGTTTTACCTTTTCCAATGTGTTTTTTATAGTTGGTTACCCTTCACAGAACCCGTAAAAATTGTTACTTTTAGCTGAAAGTGATTTCCGTTCAAAATAAAACGTTTTTTCGTTATTCGCAAAATGGACCCTAAATATCGTTAGTTTTGCTTAAAAGTGCTTTATTCTCAAGATATACCGCTTTTTCTAAAATTCCAAAATCGATTTTTTTTCAAATCTGTTTTACTTTTTCCAATGTGTTTTTTATAGTTGGTTACCCTTCACAGAACCCGTAAAAATTGTTACTTTTAGCTGAAAGTGATTTCCGTTCAAAATAAAACGTTTTTTCGTTATTCGCAAAATGGACCCTAAATATCGTTAGTTTTGCTTAAAAATGCTTTATTCTCGAGATATAGCGCTTTTTCTAAAATTCCAAAATCGATTTTTTTTCAAATCTGTTTTACCTTTTCCAATGTGTTTTTTATAGTTGGTTACCCTTCACAGAACCCGTAAAACTTGTTACTTTTAGCTGAAAGTGATTTCCGTTCAAAATAAAACGTTTTTTCGTTATTCGCAAAATGGACCCTAAATATCGTTAGTTTTGCTTAAAATTGCTTTATTCTCAAGATATAGCGCTTTTTCTAAAATTCCAAAATCGATTTTTTTTCAAATCTGTTTTACCTTTTCCAATGTGTTTTTTATAGTTGGTTACCCTTCACAGAACCCGTAAAAATTGTTACTTTTAGCTGAAAGTGATTTCCGTTCAAAATAAAACGTTTTTTCGTTATTCGCAAAATGGACCCTAAATATCGTTAGTTTTGCTTAAAAGTGCTTTATTCTCAAGATATAGCGCTTTTTATAGTTGGTTACCCTTCAAAGAACCCGTAAAAATTGTTACTTTTAGCTGAAAGTGATTTCCGTTCAAAATAAAACGTTTTTTCGTTATTCGCAAAATGGACCCTAAATATCGTTAGTTTTGCTTAAAAGTGCTTTATTCTCAAGATATAGCGCTTTTTCTAAAATTCCAAAATCGATTTTTTTTCAAATCTGTTTTACCTTTTCCAATGTGTTTTTTTATAGTTGGTTACCCTTCACAGAACCCGTAAAAATTGTTACTTTTAGCTGAAAGTGATTTCCGTTCAAAATAAAACGTTTTTTCGTTATTCGCAAAATGGACCCTAAATATCGTTAGTTTTGCTTAAAAGTGCTTTATTCTCAAGATATAGCGCTTTTTCTAAAATTCCAAAATCGATTTATTTTCAAATCTGTTTTACCTTTTCCAATGTGTTTTTTATAGTTGGTTACCCTTCACAGAACCCGTAAAAATTGTTACTTTTAGCTGAAAGTGATTTCCGTTCAAAATAAAACGTTTTTTAGTTATTCGCAAAATGGACCCTAAATATCGTTAGTTTTGCTTAAAAGTGCTTTATTCTCAAGATATAGCGCTTTTTCTAAAATTCCAAAATCGATTTTTTTTCAAATCTGTTTTACCTTTTCCAATGTGTTTTTTATAGTTGGTTACCCTTCACAGAACCCGTAAAAATTGTTACTTTTAGCTGAAAGTGATTTCCGTTCAAAATAAAACGTTTTTTCGTTATTCGCAAAATGGACCCTAAATATCGTTAGTTTTGCTTAAAAGTGCTTTATTCTCAAGATATAGCGCTTTTTCTAAAATTCCAAAATCGATTTATTTTCAAATCTGTTTTACCTTTTCCAATGAGTTTTTATAGTTGGTTACCCTTCACAGAACCCGTAAAAATTGTTACTTTTAGCTGAAAGTGATTTCCGTTCAAAATAAAACGTTTTTTCGTTATTCGCAAAATGGACCCTAAATATCGTTAGTTTTGCTTAAAAATGCTTTATTCTCAAGATATAGCGCTTTTTCTAAAATTCCAAAATCGATTTTTTTTCAAATCTGTTTTACCTTTTCCAATGTGTTTTTTATAGTTGGTTACCCTTCACAGAACCCGTAAAAATTGTTACTTTTAGCTGAAAGTGATTTCCGTTCAAAATAAAACGTTTTTTTTCGTTATTCGCAAAATGGACCCTAAATATCGTTAGTTTTGCTTAAAAGTGCTTTATTCTCAAGCTATAGCGCTTTTTCTAAAATTCCAAAATCGATCTTTTTTCAAATCTGTTTTACCTTTTCCAATGTGTTTTTTATAGTTGGTTACCCTTCACAGAACCCGTAAAAATTGTTACTTTTAGCTGAAAGTGATTTCCGTTCAAAATAAAACGCTTTTTCGTTATTCGCAAAATGGACCTAAATATCTTTTGTTTTGCTTAAAAGTGCTTTATTCTCAAGATATAGCGCTTTTTCTAAAATTCCAAAATCGATTTTTTTTCAAATCTGTTTTACCTTTTCCAATGTGTTTTTTATAGTTGGTTACCCTTCACAGAACCCGTAAAAATTGTTACTTTTAGCTGAAAGTGATTTCCGTTCAAAATAAAACGTTTTTTCGTTATTCGCAAAATGGACCCTAAATATCGTTAGTTTTGCTTAAAAGTGCTTTATTCTCAAGATATAGCGCTTTTTCTAAAATTCCAAAATCGATTTTTTTTCAAATCTGTTTTACCTTTTCCAATGTGTTTTTTATAGTTGGTTACCCTTCACAGAACCCGTAAAAATTGTTACTTTTAGCTGAAAGTGATTTCCGTTCAAAATGAAACGTTTTTTCGTTATTCGCAAAATGGACCCTAATATCGTTAGTTTTGCTTAAAAGTGCTTTATTCTCGAGATATAGCGCTTTTTCTAAAATTCCAAAATCGATTTTTTTTCAAATCTGTTTTACCTTTTCCAATGTGTTTTTTATAGTTGGTTACCCTTCACAGAACCCGTAAAAATTGTTACTTTTAGCTGAAAGTGATTTCCGTTCAAAATAAAACGTTTTTTCGTTATTCGCAAAATGGACCCTAAATATCGTTAGTTTTGATTTTTTAAAAATGCTTTATTCTCGAGATATAGCGCTTTTTCTAAAACTCCAAAATCGATTTTTTTTACCTTTTCCAATGTGTTTTTTTATAGTTGGTTACCCTTCACAGAACCCGTAAAAATTGTGACTTTTAGCTGAAAGTGATTTCCGTTCAAAATAAAACGTTTTTTCGTTATTCGCAAAATGGACCCTAAATATCGTTAGTTTTGCTTAAAAGTGCTTTATTCTCAAGATATAGCGCTTTTTCTAAAATTCCAAAATCGATTTTTTTTCAAATCTGTTTTACTTTTTCCAATGTGTTTTTTATAGTTGGTTACCCTTCACAGAACCCGTAAAAATTGTTACTTTTAGCTGAAAGTGATTTCCGTTCAAAATAAAACGTTTTTTCGTTATTTGCAAAATGGACCCTAAATATCGTTAGTTTTGCTTAAAAGTGCTTTATTCTCGAGATATAGCGCTTTTTCTAAAATTCCAAAATCGATTTTTTTTTCAAATCTGTTTTACCTTTTCCAATGTGTTTTTTATAGTTGGTTACCCTTCACAGAACCCGTAAAAATTGTTACTTTTAGCTGAAAGTGATTTCCGTTCAAAATAAAACGTTTTTTCGTTATTCGCAAAATGGACCCTAAATATCGTTAGTTTTGCTTAAAAGTGCTTTATTCTCAAGATATAGCGCTTTTTCTAAAATTCCAAAATCGATTTATTTTCAAATCTGTTTTGCCTTTTCCAATGTGTTTTTTATAGTTGGTTACCCTTCACAGAACCCGTAAAAATTGTTACTTTTAGCTGAAAGTGATTTCCGTTCAAAATAAAACGTTTTTTCGTTATTCGCAAAATGGACCCTAAATATCGTTAGTTTTGCTTAAAAGTGCTTTATTCTCAAGATATAGCGCTGTTTCTAAAATTCCAAAATCGATTTTTTTTCAAATCTGTTTTATCTTTTCCAATGTGTTTTTTATAGTTGGTTACCCTTCACAGAACTCGTAAAAATTGTTACTTTTAGCTGAAAGTGATTTCCGTTCAAAATAAAACGTTTTTTCGTTATTCGCAAAATGGACCCTAAATATCGTTAGTTTTGCTTAAAAGTGCTTTATTCTCAAGATATAGCGCTTTTTCTAAAATTCCAAAATCGAATTTTTTCAAATCTGTTTTACCTTTTCCAATGTGTTTTTTATAGTTGGTTACCCTTCACAGAACCCGTAAAAATTGTTACTTTTAGCTGAAAGTGATTTCCGTTCAAAATAAAACGTTTTTTCGTTATTCGCAAAATGGACCCTAAATATCGTTAGTTTTGCTTAAAAGTGCTTTATTCTCAAGATATAGCGCTTTTTCTAAAATTCCAAAATCGATTTATTTTCAAATCTGTTTTGCCTTTTCCAATGTGTTTTTTATAGTTGGTTACCCTTCACAGAACCCGTAAAAATTGTTACTTTTAGCTGAAAGTGATTTCCGTTCAAAATAAAACGTTTTTTCGTTATTCGCAAAATGGACCCTAAATATCGTTAGTTTTGCTTAAAAGTGCTTTATTCTCAAGATATAGCGCTGTTTCTAAAATTCCAAAATCGATTTTTTTTCAAATCTGTTTTATCTTTTCCAATGTGTTTTTTATAGTTGGTTACCCTTCACAGAACTCGTAAAAATTGTTACTTTTAGCTGAAAGTGATTTCCGTTCAAAATAAAACGTTTTTTCGTTATTCGCAAAATGGACCCTAAATATCGTTAGTTTTGCTTAAAAGTGCTTTATTCTCAAGATATAGCGCTTTTTCTAAAATTCCAAAATCGAATTTTTTCAAATCTGTTTTACCTTTTCCAATGTGTTTTTTATAGTTGGTTACCCTTCACAGAACCCGTAAAAATTGTTACTTTTAGCTGAAAGTGATTTCCGTTCAAAATAAAACGTTTTTTCGTTATTCGCAAAATGGACCCTAAATATCGTTAGTTTTGCTTAAAATTGCTTTATTCTCAAGATATAGCGCTTTTTCTAAAATTCCAAAATCGATTTTTTTTTCAAATCTGTTTTACCTTTTCCAATGTGTTTTTTATAGTTGGTTACCCTTCACAGAACCCGTAAAAATTGTTACTTTTAGCTGAAAGTGATTTCCGTCCAATATAAAACGTTTTTTCGTTATTCGCAAAATGGACCCTAAATATCGTTAGTTTTGCTTAAAAGTGCTTTATTCTCAAGATATAGCGCTTTTTCTAAAATTCCAAAATCGATTTTTTTTCAAATCTGTTTTACCTTTTCCAATGTGTTTTTTATAGTTGGTTACCCTTCACAGAACCCGTAAAAATTGTTACTTTTAGCTGAAAATGATTTCCGTTCAAAATAAAACGTTTTTTCGTTATTCGCAAAATGGACCCTAAATATCGTTAGTTTTGCTTAAAAGTGCTTTATTCTCAAGATATAGCGCTTTTTCTAAAATTCCAAAATCGATTTTTTTTCAAATCTGTTTTACCCTTTTGCAATGTGTTTTTTATAGTTGGTTACCCTTCACAGAACCCGTAAAAATTGTTACTTTTAGCTGAAAGTGATTTCCGTTTTTTCGTTATTCGCAAAATGGACCCTAAATATCGTTAGTTTTGCTTAAAAGTGCTTTATTCTCAAGATATAGCGCTTTTTCTAAAATTCCAAAATCGATTTTTTTTCAAATCTGTTTTACCTTTTCCAATGTGTTTTTTATAGTTGGTTACCCTTCACAGAACCCGTAAAAATTGTTACTTTTAGCTGAAAGTGATTTCCGTTCAAAATAAAACGTTTTTTCGTTATTCGCAAAATGGACCCTAAATATCGTTAGTTTTGCTTAAAAGTGCTTTATTCTCAAGATATAGCGCTTTTTCTAAAATTCCAAAATCGATTTTTTTTCAAATCTGTTTTACCTTTTTCAATGTGTTTTTTATAGTTGGTTACCCTTCACAGAACCCGTAAAAATTGTTACTTTTAGCTGAAAGTGATTTCCGTTCAAAATAAAACGTTTTTTCGTTATTCGCAAAATGGACCCTAAATATCGTTAGTTTTGCTTAAAAGTGCTTTATTCTCAAGATATAGCGCTTTTTCTAAAATTCCAATATCGATTTTTTTTCAAATCTGTTTTACCTTTTCCAATGTGTTTTTTATAGTTGGTTACCCTTCACAGAACCCGTAAAAATTGTTACTTTTAGCTGAAAGTGATTTCCGTTCAAAATAAAACGTTTTTTCGTTATCCGCAAAATGGACCCTAAATATCGTTAGTTTTGCTTAAAAATGCTTTATTCTCAAGATATAGCGGTTTTTCTAAAATTCCAAAATCGATTTTTTTTCAAATCTGTTTTACCTTTTCCAATGTGTTTTTTATAGTTGGTTACCCTTCACAGAACCCGTAAAAATTGTTACTTTTAGCTGAAAGTGATTTCCTTTTTTTTGTTATTCGCAAAATGGACCCTAAATATCGTTAGTTTTGCTTAAAAGTGCTTTATTCTCAAGATATAGCAGTTTTTCTAAAATTCCAAAATCGATTTTTTTTCAAATCTGTTTTACCTTTTCCAATGTGTTTTTTATAGTTGGTTACCCTTCACAGAACCCGTAAAAATTGTTACTTTTAGCTGAAAGTGATTTCCGTTCAAAATAAAACGTTTTTTCGTTATTCGCAAAATGGACCCTAAATATCGTTAGTTTTGCTTAAAAGGGCTTTATTCTCAAGATATAGCGCTTTTTCTAAAATTCCAAAATCGATTTTTTTTTTTCAAATCTGTTTTACCTTTTCCAATGTGTTTTTTATAGTTGGTTACCCTTCACAGAACCCGTAAAAACTGTTACTTTTAGCTGAAAGTGATTTCCGTTCAAAATAAAACGTTTTTTCGTTATTCGCAAAATGGACCCTAAATATCGTTAGTTTTGCTTAAAAGTGCTTTATTCTCAAGATATAGCGCTTTTTCTAAAATTAAAAAATCGATTTTTTTTCAAATCTGTTTTTTCTTTTCCAATGTGTTTTTTATAGTTTGATACCCTTCACAGAACCCGTAAAAATTGTTACTTTTAGCTGAAAGTGATTTCCGTTCAAAATAAAACGTTTTTTTCGTTATTCGCAAAATGGACCCTAAATATCGTTAGTTTTGCTTAAAAGTGCTTTATTCTCAAGATATAGCGCTTTTTCTAAAATTCCAAAATCGATTTTTTTTCAAATCTGTTTTACCTTTTCCAATGTGTTTTTTATAGTTGGTTACCCTTCACAGAACCCTTAAAAATTGTTACTTTTAGCTGAAAGTGATTTCCGTTCAAATTAAAACGTTTTTTCGTTATTCGCAAAATGGACCCTAAATATCGTTAGTTTTGCTTAAAAGTGCTTTATTCTCAAGATATAGCGCTTTTTCTAAAATTCCAAAATCGATTTTTTTTCAAATCTGTTTTACCTTTTCCAATGTGTTTTTTATAGTTGGTTACCCTTCACAGAACCCGTAAAAATTGTTACTTTTAGCTGAAAGTGATTTCCGTTCAAAATAAAACGTTTTTTTCGTTATTCGCAAAATGGACCCTAAATATCGTTAGTTTTGCTTAAAAGTGCTTTATTCTCGAGATATAGCGCTTTTTCTAAAATTCCAAAATCGATTTTTTTTCAAATCTGTTTTACCTTTTCCAATGTGTTTTTTATAGTTGGTTACCCTTCACAGAACCCGTAAAAATTGTTACTTTTAGCTGAAAGTGATTTCCGTTCAAAATAAAACGTTTTTTTCGTTATTCGCAAAATGGACCCTAAATATCGTTAGTTTTGCTTAAAAGTGCTTTATTCTCGAGATATAGCGCTTTTTCTAAAATTCCAAAATCGATTTTTTTTCAAATCTGTTTTACCTTTTCCAATGTGTTTTTTATAGTTGGTTACCCTTCACAGAACCCGTAAAAATTGTTACTTTTAGCTGAAAGTGATTTCCGTTCAAAATAAAACGTTTTTTCGTTATTCGCAAAATGGACCCTAAATTCGTTAGTTTTGCTTAAAAGTGCTTTATTCTCAAGATATAGCGCTTTTTCTAAAATTCCAAAATCGATTTTTTTTCAAATCTGTTTTACCTTTTCCAATGTGTTTTTTATAGTTGGTTACCCTTCACAGAACCCGTAAAAATTGTTACTTTTAGCTGAAAGTGATTTCCGTTCAAAATAAAACGTTTTTTCGTTATTCGCAAAATGGACCCCAAATATCGTTAGTTTTGCTTAAAAATGCTTTATTCTCGAGATATAGCGTTTTTTCTAAAATTCCAAAATCGATTTTTTTTCAAATCTGTCTTACCTTTACCAATGTGTTTTTTATAGTTGGTTACCCTTCACAGAACCCGTAAAAATTGTTACTTTTAGCTGAAAGTGATTTCCTTTCAAAATAAAACGTTTTTTCGTTATTCGCAAAATGGACCCTAAATATCGTTAGTTTTGCTTAAAAATGCTTTATTCTCAAATCTGTTTTACCTTTTCCAATGTGTTTTTTATAGTTGGTTACCCTTCACAGAACCCGTAAAAATTGTTACTTTTAGCTGAAAGTGATTTCCGTTCAAAATAAAACGTTTTTTCGTTATTCGCAAAATGGACCCTAAATATCGTTAGTCTTGCTTAAAAGTGCTTTATTCTCGAGATATAGCGCTTTTTCTAAAATTCCAAAATCGATTTTTTTTTCAAATCTGTTTTACCTTTTCCAATGTGTTTTTTATAGTTGGTTACCCTTCACAGAACCCGTAAAAATTGTTACTTTTAGCTGAAAGTGATTTCCGTTCAAAATAAAACGTTTTTTCGTTATTCGCAAAATGGACCCTAAATATCGTTAGTTTTGCTTAAGTGCTTTATTCTCAAGATATAGCGCTTTTTCTAAAATTCCAAAATCGATTTTTTTTCAAATCTGTTTTACCTTTTCCAATGTGTTTTTTATAGTTGGTTACCCTTCACAGAACCCGTAAAAATTGTTACTTTTAGCTGAAAGTAATTTCCGTTCAAAATAAAACGTTTTTTTCGTTATTCGCAAAATGGACCATAAATATCGTTAGTTTTGCTTAAAAGTGCTTTATTCTCGAGATATAGCGCTTTTTCTAAAATTCCAAAATCGATTTTTTTTCAAATCTGTTTTACCTTTTCCAATGTGTTTTTTATAGTTGGTTACCCTTCACAGAACCCGTAAAAATTGTTACTTTTAGCTGAAAGTGATTTCCGTTCAAAATAAAACGTTTTTTCGTTATTCGCAAAATGGACCCTAAATATCGTTAGTTTTGCTTAAAAATGCTTTATTCTCGAGATATAGCGCTTTTTCTAAAATTCCAAAATCGATTTTTTTTTCAAATCTGTCTTACCTTTTCCAATGTGTTTTTTATAGTTGGTTACCCTTCACAGAACCGGTAAAAATTGTTACTTTTAGCTGAAAGTGATTTCCGTTCAAAATAAAACGTTTTTTCGTTATTCGCAAAATGGACCCTAAATATCGTTAGTTTTGCTTAAAAATGCTTTATTCTCGAGATATAGCGCTTTTTCTAAAATTCCAAAATCGATTTTTTTTCAAATCTGTTTTACCTTTTCCAATGTGTTTTTTATAGTTGGTTACCCTTCACAGAACCCGTAAAAATTGTTACTTTTAGCTGAAAGTGATTTCCGTTCAAAATAAAACGTTTTTTCGTTATTCGCAAAATGGACCCTAAATATCGTTAGTTTTGCTTAAAAATGCTTTATTCTCGAGATATAGCGCTTTTTCTAAAATTCCAAAATCGATTTTTTTTCAAATCTGTCTTACCTTTTCCAATGTGTTTTTTATAGTTGGTTACCCTTCACAGAACCCGTAAAAATTGTTACTTTTAGCTGAAAGTGATTTCCGTTCAAAATAAAACGTTTTTTCGTTATTCGCAAAATGGACCCTAAATATCGTTAGTTTTGCTTAAAAATGCTTTATTCTCGAGATATAGCGCTTTTTCTAAAATTCTAAAATCGATTTTTTTTCAAATCTGTTTTACCTTTTCCAATGTGTTTTTTATAGTTGGTTACCCTTAGTTACTTTTAGCTGAAAGTGATTTCCGTTCAAAATAAAACGTTTTTTCGTTATTCGCAAAATGGACCCTAAATATCGTTAGTTTTGCTTAAAAGTGCTTTATTCTCAAGATATAGCGCTTTTTCTAAAATTCCAAAATCGATTTTTTTTCAAATCTGTTTTACCTTTTCCAATGTGTTTTTTATAGTTGGTTACCCTTCACAGAACCCGTAAAAATTGTTACTTTTAGCTGAAAGTGATTTCCGTTCAAAATAAAACGTTTTTTCGTTATTCGCAAAATGGACCCTAAATATCGTTAGTTTTGCTTAAAAGTGCTTTATTCTCAAGATATAGCGCTTTTTCTAAAATTCCAAATTCGATTTTTTTTCAAATCTGTTTTACCTTTTCCAATGTGTTTTTTATAGTTGGTTACCCTTCACAGAACCCGTAAAAATTGTTACTTTTAGCTGAAAGTGATTTCCGTTCAAAATAAAACGTTTTTTCGTTATTCGCAAAATGGACCCTAAATATCGTTATTTTTGCTTAAAAGTGCTTTATTCTCAAGATATAGCGCTTTTTCTAAAATTCCAAAATCGATTTTTTTTCAAATCTGTTTTACCTTTTCCAATGTGTTTTTTATAGTTGGTTACCCTTCACAGAACCCGTAAAAATTGTTACTTTTAGCTGAAAGTGATTTCCGTTCAAAATAAAACGTTTTTTCGTTATTCGCAAAATGGACCCTAAATATCGTTAGTTTTGCTTAAAAGTGCTTTATTCTCAAGATATATCGCTTTTTCTAAAATTCCAAAATCGATTTTTTTTCAAATCTGTTTTACCTTTTCCAATGTGTTTTTTATAGTTGGTTACCCTTCACAGAACCCGTAAAAATTGTTACTTTTAGCTGAAAGTGATTTCCGTTCAAAATAAAACGTTTTTTTCGTTATTCGCAAAATGGACCCTAAATATCGTTAGTTTTGCTTAAAAGTGCTTTATTCTCGAGATATAGCGCTTTTTCTAAAATTCCAAAATCGATTTTTTTTTCAAATCTGTTTTACCTTTTCCAATGTGTTTTTTATAGTTGGTTACCCTTCACAGAACCCGTAAAAATTGTTACTTTTAGCTGAAAGTGATTTCCGTTCAAAATAAAACGTTTTTTCGTTATTCGCAAAATGGACCCTAAATATCGTTAGTTTTGCTTAAAAGTGCTTTATTCTCAAGATATAGCGCTTTTTCTAAAATTCCAAAATCGATTTTTTTTCAAATCTGTTTTACCTTTTCCAATGTGTTTTTTATAGTTGGTTACCCTTCACAGAACCCGTAAAAATTGTTACTTTTAGATGAAAGTGATTTCCGTTCAAAATAAAACGTTTTTTCGTTATTCGCAAAATGGACCCTAAATATCGTTAGTTTTGCTTAAAAGTGCTTTATTCTCAAGATATAGCGCTTTTTCTAAAATTCCAAAATCGATTTTTTTTCAAATCTGTTTTACCTTTTCCAATGTGTTTTTTATAGTTGGTTACCCTTCACAGAACCCGTAAAAATTGTTACTTTTAGCTGAAAGTGATTTCCGTTCAAAATAAAACGTTTTTTCGTTATTCGCAAAATGGACCCTAAATATCGTTAGTTTTGCTTAAAAATGCTTTATTCTCGAGATATAGCGCTTTTTCTAAAATTCCAAAATCGATTTTTTTTTCAAATCTGTCTTACCTTTTCCAATGTGTTTTTTATAGTTGGTTACCCTTCACAGAACCCGTAAAAATTGTTACTTTTAGATGAAAGTGATTTCCGTTCAAAATAAAACGTTTTTTCGTTATTCGCAAAATGGACCCTAAATATCGTTAGTTTTGCTTAAAAGTGCTCAAGATATATCGCTTTTTCTAAAATTCCAAAATCGATTTTTTTTCAAATCTGTTTTACCTTTTCCAATGTGTTTTTTATAGTTGGTTACCCTTCACAGAACCCGTAAAAATTGTTACTTTTAGCTGAAAGTGATTTCCGTTCAAAATAAAACGTTTTTTTCGTTATTCGCAAAATGGACCCTAAATATCGTTAGTTTTGCTTAAAAGTGCTTTATTCTCGAGATATAGCGCTTTTTCTAAAATTCCAAAATCGATTTTTTTTTTTCAAATCTGTTTTACCTTTTCCAATGTGTTTTTTATAGTTGGTTACCCTTCACAGAACCCGTAAAAATTGTTACTTTTATCTTAAAGTGATTTCCGTTCAAAATAAAACGTTTTTTCGTTATTCGCAAAATGGACCCTAAATATCGTTAGTTTTGCTTAAAAATGCTTTATTCTCGAGATATAGCGCTTTTTCTAAAATTCCAAAATCGATTTTTTTTCAAATCTGTTTTACCTTTTCCAATGTGTTTTTTATAGTTGGTTACCCTTCACAGAACCCTTAAAAATTGTTACTTTTAGCTGAAAGTGATTTCCGTTCAAAATAAAACGTTTTTTCGTTATTCGCAAAATGGACCCTAAATATCGTTAGTTTTGCTTAAAAGTGCTTTATTCTCAAGATATAGCGCTTTTTCTAAAATTCCAAAATCAATTTTTTTTCAAATCTGTTTTACCTTTTCCAATGTGTTTTTTATAGTTGGTTACCCTTCACAGAACCCTTAAAAATTGTTACTTTTAGCTGAAAGTGATTTCCGTTCAAAATAAAACGTTTTTTCGTTATTCGCAAAATGGACCCTAAATATCGTTAGTTTTGCTTAAAAGTGCTTTATTCTCAAGATATAGCGCTTTTTCTAAAATTCCAAAATCAATTTTTTTTCAAATCTGTTTTACCTTTTCCAATGTGTTTTTTATAGTTGGTTACCCTTCACAGAACCCGTAAAAATTGTTACTTTTAGCTGAAAGTGATTTCCGTGCTTTATTCTCAAGATATAGCGCTTTTTCTAAAATTCCAAAATCGATTTTTTTTCAAATCTGTTTTACCTTTCCCAATGTGTTTTTTATAGTTGGTTACCCTTCACAGAACCCGTAAAAATTGTTACTTTTAGCTGAAAGTGATTTCCGTTCAAAATAAAACGTTTTTTCGTTATTCGCAAAATGGACCCTAAATATCGTTAGTTTTGCTTAAAAGTGCTTTATTCTCAAGATATAGCGCTTTTTCTAAAATTCCAAAATCAATTTTTTTTCAAATCTGTTTTACCTTTTCCAATGTGTTTTTTATAGTTGGTTACCCTTCACAGAACCCGTAAAAATTGTTACTTTTAGCTGAAAGTGATTTCCGTTCAAAATAAAACGTTTTTTCGTTATTCGCAAAATGGACCCTAAATATCGTTAGTTTTGCTTAAAAGTGCTTTATTCTCAAGATATAGCGCTTTTTCTAAAATTCCAAAATCGATTTTTTTTCAAATCTGTTTTACCTTTCCCAATGTGTTTTTTATAGTTGGTTACCCTTCACAGAACCCGTAAAAATTGTTACTTTTAGCTGAAAGTGATTTCCGTTCAAAATAAAACGTTTTTTCGTTATTCGCAAAATGGACCCTAAATATCGTTAGTTTTGCTTAAAAGTGCTTTATTCTCAAGATATAGCGCTTTTTCTAAAATTCCAAAATCGATTTTTTTTAAAATCTGTTTTACCTTTTCCAATGTGTTTTTTATAGTTGGTTACCCTTCACAGAACCCGTACAAATTGTTACTTTTAGCTGAAAGTGATTTCCGTGCTTTATTCTCAAGATATAGCGCTTTTTCTAAAATTCCAAAATCGATTTTTTTCAAATCTGTTTTACCTTTTCCGATGTGTTTTAATAATTGGTTACCCTTCACAGAACCCGTAAAAATTGTTACTTTTAGCTGAAAGTGATTTCAGTTCAAAATAAAACGTTTTTTCGTTATTCGCAAAATGGACCCTAAATATCGTTAGTTTTGCTTAAAAGTGCTTTATTCTCAAGATATTGCGCTTTTTCTAAAATTCCAAAATCGATTTTTTTTCAAATCTGTTTTACCTTTTCCAATGTGTTTTTTATAGTTGGTTACCCTTCACAGAACCCGTAAAAATTGTTACTTTTAGCTGAAAGTGATTTCCGTTCAAAATAAAACGTTTTTTCGTTATTCGCAAAATGGACCCTAAATATCGTTAGTTTTGCTTAAAAGTGCTTTATTCTCAAGATATAGCGCTTTTTCTAAAATTCCAAAATCGATTTTTTTTCAAATCTGTTTTACCTTTTCCAATGTGTTTTTTATAGTTGGTTACTCTTCACAGAACCCGTAAAAATTGTTACTTTTAGCTGAAAGTGATTTCCGTTCAAAATAAAACGTTTTTTCGTTATCCGCAAAATGGACCCTAAATATCGTTAGTTTTGCTTAAAAATGCTTTATTCTCAAGATATAGCGGTTTTTCTAAAATTCCAAAATCGATTTTTTTTTCAAATCTGTTTTAAATTTTCCGATGTGTTTTTATAGTTGGTTACCCTTCACAGAACCCGTAAAAATTGTTACTTTTAGCTGAAAGTGATTTCCGTTCAAAATAAAACGTTTTTTCGTTATTCGCAAAATTGACCCTAAATATCGTTAGTTTTGCTTAAAAGTGCTTTATTCTCAAGATATAGCGCTTTTTCTAAAATTCCAAAATCGATTTTTTTTCAAATCTGTTTTACCTTTTCCAATGTGTTTTTTATAGTTGGTTACCCTTCACAGAACCCGTAAAAATTGTTACTTTTAGCTGAAAGTGATTTCCGTTCAAAATAAAACGTTTATTCGTTATTCGCAAAATGGACCCTAAATATCGTTAGTTTTGCTTAAAAGTGCTTTATTCTCAAGATATTGCGCTTTTTCTAAAATTCCAAAATCGATTTTTTTTTCAAATCTGTTTTACCTTTTCCAATGTGTTTTTTATAGTTGGTTACCCTTCACAGAACCCGTAAAAATTGTTACTTTTAGCTGAAAGTGATTTCCGTTCAAAATAAAACGTTTTTTCGTTATTCGCAAAATGGACCCTAAATATCGTTAGTTTTGCTTAAAAGTGCTTTATTCTCAAGATAAAGCGCTTTTTCTAAAATTCCAAAATCGATTTTTTTTTTTCAAATCTGTTTTACCTTTTCCAATGTGTTTTTTATAGTTGGTTACCCTTCACAGAACCCGTAAAAATTGTTACTTTTAGCTGAAAGTGATTTCCGTTCAAAATAAAACGTTTTTTCGTTATTCGCAAAATGGACCCTAAATATCGTTAGTTTTGCTTAAAAGTGCTTTATTCTCAAGATAAAGCGCTTTTTCTAAAATTCCAAAATCGATTTTATTTTTCAAATCTGTTTTACCTTTTCCAATGTGTTTTTTATAGTTGGTAACCCTTCACAGAACCCGCAAAAATTGTTACTTTTAGCTGAAAGTGATTTCCGTTCAAAATAAAACGTTTTTTCGTTATTCGCAAAATGGACCCTAAATATCGTTAGTTTTGCTTAAAAGTGCTTTATTCTCAAGATAAAGCGCTTTTTCTAAAATTCCAAAATCGATTTTTTTTTCAAATCTGTTTTACCTTTTCCAATGTGTTTTTTATAGTTGGTTACCCTTCACAGAACCCGTAAAAATTGTTACTTTTAGCTGAAAGTGATTTCCGTTCAAAATAAAACGTTTTTTCGTTATTCGCAAAATGGTTCCTAAATATCGTTAGTTTTGCTTAAAAGTGCTTTATTCTCAAGATATAGCGCTTTTTCTAAAATTCCAAAATCGATTTTTTTTTTCAAATCTGTTTTACCTTTTCCAATGTGTTTTTTATAGTTGGTAACCCTTCACAGAACCCGCAAAAATTGTTACTTTTAGCTGAAAGTGATTTCCGTTCAAAATAAAACGTTTTTTCGTTATTCGCAAAATGTACCCTAAATATCGTTAGTTTTGCTTAAAAGTGCTTTACTCTCAAGATAAAGCGCTTTTTCTAAAATTCCAAAATCGATTTTTTTTTCAAATCTGTTTTACCTTTTCCAATGTGTTTTTTATAGTTGGTTACCCTTCACAGAACCCGTAAAAATTGTTACTTTTAGCTGAAAGTGATTTCCGTTCAAAATAAAACGTTTTTTCGTTATTCGCAAAATGGACCCTAAATATCGTTAGTTTTGCTTAAAAGTGCTTTATTCTCAAGATATAGCGCTTTTTCTAAAATTCCAAAATCGATTTTTTTTTTCAAATCTGTTTTACCTTTTCCAATGTGTTTTTTATAGGGCTTAAATGAAATGGTCATGTATACGTATATAAAGATTCTTAGTTAATATTTATACGTTAGTAACACCCGAGCAACACTGTTTACCTATACCCAACGTGTGCCTTTGATTCAAAAATCGTGTCCCTTTAAACAAAGTTCAAAAGTTCAAATCCATTGCATTTAATTTCTACTTGAGCTTGTCAGTGCCTGTAAATGTCCTCTCTTTATTATGTTAACTCTAATTACCATTTATTATACTTTTTTTATACGAATCAAATTTTTTCATCAATCATTTTTGTGTAATTAGAACACTAACAGTCATACCGGGCCGCGTGGCAGCATTACAGCCGTTCGGACGTGGCTCAGTGTCGGCAAAAGCTTTGATTCAGCATCATCTGATTGCAATATCCAACTTGGCAGCAAACATTTACCCAATCGGCAAACAAGTCATTAGCTTCGGGAAATGTTATTGCCTTACTCTTTAACATCAATTTCTGGGTCCTGGCCTGCATGCTCGTGAAATAAAACAATTTTCACTTCCACCTGTCATATGGTTTCAGAAGCAAAACCTACCAGTCGGCAGTCGGAGAAGGATGAAACGATTTAATTAAAGATTTCACCTTGGGGGCTGCCTCAACGCCACAACTTACCTGCCACTGCTGCTTTGTACCTTTGGATTCACATTTAGTCACACAGTTGACATGGTGACTTTTTAGCGGCTTTATCAAAGCCATACGTCATAATGCCTCATACCTCGTATAGCATTCACTAAGTCGGGATATTCGTTTAGTCTCGCAATCGTACCTTGGGTCTTCATTTGATGCTCATTCTTGCTTGTCCAATTTGTAATTAGTGTCCAGAGCAAGACTGGCCTGGCATCGTTGTTATGGACCCGATCTTTGCTCTCGCTTAACGGTTTAATATGTCGTAATTTCTTGTTGGTTCCTAGAATTTATTCTTTTCTTATTTCTGCTTCTAACACTGGTGTGACAGGAACATGACTTGGAAGGCAATAGGAGGTATATAAATGTCTGTCTGTTGCGAATGAAAGAGGAAGAACAAGCACGCTAAGTGATGTTTCCCAGCGAGTGCAATTGTCATGGACTCTGATGTGAGTGGAAAAACGGAAGGAAAATTCAAGATGGAACACGAGCAGAATATAATATAGTTTCAGCAAAGATTTCCCAGAAGGACTGCTGCATTTAACGCCATTAGGAGAACTGACAACAGTATACAGGTGAAAGAGCCAACACCGAGTCAGAGCAATAGGGGGTTGGTTGAATTTATGGTGGCTTGCGTGGCTGCTCCTCTAGCTTCGCGTGGAGACATTGAACTTGACTTTCACTTCAACGATATAATAACGTTGGATAAAGGAGAACAGTGTATATGCGACTATACGTGGGTTTATACTTTATAATGAAAAGTTCTTGAATGGGACTCTTGGTGTAGGATAGTAGTTCTTCTTCACCTGTTGGGATAGAGTAAATTATATATATCTGGCATTGCTATGGATGCCTTTAAGTGACGAAGGAAAGGTATGTGTCGTATATGATAGATATAGGTGTACTGTGAGAGACTTACGGTTGAAGTATATTCTTCAGCAGACTTAATGGAGATGGGTAATGACAATTCGACGTCAGACTTAATTTAGTCCTTGGTGGAAATAAAAGAGAGAGCACTCTTGGTATAACAGAAGTTAAAGCGTGTGTTTTGTTTTAAGGACCAAAATAGAAGAATGGATCTAAGCGCAGTTAAACGTTCGTTAGTTACTTGGGGGAAATATTTCAATCTTACTAATGCAAAGCAAATTGCAGGTGTAGAGTTGGTTCAGCACCCCATCATGAAGTACCTCAGAGGGATTTGAACTTGGATAGTAGTTTCATAGCTAAGCTGTTGGAAACAAAAGCAATTTGTTTCTTTATGTCCTGAATTTATGAGTGTTTAACTGGAAGAAGTTATCGTTCGAATTAAGATTTCTAAGTTTGGAGACATTATGCTTGGGTTATGAAAGTTTTTCTGAGGGCATGGTAAATATAATAATTGTTAGTTGAGACAGTAAAGACAAGCCATTAAGATAAGCTATATATTTTTTTTAATTTTGGTTCATTGTGTACCAAACAAGTGGTTCAGTTTTAACCATGCACTGTGTACTTTGTACCACATTTATAGAATTGATTTAAAAATGTAAAGCATTGAATAACTATATATTATTTTACATACATCACAAAAAATACATCACAAAAAATATAAAAATGGATTTTTTTTCGAATTCTTTTTTTGGGTCGCTGAATCGGAATCGGAAGAAATCCAACAAAATTTCCTGGTGCGTTTTGAGATATCCGCGAAAAACAGCAAAATGTTCGCATTATGGAAACTATGCGTCTTAGTGAAATTTTACCCACTAAAAAATAAAAGACAATTAAATTTCCTACAAAATTCATGCATATTGTTTATTTTTCTCAGACGTACCGTTAGCCCGTTAGAGTGCGTTGAAATTTCAACATAATTTCCCATTTCTGTTAAAAAAAACAATTTGTTTTTACATTATGAATTTTTAACGGTTTGTTTTGTTTGTTTTCTTACAGAAATGGGAAATTATCGGACCCTAAATTTAATTGCGTGATTAAGTTAAATTAGATTTCTAACGATATACATACATAACTGGAGCCGGAGAGATCGAGGCGGTTAGTAGTGGACTACATTTTAGTGACCCCACGTTAATCATTTCCATTGATTTTCTTTCAAAAACCGATTCTAATATCAAAACCATCAAAATGTTAGCTTATTTATTAGGACTATAAGTGAACATGGGTCACCTTCACTGGTAAACCATCTTAGGACTCTGCAATTTTTTTACTCTGCCAGCTGTCGACAAATACGCAACGCCCCATAGAAGACTTCAATCTGGGTGTCGCATAGTCCTCTCAGCTACTTCTATACGTGTCCAATCTAATATCGTTTCCAGATACAAAACTCAGCTCTTTAGTTGTTGAACTGGAGCGGCAGCTTATGATAAGCTCATTAAATTCCGATCTTGACAGCATTGTTCAATGGGGAATTAACAACCGCGTGGAATTTAATGCTTCTAAAACTCAATGTTGTCTTTTGTCGTTAAAGCGTAACATACCCCTTATGCCACTATCTATGAGTGGCACCTGTATAGAGGAAACTGAAAAGCATTCCATTCTCGATATGTGTGTTACCAGTGTTTTATGTTTTAGTGAATGGTTTCTGTAAAATTATAATTATAACTCTGAATAATTTTTGTTTTAATTTTAATCAAATTTTTTTTCAAAATTTATTCAATCCTAAAATTTAAAATAGGCCTATGGATACTTCTAATATTTGCATCTATACTTCTCTGGATGTAGGAATGGATTAAAATCCAGCCTCTCACTCACGGCATTGTGAAAAGTGTTCGAAAATTGGACTTCCATAGCAGATTGCAATTTGGTATAGGACACCACTTTTTTGAAAAAAACATTTTTTTTTAATTCAAAATATTAACATACCTACTTAGACATATGTGTAAAAGATTTGTACATAAACCTTACTTTAACTCAATTAAGTTGTCAAAAAGAATCCTATTTTGGCTTCATATGAAGACATGATACTCCTGTTGACATGTAGCTTTTGCTAAATCAATTCAGTCCATAATTTAAAGATAAATATCAGACAAAAAAAAACTTCGATTCTATCTAAAGTAATAATCTTCATGTTATATGTCTTTCTATCAACTCATTCCAAATGACCATTGTGTATCGTCTGTCATATAAATCAATTCCGATGTCATCATGAATAATTCTCACCTGATTTTCATTTCATCTTCTTATCTCTTGTGTTTTCACTTCTTTTCTTTTTGTATGCTTTCGAACAAAGATAGTTTCTGTTGTTCAATTCGAACGCATAATGCCAAACATGCTAGATATGATATGACACGCGATATCTGTCCACTCCAGTGTCCGGTTAAAGAAGAAATGGAATCTATTTATGATTCCAGTTCTTTGCATCAGAAATGACTGAACTTCTAAGCGCAGACTCACTAGTTGAACATCAGAGAACGTTATGAGTTTGTTGGCAGTTTGAGTTCTCTTAAATTTTTAAGTGTCATATTAGTTTTTTTAGAAACAAAAGGACATGACCCCTCGAAAGTAAACAACAGCACAAAAGTTTTTCGAAGCCATTAATATAAAATGCATCTCGACACCGTAATAATCTTTTCATCTGTCAACTGTCAAAAATTAACACCATTCTTGTCAATATATGCTGTCATATTCAATATTTTTTGTTTCCCAATTGTTCTGTCAGATAAAAATGATACCAATGGTATCGAAATGATTTTGGAATCAATGTACTATAACTTTAACATCCAACTCCTCCACATATCACCATATCGCCCACCTATCACAGTAAAAGTCTGTTCAAATGGAAGGACATACTATTTATGCGGGATTGTAAAATATTCGCTGACACAACAAGCGATAACGTCGATCAAAGTTTCACACACATCGTTTTAGCCATATTCTGTCTTGCTTTTCATGTTCCTAGTCGTTTCAGGACATTTGTATGAATTTGAAATAGGATGAACAAGAGTGATGTGACAATAAATGCTCACCCTTATCTATTCTATACCAGAGGGTGGACATTAAATAAATGGCCAATGCTCCCCATGACAATAACACCATCTACGATACATATACCCACAAATAACAGAAAAGTTAAGTCAAGGCTCAAGGGTGAGTTGTGGTGAGTATAGTGTTTTTTTTTGTCCACTTTGTGGTTCCGTTATTTAATCAAATAGAGAAAAGGAGAACTGTGCAAACCACATCACATGCAACTGTCAAGAGAATCGTAGTTATGTTAACTTTTTTTGACAGCAAATAGTTTGACAGATGTGGATTTGATGATAGATGGCATCTCCTCTCCATACAAGAATAATATGTCATGTCATTCCACCCAAAACTGTCTGTTCCATGCTAATGCAGAAAAACCCTTCAGTTGTGAACCCTTGCGCTGCTGTGTGCAATTTGGGCAACACAAGGACACTCTGGCAATGACAGTTGCGATGCGAGCGACGCTAGACTTTGTAATCGAGGTAATTACTCATTAAAACGAGAGCAGCAGCTGTTTAGAGTTGTGTGTCTTGTGTATCTTTTAGTTGGTGGTGGTGTTATTGCAGACAAGGTGGTGCCTTTTTGACATGACTGGCGTGCTGGTGATGATACCTATGTGTATAATTGTCCCGAAAACAGACTTTTAAGGATTAATGAAGGGTTCTTATGGTGTGCTTACACTGTTGGCGACATTCATTGAATTGTATTATTCACGAAGGAGAAGATACGCGTGATTGGTTTTCGGAAACTCTTACAAGGGTAACTGCAAGTTCTGATCTGTTTACACACTTGTGAAGATTTTGGTAATTGGAGGGCGCACCAAGTGCGAAGGAGATTAAGTTGTCAGTATAAATTGTCAATAGACAGACAATGAATGAGGTGATATTTAAGCAATTGGATGACATAAACATTAAAGATAGGTCGATACTTCAATGCAAGTATAACATGGAAGGGGCGGAATGTTTATGTAGAACGTGTTTTTAAGAAGATGGGGTTATGAATATAATTTACATATTAATTGGAAAACATCTGTTTTAAATTTTATCTGTTGTTAAACCTATTTAATTTAAAAATGTGTCCGTTTGTACCAGAAAAAGCTTTTCCGTCTTTTTTTTAAATTATTTCTTACAATTTGAATGTATTTGACAACCATAGAATTTAAAACTAAGATAGTTCCTTGTTTTAGGTTTAAGCATGCAAGAGCATGTTCTTTTATTTTTTTCTGTGAATTTCAGTGATTTTTTACTTTCGATTGTGTGTAGAAAATATAAAATATATGGAGTTCTCATTCTAAACCGAACCATGTCAGAAAATCTCCTTTTAACTAATTACTGCGGCACTGAGCCAATTTGGTATGTATTTGTTTTTAGGGTAATATGCCCTAACATATGTTATTAGGTCACTGTATAGTTCTAAAAATAACGGTACCTGCGATGTAATCGTTAAGGAAAAGTTTGCATATTTTTCTCAAGCATGGCACTTATATACGCTTTTCAACAAAATTCTCATGTGTAATGAGGCATAAAAGATCTAATATATAGTATAGAAACAAAACTTCCGAGACAGTTTGTTTAACCGGTTTCAGCCATAAACATCCTTTTTTTATTTTAACTTTCTCCATAACGGCACAAGCGATAGTTATTATTAAAAGTAATTTTTTTTAAAATTCCACCCGCTTGAAGTGAGGCATTCTCAATTGAGGACCTGTGTAATCACGAGAGCACTCACCACGCCAGACTCAAATTTTCCAGTCTAAACACGGTCCAAATTAGCTAGATTAATTTTGAGTTAACTCCGGACATCTAAACAAACTGAAAATCCGGTTTTCATTTTGATTTAAAACAAAATTTAATTTAGGAATAGCTAACAACAACTGTTTTTATAGTTTTCATATAAACATTAATTTGTTCAAAATGTTCAAACAAAACTGTTTTTGAAAAATGAAAAAGTACAATTCGATACACTTTTGTTTTAACTTTCGATACACTTCGTATGGTTCATTTTCCATACCTGATCGAGCTTCGCTTCGGACGCGTTTACTTCCTTTTTTTTTATGAACTGATGTTGGTTGGTTGGATGAACTTTTTATGTATTGGTTACTACTTTGACTCAACTCAGATACACATTCAAGTGCACTGTTGGCATTTGGCAATCGCACGAGTTTACCTCCCTTGAGTTTGAATACTTTTTTTTCATGCACTGCGTTGGTTAGGTAGTTGGTGAATTTTTTGTGACACACAAGAATAAATTGAATATAGTAGGGAAACCCACAATGCACACCTTGCACACCCTGACGAGAAGCTTAACTGGTCAACACATTTAGTTCTTAAGACATGTATAAGTTTAATTCAGGGTTTTTAACCAAGTTTTTGTTTCGAAGGTCAAGAGGCATGTGAATAAGCGTTACCGATGGCACGAAAAATTTCAACATGGCACTTTTTTTCATTTTCATTTTGTTGCCTAAAGTAAAATTTATAGCGTGAAAACAAATAGAATCCTAAGATACATTGCAAAAATTCTTAAAAAAAAAGCTAATAACTTAATAACATTTTTAACATAGATTTTTTATTAAAAAGTATACTTTAAAAGCAGTTTTAAGTACCTATGCTTAGGAACAGCTGTACAATTGTGGTTAAAGTTTTTAACTCAACGATTCTGGCAAATTAGCTATATGGAAATCAGTGGTTTAAAACATTTGAACCACATTGAACCACGATTGTACAACTGTTCCCAAGAGCCAGTTATATAATCGTGATTCAAGGTGTTTCAAATTTTTAAACCACTGATTTCCATAGATAATCTGCCAAAATCGTAAACTTGAACCACAATTGTACAACTGTTCCTTAGGGCCAGTTGTACAATCGTGGTTCAAGTTTTTAACCCACCAATTTTGACAGATTATCTATGGAAATCAGTGGTTTACAAATTTGAACCACGAGCCCCTTAGTGTTTTTTATGAAGAACTTGTTTTTTCGAAATGATGGCACGAAAATGGGACGTTTTTTTTTCACAATGTGGCACGAATTTTTGTTTGTTCGCGGCAACGCTGATGTGAATATAGAAAATCATATATAGGTAGCTAATTTCATTTAGCCGAAGGAAGTTTGCTATATTCAAAACCTATAAATATGGATGAGTTCTAAAAATTTATTGGTTCAACTATTGAATAATCAATATTAACATTCAGGTTAATAAATAAAAAAATAAATAATGAAATAAAAAAAATATTTTAAAAGAACTAATAATAAAAAAAAATATGAACTGTAAAAAATGTTGTTTAAATTTTTTTAATAAAAATAACAATTATTAGCCATACTGTCAAGCATACTGTCGAAAAATAAAAAAAAGTGTATGGAATCGTATTTCTATGTAACCTACACAAGCTTCTGTACGTTTTCTAAATACAGATTTTTTATTGAATATGCACCAAAACAATAAAGGGCTTGACTGAGTAGCACAAACTTAATCTTGTTGAAAATTAGCTTTGTGTTAACGACTGAGACATTTTTTTTTTTTGATTTTTCAAGAAAATTTGTCTGTATTTTATTTTTTTTTTATTCTTTTTTGTTTAAAAAATGGAGGTTCCTACTAAGAAAAATTTAGATGACCATCGGCAAACATTACTCATATAATATGTTATCTAAATCGATAATATTTAAATAAAAAAAAAGAACGGTTTAACGATTTTTTTTTTATTTGCTTGCGTTTTAATGAAGTTTAGCAGGACTTTTTGAATATTAAATTTCATTAAAATTGTTGTAACCGTTCAAACGATATTCAGTGTACAAAAAAAAAAAAACGGTTTCTAATGACCGGTATACCGTTAATAAGCTATTTTTGGAAAATTTGTTTAGACGGAAGCCATCACCATTGACAACAGTACACTCATATAAAATTTTATCAAATTTGTAAGTATTCTTTTGGAGCAAAATGGAATTATCGGTAACGCTTATATGATATAGATATATGTATACGTACCGTTATTTTAATATCTTGCTTAAGAATAAAAAAAATAAACATCCGGGGATATTTCTCTAAGAATTCTTCGGGCCAAGTTTGCTCAACCGTTGAGGCTGCATGTGTCGACACAGACCGACAGACAGCCAGAATTGCTGGACCTACTTTTATTGTCTTCTCTATAATCATCGTAATGATATGTTTGATTGTTTTTTCAAAACATTTATTTATCACGAATCCAAGATACTAATAATATGTAGTATAGGGTGATTCCGCTGATTGAGACGATTTTCGACATCAATTTCAAAATCACATTATTTCCTACTTTATTCTGATACCAGTTCCTACAAAGAAAAAGAACACAACAGAAATATATCAGTTTTCACATTGGCCCAAATTTATATGTATTTCTAACGCTGTTAAACAAATAAATATTCCAAATATTCGATGATTTGGTGAAAACTAAAAATCAATGGCCTACAAAATTTGCTCAAAACGTAAATTTTAAAATTATTATTTTAGACATATATGTAAGTATATTGGAATAGTAGAAAACAAAATTTTACAACTAAGTGAAAAATAAATGCACTAGCTTAGTATAAAATATTGTTTGATCATTTACATATATCGTTCATTTCAGTGATCATAATGACGTAGAAGTTTGTATTTTCCTAATTTAGACGCGTTGCACCAGCGATAATATTATAAGCTTTTCTGCCTGCGATTGCTAATGTTGTGCATGTTTTATTTAACAGCGAGTCAACAAAATTCTGTCCTTAAAGTTCTTAAAATAAAATTGAAAATAATAATATATATTTTCTTACTTATCTTGTCATTATTTTTCCTTTTTAAGGATCATTATTCTGACCGGATCAAATTTTGTATTTGAAATTCAAAATAAAACTGACATCTATACTCACCCGCACAGTATGTCTAAACTCTTTTGAAATAAAATCGAAAATCAAAATACATTTCCATAATATTCATGATATTATTATTTTTATCCAAAAACACAATAATAATCCTGGATGTCTGGTGGTAAGTCACAATGCTAAGAAAATTACATTTTGCATATCAGAGCAACATAAGCTTCGTTTGTATGTAATATAAAATCAAAATATAATTTTACACACCAAAGAAAAAAAAAAAAAAAAACATCATAACAATGGACCAAGAAAATATATGCATTTTGTACTACGAAACTGGTAGACTTGACGTCTCGAATAAAGTTTTCTTATAATATCTACAAGTAGTATAGGTGTACCTTCGTCTCGTCCGTCCTTTAAAAAGTCAAACGAACTTTCAACTTTCTGGGAGTAAATTTTATGCTCACAGATACCTAAAGAGTTTTGTTATTTATTTGGTTTTTGAAAACCACAGACCACCTTAACCTTATACTCGTACCTTTGGAGATGGATATTCTTATGGGAATAAATTGAGAAGAAAGCAGACATCAAGTTTAAGGTTGTCCTAATGTTTGCAGATGCTTTAAGAGTTTAAGGAAAGTCTTGGTGCCACACCCGAAAATTTAAATATTACGGACTTCAAATTAAAAAGGGATGAAGAGGAGGTGTATACAATGATGTTGAGTATTAAGAAAGTTAAGAATATACAAACTCTGTCTGTCAAAATAGTCTAGCTTTGTTATTTGTAAAAGTCAATATATTTTCACGGATGGAAGAGATAATTTCTACCTGCCAATATCGTTGCTTTTTAAAAAAGCCGGCATCATTAAAAATGGCCAAGCTATACCTGTGTTGATACGACTTTACCTTACCCATCCATTGATGAACAAGTCTTATGTCCAGTTTCTCCAAACACTTTTAAATATATATTCGGTTGTTCAATCTTAAAATGACAGCCTTTAATTGAACCAATCACTTTCAGTTTAGAAGAACCAATAAATTAAATACCCATTTTGCTCCCAATACATTTTAAAATCGTCTTTTAAATTAAAGGACAGGTCATTCAAAACCCAAAATAAAAGACAGAGAGAACGTTAAAAGTGTTCGATTGATTATGTTCTCCTTTCATTTACTCTAATGAATGATTCCAAGATCCACATCCAGGGTTGTCACATGTTTTCATTTGTATTTAAAACATTCCCCTAATGTTGGTAGCACAGATATAAAATTAAAATGCTGATAAATTTTATTACTTTTTTAACTAAAATGGTTTTTAATGCTTTTTGGTGCAACCGGACATTATTCCACACCGAGAATTAGTCTTATCAAACTCCAATAATTGCAATTATAATCCTCAATACGTCACACAACAAATGTCTATAAAAATTCATAAGAAAAAAAAACATTTAAAACGCAATTATGCAATATGCAACAATCTCCAAATGACACCCAGATCGCTCAACATTGAAATGACATTCAATCACTTGCGACTTAATTTACACAATGCAGCCTTCAGTTAATTGCCTTCGCACTTTTTTTTTATTTCTTACGCGACCGACCGACGTGGTTCTATAAAATAATTGAGCACTTAAACTCAATAAACTACCCAGAAATGAAAAACCAAGAAACTATTTAAAAGAAGGCGACAATTTAAAGCGTTTTTTTATTAAAAGCCTCAGATTTCTTCACTCTATGGAATGCAGAAATGAAAATGCGATTTAAAAGTTAAATCAACACTAATGAGTTGAGGCCAACGGGCCACTTTGAGGTCTGACTATACTTTATTGCAGAGGCTCCTCTGGTCATATTGTACAAAGACAGAGAGATTCAGTGTGTCAAAAATTATAATGTAAGTATAACTGCGAAGTAAGTTTGGACGTACTTAATCAACGGGACAGACGGAAGGCAATTTGAATAATTGCTTTAAATGTTTGCTTGGGATGTCTCTTGGTTGGGGCACCTCGTTGAATAAAGTTGGTGTATTTTTATATCTATACTCGTATATAGTATTTACTGGGACTGAACTCGGGCAAACAAACTGGATCAATTAATTTATGCTCATTGTGGGTTGACACAATGCCAAGAGCCGAGGGATGGACTAGCTTAATCAATTTGCCACATGATTTGATTGTCTTCTTGCTATGTGCTACTTCATCATTTTTGACTTCTGACCAGCGGAATCAACAGTGATTTTTTTTATTTGTAAAACTGTTAAGTGGCGCCAGTACTTGTGCTATTTGTTTTGTAATGCAGTGCAAATTTATTGATTGAAGGGTACTTTTTTGAACCACTTTGTAATACCTATTCAGATTAAGTCTACCCAAACTTGTAAGATAAACTTATCAGATAAAAATATATATATTTGAAGATAAAGATAGAGAAGTTTACAGATATTGACAAAAACATAGCTCATGAATAACTGAGCTCTGCAGACTTTACATTGTTCCACCGATTCCCGGCTTTGTTATTCGAAATAAATGGAGTGACAGAAAGGCTGAGATAAGACAATGTTAAGAGATTTTATACTTCATTGCAAAAGACTGCAGCTATCAGCTGAATTTTAATCCATAAGTCCGGTGATTTTTGATTGATTATTCTTTTTGGATTTGAAACAGATTATAAGTAATGTTTTTTTCCTAATTTAACCTTTAATATATCTGAATTTGTTAATTCCAATCACTTAAATCTATTAGGTACCGTTATAGCCGGACTTAAACAAAAATAAAAATTTTATTATACAGAAATTTGAAATATAAAATATATGTAGATCAACTGGACCAATAATTTATAAAATACAGAATTTTGATAAAATTTCAAACAAGTCTAATTTTGATGTACATAGGTACAACGCAATTCAACTGAGGAAGTACAATATTTTTTTCAAGTGTTATGTCAATTCAAACCTTGTGCGTTTATTTATCATTTGTTGATGCTGTTTGTTTATGATGGCGTGACATAGAAACATGTTTGAATAATCAATATTGTATCAAATTTAATGTTCTACAAAACGTATGGCAATGCTTTTGTCGTAAAACGTAAAAAAAACAAAGTTAAAAAGGAAAAACCGGATAGAGGCCGAAAATTTTGCAGTTTTCCCTCTTTTAAAACAGGGTCCTCAAGTTCCAAAACTTGAGAAAATCTTAATTAATTATCCCAAAACAAAATCTGAAAATTTAATGGTCCTCCAACCTTTTTTCAAAAAAAAAAACTGCCGACTGGACCAGTGATGAAAATCGATTTGCACTGAAAACTGAAGAAAAATAGCACTCAACTTTTAAAATGCATAAAAAGAACGCAAATTTTTAAAAAACTACTTTTTTGCAACATAAATGCTGTCAAATTAAAAGTATGAAGTTCTGACAAACCATTCACTATAAAAACACAATCATAAGCACAATGGAAGACGTTCAACTATTCGCTGGTACAGTCATGTGCAAATGAGAGACGCTGGAGAATCTTTTTCAAAAGAAGAGGCAGGACAAACAACTCCTGATGAAATCAAATGAAACGACACTATCATTCAGTTTTCTTCAAACATGAATCTATCATAAACCGTAGACTTGCCGAGTGGAGATTATTATAGTCAACCATAGAAATACGTCTTTCCAGTCATTTTTTTAAGATAGAGTTAAATAAAAATCAAATCTTTTTGCGCTTATATTATAAAAAGGAAGAACTTTTTAGTATAACAGAGCAGTACAACACCTTACACCTTACACCATACATTTTTCCGACCGACAAACGCGCAAACCATTATGCCTGTGCAATTTTTTTTTTTTTTATTTTTTGAGTCAAACCTGATTCTGTACTGAAAACCCGCTTAGTAAGTAAACTCTTGATCTAGAGCTACTTAATAATGATTTGACTTTCTCTAAGTCGGCACTAAAAAATGGTCCTTAATTTAATTTTTATCAAAAGTTTTCGAGTTCACATTCGGTTATCAATATATTTCTTTGATTTGAAAGTGTCTAATAAGTTTTTCTTTTTGCAACGGTTTTTAAGATCTCTAATGAGATTTAAACTCTTCCAAATCCAGGATATTTTTCTAGTTTGGTTCGTGCTATAGCTAACAAAATGGAATAGAATTTCCATGTGACCCATTTCTTCTTAAAAAATGAAGATTTGTATAGAAAAAAAAAATTAAATTTGGGTAAAAAAATGACAACAATAACAGTTTATCGAATCCCAATATTAATGTGTGCTTCCGATTCTTGTGAATCTGCGTGAAAATTAAAACAGCAAGCAGGTTTTTGTGCAAGCGTTTCAACAGTGCTAAGAGTAACCAAAATAGTTCCAACTGACAATCATTTAAAACGAGTAAGGCTCCAAAATAATGATGTGGCTACAATTTTCTTTATCGTAAAAATAGAAATCTGCAAAATAGGTATAACAAGCAAAATTTGTTATGTTGGTGCTTCACCATGTTTGGTTTTACGAAAATCGTTAAGACTCGTTGTGAAAACATCATTTTGTAAATAATGCTTCAATAAATAAATTGTAAGTTTGGTTTATAGACCAAACAATATAAAAATAAATCTTAAACCCCTTTTGGGGTAACCATCTGCTGCAATATTATTTCCTAAATCCCAAAATCTTCTTTAACTGCTTGGCCCTTCAAATGATTATTATTTTTCCAGGTAAATTTTCATGATTGGACCTACTCAACTTAGTTTCCTCGTCACTAAACCCAATAAAGCACCAAAATCACCAACTCATTCTCCAAACCTCTATAAAAACTACCAAGGTACCAACAAAAAAAAGCTGTCCCAACTATCTTCCTTCCATAAGATTCCCATAAAACCATTTCATCATATACTTATATGAGAATGAGTATTGTTGAGATAAAAATAAAAAGAATCATTGTCCTTTTCTTTATAGCATCCATTCAAAAACTCCAAACAGTCTCCCATTTTCTATACACCACTATCCTTCCCTCCAGCAAAGTATGTAGTATACTTTCACTTTCATCCCACTTACCAACCCACCACCATCATTGACTTTTCCATTGAAAATGATATACAAGCAAAGAACCAAGCACAACAATATAAGGAATATAACGAGTAAGAGATAACAATAACGGCATATATAGGAGAGATGTCAGTGCAGCACTCATATCCTTATTTTCCATTGAAAATAAGGATAAAGAACCTCAAAAAATCCCCCTCATTGATAACAGCAAATACCAATGAACTGATGGTGTTTTCTGTTAAGGTGTCTCTTTGTTGTCTGCTGTTAAAATTGACATTCTGTTAAAATTTATTCATTTTGTTCATTTATTGCACAAAGAGTATACACTCTTGCTTCTCTTAACAGAAATTTGTTTTCAGTTGAAACTAAATTGAAAGCAAGAGAAACAAAAAATACTTTACAGCTGATTTTTCTTTCAACCAAACCGGTGATTTGTTTTTTTCTCAGAAGTCAGCAGCACTTCAGTTTAGCAGAAGAGCGACGTCGAGCACTGTTTGGGTTCATTTCGTTTTTCGTCTGTCAGTTACAAAACGTGAGCCACCAAACGAAGACCAATTGACGGTACAGCGGTGTCTTAAGTTTCGTCAAACGTCAAATCGTTTTTATCGCCATTATTGTTTTTTATTTTAGAGCGAAGTTCGTTCGGTTTTTTCTGTCATCATATTATTTTTGGGGATGTAAATTTTGTATTTTTAAATTTTTCTTCCGTTTTGTTTGTTTTTTTTTTTTTGTTTTGTTTTGTGCGTCGCACTCGCAACAGCAGACACACGGGAGTTTTTTCTGTCTGTCGGACATCCGGTCGCGTGCAAGCTGCCCCAGGTGGGAGCTCCAGTGAGTGATGATACCTATTTTGTATCTTCGCCGTTTTCTTGTTGCAATGGATTACCAGTGTTTTTTGTGAATTTATGTTCTTCTGATTCTGAATGTTGATTGAAGTGGTTTGTGTTGCTTAAACTAAAATAAATCCCAATTTAATTAAGAAATTAAGATATACAGGGATGAATTATTTATAAAAGTGAATTTTATATTTAACTGTAAACGTCACGTGGTTGTTATCGGTTGAATGTGTTTTGACAGCAGTTCCGCATAGAATAGAAGATAGAATAACGACAAGTAATCGAAGGGGAGACGGTGTAACGTTATCAGCTTCGATAGGTTCGTATTATTTTCTATTCTCGTTTATTTTTGTGACACTTTAAATTGATAAATAACGGGTGCCAGAGTGCCACAAATGTTTTTTTTATTTGCTTTGAGAAAAAAAAAATAAAAAAAAATTATTTCCCATTTTAAAGTTTTGTTGATCTTTGAACTGACATAATCAAGTTATTTCTATTTCTACCTGTCTTGATGGTTTTGGCTTGGGGGGACCTGTTTCGCTATAATTTATCGATATCTGACCAGAAAGTTGACATTTTTTGTGTAACGGTGACCGTGAAAAAACGACATCTTTTTGTTTGTTGTGTTCTTTTTATTTAATGACTTCTAATAAAGATAAAAAAAATATTAGCGATGGGAAAGGCAAAGCAAATTCCAATAGAATGGTAGGTCGACTTGGGTTAATGGTGAATCTTGAGGTTAATTTAGACAAATGAAGCCGAGTGTTGTTTGTTAGGAAAGGTATGGTGTTTTGACTTTTGCTTGGAGAATAAGAAATTTTTGTTTTCGAATTTTTGATTGCGGTTTGGTTTGTATGTTATTTTTTAGTGACGTGGATGGAAGTTTTTATAGGTAGGTATGTTTTAATTTTATGTGACTGTCGAAGGGGTTTGTTTAGTATGTTTTGCTTTTTTTATATTCGGTAATGATAGGTATTAATGGTAGGTAGAAAAAGTAGATGAACAGCTTTAAGATTGATTTAAATTGCAGTTTTTTTTTTTTGTAGATCAGGTTTGTCTGTTTTTGTTTCGTGTTAATAACTATAGTTAGGAAGGTATCTGCGTGGATATGATTTTGATTAAGCGACGAGGATTACTTTTAAAAATTTGGGAATGTAGGTATTAAACTTTGTAGTTACCTAGTTAGGTACTTACCTAGGTAGGTTAGGTATAAACTGATTCCTGGTCAATTAGGTAGGTATTGATAAATTTTTTAAATTTGAAATAAATTAATATTATGTACATACCTACTTAGGCTACTTTTAGGAGAAGGAAAGCAGGAAAGAAGGAAAGGTAGGTATCTACCTATACTTTTACATAGGTAGGTAACTTTTAATAATTTTCATAGACTTTGTTGGCTCCTATTTAAAAGTTTATTTTTTGTCCCTAGGAAGCGCGTAGTGGCGAAGCAAGCAACTTTGAATGATTTGTAATATTATAGACAGTAATTTTACCTATTTTTTTCATAGGTAGGTATCTACCTACTACTGTCAAATTACCCAAAAAGTTAGGCGTTTTGATATTTTTTTAGGTTTTGGTCAAGTTTTGGTTTAGGCGACTTGACACGGAGTAAAATAAAACTGTACAGATGTGAAATCACTCAAATTTACTTATTTGGTCGTTTTGGAATAGGTAGAGTAACCTAAATCTACCTACACATATTGTGATATTTTCAGATCGTCAAAAACATGAAATTTCAAAAGACCAAAAACGATTATACTTACCTTTTCAAATTCCGGCTTTCTCCATAACGGCAAGTGATATTAAATATTGACCTCGACTGGGTCGCACTAACATGATCTTGTAGGAAACTATGGGACTACAAAAATGTAAATTTCTGGAATTCTGAAGAAAGTTGAAAAAATATCAAAAACTGGCGTAATCGTGAAATCAAGTTGTTTGGCATCAGCTATCATTAAACGGTTCTTTATCAAAAAACTGTAAATACCATCTTGTGTTAAATGTTAAGTTAAAAATCTGTACTGAATTTAAAAAGAATCGACTAAGCTGTTACCAAGTTATGGCTAAATTTGTAAAATACATTAACACCAAATCTCCGTTATGTGAATTTTTAGCCAAAAACCTGAAATGCAGTTATATTAAAACTACTGCAAATATAACGTACACCGAGTTTTTATCAAAATCGTTAAAGCGCTTTTTGAGAAAATTTGGAAAAACTAAAACCGTTATATGGCCGGTACCCGTTATAGCCAGGCTAAAACGAAAATTCGAATTTCTCCTCTAGGATATAAATAAAAAGTGCTATGTACGAAATTTGAACTAAATCAAGCTCTTTAGGCCGTAGGTCGGTGCACAGACAACCAAACATACGCACATCCGCACAGACAGACCGACGGACGGCATAACGAAACCTACTTTTTTAGGCTTCCCTACCATCGTAATGTCAGGTTTGATTAAAATCTCGAACAAAACCAATACTTGCCCTATTGAGCAAATAAAAATGTAGGTACCTACCTAACTACTTAATTTCCACAAAAAAAAAATTTTTCTAATTATTTTCTGATTATTAATCGGTTCAGCCGTTTAGGCTGTAGGTACTTATACAACCAGACTGACAGACATACAGACAGAAATTCCGAACCCATTTTTTTCGTACCTACCTACCTACCATTTTTTTGAATAAACAAGTAGGTATTTTCCTATTTTAAAATAAATTAAATTATTAAATAATTTTTCTGATTTTTTTTTTGTTCAGTCAATTTATAAAAAAAAAATGTTTTCAATTTTTTTTTATAAAACTATAGGAAACTATGAAAAAATTTCATTTAATTTATTAAATTCATTTATCAGCTGTACATGAAAAATTGCTCTTAATTAAAGTGCAAGTTTATAATGGATCATTTACATAACATTTTAATTAATTATAAAAAAAGATTAATTATAAAATAAGAGATACAAAAATCTGGTTCTAGAAATTCTGTGTGTGTGTCTGTCTCTCTGTCATTCGCACCTTCAGCCTAAACGGTTGGGCCGATATCCTTTAAACTTGGTATGTAGGGTTCTTATGGTGACCGTAAGGGTCGTTTTAAATTTTTTGTACTATGCCTAAGACTAACGGTAGGTACCTGCCGTATACGTGTATTAAAAAACTTGTTCTTGTCCAAAACAGCTCTATAACGATTTTGATAAAATTTTTACATGAATGATACGGGATTAAAAATCTTTCATAAAGTTTGAATAGTATTTCCTGAGAAACATTTTTAACACTACCTGCCATATAACGGTTTTTGTAAATTTTGTTTTTATCGTTAACGATTCAGCGGATCTCAACCGAATTTTATTTCTAGAAAGGTTAGATAGCCGAATGATAATATCGTACCTATTTTGTTAAGAACTTTTCTACAAAACTAATGTAATGTTTTTTAAGTATTAAATAATTTTTTCTTTTTTTTGAAAATTCAATATTTTGAAAATTTGTCAATAAATTTTTTTGAAAATATGTTTTTGCTCAAAAATTACCTATTAATTTCCTAAAATTGGCGTTCTCAAAATTTTTGTTAAAAATATTTTAAAAAGGTTGTTTAAAAAAAATGATTTTTTAAAAAACTGGACGTACGATTTTGGTAAAAAAAAAATCTGAAATACTTATACCTATTTTAATATACCAGAATTAAAAAAATACGACAACTTTCTCGGAAAACTCTATGTTGTTAGAACTTAATTTCCAAAACTCCAAATTTAGAACATTTCCGATTTTAAAATATATGTGAGTCCTTAAAACAAACATTTTAAAAAAATAATTTAGGTAACAGATTTTATCGAATCGATTTTCCATTCCCCTAACTACAGTGAATTGACATTATCAAAGTTTCCCTTTGTCCTATTTAAACTTATTTTATTTAATTGAATAATTTAGTGGCCCTTTTTTTCCACTTTGGTGCTCCAATTTTCCATTATCGAACTACTGTGCTATATTTTTGTCCTCGTTGCCAGAGTATACCTATATATATGTAGGTATACCTATTACCTATACAACTCTCCATCCATCCACACATCCGGATTTGTTACCAGTGTCACTAAAGTCAATCAATCACCACCCAGATCCTCACACACTCTCGGCTTGTCTATAATGTGAGTCCGCAGATTAATAGAAAGTTACATATGACGACAGAGAGCTTACTGGACTATCACCATCAAGGCAAGCGAATTAGATTCAATTAAACGATTTCGATAGGACGACAACGCACGTCCGTCCAGTTTAGGTCTTATCACTCTCGATGGATATGCCAATAAAAACGATGAATTAGGTGATAGGCACACTCATTAGCCTGCAAGTCTATAATAACGACCCACACTCACTGATGTGCCTTTCTCACTTCCCAACAGATCAAACAGAATCAATCCGTCAAAAGACATGCGGGTCTCGTCTCTGATGGGCGTTCGTCATCCACATAGAGATAGATGGATGCATGTCATGCAAGTTTTTCAATAGATTGATCAATATTTTTTTTTGTTTTTTATATTTTTCAATTTACACTTTTTAAAGCTTGAGATTGATATGGCAAGCTCTTCATCCGATCAATGATGCTAGATGGAACGTTCAATCAATTATAATTCGTTGTAATTGATTGCAAACAAACATTAATCAAAGAGAAACTTAATTATGCATGGGAAGAGCGAGAGATGCACAGCACAATCCGTGTTTGTATATGTATATACGAAAACACACAGCATGCTCCAGATCAGACTTTGTGTGAATATAAACTTTTTTGCAGTATGATGGTCGATGGTGTTTGCTTGGATAAAGTATCGGCACCTTGAAGGCATCTTTGATAGCATACCTATATATAATATCATCGAATCCAGTGAAAATCTAGGACGGATGCATACTCCTCATATGGTTGCCCTCCCTCTCCCACTCTCTAAAATGATGATGGCTCTTTCGGTTGACTTGAATTTAATTTCATAAAATTGCATCATGTGGAACGATACTGAGTGGCAATGAAGATGAGGTGCATTGGAAGGAAAATGCCAACATGCTGAGTTAGATTTATGCATATGAGTGAACGAAATCATTTTAATTACATCGAGCGCATCCAATGTTGATGGTTCTTGAGAGAATGTATACCAAGCATTTGAAATGGTTGTATAAGTGAAGGTTTTAATATCCTCAAGGCCTTGACTGGAAGCATAGACTGAAGATTGCTTGTAAAGAGGGAAATCAAAAATAGTTTTGGGTTGATTCAAGCAAGAAAATTGTGGGGTACTGGAAATTGGGGTTTCAAGCTAATTCAGAAGTTAGGTATCAGATAAGAAGTTATACTATATGTGTGCATTGAACTGTATTTTGAACTATGCAATTTAACGCTTAAGTATTTATGTTAACAATGTTATTTTAATGAAAAACACACCCATGAATATTTATACGGTGTTAAAATAATGTCATATTTAATAGAATTTTTAAATAGAAATCTCGATTTTGAATCTTCATCAGATAATAATAATTAAAGCTAGAAAATTTACTTGCAATCTATGCAATTTTGAATGAAAAGTTAGAATAGAAAAACTTTTCTTAATATTCAGAAAATAGACAATAACAATAAATGCTGTTTTGATATTATGATTAGGTGCACTGCAAACTGGATTTCAAACTGACGACAGTGCTAGAATTTATCTCTACAAAAGCCGACTGCGCCAAGACACTGTTTAACGAAAACCAGTAACCTAATCATAATGTTAGCAGAAGTTTTTCCATTTAGAGCATTCCTTGGGTCACAGCAAAAACTCATATCATATACCAATTTTCTGATAATGATATCACTTTCATCGGCATAAGCCATTAGTTACTTCGTCTTTTTGACAAAGCCGCTTTGTAGATTGTCACCCGAGTATCGAACGATGACTTAAAAAAAAAAAAAAAAATGTTAAAAGGTAGCATCAGAGAGCATCTCTTTGTCTGACTGAACCCATTATTGTCATCAAGAGTCTTCTCGTGGTTGTTTCCTTATCGCAGTGCGTGTTATAACGAGTTTATTGTTGATGCCAACGGTAACCATGATTATGTAGAGCTCAACTCTGCAATTTCTGGCCTATAAGCAGCCGTGAAGTCTTTTAGGAAGAGTATATATAACGGTTCTACTATACATTATTTGCATAGTTATTCCATGGTAAAATTTTCTGGTCTAAAAAAACTTATAATGGGATCTAGTGTGAGATATTACTGAGACCGATTATTTTATATTTTGTTCAAATTAGAGAGCTTCCTTATTTGATGAGGATCAATAAAAACTACCACGATTCAATTTAGTTTGTATTTCTTTATATATTATACAATACTTTATATTTCAAGCCATGGAATTTTGTCTATATTAACTTTAAATTGACTGTTTCCAACGTACACGCTATATCCCTTTAGACAATTAATCGGAAAAAACTGCTTAAGTTATGCTTAACAAAAAAAACACTCGACCATTAAAAAAAAACTACCAGAACAGCTTTAATAAAACTTTCAAGTCATTAAGAGACAACTTTATACATTTGAATTAAAATCATTCAACTATGTTACCTAGAAAGTCAGATCTAAATTCTTTTTCCACACTTAAACAAGTCTCATTTGTCCCAAAGCATGCTCATAAATAAAATATCCGTACAAAAGAAAAAGAACAACAAAACTTCAACATTTTCCATGGTTGTTTTCTTAATTACAACTTACGTAACTGGAAAAAAAAATGGAAACATTATTCTTGATTTATAAACTTACAATGAAAAAGGAAAAAAAATTCCACTTTTAATTACAGCCTATACATAACTTCCTAACTGTGACAATTCTGTGTTTTTTTTTTTTAATTACTCAGGGTGTCAACGATTTCCTTTTCCAATTAAAAACTTCATCCCATATCCCACGCAGACGAAGGACGAAAAAAAAGTTTAATTTTCTTAATTTTCAATTTGCAACTTTAAAATGTTCTTAACCTTCCCAAAATAGTCCCCGATTTACTTCCCTTCCTTACTTGTTTTTCTTTAAACAACAACAGACGAAAAAAAATGTATCTATTGTTCTTCTTCTTTGTATCTTTTTAACTTTATTTTGAAATAAGATTTGGTTTAAGAAACAAAAGAAAGAAATTAAAAAGCAGCATAATCTAGTAAATTGATTTTCGTACTTTCTTTCTAAATGAACAACCCCAAGAATTTATATTATTTACCTACTTTGTTGTGACATTAAAGCCACTAAGATATGGGTATCTTCTTTTTCGGCTGAGCAAGTATCATGAATAATTATGCAGTTAACACACAAATTTTAGACTTTCACTACCTAACAAAAACTACCCTCTGGCGTTATAATGTTGGGCGTGACATTTTGAATTCTTAGGTTTTGTTTTAAGCAAACTGTATATACGCGATATCCTTGTTTCGAGAATTGAAATTAATGAAGAGATTTGAATTTCTTTACAATTTTTCATAAAATTAGAATAAAATGTTAAATTAGAGCGAACCAATTTCTATCAATTTGTGACAAACTCCTAAAAAGTAAATATAATATCAATCGGCTAAGGGTCAATTTATAAAAATTTTAGTTTATGGGCGCCCTGCAGTGCAAAATGTTATTTCATTCATTTTTTTTTCACAATGAAAGATTATATAGGTACCTAACCTACAAATAAGGGCTGTAGCGATAAAGCTTAATTCAATACCGACATTTTAAATAATGGCATAACAATTTTTGCCAAAATTGTTTTTGTTAAAATTTAAATAATTAATTAATTAATTCAATATTTCAAAAACGTGTTGGAAACATTTTTATGAAATTTAGTTTTTAGGTAGGTATAAAATAAATTAATTTCTAAAAAGTTGCAGAGGTACTTATTCTTTTAGAATATTAAAAAAAAATCTTTATTTTACATTTAAATTTGTATATTAATTGGGCTAACATTGTATGTTCCGTTAAGCGTACACTCCCTTATAAGAATGAACAAATAAAAACAATAAAAAGACTAAAATTAGTCGAATTAAATTTTACTAAGTACACTCCCTTGATCCAACCAAGAATTTCAGTCGTAATTTGTTAAATTGAATTCGCTAGAGACGGACAAAAATAAATAATTTTTAAAATTTTTTGTCAAATGCATGAATTTTTGTTTTTTCTTTTTGTATTTTTATTCATGTATTTTGAAAAAGGTCTTAAAAACAATTAAAATAATTGAACTTTTGTTATTTTTTGTCAATGAATATATACAGTCACCACTTACTGTCACCACTTACTGTCACCCCTCATAACCGGGGAACCGGACATATTTAAAAGAACTGCCTTATAAATACCTGATCCCTCATATAGTTTTATATGTCATAAGCGGACTCTCCCACAACTGGACGCGGGCGGACACCAATTTTCATAACCGCCTATAACCTTACTCTCTCTAAAGCGAAAAAAAAACATCTAAATAACGCTTTTAACATTGTTTCTACACTCTATATGTACATGGCATAACATAATTTGCTAAATGTAAATAAAGTGCAACACTGTGTCGCACGAACTTACTCTTGTAGTAAGTTGGCAAAAAATTGGATTTTCTGTAGCTTTTATATAACAGGTACCGTTAATAAGGGGATTTTAAAAAAAATCTTTCGGAAAATAAATAACGGTCCTATGAAGTTAAAAGGCTTGCCAAAATTGTTTTTTTCTTTTTGCAACTTATCAAAAGACAATCAAAAAGAAACTACAGTGACGAGCAAAAGTGGACGAATGTTTGTACTTCTTCGAAATTCTGATTAAAAACTAGCATTGGAAATAGCAAGAAAACCCATTTAATTTTTTATATCTTGTGTATAAAACTAAGATTTATTTCTTCAAAAAAAAAATTCAAAAAATATTACAATATACAGAAAAAAAAATATTGAAAAAATTTTTGGACTAGTCCAATTATGACCGTTTTGGAAAAAAGTTTTTGTTTCAGTATTTAGTCCATAATCCTTTGTTTTTTATCACTTGCGAACAACGCCTTGGCATGCTCTCTACCAAATTGTGAAGATATCGCTCAAGAATTCGGGTCCATTCCAGTTTAATTCTTTCCCAAAGCTCATCAGTGTTAGATGGATGATTTTCATATTGCCCTAACCGTCGCTTCACAATTGACCATAAGTTCTCAATTGGATTGAGGTCAGGGCTTTGTGCTGGCCATGTCATCGTCTGAAATTCCTGATTTCCGAGCCATTCTTTGACGATTTTAGAGGTATGCTTTGGGTCCCCATCTTGTTGAAAAGTGATTTCAGACTCCCTGTAGCCAGTTGTTGTCAAAAATCTTGGCAAATTATACCTTAGGATGTCCAGATATTTTTCTTTGTTCATTATTCCTTCAATTTTTACTAAAGGCCCGACTGAACTCCACGTAAAACACCCCCAAGCCATTACCGAACCTCCACCATGTTTCACAGTGTTATGAACTTGATGTTGCTGAAGTCGTTCACCAGCACGTGACCAATAATACGATCTTCCATCTGTTCCTACTCGATTGACCTTTGTCTCGTCAGACCAAACTACTGTTTTCCATTGGTCAATGGTCCAGTTTTTGTGCCTTTTGGCAAAAGTTAACCTGGCTTTCAAATTTTTTGCTGAAAGCAAAGGCTTCTTGTTTTTCTCTTTAGCGGTTAATCCAATTCTTTTGAGAGCCCTGCGTGCAGTCCATTCACTAACTGGCTTTTCTATACTTAGTGCTGCTGTTTTTGGTGTTTTAGAAGCGCAACTTCTCAGTTCTCTTTCCATTCTTCTTGCATCCAAGTCAGAGAGTAATCGCTTTCTTCCTTTTTTTATTGCGGGAACATCAATATTCTTACTTTTTTTAATATTAAGCACTGAGGTTTTTGAAATATTTAAAATGTTTGATATTTCCCGCGATGATTCACCACTTTTTAATAAAAAAATTACTCGTTGCACAATTGAATTACAAATTTTTTTCATTTTGTTCTATTAACAAACTTTTCGCGACAGTAACTGGTTTTCAAATGCGATTATGTTAACTGTTACTTGTGAACTTACAGGTGAGACAAAAATTCGAGCGGAGAGAGCATCTCTTATTGAACAAACGTTATTTACTCTTGCCAAATCGAAAACGTGCAAAACTGGTTATGTCCTAAAATTCATTAAATATTATTTTTTTCTGTATAATGTAATATTTCTTAAGATTTTAGGAGGCATCATAAATGCTAGTTTAATACACGAAATACAAAAAATAAAAATGATTTTCTTTCAGTTCACAACGCTTAGTTTTAATCAAACTTTCAAAGGAGTGAAAACATTCGTCCACTTTTGCTCGTCACTGTATGTACCTTTAATTTTTTTCAAGAAAATCGTTTGAGTCGTTTTCGAGATAATTAAACTTCATATCATAATTAGGTACCTATTTATGGATGGGTACCGTTATTTTTTTAGCTAAGAAAAATAATTCAACTTCTCCTCTAAGGAATAGTTTATGAATCCTACATAATTTGAAGTAAATTGGTTCAGGCGTTTACAACCAGACAGACAGGCAGACAGACAGACAGAATTTCCAGGCCAAATTTTTTCTTCATCTCTATCATAGTAATGTCATATTTGTCATGTCATGTCATGTCATTCAAGAAAAAAATAAAACAAAAATGAGTGCTCCTTTGTTAGGACTAGCAGCAAAATTAAAGATTGAAAGTCATAAGCCACACAAATTTTATGTAATTTGTGTTTATTTCTAAAAAGTGGTCAATTTCTTTATTTTTCCCTTAACTGGACTCCTCTCTTAAGCAGACAAATTTCTTCGCAAGGTCAGTGTCCGTTTAAGAGAAAGTTCACTGTATTCTTTAGGAGAAATTATTTTTTTGATTTTATCTCTTAGGCGAAACACACACTTACACGAACAAAAGTGTTATAACCGTCGCTGTCCGCCTAATGAAAGTTTCATTGTATTTTAGAGGAAGACAAAAACCAAAGAATTGTACGCTGTTCCTAATTCCTTTTTATAAACTTATCAAATTCCAATTCCAATGTAGCTAACTGAACTAGTATAGGTCATCATTTTTTTTAGCGAAAAAAATTGATAGGTGAGGCACAAAATGGACCAAAGTTAAAGACGACTTTTCTACAAAATTGGAAAAGACAGTTAAAAAATTGTTTTATTTTTTAAATTTGATGGGCACATTGGCTTGGCTCAAAGTTTCATGTTATCCCATTATTTACATAAAAAAAATTTTACTAAAGAAATATCATGTTGAAAAATTTCACGCGATACGGACTATGTAAAGTTACATCTGAAGAAACTTTCCGCCTAACAAAATATTTTATTTGATCTGATATCCAATTACCTCTTTTATTTACCACAACCATTGTATTTTTCTTTTCTGTTTATTAGACGAAAGCAAACAATTTATATAGATATAGGTACTAATAATGTATCTTAAGCCTATTTTCCAAGGCACACAACAAAAAAAATTGTTGGGTTTGCGTGTGAACTTCAAACAACGTCATCTGACCCAGCCTCCATCTATACAGATAATATCATGGAGCAAGTGCTGTGTAAATCAACTGACATTGACTAAGTTACCCATTTCGTGAGCTAAGATAATTCATTGATGATAGGCGTTGCGATCTTTTGTTATTTGTAGGTTTACCTGGTCACTTTTATAACGAATTACCATGATCTAATCGCTTGGCCATGGTGACCAATAGCAGACCTTGGACTGAATGTTTATCGAGGCCTCTAAATATATACAGAGAAAAGAATAGATTAGTAACCTGAACTATCTATAAGGGTTTGAATGTTATTCATTAATTACTTTATTTTGACATCAATTTATAGAACTTCTGATTAAAGATAAGACTATTATACTTTGAATGCACTTTTATAATCCCCTTCCATAAAGAGCCCTCAACATCATGACACAATTTACACTCATTCAACGACAACTCATCCGAAGGCAATTAGAGTCAGTAAACCATAACTCTACACATCCGAACACAAATCAAATCACATTTGCTTGCTCCAGTTAAAAGCATTCAATGATAAACCAAACAAAACGCAATCTCCCCCTCAAAGTTACAGCTGATACAAAGCTGATGATCCACTCCCCGGCCAACATATCGAATCAAAACAAATAACTAAACAACTAGGTCAACAGAGTTCAAAATATTCTTTGTGTTTTAATATTGAAAAAAAAAAGAAAAAAAATATATTAGATTACAAATAGAACAAACCTTTACGTTACTGAACGCAAGCAAACTCATAATTGTTTGTGTTTGATATCAAAACACGAGACTCAGAATCCAGAACCCACCACGAAGACCGACGACGACGACAACACAGCTCCTATTATAATGATATGTGGTTGGTTTCATGACGGTTAATATGAAGTGACGATGATCTGTCCCGGGAATCACTTTAAGTTGCTTCTTCCCGCAAAGATAATAGAAATCTGATAGTCACTGTTTGAAGTACATTTTCGAGTACGACAACTATATACGTACAAACAATCTTCGTGTAAATTGATCATCGTCGTCGTCATCATAAATTTATTGAAGGGGTCTTCTATCAAACTTCCAACAATCTTCACTGATTTATATTCTGTCTCAAGATGAATTATCATGCTTAGTTGGTTTAGACTTAAGAGTGTCATTTATTAAAATTAAAGAACTATGAGCATGAAGGGAATGCGATACTTGGAATCTGCTGCTGGCGGAGCGAAGGTATCTTATTACCACAGCTGATGAAACATTTGGTTTAAGTTAATTCACATAAAACACATAGTGGCGTCAAGATTTGTTTATGAATGCCTTGATCTCGAATTTTATTTGTTAGTGATGGAAATATGCCGTGGCATCATTGTTGAATTGTTTATTTTTTTTTTTTATTTCTTAAGTTGAACTTCAAGAGAATTGAAACACATAAGTCGCACGTATTTACTCTTTTAGTGTGGAGTACAAAGAAAAACAATTTTTTTATTGTGACTTTGAATTACCATGAAATCAGTTAATAGATTTATTTAATCTTATTAAAGACATACGTAACTAAAACAAGAGTTGTAAAAATACATTTTTAGTGTAAATATTTTATTTTTAATAAATAATGCAGATAATTATAATTCCTAATTAGGTACCTACCTACCTACTTATTTAGAGGTACTCTAAACATTTAAACATTTTTTGCCTAAAAATTAATTAATGTTGTTTGAAAAATGTTTGCACTTAACAAATATTTTTAAAATTAAAATCCAATATGTTAACTACTTATTTATAAGGAAAGGACATCCGCCAATTTGGGTTCATTTTATTTTAGCCGGCCATCAAAAAAGTCGATATTATGATCGACCGTATAAAAATTAACATTCTATATTACAATCACCAAAGTCCTTATTCGATCAGCTGAGGAGATATTCAGCCTCGAAGTATCTCATAAATCTACTTAAAAATCAACTATAAAAAGTGACTTACATAAAATACAAAAAAAAAAAAAATGCTGGTCAAGATAAGAAAAAAATTGTTATGGAGGGGGCTATTACCCCCTGTTTATCAGATGGAAGCGATTTTCTAAAAATTGACTTAAAACTGAAAACATAAATAGCATCGATTTTTTCCAAAACTTTTTTTCTAAAAAAAGTGAGTATGCAGGTTTTTTTAATTTAATTTATTACAGCTTAAAACTAAATTTCATAAAAATCCGTCAACTGGTTTTTAAAATATTGAATTGACAAAATCGGTTTTTCAAAAATTATTTAAAACTTAAGAAAAACATTTTTAAAAATAATTTTATGCCGTTATTTTAAATAGCTAGGTCAATTTCAGTATTGAGTTTCGTTCAAATCGCTCAAGTTGTTATCTAGATAGTCGAAATTTAAAAATACCGTTATATGGCAGGTATTTTGGTTTTCACTATTTTATAGGCATTCTACACTTTATTACACATGTGAAATTTGGTTGAAATCGTTAGAGCCGTTTTCGAGAAAAATTGGATTTTCTATAACTGTTATATGGCAGGTACCGTTATTTTAAGACTAACAGTGACCTACAAAAAAAGCTCTGGGCATATTACCCTAAAAACCATACCTACTAAATTTGAAGTAAATCGGCCCACCCATTTAGGCTGTTGATGCCGAGACAGACAGACAGACAGAATTGCCGGACCCCGTTTTTCGTCTTCTTTATCATCGTAATATCATTTTTGATTGTTATCTCAAAACTTTTGTTACACGAATCCAAGACTTGCCTTATAGTAGATACCTTTAGAGCAAATACAAATATTTAAAAATAACGGTAATACTTACAGTATGCCTCGTTTTATCTTTTTTCAAAAGCCAGAAATCTCCTCTTTTATTTTATTTTTAAATAAAGATGTTTTAGCAAATAGTTTTTGAAAAAACTCAACATTTTGAAAAAAAAAAAAAATTGTTTAACCTGTTTGTTATATTTGTTGTACTTGTTTTTTTTTATAGATAGTTGGTTCTTTACTTGCTCTTATACTGTAAGGTTTCTATTTTCTGTAAGTTTTCTATTAAATGAGTTTAGTGACAAAATGGCAAATGTAATTATATAATTATAATTTGTTTGCATTATTTATCAGTATTTTGCATCAAACTGCATTTGTTTGCTTTCATCTTTTTACAGACTCTTGCATTCTTTGCATACTTTTGCTATATCATATTGTTTTCATTATTTTGATTTATTTGTAGTTAATTTTTTATTTCTTTGTATTCTTTGCCTTTGCCTTTGCCCTCAAATCGTTTCCATTATTTTAATTTTTTTGTATAACTAGTTTTTTGCAGACTTTTATTAACGTCTGTATAATTTTCTCTCTATTGCGTCATATTACATTATTCTCAGTTCTTGTATTTACTAACGGTTGTTTACAACCATTTTCATATTTTTATCTGCTTTGCAATATTTTGTATTATTTTGCAGTACTTATTTTGCAGTCTTTAAGCTCTATAACGATTACCAATTGATAGATCAATGAATGAAAAGTTTGGTCATTGAATATAAATCTGGCAATCGTTAATTGAAAGAAAATTCAAAGTGAAAATTAAACAGTTTATAACTATCAATAATTGATAGCCGTAATAGGTAGATTTCTATTTTTTGTATTTATTGGCTTCACAACATAATGCAGATATCTGCAGTATTTTGATTTTATTTGCAGTATTTTACTTTTTTTAAATTTTATTTTTTTCATAGTTTTGCATTATCTTTTTTAGTTTTTATTTCACCTTCGTAACTTACACCACAAATTCGACTCTTTCAATTGAAGGTTAAATAACAATTATACAAATTAGTTTGCTATAATTATGTTATTTAAATAAAAAATCGCTGCCGCCGCACTGCCTTAAGTCGGGAAATATTTTAAATCACAACTTTCGCGTCGTATAGTGGCGCCTGAATTCTCAATTATATATAAAAACATACATATTTATGAAGCAGATAACTTATCTCCTGCTACTTTCCTATGATGTCTGCAATCAATTCTAAAAGATTGTATAGGTATGTATGTATCTAAACATGGCAAATCTTGGAATCAGCCGTATTCAACCGTTGGGCGCCATTGCCAAAATTTAAAACAAATCACATTACTCATTCTTATACGAGTTCCTTTGAGGTTCTATTTCCGTCAAATCATCGACCTCCTCGTTAGGACTGAAAATTAATTAGAATCACAAATTTAGCAACAATAGTTTGTGCACATCAGCACATCCCTTCTATTTTAATCGCCAAAATAAAAACACACACAAATTAAGTGTGTTATTCTGGGTGGCTGAAACAAGAAGTTCGCCTGTATTTTGATGAATCATATAAAGTTGCCGGCCGCTTCCACCGCCACCATCTTCCTCTTTCAATAATTTTTCAATTTGCCGGGTTTATTACCCGTCAACCACCAGATTGATGGAAGCGGATGAAGAATCAGGCAATAGAGATGCCGACATTGATGCAGTAAATATCCATTAACCACCCTTGCCAATGTGTGTGCTTGTGCGGGCGGGCAGAAGCAATATATATACCTTGTTATATATGCGGCATCTCTTCCATAAAAAATTGCAGCATCACCTTCTCCCACCACCCCCTCCTTGTTTTATTATAGACTGTTAGTCTAATTATAGTTTTTTTTGCAGAAAATTAGTTTTTCAAGACTGCATTTTTCATCTCACAAAGTGAAAGGAGGAATGTGCGACTTTTCATGATACAAACACCGCGTTTTCATCATAATCTTCATCGGCATCATCCAGTAGAAGAAATCAAGAGGAGGGACAATGAGTAAAGGGAACTATGTGCATGTTGAAGCATCAGTTGCCAACTTTAAATAACCACACCGAACGGATAGTTCATTTCGGTGAAGCAAACAAATTAAAGGGAAGACGAAACAGTGGGGTGTTAAAGAAGGCGGAGGCTGAATTTTTTAATTTGATACGGGGTGCGGATTTATAGCTTCGTCATCATTATCATCATCACAGTCGTTTGGCTTGATGGGAAATTGTTAAATTAGCCAAGATATCGCGTTTGCTTGAATATAATGGAATTTTGCCCTTTTGTCGTTGAATTCACCCACACTCTCTATGTATATCGAAGATGTTGACGACATTTTATATATTGTTAGCAATTTCAAAGTCAGATTTTTTTCGTGGTTCAGTTGAAACCAATTTATTTATTTGTTATCTGAAATATTTTGTTTAGGTTTGTTTTCATGTAAGTATAGGACTAGCAGACCCGTGATCACGTTGCTTTACCGTAAATAGCTGCGGAATGATTCATCTTTTATAGCTTTTCTCATTGATGTATTAAGTAGCCAACTTCACGCGTGTTCCAACATAACTAGGGGCGCCATCAACCACTAGCAGGGAATCTGCGTAGCAGTGATATGATTTTTTTAATTAATTATTTACTATTGAAATATTTTGGTGGAAATTATTATCAAACTACTTTTATTTTACAAAACACATCCACTCCTTATGCCATGAGTTACTTACAGATGAATATATTATCGTTTTCATTTAAATTCTAATGGCGAAATTAGAACACGTATTTAACACTAAAAGATGATGGCGTTTTTAGGCTGTTTTAAGATGGAACAACTTTTCTTGGCTGTTTGTATGAAAATTTCAACCGACTGGCGGTCCATATCTAGTACGTCAATGGCTTTTCTTCTTTCCTAATATTAAGGGATAAAAAAAACAAGTTCTTTCTTTTATCAAATTATAACTGTGACTCTTGTAAAAAAATTTCGTAATATTTTTTGTATTTGGTGATAGGTAGGTATATTTTGTGAATATCCGCAGCTATACTTTTTGAATTTTGATTCTATTTTCCCGATAGTAATGATTTTAGACCATAACCATCTGTTACTTCTCCCTAATCATCTGCCAACTATAAGTGTACCGAATTTACCTCAGAAAACGTCAGTAGGTATAGCGTTCATTTGGCCTGGGAATTCCAAACCAAAAAGAGATAGATATAGTGTTCGTTTTATTTATGATTGGTTGATCGAGCCTGAAATAAAAACTAAAATTTAAGGAAGTCAAGACGCTACCTTGAGAGAAATTGTATTTTCTTCAGTCTTGCAATCTGTTAACAACTTTGATGGCTGCTTATTCATCTAAATTATGAAACGTTTTTTCCAAGCTATCACTGCACGATCATAACTATTTGTCTTTCTCAAGTATTATTAATAAAAGTGATTCTGTTTTCTGTAGTCAAGTACACAAGTACAGAACATTTTTATTGGTAAAATGGTTCGTCTTTTCCTTTATTTAGAAAAGACCACTTGATTGCTCCAGAAGCCACTTTTAGTTTGATTCCTTACTCGTCTCCATACATAATTCCATCCAGAAAAAAAAGTGTTGCTGATCGCTCCACCCTTCCGGCACCGAATAAATTGGTAGCATTTATGTCGATCTGGATAACTTTACAACGATTTTCTAATTGGAGTAGATACCGGCTTATTAAAAATCCTCCACAAAACCAACTTTTACTTTTTAAAAAATCCCCATACCGAGTTATTTTAGGATTTCTAATAGTGAATTAATCTTTCATAGGATTTCTGTAAAATGATGCCTTCTATCTTAAGATCTTTAATAATGCAATCTCATTATTTCTGAATAGTGAAGCTTGCTATCTGAGGATTTCCGAAAAGTGAACTTTGTATCTTCAAAAGTGAACTTGATATCTTAGCATTTCTGAAAGGGAAACATTTCTAATAGTGAAGCCTGTTATATTACGATATCTAAATAATGAAGCTTCCTATAACAAGATTTCTGATAATCAGGTCAGCTTTCGTAGAATTTCTAAGAATTTAAGTCTGCTATCTCAAGATTTTATATAGTGAAGCTTGCTGTCTTAAGATTCCAAACAGTAGAGCCAGCTATTTCATAATTCCTTATAAGTGAAAAGCTGCTATCTTAGGATTTCTGAAAAGTTAACATGTTTTTTTGGCATTTCTTATTTGAGGATTTCTAAGAATGAAGTCAGCTTTCTTAAGCCTGCTATCTGGGGCCCTCTAATAATGAAGTCTGCTATCAGGTTTTCAAGATTTTTCATAGTAAACCTTAATATCTCAGGATTTCTGCGAATATAATTTCTTCCTTTAATGCCCAAGTTAGTTTCGAGAGCTTATAGGAGTCAAGCATATCAAAAGAAGACGCAAAGTTTGTAGCGATTGGTGGGGGTAAAATTCAAGGTTCCCTATATCTTTCTTCAAAATCTCGTGTTTTATTTTAATTTTTAATATCTCAAACTGTATGTCACCCCAAGACGTGGTAACCTCAATTCTACCTTCTCTTCCGAAAAATCTTCCCATTCATATTCGAAGGTCAACAACTACAACTATAAGATTACAAATTGGTGCACCTTAATCTCTTTTTTATTTTTCCTACAAAACTACCAAGAAAACAAAAAATCTCCAACTAACTCTTAAATAAAGTAACACATCTAAAAATATACGCACCATAATAAAAATCATATAACATACAAATATGTTGGTACGTGTCAAAAGTTCATCTTATCATTAAAAACAAGCACGTATCCTTCATAGAACGTAGAAAAATAAATCACTTTGTTTTTCATTCCGACCGACTAAAATGTGATCTTATCAGTTGTAAACTCTTTTTTACATTATCAACATTTCGCCTCCGCCTCCCATTACCACACTCAAAACAACATTTCACAAACAATCTCATATTTTATACTGAAAGTGGATATAAATTAAACAAACTATATTATGCTTCTTCGGAAGAGAATAAATATCTATAAGGACGGGTTGTTAAGGCTGCCAAGAGAAACTATTCTAAGCCAAGTTGACATTTTTTGATATATAATGAAATGTATCTAGTCATGTTATCTTTTAGCACGCATGCATAAATATTTTACGATTATATGAACGCGTATTGTAAATTTGTATAAATTTTAGCACACACACTCAAAAACATCATATTTATGTTGATGTGGCTCCAAAAAGGCTCTATACTTGTGTCACGTTGACTGGTTAAATTTAAATAATAATTTTCGACTGTTTTTCTCAGTTTAAGGTTTAAGGATCTCTAAGAAGTCAGGACAAGAGGACGTGTTGTCAACCTTGCTTCGACAAGAAGAGAATATGAATATATGAAACATCACATACTCGTCGTCGTCGTCGGCTCAGGACATATAACGACAATCTACTAAACAGTCCGTATAGGGTGCGTTGTTTATGTGGGGCGGCTTCTTTCATTATTGTGGCAGAACTAACATTTCCAAATGGTTGGCAGTTGGGCTTTATTGGCTTGTGTCGATCATAAATTTCATTCATTGCTATCCTGTTTTGGGAAGGATAATATCTGTTTGATTTCAGTGGCATGTTTGGGTGGGAATGGGAAGGCTTTTTTTTACTGAAAATATATGAATATGACAATGAATAACGATATGGCATACTATAATTTTGTGAATGGAAATCATAAGTTGAATTCCGCTGGAAGGTATAATAAGAAATATAACTTTTCATATTGTGGTATAGCTAAAAATGAAGACATTCGCATATCAAAAGTCAATTTTGGGACTACCACAAAATGGCAGAATCGCGTTTGTTATGGTCATGCATGTATTCAGGCTGTTATTTTTTGTTATTTTTTGGGTTAATTGCCTACATGGCTAATTGGTGCTTAAGAATGAGTTGGCTGACAGAAGGTTTGGGAAAAGTCGGCCTTGGGGAATGACGAATGACACATAGGTTTTTGGATGAAATTATATTACCTATAAGGTATGTGCACGGCGACAGAATTTCACACCATTTCTTATGTGAATTTATTCCTGACCCCAGTTTCCTCTTTTTCAAGGAAATTCTTTGGGTGTTTTTAAGAACTGAATACAAAAGAAGCTGCATATTTCCAAACTCACGCCCACCCAAAATTCTAGTGAGTCCAAGTAGGGGGTTGCAGGGGACAACATGGCCCCCTAATACCTAACTTCCACGTTTATGCGCCGTAAATTTAAACTAGTTTTCCAGCACTATAATAGATTAAAACACGTTATTTTCGCCAAAGATTTTATTGTGATATAGTTGCCAAATGCTTTTAAAAGCAATATATTGTGTGACATCTTTTTAAAAAGTAAAAAAAAACATCCAATTTTATGTAGTTCGAAATTTTGTCACAATTGAAAAGTAAAAACGTTCATCTTTTGTAACCAGGTTTTTTTATTTTTGTGTTTTAAGGAACAAAACAAGTTTTTTTAAAAATGTACATATACCTATATATATTAACGATTTGTCCAAGACATCGGTGTCTTCTGATATGATGACAGCGCATATACTAGGATTTGTCCTCCTTTTTCGCCAAAACCATCGTGCTGGTTTTTATCTTTCTACTCCCAAAAGCTTCACCGATTTTACGCTCTGTTATGCCTATTCTGTTAATATAGCCTGGCATTCCTGCTTCATTATTCTATCAAGAATGATGTTGATGAAATCGCATAAGAGCGGCTTGTCTTAATTTTTTGATTTTAAAGGCATAGTGATGGGACTTCTGTGATATTTCTACCGCTTTGTTTCTAAAATTCTACCACCGGCAACTCAAAATCTACCACATTTTACCATTTGCTGCTAATAATAATAATTTTTCTTTTCTATCATTGTATTGCTTTGGAAAGAACAATTTATCAATAAATGAAAAAAATTCTATAAGCGAATTTATATTTCTAAGCACTCACCTTGAGCAAGCGAATCCAAACATTTTCAGGCTCAGTTTTTTGACAGCAATAGTGTAAAATTTCCCTGAAAAATTATGTTTATATTTCTGAGCAGATGGAAATCTCAGAGATCTTAGGAACATAAACTGGGCTAATGTTACAATTTCCAATACATCTCATTGACTTAGAGCTCTATTGTAAGAACTGAATAATATTACGAGTAAAAATGCGAAAATTCTTGGTTCCTAGCTACAACACCTAAAATAAAAATTTCATTTTTATTAGTGGTAGCATTAAGTTTATACACATAGAGGAATCAAGATGGTTTCAAACTCACCAAAGTATGGTAGGATAGTGTAAGAATGCGCGGTTGATAAGAGTGAACACAGCGATCTACTACAAATTGTAACGACACTGGAGGCTAAATGCACTCATTTTAGATACATCGAAGTGAGTAAAAGTTCCTGTCAAAATTTTATGGAAATGTTATCAAAGGTGGAGGTGCTAGGTGAGTTTTAATTTTTTAGCAGTTTAGCTTAAATTTTTTTAGATTAAATAAATTGAAATTACAGGAAAAAGGAAATGTTAATAGAAAAACGTTAAATAAGACATTAGGTTACAGGAAAATACACATAATTTGAGTGATACGTAAGTTTTTTTTTATCAATGTATATACATTTATAAATGTATAAATGTACATACATTTGGTAGCACATTTTTTAAAATGCAAGAGCGTGCGCACTCTTATACTACGGGTTCTTACTCTTATATTAAATACTAGCAGAAAGTACCCGGCGTTGCTCGGGCACTCGGTGCACTTAGCCTAGAACGATGTCTATATTCCTAATCCTTGTTTTAATAAAAAACAAAAATACATTTGGACTAATTTTTTTTTTATTTATTTATTTATATTTTATATTATATTTTATCTAAATTCAAAATTTCAAGGGAAGTAGAATCATTGTCAAACTTCTCATCTTTCTCTTCAGGGAAGTCATCATCGAAATTTAACGAAGAGCAGTCCGAAATTTCCATTTTTTCTTTTTCTGACATTTCTGCTACTTCTGCTTGTTTTTGTTGTTTTTGGACCCTTTTTTGTTGTTCGCTTCGTTGTTGTTGTTGACGTCTCTGTTGTTCTTGTGGTTTTTGGGTAACAGGAACTTTCAATGCGTCAGACGAAGCTGACCCCAAATCTGCTTTAAAAATAATAAAATAAAAACATCTTTAAGTACATATTATAGTCTAAATGTTGACAGCAAATTTTGGCAGGGATGGTATTATCAAAATTTATATACTTGTACGTGTAGATGTACGTGATGTTATATCTAATTCAACCGTCTGGGCGTTTGAAAAAGGTAATTTTTCTGATTTGTTTTCATTTTTTTGGGGGCGCCTGGCAGTCCTTTAGCTGAAAGGAAATCGTCTGGAACTGAATTATTTGTTATATCATTGTGCAATCATCTATTGTTTCCATTTTATATCGAAATCGGAAGAATCATCTTTTTCAAACGCCCATTCCCGTTGAACGGTTGAATTCAATATATCATCACGTAAATTTACACGTATAGGAATATACATTTCGTTTAAACAATCACTACCAACATTTGCTGTCGGTCATTTTGTCATCTCGGTCATTTATTGAAGAAGAATGTTTTTTTTTTAAATGATGAAAACTTTCAACCAACCTGCCACAGCCATCCCTTTCTTAATTTGTAATTTGTCAAATCCAACGCGTCATCGTTTAACGTCAAACGTCAAATTCATGTTTTGGCGCTGCAGTAATCAGGTTTGTAATAAAGAGCAAAGATAACTTAGTTCTTATTTTGACTACTTGTTGCGCATTTCAACTTTATCATATACGTGTAGCGCAGCAGTAGTCAAGTTTGTACTTATCCAACATGATCGCTTAAAAACAGAAAATATTAAGAATTTATGACCGAATTTCGCATCTCCTCAATTCGATACTTATGGTGACTACGTAGTAGTGCTTTTTCACTTCATCAAATACGTGTAGCGCAGTAGTAGTCAAGTTTGTACTAAAGACCAACGATAATACTCGCTGCGCATATCAACTTTACCAATCCTCAATAAGTTTAACAATGGTAGGTATGACAGTTGGGCGAAATGCCCGTGAAATATTTTGTGAGCTCTCTTTAATATTCACTGATGACAGTTGTTAGAAAAAATTGGAAACGTGAAACGTCGAAATGGTAAGAAAAATTACTCTAATTGTTCGCCGGGCAAAAGTTTTTTTAAAAATTAACCCAGTTTTAAAGTGTATTTTGTTATTTTTAATATCCTAAAACCTGACGAACAGTTAAAAGTAATTGTTACAATAAATTTTAGAAAAGAATAGTTTGTTGTTATATGTGTTTTACCACAGTTTCTATATAACAAATAAACTTACAAAACTACTCTTTTATATAGTAGTAGGATTTAAAGTATTTGATTTAAATATTATTTATAAGGACTTTTCACATTACATCAGGATGTCTGTCTAGAAAGATAAGAACATTTAATAAAAAATTGTGTCCGTTTAAGCAGCAACTCCAGGAAAATATTTCTGACAACAAAAAAAGTGAAAAAAAATTAATAAAAAAATGAAGAAGCCAGTGGTACTATCCCTGGATGCCAAAAAATTTACTTTGAGACATTAATAGAAGACTGGATTGGATGTTCCGAATGCAAAGAGTGATGGCAAGCCAAATTAAGTGCTTATTTTAATGTTGGCAATTTTACGTGTGACGTTTATATGTCAAATAACCACCTGCGTACTCTTACATTCCACGCCGCGCATTCTTATACGACACGTTGGATAAAAGTGCGCAAATATATTTTTATGTTTTTTTAATTGTTATTAACTAATGAATCCTTTTTTGTTGCAAACTTAAATGTACTTTGGTTACTTAAATAATAAACTGCACGCAAAAAAAGTTTTTGTTGGTAAAATGTTTTTAGTTTGTCTTTTAATTGGTGTTTAGCCTTAAGTGCGCACTCCTATACTATCCTACCATATAGATGCCGTTAAATGAATATATCGAGTAATTATTATTGTAATAATTCCCTGTAACTAAAAACACTTAAACTAAACCAAACTAAATTCTTCTGCATACATTTGTATTTGTTTTTCTTTAATTTGTTTGCCTTTTAACTCAAGAATAATTGCTACAAGAGTAAACAAATAACAAGTCGATAGTAACATCGGACGAAACTAACACATGATTTCTCTATGTGTATAAACTCAATGGTGGTAGCTATGTGCAATTTGTCAATGATAATAATGGCTTAAATTATAAAAAAAATAATAATTTTATCGGTTGTGAACAAAATATGTTATATGAAAACTAATTTTAATAGGCTGATTTTGTTTTGTTTTTGCTTTTTTGTTATAAATAAATGATATATTTAACATTAAACAAAATTTATTTCTACCACCTTTTGTTTGGGCTATTTACCATCACTTTGTTTTTCTCAAGTCCCATCACTGTCCGATATTTCGAACCTAATTTCTAGTATAACATTTTTTTCTCATTTGAGAAGCCGGTGTTTCTATCTGCTCTTTAATTCGAAGAGCTAATAAGACGTTCTGGTTCTTCTATATAGTCCCACTTTAAATTCTTCGTCGTGTCGTCAGATGCGATATCTCTAATGAGATCTTAGCAATATGACACTGGTTCTAAATTCTTGATGAAGGGGGCATAATTATCCTTATAGGAGGTTATTAGAGACTCGATCATAAAATTCCAGCCTGGAAATTGTTTTGCAGTATGTTAGGATATCCGACACCGAATACCTTGGCTCTATTATAGGTACTGGATCATATTGATTATTTTGCAAAAATTCTTTTGCAATTTTTGTGCCGTTTGGTTATGAGCCGATACAATTAAAGTGCAAAATATTAAATTTTATTAAAATTATTCAAGTCAAAAATATCAAACTATATGTGCAAAACAATCACAAAGCAAAAAGAGAAATTGCTAAAATGCGAAATTTGTAGGCGAGTTTATATTTCTAAGCGCTCACCTGAGCAAGCGAATTTTAAAATTTTCAGGCTCAGTTTTTTGACAGCAACAGTTTAAAATTTCAATGAGAAATTGTGCTTACATTTCTGAGCATACAGAGGTCTTAAAAGTCTTAGAAATATGAACTGGGCTATTAAATACAGAACGATAAATTTCAAAATAATAATCATGAAGTGAAATATTATAAAATACGTCAGCTCCACCCAACTACCCTAATTGAGCTAATAGAACTTTACACCTCGAACCATAAAGTCATTTTTTACCATCTTCTTGAGAAAATCTTTTAAATGTAGTTACATAATGTAGATTCATTTTCTTTTAATTTAGCAAATACGTTTGAAATCAATAAATTCATATTTCAAATAATTTTAAAGATTATGTTTTTCATTGCAAGGCAAATCACGGCCATTTTTTTTTTGTAAGATAGTTTTTTTATATTTAAACAACGAGGACTTTTGGCGCCGAAGTTGAATACTCTACCACTCACTTCTGAAAGATAAAAACAAAACAATATTTTTTAAGGACACTCGATTGCATAACTTACAAAGTTGGCAAAAGCATATAAGCGAAAAGAAACTTCAACGTAGAGATGTTTTTTTTTTAAACAAAAATATTTTTATCTTCCTTTTTTTTTAAATTCAATAAATTTATTTTTCGAATATTTTACAAGATTATGTTTTGCTCTTCGCAAACTAAATCAACTAAAAGTTCCGCATTTATCTTTTTTATTAAAAACGAAAAAAAAAATTCTTCCAAACACTCATTAGAAAATGAATTTTCGTTAATTACTTAAAAGCATTGAGATACATTAGTGCCACTTAGTTTTCCGAGAGGGGATAATGGAAGTTGTCTTAAATGGCTTGGATGCAATCACTCGACAATAAAGCAGCAATCCGTTCAAAGTTGTATGTTCGTTCCTCTTGACTTCTGACCCCAGTGTATCGATAAATAACAAAATTCTCCAAATAAGTGGAACAATCTAAGCGGTAATCGTTTTTGATATCCTTCGGTAGACGTTAGACGTATTTATGTGAAGCACTGCAGCAGTATACTTAAGTGTGAGTTACCGGTAGCACTTATGTACCTATAGCTTGTATCTTAGTTTAGTTATCGGCCTTTTAAGTGAGGAGCAAAAATAGATTTGTTTTTGGGATTCCTGCATTATTATATGGGGAAAGGTGGGTACCCCTTTAGCGCTCTAATGGTTCTCAATTGCTATGTTCGACATGCATTCTTCCTGAAAGTGGTCTATACGCGAGGGTTGGCTGCCATATAAGAGTTGCTCTAAATATATTTGCAGAGGAGGCAACTTTAATACTCGCCTTAGGTAGGAAGTTGTCGAAGTACGACGACATACGAACCAGGTCATGCAATCTTTCTATTGCTGGGTGTTAAAATCGACAAAAAGTGTTATCTCTTTGGCCAATAATGCAGAGGAGCCCATTAAAATCTGGGCCACACTCTTGGGGCAGACCTGAAGTTATCCACATACGAAAAAAAATGCCATTTCGTGGCATGCAGCATGGCATATAATTCATCGGCACATTTAGATAAAAACTGCCTGCCGCACTAAAAGTCGTGCATCTTGTGGGCGTTCGTGTGTGTTGTGTGTTTGGAACAAAACAACTTCCTGGCTAATATGCCATCCGTAGCCTGAAACCAAAAATCTCTTAACCTGGTTTCGTTTTCGTGGCAGTGAGGTATCATGTTTCGGTTGAATGTTACATAAGTGCATTATTTGTTGTTTTTGTTGCCACATCCGTTTGCCTATATTTACGCGGACGCATGTACCTGCATAATTTTAACACAAAGAGGTCTTGACGTGTCGGTTGCTTGTTTGTTTTTTTGTTTATTGCAGAAATGCGTTATTTGTTGCAAGGTGGCTGTGCGAAGTGGAAAATAACAGTGGACCAGCAAAATATCTTTATTTTTTGTTTTCTTTGCTTTTGTTTGCATTCTTTTTTTTATATCTGAGCAAAAGTTTTTGTGTAGTTTTTCTTACTGGATTTTCCTACCGTGTAGCGTATAGCAGTAGAATTTCAGAGGAATGAAGTCGCTTGGTATGCTGAATTCATGTTTAAATATTTTAACAGAGACATAAATATTATAGAGGAACAGATATCTGCTTTGTTGAATGGGGCTTCGAAGGAATCAGTTTTGCAGTTGCATGGCAAATATTTATTGTACATATTTGTTTTTATTTATTGTTGGTTGTTGTTTAGTTTTTTTTTTTTTTTTTAATTTCTTTAAATGAAATTTGTTTTGTTGTCGATTGATGTGAATGAAGTTTCTGTAAAACGTGGTTGGCATAGACAAGACGACGACAATGATGTGGATATATGAAATGTACTTTTTGTTTTGTTAATAATTCGCATTTGTATGGTCTTTTAATAGAAAACAAAATTGAAGAACCCTCGTATTTACATATATTTATAACGCAGGCATAATTTTATGAACTATTCAAACATACACATAAATATTTGTATTCATAAAATTTCAAAACACAGAATTAACTTATTATAAATCTCACAGAGCTGTAAAAGACTTAAATGATTTGGTGATTTCAGAATTCAGCGTGTTCAAATCCAATTCATTTTGAATTCGTAACTTAAATCACTGACTTCAAAAATGTATTGAGAATTTAGCGTGTTCAAATACTCCAATTTTGGTGCAATCCATTTTTAGTTAAAATGCCATAAAATTTTATTACTCCATTAACTAAAACGCTTTTAAGTGAATCTGGTGCAACTGGGCATAAAAGCCTTAAAAAATTTTATAAAAATAAAAGTAGTAAATGGGCGGTTAAATGTTATACCTATTCCACTCTCAACTCAACTCTTAATCCTTAACTTTTATTAAGTCTTATCCGCAGGTAACTCAGAGTTATATTTTTAGTGAATGGAAGCAGACAGGTTTTTCAGTCAGAAATCGCTAGAAAACTCAGCGTTAATTCTAAGTAAGTTCAATTTAATTTCTGTGGTCAGATAACAAAATGTTATGAGTGAATTTTTCAAATTTTTGGTGCATTTTTAAAGCAACTTATAAAAAAAGAAACAGAAAACCTTAATTTTTGAAAACAAAACTCATTGATTTGTTTTGAGCTTCGAAACCGTACGTAAAACTTTAAAAATTCAATAACAATATTTTGCCATCTGACCACAGATTTATTCTATTCTAATTTAACTCAGAGTTCACTTAAGTACCTATCTATATTTACTCTGACTTATTTCGGGATCTCAAACTGACTGAAAACAATTTTTCTTGTTTTTGATAGACAATGGTCACATAAGAAATCTTTGTCCGGGCCGGCGCGGCTGCAAGAATGCTTAACTCATCGAGTTAAAGAACATTTCAATATTGTAGCGGAAGATATCTAATAGTAGATACAAAAAAGACAACTCTTCCCGCCCCCATCCTGGAGCGTCGGGAGGAGGTAAAGAAGTGGCGGTGTTTACTCATCAATAATATCATTTCCTTTTGTAATGTTGAACTCTTCCTCGTCAAAGCTTGGCAGTTTTTTCACTCAGCCTAATTTTATGTTTTGGTATTTTTCGTTAAAAATCATTTTTTCGTGTCTTTTAAAGAATTAAGACAAAAATGTATAATCGAATAAAAGGAAAGGTTAATCAAAAAATAAATAAAATCGGAGGGGGTCTATTTCCCCCCGATTGGGTGGGTGAAATAGACCCCCGAATATGATCAAATAGTTTATTTTCGTATGTTGTTATTGCGTATGTGATCATAAACGAAACAAATCTTAATCAAATGGCAAATAATCTGTATAATGTTCGTTTAGCACAATTTAATTTCGTATAAATTTGTATTTGGCAAATTTTTTTTAAACAGACTAACGTTCTTCGAATTAACAAGACTATTTTCAATAAGGCGGCTTTGGGATAGGATTCTTAATCTTCAGAAGGAGCTCGTTCACAAGACATAGGAACAAAAATCCCGCATCGATAACACAAAAAGTACACTTTATTTTATTGTTTTACTCATTTTACACATATATACCTTTTCAATGTAACGAAATTCAAACGAAAGCAATACTGATAATTTGTTCTTAAGGCCGTGTGCGAACAGCGTTAAAATTTTATCCATTGGCTAAATAATGACACTAGTGTGGTGAATATAAACTTCAAAAATTTAGCCTGCTCTGGAGCAGACTAAAATTTTGGCCAGTGGATAATTTTCTATACTAATGAAGGAGTGAGAGAGACAGTCGGCGTAATGTGTTTGTTTTGATTGTTGCATTGCTTTCATTTGCATTTATTTCTGTTTGTTCGACTATTATCGAATTTTTCGTTTGTGTTATGGTGAAATGTAACCATATAAATATAAATATAATTCTTATATTTAACGAACTAATAATAATTACCCGATTTTTTACTATTCTATTCTGTGAAACAGATTTTTTATTTTTCTTTGGAAGTTCAGCTGCCAAAAACCAGTGTGATGTGTGTTTTGTTGGATTTATTTTATTTGTATTTATTTTCGTTTGTTTTTATGTTGACGTCAAATATTCCCCTTGTGTTTTTGTAAATTCGGCTCTATTAAACTGTGTTATGAATGAACAATTACCTAAATTAACCGATAATACTTTTTTAACATTTCTATTTATTGTGAATCAAATTTGTTTTTTTTTTTTTTTTTTTGAAGTTCAGCTGCCAAACCAGTGTTCTGTACCGTATTAAAACTTCCCATAATTTTAATTTTTTTACAGAGTAGTTCTAATATATTTATTTAACAAAACACAATTTAGAATAGCCACAACTATGAAATTGCAAATCTTTAATAAATTGGTTTTTGAAATATCAAATTTGCGTTTTTAATTTTTTTCGTAGGAAATTTTATAGAACAGCAAATAGAGAGAATTTAACCTACAAAAGGTCGGGTAGTTCTAAATTTTTGATATTTTGCATAGGATGTTTGGTGATAAAAAAAACAATTTCCACACCACACCCCCTCAGCCCCCTTTGCTATCAGGAAAAAAACTGCACAAAATCGGCTAATTCCGACTATAACTTCTTTCTGGTACATTTTATAGAAAAAAACTAATTACTTAACGCAAAACAAGTAGAGCCACTTCATTTGGATTTTGGATGAATCATAGATCTTAAAAACAAACTTTCTATATCAATTTTGTTTTCTACAAGTTTTGTTATAAGTTTTTTTTTCGATAAAATGTAAAAGACAGAAATTATAGTCGAAATAAGCAAAAAAGTGACAATTTTTTGCAGGTTTTTCCTAATAGCGAAAGGGCGGAGAGGTTGTGGTTGTGGAAATTGTATTTTTACATCAGCCAAACATCCTATACAACATATCAAAAATTTAAACGCGCGCCGATTGTTTGAGTTGCAGACTTTTTTTTATAAATTGACAAAACAATCTTACCTATTCATTTCTCCGTAACACAGTAATAAGAAAGGGAATTTTTTTAATTCTTGTGGGGATATTTAAAAAAAGCATGTTTTTAACACATTTAATCTAGTTCGCACACCAAAAAGCTAAACATTTATTTACCTCAACTCAAAACTCAAAAATTAGCCAGAGGATAAAATTTTAACGCTGTTCGCTCACGGCCTAAGTCTAACATTACTAATATAACTATTAAAAAAAATGTTCAATACCCAGCAGAAATATTTTCACTTGGTATAGATACATTTGCAGTAAAATAAAATTTAAGTAACATCTGCAACTGCAATGGTATTACATACCTATACATATTAAAAAATAAAAGTTTCCGAAGTTGGTATAACTGCAATGTCCAGCTTAAATCGATAGCAATTTTTGTAATAATAACCTTGTCCAGTAGGAAATCTAAGCTAATAATAGCACATTGGCACCATTAAAATTGTCTAGACAGAGTATTCCATTTGTCCCTTGAAACCTTCTAAAGGGTTTGCACTTAAAAATGAACAAAAAAAAAAAACTGAAAGTAATGCCTGAGAAGAATTTTGCTTTTACATTTGCATTCAAAGGACATCCGATATAATTTGCCCTTGTGCTATTGAAAGTAATATGCTATCCTTTGAGTCCTTTTTTCGTATATGAAATTATGTACAGTACATATACTACGTTAGCTATCACTATTTCATCGTTTTCCATCAAACTTTCATGAAGGACTGCTTATATGAGTCCCGCATATATGAATTCACTTTGAGTGAAAGTTGACGGAATGTAAAATGTAATGAAATGTTTGTGAAATGCTTGTTTTTCCAGACAGTATAAGCATTTTCTAAGTAAGATATATAATTTAATCCGGGTTCTTGTTATTACAAGAGTAATTGGTTTAATTACTTCCTTTGGCTTTTTGAAATGTTTTTATTTTTGTTTAAAGAAATAATTAGAGGAAAATTGAGGTTAGAATTACACAGAACATTTATTTTAGAAAGGTTAACTTACAAAACAAATTTATTTTCGTTTTTTGTTTGAGTGAAAACGAACGGGTGACAAATTGCTTTTTAATAAGAATAGGGTATATGTACCAGTTACCGGGTGACCTAACTTATTTAGTTTACTTTATCTGGCTCTATGGATGTTGCCTGTTTTTTGGGGTCAAATAATAAGCTTCTTCAGTTGGCTCGGTTTGTTAAGGGTTTGTCTCCAGTTACGTGTACCAAATCGTTGGAGGTATGATCATTGAAATGATCTGGCTCTGGTCTGATATTGATGACTTTGCGTTTTTCTGTTTCCAGTCGAAGCATCTCTACACGGTGCAGGGGCTAGATTCCGCAAGCTTGAGTTTTGTTGTGAGTTTCTTCAAAACTCACACCCCTGTTTGCACAAATGCTTATATTCACGAGATTCCGCAAAATGTTTTTTGATTTGAGAGCGCTGAATAAATTTTTTTTCGTTGCCTTGTGAGCTGAATTTATTTTGACTATTATTTATTGTTTATTTTTGTTATTTTATAAATTTTATGCTCACGCTCTGAAACAAGGTGAGAAATTTTATTCAAAACTGACGTAAGAAACTCACATGCACATTTGCGGAATCAGAATGAGGACGTGTACACATTTTTTTGTGCGCACAGCAAAACTCAAGCTTGCGGAATTTAGCCCCAGGGAACTAAACTAACTTCACATCATGGGAACTAACTTCACATCATGGGAACTTACTCCACATCTTTGGAACTAACTCCACATCATGGGAATTAACTCCACATCTTTGGAACTAACTCCACATCATGGGAACTAACTTCACCACTAACGGGATCTAATTTCACTTTTTTTTTGGTGAAGTAAGTTCCCACTAAAGGTAAGAACTAATTTCATCTGAAGATTCAGTGAAAGTGACTTCCCATCTACAATTTAATTTTTATATTACAGGAGATGTAGAGCTAAAAATATGGGGCTACTTTAGATCCCGGTGCCCCTAAAATTTGAGATTGGTAAGGGGGCATGCAAACCCCCTGCGACCCCCCTGCCTGGCCTACTATATGATTTGGAGTGGATGCGAGTTTGGGTGGATGCGAGTTTGGGTGAATGCAAGTTCAGTTATGCAATATGTGCATTTTGTATGAAAAGTGTAACGACACTCAAAAGAGTGAAATAATTTCCCACAAAAAAGTTAAGTTCCCACTCACAGTAGGAAATAACTTCACCCAAAAAAACTGAAATGTGTTCCCATGAAAAGTTCGTTCCCGTGAAGTTTTTGGATTGAAATCTCTTTCTAAGATGATCGATTGTCCAGTTATACCAAAAAAAAAAAATTTAAAACCATTTTAGTTCAAAAAGAAATAAAATTTATCGGCATTTTAATTTTATGTATATCTGTTGCACCAACATTAAGCGGTTGTTTTAAATAAAAATGAAAATGTGTACCAACCCTGCATGTGGATCGTGGAATCTCTCATTTGAGTAAATAAAAGGATAACATAATTAATTGAACAGATTTAGCGTTCTGACTGTCTTTAATTTTGGACTATGAATGCCAGCTGTCTTCGTTTAAAAGACGCTTTTAAAATTTATTAAGAACAAATGGAGCTTTAGTTTATTGATTCTTTTAAAACTGAAACTAATAGTTAGTGCATCATATAAAAAATGCCATATTTTCAGATTTTACAACCGAAATAATCTTTAAAACATAATAATTTAAAAGTAGTTGGAGAAACTGCGCATTAATCTCGTGTTTGGGTTGGTCATAAGTTTTAGTAAGAAGCTGACTTAGAATGTTTCTCTCATAAGTGTCTTGCATGTGAGACGCGACCAGCGAATTGCGAGTTGTGAAAGGTCGCGCATTTTGACATTTTATTCACATGAGAGGTCGCCGGTAGTTGCGAATCGTTAATACACAAACAGATGAAATTGAGGTTAGACTCGTGCGAATATTTCATTCGCCGATGTGTGGAACGCGTCCTGATGTTATGGATTGCGAATTCAAGTTTAACAATTCGCTGAATAATGTTGTTGGTCGCGTAGAAAATATAAAAATGAACATTTATCTAATTTAAAATTATTATTGTGGTGTTTTCTATTAAAATTTGTATCATTTATTAATTTTACCAATAAGTGAAAGTAAAAATAAATCAATATTTGCTCTTGAAATTGCTTCAAAACATTTATGCGCATTTGCAGTTCGCAGCTTATGTGCAAGGCTTTATAGTCCTTTCCTTTAGGAGAATGATAACTTTTTAGGTTCAAATTATAAATATATGGCCGTGAAGCGGATCTACAATACTTCTTTAGTTAACTTTGTTGTCTTAAGTCCTCTGACAGCTCTTCTACATCCATTCAAGGGAAATTTTCTGTAGCAATGACAGCTTCAACTATCAAAATATTGATTTTTTTCTTTCGTTTTTTGAGTACGATTTTTGACATCTGCTCTGCTGCACAATCGTGTCTGTATATTTGTTTGTAACACCCATTTACGTGATTTTGAACAGTCGCCCAACAAACCGAGAACTTACTTTAATTAATTCACTGGTTCTTTAAGTACAACTTCCGACGTTTTTCGATATTTTTTCTAACATTTCGCTGAAGTTTCGAGCCGCTGAATTTTATCTATACTTAAATATTTTAAAAGTGATACTAGTGCATCTGTGAAAATGAAATGTTACTCTTGTCGCGTGTTGTGTGTGTTCTGTAAGTGTTAATATCTTATTCTTATTTATCTTATTGAAGTCAAAAAAATTTATGACCACAAAACATATACAAAAGAGGGGGGACATTTGACAAATTATGCATTTTGTTTTTAATGATATTCCTTCTTAAAATAAACATAAAATTCAAAGTAAAAAAGAACAACTCTTGAAATGCTAGACTATTTTTTTTTTCTTTTATGATGTACCATGTAGGTATCCATACATATGCTACATCTTCAATTAACAAGAGAATGAACTCCATTTAGACTTATTTTTCTTTATTCTTCCGACAGACCAACAAAAAATAAAACCTGCGACCCCATAAAAAAAGAACAGAAACAGTATCAAATCAACCCTTCGCAGATGCGGCCGGTTGATTTCGTGATTCCATCTATGCACATGGTCTCGTATCTGTAAAATACACAGAGTTATCTATATTCTATTCGGTGTGCATGGTTTCTTCTATTTTAAAGTACGATATGCTGCTTTTCAATGGACATCCAGTATCATCAGACGCCCCTTTTCATTTCTTCCAGACAAATAAGTAACAAAACCATAAAAAAAGAACAGGAAAACCTCTCCAAAAATAATGGATGTGTATTCTTGTGTGCATGTATATCATGCACGAGTGTTCAGCATCGCGTCACACATTAATTCATCGTAATCATAACCATAACTCTCTTGGTAGACCTTTTCCTTTGGCGTTGCAATAGCCCCCCCTTCTCTCCGAAAGTTCCATTCACAAGTGGCTTAGTAGAACGCTGTTTACATCTTTTGGGGTCGCAAAACTTTTCTTTCCCATGATTTACCACCCCATATGCTACTTCTACCATCTCTCTGTTATATAGCTATGGTTTTGTCCGTTTTCCCGGTTTTCTGTTTGTTTTTACCGAAGGAAATATTTTTGTTTTGTCTGTGAAATTATATTTACTTCAGTTTCTTCCCAAAGAACCTTTAACTACGGAAAAAAGGTAGCAAACAACAAAACAAAACTTAAAAACAAATTCCGTAAAAAATGTAATAAATTTTAATTTTCTTCAAACTCTCATTTGTGTTCTTTCTCATTTCAGATGCACTTCAACAAAAGCAAAGACACTGCAGATACTTCAGTCTAAAGTGGCAACATACATATATTTTCCAGCAACATTGCCGGAACACTCCCTCCGCCCACCGGCAAAACACAATAAAACCAACTTTACTCGTTTTTTTGATGCAATCTTTAACTTGCAGCCTTAACGTTTCTGCCCGCGGTCTTCGTTGTCGTCGAGCTTAAATTTTTAGTTTTTTTTTTCGAGAACCGTAAAAAAGTGAACAAAGATAAATGATTGTTTCAGATTATGTGAGAAAAACGGAAGCATCCACAAAAAATAAAGTAATGACAAACGTTAAAGGGTGTAATGTGTGATTACATCACACTGCCAGCCGCGGTACGAACATACAAAAATAATCTCATGTGACCAAGTTAAGTGTTAAAAATAGAAATTAAAAAAAAAAAATATTTTTAATTACGAGCGCGAGAAACAAAACGATTTTTATTATTTCATAAAATAAAAAAAAATCATTAATCTTGATTAAAGTGTTAAGAAAATATATATGTAAAAGAAAATAGTGAAAAGTGCGGGAAAGATAACCTAAGCACATCTTTTTATATTGTTTTTTTGGTTATTTTTGTTTCGTGTGGAAAAAATCCTTTACAAATTTTTCTTCCAAAAATCGTTGAATGGAATGAAAGAAAAGCGTTTTTGAATATTCGATTTTTTAATTTGTTTATTTTTTATTTTGGTTTCGTTTTGATTTGAATTATTCGTGAGTGTGAAACAATCATGCTTGGAGTAATAAAGAAACGATGGAATCGAAAGTAAGTTTTTTTCTACTTGTATATTAAAATTTATTTATTATTTATATTAATTTCACAATAATGCGACCTAAGATTTAGTTAGTTAACTTCTCACGTCCCATTCAATATTTTTTCTTACATTACAAACTAAAAACAATTATTTCACTAAAAAGTGTTCTTGTATAATTTACTATTTTAAATGTGCTGCAGCAATTTTTTATAAACCTAACATCTTAAGATCACCCTATAATAATCTTACGTTTTAATCGTTACTTATCAGTTTATCACAGTTTTTTTGGCTATCTGACCATCACCTCGATAACAATAAAAACTTGTAAATTTTGATAACAATAAAAACTTGTAAATTTTGCTGTTGCACATTTATGTTACGTTAATAGTAGTTGATATGATAAGTTGTAAGCCAATGGGTCAGCGAAAACTGTATTTCTGTACAATATACTATACATACAAAGATGTGTGTATTAAACCTTGCATATTTAATTATTGATCTGGTTTGCTCTAATCTCTTTGTATTCCGTGGTAGATTAACGTTCAAAAACGACAGTATATTCCATACCAATTTTGAGAAAAACAAGTTCTTTTTCGAAAATGTCTGTAACGATTTTAACTTTTATTATCAGCGACTGGATCAATTTAAAAAATTTCAAATAAGGTGTAGAAATTGTATTTTGGAATTCAAATCACACTTAAATAACAAAATATTTGTAAAAATATATTGAAAATCAAACAGTTGTAGATAACCGGGTGATTTTTTAAGAGGCTTAGAACTTTAAAAAAAAAAAAACACAAAAAATTCGAAAAAATTAATGAAATATTTATTTGAATCGATAGTTTGAACCTTGCAATTTAATGTTTAAAGATAATTTCATGCAAATGTTGACCGCGGCTGCGTCTCAGGTAGCCCATCCGCTGAGTCCAATTTTGGCATACTCTTTCACACATATCGGCCGGTATCTCACGAATGAATGCATGGATGTTGGCTTCCAGTGCGTCAATCGAAGCGGGCTTGTCCCTATAGACATAAGCCTTGACATACCCCCACAAAAAATAGTCTAATGGTGTCAAATCGCACGATCTAGGCGGCCAATTGACCGGCCCGAAACGTGAAATTAACTGTTCACCAAACTCGCCTCGCAATCGCGCCATTGTTTCGCGTGCTGTGTGGCATGTGGCACCGTCTTGTTGAAACCACATATCATGCAAGTCAAGAACCTCCATTTCGGGCAAAAAAAAGTTTGTTATCATCGCTCGGTAGCGTTCACCATTGACAGTAACGCTGCGATTCGCATCATCTTTGAAGAAATATGGCCCAATAATGCCGCCGGCCCATAAACCGTACCAAACAGTGGCTTTTTCGGGATGCATTGGTAGCTGTTGCCATGCTTCTGGCTGATCTTCACTCCAAATGCGGCAATTTTGCTTATTTACGTACCCATTCAACCAAAAATGAGCCTCATCGCTGAACACAATTTTTCGATAAATGAACATTTCGAACCGAGCACGAATTTTGATAGTAAAATTCAATAATTTGCAAGCGTTGTTCATTTGTAAGACGATCCATGGCTAAATTGCAAACCAAACTGAAGCTGTTTGACAGTGACACAAGGTACTAAACATACGTCAGCTGTCAAAACCAGTGTTGCCAAAACCAAACCAGCTAAAAAATCACCCGTCCAATTAAAACTTGTAAGTTGTTAAAAAATAATTCAATTGACAATTGATATGACATACTGCCGTTTCTAAAGTTCTCGGAAATGAGTTTAAATGAGAATCAAAAATCTTGGCAGATTCTTTTGAGTTTTCGAGAAGTTCACATATGAAATGGATGTTGTAAGAGTTATATTGAATATTTTGGTGATCTTGATGAAATCCACCGGCCGACGGATAAAATACAGTGTTAATTTTTTATTTTTTATTTAATTATCATAACATTATGTTTTCTGCAGTATGGAAGAATTCTAAATCAGTTCCTGGTTTTAAAACGCTAAGTATACTGTACCGTACCGGACTTTTAAAAATTACATGTAAGAACCAAGTCCTATAGTGACTTACACTTTTGTGTGCGTTGTAAGTTCTACACATTGGAGGGAACCTACAGTTTTTCGAATGACTAAGGTAAGATTCACTTTTCATGACAATGATGCTCTTAGAGAATTTGTCAAAATTTTCATAATTGGTAGAGCCCCTGCGAAAAACATAAGGTGTACCCAGGGTTTGAACGCATACCTCTGGCGTGATAGTCTGACACACAACGTCACGGGGCATTACTGTGTGAGCCTGAATACAGGCTATTTTGGTATCTTATAAAGATACCAAAATCGAAGTATGTTTACGAAAAAAAAAATTGGAGCGGTTTTCGCAAAAATCGATTTTTTTAAAATAATTTGTCGAAAATATTTTTCTTAATTATGCAAGATTTTTGAACTTAATTTATTATATCTTAAATATAAATTTCCTTAAAATCCGTCGACAGGAATTAAAATAATGAATTCACAAAAAAAAAGTTTTTTTAAAAATTATTTAAAACTTAACAAAAAAAAAAAAAAACTAAATAGCTGTTCCCTTTAAAAAGCAATGTGCCTTACAGACACATAATTAAAATATTATAATTATTATTATTATAGTTTCAGTATTGAATTTCGTTCAAATCGCTTTAGCCGTTATCGAGATAAACGAAATTTAAAAATACCATAATATTGCAGGTAGGTACCGTTAAACGAATTTTCTTGAAAGTTTGATTTTTATACACTTTATTACACTCGATAAAATTGGTTGAAATTGTTAGAGCCGTTTTCGAGAAAAATATATATAAATACCGACATCTAGTTCGTCGTGTTTAAATCTATCTTGATTTCTATATGTGTATAAACTCAATGATAATTAGTAAATCTTTCATTGGAGATATGCGTGCATAAATATTTGGAGGATTCAATTTTCCGTCTTGATGTATAGACATCGTTGAGGTGTGGAAAAAAATGTTGAGGTGTTAAAATGTAAATAGACTGAGAAGATTGACACACATTTGTCAAACTTCATTTTCAGAAGATCCTTTTGGTAAACTACACAACAAGCTATATTTAATTAGAGTCTTTAAGGAACACTTGTAATTTAATGGAAAAAAAACCAACAATATTCTTAAAGAAATTGAACTTTTATTGCAGTCGCGTTAATTTGTTCAGGAAGAATATAAAACTCCTTAATGACCGCAAACATTAGAAAAAATAAAACAAAACAAAAACGATTTTTCCTTTATAATATTTTTTACATTTTATTTGAATGCATTTCAAACCAATTGTGGTTCATCATCATCAGCAATACAGTAATTTGACAAAGAAAAAGAAAGAAAAGTACAAAAGTAAAGAAGAAGAAGAAAACTGAAGAAAGCTTTACATATAACAATTAGAGTAAAAGAGAACATTTTATTTTACACAAGCTATGTATATATAAACATTTATCTATTTAATATTGGATAGCTAACTGCGATTTTATAAATTTATCCTTTGTCTTCGTGCAATCAGTTTTTCAAATCAACGCGATCACGTCAACCCTTAATATTAAATATCAACAAGTTCAATATCTACTTGGGTTACCTCATTTTCAATCAAAAATTAATCTCATAAGAAATACATCGCATCTCTCATATTAAGTGGCAAAATATGTTAAAAATTTAATCCAATATTGTTTGCATCATTTATATTAATCAAAACAATTATCCAATTGACTATACGTATATATAACATTAATAAAAAATAATAAAACACTTTGTGCCATAAAATGGCTCAATATCTTTGTGTTTCATTTTATTACCAAAACAGCTATAAACAATAACTTAATAACCCGGTCGTAGAATTTATTAAACCGAATTATTTATAATGAAATTTATTTTTTTATTTCCAACCAATAAAACGAATATGCATGATACAGTCATTCATGAGAACAAAATTCAGTTCATTTGGTAGATTTATTTTTATAAACATGTTAATGGGGTATGTTCACGACACTTCATAACATTATATAGTTTATTAGGACTTGTGGTAACTCGTGTAGATAGCTTCATGCATTTTTTTTAATATATTTGGAAACGAATTATAAAACTTCGATGAATATGAGAAAACTATAAGGTTATATAAATAGCTTGAACGAATCAGGTTATATGTCGATAAGCGTATTGACTAAGTTTAATGCATAGAAATACAAGGTGGAACAATTTTTATCACAAAAGTGGAATAATTTGTATTACCCTATAATGAGAATGAGAAAATTACATAACGTTTTCAAATGGTGGCAATAATAAAAAATCCAAAAGAAGAATAAAAATAAGAAGAAGAAGAAGAAGAAGAAGAAGAAGAAGAAGAAGAAGAAGAAGAAGAAGAAGAAGAAGAAGAAGAAGAAGAAGAAGAAGAAGAAGAAGAAGAAGAAGAAGAAGAAGAAGAGAAGAAGAAGAAGAAGAGAAGAAGAAGAAGAAGAAGAAGAAGAAGAAGAAGAAGAAGAAGAAGAAGAAGAAGAAGAAGAAGAAGAAGAAGAAGAAGAAGAAGAAGAAGAAGAAGAAGAAGAAGAAGAATTAGAAGAAGAAGAAGAAGAAGAAGAAGAAGAAGAAGAAGAAGAAGAAGAAGAAGAAGAAGAAGAAGAAGAAGAAGAAGAAGAAGATAGTAAACAGCCAATGCAGATTCTGCAAAGTTTCTAACCAGCAATATCACGGTTGCAATCATTTTCAACTGGGGGTGGTGTTTTTGTTTTGCCTCGTGGCCAAGGCTAAGATATAACAAAGAAATAAAATAAATAATTGTACAAATTCTATATACAAATATGAAAATTAATTTAAAAAGTTTATTTTTTATATTAAAAATATTCAACCAAGTAATATTCTGAATCGCCAATATAAAAGTGTACTTCTGCTAAAGAGACACAATTATCTGGGATTCTAATAAAGAGAAAGGGAATATCGAATTTTATCAAAGTTTTTTAAGGCACTGGAAACTTTATTTTACATTTTAAGCATGTCCTAGTTAGATTTATCTGAATTGAATGCCCTATAATTCGTCCCATACAGATGGGAGAGCTTTTTTAAAGGTGGGTGTCCATTTGAGAGTTGGAGAGCTGCGAGCACTTTAGGAAGGTCTCGAGAGCGAACTCGTAAGTGGACACAGTCCCGAGAGTACCTAGCGGAGAGTCGGCTTTTAATCTCTCGCAAGTGGACACATGTCTTGATCACTATCGGAGATCAGCTCGCAGAATTTCAACACGATTCGTATTTTGCGAGTAGCTCTCCGTGAGTCAACATGGGAAAATAATGGACTCTGGAGGACAAAAATCAACTTATGCGAGTGTCCATTTGAGAGTAAACATGCTGCGAGCATCAATATTGGCGAAATTCAAGCAGCTGCAACCTTTCACTAGTAATTTTTTTTTTCAATTTAACTACTTCCAACTAATAACTAGCAGAAGAAAAACAATATCAAGTGGACACGGTTGTAAAAGTACTCTCAGAAAAAAAGCTCTTATAATTCTATCAGAGAACTCGAGATATTAAAAATTCAAAAATATTACTCTCAAATGGACATCCACCCGAAAGTTTATTTGCGAAATTACTCTTAAATAGACAGGCACCTTTAAATCAGTTCGACCTTCCAATTTTTCAGGGGACTGTACATCGAAACAATAGCGGCAATAACCGGTATCATTTTCAATCAAAATATCAAAAATCAGGTGAATGTCTTATGGTCAATATGTATATTAATTATTATAGAAGTCATTTGAATTTTTATAGTCTCACAAATCAGCATACAAATTTAATTATTCGTAAGACTGGTATAACAAATAAATCGTTTAAAATTAAGTTTGCTTCCGAAACCATTTCACGAATCCCTCGAACTCCAACTTTTGGAACTCAAAATCTTCTAAGAATACACCCAAACATCAAAAAATACAAAACAACAAACAATTGTAGAAATATGATAAACAATTTAAAAGTACAATATTAATCCGTCGCTTATTGCTCACCTCGACCGACATAAATTATTACAAACTCAAACGCACAAAAATGTTCATATTTCGTGTTATTATGGCAGCCATTTACGTGATTAAGAGTCGTTAAATTGCCGGGAAAAGTGGTGACTGGAAAGAAAATGGAAAAACAAATTGAGGGCCAAATAAAATAAGAAAAAAAAAAAACAACCAGGAGCAGAAGCAGCTCCCAGAGAATTTATTTCCACACGAAATATTGTGCTGGTTTTGTTGTCAAAACGAGCGTAGGATGTCGTCGTCGACGTTAAAAATGCTGATTTTCAAATGAGCAGCACACGAATAACACACATAACATAGGGTGCAGCGCAATTCAGTAATTAATTCAGTTTTTTCACATGAGAGCAGTTGTCATGACATATTACCAACGTTTGGTGAACTAACTAGACGTGAAGGCAAATTACAGGCGCACTTTAACTCTAACGATATTCAAATAATATTTTCACATAACCTTGAAGTAAGTGCACTACGAAGGCAAGATTTTGCGTCGCACCTTACGTTGCTACAATGAGATTTTTTTTAAAGAATTTTATTCAAAAGACGATGATTTTATGTAACAGAAATAAATGTTCATTAGACGTGTTTATTGACCAACTACCTTTATCTACAAAGTATCACTAATTATAAGTTAATGTATATAATTATAATGTACCTATAGTTGTTGCGGTTAACCAATCGTCGCAATCGCTTTACACAATCAAAGTGCTAATTACACTTACATATTGATACTCATTTATGATGCTCTTCAAAATATTGCAAATAGTTGTTATGTAATTCAAAATTATTTCTTAAAACCAGATGAAGGTTCATATTTAAAACAATTATTTTCCAATCGTACTCCAATAAAATAAATAATTAAATAATTTTTCAAAACTAGAGTGTTCTTTAAATTTGCTTGTTGAAACTGTTAATATATTCAAATTTATTCTTCATTTCATACAGTTGGTATATACATAGACTGTCCAAACAAATAAGTTTTATATCTTTATTTTTAACATATGACACACGTTTCGTTATCATTTATTCCCACTCTTCATTTATGGAATATTTTGGTCCCAATTAATTAGCTACGCATTGTGGACTTTGAAATAATTTATTACTTACAACTGAATCCAATTAATTTATTTTAAATGCTAATTTAAATGAAAACACAAACGCATTTCCATTCAAAGAATGACCTTTGGGTTTTAATTTGTATAAACAGGGTGTACAAAAAAAACTCCGATTCTGTTTTGCTTTTTTTCCATTGTACTTTTTGAAGATCATAGAAGTTAGTCAAGTAGGTAAGTGTTGGAGCCACCATTGTTGGACTCATTTTACTGCATCAAACAATCACTTTGGCGTGATTTCCAGGCGATTATTCCTGGCACTTTTTCTAAACCTTATAGGCTCATATTATAACCGTGACTTAAAAAAAGGAACGATTAAAATGCGAAAGATCGGATTTATTTCATGTTACCGATCTTATCGCCAGATCGTCCACATGTCCTTATGTAGATCAATTCGATTACTTAATAAGGAGCAGATAAAACTCACTAAACACGGATCTGTATCGGTATCACTGCAGTGAAATTCGTTCCCGAAAAAATCAGTTTAGGTGACGTGTCGTGCATTTGAGTGTGCATTTAATTATTCTTCAGCGAACCTTTCATGGTCAGTCAGAGGACGTCAGTCATCCTACACATATAATCTGTCGTCAGGCAAAATCAAGTGTTTTGATTTTTCGTCATAACAAATGCACATATACAGCCTTATTTATACAAACACTATATTAAAGATTGATTTCAAATGACTGACCGTGGTATAAAGTTCGCTTTAGTGAACGATGTTATGAGTTTAATTCCATGGGGAATGGAAACGCCAATGATTTTGCCTACACATCTTCAGATAGAAATAGCCCCCGTCGCTATAATGATGAATTTCGATATAAAATCGGTCAATATGTCATAAAGGTTCAGGAGAGATTCTAGGTAGTTAAAAAGCAATTTACCGTCCTTCGACCCAGTGTTGCTGATAAGTTATCTGCATTTTATAAGAAAAATCGATAAAATTCAAGCACAATAGCATAATCAAACAAGACTATGCAAGGAATTATGTGCTAATTACGTGCTATTTATGTGCGCTATTCACGATTTTTGTGCTTTTTTATCTTTGTTTTATTAAAGCTTTATATAAAGCTGGCACACAACTTTTTTGTTTATGATCCGATCTTAATGCACATAATTTCTTTTCTTATTTTATTAAGATCGGATCATAAACAAAAAAGTTGGGCGCTAGCTTTATATAAAGCTTTAATAAAACAAAGATAAAAAAGCACAAAAATCGTGAATAGCACAAACATCAATAAAAAATACATATATATACAATTTTTAATTTTTTCATTAATTCTTAATTTTTTTCAATCGCACATAATCAGCACATAATTTCAGTCTTTATTTTATTAAGATCGGATCATAAACAAAAAAAATTGTGTGCTAGCTTTATAATCCAAAGCTTTAATAAAACAAGAAATAAAAAAAAACACAAAAATCACGAATAACGCACATAAATAGCACATAATTAGCACATAATTACATGCACAGTCTTGTTTGGTTATGCAATTATGCATGTGCTAACTTTATGCACCTTAAAATTAGGATTATCTTTAAGGGATTCGGTTTACTTCAGAAATATCAAGATAAAACTGACACTTTCATTCGCATTAGTTATAGAATATTCCGATAGTTGATTCATTTGGGACCACCCTGTATATGAACTAATCAGGAATAGTAGGTACCTTATTTACAGTGTTATAGTGACAAATTTGCATATAAATAATACCAAATTTTTGCGACACAATTTACGTAAAGAAAATAAACTATTAAAATTAATCACGTTAGTATGATGAAAATTTGTCGGATTAGGTTAAACATAGTGTGAATTTTATTGATGACATTTAAATTATTAATTCATACACACAACATGTATTGATGAATGATTTGTATTCAAACAAATTCAAAAATGTTAATTAGTTTTGTTTATATATTAAAGACACTGAATGAATTTTCTAAACACAAACTGTTGCTAAAGATAGTTCGATGTCAAAGCCCGACCCCTATCCAATACTTTCACCAATTTTCACTGAGCAGAGCTCGAAAGCGATCGTTTCATATACGAAACTGATCTTCATTTGATACCAACACCAAGTGCTATTTTCTACAAAATTATCGATACTAACTGCGGTACTTAAGTTTCTCTAAATTACCAATTGGTATGCAATAATAATATATGTCTTCTATTGAAATAAGTAAAACTTTAACTAGAAACCACATTGATTTTAAAAAAGACAATCCAATCCTTTTGATATAAAAATACTTTATTTTTGTTCCACATTCCTTGCTTGTTAACAACAACCTTGTTCAGCAAAATCGACTATCCAGAACAGATTTTCCATCTCTGATCAGATCATAGCACCACCTGTGATTATCAAAATCACATTGCAATCGACGATGTTGACGTTAACAATTTTAAATACAACACAACTCATGGTTTTTAGAAATGTGATTATAATTTAAAATTGCTAGCTGCTGCACACTACTAATCCAATTCACAAACTCCACCTGAGCACTTAATTTCTGGATCAATTCCAAAAACTCAATCAACCGAATCAAATCAATGCACAATATATGTAAATAATGCTGAACACAGGCCAACCAACAGAGGAACGACCGAACCGGCACCAGTCATTAGTCCGGAATAATTGGTAACGAAGAGAATATAGGATTTTCCGGCCAACCACACCTCACAGCTTCCGAATATGTATATCTATATAGTCGTCGTTAAAGCTGAGATTCATAGGGAGAGGCCAGCCATTGCCATACAATCCAAACAACGTCTATACTTTCAATTTCTCGCCGGCAAAACCGTTATCAATAAATAACAACTTGAACCACCCAAGAGCTTATACCTCCCAAAGAGGCCATTCAGCCAGGGAACCTTTATCTATATGAATGTATACTATAGAAGCCTTTTGTCGGAGGCTATTGTTCAATTTTGTTGTTTGTCGCAAAAAGCAATTTGAATATCAATTAAAGTACCACACAGGACACACAGGAGATTTAAATTCAACTGATGGTTGATGGTCTGTTGGCCTGGCCTATTGCCGATGGCAATATTTTGATTTTGTCCACCGCATTGATGTTGAAAGAGGACACACGTAAGTCCAATCTAGGGAACTTATTGTAAGAAATTAATTGCATGTCTTTGCATGTGTCGTGTTAACTTGCGCATTGTTGTTGTTTAAGTTGAAGTTATTCGTCCTTTTCCTTTGCAACCGGTGTTATTCCCTCCTTTTCTGATTTAAGAGCTCACATGCAGTTCTAGGAGACCTTCGCAGCTTTGCTTTATGAGCATTCTGTTTTGCTGTATGAATTAAGGCTGACAGAAGAAACTAGGAATATTGGTTTAATGATTTCTTGGCATGATGATTGTTGGAAATCTTCTTCCTGAATGTTCCGGAATGGAGCTAGAATCCATAGTAGAGGGATACAATCCGCTTAGCCTTTAAACACTTCCTGTACCTGTAATCTTGATGTTAACACTAATGGCAAACACTTGGGGTGATGCCTTATCAACCGTAATTCGTACTTTGACTTGAGGTTCCGGTTGGCCTTGCGGAAAGTTCAAGTGTCTGAAATGTTGCCTTCCATATCGATCGAATTCATAAATCTGGCTGATGTTTGAAAAAAATCGACTTTTATCGGAAGTAATTTCGTCATAAGTTTCTTGGTGAACTTCTGGAAAAATTCGTAGAAAATATTTTTGCAGGTATCAACAATCATTTTTCGCTGTAGGAGCGTCACTGCCGCACTAATAGAGTCAGTAACTTGATTTTTGCTCAACACATCTTTCCTTAGTCTTTTTTCAATGAGGAATCTAGTTGAGATACGTTCATGTTAATAGTGGCTTCTGATATTCACGGTATTCTGTAATTTTTCCAATATTCGAAAAATCGGTGATTTTGATTGAAACAAAAATTTTCTTGGTAACCACTGATATTGTATGGTTTGCGACAGGACTTAAGGAGTTTCTATGTCTAAGTTAAAAAACACATTTGTGTTCTTACTGAATTTTAAAAGCTAACAATCGATTTTGTATTTTGTTCATGAAATTTTCAATCCAAAGCTTATTCTGATACCTTCAACCAATCTCTTTTTGTGTTCGTGTTGCTATTTTTACAGGATTGGAAGGGATCCACAATTTTTCACTGTATTCGAACTTCTAAGAGAAGATATGTTTTTTCGTCAAGGCAAATGATACTATTGGAGTTACATATTTCGCAAGGTGTATTATTATTAGAAAGAATAATGTGCTAGCCTGGACTGAAACTTTTTCGAACTGACTACTTGTATCTTTAGTTTCGCATATCGAACCGTTTGAAAAAAACCGGGGTTTCTGCTTACTGCATGGACACTCAGTCTTGCTAATATAAAAACGACTTTCTCAAGAGCTAACACCAATAATATCATGGTATACATAGGAACAAAATGTTTTAAAGAAGTAAGACTAAAGAGTTCTTTAAGAGCTTTCGAAGACATATTTTAAAATGTGTTCTAATGAGTTGAATGTTATTATATAAAAGAAAAATATATAAACAAGAGTAAGTTAAGACTTCATTAAGTGCTGATAACTTTTTTTTGACTTTTCAGCTAGTTTTTTTGATTAAAAATCTTTAAAAAAGAAAAGGTATACAAATCTAAGGTTTTTTTTTATAAAACCAATACTTAAATACCTTACCTTAAATTAAAATAAAAAGGTTCAAAGTCACATAATATACAAAATCATTCAACAAAGATGCAGACGGACAAGCATTTACATTTTACGGTATCTGAATGACCATATCTGAGTCTGGCCACCCACAAATGCCCAGACCAGGCTTCATTGCAAGTTGTATATCACAGCAGTTTGGCAAAATTTACATGCGCACTCCCAATGTATTCGAAGAACGTGCAAAGCGTATATATCTTTGTCCAAATGCGAATCGAATCCACATACATTCGGAATGCATGGGACGAATTGTGTACTTTACTGTATCTCCGGATACAAAAGGTATCTGGATATCATATTAATGACTGTGATACTGGTGTGTGACGCTGTCACTGACGACGACGGATGGCGGCAGCAGTGCATGACCGACGACGATGTCGAGGATGAGGCGAGTCTCTAATAAACTCTGAGCACGTGAATTGACTTCCTTTAATGTGCAAACAAATTGTGCTGTTGTTTTTTTTTTTTTTGCTCAAAGCCTGGCGCGATGCACGATATGGAACTGGAAGTTGCGCCTTAGGGGGCTAGTTGATGTGCCGCCACAGTAGCGTTTTGAGGTGAGGTGAGTAATACACCTTTAAATGATGGGGGCTGTTTCGCGATTTAAACAATATTTTTTTTTTTTCTGTCGTTATTTGTATTGACACCCCGTCATCGAAGGTAGAGAAGCGGGTATTGGAAAGAATGTGCGCTTCTCCCTGTTATTGACAGAACATATGTGGATGTTTTGTTAAACAGAAGGAGGAGCAAGCGGCCCTGATATGAGTATTAAACGCATCGGCTTTGTCAATAGGAATAAGAGTTTAAAGCAATTTAAAAAGTTTTGCTGTGCATTTTTTCGAACTTTGGCAAATTACTTGCAAAATTTTAAAATTCCTTAATTAATGATTTTTGAAAAATCCGATTGATGACACATTAAACCTTTTTTTCTATTTTGACGAATTAAATATGTAGTTACAGGTATGCATACAAAATTTTCTCACCTAACTGGCTGCTCGTATTTGCGTTGCTTTGCAAAGTTTTACGAACAATATGTTTTTTTTTTTATATAATAAAACAAAATTAATTAATGATAAAAAAATTATATAGAAATGTGAAAATTCATTGACAAAAAAGTCAACCAAGTAAAAAACTTTGCATCATTTGATTTTAAGTGTATTTTCTGAATTTACTATGCTAAAATAATTCGTTAAGCGGCCTTTAGAAAAAAGCGTTTTGTCAGATGATATCTAGCTCAGCTTACATAACATTTTTGACAAAAAGCCAATGTGAACTATATCAGAAAGATCACAATTGAAATCATTTCAACTGGAGTTTTTCGAAATTCTGTTTTTTCCAAATTTCTCGGAAACTATGATTTTTTTGCAAAAAATGTTTTGGTAACAACTTTACAATTTTCATCGTACCATCAACCAATTTCGAGAAAAAATTGTTAAATTGTTACAAAGTCTGTTTTTAGACAACATTGCACTTTTACACTAGTATTTGGCGCTTTTTGCTTTATTTTTGTGGTTTTCGCATTGAGCCTAATAAACAGAAAAAAAAAATTAAATGCATGTCTGGGTCGTACGAACTTGCTCTTGTTGCCAAAATGCCAACTATGGGTCTACAAAAATGTTGATCCATTAAATTATGTATCAACATATTTTTCGTTCTATGTTGTTTAGCTTAAGTTCCGACCAAATTTGTAAGAAGCCGTTAACATCAAATCTTCGTGCAATTTTTAGGTAAAATTCTGAAATGCACGTACATTCAAAACCTTGCATGTAAATATAAGGTACACATGTTATAAGGTACACAAAGTTTAATCAAAATCGTTTTTGAGAAAATTCGGAAAAACTAAAACGGTTATATGAGAGGTAACCACCAGGCCCGTGTGCATGTGAAGGGGGGGTTTCTAACCCCCTCCATGTGAATAATAAGCATACTGAATTATATACCTTTCCTCAAAAGAATGAACATTTTCAATGAAAATTAAACTATTTGCACCATTCTCTTCAATTATGCATGATGATTCTCGTGACTTCTGGATAAACGAAGTTCAACTTTAGCGTCTACTAAAAATGCACTTTGAGCACTCAACATGTGTTACGGAGATGGGTTTCCATTTTTCAAATTTCAATCAAATACTTAACGTTCTGTCAATTTTGCCTGTGAAAAACAGAAAAAAACGAACGGTCTTCTTTAATACATGTTCGTATAGAAACCAGGCAATTTTTCAATGAATGTAGGCAAAATGGAAAGAGAAGGTTTTTTAATTAAATTTATTCATTCCTAAACAACTTTTACAAAAGCAGACAAAGTTCGACCACGGGAGCACCTTAAAAAATCCAATTAAAATGTCGGATTGAAGGCTCTAAGCGTGTGATTTTTACTTACTCTTTGTGTTCCTTATTAAAAATAATTTCTAACTAACTGAAGGTCAACTTGAGGGATTTACAAAAATTAATGCACATACTAACTACCTGTAATTCCGCGTTAGTGCACCAACAAATCAACGAAGGTGTCAAAAAACAGAAATAGAAGTAATTGCCAGTATATAGGCATACCTATTTAAGACCCATCCGAAGGTCATCCTGATTTTTGAGAGCCATTCGAACGATTAAATCCAATATGAGAAAAAGTGATGCACACCGAAACCAGGTTAATTTTTTTTTCCAGTCACTCAATAAAATCGGGGTTAAAGTAAGTCTATTGAAGGCCTATTTGCTGAAACTTATTTCAGCCAAATCGCCGGACATCGCACCCGATTTTAGAGAACCATATTAACAATTATAGACACAGTCCTATACAGGCTTATAATAAACTCAATTTTTGTATATTGGTTTTTGATCATATATATTTAACTTTTGTGATTTAAAATTGGGCTTGATGATCGATATGAAAAAATGCAATCAATTAAAAAAACTAATTCATTTTTTTTCCCAACGTTTCTCCGGTTTTTTCCGGCTTCATCAGGGGGTTTGGATTTATTAGTTCTTAAAGAAACAATTAACAATGAAATGTTATATGAATAAAAAATAATAATAATTTAAACATTTAAATAATTTAAACAATTTGATAACTATTGCACTTACTTTTGTTGTTAATAAATTACATTGAGGAACAATTTATATAAAATAAAATTAAAAATATAAACTTTTAAAACTTTTTTTGTCCTTGACTGGGAAAATAGTTACAGGGGTGTATTTGCATTACTTTTTTTGACATCGACTTTAATCGTTTAAATGGCTATCTAAAATGGATGACGTCCAATAGCGCTAAAAAGTATTAAATATGCCTACACGCTGACACTATTTCTATTTCGTTTATTGACATTTACGTCGACTTTTTGTGTCTGGGGAAATAGTTCTAGGGTGTAAATCGGTATTAATCGTGATGTTAATATCGATCAAAGTAAAGATGTTTTCTTATTTTTTCAAACGGCAATTATCCATATTTTTGGAGATACTGTACGCCTACTTATACTTTTAAATGCGTGCTTCATGTAAAATTAAACTGTAACCCCTTCCCCATGAGCAATTCCTGCGCACGGACCTGGTAACCACTACAGTATTAGTTTTTCCAATTTTTCTTGACGCTTTGCATTGTTCTAAATAATTTTTTGTAAAAAATCGTACAAGCTACATTTTTTACTAAAATATTTCTTTGCTAAAAGTTAAAAGTTTCTCGACCCTATCCCCCCACCCGAAAAAAATTTAGCTCCGGGCGAAATCATGGGTACTTTCGAGGATTTGCTCAAGACATAAAACAAAGGTTTCAGCAAAATTCAGCTTTTTCCGAATTTTTTCGAAGTAAAATTTTGGTTTTAATGGGCTAATGGTGTTTGAAAAAATAAATTCACAAAACGTACCTATTATTGATTCCTTTCGATTCTAAGTTATTTAGCAAGTGTGCCATTTTATCATGGCAGGCCATTTTACGCCACCATTCCCTATAGCACAATTTATTTTTTTTACAATATTTCTCTTAAAGCTTTCAATGCTTTACTGTTAGGATAAATTTACGATTTCATAAGATACAAAGTATAGCTGACACCGTCTTATTGTAAATATGAAACTATAACATTTTTTCAAAAAAAACTATCTACCACCCCAAAAAAACAGCTTTTCATTCAACAATCAAAGCTCACCCAGACCTTGAATGAATCCGTAACAACAATAACTCTCGCTGTGCAAAGTATTTCGCAATCTACTGTATAGGTCTATTGTATCTATGTATGACTGGAACTGCATTTGATATCTTTAAAACAATCCCCCAGCTAAATACAGAAAACTATTTTAACATTCTAAACACAAAGTCACGCGACGACTCCCCTACAAAGAGTGAATTTGTTAAGCTGTGCAATATGCATATTGCTATTCTCCTCGCTATTCCCTGTCCTGTCACTCTGACAGAACCATAGAGGCCTTATAGTTATAGTACCTACTCGACTTGCTAATACTTTACTTCGCTTTTGCATTCTCTGACTGAAGTTGAGGCGTTTATTTCGGTTTCTTGTCATGTTATCCGCTTGTTAGAACAAAAGACAAAAAAAATCATATGGAATTTAAATTTAAAAAAAAAAATTTACCATGCAACAACAATAAGACAGCACAAATGTAAATGAGAAAATAGGTAAAGTTGTCAGTTACTTGCTCATTTGTGCGAGCATTTATAGTTATTCGTATGACGATATAAGCAGGCGTCATTATCGTCGTCGTCGTCGTCGGTTGTCTGTATAATATAGTAAACGCTTTAAGCGGCTTATGCACACAAAACACAGACTAAAAGACACCCCCACATCTATCAGCTAGGTATGTAGTCAAAGAAGTTCCGCCGAACTTCCGTTCTTAGAAGTTAAAGACAGTTCCTTAACCTCACTTTGTTGGCGCGCGAAAGCGAAACTCACCACAGCCAGCAGACATTTTTAATCTGATGATGACGTTTTGCACTTTCATTAATAGATATAGAATGAGATAGAGATAGAGTGTTTTGTTTCTTTTGATTTCGAATAACATGTCAGAAGTAATTCAGGATGTTTATTACAATTTCTTCACCTAATCACTAAAACTATTCCAACTATTGTGGGGTTTTTATTGTTGCAATAAAAAATGTTGTTTCTAATTTATTTTTATTTTTATGTCTTTGTTTCTTCTATTTCTTTTGAATGATATCTTTTTTCCTTTTTTGACATATTCACTACCGCGTGTAAAGTGGGGTCATAAAAATGTCACACAAATATTTCCAATTGAATCAAGGCTACTGGTGGATCGCACGAACTGCTGTGCAACTCCTTTGTAGCCAACTTGGCTACAGATACCCCCATCCGAGCAAAGTAATAAACCATCGATAGAGCGGCAATCCTCTATTCTATTGTCAGGTCCCAGTTTGTCGTCCATAGATAAAGATGAAGATAGAGATAAGCGGGTTTGCCGTTCGTTGACGAGAGAAGGATGGCAAAACAAAAACTATCTCATCAATGACATGCAACGACAATAAAACCAAAACCCAGTAATTAAAATGTTTTCATGGGAGAAATCGAAGGGGTAGACTTCTAGGAACCGAACCGGGTTCATGCCCTGCACAGAGTACACAGAGGATAGAGTTATGCGCGGAGCTTGTACATCTGTTTTTCATGCATGAAGAGTGTCTCTCTATCCATTGAAGACTATAATTAGTCGGCATTATGTTCCGACATTGTATAGTGTTTTGTCGTGCCACATGAATATCAAGGAAAAGGGAGGGGATAGTGTTCGGCTGAGATAACCAAAATGGGCCCAAAGTAGACACTTTGGTGTTGCTGGGGTTCGGGGATACCAAGTGTGGGGATTGAAAGACTTTGAGTGTGGAATTAGTGGTGATATCTCTTCTGGTTTAAAGAGATGACAATCTTTGAAGAATTTTCACACATTTTACTTGACATGGGATGCTTTTTGAGTGTTGACGAGGACACAACACGGTCGGCAGCAGCGTGACAAGAGTATTATATTGTGAACATAAATCCGTAGGGAGTCGGCCTTTCGATTGACATCATTTTAATATAGACCTTGTGTATCTGAGCATGTAATAACCACATTATAACAAATTCAAATTTAGTTTTGTTGTAAAGAGATTTAGTTTCATTGAAAGATGTATGGATTTGAATTCAGTCGGATATAATTTTTGGGTATCAGGATGACAACAGAGTATGTTGGGGGAAGGAAAATACTGATGTAAAACAAATTGGAATCATATACATAAACTTAATTTGCTTCTTAAGCTTTTGTCCTGGGTAATTTGTGAATTTAATTGTGAGGTTTCGGATTAATTTGGGATTATGTGTTGTGCATGTGTATTTTCTTTACATCCAGGATAAACATGATGATATACATATAGCTTGTCTAATCAATGTTTTTTTATGTGTTTACATTGCAATGCGGGGGATCGAATGACAACAGACAAACACATATTGGAAGCCAGTGGCGCGTTCATGCGGAAACAACAAAATATATACAATTAACTATGATGTTAAACTACTTCTGAAACATTACACCAAATGGATGGATTAATTTTGTTAATTAAAATAAGATGTTAGACTGATATACAAAAAAAAAACTAATACAAATGTTTGATGTGGGGAATTATTTTAATGAAACCCATATCGCATCAATTTTTGATTATGTAAACTGTTAATGCGGTTTGATAGGTAGAGTCTAAGAAATGCTTAAATATGGATCGATACACATTTTTTGAATAAGCTGATATTGTGAAAATATAACTACAAAAAACGGTTAGTCCAGTCAACGAATGCTCAAAAGAGGTTAGTCCAGTCAACGAAGTATATGCAGCTTTGTTTGGACTAGCGAAGAGGTAATCAAAATACTAAAAGTCCCGATCCTAGGTTGGCCGCATTGTGTGCAGGTAGCCTTAAAATTTTCTTTTTTTCAGTTGTTCGCTTTTAACTCAGAATCGCTTGATCCAAAAAAAAAAAATTAAATTAAAGCTGACAAAACTTCCTACAAAAAAGGTACCTATTCAATAGTTTCTCAGCAATAAGCCTTGGAAGATTTCTAATATCTCAGAAACTATTAAGATAAAAAAAAACTGCTGTCACACTTTTTGTAGGGAATTTTGTCAGCTTTAACTTTTTACCTAATAAATTTTTTCAGGATCAAGCGTTTGGGAGTTATAAGGGAAAAAATGAAACTCTTGTTTCTTTCACTTTACTTTGATATTTTCATTCTGCGAAAAGGTAAAATCATACCTACGTCAAAAATTTTCATATAAATAATTTTTGTTCATGCCCTCATTTTCAAAATCAAGACTATAGTGATTGACCTGATCTCTGTAATAGATACAGATTCACTTTTTCACAGAACCAGAATCGGGCTCTAATATGTTCAACATTCGATATAAATTCGTTTTCAATTTATATGTAAACGAAATTTCCATCTTACTGAACTTATTTTGGTTCGAAACCTCTTCCTTTTACTCTTCAACTACCTACTTAAAGGTGTGCCCAGCCAGACTGAAGAAACGTTCAAAGAATTATTTAAAAACGTTTCTGAAATGTTTCGGAAATATTTCCCATTTTTACGAAAAAAAACTTAGAAAAAATATTTTCTAAATATTTATCAAGCGTTCAGACGAAAGAAGCATTCATTTTGTCCAGAATGTTTTCTTAAGGTGTTTTTCTAAACAAATGAAAAACATTTGTTTGTTTTTGTTGGTACCTACCCAAGATCCCTCTCCTTCTTCGCGATTGTATTGGAGGTTCGTATCATATGGCCTTTATGGCGGGGTTCTGAGCTGGGTCTCTACTCTCTATTATGAACGTGCTGTATTTTTTTTTTTTTAAATTGACTTAAATGTTTTTTTTTTAAGATTTTTCAAACTTTAAGTTCAACCGTAGATACATTTTTTTATACAAAAAGTTCTTTTTACCACAAATGATTGAAATCGTGACTAGAGAAGTATTCAATCCAAATATTCAACCATTCCAGTCTCAGCAAATATTTACCTCAAGGTTACTCCATTTTAAATAGAACATTATTTTTCTGATGATTGTTACACAATATATAGATGTTCTTATAATCGTATATACAAACTTTCAAGCATCTACAAGTCAGCCTTTTAAGTACAAAACTGTCAGACAGCTTTTATACACACTGACCACTCAATTGTGAGTTATGCTATCGGACTCCTCGAACCTCGAAATGGCATAACAATGAGTACAGTAAGTGCCTTTAAAAGATTCTAATTCATTCCAGCCAACGACAACAACAACAACAACAAAAACACTGCATAGAGGAAGTTAACTATATAAACACTTGAATTGATTATGCAAAATGCAGCGCATGGAACAAGAAAAAACACGTTAACAAAGAACAAATCAGTTGACATGGATTTTATTCAATTTTCGACTCAACTGATCGTTCGATTTCAATTAGTTGCGTTCCGTCGAGTTAGGTTATCTTATTTAGATCAATGTAGGTATTCTGTTGAATAAATTTGTCAACACCTACGAAGCACGTAGGTCGGACAGATGGTTTTGGGCTTTAGGTAACAAAAACACAAGTTTTTTTCCATGTTCGACATTATCAAATTTGAAAATTCTACCTGGAAAATTTAAAATTAAATCATACTACCATGAATTTAATTAATTTTATCGGAAGGTTACCATAAAGAAATTTAAGTGATACCCATAAATGAAGTGGATAAGTGTGGATTTTTATTTTCTCTTCTGGTTATGGTGTCATAAATTGTGATTCTTTGATTGGAAAGATTGTTTGGTTAAGTTTTTTGGTTCAGGTAATTTGTTTTTCTTGATATGGAGTGAGATGTCAGTCTCAGATAAGAGAATTTAATCTAATTTTAAATAAAAATAGCTTCTTGAAGAGTCCAAGAAGAAAGTATATCAATGATCTCTGTATAATTTTAATGGTAAAAATATATTTAATGCATTGGAGAAAGCAAACAAATGTTTCAGGGATTAAGAGTGGGGGGGGGGGATATAGAATTGGTTTGAATGATGATACATTTTCTTTTGTTATCAATCAACGAAATCAAAAATTAATATAGGTAGGTATTCATTGAAAACTGAAATTAATTAATAAGGGGTTTGTTTCACAATCTTAAAGTTAGTTTCAGGTAAAATACTCAGGAGACGAACTAATTGTTTGTTATTAAAAAAAAAAAAAACTCTCAAGGCCAGTTGTATACAATCGTGGTTCAACGTGGTTCAAGTTTTTTACTGCTTGACCATTTATTACTTAACCATGGTTTATCCCATTTTCAATTACAACAATTACATTATCATTATCTGCATTAGTTTATTTCTTAAGATGATACAATAAATAAATAAATAATAATAATAAATGATAGTTGGCTTTCTATTATATAAAATATATTAAAAGGTAATAAACCAAGTTGTCAATACTAAAAACATACTCACTGAAATTGATAAACGCGTTTATTGACTTAACAAATAGATTTTTTAGTTTAAAAAAAAGGATTTATTGTGTCCTTAAAACATTTATTATAATAGTCGTGAACTAATTTTGTACTTATGAGAAAACAATCAAACATTACATTACGAGCGAAGTCGAAAAAAGTTGGCCTGTCTGTCTGTCTGTCTTTATCAATATCTATACAGCTTAAATGGCTGAACATATTTGCTTCAAATTTGTTATGTCGATTTCTAGAGCATTCCTTAGAGGAGATACAACAGTAAAGGTAACTGCCATATAACCGTAAATGAAAATCCTATTTTTCTCCAAAAACAAAAGGATCGATTTTGCTATAATTTCGCATGAGTGAATTGCTGCCAACGATTAAGTTTATCATCTGAAAATGTATTCCAAATAATTATATAAACGGTACATGCCTCGCATATACCTAACCATTGTTTTTTATAGCGACTATCGTTTAAATTTATTCACCGATTTTGATGAATATATATTCAGACAGTATAGGTACTGCTCTGCCTAACAAATACTGCACAAACTAACTAAAAATAATGTGTTTTTTTTTATTCAAAAAGTTTTTTCCAAAAAAATTGTCAAATGAATTTCCCAGACGTAAACATGAAGGTAACTTGCCATTAAAGCAAGTTCGTGTGACTCAGTCGTGATTTTTATTTTTTTTTTATCCTACAGGTCCTTAAAGAACGATACCTACCATGTGAACATTACAAAAAATTCTATTTTTCTCGAAAAAAAACCGAACGAATTCAATAAAATTTTATTTACCTAATACACTCCGTGCCACTTGATTAATGACAGGCAGTTTTCTATTTTCATTTTGCGATATATTTCAAACCCCTCCGTATTTTTGGAAAAACCAAATGCACAATGAATGAAGGATATATAAGGTTTATATTGAAAAAAAATTATGTTGGTAATTGCAACATTTATGACGCTTTTCCCAAAAAGGTGATAAAATGTACCTGTTTATTTGTTTCACTTGATTAAGGACAGTAGACAAATTTACCTGTTTCAAGCTTAAACAACAATTAAAAAGTTCTTAGTAATGGGTACTACCTTTTGATCGCTGAATCACTTCAAGTAGCCTGCTGTGTAGAGATTCATAGAGTTTTGTCAAATAACCAAGTGAAATTTCGGACCAGGCTTGTTTAATGGCTACAATTATCGTCATACTGCCCTCCTTCTTCGTAGACTTTTCTTGAAAGCCAACCCCACACGTTTTGCATGATGTTCAGGTCGGGTAAATATGGTGGTGGCCATTGAAGTAGGTTTACATTTTGGTTCTGAATCCAGGCTTTTGTTGTCCGTGAGGTATGTATCGGTGCATTGTCTTGTTGGAAAGTCCATCGATGTCCACCAAATATTTCAGAAAACTGCGTAAAAGCTCTCTCCAGTATCGATGAAAAATATCGCAATACCAAAAGCCAATTTTTGAAAAAAAAAAATATATATTTTACAATTAAAACACCTTTTAAAGCTGTTCACATTGAGAATTAAAAATAAAAGGCACGACTGGGTCGGACAAACTTGCTCTTGCGTAAGAATACTATCCTTTGGCTTGAATACTAAGCGAGAAACTATAATGAATAATCGAAAAAAAAATTATTTTAGTTTCTATAGAGTTTTTATTTCAGGTACCGTTAATAAGGTGATTTTGAAAAAAAAAAATTCTAAAGAAAAACTTCGTTATTGGCAAAATGTAATCAAAATCGATTGTATTTTTTTTGAGAAAAGTCGGTTTTTCTATAGATCTTATATGGCAGGTACCGTTAATAAGGTGATTTTGAAAATAAATTTCTAACGAAAAACTTCATTATTGGAAAAAAAATCAGTCACACTAAATTTTATCAAAATCGATCGTATATTTTACGAGAAAATTGGATTGTCTTTAAAGCATATTTTCCAGGTACCGTTAATATGTAAACTTATTCTGAAAAAATGAAAAACACAAACTTTAGATTTTTAGCCAAATGTTGTTTTCCACTGTACGAAATTTTATAAAAATTGATCGTACTTATTTAGAGAAAAATGGAATTATTTAAAACGCTTGTATGGCATGTACCGGTAAAAATCTAGTTGTAAAAAAAAATTCGTTTTCAAAAAATCAGTCATGTTAAATGTTATCAAAAGCGATCGTATTTTTTTCGAGAAAAATTAAATTATTCGTTACGTTTATATGGGAGGCATGTACCGTTATTTTCAGACCTAGGATACAAATCAAAAAATCATGTTACTAAAAAATACATGTAAAGTTCAGCTACTATGGCATTTAAACACTTTAAGGTTAACATTGGCACATCTGACATTTGAATAAATTCCAAGATTTAAAATCTTAATTAAAAGTGCATTGTGCCATAATAAAAGTCTACCCACTAACAGTTGGTGGTTTAAAGTATTTTATTCATTCATCGATTTATATCTAGCTCCCCTAGACCAACTCAACGACAGACTTTATAACAAAACAAATATATAAGTATATTCACCCCTGACATTGGTTCCACATGTGCCCCAACCCAACAGCAGTGACATCAACACGCAAAGTATAACACATTCTCAGAGTTGCCAGCCGGCAATAAATGCGCGAGGGGCGAAACAATTCCTTGATTATTGCAAAATCCCCAACTGAATTACATGATACAACCTTATAGTCTAAGCACACAAAAGGCACATTAAAAGCAGACATTTACAAACCCACATCTCACATGGCTGTTTATATAAATATTTATAACCCCTTGAATGAATCATACTTTGTTTGGGCTTCCGCTTTTGCCTGGACTGCACTAGGTCGGTGCGGTGCCTATATAACCACCATCAGCAAAGCCTTCTTATCACATCCGCGACTCCATACAAAACTGAGGGAGAGTCGGAAACATTTTATCTCTGGTCAGTGCGTATATGCGAGCATAATTTGCGTGTTTGGTAAATAAATTTATGAGCCGTAATAAGCAAATAAAACATTCACATCGAGACCCTCCTGAGACTCTTTGCGTCGTCGACCTCCACGTACTCACACATCAGACGCACCTACAACGCTTGACAACTTTATTATCCGGGGTCATGGCAATGGATGTGGTGGGTTGGTAAAAGGAAAGTGGTTCCTTGCAATCCATCTTGTGCTGTAAAAGATGAAAAGGTTAACATTGAACATGCATGCAATGTACGTTTACCCCAGATCCCTTCTGCCGCAAGAGCACTGTGATTCACGAGTTAATATTGACGATGGATTGAACAGATGTGATAAAGCACCACATCGACTATCCTGACTGTCCATCAGCCAATTTGACCCACTAAACGTTTGGAGAATTTTAATATTTTAAGAGGATGTGGATTCGATTGAGGGAGCAGTGTAGCAGTGGTTTTAATCCCCACCATTAAATTTGGGTCGGAAATACATTTTTAATACTGTGAATGTGTAGAATGATGTGGATTTTTTAAAAATAGGGCAATAATAAATCAATCCGACTTCAATAAAGAAGGCCAATCGGATTGATTTTCGTATTTATTTATGTTCTTTGCGCATTTTGTTCTTTTATTACGTGCTATACAGCACGCGTATTGTAGGACATAACATAAGCCCAAGATAATCCCACAAATGTGTTAAGTTAATATACTTAAAAAAAATGTTTGGCATTACTCAAGAAACTTGTCATTAAGAATTATATAACAAAGAAATTTATCAATGATACAAAATTTATATGAGTGTCAAGTTAGCATTACCACTTTAAATTTTCAAAAGTTTAACTATTGGATTAATTGTCGTGAATTTGTCGTAAATTTGTCGTGCAACTAAAAAATTTGTCGCGAAACTATTTTAAAAAATAATCTCTGGTAATGCTAACTTGACTGTCAAGTTAGCACTACCACCCCAGAAAATGGATTAATTGTAATCGAAAATTAAAAAGGATAATGGAAATAATTATCCCTTATTTTTGTCGTAAATAACTTATGCAACTAAAAAGTTTGTCGCGCAATTTTTTTTTAAATAACCAAAAAAACACAATTTTTCGGTCAAGTAAGGCTTACCACCCTAGAAAATGGGTCAAATCTAATCGAATTTAAAAAAGGACAACGCAAACAATTGTTGTAGTAAATTTGGCATACAATTAAAAAATTTGTCGCGCTAATTTTTTTTTTAAATAACCCCTGGTAATGCTAACTTAATAGTCAAGTTATTTGCTATTTTTATTTTTTTAAAAAACAAACTTTTTAGTTGCATCAGTTATTTATGACAAAAAAGTGACAATTAATTCAAGTTTTCTTTTTAATTTTCGATTACATTTAATCCATTTTCTGAGGTGGTAGTGCTGCTAACTTGACATTCACGTTAGCATTACCAGGGGTTATTTTTAAAAAACAAACTTTTTAGTTGCATAAGTTATTATATGACAAAAAATTCTGAGGTAACACTCACACCAGATTTTCATGCATGTTCTTTAACAATTTTTTCATCTTTGACTGTTCACAGAGGCCCATTATTGCCTATTTTAGTTGCAAAAATTATAACTTTTAAACGAATGAAGATTTCGCCACAAATGTTTTCTATCTTGAAAGAAGTTTACAAGACTATAATAGATAAAAAAAAAATAAAGGGCTCGACAGGACGCACAAATTTGCTATTGTGGTAATGACTAGGAAATTCATTTGATCAGTTATTAAAAAAACAAAAGATTTTCTGTATTTTACATTTTTAAATACCTACATATTTTTTTTTTTCAAAAAATTCTTAATACAATATTAAAAAAATATATCCGTCGTATCAGCAAAAAACGATTACATGAAATGTTTACTAAATTGGTGGTAAAAAATTATAGAATTTATCGGTTTAATTTATTTTTCAAAACTTTTTTTCAATTTTTTGTTCGCGGTATTAGGGCCAGAACTTGTTTTAGAATATTTAATCCGTGTCACAATCGGTGTGACCGTTCAAAAGATACTCGTTGGAAAAACAAAATATTCACTGGAGAGTGTCGTTAATAAGCATATTGAGAAAAAAATGTTCCCATGAAGCCAATCACCTTTGGTGATCACTTACTTATATAAAATTTTATCGAAATTGATAGACTAAAATTACAAAAGTAAGTCGATGATTTACGAAGTAAGTTAAGTGTAATTTATGTGAAACAGTAGGGAAAAAAGAAAACAAACCAATTCGAGTGAAACATTGAGGGAAAAAAGTATTTTTTGGTTTTGTTTGTTTTTTGGAAGTCACACATTGAAAAAAAAAAAATATTCGTAGATACCAAAAATTGACATATCTGGCAGAAATTGGTTTCTTAGAAAATATCATTTACCTACTCCAAACATTTTGTTAAGTAATTCATTCTTTAACTGGTCCGTTCGCTGCCTCTAACATTAAAAAACGTAAAATTAAATAAAACAATTTTGAATCAAAGTAAAATCGTTTCAATTTAAAACAAAACACGAAAATTTTAAAATCAAAATGGTGCAACTTGAAAAAAATTTGATCAAAAGTCACCTAAAAATAAAATTGTTTCAACTTTGAATTAAGGTTGTTTGAATGAAAAACAAAATCTTGAAAAACAATCATGCAACACTAAACTCTTATAAATCTCGAAATACTTTTTTTACTTAATATTTTCTAAGTGATTTTGGCGATACAAGAATTTCGTCTTAAAATGTCTGACCGTCCTACGCAACTGTTTAATCACTGAAAAATTAAGCCATTCGCGAACTCGCCTTGAATATTGAGCGATTATGGTTTAACGTCACCCTATGACGATAAAAGAGGCACGGAAAAATTCGTTGGGCTATTTCTACGGGAACATACCAGGTGTTGCTGAAAACTGCTAGCGGATGAGCTTTCAAGGCCAACAAGAGTTCAACAGACCCTCTCGTCAACTGGTTTCCTCGCCGCAAATCGATGAACTAAATTTGCAATCACGAGTCTATGAGAACGAAATTTAGAAGTTTTCAGAGAGCATATCGCCCAAAGTTCACGCTCAAATGGTTATGATTTCATCAACAATGCTGCGACCACTTGATCGATATCATCTTCAAAAGTTTCTTTTCCTTTTAAAGATAAAGTAAAATAACTTCCGGTGAGTGATTTTTGAGACCATCATGTAGTTGAACATAGTTTTTGAAATATATTTCTATATGTGACAAGTCAAACTAGTATTCGAAGCAAGTTAATCCAATTTTTATCCCTCATTAAGCAAACCACACTTCCCGAAACAGATTGATGGCACTATGATCCCATATCAAATTTACATCTCATAATAAACTCATCAATCAAAAACAACAACAACGAAAAATAAATAAACCACATCGTCAATGTTTCTATATCTAGGATTGATTGATTGTCATAATTCAAACATTTGTCAATCGTCAACACACATAAACTTCATTTTTAAAACCCACATTATTCCCACTCCAGACCAATTAAAAAACATAAAAAATGCATTTGATAGGCACTCTTGACAAACACCACACGTCTGGATACTGCTGGTGGGAGATGTTTTGTCTACTAAAAACTGTGAGTGAATGTGAAGTGTCAATTAAAGGACTCCCAATATAACCTAACAGGAGGGTGTCTCTAAAATTATCAAAACATTAAAATAGTTTATGCCGCGCTGTATGTCGAATCGACGTCGAAGTTGCTGTCGCCATCGTTACATTGCACTGCGAGCATATATCATCAAAAAAAAGCCGCCCGACAAAACAACACTATTGACATCGTCTGACGTCAGTGCATTACACCGTTCCCCATTCACACATTGACTCTCTGTCAATTTTAGTTATGAATATGTGAGAGCTCGCCGTAATGACATGTCAATCAGCGCCACATACTCATTGAAGTTTTCGAATGCAGCAATGTGTACTTAGTTCAGTGAACCTACCTTATGCACCGTGATTCCTGTCGGGAATGAATCAAGATGAAAGCAAAAATCCGTTACGTTATCCCTTGGAAGTTGATTACCGGCACCGTGTTGTTGTTGTTGTTGTTGTTTTCGTCGTTCCGCGCAACAGGAAATTACTGATTTTCATAATATTCCCGATTTGGGTGAATGGAACTCACCTTTTGATTTCAAAGATGTGCCTCCATCTCTGCTTCAGGTGTCTACTTTACCTTACCTACAGACACGCACTCCCGCTGATGTGTATGAAGTCTCCCACTTTGTTTTTTGTCTCTTGAATTAGATTTAGATATGAATGGGGAACATAATCGAGCGCCATGCCAGTGCAGTCGCAGTGTGTGTTCTTCTAATGCTCTAAACCCGGAGGAGTCCCATAAATTGTTTTTTTTCTTCTGTCACTTTCGTTCTTTGATCTCGTTAACAAAACTCAATTTCGTGTTGAAAGGTGGTCGTATAATGTCGGTCGTTACGTTGCGTTGCAGTATCGCTTTCTGCAAGTCTCTGTCTGTATATGCAAACTGGCCAACAAGGTAATTGAGGATTTTATGCATCGCGTGTGTGTGGGATGAACAATAATTTGTTTCTGGACTTTTGGGGATTATGAAGGCAACTTAATCGAATTTGAAAAAGTGTTGTCGTCGTCATATATTCGTTCGAATTGCTACTTCGTTTATGTTGCGGGAGATTTGAGGCATTTCGAATTGTGATGCAAATTTTAGATCCCGGAAGCCATAGATTTTTGCATAAACACCCAGGAAACGAGTTTAAATTATTGTCGGAGTGTGAAGTGAGTTATTGGTTTAAGTATAATGTGTGAGAAATTTAAATCTTGTTAGAAAGTGATTTATTTTTATTAATTTGTTTGTATTTATATAATTTGTTCTAATTTTTCTTGAATTTGGTTGTTAAAAAAAAAATTTACGGACATATTATCGTTTAACATGCTAAATTATAGAAACTCTTTAACTCACTTTTTATTTTGAAAATACATATCTATATATAAATCGGAAACTAAAAACACGTGACCAGTTTCTTTTTCACAGTTAAGTAGATATAAGAGTATAAACTTAAACACAATTTCCAAAATTTCAGTTTTTTCAATTTTCGAGCCAGAAACTATAATGGCGGAATTTCTAAGAGCCCTTTTATTATTAGCTTCCTATATATCAGTGATATTTATTGAAGTGTGACTCTTTAGTAATTTGTTGTTTAAGTTTCATCATTTAGGATGTGGCAACCCTGCTCTGGCAAAAGCTTGGATCTATTTGCTATCGCGAAGATCTTTATATATGTATATGGCAGGTTAAAATTGAAACCTTACCTCATTATAACCCTGAAAATCAAAATTCCAAGAAATCATAAGAAATAAAATGCACAAATATTGGTTTAGCAAAATGGGATTGCAAAAAAAACATTTCATGAATTACGTCGAAAGGCGAAAAATCAACAAATGCTAAACGTGATATAAAGTTGTATATGGCAGCTATCATTAAGCCGAAAATGCCGGGAAATCCCGAAAACCCAAAAGCCCGAAAATCCCAAAATTAAGATTGAACATTTTTATTTTTTTTTTTTAAATAATTTTATTTTATATTTGAGAAAATTTTTCACTTTATATAATTTGTCGATATTTCGGGAAAACTTTTAAGCGCTTTTTGGTGTTACATTTACTTTACAAACAAAAACATTTGAAAAAACGTTACGTGTTAAAAGAAGCAAAAATACAATAAAAAATCTACTTCCGAAATACATTTTTTGAGGGAAATTTCCTAAAAAATTGTTTGCACTCTCTAACTTTTTATTTTTCTTTATTTGAAGTTTTGTTAATGGTTTTAGTACATTATTTTGTTTTTCTTCAATAAAATTATTTAAAAAAAGTTGAAAATTTTGAAATTTCGGGATTTTGGGTTTTTGTGCTATTGAGTTTCCGTCATTTTGGCGATTTTGGGTTTTTGTGCTAATGAGTTTTCATGATTTTGGATTATGTTCGGCTGCCTTTAAAAAGCTATATACACGAAGTTTGAAGAAAATCATTCAGAACATCATATCTGACAGACCGACAGAAAGCATGACCTTCTTCTTTTGGCTTCATTACTTAAAACAGCAATTTTTTTGTTTACATGAAACCAATACTTACCCTTTTAAGCAAATAAAAATTAAAAAAATTATTCAAAAACTAACAACACATAGAATTAGGTAATGAGAGTTAGGTAATGCCGTTCCGTTTGAAATCTTTTCTTTAGCTGCAATGTCACTCATTCAGAGTTGCTATAGTTTTTGAATAATAAAAACACTAAATCATAAGCAAATTAAAAAAATTATTAATTAATAATTGGTGAATTATAAGAATTGAAAAAAAAAAACAAAATTCATAAAGCTAGTTGGTGAATTAAGAATTTAAAAAAAATTAAATTCATAAGCTAGATAAAATCCCTATACCAAAATTCCGAAATCAAAATCCCGACACCAAAACCCGGACACCAAAATATCGAGATCCTGTAAAGGTAACACCTACAATAAGTGTAATTCGGGATTTTTTGAATTATTTTCAATTCTCAATTCACCAACTGCTCAGGAATTGAAAGCCAAGGTTAAGCTAAAAATTATTTAACATTTGCAAACCCTGCTCTCATTTATAGCGGTACTGCATTCCAAAACCCGATTTCATACACGGAGAACAGATGTTAGTCTCTTCGTCATAAAGGAATAACACTCCCTTGAAACGAGAATGAATACTGAATTGATTTCAGATGTAAACAGCAAAATAAGGTATTGTCTGGTTAGTTGGACAAGGTGAACAAATTATATAAAAATACGGACGAATATACTTTTGTTTGAAATAAATATTATATTTGGAAAGCGGCTATGTTTCTTTAAGGAATATTTCTAAAGAGTTTCAATACCACTTTAACTTGCTTTGTTTTTCAAACAATAGCATTTTTTCTGAATACGTGTTTTTTTTTAAATTTCAATCTTAAGCACATAAATATCTTTCTGTTTATTATTGTATTTTAATTGTTTTTTCTTGTATGAGACTTCCAAAGAAAAGTGTTCCAAATATCCCTGCATTTTACCGTTTAATGATTTTCTTTGAAAATAGGGTATCGTATGCACCATCTGATATTGGTTGTCTCTTTGATATGTCCGTCAACTGAGTGTAATTATGAGAAGCCACTCAAGGGCAAAACGCTGCCTGATGGGTCGTTTCTCATAATAACCTGTGAATTTAATATTGCAATCAGTTCAAAGCGACAACCCAGTGCACGCAACGCGTTCTGTGAGCTTGGCCATTCGGTTCACTTTTAAAATTAAATTGAAATATTTGGTAAACAATTTGGAAAAAAAAAATAAAATATAATTTCTGTAGTGACTATTATTAAAGAAAGGTTTTTATAGTAGCTGTTCCTTCCGAAAAATTTGAATCTGTGATTTCAATAAATCTTACACAATATCCAGTAGTAAAGGTAGAAATTATTAATGAACAAATTGTTATAAAACTCAGCTACAATAAAGAATGTACCTACTACCTTAAAAAAATTATGGTTAGGTATATTATATCAATCTATATGGTATGACTTTATATAACAACTGCTTTGAAATATTATTAAAATTATTCATATTAATAACAAAAGATACTTTATATTAAAATTACTAAAACAATATTTTCTTTTCTTTTTAGGTAAGTTTCGTGTTAAAAATACCAAAGTTATAATTGTATTACAACAACAAGATATGTATGTATAAAGTTTAAAGCATGATGAATTTTGAGAGATTTTAACAATTGTTAGTGACAACAAAATGAACAATGATTAAATCCCAATTTTTCTAGTTGAATTATGTAACATATAATAAAGTCATGATTAAATTCTAGCACCTACCAATCTAAATGCCTTAACTCTTTAAAAATAAAATTATGCAAGTATAAGTGGAGTTCGTGTTTCAAGCTCAAATAAGTAATTCTTTTATTACACAGTAATAAGTTTCATTCTTTATAACTTAAAATGTCTGAAACTACCTTATAGTTTTTTGTTAAGTATACATAAATGTTTCAGCAATTGAAATTACCACCGATTAGCCCAAAAACGTTTATTATGAGAATTCAACAAGAAACTTTTTCTAAAATAAAAAAAAAAGATAAAAAACTACGTAGAGAATATCAAATGAAAGACCTCACTTAATGAATCAAGTCAGCATTATCATTCATAATGCATGCACTGATTACAATCAAAAAGGCCTATATACTCTTCGAAAACACCATTAAGCCGGCGACGACGACCTCACCTGCATATGTAATCAACAAAATGTTCCATTTCCGCATCAAGGTAATAACATTCAATTATTACGTTACGACAAAAGGGTTTCTACATATAACTAATATAGTAGTACACACGTACCCCCTTTTCCCCAACAATCTTCATTCAATTGCCTTTTTTTTTTTTTTTAAAGTTCTACTTTTCAGTATTCAAAGTATACAAGTTTCGAAATCTTTCAATCTGTCGTCTTTGACAGGAAAATAATATTTTTTTTTGTTCATATTGCAACGTTGGTGACTTGGTGTTGCAACAACAGTATTTTTATTTTTTTAATGGATAAGTAGATTCATATGACTATGGGCATATTGTTTTTTTTTGTTTAGAAGAAACTCTGAGAACTAGCACATTAACTGTTGTTGGCTTCGTATTACAAGAGCTAACACATGTGAAGGTTTTCTGTCAAGTATTGTTGTCTGTAGATAACGAGGCCTATTTAGTTGTTTTTTGATGTGCAACATAATGGCCTTGTTTTCATATCTAATATTTGTAGATATAATAAACGACAAAATCCCATCTGCAGATATTAAAAAAAAAATTGTAAAATCGTTGTTTGAAAAGATAATTAGGCGTATCTACATTGAACAATGTACGGCTATAGCTCGATTAATGGTACTATGATTAAACAAATAAAAAATTTTGATTTGAGTCATTGTGGTATAGTCAAGATTTTGCTTTGGTTGCATAGATCTTTTAACTTGAAAGCCAAGTGATAACTCAATATTTAACTAAAATAGATTTATGATTGATTTATCTCTGTCTCCACGAGACTTAGCTCTAGGAAAGACCTACAAATAATGCGATTGAGCGTTTTCAATATTCCAAATAGTGAAAAAAAGGGAGAAAAAACGCTCTTTAAGAATTCTAGACGGAATTTAAAAAAAATGCACAAACTTGCTCTCTTTTTTCTAAGAAAAAAAAAACATATACAGATGTAATTTTATTATTCAAATGCTAAATCCATATTTCATTAAAACCAAATTCAAAATACACAAACAATTTTCTAAGATAAATGAAAGTTTAACAAAAAAAAATCGTTATTGGTTTTTAAATAAATAGATTTTTATTGAGGGCTTGTTTCACAATATAGTCCGACAGCTAGCGACTGATTTTGGGACATTATTTTGGCGCGCCTGAATTTTTGTTCAGTTACTACTTCATCAGGGCCACTCATTAATAAATGACAATTATGGCTACCGGAAATGGCCGAAAACCAAATGTACAAACCTTCAAAGTGCAGATAAAATTACCCAACTATGGTATGCAATTTTGGCACGATTAGTTTAAAACATTTAAAATAATAATGTATAGGTTAGGTAACTGCCATAACATTATCAAGCCTGAATTATTTGCCAGAGCAACTCAAAAAACATTATAAAAACGCTTAATAAATAAATGTATTGAATTTTTTGAGTTGCTCTGGAAAACCTTTTCCGTCATGATAATGTTATGACGGTTATACAATATTATTTTAAACGTTTCGAACTATATTTTAGTGAAAAAAAATTTGTGTCGAAATTACTAACCACAGTTTTGTGCATTTGGAATATTTGTATCTTTGGTTTCCGGCCATTTATGGTAGCCATAATTGTCATTCATTAATGAGTGGCTATGAAGCAATAACTGGACAAAAATTCAGACTCACCAAAATAATGACCCAAAATCGGTCGCTCTCGCTAGCTCTCCTACTATAAGTAAGTTAACAACAAGATAACAACAAATCAATACACAACAAACAACGAATTCAACTGCTGAGTATTTTACTTGAAATTTACTCAGAGTCTGTGAAACAAGCCTTAAATAATTTAAAAAAATTGAAGAACGAATATTTTTAGTGTTTAACAGTTTGCATAAAAGATAAAAAATAAGTTCATCTGCTTTTCTAAAAATGTTTGCATATTGTTGTTATTTATGCAAATAAGTCATCTAGGCCACAGACAGACATAATTTGCGGATCTTTTTATGGTCGTCTGTTTCATCGTACTGTCAGGTTTGATTTTTATCTAATTTTTTATGCCATGTTATTTAAAATAGCTAGGACAATTTTAGTATTGAATTTAATTTAAATCGGTAAATCCGTTATCAAGATAGTCGATATTTACCGTTAAACAAATTTTCTTGAAGGTTTGGTTTCCACTTTTTGATAGACCTTCTACACTTTACTCATGTGAAATTTTGTTGAAATCGTTGCCGTTTTCGAGAAAAATGAGGTTTTCGATAACTGTTATATGGCAGGTACCGTTAGTTTTTGACTTACAGTGACCTACAAAAAAGCTCTGAGCTTATTACTCTAAAAACCATAGGTACCAAATTTGATGTAAATCGGCCCACCCGTTTAGGCTGTAGGTGCCGAGATAGACAGACAGACCGACAGACAGACAGACATAATTGCCAGACCCACTATTTTCGTCTTCTCTATCATCGTTATGTCATTTTTGATTGTTATCTCGAAACTTTTTTTTGCACGAATCCAAGACTTGCCTTTTAGTACCTACAATCGCAAGTAAAAATAGCTTCAACTTAAGTTGGGTGAATCCATAAATTTGTTTTTTTTATAGTTCCCTGTTGTCTCAATAATAGACTAAAAGAGTAAAACTTTTATTAAAGTTATGATTATTTGATTTTATGGTTGTTAAAAAGAGCGCACTTTTTTCATCTTTAGCATTTGAAGAATTATGACAAGCAGTATTTTAAAAAGCTGAATTTAGAAAAGTAGAATTTTGGGAAGCAGAATTTAAAAACCAAAAATTTTGTTAAAAGAATTTTGAACCCAGCTGAACTTTGACCGGAACCCTATTTAGCTTGCTAAATCCTTTTGTCAAAAATACTGCGAAAATCCGTTGTGGGATATTCTACTTACATTTAAAAATTCTGCTTGTAGATTTGTATTTTTTCATTTAAATAGGAAATGGGTCGAAATTTTGGCTTCAAAATTTTGCTTTGAAAAATTCTGCTTCTGTTTTTTTTTTTTAATTCTGTTTAGCAAGATTTTTTACTCTTTTTGAAAATTCTGCCTCTCAAAATAATGGCTGTTAAAAATGGCTGTTGTTTGAAAGCAGACTTTTTTATTAAAACAGTTTTGATCCCTTGTAGAATTTTAACCGCAACCCATTTCAATACCATTCAATACCATCTATAAGTTCAAAATTAAAATTCCAATATTCTGACTATTGACATTGTTAACTGCTTGACACAATTTTAGCACAGAATTTCGACTCCCAGAATTGTTAACTTCCAGTAATACCTTTATTATTTATGAAATATGCAATAATGTTAAACTTGCAACCACGGAGTATTAGGAGGTAGCTAACTATATTTTTCAGGTACATATAGAGTTTTGACGCAATACTCTATGAATCATGGGATGGTTCGAGGTCAAAATAATCTATAAGTGTTAAAATTCTATATTTTTTTTTAATTATGTGCTTGATATTCTTGAATCTGAACAAGTTGGAAGAAAAGCCATAATTATGTACTTTAAAATTTGGTGTATTACATTTTTCATTCAAGTGTTTTGCAAAATTCTCATATTATCATTCAAAGGCTTCACACTATTCGCAGCGTTCACAAAAAAAATTCTATTCAACAACCTCCAGGCGGAAGTTTCACAAGTTCCCTCAACCAAACAAAAATGGGGTTCACTGTGACCACATAGGAACTCCCCAGAGTTTTGGATGAATAACATTTTGAAAGTCTGTTATGGACAAATTGACTTTGATTAGATTGTCCAGACATGGCGCTGGGATTGATGCGTCCGCCACATCGACGCCACAGCTCAGCTGACTGTTGGATAAAACTTCAATCCCCGTCGTCGTCGTTTGTCGTTGGGAGCAGGAGTCAAGTTAATTTGAATCACTCACTCTTTTGGCCCAATTAATTATGAGAGTATTCCTTGTTTTTTTTTTTCTGATCTGATGATTATGGTGATTTTTTGTATCCGCTTTCCTTTAGTCCAAAGTATGTGACGTGTAAGTGTGTGCGTATTTTTAACTGATTTGAATGAAAATTGATATCTTTAGTCACGGAAACTTCTTCGAACCAAAAGAATATGACTCTACTAGCCTTGGATATTGATAACGACTACTCCGCATGGATTTAGGTTGGGTAACTTTTGTGACATGAATATAATGTTGATGATGTAATTGTGATTGATGTCAAAAATTAAAGTAGAAGGAGGAGTTGAAAATAGATGTCATTACATTAATTACAAAAAAAAAAAAATCTCATAAACTTTTTGTTTGTGTTCGCGCGAAATAAGGTCAGGACTCCCGGAGGTTTTAAAAAAAAGACAACTATTATTTTTTTTGTGCACCTCTGTGCTACGTTTTATTCATAACTCAAACTTAATTCTACCTTATCAAATACTTTATATGTTATTTATTGCTTAGTCATGAGAATGAAAATGAATTCGTTTTATGGAAATTGCTGATGGCATTAAAGTGACAAAAAGAAATAATTATGAAATTGAATTTAGAGAATTGCTGATGGCATTGAAATGACAAAAAGAAATAATTATGAAATTGAAATTAGAGAATTGATGATGGCATTGAAATGAACTGGACAATGACCTGAGTCGATGTGAGTGCATCTTGGGGTTAGGTATGTAACTCCTCCCCTCTAAGAATGGAGCGACGGCCAGAGGAACTGTTTTGTAGTTCCGGTGCCAGGAGCGATGATTTTTACAGGTGTAATTGGGGTATTTGCTGATGTGTCCGGAGCGATGATTTTTATGGGTATGGATTCTGTAGGTTGTTTTATAATAGGAATATTGAATGATGTTTTTGATGATCTATGAAGTTTGATTAGGTAGATTGATAAGATAAGTACAATCAGACCGAATATTATAATTGTGTTGAGCATCAGTATGTTTGTTTGTGAGGTTCTGGTGTGTAAAGTTTTAATCAGTTCCATATTTTGAAAATGGAAAGACTGAAGTTTTTGTAGATTCGGAGTTTGTATGATTGATGATGAATTTATAAGGTTTAATTGTGATGGAAAAATGTGGACATCCTCCCAGTATATTTGTGAGTTGCTGTCGTAAATAATTTGGTTAATTTCGATTGTACAGTTTTCAAAATGTATGAGTTGCGTTCCTCTGAGTTTTTGGTTGTTTGGTTCACAGGTTGTTGTAATGGATGTTTCGGGAATGTTGATTACTAATATGTAGTTATGTTCTGGTTGCACGATGTCAGCTTTGTATGGTTCTTCTTTGAGGTCACAGTTGGCTGGTAAGTTTTTGAGAAGATTAGCGATGCAGGTATCATTTGGGTTTGGCTGGTATTTCTTTGCTTCCTTGCACAAGTATGTCCCTTCAATTTTTTGGCATTTTTCGTCAAAGTAAAATATTTGTTTAGGGTTGGATAGGGCGTAAGGTTTTGTAATTATTGTTTTAGTATTATTTATGGGAAGAGGAATAATGTGAAAAAAGGAAAATGTTTCGGTAGATATTTGGGGAATTTTTATATTAAATATTACGTTAGTGTGGTTATAGTAGGCTTGTAGATCTAGGAGCTCGTAAATTTGTTCATCTGAATTTATCTGTATGGATTTATTTTCGAAAATCTTGTAGATAAAGTCAAGTTCTTCAGAGTTCAATATTTGCTTTGAAATAACGTTAAGTCTAGCGAGAATAATAGCTTCAGCTATATTTGTAAGATGACTGTTTAGCAGATCTATATTGTAATTGATTTGATTCAAGTATTGTGTGTATCTAATAGCATTTTCTTGTATTTTAAATTTTGTGTTTATTTGATTTCGCGAATATCTTAAGTAACCTTCAATAATTTCTTGCTGCTTATTTATATGGTCGGTAATGTTATTAAATCTCTCAGTCATTTGGTTGTTAGCCTTTGTTACTCTATTTACCTTGTCTACTACTGTTGCTTGATTTCTTGATAACTGTTCGATCTGTTCATTTAGATGAAGGGCATCATCCGCATCCATATTTCCCGTTATGCTTTTAATTACAGAGCCTAGCCCGTTTATAATGCCTCTTTTTGGTCTGAATTTTGGCATTAATGTCTTAAGTTTAATTTTTACTTCTTGAATTTTGACGTTTAAGACTGTTAAAGAATCTTTGAATTCATCTAAATTTTTGAATGCTGCTAGTGCATTTGTTATTTTTTCTATGTTGGTTTGGTATGATTCTAATTTAACTACATGTACAAAGTTGTCATAATCCCTTATAGATTTGCCTATACCTAGTTTCATGGGAAGTATTCCTATGTTGTTATTAAGGTCCTGTATCTCCATTTTCTGTCCGTGGGATATGGTCGTCATCATTATTGTTGTTGCTATGAATCTGAAATTTACGTTTATGTTTTATTTTTGATTTATGAAGTTTTTTATCATCACTAGTAATAACTGTAACTTTATTGTTTGATTTAATTTTATGTTTACTAAATCTTGGTGTGAGTTTATTTCTTCGGAATTCTTTTCTATATATAATTGAATTTTCTTTAAGATCTACTGCATCCTTCCTATTTTGATTAATATGTTCAATGTTTTTAGATACTATTTTTTCTAATCTTTCTTTTATAGTAGGGAATAGTTTTTCTTGAAATTCGTTAAGTTTTTGTAAATACTCATGTTCGTTATTAAACGCTATTTCTTTGTCAAACTTATAAGTCCTACCGTAAAAAATCTCATATGGAGTATAATTCGTAGCGGAGTGTATGGAATTATTGTATGTTATTAAAGTTTCGTTTAAAATAGAGCTATGATCTCTTTCTTTTCTTTTGTTGTAGATTATCCTGTATATTTCAGTAAGTGTTGAATGTAATCGTTCAACTGGGCTATTGCTACTAGATTGTTGAAAAGATGTTATGTGCAAGTTAATGTTATACTGAGCACAAAAGTCTTTAAAAATTATTGCAGTGAATTCAGATCCTTGATCTGATATAAGGTGGTTAGGTATGCCGTGAAGGCTGATGAAATGCTTAATAGACCTGATTATGTTAAGGCTATTCTGAACTGCGAGTGTATATGCTGCTGCAAATTTTGAGAATTTGTCGATTATTGTTAAAATTTTCTTGTTGTTTATGCTATATACATCAACGTGAATTATTTCTAATGGTTTCTTGGGAGTTGGTGGAATCTCATGTTTAATTTTTGGGGGGTTTCGGTCATATTTTAAGAGTTGACAGGTTTCGCAATTGTTTATTATTTTTGTAATTTTCATTTTCATATAGGGGAAAAAATATTTTCTTTTTAAATGGAGGAATGATTCGTTTATTCCTCTGTGGTTATTGTTGTTATGGTAGTCGATTATGATTTTGTCTTGTTCGTCGTTGTCTATTATGTCCGTTAGTATGTCGGTACACCGGATTAGTTTGAATGTTGTGCTGTTAGAGAAAAATTTTTTGTAAACGTCTTGAACAATTTTGAATGTTTCATCATCTGTGAATATTCCACAGCATTTATTTGGAGGTAATTGTTGTTTAAGAATTTCCGTAATGTTATTTTCCGAAAATGTTTGTTTGTAGACTGTTTTTCTAAGTTTGTTTTTGAATAACATCTCGATTTTCGGCGACTTGTCTCTATCATTTTTTTTTAAAATTAGTTGTATGTTAAATTCATTCAATGGTTTTTCAGAAATATATATATGGTCATTTAAATTTTCCTCTGCTGAGTGAATGGTATCAGCTAAACTTTCGTTCAAATTTACTTCGACTTTATTGTTTGGTGGTTCTGTTCGAATTCGACTTAGAGCGTCTGCGTTCAAATTTAGTTTACCCTTTTTGTATATTATTTCATAATCGAACTCTTCTAATTTTAAACGCCATCTGATTAATTTGGAGTTTGGGTCTTTAAGACTCATAAGCCATTGCAAGGGTTTATGGTCGGTAACAATTTTGAATTTCTGTCCGAAAAGGTAAGGTCGAAAGTATTTGGTTGCCCAAACAATAGCCAATAATTCCTTTTCGATAGTGGAATAATTGGTCTCTGTGTCGGTTAATGTCCGACTTGCGTAACAGATAGGTTTATCACTACCTATATTGCCTTGAGATAAAACCGCACCTAGTGCAAAGTTACTTGCATCAGTGGTCAGTACGAATGGTTTGGAAAAATCAGGATATTGCAGAATTGGGTCATTAATTAAAAGATCTTTACACATTTCAAATGCTTTGACGTATTTTTCGTTTAAGTCGATAGTCTTACCTTTTTTGAGGCATTCTGTTATTGGTTTTGTAAGTTTTGCAAAATCTCGTATGAACTTTCGGTAATAGCCAAGGAGGCCTAAAAAGGATTTAATTTCTTTTTGGGTTCGAGGTATTGGGAAGTTTTGAATTGCCGAGATTTTGTCAGGATTTGGTTTAACACCTTCGCTTGTCACAATATGACCTAGAAAAGCTACTTCTTTACGGAGAAATTCAGATTTGTCTAGTTGGATTTTAAAATTAGCTTCTCTTAGCCTGTCGAAAACTTTCTTTAGATTTTCCGTGTGTTCTTGCAGTGACGTCGAAAAGATGATAATATCATCCAAGTAAACAAGGCAGATTTTTCCTTGCAGATCTCTAAGAAGGTTGTCCATGACTCTTTGAAAGGTCGAAGGGGCATTCTTCAAGCCAAAGGGCATTCTCAAATACTCGTAGTGCCCGCTCTCTACAGTGAACGCAGTTTTTCCAACGTCTTTTGGATTCATCTCGATCTGGTGAAATCCGCTAGCAAGATCAAGTGTTGTAAAATACATACTTTTGCCAAGTTTATCTAAAACATCTGTAATATTTGGTAAAGGATATTTATCGTTCACTGTTTTTTCATTCAGTTTACGATAGTCAATTACGAGTCGCCATTTAATTTTTCCACTGGCGTCCTTTTTCTTTGGGACTATCCATATTGGAGAGCTCCAAGGCGAATAGCTTGGTCTTATTACACCTTGTTCAAGCATTTGTTTTATTTGGGTTTGGACTTCTTGTTTATGAATATGGGGGTATCTATATGTCTTTGAGTATATTGGAATATCATCGTTGGTAGTGATATTATGTTTTAATTTATTAGTGAAAGTTAGTTTTTGTCCATCTTTGAAGAAAATGTCCTCGTAAGATCGACATAGCTTGTAAATTGTTTTCTTTTCTTCGGTATTTAAGTGAGAAGTTCGAATAAGGTCTGTAATGTCGTCGGAAGATATAGGTTTTGAAATTGGATTGTTGTGATCAATCTCTAAGTTGTTCAGTTCGTAGAAATCTTGATTAATGAATTTTGTGACTTTGAGGGGTTGTTCTAAAAAGAGTGTTTTGTTTGAATATGATTTATTGATAACTATTACGTTTGCGTACCATTTAATTGTAGTATAAATACCTTCTGGAATGTATAATTGAGGTGAAATATGTGTTCTGTTAATAAAAATTTCTCCATCTTCAATATCGACTGGTAAATTAACAATCGTTTTTGAATTTCCCGAAAGGATATATTTTTGGGATATAAAATTAGGCTTGAGTTCGAGAGGTAATTTTGAATTTTGAGTGATTAAAAGTTTATTTACTAGATCGATGTTTGCTCCTAATGTAGTGAGAGTGTCAAGTCCTAGTAGACCATCAAAGTATCCATGAAATCGGAATGCCAGAAATCTGGTCTCTCCAGGTTGGTTGAATTCTAAAAAATTAGGGAGACGAACCTCTTTGTGTATTTTGTGTGTATTAAGTATGGTTTTTATAGTAGTGGGTTCAATAGAAATAAGATCGTCAGGATTTATGAACTCAGGGTTAATAAATGAAGTGGTGGCTCCTGTGTCTATTAGGAATTTTAGTGGTCGGCCAAATGGTGAGGAAATATTTATATAAGGAAGAGTTGTACCGTGTTTATTTATATCTATGTATCCAATTGGTCTGCCGGGGCAGGTATGTGAAAATTTTCGTCATCTAGTTCATGCATTGTGTCCAATAAGTCAAGATCTTGTTGATCAGGAAAGTGGTTATAATCATAATAAGAGTCTAGTTCTTGAAAGTTGCTTGCTACGATAGGGGGGTCTTCGTAAGAAGGGTTGTCTGGAATAACCACATTATGCAGTTCCTGTCTTTGTTTAAAGTTTTGAAATTGGTTTGGTTTAACGAAATTAGATGAGGATGGCTGGGTTAGACGAGTTAGCCTAGTAGAACCGAGTTCCATTGGTTCTGAGGGTCTTTGTTGATTTGATTGCTGGGGTTGCTGATTATAACGTTGAAAAGGTTGGTGTTGTTGGGGTTGTGGTTGAATAAAGGCTTGTTGTTGAAATTGTTGTTGGATAGGTTGTTGTTGAAATGTTTGGTGAGGGTAGCGTTGTTGGTAAGATGTTGGTTGTTGTGGCGGAAAGAATTGTTGTTTAGAGAATTGTTGATGAGGGAAATTTTGCCTATTTACCTGGTTTTGATAAAATGAATTTTTTTGTGAATGGGGTGTATAATATGTATTTTGTGTATGGTAATTTTTAGAGGGTTGAACTGTATTGTATCTTTGTCTTTCTTGTGCATATGAAATGTTCTGCTCTTTAACGCAAAATGAAAAAGCTTCCGGTAATGAAACTGGTTTCATTGCTCGGATGGTGGAACCAAGAGGTTCTTTTAAACCAACTAGAAATGTGTTGAGGCACATTTCTTCATACAAAACATTTTTTGCTCTTATGACATTTAAATCTGTGTCATGTACTTTGATATGGTTGCTGATAGCAGCGAAGATTTCGATGATTTTGCTATAGAATTGTTCTATAGTGCTGTTATATTGTTTAAGGTTGTGAAGATCACGAATGAGAGAAGTTTCATTTCTTTTATCGCTATAGTGCAACACTAGGTTACTACGTATTGCTGTCCAGGAGAGTGGAGTGCCATACATGTTTAATATTTCATTAGCAGGGCCAATGATTTTGTTCCGGATGGCTCGGAGGAGTATTTTCCCTTGGATAGTGCCATCCGATCCAGTGATTAATGTTAGAATTTCTTCTACATTTTGAATAAATTCGAAAAGAAGTCTAGGGTTACCGTCGAATTTAGGTAAATCTTTAATTGCGTCAGGTACCCTTAGTGTTTGAAAAACATCTGAATCGTTTTCACTATGATCTTCGTTGTTAGGCATATTTTTTATTTTTATTGTTTTGCTACTTAAATCACTATTTTTTTCAGTATTTTGTATTTCTATTGTAAGGTTGCTTAAGCTATTATTTATTTCTTCTAATGTTACTTGTATTTTTTCTTGATCGATTTTTAATTGTTCTCCTAAAGTTATGTTACTGTTAAAGCAACTATTTTCTTCGTCTGAACTACTTATATCTATACTATTGGAGTGTATGTCAAAATAATTCGGGAGTCTCCTTGACCTATACATGGATTAGGATACAGGAAAGGAATTAGTTTTACTTTTTGACTTACATGCAACTATAAATTGGGCAGGTAGTGCTCATTTTTCACCGCAAATAAATTATTCTTTAACTTCACTGATTGTTGTAAGGATTCTCTATCTTCACTTCACTGATTGTTGTTATGTAAAGTTATTTCCTGTACGTAATCACACGAAATTTTTTTTTTTTATTAAGGTTCTAAACTAAAGTGTTGAAACACACCAAATAATTATTTCACTCCGCCAATTAGCCGTTGGCTTACAATTTTTGTCCCGATATCCCGTCGAGGTTTTGTAACGTGAGATAATTTCTTGTGTTTTAGTTCTTTATCCACAACACTTTTCCGAGGGTTTTTTTTTTTTATTTATATTTTTTTCAATAATCCGTTGATATAAATCGATTTATTTTTTCAATAATCCGTTGACATAAACCGATACAAAATTTTTACACTCGAAAAATGTGTGCAAAGATACTCCTACGAACGACTGCGCCAAATAAGGTCAGGACTCCCGGAGGTTTTAAAAAAAAGACAACTATTATTTTTTTTGTGCACCTCTGTGCTACGTTTTATTCATAACTCAAACTTAATTCTACCTTATCAAATACTTTATATGTTATTTATTGCTTAGTCATGAGAATGAAAATGAATTCGTTTTATGGAAATTGCTGATGGCATTAAAGTGACAAAAAGAAATAATTATGAAATTGAATTTAGAGAATTGCTGATGGCATTGAAATGACAAAAAGAAATAATTATGAAATTGAAATTAGAGAATTGATGATGGCATTGAAATGAACTGGACAATGACCTGAGTCGATGTGAGTGCATCTTGGGGTTAGGTATGTAACTCGCGCGTATTACAAGAGTTGGATTTAATCAATTTCGTCATGGAAAAAGGGATGTTCATTCACAAAGTGTTAACAATCATAATTTCGAGGGCGTAACTCGGAATATAACATGATTAGGAGTTTTCATGGAAAATATGTTGTAACTGTTTTTTTTGTTTTATTTTGATTAATGAGCTACTATACGGATTGTGTTTGGAGCACAGTTAGCTGCATGTTAAAAAACGTTTATGTACTCAGACTTGCGGGTTGAAGTAGCGGCAATAATATTTGTTTTAATCAAGCTAAACGTGAATATAAAAATAATAAGTAATTGGATTCGAAAATAAAGAAACAACAGCTCAAATAAAACATGTTAGGCAATAATCGTACTGGCTATTCTGATTAATGTTTTCGATTTATCACGCGTTGAATAACATGAAGTCTGTTGTTATAATCGTAAAAAATTGTAAATATTTATGACACGAAATTAACTCCGGTTTTGGTTTATTTCAAAATGTATGTACCTTCTGTAAATTATATGGCTTAGCGTCTTATAGCGTCTGAAGGCAGCTGAATAAGTTCACAATGTTCAACATTTGTTAACCTTCTACTGCACTCACTATAATCCAGTGAAAATAATGTTTTTTTTTTTTAATTGTTTATTTATTAAATATAAACTTTAACCTGCTGTGTGTAAAGTAGTAAACAATTTTTCAATCTGCTTTTTGCCAAATATGGTATTTTTTTCATGTATGGCTTTTGCCTCTATGGTCCGCTGTGGCGTAAAAAATGTTTTTGTAGGTATTGCCATTTTGCAGTCCTAATGGACATTTTTTCAATTTGCTAACAAATTAACACATAGATATATTTGCATGTGGGTGATTCTAAAAAAAGTGGCTCATTATTTCCTAAACATTTTTTTGGAAGCTTTAAGTCGTACAAATAAGTTCTAGTTATATATTAGAATATCCTCTAACATTATTAAAAGCAGCCAGTCAAAAAAATAAAAAATAACAATTGTATAGTAGGCAATTTAAAAAAAAAAGGTTGTCAGGGGATTGAGATTTTGCTACCAGGGGACTAATAAAAAACCATAAATCTTAATAAATATTAAATTGCTAACTATAATATTTATCCATTTCATAACAACTTAGTTCTATTTGAGATTACAATGATAGTTTTTTTTTTTTTTTGTGTGGGAATTAAAACGCAGCAATGATTTTTCGATGTTAAAACGGGATTCTAAAATGCCAGGGGACTGAGAATTAGATCCTTTTAAGAATTTTTTGAGCAAGAAAAAAAAACTGCGATCTGCACGATTTTAATTACGGATATAGATTTCGATCAGATTTATATTTATTAAAAAATACAGTGATTTTGGAATGTAATGGTTTTAAATTATTGTCGCGGACATCGTAAATTCAAAACACATCGTTTGTAGAATCACCCATATAATGTGTTATGGATTCACTCGAGAGCACACTTATTTTAAATTCCATTCCTTAGAATATTTGAATATAGTTTTTTATTTTCTGTACCATATTATTTTTCTGTACCATATTATTAAGCATCCAAGCATATATATTTAAAGAACTTAACACATACTTTAAATCAGTTCGTTTAGTTCAGTTAAAACTGCAAAATATCTGATGACAGAATATCAAAAACGTGAATGTGTAAGTGTTTCTGGTTTTATGATGTTTGATGACAGTTCGCACTGAATACTCGTCCGCAGACGTTCAAATTAGATTCGTGCAAATCTTTTAAACCACAAAGTGACAAAGAATAAAACTATGTAGGTATAAGCAAAATGTTAAAACAAACAAAATTTGAGTAAATACTCAAGTCCCCGAAATTATAAAACAACTGCTCCTTCGTGCATAGATTTAACCTAATTTTTTTGTTCCTTCAAAGAAATATGAAAAATGCATACAGAGCATATATATTTGGGCGTAAAAGACTTTATGTTATGTTCAGCAAAAATGCCTCATGTAAATATTCCACAACGTCTTGTCTGTACCTATAGATTAAATATGAGTTTGTTTCTTTTGCGATTTCCGTATGTTTGCGGGTGATACAAAATAAAACAAGATCACACTTTAAAAGAAACTGCAACTTTATGAACATAAAAGTATCATTCGTACCAACATCTAAAAATCTAACGACAAAAATATAGTTCGATACTCGAATGAAAGTCAAAAATCTATAACCTATGAGATCTTATTGCTACTTTTATCGACAGTGATCAGCAGTGGGATGTTTGTTTGAAAAATTTACTACGTATTTTTTTAAATAAAAAGAAAACAAAAAGAGAACTTCGCGATCTTGAGGAGAAAAGATTTGAAAGAGAGGCGTTTTTCTCTTTTAACTCTGTGCTGAGCACAGACTACGGAGTAGAGTCGAGCTTGTCAAGTAAGCTTTGAGCAGAGTTCACTCCGAGCGCTCTGATTTAATATAAAACAAACTTGAGCACTTCACTGTCATATCGCAGTAAAAAATCGACTCACAATGTGTCAAACAACTTGAAAACTACATGAAGTTAGTCGCGTTCTACTTCGTGCTCGGTCTACTCTATCATTTTATCCTGAGCTCAAAGAGCACGCTCCGCAAGCACTGATTAAAAAAAGAAACACATGGATCTATTTTTGACAGCTCAGTGCACTGCTCCGAGCTTAAAAAGAAAAACGGCTATGGATTGCTAACGTTTGTTTCGCATCTGTTTTGTATCGAGCGTATATAAAAAAGAATAACAAACTGACAGTTGCTGCCATTTGCAAAAGTTATCTCCCATTTCGATCTTGTGATAAAATTTAAGTCAACCTGTATTTATAGTAAAGAATTTTAACATAATATGTATATCTACTAAAGTAATTTAGAATACTCTCATCTCTCGCATCTCTCATGGCACATTTCATTTCCGACATTCGAACAAACGAGTTCCAGCTTTAATTTGTCAGTTAGAAGGAAAAACTAGCTTTGAATTTTCAAGAAATGTGCACTAAACTATTCAAAATTAATTTCTTTTCCTATTTATCAGTAAGCCTTAAATACTAGTTTCCAATAAATTCAATTGAATATTAGCCTTTTTTAAATAAATGAGTGCCCCATTCATAGAAATCTTCTGTGATCTAATTTAGTAGAGTAAGCCATCTGACTCACTGTTCAACCAGTCACCACTCAGCCATAATGTTGCCTAACTCTAGATAAATCGATAAGTGGACAACTTGAGTGGGTGTGAATGAAATCACATCATACTTAACAAATCCGATCATAGAACGAAGAAAATAAGTGCCCAAGTCTCATTTATATAAAACATCATCCAGACAGCAGCAGACCCTCCAACAAACACCCACTACACACCTTTAAGTTGCATTTCCGCTGGTCTCTCTATATAGAGCTTAACTCTTCAGCCCATTGTACAAGCATTCAAAAGGTACATAGGAACTGCTCCCAAGATGTCAACAGAAATCCCCGTCTCCTTCTTCGTATTCCTATATATTTATGGAGTGCATCTCTCAATGCAAATTTTACTCCCTTTTTTTTATTTATTTATTTATTTTATATTATCTGCCCGCGCATATTCACTGCGCGCGATAAATATCTCTATCTATTCCATTGAATTTATCGGGCTCATTCCAGAATCGCGCCCACTTGTAATGTGACGAAATGAGGCTGCGCGACACTCCAAGACCAGAAAAAGAGAAGATATGTGTGTGACAATCCGGCAGGAGTCAACGGCATCCAACGAAAACACTTTTCCTGCTTTGGAGTGTTGTCTGTCGTGGCATTTAAGTGAGAATATTATGACAGATTGTCGATTAAATGGCAGCAAAGCGAGCAACGTTTGCTTTTTTTTCTAAAATTCAAAGCATCTATCGCTCATATATCAGCGGACTATTAATGGATTAATGTGACAATTCACTTCCCTTCCTTCATGGGCGAGGTAGATTGAATGACACGTCGTCAACAAGCCAACCAAGCAGCGGATGGACGGACAGACAGACTCAAGATCAAAGAGTGTCGAAGTGTGGTATAAGTTGGGATCTTGGTGTGGCTATGAGATGGTGTACCACAAGATCGTAAGTTGCTGAGTGTTTATTTTAATGCGACCAAGTCTTAGTGGCTTTTGGTATAGCCTAGTGTTGTTGTTTTTTTAACAGATTCTGATCTCATTTACTACATCAATCAGTCTTTTAATAAGTAGATGCAGATAGTTGATGCCGGGATTGATGATTATTTAGTTGCTTGGTAGCATTTTGTATAAATTTACATAAATTAACTCATTCGTACTCCCATATAAAATGCTTTTTTTTTTTGGAATTGTGTAGGATTATGCAACTTATGATGATTGAGTGATAGTTTAATGTGCAAAAAGTTCCTTAAGTCAGTTAAAAAAGTAATGGAAGCAATCTATTTATAGATGAATGACAACGGAATAATTTGAGGTTGCTGGTCACTTTTTTAAATAAAAAAACTTTAACTCCTACTTTATCATGAGTTGATAACTAATTTCTTTCATTACCCTCGTTTCGGATTGAGCTATTAGCTATATAAATTAAATGGCGGTCACTTAAGGGAAAAGTTTATGAAATCCCACTTTAAATTTTGTGTTATTTTATATATTTATAGCACAAAATAGAAATTAATTATTTATTTAGGTTTCTTAAAATGAACGAATCTTCTTCTATCACATATACTATTGGAAAAAAAAAGAAGTTTGAAAAATCCAATCCAATTTAAACGTCATTGACCATCATAGTAGGCAAAGAGATTTATTTCAAATATAATTGACAAACAAAAATTCCAATTTACTCCAAAACGGTTGAACCGATTTTGGTCAAATTTACAGACAATTTTCAGAGTATCCCAGTGGCAGGTCCTGCGAAGTTTGGTAGTGATCGGATAAGGAAATAAAATGCACGACTGGGTCGCACGAACTTGCTACAAGCAAACTAGTGGATTGGGAAAGTTTAATTTGCTGAATTAAGTTGGAAAAGTGAAAAGTGGCCTAAATGTGAGGTTAAGTTGTATGGTAGCTATCATTAAATGTATGCTTAGCAAAAAGCTTTAAATGCCATCTTGTGTTGAATCTTTAGATTATATAACATACCAAATTTAAATGAAATCGGGTAAGCAGTTGTCAATTTTAAGGACTAATTTGTTAAAAACCGTTAACACAAAATCTCCGTTATGTACATTTTCAGCCAAAACCTGAAATGCAAATATATTTAGAACACTTCAGATATAACGTTCACAAAGTTTTATCAAAATCGTAAGAGCCGTTTTAGAGAAAATTTGGAAAAACCAAAACTGTTATATGGGAGGTACCCGTTATAGCCGGGCTAAAACAAAAATTCAAATTTGTCCTCTAGGAAATCATTAAAAAGTACTACACACGAAGTTTGAAGAAAATTCGTCCAACCGTTTAGGCTGTAGCTCGGTGAACATACAACCGTACATCCGCACATCCACAAAGACAGACTGACGGCGGGATGACGAAACCTACTTTTCTAGTCTTCTCTATCATTGTATTGTCAGGTCTGATTAAAACCTTTTTTTCTACACGAAACCAATACTTGCCCTATTCAGCAAGAAAAAATATAGTCTGGCAACGCAAGTAAAAAATTCCAATTTTAATGATGGTCACCTGACCGGTGATTACACGATTTCATGAGTATAACAATTATTTTTACAAAAAGTAGGAAGTTTTTTTTTTTTGAGAAAAAAATAAAGTGCACAACTGGGTCGCACAAACTTGCTCTTGTAGCTAGTTACCACATAAATAAATTAAATTTAATAAAAATAAATTTAATATTTTTTTTTAATATAAATGAAAAACACGAACAAAATCATATAAATGGTTTTTAAAAGTGTTAGGTAAAACTAATTTTTTAGGAAAATTCAAACGAAAATAAAAGTATGCAGAAAATTTTCTTGTCTGAATGCAAGTTTACCAAAAAAATAATTTTAAAATCGTTACAGTGGTTTTTAAATAAATCAATGTTTACTTAATAATTTTTATAATTTTTTTTTTACGAATTAATGAAGAGCCGAGAAAATTAAACTTTTCCGAAGCCGTAAACATTCTTCTACTAGAGCTTCCTTAAGGACCAGTTAACATCCTTGTTGTTCTGGCAAACCAAATAACCAATTGTTTGTGTAATGCCCCTGGAAAACTTTCGCATTTCTTTAGCAGTTGATTATTTGCATTTAAACTATAGTCCTCATTCAGCAGTGCGTCAAAAGTGTTCATTTCGCATTTGGTATTCTATATTCGCACTCAGAAGTTACCGTTGCAACTTTTTCCACTTTTGAAATCTCTGACATCTATATCGCGATCATTCATCCATTCTACATGCATTCATAATGATAAAAACGTTTGCAAATTTGGCCAAAACCTCTTTTGAACACTTTCCCTTCCATCATCAAGTCAAAATCTAAGCTCATAAATTCAATACAAAATGCATCTGTCTCTACATGTTTGCATGAAATATAAACATATCAATGCTATGACACAGCATTGGTCAATAGCAAAAATGCAGCATCATAATATTCCTAAATAAATCTAACAAACCCAAAAATAAAAATATCACATTCAATAAATTGCAAATGAATAAAGTAGATACAAGATACATTCATAGAAAAACAACGACGACGACTACGCACGCATGTTATTCCACAGTCCGATCTGTGGGCTTCGTTACGAACGAGTCTGTCTGTCTTGTCGAGTCTTGGAATCCCATTTCAATTCCACCATACTGACTGCCATATTGCAGGTGCAGCAAGCTTGTTCCAATCCGCCAACTATTTATGCACCACTGCATGACGAGCTCCAAAAGCCTGTGGCATATAAATTAATTTAATTTTATGTTTTCCGATGAACGACCAAAAATAGACGAACGGCACTGCCTACTCTAATGGTGCGGTCGCACATAACAGGTCCGTGCAGGACTTTTATTTTTAACTATTCATATGTTGCGGGTGGTTTGTGACTTGAGTGGGCATTGATGCTGCTGTCTTCCAATCAAACACCCCCTTCTTCTCGCACATCCACATAACTTGCAACATGAGTGTTCACATTCTTATAATTAAATTTTTAAACTCGATACTGATCGCGTTCTTTTTTTTGTTTAATGCAAAAAAAGGCAATAAATTTCGATTTTATTGAGAGATCGAGCAGCCGACCGATCAATCACTTTTGCGATCGATTGGTCTAATTGAATATTGTGTATCGCTCTCCACTCTGGGTGTGGCATATTCTGATGGTGTAGATGTAGCATTCCATCATGGCATTGTGCACTACTTGAATTTATTTTTTTTTTTTTTTAATTAATTGGGTGGCTGATCGCAAGGCAATGATACCAACTTAAAGCGATCATTTAGTCTTGTCGAACATATTTTTTCGTCATGCAATTATGTACTTTTTTACACACATCAGTAAGGTAATTGACTGCATACATGTTCGTTGCACGAAAGGAGTTAATTTAAATAATTGTCAGCCATTGCCAATTAATAACGATCATTAGTTTGAATGTTGCAAAACGCGATTTTCACATTTTCGAGAGTATAAATTAAAAATATCTTTAAGATACACACATTTTTATTGATTAAAAAAAGAAAAGATTGATTTTTAATCTGTTGGCGCGCTTTCTGTTTTGTAATGTCGTGTAAATTTTACTTTCGTTCTTATTAAAATTATTTATTATGTGTTATTGGATGACGGACGATGTGTGGAGCACGTTAGATTTCTATTTATGTGCGTTGATGAATTAATTATAAGTTTAGATGCAGTTCACGTATGGGATTAGAGTGGGGGAAGTTCGTGAAGACAGGGCACGATTTTAAAATATAGCGCGAGAGAAACATTAGCGTTGACAAGCGTGTACGATAATTATAATTTGATACTCCATAAATATGTTGGTAATGAATTTTTTAATGAATGGCCTTATTTTTTTTTTCTCTATTTTTTTTTGTTTTTAAAAAAGAAACTATAAGAAGTGAATGGAACACAAGATTGGTGTACACTTTCTTTCAAATAAGGTTGGTTTAGTGATGTCTTATTAAATCCAGTATTGAAGAGGTGACTTAATTGAAAGTGATTTTACATATTTGGGAGATTACATTGCTTTGTACACTTAACATATTTGGCAAACAATACAAAACAATCCAGTAGAAATTTTTCATAATTATTGTCATGAAAAGGAATGTAGGTATATATATACATATGTGGCCTTGAACGAAAGTGTTAGGTACTATACATATAGAGCTTTGAAACTTAAACATCCAAATTAATATTCATTACAACCACTAGTAGTGAGACAAAGCCCCGAATTAAACATACTAATGCAACCGGATACACCATCGATTATGAGACCTTAGGCACAGAATAATCAAAAAACCGGGAGACCTATCGATATTTACTGAAGTCTGGTTGATCCAGTTAGATCCTTATAGTGTAACAAATAAAGTGGGAAAGTTGCGGTCCTAAAATCAGTTACACTGTCTGAAAAATAGAAGAAGAAGAATATGGAATGTTTGAAATGTTTTGTTTCGCAGTTCAATTTACTTTTTATATATGTACACGCCTCCTAAGTACCTACAGCTATCTATGATTAACAATAGGCTGGGTTTGCCCAGATCATGCAATTATAATACATTTTTATTATTTATAAAAAGAATAAATGCATCTATTTGCTTACTTCCTGTAGTTACATTGGTAGGTATCTTAAATTTTAAATAAACATAATGATGTTAGTATCTAACAGAACCAATTTGTTACTCTTTTATGTAACTTCATTTATAATACCAACAACTTTTAGAAATAAAACCAATCCAGTTAATTGAAATGCAAAATACTTTATCTGTCACTGCAACAAATCAATTCAGTATCAGAAAAATCTTATTTATATGACACGAAACAGCTGCACCAATATAGTGAAAGGATTTGCATTGAATTTGGAATTGCTATACTTATACTTATAGCAAAGCTGGTTTATTGCATTTATTGTCAACATTTGCGTGTCCAAAACTCTATATCTTTATATCTGGATAACACCTGCATCATGCACACACATGTCCTGCGTTCATAATAATCAAAATGAAAAAAAAAATCCCAGTTTTTTTGGTTAATTTCGAGTGACAGATTCTATCACCAAACCTGTCACAGAAAAAAAGTGCACTTATATCAGTGCAACATGTCAACCGCTATAATGCACACATAAATCAACCTTAATCTGTTAACTCAATGCAACCGGAATGCCAAACAAAAAGACACACACACTGGTGCTGCAGTATTTCAACCTCAAAATAAAAATTCTGGTTCCGCAATAAAATTTTTTCTTCGCGCGATTCGAAATCGCCATACCACGACCACATCCATCAGATGCTATTGCTGACTCACAAGCACAACAAGATCACAAGATCACTTGCATCTGCGATGGATTTTCGTGCGCGAAGAAAATAGAGTATCAAAGGGAACATCGATTTTCCCTTTTTATATATTTATTCTTGCATTTGTGTGTCAATCAATGACTTACGGTCGGCCATTGCACAGCGATGAGTAATAAATTGATCAGAATGAAGTTGCCCCGCAATCTACAAGATACATCAATGCTAATCTATGTGCCCCTTGGGTGTATCTGAATCTATACAACTTGAATGCCTTGACCTTTTCAATTGGCGTTCATCACCCTCGGACGCGATTGAATGATCGATGCCTTGGCTTGGTTTGTTGTGCAAAGACTCTTGGCGTATTTATTGTTAAGCTAGGAGTTGGGAAAAAAATACTAAATTAATTGCAACATGTCGGTGGGTTTGGTGTGAACCGGTCCGCCATCATCAAGCTGCAGATTCGTGGTATCCATATACTTTTGAGACTTTATATAGTCTTGCGTCTACAAATCAGATTAAGGAATGCGTAGGTGGTAATTGTTGGCGTGGTTACTTTTGGCTTTTTTTTTTGACATTTTGATTGTGAACATTAAAGTTTTTATAGCAGTGACATGCGGCAGCGGTCATGAAGTCAATTGCAAACAAATTTTTGATTATCTATACAAACGAACACTTGCAAGTTCTCCTCCACCTAGTTAGATGTTTTTTTTTTCTTTCTAATTAATAGTGTGTGGACTTTATAACGCCTTCAGGTACAGTTTGTGTTGAGTATTTTAAACTGGAATGAGTTTTTTTTTGTAGATTTGTTATAGCCAGTGTTTGCGACAGAGAATTCACAAATTGACTTATTTTTGACAATACGAGTTACTACATACCTACTGTTTGCCTAAGGAAGTTAAGAAACAAATCGTAAACTGTGACATAACTCACTAAATGGTATTCTATTAAATGATTTAATTAAGTTATTAAACCTCGACACCTTTTTAAGAAAAACTGAAAAGAAAATCCGCAAAAACCACCAACAATTGTTGCAGCTTTTACAACGAACATTTACATACGTGTTTTATTTAAAACTGTCTTAAAAATACATAGCTATATTTTTTTTGATGAAAAACATTTTCAAATACAGTTTAAACATCACTAAATAAGGATAGTGCACCATAGAACAGAAAAAAAACACATTTCAAAAATCTTTTCTGACCAAAATCAAATGGCAAATCTTTTTTAAAACTGCTTTAAAAATTTTCGGAATAAAAAGTTCAAATAATCTCGTTGAAAACCAAACTAAAAATTGAAAACCAAATCGAAATAAACCACTTTGAAAACAATTAAACAAATTTATGTTGATGTTGATGGCTGAATATGTTCACCCACATCACAATTTTTTTTCCTTCCCCAAAAATTACTAAAAAAAAACAAATGGCAACGCGCCACACTTATATTTCGTAAATTCTATACTGCTATCTTTTTCTAACTCGAAATTCCCAGGCCATATGACCTCATAACCTACTGACGGACACATGTTTATTAAAGTCATGGTAATTATAGTAATATATCAGAATTTGAGAAAGATGGGGAAACGGTTCGTTCAGTTTTGACGGCAGAATATGGTTGGCCCAGTCATCTCTATTATAGTTGGTCCCAGGAGTTTAAGGGGCTGCAAGCTTTTTAAAGTGGTAAAAAACAACCTTTTAAGATGTATGATTTAAATACACCACAATCAGCCAAACAAAGTACTGATTTAACATTTGTGTTAAGATAAGCATAAGCTTACGTCCATTCCAAAGTCCTATAAATAAAAATAAACTTCCTTAGACGTACGCTCTTGAATTATTTTGCCGCTCAAGAGTCAAGCTGTCACTTTTAATAAACATAAATACAAATAAAATGTTTCACATGTCATCCAAAACTTATAAACAAACTTGCCACACATGCTGTACACATTCTATTGAATGACATCGAACACCCAGAGGGGAGCAATATAGTGATTTCTGTCTGTCCTTTTTTTCAAAAGGAAGTAAATCAACCAATTTGGCCATCGAGTTGACTTCAATTCAAACCAAAAGTCTTCTAATCGCATGTAAGTGGGTTTGGAGTCTGAACGGAATTATTGCAATGTTTTGGCAAGCTGGAGGGGGAAACTGACATTTGGTTGCGATTTTTTATTTTGGGATTCATACGAAGTCGACCTACGTGATCGGAATTGAGTTGAAACACCACTCAGCCACCCTATATCACTGTGGTAGACCATTTTAGAAGATGTGGGGATTCTTCCAGCCAAGAAGGAGGGATATGTTTTCTTTTTTTTTTTTTTCAAAATGATGAGAAGGATGGTTTGTAAAGGAACCTAAAGGCATTTCACACTTGTTGCGCATTATTTTTCAACACCAAAAAAAAAAAAAAACTCTGATATCAGTCTCTGCAAAGAAAGATCTCTACATTTGTGATGATAAGTTTTTGCTGCTTATGATGATGTCTTGCAAAGAATTTTTTTTAGGAGAGGCTCTGGCACATTCCACACGTACACACATGCATAGTTAAACACAATTTTGATGAAAGAGGGAATTAAGAAACAATTTTAAGGGTTGGACCACCTGTTTTGCGTCTGGATGGAAGATTTCTCCATCTTTAGGCATTAATTTGTCTGGTTTGTGTATTCAATGCACGCATTCGAAGGAGCGGCTTTGACATGATATTATTGCAAAAACTTTTGACATTAACTGAAGTAATAAATTTTATTTTAATGCATAATCACTTGTGGTGTAGAGCAAACAATAAATTATTATTTTCAAGACAGTGATGTGGAGGTGAATTGTGGAAAAGTGCATGGACTTTTTTTTTATTTTGTATGATGGTGCACCCAGAACACGTTTCAGCAATGTAGACTTTTTGACAAATCGGTGTTGTCGTGGTGGTTTTGTGTTAAGATGTCTTCACAAATGAACTACTGTTTCGAAAAACAGAAACAGAGTTTTGGATAAAGATTACTTAAAAATTAATCACTAATATTGTCATTTCCTTGCTACTCAGAGTTTTTCTTTATTTATTTTTTTTGGTTTATATTTAGGTACTGCATGTATAAGAAGTATCGGATACTAGATATTTCGGAGCAGTACAACAAAAGCTGTGGAATTCAGGCCTGTGGGTCTTAATTCCCACTATAAAAGGAAATAACACCCGCGGGCATTAAATTCTTTTTAGAGTGGCAATAAGACCCGCCAAAAAAAAGGATTAAGACCCGCGGTACTTGCATCTACCAAATTTTGCACCCACCCCAAATGTTATAGTGGGTTAGGCAGGGGGTTGCAGGGTCCCCCTTACCAATCTCAACAGTTGGGAAATAACACCCGCTATTTAATTGCCATTTTGGGAAGGAATTAATGTCTGTGGGCGTTGTTTGCTTTCAAAGTGGGTATTAAGACTGATTGCACTGTAATTTACTACATTCAAGGCATAAATAGTTTGTGGCTGAATTTTTTTATAAATTTCTTCAAGTTTTTATGGTATTTTTATTATGCAAGTTAACACATTTCACATCACCATGAAATTCTATAATACTCGAAGATCACATATGAAAATACATGACATTTTCTTACGGAATAATTTCTCAGTCATTTGGGAGCTTCGTGAATTTGAGTGAAGTGAAGAATTTCGGCCGTTCTACGCGGATTTCTCAAACGAAGAAACTAGAACAACACTCGATGAAACCTGTACCGGAATTATTCGAAGTCTTTTCGACGACAATATTGACGCTTAGGCTGAAGATTTCGGGAACATAAACTAAATCATAATTAGAGAGTCACAAATAAATAAATTGAGACTAGACGCGTCATCTAAATTATCGTTTTTACTATTCACATTCGCTGGCAAAATCACAAAGCCCCCGATTAGGGAATACGAAGCTAGTCGTTTTCAATTCGATACCTGCATTTTGACCCACCTAGACTTGTTTAATTATTTAATTCAAAGCGACTCCTTTCAATCCTTTCAATTGACAGCTGATTTCCACGAAAATACAAAACGAAAGAGATAAAATCGAAAATCGTTTGTCTAAAAAAACTTCATTTCCGCCTCTAAACATGACTCGCTTAGTATTCCCTAATCGGGTGCCAGATTCAGCCGTACCCGATATATTTCCTTGGAGAATCAGATGTCAGATGTAAGAACAATTTGAAATTTAAATTTAAGCCAGTTACGGTTCTGCTAAACATGAATTAAGTATACCGAATACGCATGAATGCGTCCTTTAGTCGTCATAATTTAAGTTGGAATTTTTTTGTACCGTCTATCTGCATCGGTATATCGCTGGTATACCGGAAAAAAGGTAGATATACCTTTCTTTACCAAATCGTCCTTTGATAAGTATCAAATTCAGATATGGTCCCAGATGGATTTTTAACCTTCAATCTTCGAAAAACCATAGTAAAACACTTGTGCTAGCACGGGTTAGGTACAGTTCATACCAAACCAGATCATACCCATACACGTTTGTCCGAGTCACTACTTCTCAATACACTTCCACACCAGGGTCACCATTTCCCCGGACATTTGGTACCAATATGGGTATGAACAAGAGTCAAGCTGATGAATTTGAGTGCTGTAAATTCCAACTGTTTTTCATCACCATTATTTAACATTAAAATCTTAGAGAAGTGTTTATTATGTGAAAACAAGTTGTGAGAAACGGAAAAATAATTGTTCTTACCCAAGAATTATAAAACATAAAGTTTCTATTAAAAAAACAGCGCGGTTTTCTAGCGGCAATGCATAAGATGGTCATGCTACACCAATATACAGACTCTTTCAAATGTTAAATCTGTATGAAGATAATTAAAGAGTTAATCGGCACATTTAAAGTAGTGTTTTGTACTTCCATTTAACAGTCAGTTTATTCTAATAAGAAATTAAGTAAATGGGAATGTTAACTTTATTTCATTTCTCTTTAATTTTAAATTAAAACAAATCTCTGAAAAACTCTTTATACTAATTTCACTGCCCTTAGATTTGTACTACCCGAAATGATTTTTTTTTCTATAATCCCTGCAAATATATAATGAGAAAATCCTTTCTTTTTTTTTGGTACGTTAAAAACGTTTAGGTCACGAACTTTGAAATTCGTTTCCATTATCACATTTTTTATTCACCAAAAATGTCATACTAAAATGGGGTTAAGTTGGAAAGGCTAATTAATTTCTCTTGAAATATTCTGCGTTAGGCAAAAAAAAAAAATTATTTAAAAATATGTTAAATGTTTTACCCTTCTAATTAATTTTGTGAATTATGATTTTGATTAAAATTTCAAGAGCATAGAGAGTTTTTATAAACACTTTTATTTGAACTAGAGGTAAGGTTTTTTTTTTGCATTTTTTAATGTGTGTATATTATTCACGGTAATGAAGGAATCATGGAAATGAAAACAGTTTGGGGTTTGATTTAATCTGTCCATTCTTTTGACAGATAACAAGATGGGCTATCATCCTTTCATTGGGATAATTAATTAAGCTAAGTACTAACAGCCTATTTTTTAGAATGAATCCTTATCTGATGAGCTTGATATAATTTTGTATGAGCTTAGCCTTTACAGGCAAGATTCTTCATACAAATGAGAATAAGTTACTGTTAGTACATTTGACCATCTCCAGTTTAAAAAAGTTTTTCTTAGTATTATAAAGATATATGGATGGATCATACTTTTCATTGTAAAGATTTAAATCTCATCTGTCTCTATCCACTCCCGCATTTTTAAATAATCTCGTTTATTTTACATTTAAGCTCACCTCTTTCATCTGACAGATAACAAAATACCTCTGTCTGCACTCACATCATCCCACTGTTAATTCGAAGAGATGCGGCAAACATACCAATTAAAATCCAAATCCAAGATCCAAGACAGACATCCTGATCCTTATAATGTGCTGAATATATTTTAAACGTATATACACACATCTGTGGAAAGACCCTTTTATTTATTATCGTTGTATTTCCTCATTCTTTCGTCATCAAAGATGTTTTAATTTTGTGCAAAAAAAGAAAATAAACGTAAATTGCAATACACCACTTACAAACAAAAACAAACAGTTTGAAAAAATTCTCAATTAAAATCAAAAATTTCAATTTCATTCATGCATTCCGTCATTCCAGTTTCCTGCCGACTGTAGGTTGAAAATAATGTAATATGGTGTTTTTTTTCACAAATTTAAAGTGAGGGCACCTACTTACGTTAGTCAGTGCTGCCGTTAGTACTTTTTCAGGTTTTTTTTTTAACTAAACGACTTTTTAATCCAAGTTTTTAATTTGGTACTATCACGTATACCAACGGCAACGTGATAAACTCTAGACGTTTCTTATTTTGATATAAGAGTGAAATAGTACCTAAATAGGATTTAAAGCAGCGCACGTTGTGCACATCTTTTTTTTTTTTTGTAATGGTTGAATACAGTTCCTTTTAACAATTGAAAATTGGAAACGAAATCGATTCTAACTTTGTCTGGAAAAGATGTAATAAAACCTATTATTTCAAATTTCAAAAGATATAACATTACTACTACATATTTATTTGCATCCACATCCATCTCATCCAAAAGAGTAAGGTACTAATAAATTTAAACAATATAAGACTTGAGTGATACAAAAAAAAGGTTGTGGATTCCTTTTTTACTGCGCGGCGGGGTCAATGCTGGCATGATTGACCGGCCTATTATTACTCGCCGGAGGGCATAGGATCTTGGCTTCTATCAGAAAATTTCATATTTTGACGTAAGGTATGCAAAGTTGTAAAGTTTTTTCCAAAAGAAACCAAAAATATTGAAAACTTACGGGTTTTTCAGTCCATTAACATCCTAGCCATGCTTCAAAAGAATTTACCACTTTTTTCGCAGTTAGTAAACAAATTATAATTAATGTACATAGAATTTTTCTTAAAGTAATACATACTTAAATTTGATGCTGAAACTGGGCACAAGGCCTAATAAACTTATTAGTTTTTTTTCCTAGAAGACAGCACTGCAAAAACATCCCAAAGAAAGAATTACAAACACCACTCTCTTGAAGCGTCTTAATTTGCGTTAGTCGCCCAGTTTGTCGGTTGGTTCAGGACTGTTATAGGAACGTAGGCGTTCCACCATCTGGATGACTTTAAATTAACGTCTGTCTACCTTTATCCACGGAAAGATGTGAATAATTCTTTCTTTTTTTTTAAATTTTTTTACTCGACTTTCATTTATTATTTCTAAGATTGCACGCGCTGGCCTGGCAATGGGACTGGCATAGCAGACAGCCTGCCTGCATGAATGACTCTCCACCGCTGCCGCCTGCAGGGTAAACTTCTTCATCTCCATCAACATCACCATCACCGTACCTCTCACATTCATTCTCCATTCAGTTTACATGGCCAAGTTGCAAGGTTTTTTTTTCATTTTGATTATTTTTCATTTGACTTGACGTTTTTTCTGCGCGCTTCGTTGTGCATTTTGCGGGAATTAACTGAACAGCGTGTCATTATAAAATTAAATCCGCCACTATAAAAGAAGATAGCGAAATGAATATGAAATCGTTTTTTCTTAATAATAACCTTTTTTTTACATTTTTATTCTTTTTGTATATGAAACACTGACCTAAATTAAATTCATGGTTTTCATCACTGATTTAACTTTGTGATTTGTTTTATTTAAAAATGCTAATCTTTTTTTTTTATTTATTTTTATCTTTCAGACCAATTCTTGATATGAAAATCGTTGAGGATGACAAAGAGGAACTTCAGGATGTGGCACCACCACCGAGTTACATTAAAGTTTCCGATGGAAAAGTATCACTTGTCCACCAGCCTTTGTCAAGTGAAATTGTCACAAAGGATAAGGTAAGTGTGGGGTGATTTAACCTTTATCCTTTTGTTGTGTGAATTTTTGGTAATGGGATACTTATAGTGTGTTTGGATATAGATGGGTTAACCACAATATTTTTTTGGGAGTGAAATGGTGTAGATTGCTTGCTAACATGTTTTTAGTGGATGTGGCTTTTTATTTTGTTGTTGAACGTTAGCCTTTGTATAAAAAATCGATTTAGTCACTCAAAGTAGTAAACGCACTTGAATGTTAATATATAGGTATTGCATTACATTTTTAATTGAATCCACTTTAGGTATAAAAGAAATCAGAAATGTCAAGAAATTCAAACAAATTTCAAATGATATACTTTAAGAGAATGTTTTTTCATCATTTTGACTTGAATCATAATTATTATAAATATGTTAATATCTACCTACAAATAGTACATACGTATAGGGTTCTTGACATATACTTTATGTTGCCTACCAAAAGCTTGGAAGGCTCAACGATATGTGCAATGATGTGTAAAGTGTTTTTTTTAGTTGACCTAATATGTAGAGCACCAGGAAAGGGTGCAGTGAAATATCTTCACATTGGAAACAACTTGAAATACCTTAACGATGAAATTATTTCCCATATGTACCTATAATGTGAACTACTTTCACTTTTTTTAGGGATACAAATTTACTCAGATTAGTTATTTTTCACCTTATAATGGAAAATAACTCCAAATAAAAGAAATTCAATTTTTTCACTCCACATAAAGTAAAATTGTTTTTCATGGGAAGTTATTTCTCGTGAAGCTATTTCCCTGCACCTTAACGATATTTCAAAGTATGGGATGAGCAAAGACCGGATTCAGGGAAGTAATTTCATGGGAAATAATTTCACATAAGAAATAACTGCAACTCTGGTAATCTGGTATCTTCACTTAAGTTAATAAGTTCAGAAATTCGTTCACCCTGTGAAATAACTTCAATTTGATTTGATCTTAATTTAAAATTATTTCCCACTGATGGTGAGCAATAACTTCGATTTCTAATATTTTCAATTGGTAGATATGAGAATCAACTTCACACAATTTTTAATTGAAATTATTTCTCACCTTATGTGGAAAATAACTTCACATACAAACTCTTAATTCGTTCACACTATAGTTGGACTCATTTTCTATATAGGAATTTATTTTCCATTAATTTATTTCCCTGCACCACAACCATTTCGTTTGAGTATGAGGCGGGCAAATACCAAGTCCAGGAAAATAACTTCACAGGAAATAATATAACATGGGAAATAATTGCAGCTTAAGTGGGAACTATTTTCACTTTTTTCAGTTGAAATAATTTTCCGAATAATTCTTTCACTTTTTTTTTTAAATAACTTCACTTTGATCTGCTGTGAATGTGAAATTCCTTCCACGCCGTTAAAAACGGAAAATACAATGTACATTACAGTGACAATCTTTTTCATGATACACTTTCTGATTAGAAAAAAAAAAACAATACTTTAGAGGTGGTAGCGGAAATTTAAGTCGTCAGCTGAATACAGCAATTCCCTATCAGCCCCCTTACACTCTTTTGATTCTGTGACGGATAATACAAAATATGTATGTGTTGCGAGCTTGGTACCATAACTGACGTACTTTGGTTCGGTAGACTAAACGGTAGAGTGCTAGACTCGACGGAATGAAGTTCTCCTGTATTCGAAAAATTGGCGCCCAACGTGAGGCCCGAACCCACGACCTTAAGATTAATTGCAAAATTCGTCAGAAAAAAAGAGTTGGATTTTAAACGCGACATAAATTTAATTGACCTGATTTTATTATTTTAAACTAGGTCTTAATTCAATTTGAGATAATCCTAATTTTATGATTAATCTCTATTAACGTTGTTCAGTCAATTTTTAACTTTTGATAGTCACAATATAAACTAACCCAGGCTGGACAAGATTTAAACTATATGTATACGCGATTGGATCATCAGCATACGGAATGAAATGAGCGTTTACGACTGCTTTCTTATAAGATGTCTCTCTTATAAGAAAGCTGTCGTAAATGCTTTAACCATAACACTCAGCAACAGACTATTTGAATGTAAAATATTTTGGTAGACTTTACGTTACCACTCTTAACCAGGCATTTTTCAGAAGTTCAACAACGTGATAAATGTTCATTCCTCTCTGAGCGAGATGACTTCTCCTGACTTCTACTGACTCTCCTTTTTCTTCAATGACTCGAATATAATCTGAAGTTCCAGCTTTGATGGTCGCTATGATAATTTTCGCTAATTGTCAATTTTCTTATCATCGCGATGGTTTTACAGTCGGAAAAGTGTAGAAACGAAAGGCTCTGCTTATCTACTACTCTTTTTCACATCATCTACTAACTCCTTCGATTATAAAGAGATCGTCAATCAAGACGACGTCCTCGGCATCTATTACACCCATCACAATTATATCTAAATGTTTGTTCTAAATATTCATTTTGGTTATATTTATCTATTTTCGTTTTCTGAAGCCTGAGACATGAAAAATCGTTTTTAAATCTCTTTCTGAATATCTTTTTAATTTTTGGAAACATATTCGTCCAACCGACTACGCCGACTTTGTAGACAGTTGTAAGGTTTAAACAGGAAATTTTGAAAAGGACACTGTATGTCGTAAGAATCCCAATTAAGAACCAAGTTGATTACGCTTCTTAATTCAAACAGCCCATTCTCTATAGTATTTTTTCCATTTGACAATGGTTCAGAAATGGCAATTATTCCGTACCAGTAAAACAACTTTCACTTATTGATGAGCTGTGAAAACGATTTTAATTAAGTTAAGGTGAATTTCTTCGCAATTTCAAAGCTTCAATTTGAAAACGGAACACAAAATCAATCATCTTAATTTTCGAATAGTTATTGTTCGTTTAGAAACTAAAGGAACTAGTGAATGTAGCAAACGTAAAAATCTTTTTACATTACTCGATCCACAATTTTCTACCAGTGACAAAATCAGGGTTCATCTTTGTTTTTCTTAACAGAGTGAAAACTTGATTTTTAATCTATAAGATCTCACAAGATTAATACTTCAATTAATAAATTTCGTTTGGTCAATTTACACCTTAATCACCATGCCATTCAAATAAATTCAATAAAACAACAAAAACACGGTTAACCTTAATTTTTAAAAATATAAAATTTCTCACTGGATTTTGTAACTAATATCTTGAACAACGCCGACTGTCAGTTATTTCTTTTAACTCTAATTTAAAAAAAAACAAAAGATTCATAATGATTGGTCTTAACGAGGCGCCCCACAGTGAAACAACTATCATAACAAAGAAAATAAGCCTCAATTAGGCTAATATTCAGTGAGCAGTGACAACAACGATGCGACGTTCGATGGTTGTGTACACGCACAGTTAAAACACAAACGATTCACATATCTATCTACAGACAGAAAAATACAAAGATCCACCTACTTTTCAATTTGATAAACAAACTCATAAAGTGTCAAATATCATCGCATTTTATGGCCCACGAAAACAGTTTTTCATTTACATCTACTGAGGCTGAAAATGAAAAACTAACGTTGTCTATAGAATTTATTTTTACTTGTTTTTTTTTTTGAAGACTTCAAGATACGTATCATGAAGAACGCAAATGTGCAACACTTGAGCTAATTACCTTGTGATGATAATGACCGGTGTATCTTTTCGAGAAGCTAGTTCAAGAAGTGATCATCGTATCTATAGGTTTACGGGAAAATGTCTTAAACGGTCTTTAAGTGCCTCATGCATCTTGGTCTTGGCCAGGCCAGAAGTCGTAGTCGGGCCATAAAATGTGCATCCAACTTGGAAATGCACTCAAGCACCACAACCAGACGAGACGCACATGAAAATAGTTGTACAAATAAAAATGGTTTTCGCATTCGTAGGATAGAGAGAGAGGATATATTCAGATATGGTCGTGCGAGACATCTCTCGGTGAGATTGCAAGTATGTATATCTATGGCAGGGAATTTATGTTGACAGTAGCTGTCGGTAAACAATCGATACCACTTAGACTCAATTTAAAGTGTAATAAAGTGTAAACAAACACACATTGACAATGGATTGCGTAACTTTGTTGATTGTTGTGTGTATATGCTGCTTGTTTCCTGTCCAATGGTGGTCGCATGTCGTTTTGTCGCATTTGAATGAAGATCGTAAAATTTGAATTTCTGTATCTGATCGTAAAACATGAAACGGTAAGGATGGAATTTTCTATAATCGTCATCATGTCTCTTTAAATATATTTGAAAAAAAAATATGACTGCAGTTATTCTTCTGATTTATTGCATTTGAATTTATGCAGAAGAAAATGCACTTGAAAGTTCTACTAAAGTAAAAAAATACAAAATAATGAGAAATATTATAGGAAGGGGGATATGTTTTGTCAGCAGCGGTGAAGTCATTTTATAAGAAAAACAGGTTTATTTGCCGAGTTGAATTTCATTTCATGTCAACAGAAAAGGCACCAAGAGTTTGTTAGAGTCTAAGACTAAACTAATCAAATCATCATTCAATCATAGTACATAACAGGTTCGTTGATGCTATGACGTTTAATCAAAACTATCTAGCTAGAGTTTGAATGAATGGCCTCGATCAAAATTAAAAAAATATAAAAACTTTCAAGAAAACATGTTTCGCGAAATCAATTGTGTGCAAAATAAAGAAGATTCATAATAATACAGTACGGCCTATAAAAAGTAACTCTCGATTTGAGCAACAACTCTCGATAAAAGCAACAACTTAAAACTTATCATTGTTGACAAAGTAGTTGAAACATTTTGAGAAAACGTAAATTTTATTTTATTATTTTTTATTTCAATGTCTTTTTTAACTTAAGCTAAATTTGTATTTTTTTTTTTTTATTTTGAAGAAGTATTAGTTTTTTTTTTCGACCGACTTTTCACATTCTCGTTTGCGACTTAGTTGCTGAGTCTTATATTGCGAACCACCTAATGGAGACCCGTTTCTGTGGTTCTTCCCTTGAAGGTAAAATTTTGTTCCAAGATATTTTTTATGTCAACGTTAACCTTCCCGATACTTTTGCAGGGATGGGTCAAAATATATGCCTGCGTTAAAATCTCTCTTGTCGTAAAGAGACGACTAAGGGTCATAAATCTATAGATAAATTAAACTGAAATGACACAATAACATGTTTTAACAGTTGACGCGAGATTTCGCAAAATTTTACCACTTTGAAAGTACATACTTGCTAATAGAGGCATTACCACGCCTGGCAATACCACTGCTATGCAAGGTATACCTATACTGATCCTGGACCGAGCAGAAATGATCGGTTCAGAGCTAGATGGATTCTAGGGACAAGCAAAGTAATGCAATAATAGTCGTAGTCGGAGAGCGGCGAGTCGCAATGTTGGAAGTATGAACGGACAAAGCTACGAGAGGATGAATTGAATTGAATTATTTTATTGAGTCTTTTGATAAACATTTGCTTTCTTAAGTCTAATACAATTCTTCTTGTCTGTATTAACATTTTATTAAACTGCGGCTAAAATGTATTGCCTGCTTTGTCTATTTTATGTTAAAGTTTTACAATGTTAGCCTCGTGGCGATCAATATATGGTTTTACTACCTACTCTTGCTCAGGACAGAGTTTTTATTACTTTTTCTTGTGACGTTATGTCAAACTACGAGAGAATGACAAAGAAAGCAATTTGACATCTTGTGCATCCAAGAAACAAAATAGCAAACACTGGACACAGGGTCAGTTTCCTGGAAAGACGAAAACATATAAAAGAAGTTCTATTAGGTAAAAACGGAATTGGTGTATTATCCTTGCGGAAGATCTAGTTGCTAGATTTCCAAGTCTCCTAAAGACCGATTTAATTCTCTGGAACTGTGGTGATGCAAGGAAAACATTCGAATATTGTAAGTTCCTAAACGCTACCCAAATTGGGGTGCGAACAAGCGGGATATATAAGTTTCGGGTAGATTTCTGTAACCTTATCTTAAAAGACTACTCTATTCCGTTTCAACACTGCCTCATTACATAATTACCAATTAAATATTTTATGTAAAATATAAACAATATTTCCGAAAAAATGGAAACATTCCGAAACGTATTCAGGAGAGTTCATTTCCCTATATTCATCGAAATTCTTCATTGGGGACGAAATTTCGTTGAACCTATTTGCCTTAAATAGTTTAAAAATTTGATATTTCTGTTTGTGTATTGTATAGGTTTGAGAAAGTTGCTAAAAATTCAATACACTTATAGTAGTAGTGCGGAACAGAGCTAAGCATTTTTCTAATAACAAAACTGATTTCAATCATTTGCTATGCATATTCAGTTTTGCACAGTCTTTGCAAGGCACTTATTTGATCGTTGAAAAATGCTCTCAATGAAGAAAAAATATTGGACTGGTATTGGAATGTGCTTAAAAACTAATTTGAGCTGATATGTTCTCTAATTTTTTATAAAATCAAATATAATTCAATTTTCTAACCTGCGCAAAACCTTTCATGCGAATATTAATTTTAAAGAGGACCATGCGTTTTTAGCTGTTACTTTTGACTCCTGCCTGTATCTTAAAACAGACATACGTTACAAATTCCATGACTTTTGAAACTCTTAACCGTCATGTCGTTACTGTAGTAAAGCTTAAAATTTCAAAATAGGAAAATTGTTCTGTTTTGGTTCCATTTAATACCTTACTTCGATCGTCACATAAACAATGATTCATTGGAGTGCTAAATATCTTGGTGTGCACCTAGACAAATTTAAATTTATTTATTTGTTTATTTATTTATTATTTATTTAATCATTTATGTATTTATTAATTTATTTATATTCTTTCATTTATTTATTTATTTATTCACTTAATTATTTATTTATTTATTTATTTATATTTTATTTATTTATTTATTTATTTATTTATTTATTTATTCGTTTATTTGTTCATTTATTTATTTATTTATTATTTACATTATTAATACTGATTTTTTTTTTTTTTTGTTAATTAGAGTGATACATTTAACTGTGATATTAATTTAAATTAAATATTGTCGTATTATTTATTTATTGTAATTATTCTTATTTATTTCTTTATTGCTTTTTTATAAAATAAATACTTCTTTATATTATGTACTTGTGCTAAAACTAACTCCACCATCCATCTTCTCTCATCTCTGAGCAGGCATGTTTTTACTTAAGTACCTAAGGTACATTTTTTGGTTTTTCTCATTTTTTGCGAAGGTTTTTATTACCATAGCTTTTCCTTCTAATTATCACCTTATTCTAATTAAATATCATTTTTGTTCAGTATAAATTATTTACATCAGTAAGGTAGTATAACCATATCTATGTAAATTGTGCAATAGCAATTTGTTTTGGAAGGAAAAAATAAATAATTAAATGGTAAAGAATTAAAAAAAAAATAAATAAACAATGATTTTAAATGTAAGTTAAGTTCTTTCATTACTTTTAAAAGGTTTTCTCATGACTTAGTGTCTGATAGTTACAATGTTCTAGTTTTACATCAAATCAACCTGATTCCATCTCATAAAATAAATCATTGAAATAGATTTGTTTTCAATAATCCAGAAGTATAAAATTATCTTTTGTTGAGATTTGAATAAAAATATCATCAAACAATGGTACTCAACTCACTCACCTGTCTTAAAACCACCATAACCTACAAAAAATAAAAAATATTTAACCTGTCCATTCGATGTAGCTATATATATCTCTTGTTCTTGTGCTTTTAGTTATACGATTTCCCATCGGTATCCATAGATATATTTTTCTTTTTCTTCCTCACACAATTCCCGCAGATTTCTTTTTTCCAAATCAAATTGCACTCCAGACAAAATCTCCAAAGCAAAAGAAATCCATCAGCCAGCAGAATAGCATGTCTATAAAGCCATAGTCAAGCTAGAAGGAGAGTGGCCTCAGATTCTATATACCTAGCTGGAACTCATAAGGAAAAGGAAAACAGGGCATGGGCGCATAAAAAACTTCGCCAGGAACACACATAAATTGTTTGATGTTCAATGAACTATTCAATCTTTCTCTAAGCTTCAGAAGAGTCGTCGTCGTCGTTTATTGTCGCTTCGTCCGTCGTTCTGTTTTGGTTCTGTAAAGTAGTTCCAGTTCCATGTTGCCAGTGCCACTCGTTGTGCTGTAGGACGACTTTGAATGTCTGGATTGCAGTGGCACTCAGTTGTATCCAGGAGAAGTGGTTTCTGGCATGGCAGCTTCTTTTCTTGGAACTATGGTGGTGCATTTGCCATCAATCGATGCAGATACTTGTGTTTCTCCGTGCAAAAACAGCTGTGATTTTTTTGTTGCCTCTGTTTTATTTGTGTGCGGTTACCATGATTAAATTTCATCTGTGAACACAATGAAAGAAAATGTGAAAATGCAACTAATCGGATTCATCCGTTTGGGGCGTCTTCAGCAGGATAAAGATAAATCTCAGATTTTGTGAGGGGCGGAAGCCGTTATAGTCTGGTAAAGGAGCATCTTAATAATGTCTACGGGTATTTTAAATAGATCTTGTAGAGGAGCTGCGAAGATAGATAGATAGACGACCAGGCACGTCCATCACTGTTATACTTGAAGAAAAAAAATAATTTGCTCAACAAATCAGTTGTTAATTAGTTGTTTATTATGTTGCAAATACATTTCTATATTTTTTCCATTTTGAATAATTGTGATAAAGCTATTCTGTGTAAGTTCAAGGACTGTATTCTTTAAAATTAAATTCCGCAAATTTGTTTAACATATTTTATTAACGACTCAGCCTGTCACCTGAAAGGTCATTGGTTCAAATCCAGCCTAAGACATCTTAAGTGGAAGCAAACAATTCTTTCAAAGTATAATTGGTCATGATGAAGTGTATTTCTTTTTAGCCGTTCAAAGAAGATTCTAGATCCATTCCATTTCTCTATAGTTCCTACTGTAGTTTTTGGTTGCATTTATAAAATGACAGTGCTCAAGGTATACATCTCGTCCGCTATCTCATCTGCTAATGGAAGCGCAGTCATATTTGCTTTGAAGTCCAATATCAAGTTCAATCCTCGAACTGCATAAACAAATCTTATAGCCTTATTCTGCATTGGTGAGATCCTAGCTTTTAATATGCTTAAAATTATTTTCTTCTTTAATGTTTCTTCGAATAAGAAGATTAATTTTGTATCATTCCTCAACCAGGATCTAAAGACCAATAAATCGGAGAAAATCAGTCAAACAATATAAGCATCAGTCTTGCACTCCAGCTTGGTCGGCTTCTCAACCATTGAATCAATAAAGAAACTGAGTGGGAAACCGTTTTCTGTGTTAAGCAAACTTAAAAACCATGTATTTCGGGAATTTTGTTCTTCTAAAATCCCGCATTTGATTCGCAAGATCCGAAACGCCGAGCATTAACAATGCCTACAAAAGCGCTACCGTACGCTATCTCTGATTGTAAAACAAAAATTCGTCTGTCTATAATATGTATCGACTCGACACTTACAGCCTTAACGGATGGGCCGATTTTTTTCCAACTTTGTAAAAACTATTCTTAGAGAAATATACATGGACCTATTATTTCGGACCTAGGTATTTACCTATAAGTTTACCGATAATTTAAATTTTCTCGAAGAAAATTCAATCGATTTTGATAAAAATGCAATAATTAAAAAAAAACTAAAAACAAATTACTTTGAAAATTAATTAAGAGTTTTCCGGGAAAATTCTGGTATGCACGTAATTTTGAAATATTAAAACATATCTCAATTTTTTTTTTTTACCAAAAACCTAGTTCCAGTTTTCGAAAAAAACTTTTTTTTTCAAACAACTTTTAAAAAATATTTTAATGAAAAAAAATGGAGTATGCCAATCTAAGCTAATTAATAATTTTCATGCAAAAACCAAATTTAAAACAAAAATCAAGAATTGGTTTTCAAAATATTAAATTTTCAAAATAAAATTGCCTAATTAATTAATTCTTTTAAAAAAATTATCAAAAAATTAAGTACGCCTTTATTCGCTATTGGCTATCGAGAAAGTCAAAATTTAAAAAAAATCGTCATATGGCACCGTTAAAACTGTTCATATACAAAATATAGTTCAAACTATCTGAAAGGTTTTAAATGCCGTATATGTAAAATTTTATCAAAATCTTTATAGCCGTCTTCGAGAAAAACAAGCTTTTTCAAAACCGTTATATGGCAGGTACCGTTAGTCTTAGGCCTAGAACAAACATTCGAAAAACCCCCCTGACGGCCACCCTAAAAACCCTATATGTATACAAAGATTAAAATATATCGGCCCGACCGTTTAGGCTGCAGGTGCGAACAGACAGACTTACAGACAGATACACAAACAGAATTTTCGTATCCATTTTTTTTTAATTCGCTATCATCGTAATGTCATGTTTGATTGTTATCTCAAATATTTTTTTTGCACGAATACAAGACTTGCCTTATAACGGGGGATTTTTTAAGAGGTTTAGAACTTTAAAAAAAAAAAAAACACAAAAAATTCGAAAAAATGAATGAAATATTTATTTGAATCGATAGTTTGAACCTTGCAATTTAATGTTTAAAGATAATTTTATGCAAATGTTGACCGCGGCTGCGTCTCAGGTAGCCCATCCGCTGAGTCCAATTTTGGCATACTCTTTCACACATATCGGCCGGTATCTCACGAATGAATGCATGGATGTTGGCTTCCAGTGCGTCAATCGAAGCGGGCTTGTCCCTATAGACATTAGCCTTGACATACCCCCACAAAAAATAGTCTAATGGTGTCAAATCGCACGATCTAGACGGCCAATTGACCGGCCCGAAACGTGAAATTAACTGTTCACCAAACTCACCTCGCAATTGCGCCATTGTTTCGCGTGCTGTGTGGCATGTGGCACCGTCTTGTTGAAACCACATATCATGCAAGTCAAGAACTTCCATTTTGGGCAAAAAAAATTTGTTATTTGTACCCATTCAACCAAAAATGAGCCTCATCGCTGAACACAATTTTTCGATAAAAAAGCATTTCGAACATTTCGAACCGAGCACGAATTTTGATAGTAAAATTCAATAATTTGCAAGCGTTGTTCATTTGTAAGACGATCCATGGTTAAATTGCAAACCAAACTGAAGCTGTTTGACAGTGACACAAGTACTAAACACACGTCAGCTGTCAAAACCAGTGTTGCCAAAACCAAACCAGCTAAAAAATCACCCGTTAGTACCCGCAAGTACAAATTAAAAGTCTGTTGTTGCCAACGGTTTTTTATTGGAAATGCATTTTCAGAAAAAGATTAATAACAGCACCTGTAGAACCGACTGTCTTTGAATAGCTGCTATACACGTGATTGATACTCCAAACAGAATAAAATTAAAAAAAAAAAACAATTTTTGGAAAAGAATTAAAAAAATTTAAATTAAAAAAACAGTTTTGATAAAATGGTAAAGAAGTGGTTTGTTGCTACACGAGATATTTTTACTGGAATTATATGCCTTACAATCCTTTCTTTAACAACGAATATCTTTTGAACGGGTGCACCGATTTCGACGTAACGCTACTAACAATAAGTTTAAGTAATTTTTAAAAAAAGAATTTTGTTTTCTGGTCAATTGAAAGTTTTTTTTAATTTTTTTAAATAAATCTATAGGTATATAGCGGTTAGGTATATCAGCATTTTTTTTTTTTCGAAAAAAAATTGTAACATTGATTTTAGAAATCTCAAAAAAAATTACATTTATGTTTGTTAGATTTCCATTTTCTTTGTTTAGTACAATCATTAAGCACTTGGCAACCATAGCGTGAAGAACTAAGATATTTCCAAGTTCTAAGCATTAAGGTGCCATAAGAGCAAGTTCGTGCGACCCAGTCGTGAACTTTATTTTATGTTGCTATTGATCTCCGAACAGTGCGAAATTCAATACAAAATAGCGTTAGTACTTTTGAGCTTTACCAAAGAGTTATTAGATACATTTCCATATCTTTTGTGATTTAAAAATTTTCTTTTCTTTCTGCTTTTTTAAATTTGGTTGTTCCAAAATTGCTCGTTTTCGTTCAAACCAATATGGAATTGATAATGTTGCACTTTTTAATTCCGTTTTAATCCTGTTCTGTCTTTCAATTTAATTCAATTACATTTAACGAGACGAGATTAAAAACAAAAATATTATTTACAACAGCTCGGATTTAATTTTACAAAAGCGCTACCGTACGCTATCTCTGATTGTAAAACAAAAATTCGTCTGTCTATAATATGTATCGACTCGACACTTACAGCCTTAACGGATGGGCCGATTTTTTTCCAACTTTGTAAAAACTATTCTTAGAGAAATATACATGGACCTATTATTTCGGACCTAGGTATTTACCTATAAGTTTACCGATAATTTAAATTTTCTCGAAGAAAATTCAATCGATTTTGATAAAAATGCAATAATTAAAAAAAAACTAAAAACAAATTACTTTGAAAATTAATTAAGAGTTTTCCGGGAAAATTCTGGTATGCACGTAATTTTGAAATATTAAAACATATCTCAATTTTTTTTTTTTACCAAAAACCTAGTTCCAGTTTTCGAAAAAAACTTTTTTTTTCAAACAACTTTTAAAAAATATTTTAATGAAAAAAAATGGAGTATGCCAATCTAAGCTAATTAATAATTTTCATGCAAAAACCAAATTTAAAACAAAAATCAAGAATTGGTTTTCAAAATATTAAATTTTCAAAATAAAATTGCCTAATTAATTAATTCTTTTAAAAAAATTATCAAAAAATTAAGTACGCCTTTATTCGCTATTGGCTATCGAGAAAGTCAAAATTTAAAAAAAATCGTCATATGGCACCGTTAAAACTGTTCATATACAAAATATAGTTCAAACTATCTGAAAGGTTTTAAATGCCGTATATGTAAAATTTTATCAAAATCTTTATAGCCGTCTTCGAGAAAAACAAGCTTTTTCAAAACCGTTATATGGCAGGTACCGTTAGTCTTAGGCCTAGAACAAACATTCGAAAAACCCCCCTGACGGCCACCCTAAAAACCCTATATGTATACAAAGATTAAAATATATCGGCCCGACCGTTTAGGCTGCAGGTGCGAACAGACAGACTTACAGACAGATACACAAACAGAATTTTCGTATCCATTTTTTTTTAATTCGCTATCATCGTAATGTCATGTTTGATTGTTATCTCAAATATTTTTTTTGCACGAATACAAGACTTGCCTTATAACGGGGGATTTTTTAAGAGGTTTAGAACTTTAAAAAAAAAAAAAACACAAAAAATTCGAAAAAATGAATGAAATATTTATTTGAATCGATAGTTTGAACCTTGCAATTTAATGTTTAAAGATAATTTTATGCAAATGTTGACCGCGGCTGCGTCTCAGGTAGCCCATCCGCTGAGTCCAATTTTGGCATACTCTTTCACACATATCGGCCGGTATCTCACGAATGAATGCATGGATGTTGGCTTCCAGTGCGTCAATCGAAGCGGGCTTGTCCCTATAGACATTAGCCTTGACATACCCCCACAAAAAATAGTCTAATGGTGTCAAATCGCACGATCTAGACGGCCAATTGACCGGCCCGAAACGTGAAATTAACTGTTCACCAAACTCACCTCGCAATTGCGCCATTGTTTCGCGTGCTGTGTGGCATGTGGCACCGTCTTGTTGAAACCACATATCATGCAAGTCAAGAACTTCCATTTTGGGCAAAAAAAATTTGTTATTTGTACCCATTCAACCAAAAATGAGCCTCATCGCTGAACACAATTTTTCGATAAAAAAGCATTTCGAACATTTCGAACCGAGCACGAATTTTGATAGTAAAATTCAATAATTTGCAAGCGTTGTTCATTTGTAAGACGATCCATGGTTAAATTGCAAACCAAACTGAAGCTGTTTGACAGTGACACAAGTACTAAACACACGTCAGCTGTCAAAACCAGTGTTGCCAAAACCAAACCAGCTAAAAAATCACCCGTTAGTACCCGCAAGTACAAATTAAAAGTCTGTTGTTGCCAACGGTTTTTTATTGGAAATGCATTTTCAGAAAAAGATTAATAACAGCACCTGTAGAACCGACTGTCTTTGAATAGCTGCTATACACGTGATTGATACTCCAAACAGAATAAAATTAAAAAAAAAAAACAATTTTTGGAAAAGAATTAAAAAAATTTAAATTAAAAAAACAGTTTTGATAAAATGGTAAAGAAGTGGTTTGTTGCTACACGAGATATTTTTACTGGAATTATATGCCTTACAATCCTTTCTTTAACAACGAATATCTTTTGAACGGGTGCACCGATTTCGACGTAACGCTACTAACAATAAGTTTAAGTAATTTTTAAAAAAAGAATTTTGTTTTCTGGTCAATTGAAAGTTTTTTTTAATTTTTTTAAATAAATCTATAGGTATATAGCGGTTAGGTATATCAGCATTTTTTTTTTTTCGAAAAAAAATTGTAACATTGATTTTAGAAATCTCAAAAAAAATTACATTTATGTTTGTTAGATTTCCATTTTCTTTGTTTAGTACAATCATTAAGCACTTGGCAACCATAGCGTGAAGAACTAAGATATTTCCAAGTTCTAAGCATTAAGGTGCCATAAGAGCAAGTTCGTGCGACCCAGTCGTGAACTTTATTTTATGTTGCTATTGATCTCCGAACAGTGCGAAATTCAATACAAAATAGCGTTAGTACTTTTGAGCTTTACCAAAGAGTTATTAGATACATTTCCATATCTTTTGTGATTTAAAAATTTTCTTTTCTTTCTGCTTTTTTAAATTTGGTTGTTCCAAAATTGCTCGTTTTCGTTCAAACCAATATGGAATTGATAATGTTGCACTTTTTAATTCCGTTTTAATCCTGTTCTGTCTTTCAATTTAATTCAATTACATTTAACGAGACGAGATTAAAAACAAAAATATTATTTACAACAGCTCGGATTTAATTAGTGAATAGTATGAGCTTTGAATTTAATTCAATTTACATCCAGATTAAAGTTTATATTTAGGTTAAATGTTTATTTCCGTTAATATTAATTAATATTTTTAAAAATTGATTTGACAAACAAAAAGTTATTGAAGTTTCACATTCACTCATTATTTAACTCCATTATATTAAAAAATTAATGTGTACCTTGCTTAAAAATAATATTTTTGTTTGTAAGTATTTTTAATTATGCAGTTTAATTTAATCACATATCAGCCCTTAATTGTTAAAATAACCATCTAAAGAAATAATCATTTTTCATTATTTGTCCATTAATTACACCTGCTGCCGAAGACACAATATCTCCTCTTCATTCAGTGTCCAACATTGACCGTAAACTCTTCTCCTAATGCCAATGGGATTTTCTACTTGATTGATGAGCAATGACCCATACCAAGACCTAAACTTGTGCAGCACAAATGAACCCATGGGGTTTTCAAATAATAATTACTGAAAAAACTCTTTTCCCTTCGTTTTCTCCTTTCAAAAGATTTCTACAAGATTGATGAAAAAAATGCAAGAACTTTCAAAGAAGAAAAAGCTTAAGCACGAAAATTGCACTAGAAAACATTAAATAAGAAAAAAATCCAAAATGCACGCGCCGTGTGGACCGTGACTCAAAAACTAACAACAAAATCAGATTCCTTTCCATCGGATGGCATGATGGTGTAATTTTCTTCTTAATTTTCCGCCGAGTGGCGGTAAGTCCAATTAGTTTCACTAGGAAAACCTATTCAACTACGAACCACTTATCAAAGATGGTATTGCATCGTATACCGTTCCGTATACAGAACGACAGAGAAACGTGTGGAAATGGAAATCCAGGTCGTGCATTGGACCATTGCATTGTTGCATGCAGGTTTGAGAGTATTATGGACGAGGGTGATGTTAGATGCTTTTTTTTTGTGCTGAAGAATAAATTAATTATCTTTCCATTTTTGGAAAATTTCATCGGTATATCCACCAACACAAATTAGTTTCAAATTATACATTCACAAATAAATTTAACAAAAAGCAAAATGGATGCAGTGGACGACTGAATGCGGTTGCATTAAGATTAAGTTTATTGTTTATTAATTTACCGGCAAGAGTTGGGAGATTATGGTATTTCATTAATTCAAGTCGAATGGCATTCATAACAAATTTGAAAATAACTTAATTAGGCATTTTTTATTTCTCTTGATTTGAATGGTTAACTTAAAATTTTGATCGTTAATAGGGTTACGCTTATTTATTAGATAATTAATTTTTTTCGACTTGATGGAGTCTATTAGGCGGCTTGTTGCGACGGTTGCTATTAATTAAGATGTTGGACATCTGGATTAATAATTTTGTATTGGTTTAGTAAAGTGATGAAAATTTTGTAAAAGATATTTAAAGAATATCATATTTCATATAACACTTTAAACAATTGAAATTTTAGGGTAAAAATCGATACGCATATCGAATGTTGTTTAAAAGTACAGTCATTAAGGAATCATCTGAAAAAAGTTTGGAAGATCTCCAAGTTAGTAGGGGGGGGGGGGTTGATTTTGAGTATAAAATAAAACTGCCCGAAATTTGATCAACTGCAGCAGCCGGCATCTTGAATTTAAGTGTTCTTTCGTTTTTCTACGTTTGTGTGCGTTTTTATAGAAAATAATATTTAATACTTTTTTATTGCAATTCGTATTATCTAAAAAAAATTATATTTGTGGTTATATGTATGTATATGTATCTTAGAAGTTATAAGGAAAAAAACGAGTAAAAAATAGACTAATCACATTGTTTTTCGAATTGCTCGCTTACTTTTAAATTTTCTAAAAAAAGTATTAAACACTTTTTTAAAGATAATCTTTTTTTAAAATAAAAAGATGTATTTTTTGTAAACTTCGGTTGAATTTTGACTTCATTACGATGGCCGGAACATTTTCATACTATATACCTATGTTGCTTTTCCTTGCAATTATTCAGGGTGATTTTCATAAGATGCAAACAAAAAATAAAACGTGTAGCTTCAGTCAATATAACACAAAAATTAAATACGGCTGAACCGATTTTCACAGACTAAAAATAGCCAAATTAAATTTTATTTTGGAGTATTTATAAATGAAATTCAATTTGGAAGGACTTGTGGCCCCTACTACGAAATTTGCGTTTTGCCCTGATGATGATGTTATGATGGTAGGCTTGATTCAGCGTTGCCAGACTTTTGGCATTTCGAGTCGATTATTAACAAACAAGAAAGAAGAAAAAAACGGAAAAAGTTTGTTTTTGCAGAGGCGTTCAGTGTAAAAATTAACTCGGAAGCGCATGGCACGACAGGGTTGTGATTGGACCTGTTCATACAGTTAGGATGGTGGTTCATATTGGACTCATTAAACCGACGCATTTTGACGTCTAAGTGTTTTGTCTCCTTCCCATTTCGTTATTAGAAAGAAACGGGCCATTCTATTTATATTTGTCAAAATTCTCATGGATTCAATTTGACATTTGTTACTTTGACGTTTGAAACTCATTGTTTTCGCTTTTTGCACCGATACCTTAAAAGTTTTTACAAATTTGGTCACTTTTGTTTTTTGTGGTCAACTCGTTATTCCGCACTCCAACAAAATATGACTTAAGATATGTTCTTGTTTATTTTGTATTCTATGGTTTGTAGAGTACTTTTTTATTGATTGTTCTGTAATGAGCGACTGTTAATGTTGTCAATAAAATTGTTGGTATTAAAACTTGGAAATTTTTAAAATGCGTTACCCGTTTCGTTTTCCCTTTAGGATTGAAAACTACCGACAAACGAAAAAAATCTCTCGATTTAGCATCCCTGGGCGCATCAGTTAGACGCCACCATACCATATCGTCCTTCTTATGCCTGAAACATGAATGTGCAAATTAAAATTTTCGAGTTTTTCAGTGTTACCAACATAATAAGAAATTGATTGTATACAGCAAAAATTGTTGAAAAAATAAATTATATAAAATCGATTGGTTTATAAGTAAAGGTTAACCAAAATTTTCAAATCGCACATGTTTTTGGAATAAGGGGCGACATCTAAAACGCAATAACTGTCGATGATTACCGAATCCTAATATATAAAATTTACAAAACCAGACTCATCGTTAATAATATTTTTCTTAAGATGTTTGATTTAAGTGTTTTGATTAACTAATTTCTTCAGCTAAACATATTTCAGAAAAACAGAGTAGACTGTACTTTATACTTGATATTGGATCATACTACACTTAATAACGGTATTACGTTATCAAAATGACAAACACACAAATGTTAAGAATCAAATATTAAGAATTAATATTATGTTTGTTTGTTAATGCCAAAAATAATATGAAAATTTTATTTCTTCTGTTTTAGACAACTCTGATGCGAAAGATTTTTATTCCATACCCCCTCCTCATTCGTATCAATTAATTCATTCACTGTCATGATTGGTAGTCCTACTTTATACTCCTCCAATTCCACGCTTCTTTAAAAAATTTCAATAAGCAATCATTAAGTAAACAATAAAGTTTATTCTTAATAAATAAGGTATACTTTTTATTCTCTTAAGTAATTGAAAAACAAATTTCAAATAGGCCAATTTTATTCCATATCAAAATTAAGCAATTTAATCAAGGACCCCATTTACAAATACATATACTTTAAAAAGAAAGTAAAACCATCACCAACTCGTTTAACAAATCATCAACATCCAATATCAACATTTCTAATCTAAAAGCAAAAAAAAAAAAAATCAATAACCAACGAACGAAACAAATACGACTTGAAGTCCCGCACAAACAACTTCAAAATCGTATTCCATTTCCATTCTAACCTTAACTTTGCTTCCAGTATACAATACACAGACTTCAGAGAACAACATTTTTCCCTAAGGACATATCGACACTCCAGCAGTCAATCAGAAATCGAAATAACGCCACAAAAATGCTTCCAATCGAATTGAGGAACGAGATTGAATTCGCGGCCATATAGCACTTTATATCCTTCAGATACGCCAACCATCCAAAAGGACAAAGAATTTTTTCAGAGTCGAGGTACACGTTAAGGGAATTAAGGAAGGCTTCTTCTCCAACTTCTATTTTCCGCACTTTCTCCATTTTTTTTTTTTTTTAAATGAGTTTTTTAACTTACAAGTTCGTTGTTCTTATTTTTTATTATTTCAATTGCATGGATGAAAAGTTTCTTTTCGATTTTTTTTAAATCATTTTCATTCGCTAAATTCTTTTTTATGTAGATTGGTATGTGTTTTTTCTTTTGTTTTGTTTTCTTGAATTTTGTTTTCGTGCGAATTATGGCCGGGTATTGTTTCTATCAAAAATGCCTGTTTATTCAAAGAATCCTGCCAGTCTATTGTCTCAAATTTAATTTGATTTTCTTGTCAGATGGGTTCAAGAATGGAGTGGGAGAAGACATGAACTAAAACGAAAGTTTAACAAGACGAAGATGAAGAAGAAAATAACATCAAAACAATTGAATTTTTTTTGTAAGGAAAACATTTTTTTTGGAAAGGAAAGTATGTAAGAGCAGCGGGATGATGAAAAACAATTTATTGAAATCCTTAGAACCTTGTTTGAAAATATTTGTTTAAAGAAATTTAAGGAATTTTAATAACTTTGGTTTTATATTACAAAAATATTTACTTGCCATATTTTTGTTTTGAAATTTTACGAATCAATATCACCTTTGGATTTTTTATAATAGGCTCTTGAAATTACTTGTTCGTTTTTATGTGAATTTAAATTTGTTGTAGTAATACAGGGTGTCCGTAAAACACTCTCCATGGAAGGCAAGTTGTACATTTGTGGTTCAAGCTTTTTACCCACAAGTTAAACTATGGTTCAACTCTTGTAAGTTCATGGAATTGGTTATTATGACATAGATTTATCTTTTACGAGAACTACATCTTAGATGAGTAGCCCAGTTTGGAAGATAAAAATAGCTGAATAGCATCAGTTCAAATGTTTGTACAACTGGCCCTGATGGTGTACTGTATCTCGATATACGTAAAATGAAAAACAATAAAAAGTCTGCTAAGGAAATGTCTAAATATTGAATTTTAAAAGAAAGAGAAAATGGCGCGAAGTTATAGTTATGAGAACGTGAAACTAAAACCATCTATGTAAGTATTTGGTTAACATTTTCTTAAGTTAGATCGATAAAACACACTTTAAAAGCAGAAAATCTCTATTTTATCTTTTTACCAATTTCCTTTAAATTTTTGACAGACAGCTCTCTGAAAATACAAGCGAAAAATACAAGAGAAAATGAAACTAAATATACTTAACCCATATAATGTTTAAATGCAACAACACAATTTCTTATTGGAAATTATAACTCGAAATTCAATAAAGCGTTTATAATTTGATACAAAATTATCACCTAGTGATCAAGTTTATAATATTGATATACTAAACTAAAAGAATGAAGAAACGTCTTTGCATTTGCGAGGCGCAAAATTTTAAACGATCTAGCATCACACTAAAACATATTTAGCATCATACTAGGTTTAAAAAAACTATTGTTTTGTTTCCTAGTATGATGCTAAATATGTTCTAGTATGGTGCTAAATTTAAAAAGTACTTCGGTGTAGAAATACAATTCCATACAATTGTATTTTTTGCCAATGTCTAACAGCATTTGTAGGTTTTTTAAGTTTAAGTTATCGGGGTTGTTTAAAATCTAAAAAAAAAGTTACTATATAACTATAGAGTTGGTTTCATTGCTAGGATGAGTAATGTTAAAAAATTTTGCGCCAATAATTTTGTAATGTTTATTTTTTACTGTGATTAATTAAGTGGGTGTTGATGAATGAAGACCATTTGTTATTGTCTCGATAGAAACTTTGAGAGTTTTCAGATCTTCAGATATTACCAGCCAACGCAAATCTTCAATCGCTCTAACTTCAGGGTTACACAATGCTATAAGAACCATATGTCTTTCAGTGTCATATAATCGTGATATCAAATAGACAGTTCTAACAATTATTCCAGTCGACAGATTGGAAAAAGTGCGGTAGAGTTCGATTTTGACCACAGCCAACACAAGTTGCTTGCTACAAGTAAATTCTCTTAAAAGTAATTTTTTGCAAACAAAATTAATATTTTGTAAATTTCATCTTGAGAATTTATAATTTAATTTATTTGCGGATATTTAAAAGCAAATAAAAATTAAAAAACGAAAAATCCAGAGGGCATTTTTTCCCCCTTTTTTCTATGATCGTTCATTTCGAGAGTGATGTCATCTTTTGGCAAACTTGTCAGGATCAACATAGCCAGAGCATCAATGACACTTTAAAATGTTGTTAATGGACGTTTAACTAACTTTTTCTACGATTGTTTCTCAAATTAAGTACTAAAAATGTTCGAACTTTCTCAGGTTTTTTTTTTGAGCACTTTTCTTCCAAAGCCATTAACATGAACTTACATTACGGCAAACAATTCCTCCATGTCCTTCCCAAAGGCAATAAAAATGTTTGATAATTTGTTAAAAAAAATATTCGAAATTCAACTTCACTTCGGTTCAGAAGCTCGTATTCAATTTCACTCCAATGGTCATCCCATAAGTCACAAGGGGAAGCTGGTTTGTTTGCAGCTCTGTTCGCTGCTTACTCTATACGCTAGTATTAACTTTGTATCCTCCTGTACTGGAGTACGAACGGTTTTATGGAAGAATCTTTCGCATTACCACAGTTGCAAGAATACAGAAGAATCACGACATTCACAAATAAGCTGGGTCCTGATAGTATTTTCCCATTGTTCTGAAGAGCTGTGCTGTGCTTAAGTTTTTCCATCTGTCTAATTTCTTTCTGGTTCCTTTTCGAGTGGATAGAAAACAGCATTTTGAGCCCGTCCCTAAACAAGGAAAATATTCTTCCCCATCCAACAAATGACCTATTGCACTTACTCCTCTTTTTTTATGAAAACGATAAAAAACTATATCAGATTATAAGAAATATCTTGATGAACGAAAGATTCTTAATGACTGGCAGTACGGCTTTCATAGCAACAGGTCTACTACTACTGTTGATTTGATGGTTTATTCCGTCGAAAATTGAATTTGGAAACAATCTTTGCATCGTTTTGGAGAAAGTAAGATGATTGCGCTTGATGTTTCAAAAGCATTTGACAGAGTTTATCATCAGGCTCTTTTATCGAAAATGCATGGATTTGATATTGATGAATATCTTTTCCGTTGGATTAGAAATTGCCTCTCTGACCGTTCAATATAAGTTGTATTGTTCTGATGAGCCCCAGGCCCCAAAGTTCCGTTTTGTCTCCGACTTTCTTCCTTATTTTTATCAACGATCTTCTGTCATAAACTCGATAACTTTCCTAAACATCCGGTTGGCCACAGACATAGACCAATCTAAAAAAACAGGAGGCTTGAAGAAGACGTCCTCTATGTAAGTTCAAACCGGTGAACGGAACATCCTGATCCTTAAAGATTGTTATGATCCAATAGGTGATATCATTAACATTGTCGTAGAAGGAACCAAAGAATTTAAAAATAAAAATACCAATCTAAAGCAACTTTTTAAATCTCCGACAAATCTTCTTTTTTCTCTTAAGCATTTCAAACACTAGGATTATTTATGTAACCAATCTTAATAAATTTAGCTTTTTAGAACAATCGTTTTCCTTATCGGTTTACCCTTTTTTTTTTCCTACTTCAGCTTATATAAATATCTCCTTTTTCCCGCCCATTAAAATGTGTCTCTTATTTCCAATGAAAGCCCAACAGATAAAAGCCACTTTTTCATAAAAAAAAAAAAAAACAGAGTTAAGAAATCCTATTATAGGATCCAACAACTCCAGCACACGCAAGTAACCCATAACTTCTACTCAATTGCACAGTAACAAGATACAGGTTCTATATTACTCCGCTGATCAGCATCAAGACTAACCTAACTGCTAACATGCATGCGGGAAGACCCAATTCGGTGCACAAACAATTTCTCCAGCTGACTGGATCATCATCATCACTTCCCATGAATGTGCATCACAAAACTCCTAGTCACGATGACAAAAATGCCATCCCAGTCCTAATAGGCTTATAACGATATCCCGTGATAACACCTGGAATAAACATTTGTAGTTCGATATAATAATTGCAGTCATGTTCTTGCGTCACTTACCAACATGACGTGTGGTTTTTTTTTTTTTTTTGGTTCTTGTTCTCTTCTTAGCCGGGACTATGATGATTGTGGCACGATGGGCGTTAAGCATCCACAGGATGCTCTTGCACAAGCATGTAATATCCGGAGATTATACATATAAACGTAGATGCTGGACTTTAATAAGCAGACGACTACGACAATGACGACGAAGTGTCTATGTGATTACATTGGACTCAGATTAGACTGAGAAATCATGGGTAATTGGTTTCTCACAGGTGGGTTGGTTGGTTGGTTAGTTAAGTTCATTGCTTTGCATCTTATTAGGTATACGAAAGATACAAAAGTGTTTATTTCACTCCTTCATGGATAAAACTTGTTGTTAATGCATACGCTAATGCCATGGTAATAAAGATGTTCATTGTTAGGTTAATGATGTGGTGGAATTGAAAGGAAGTGGAAATTGTTGAGAGTCATCTCATTAATCTTGACAATCTATTGGATTCTAAATGGATCTGAGGTAATAAATGCATTGATAAAATGAAATCAGAAATAAGTTATCATGAGAAAGGTTTCTTTTCAGAGGGATCTCAATCTCATCTTATTTTGATAGATGCAGAATAAAAATAAGTAAGCTCTACAGTGCTGTGCCAAAAAATACAACATTTGTTTATTATATATTATGTATCTACACATGGCATATACCTTATATGAGTATATTTTTATGTATTTTCTTCTTGTGGGAAATTATTTTAAAAACAACTAAACAAGCATATTTGATGAAAATTTCAATTTTCAAAAAAGTAAGCGTTAAAAATGGCTATTGACGTAAAAAGTTCAACCAAAATCTTTCGAATATTTTTTTTTTACTTTTTATGAAAATAGATGCTTGTAGAAAATAAAGTTCACGACTGGGTCACACAAACTTGCAACTTCCCACAAAAATAAAATTAAATTTAAAAAAAATATTATATATTTGATATTTTTTTAAATTAAAATAAGAAATACCAACTTTAGATTCAAAGCCAAAATCAATAAGTATGCAGAAAATTTTGCTGTTTAGATAAAAGTTTGTCAAAAATAATAATTTCAAAATATTTAGACCGTTTTTAAATAAATCGATATTTACTTAATATTTTTTATAAAAAAAAGTTTTAAGTTTGCCTTTAATGTATAAAATTTTAAAATATTGAATTAAAAAAAAAAGGAATTAAAAAATAATTAAAATTAAAACTAAGCACTTTTGCTAAAAGTTGGTATTAAAATTTGATCAAATTTAGATCTTTCTAAACAAAACAATTGGTTTAAAATCGATTAACCCGTTCAGGAGATAGCTCAAGAAAAAATAACGACCATACATACCAAAATTGAATAAAATATGTTGGGCCGTTTAGGCCCTATGGTTCTGATACAAACAGACTGACATACAGACAAACAGCCAGACAGAATTTCCAGACCCAATTTTTTCGACTTTGCTATCATCGTACGAATGCGTAACTTGCATTTTATTATTTTCTTGAAATACTTATTTGTTAACAAGAATGTCGGTATAAGCCATATTGTTCTAAAGAAGGTAGAGGAAGGCGGTGATTAATGTGCCCCTTAAAATTAATTTTTTTTTCTCAAACTTTGATTTTAAAACATTTTAGCCCAGGAAAATTAGAATTTTACTTCGAAAAAATTTAGGCAAAGCTGAATTTCGCTGGAGACCTTTGTTTTTATGTCTTGAGAAAATTCTTAAAAGTACCCATGGAAGGGGTCGAACTTCAGTTTTTTGCAAATTTCTCGCAATCTATGAACTTTTTGCAAAAAAGTGTTTATGTATGTAAAAATTGTAGCTTATATGATTTTCTACAAAAAAAAACTTTTCATCGTTCCATCAACCAATTTCTATAAAAAAATTGTTAAAATGTAACAAAGTCTGTTTTTAGACAACATTGCACTTGTACACTAGTTTTTGGCCCTTTTTGCATTATTTTTCGTGGTTTTCACAATAAGCCTTACCCACAAAAAAAAAAAAAAAAAATGCATGACTGGGTCGCACGAACTTGCTCTTGTTACAAACTATGGGATTACAAAAATGTTGATTCATGAAATTATGTATCATAATATTTTTCGTTTTATGTTGTTTAGCTAAAAACTTTAAATGCCATCTTGTGCTGCATATTTAATTTATGCGCCGTACCAAATTTATATGAAATCGGTTCAGCCGTTTTGAAGTACCGGTCAAATTTGCAAGACGCCGCCGTTAGCATCAAATCTTCGTTGTGTGCATTTTTAGCCAAAATCCTGAAATGCACTTATATTCAGAATTTTTCAAGTATAACGGCCAGAAAGTTTCATAAAAATCATTGTATATTCATTAGTTTAAGATTAACGTATAGTTTTTGAGAGAAATAGTAGAATGATTTGCACTTGAAACATAATTGAGATACAAATTCTGTCTGAAGGTATTTAATATAATATGTAGTTCGATAAAAAAAATTGGTACCTACATACATTTAAAAGTGGTTGAAGAAATCACGAATTTCATATACTATAGGCGAAGTTTGTTGTATCGCTGAGGCACTATTTATACTCACTCCATCTCAATAATTTTTAAATTTGTTGTTTTTTCTGCTGGCCTGTTTTTCTCTCGTGGCTGATAAGGATTATTCAATCGAACTGGATGGTTTTAAATTACAAAAAAGCTTCAAAAAAGTTAAATTTTTACTTTTTACTAGCTGGTACCCGGCGCGTTGCTGTCACAGGAAAAATAATTGCGGCAAAAGGTTTTTAAAAGAGTTATCTTGTTTTATTATAGTTAATATAGAAATATTAATATTAGTTTTATATTTCAATCATGTCAAATTGAATAAGTTATTTTAAAAATATTGTCCGAAAATTTAAGGCAAACGTCAAAATGCACCCAACAATGAACACAGTTCAAACAGTTTTTGAATTTATTGCGGATGACCAGAAACAACGAAATTAATTTCTTTTTATTGTTTCTGGTGCGAGAGTCAATGTTTTATCCGTGGACAATAGTGTGACCTCGTATAACATTTCTTTTGAATTATTTTCAAGTTCGTCAAGAATATCGCGAATGTGCTCTTGTCAAAACAAAGTCATTTTGTAATGGCAGCAAAGGAAAACATTAAAATTGCTAAAAGATGAGATAAGAAGCACCTACTCGGAAAAATTGCAATGACCAGATCACCAGGAAATCGAAGAAATGCAGAAATCTTTTAACAAACAAAAAAACAATTGCGAAAATTTAAAATTTTAACCATTAATTCATTACTCACCGTCCTCGAATTTTGAGAAGCAGAATTCGAATGTTTTGTGATACCTGAATGTGAATCCTTCCAATTTCATTCTCCTCTTCATATTGCTGCGCAGTCATATTTGAAAGCAAAAACAAAATAAAACAAATCAAGCAAAGATAAATTGAAAATTTTAAATATTTGAAGTTTTAATTTGTTCGATTTTTATTCTCAATTAATTTTTGTTTTAGAAACTGAGTTCATAGATCAATAGGAGATGCAAAAAAAATTATTTTCTAGCAGGAACGTGGCAAATTTTCTAAAATTTTTCACCGTAAGAATCTTTCTAAAAACTATTGCCAGCGTAAATAAAAAAAATTGTCAAATCCCTCTTTTCGTCGATGATTGGAAATACATACAAATCGAATAATATTTTTTTTTGTACTTTAATGTACCTATGTTTTTGCTTGTTAGTGAATTATACTAATGCCTATAACCGTTTATAAAGTGCAAATAATAAGTTGACAACGTTTTGTTGCAATCGGATGAACGGTATGGCAACGCGGACTGCACTACAAGCGCGCCACCAACTCTAAGGAAATTTTAGTATGCACGAACCATCGCTCTATTCCAAGCAATAGGCTAATAAAATTTCATCGCAGCCGCGTATAAAGAACGAACAAACAAATCTAATTTTTATATATGTATTAGAAGATATAAGATATCAAATATATACAGGGTGAGTCATGAGCAATGCGACAAAATGCTAGGGCGTGTAGGTTGCGTTGAGACAAGAAAAAAATCGTATGGGAGAGGGGGTCTATTCCCCTCCGTTTAGCCGGGAGGGGCAATTTTCGAAAAAACTGACTTAAAATGGGAAAAAAATTATTTAAAATCAACGACTTCATTCACAATGCTGTGCGATACGTTTTTGAAAAGCCAATAACCTTTTCCTTCATTCTGTGTTTAAATAAATCTATTCTAAGAAATAGTTTTTGAAATATTAATTTTCAAAGTCAAAATTTTGAAAAAAAAAATTGAAAAAAAAATTTCAAATTCATTTTTTTCAAAATTTTACGTAATTAAGTGCTAATTTTAATTTCAAAATTCAATGCTTTTATTAATTTTTAGTCAAAAACAGGAAACCGGATGCCAAAATGTGTCTTAGTTTTTGAGAAATTAAGAAAAACTAGAAGAAAAACTAGACCAAGAAAAACACTTTTTTTTTTGGTTTTCCCAAATTTGACCTGCTCAGGTCAATTATTAATTAGGGAATTATCCCTTTTTTATTTTTTATTACATACCATCCGATTTTAATCAAATAATAAAAAAAAACGAATTAACTTTTTACTTTACTTACAAGTTTTACTTTTAATTTTTTTTTAATTTCTCAAAAACTAAGATACATTTTGGAATCCGGTTTTCTGTTTTTGACTTAAAATTAATAACAGCATTGAATTTTGAAATTAAAATTAGCACTTAATTACGTAAAATTTTGAAAAAAATTAATTTGAAATTTTTTTTTCAATTTTTTTTTTCAAAATTTTGACTTTGAAAATTAATATTTCAAAAACTATTTCTTAGAATAGATTTATTTAAACACAGAATGAAGGAAAAGGTTATTGGCTTTTCAAAAACGTATCGCACAGCATTGTGAATGAAGTCGTTGATTTTAAATAATTTTTTTCCCATTTTAAGTCAGTTTTTTCGAAAATTGCCCCTCCCGGCTAAACGGAGGGGAATAGACCCCCCCTCCCATACGATTTTTTTCTTGTCTCAACGCAACCTACACGCCCTAGCATTTTGTCGCATTGCTCATGACTCACCCTGTATATCCTATATTCATAACAAATAGTTTTTGATAATTAAAGCTTTTTATGTATAAAGTAAATGATTTTTAAATTTTTTTTACTCACTCTTTCTGTAAGAAAAACTTTACCAACTTCTCTAACAACGAATATCTAGCTTAAGGTCTCAATATATGCAACTATGCCTTAATGTCAACTTGATGGACAAGTAGAAACACTTGATATCCACGAACAAGGCGTAGTTAATTCAAGTTAATTACGATTCTCTTCGGTTTTATTATCTGGCTTACAATTCAAAGCCGTCAAATTGATAAAAAATCGGTTGAAATAAAAAAAAAACTAAATCTGGCATTATTGAATATCTCGCCACATATCCGAGTTTTATCTCTTAATGCTCAAACTGCAGCATTAAGATTGAAGTAAAAGATATAAAAATTGTTCTCAATTGACCATAAAAAATAAAACCTACGCGCTTTAAGTAAACACCAAAAGATGCGAAGATAAAACTAAACACTTTGGCCCGCAGTGAGTTTGGTTGGTTTTGTTGTCATTAAATAAACAGTTATTTGATATTCTTAAAGATATTTTATATGCAAATTAAGTAATTTGAAGTTAATTTTTATTATTTCTTTTGAAAGTTATAGGTTTTGATTGATCATACCGATATAGCTTAAATAAAAAATATACGGTTGGAAAATTATATGTTGTGGGAAGTTAAAAAGTATTAAATTTCGTAGAGTTTTATATAGTTTATCTTCATCCTACACAAAACAAGTATTTATACATAAACGATGGCAAAAACTATTCATTTCAAAAGATTTACAAAGAAATGTTTGGGATTTTTATGTGGATTTTATGTGATTGCATTCTGATTTCAGATATACAGTGGGCAAAATAGTCATAATAACGATACTTGTTTCTTAAATAATGATACTAGAAGTATTAACCATTTCCTGCGCTAGAATACATTTTAAGCAAATAAAATCAAAAAAAGACTGTTAGTTTGCCTTTTTTATTTTGCTCTCAAGTAGCACCAAAAATATGGAAGAGGATTAAGAGTTTCACGAAATAGGCGATTAAATTTCGCTCGCCACATAACCTCGAATTATAGTTGCAAAATTTTGCTATTGCTGTTGAGTGGTGACGTGAAATTGTGCCAGGCGAATGAAGAACACAATTTTTTCCGTGAAGAAAATAACTCAATGCTCGCCGCGGGTGTTACTTCCGACGGAAATCTGACACAAAAACACATCCTTTGTAGGTCTTTGTATTATTTAATTTAAAAAAATATTGAAACTGTGAAAAATTGTTCTACATACTTTAGAGTACACAAAGATTATCATTCTCTGAGGGCATCAGTGACATTCAGGCACCTTCCTTGATATGCGCAGTCGCCTAGCAGGCACCTATTTGCGATTTTCAGCAAAGTTAAGACAATGCGGAATAAACCACAGCAAACTTTTTTACTTTTTGTTTCAATTAAGATTCACCTGAAGATTATGTTATGAATAAAATTACAATTTTATTCGACATTAAGGCCGTGTGCGAACAGCGTTAAAATTTTACCCATTGGCTAAATTATGACATTAGCGTGGTGAATATAAACTTCAAAAATTTAGTCTGCTCTAGAGCAGGCCAAAATTTTAGCCAGTGGATAATTTTCTATGCCTATGAAGGAGTGATAGAGACAGTCGGCGTAATGTGTTTGTTTTGATTGTGGCATTGCTTTCATTTGCATTTATTTTTGTTTGTTCGACTAATGCCGAATTTTTCGTTAGTGTTTTTGTGAATTGTGTTTTATATAACTCTAATATTTAACGAACAAATAATAATTAACCGATTTTTTACATTTCTATTCTGTGAAACAGATTTTTTATATTTTATTTTGGAAGTTCAGCTGCCAAAAACCAGTGTGACGTGTGTTTTGTTGGATTCATTTCATTTGCATTTATTTTCGTTTGTTTCTATGTTAACGTCGAATTTCAAATTTGTGTTTTTGTTAATTCCGCTTAATTAAACTGTGTTATGAACGAACAATTACTTAAATTAACCGATAATACTTTTTTACATTCCTATTTATTGTGAAACAAATTTTTTATTTTTTTATATTTTTTTGGAAGTTCAGCTGCCAAACCAGTGTTCTGTACCGCGTTAAAACTTCCCATAATTTAAATTATTTTACAGATTAGTTCTATTTTATTTTTTTAACAAAACACAATTAAGAATAGCCACAATTATGAAATTGCAAATCATTAATAAATTGGTTTTTGAAATTTTAAATTTGCGTTTTTAATTTTTTTTAAGGGAATTTTATAGTGGAGCAAATAAAGAGAATTTAACCTACAAAAGGTCGGGTAGTACTAAATTTTTGATATGTTGTACCTAAAGGATGATTGGTGATAAAAAAAAAATTCACCCCACACCCCCTCCGGCCCCTTTGCTATCAGGAAAAAAATGCAAACAATCGGCTTATTCCGACTATAACTTCTTTCTGGTACATTTTATCGAAAAAAAACTTATTACTAAACGCAAAACAAATAGAGCCACTTCATTAGCATGTTTTATATACATTATTTTAATCAATCCTCATTCCATTGTATCGTTCCCGTAATAAAAAGTTTCCCACTAAAATAAACCATCACGAACTTATTGCGCTTTAAAAGTCAATAAGAAACTCAATATTTTGAAAAGTACCAACTTTTGGGTTGTTTTGGATGAATCGTAGATCGTACAAATAAACTTTCTATACCACACTTGTAGGAAATGTACAAAAAAGAAATTATAGTCGAAATAAGCAAAAAAGTGACGATTTTTTGCACTTTTTTTCTAATTGTATTTTTACATCAGCCATTGTAGAGGATACAACATATCAAAAATTTAGAAATACCCGACCATTTTGTAGGGTAAACACATTTTTTTCTCTCTTTATTTACTGTACCTACTATTAGCTAGTTTCAACAACGAAGAATTAAATTGTGTAAAGATATCGAGAAAATAAAAAGTTTAAACGCGAGCTGATCATTTGAGTTGCAGACTTTCTTTTAAATTGACCTCAGAACAATCTTACCTATTCATTTCTCCGTAGCAAAGTAATAAGAAAGGGACATTTTTTAATTCTTATAGGGAAATATAAAAAAAGCATGTGTTAAAAAATCCCATTTAATCTAGTTCGCACACTAAAAAGCTAAATATTTATTCACCTCAACTCAAACGTCAAAAATTAGCCAGATGATAAAGTTTTAACGCTGTTCGCACACGGCCTTAGTGGAACTCAATATAAAATTCGAAATTTAGTGGAACTCAATAAAATTCTAATCATTTTTTCTTTATCATTCTTTTGTTTTTGCATTACCATGCTTGACTGAAAAAGGGAGGTCTTGTCACTTATACTATACTAAAGCACGTTGGGCGCCATTTTTGCGAGTTAGGTTCCCAGGGGACTACTTTTGTACGTCGTCAGTTGTAAAATTTTAAATTATTTCAATGTCTTGAAGTGTAGATTTGTTTTATAACAAAAAAAAAAAAAAACATCACATGATTATTATGAGTGATGTCGAAGTTTTGACTGAATCTAAATTTTTAATTTCTTTCAGAAACTAAATCGACTTGAATCAAAAACTCCTCAAATTCTTAAAGTTCTGATAAAAATTTAGTGAAGATAAAAAAAAACCTCCTCTCATGCCAGTCTACATGGCATCAGTAAACATTACACCATCTTTTCAATTGCTTTTGCAACTTTTTGTTTCACCCTTTTGTTTCATCAGCCAGTAATGTTCATTTATGGAAATAAAAAAAGAAGTTTAAAAAAAGGAAGCACAATATAAAACAAAAAAAAAATCCAACTAGAACAGTTGTTAGCTGTTCATTTATTATGCGAATATTTTTATTTGCCCGCAGAGTATACAATATACATCCAAGCCAAGCCACTCGTCATCCGTTGCAGTGTTTTAAGCCAGGTAAACTTCTATCGTAGGAATACAGGTATACCAGCAAGACCTACTATACTACAATCATCCTAACGTCTTTCGACGTTGGAGCTCAATACAAACGACAATGACAACGACTACAACGGCATACCATGAATAGTGCAGAAGTTTTATAGTTCTGTTCTGTGTGTACGCTAAGTTAGAGAGAATAATGAACAGACAGGTGCAGGATTCTTTAGACAGAGGAATATATAGGTAGTTAAAGCGCAACAGCATTTTTAAAGAGAACTATCTGGGGGTCTCGTCTCTGGCGGGACGAATGTTGGTATGGTTCGCAGATGGATATACCCGTAGAATTCTTGATTGTGTACGCGCGTTTTTCAAATAATAATCCTAACACAACGCCGCCGACAGGTATAAGTGCCTACACATGGGGCGACAACATAGATGACGACGACGACGTACGGAGTCGTTCATGAGAAAAATACGTTAAAAAAGAAAAATTCTGATAAAGTGCTCGTAGATAGAAAAAGTGTATAAAGAACAACTGATCAGATAGTCTATATAGGTTCTAAGGAGAAGGAGCAAAAGTTCCAGGAGCATTCAAGAGTGAAAACCAATTCAAACTATCTTTGGTCTTTTGTATCTTGGTTTTGGGTTCTGGGTAGCTATATAATACTTTGCGAAAATTAAAGAATTCAATGAGAATCTTTTTTCACTTTTTGGTGCAAAAAAAAAATAAATGTAAAGGAAAAGTTTTAACAGTGTGACATGGCAAACAGTAAAACAATGCTTCTGTTTCGCAAATACTTTCACTGAGAAATCGATGATACGATTAGGAATTTTCTAAAAAAATATCAAAAGACGGTCAGTTAGACTTTTCCATGGGTGCCGTGAAATTTTCACAATGATAGTTTTTGTTTCTGACATAATGAAAACTTTGAAGTTTTTTAAGTCATATCACTAATACCCGAAATGCATTATGCTATACCAACGTTCTCATATACTATCGGGTTCCGTGAAATAATGCCGACTATTGAAATTCGGTCTTATAACAGTTGCCAAAGTGAAATAAAGCCGAATTTCAACGTTCGGCTTTTTTTCGCTTTGATAAAGTGAAATAAAACCAATTCTCAGCCTTATTTCACTTTGGCGTAAACTGTTAAGTTTAAAAAATTTTTTTTTAAGTTGCAATTTTCCTCTTCAAGCAAAAAGTGCATAGGTGGCCAGGTGCAAGGACGAAAACCGTAGCGAAAAAACATTTCGGGTCAGCGCATCGATTTGGGGTGTTTTTTAAATTTGCGCAAATTTTTAATTTTCACACCCCAAATCGATCCGCCCATCATCAATTTTTTTCGCTATGCTTGCCGTCCTTGCACCGTTAGCCACCAATACGTTTCTCGCTTGAATTATGGTAATATTGCGAGTTTGATCGTAAATAGTTAACTACGTTACAAGTACATTATTCTGAAAAATATTTAGCTCTTTTGGTTTATAAATAAACAACTAACCATCTTGTTTCTTAAAGCAATAGCACAATTATCTTCTGATTTTAAAATTTTGTATGGCCGATCGTAAAAATCTTTGAATTTCAGACGCGTGGTTAGGTGTATGTAAAAACGAAATTCGGCCTTATTTCTGAATTGACTTTCTCAAAACGAAATAAAGACGAACGTTGTAATTCGGCGTTATTTCACTTCGGAAAGTGTAATAAGACCGAATTTCAAAAGTCCGCGTTATCTCCCTCGGCGTTACTTCACGGCAACTACAATTGTGAAGTTGTCCAGAAGTAGAACAATAGATGCATATAGACTTACAAATTTTGTCCTTGTCGTGGTGGTAGGGCTTAAATTGTTCATCATTCTACGGCATCTAAGATGTCTTGATCAGTGAACTAACTGCAGTCCGGGAGAACGCCTCGGCCTAGGACGTTCACCCTCAAGTTTGATGAAGAACCAGAGCATACCTGAATGTTTATTTATAAACATCTTCAGAGTAATGTCCGTGTTCAATAGGTAACCTATCCCAGGATTAACTGGGTAACGGCCCTACATAAGGCAAAAGTAGTTAGGGCAGGGGAATCACGAAAGTGTCCTTGACGATTACTCATTTAAACGTTTGAAAGGGAACTTTCATAACATGAGTGTTTTGTTGGTTTTTCACTGGGCTAGTGCCATTGTGATAGTAGCAAATAAGCAGGGTGGTCTTTGTAACTCAAGGAGGCCACCCGAAAAGGCGGTAGATAACTACTCTATCCCAGAACATAAACTGGGTAACGAGCGTTCCTACCGTCAAAAATTGAGTAAGTCAAGTAGAATTGACGGAAGTTGAGATGTGGAACTTGAGTTTGGTTCCAGTTCACGACATACTTGGGCACATCTTCAGGGTAAGCAATCCCTGTGGCTTTGTAGGTAAAGTCAGAATGTCAAAGTTTTACAGTTGGGAGTATTTCCTCAACTAAACGACGTTTTAGGTTTGACGTACAATAAACTTAGCACGGGTGTTAGGGGCCCTAGAGTTTGTTCGAGAGGAATGTCCTTTATGGAATTTAATCATGATCATTCTCTACCCTAACAGATGGGCTGGCCCTTTCGGGGAGCTTCGTGCTGGCTGTGGTTATCCATAGCGGAAACATTTGGCACTTCGGTGCAAGAGATGTAGATCGGTCTCGCTTCTTAACAAGGAGTGTGCACATACCTACATGTTCTCAAATTTGTTACTGCGGTGTAATCTACTTCGGTAATTATACTTCAGGACGTTAGTTTACGTTCAATTGAACTCGTAGTGGGTTTGCCCACCGTGGGGTTTTGAAGCTTAAACGCTCAGGTACCCACGTAAAGTATTTCCAATCACTGTACATAATAATTGTACAGTACAATTAATCGACAAAATCACACTTGAGTGTTTCAATATCAACCACATATCTATTATGTTGTTTAATTAATGTTTTCCTCGTCTTGTACATCAACCACAACTTTTTTTTTTAATCTGACTCAATTTATTAAAATAATTCAGTTGTTGGCATATAAAGTTGTTGAACCAACACAATATCTTCTGACTTCAACAAGATCACTGATCGCAGTATACTTACTTCTTGAAATTCAAAACTTCTCCATGGTATAGTCATAATCCTATCAGGAAATCTTATCCCAACCACTTGTTCTCCTCTGAGTTATAAATAAAAGTGTACTCCAGATCCATTGAACGACTTAAAGCCGAACATAAGCTGCTACTCCTAACTCAACACCACACACCATTGAAGCGTGCATCACGTGGCATCATGAAATCACCTCCGAATCACCACCAAGTGCACATTCATTGAACTTGATCTTCCAGTGCAAAGTCCGAACATACTCTGTATATCATCATAATCATCAAAACTAAAGTCTTATAAATGTTTATGATGTGCATTCACTGTGTGTGCATCAAGCCAAAAGGGTGCTCAAGTAACCGCAACATTTTACACGAAATCCAATCTTGGACATGAAGAACAACAGTATTCCTATTCGGGACATAAGAGTTAACCATTCTTCCCTTTCTTAAAAAAAAAAAAAGAAACACAAGACTCCGAGGAATAAATCGACGGATTGTGAATCAGATATCATTTATGAGAGGCAACAACTAAAACGAAAGACTTGTCCAGTCCATACGGAGGCTCTGTAAGCGTAGATCATCATCATTTCTGTCATGCCAAAGACTGAGCCACTATAGACATCACCACAATTCACCTCCTGCTGGTCATGGTCGAGAGGGTTTTTTGCTTTCTTTCGTTCGGATAAGACAATGTTACATGTTGTCCGTGAAAGATGTTTGTTCGCCTTAGTTGGAGTTCCGCACGACTGTGGCTTCTGTATTTTGTTGTTTGGTTTTCTATCGATCTATATAACCAACTCAAGAGAGGCCAAGTCTATCATGTGAGTCACTCACCAGTGCTGCTGGATATTCGAGCTAAGTGAATTGTTTCGAAGCACACAAATAGAGAAAACACCAAACGACATAATGCCTTGAGATACGATAGCCCAACACAACTACAAAAGCTTCGATAATTGGAAATGATTTTTTAATTCGGCACTCAAAAAGTGGACGTTATGTCATCATGAGATAGTAATTCAATTGACATTTTGGTCTCCTCTTCTTTCATGGTTTTCAAATTACATTGATAGATGCCCCCTTTGTGAAATACACACATATACATACATATGTATGTGGGGTTCTTTCTTTAAGATTCGGAAAATAAGTTACAACTATTTGTTCTTTAAATAAATTTAGTTATTTTATTCTTTTGATTCTCGGCGGGCGCAACGACAACAAGACTTACTACATTGGCTCTACTTTTAAGACTAAACTTGACTACTTCATGGTGTACATTTATTTGCAAAACTAAACTATAAAAAGTAGGGACGCGTATTCTGTTTTATTTGTCTGTCCGGTTGGTTGGTCGTCGTCGTTCGTACGTTAGTATGTGTGTAAGTCTGTCGTGCAGTAAAACCCCTATCCCACATGTATGTTGTGCATTAGGGAAGGATCCTATCTGCCAGGACTTTTGTTTCCTATACTTTAATTAACCAAAAGAAAAAATTACCGAACACGAGGTTAGTGGAATTTTAAGTGCTCCTACTGTCTTTAGTGCCGACATTTCCACATTTTGCTTGAGATGAGGAAGACGTGGTGTGGCGAGGCGTTACTTTGTGCAAATTGTTCAACGTTGATACTGAGTGGAGTAATTAAGTTTGTGTTTTAATTATTTCCTTGAGTATAAAATAATAGTATGTGTAACTATCTAAGAGAGTTGTTGTAGTTAAAAGCACATATACTTTGAGGAAAAGTTTAAATAAATATTAACATTTATATTACATTGATTCTTTGCCTTTGACAAAAGATGTGGTGGAATGTTAAAAAGCGCATTTAGATTGTTAAATTGTTTGGGCACAAAAATACATTTATTCAACCGGTAACAAATTAGAAAATTTAGGTCCCTACCTCGAATGTAGTTAACCACGATCTGTATATGATATTATTATTTTCTCACGTATGTATATTCCTACACAAAAAAAAAGATGCGCACCTTCAAATTTTGCAATATTTTCAAGTAAGTTAAAAACAAATAAACGTGTTTTTGATTGCCCATTAAAATTAGAGTTTTACTTCGAAAAATTCCGGAAAAGCTTCGGTTATTACTGGGAAACCTTTGTTTTGAAGTCTTCAGAAAATTCTGAAAGTATACACCTATGATTTGGTCCGGAGCTAAATTTTTTAGGAGGAGGGGGAGTATAAAGGGGTCGTAGTTCAGTTTTTGTAAATTTCTTATAAGCAATGAACTTTTTGGAAAAAACTGTTAAGGTATAAATTGTAGATTTTATAATTCTCTACATAAAAAGGTGCTGACACTAAGTCCTTTGCTTGGCAAAATTCATTCGGAATTTCTGTGTTTCGCCTTAATCGTTAAACATTTTATTTAATTCGCAATCCTTAATTGGCAATTTACGTTTTGTTTCATATTCCTTATGTTTTTTAATCATTTCGCAATTAACGCATTGGGGGGCTTTATATTTCGCTGTTTTTTTAAATCCTTTATATTGCTAGTTTGATTTAGTGGTTTGTTTTTTATTATATAAATTGTTTGATGTGTGGCAAAGTGTTTTTTTTTTTCGACAAATAATATTTCGCGTTTAGTTATTTCAACAAACAGCACTACGGTGTTTTATCATTTCGCTGGAAGATAGTTTTGCCGATTAGTTTTGTTGGAGTAATTAATTGCTGTGGCAGAAACCTATTCTACGCTCTTGTTTGTTTTTAACAATGCATTAGAAACAAATTAGTAACTAATTTTAAATTACTTGCTGTTTTATTTCGAAAAATGTGGGAAAAAACCTTTGTCTGAAGAGCAGTCTGTCCATATCAATTGAATATACTCTTCTATGTGTCCGGCAACTTCTATCAATCGTCATGGTGAAAATATCGACTAATTGGCTGTCAAGACTTGTTTAATTATATAACGCCATCTGCTTGCGATCCTACATAAATGTCCAACAGGCAGAATATTAGCCTATTGTCAATTCCGTAGTGTTTGTCATTCCTTATATAGAATCAATACCTAACGTTCTCTTTCTTATACGAGTATACAAAAGGAAATCTTTGGGAACTGTCGGAAAATCGTGAAAATCCGAAATTGCATACTTTCAGGAGTGGATGATGGCGAATCGGCACCTAAGAGTATGCAATGTCGAGTTTTCACGATTTCCCGACTATTTGATTGGGTCAATTGTCGTGCATAGAGACAATGGTCAACTTACCTATTGGTTTGGGTTGGGTACGAAATTTCGAACTATTAAATCTCAAATTTAAAATCTCGAATAAGAAAATCTCGAAACTAAATCTCGAATGCAAAATTACTATTTTATTAAAAAAAGTTGTTTCAATTTATGCCGTATAAATATTGGGATAGATATGGATGGCGTGCCCCCCAACAACCCCTCTTCCTGGGCCTGTTATAGGATTTGGGGTGGCTGCGAATTTGAGTGTACAATGCAAAGTTTCTTTTGGATCTAGTATTTAGTACAAAAATTCGAGATTTTCATTTTGTACTATTCGAGATTTTTTCCATTCAAGATTTTGTCGTTCTAGATTATGTCATTCAAGATTTCGTCATTCGAGATTATGACTTATAAAAAATCACAAAAATTCGAAATGTATGGCATTTCAGACTTTGTCATTCGCGATTTTGTGATTTTCCCATTAGTTCACAATTTGGGCGCTACTGTCACTCATTTGACTCCCTGAAGAATAACGATTTAATATTAACACCGACTTTTATTTAAAGTTTCTTTCGCGGAAAGTGCTCGTTTTGCTTATTCAGAAGAAAGTATTTCTGAAAGATATCCCAATTTGACTGCTTAAAATGTCTTTAAAAAAAATAAATACCTTTGTTAATTGCTTGATTAAGTCAACATTTCTCAAGAACATAATGTTCTTCAGTTCCCGTCTTCGTCAAATATACTCGTTTATCAGAACAAGAATAAACACTTATCTGACTAAATTCCCAGACTTAATTTATCTGTTCACTTTATTTTATTAATAATAAATTTTTATTAAAAAAAATATTAATCTTATAATTTCTTGCACTTTTGCCATCGCTTATCGTTAAAAATGCAATTGAACAAAAAAATATTATTTATACTTAATTAAAACCAGGAAATTTAATTTTCCAAAAAGCAATAAATATAAAATTTTATGATCAACCTTTGTGCTTAAAAGCTTTTGTAATAATAAAGTCTCTGTAAGAAATTAATGACAATTTTCTTGTCGCAATCATCATCTATCATTGCACTCTGCCTTATATACCCATTAACTCAATCTAAAAGTCATTTATCTATCACATTGCTATTATTCTGTCCTCAGACATTGCAACTGCAACTATCAGCACCCCTTTGCATCTATAGATATACATTTTCACATTTCACATCAGTCACACTATAACTTTCTCTTCCATATAATCACCAGTTAAGTTCTCAATTTAAGTTAATCTATCTTTTATTTGTGTGAATTTTAATTTAATTTATTTATAACATTTTATAAACTTTCACACACACAAACACACTTTTACAATTGGCATTCATGACATGTGCAATCATTTTTTTTTTTTTTGTATTTAACAAAAGAAATGCAATTTCTTATCTTCACAGGAGGTCTTGGAAGAGCGGATTGTTGAACTTGAAGAGGCGCTTATTCGATTGCAGGATAAAGTTAACAACGTGAGTAATTTTTTTTTATTTAATTTCTTTTTATTTAATTGCTTTAAAAAAGATTACAATTTTATTTAAGATTAATTAACTTTTAAATTCGTTTTTTTTTTTTATTATTTATTTTTTAAAAGCTTTGTTGCTGATGCAACTTTTTTGTTTTTCTTATCTTCACACAACTTTATCAGCTGCTGCACATACTTTTTCAATTATTTCGCTTTGCTTTTATTTTGAAGTTTTATATCTTCTTGCAGAAGATGGATGGGAATATGCATATATCTATATTTTTTTATCCAATGGCCATCAAGAAACTTGAAAAAAAACAGAATGATCGATTGACGACATGTTGAGTCCCTTAAGTTTTTTTTTTGCCTGTTTTGTTGTTTCTTCAATGTTAATCCCATTTGCATTGGCAGACATAAAGCTAAAGTCTTGTCAGACAGGAAATTCGATAAGACGTCTTAAGTCTTGTTCGTTACTTTGGCAACAATTAACGAATTCAAAAGTGCTAAGGTGCTAGCTATGGTGGGATAAGAAAATCCACTGCCATTCCGAAACCTCCGGATTGGATCAATGTGTACGAGTAGAGTGGATAAGACCACCTTGGGGTATCCGTTCCTTCCTAAGGTTTTAATTAGAATCGATGGCGTTGCATTGGGATGGATTTTTTTTTTGTTCAATTAATTTTTTTCGTATTCATGCAGTCCCTAATTTAATGACCATGTTAAGTGAAGCATTATCAAGAGTCTAGCTAAGCTATACAGAAGGGAATCCATTAATGGTTAACGGGTGAAGGTAAGTGTTGGAAGGAAACCTATGATAAAATGGAAGGGTTTCTGAATATACGTTGAGTGTTTAAAATGTCTGCATTGTACATGAAGTTCATTTTAAGATATTGATGTCTTAATAAATTCGTCGTATTGTGTTGTTTGCTAGTCTTAAAAAAAAAGTTGATGTTATGGGTGGTCTTAGCAATGCAGGATGGGAAAGTTCCAGAAAGGGGAAGAATAATTAAATAATCCATCCTATTTTATTGTTTGCAAAGCAATTTATGTTTTATCGTGCCATTATTTTGAAATGTAAAAAAAAAGTAGGTTTTCATTTGTATTTTGAAGCTAAATTTATCGCGAGACAAGAATTGCAATCAAAACTTGCAATTTTGGTAGATAATCTTTTTTCGATATAGATAAGTAAGACAAGCTTCCTAGGATTTTTTTCAGATTCGATCAAGATTTCTTACCACAAAGTTATTTATTTATTTATTTATTTCAATTATAACGCTGTACATAATTAAGAATACAGCGAATGTTATAAACAGCTCTTCTACAGGAATAGAGACAGAGCTAGCTTCATCACAATAGTTCCATATTGACCTGCATAAGTGAGTTTAAGTTGAGTTAATCGACCTCCTCCAGCCACCCGTAAACCTAGACTAGCGGTATCGAACTGAGCACGGTTTGTTGTGATAGTTTCTTTAAATATCAAGGTCAAGATTTTTTCTTCTCTACCATTCAAAGCATCTTGAGCTATGATGTCGAAATATCCTCTGTTTTTATAAATGGCGCCCAACGTGGGACAAGACTGTTAAGCCCCATGTAAAACAGAGGTATTTTTTTCAAATTGCAGAAGCACATCTAAATTCAAAGGTGAAGGTCCACTAATAGCTCCTCGGTCCCAACACAATAGAATATGACCAGCATATTAAAGGTAGTTTCGGTTTTGAACTTATAATGCGGAGGTGATGAACTTCTGAAACTCCTGAAATAATTCCAGTGAAATCCACGTCTTCTTCTACATCCATCGTATTACGATCGAATCCATAGTATTCGACCTCAACCGTCGAACTTACCCGTACGACGCGACGTCGGTCGTCGCGTCGTTCCCCCTGTGCTACTACGATATCAGAGAAAACCTTTGCGTAATTTGCCAGCTTCAATCGTGTCCCACGTTAGGCAGCACTATTAAGACCAAGATATACAATTGAAAGCGACAAGAAACAACCTTAGTTCAGTAGATCCTTGCTGTGCGAAAGTCCTGAAGTCTTAAAGACCATGTGTTATATGTCGCTTTAAATATGTGTCTCAGAGCAGGAAGTATGAAGTAGAAGCGGCAAAGAAAGACCTTTGAATCTATCGAGAAAGTCTGCCGTCAGTCCCCATAATTGTTCTGATGAATCAAAGAAAACCATGAGTAACCCATCTCGTATACAATCGTGTCCCAAGTTGGGCGCCACTTTTATGAGGAAAAAATACAATAATTGAAAGTGAGACGATACAATCTCAGTTCAATAGAACTTTACTGCGCGAAAATACTGAAGTCTAAAAGCCCCTGTGTAATTTGTCGCTTAAAAAATGTATCTCAGAGCTGGAAATAGAAGTAGAAGCGGCAAAGAAATCATTTAAATTCTTCAAGCTAGCTGTACTTGCTCTGTTGTACCAAAGAAAACCACTAACTCACTGTTCTTCTATACAATCATGCCCTACGTTGGGCGCCATCCTTCACAGCACGATGTATGTACAGTACCTACATGTGGAAACCACCTATATTCTGTCGAGATAAATAATTCATTTACTTAAACTTATAGTTTTCATATTTGATTTCACCTAAATTTAACAACAGCAAGTTCATACTTTCAATCTTTATATTAAGTTCCAACTGCCCAAAAAAATATACCTAATTAAAGATGTGAAATAACTTTTTTTTTTTGCTTTGTTTTAATATCTTTTCATGTAAATGAAAGTTTGACCTCCCTTGAATTTCTTCTATATAAACGTCAAATATAAATTATTTTTTTTTAACCCAACCATAAAATTCATACATAAACTTCAACAGCAATATAAAATTAATAGGTCACCAAATTTCTTATAAAAATTTGTACCAACATAACAGTTTACTGTGAAGAGTCCTTTTCATTTAATAACTGTCGCATGGTTTCATAAACAACAAGTACTTCTAAATTTAATTTAGACACCCATATTAGATGTTTATATTGTACCTATTACCCCAAAACAAAATTATCCTCTCAAAAAGTGCTCTTGAAAAATTATGGTCACGAACCTTCTATAATTTAATGAAGGTAATAACTCCAATTTTCCCCAAATCCAATTAGAACCTGAAGTCTGCGCGTTCCCAAAGGACCTTTTTCACTCTCTCTTTCTCTCTCTCTCTTAGATATATGAGGCGATGTAAAATTCTAATAACCCTCCAAATATGAGTTTTAACCACGTTTTCATAAAATATATAAGCTTTGCCTTCCTTTACATAATATAACTGCAAAAAATAATTTGCTGCAACCGCAACGGCATAAAAGCATATAAAATGTGGGTGTCGAACATTGTGGGTGCAAAATATGGAAGACCATCCCTTATAACAACCATCGCAAAGGATTTAAAGCTCTCGTATGATGTTAAAATATTACATGCGGTTTTCAATTTCCTGTTCGTAACTAGCTTTCTCGTGGTATAGATACATAGTTTAGATAGTGGTGTCGTATGTGTGCATATAGAAAAGGCAACAACACTATCAAATTGTAGATACATTATCTTTCGTTTAATGCGTTAAGAGGCCATGTAAACCTTTAGTATGTGTATGTTCATACTTAATGTAGTTAGTTTTCTGGACTCAACTCACCCGGGAAGACAAATTAATTCATTCATGTCAAAAGATTTACCAAAGCATACGGAAACGCAGTCTAGAACTATCTCTCAGATACATTTACTTCCTCTATTAAGAGATTAGGGTTTAGTGTAGTATTAGTATATAGAAATTCCTGAGCGATTTGTCTGTGAGTTTATGTTGATGATGGAAAGAGCTTAGTGTTTCAAACGACACATAACGTTTTTACTGTCTGTCCGACGTTAATCCTCATACAAACTTTAAGTAGGGATTACCCCAAAACTTTTCTGGGAGCAAACAAAACACTCCCAATTCCATCGATGTTTATATCAATTACATTAAATTTCAAGTGGGTGGCTTAATAGAGTGAAGTCGTTGTAACTTTGTTTAACGATCGACAAAAACCTATAAAGCTCGAATTGCAGGAAGATAGCACGCGAGCAAGTAACACTTTTTCCCCTAAACTCATATGGAAACAAAAAAAAAAAACTTACAAATGCCATTTGGCTTCAACTTTAGCCACGATATATTGAATAAAGGCTTTGGAAGTCATCCATCCGAAAAAAGGATATAATTGTCAGTCAGTCAGTTAGGATATATTATATTTTTTAACCGAAAATAAATCCTCCCCCCAACACATTTTCACGCAGGATTTGGTTTTCTTTTTCTTTGGCACTCTCTCCCTTATAATAAAAAACAGGAAATTAACAAGACAAAAATAACACACATTTCGTTTATGGCATGCTGCCTGTTTGTATGTGTCTATATGTCATCCCTTCCGTCCGACCGACCCCCACTAAAAATATCCCCACAAAAAAGTATATACATTTCTTTGGCGTAATTGAATTGAATTCCAATATGGTGAATAGGAGCAGTACGGGACACATGGAAGATTATTTAGGATTTAAGCAAAAGGAGTTCGGAAAATCTTCTGGCATATTTCTGAGCTTTATCCTGAGGCTAAACTGAAAATAAAGTTAGTTTGTTTTTTGGGGTGAGTATGTTTCCTTTGGGGGTGGTTTAAAAGTTTTTTTCTTACTTTGCCTGAGTAGACTACGAAGAAAACGCACGCACCGCACTACGGACACTAACCTCCCCCCCGTCCATTATATGAGTGTTGAAGTGAAATTTATTTGAAATAGGACCTTTTGGGAATGTACTTGTCGGTAGGCTTTGATTTTTTTTACAAAAATAAAAAAGGATAAAATAGTACCCAAAGGAATTGTTGGTATAGATAGCATGTTAGTTGCGCCCCTTTTTGGGATGTAATAAGGTCATCATAGATATAAACACTATGAAATAGATACTTTTATCAATGTGCGGATGTGGAGGAAGAAGCTTTGTATATGAAAAACCAAAAACGATGGTTTTGAGATGACATTTTATAAACAATTTTAAGATTTGATTGGACACTTTCTTTTGGAAATTTTGATACATAAATAAGGAAGATAATCGTTTGGGTTAAGGGTGGTTTAGAGTTTAAATAAAGATACAATGTAGTTAATGAGTTAATGAAGGAAAATCGTTGTTTTAAATTTATTAATAGATGGTAACTTGGTTTTGTATTTAAGAAATTAACATCGTAAGGAATTGGTATCTAAATATCGGACGTGTTATGTCAGCCGATTCATATAACTTAACATCGTGCACTCCTTCCAGCCTTATTTTTTTTACTAATACTCGGTTCACTAATACTCGGTCCATAATATGGGATCGAGTGAAATAGAACTATACTTGAAATAAAAAGTCATATTTGGTTGTTTACATTCTGTACGTAATATCAGTTAACTAAAGTTTATAAAAACTCGAACGTATCCTTTCTTGACCGATATCTGCTTCGAAAGTTCGCAAACTAATAAATTCCATAGAACTTGAACCACACTTGAACTTGTTTAATTTGACGTTTCACAATGTCATGTTAAAATTACAATGTGTGTCAACAGCGTTAAAACGTTATCCAGTGGCTAAACTATGTAACTATAGTGTGGTGAATATAAACAAAATAAAATGCACGACTGGGTCGCATGAACTTGCTCTTGTAGCAAAATATATGGGACTACAAAAATTTAAATTTATTAAATTCTGAAAAAAGTTAGAAAAATATAAAAAATGGACTAAACGTGAGATCAAGTTGTGTGGAAGCTATCATTAAACGGTTGTTTAGCAAAAAAACTGTGAATGCAATCTTGTGAGTTTAAAAAGAATAGGCTCAGCCGTTATCAAGTTATGGCATTTTTAGCCAAAAACCTGAAACGCAGTTATATTAAAACTACTGCAAATATAGCATACACCAAGTTTATCAAAATCTTTAGAGCCGTTTTCGAGGAAATTTTGAAAAACTTAAACCGTTATATGGCAGGTTTCTGTTATAGCCGGCTAAAACAAAAATTGGAATTTCTCTTCTAGGGAATCACCAAAATATGCTATATACGAAATTTGAAATGAATTTTGGTTGGTTGCACAGAAAATCAAACGCACATCCGCACAGACAGATTGACAGACGGCATGACGAAACCTAATTTTTTAGGCTTCTCTAGTATCGTAGTGTCAGTTTTGATTAAAACCTCGATTTTTTTTTACATGAAACCATTACTTACCCTATTAAGCAAGTAAAAAGCCATTTGTGCTATGCTTATGAAGTAGTGAGCGAGACAGTCAAAGTAATGTGTTTGTTTCGATTGTATGGATTGTTTTCTTTTGCAATTATTTTTGTTTGTTTTTACATCAATTTCGATTTAATACCGATATTAACGAACAATTAACCGACAATACTTTTTTTACATTCCTATTCCTTGTGAAACAAATTTGTAAATATTATTTAGGAAGATCAGCTGCCAACCAGTGTTCTGTATCGCGTTGAATCTACCCATAATTTTAATCTTCTTGCAGAGTAGTTATATTTTCGTGTTCTATCTGGGATAAGATCGGGGGAAACCAGAAATGATCTGAGTAGTTCTTTGCTTCTACAGCTTTGTAACCATCTGCAAGTAAATATAATATGTTTTTGTCTCAAATAACATATTTCTTCATTGAGTGGTAATTTGAATTTACGTCCTCCAATTTTGCACCTAATATTGTCATCACCTGCAACAAAATTTCATTTCATGCCGTTATCTAAAATCCCTTTCCCACACCGAGGGCACTGCTGATATCGTTGCAGCAGGGCCTTAGCCAACCCAACCTGGCAACGCAAAACAAAGTCAGTAAACGTTATTTGGTATTTTGGTACGTTCACGTTTATCAGCTGAACGAAACGTCATTCGATTGATAGAGAGCTTTCTTATGAACTAAATTTTATTAAACTTTTATAAAAATACAGAGAAATGTAAGTATTTTTTGAGTTATTTCTTAAAATAGTGTTTATTTATTCGATTTTGCATTTGCATTTGTAGTTAACTTTTAGTATTAACTCCAACCAATTGAATTTCGGGCAAAAACACGTCCTAGGTGATTTTATGCAGGAGCATCCAAATTTGGTCAGAAATGGGACATTCTTACTAGAAAATTGAAAGAAATAGGCCCACCAATTAAGGTTGCAAAGGCTTGGTAAAAGGTAAATATTGTTTCTTATAGTGAATGAACTTATTGACGAAATGATTATGCATTTAAGTCTTGCTTATGTTCAATTTATAAAAGTACCCAAAGCCAATTACTCTAATAAGTTCCCATCACTATTTTTCATTATTGTTTTGTAGCAGTTACAATGTATATTGCTTAATAGGTATTTGCAGACCAAAAATTTCAAGCAAAGAGGAAGTTGTCCTTTAATAAATTGTCTAAGGTTAAAACGGGTTGTGGCTCATATGAAGAAAAACCGGTCACCCAAGTTGAAACATTTGGTTGTTTATAAACCCTTGAAATACAACAAGTAAATGAAAGTACTTATGCAGAAGAAGATGATTCTATTGAATTCATTTGATCTTCGTTAGTATCTCAAGATGTTATAGATATAGAAGATCCAATATTGGATCTCCGAAGCCATAATTTTTACTTTTCCTTTTATATTTATTTTGGTAAACATAAGTTGTATTAAGTCATTTTTGACGTTTTGGCTATTACATTTTAAATCTCGCTTCTATATTACAAAATGAAATATTACGTTCCGTCTATGAACGTACGATTGCCGTTTCGTGAACGGACGAGACGATTTCGCCCCTTATCTGCCAACGCGTAAGTCCGAGACTAAGAAAACTCCTCTTCTAAAATATAGTTATGGTAAATATGCAAACCGATTTTCCCTGCCATTACAGAAATACTTTGGGATTGATGTTGTAATGCAAAACAGTTATCAACAATGAAAAACTATATATGAACTAACTAATATACTCAAAAGTTCGTTTCTTGCAAACGAGTAATAAATTATTAAACAGAATAAATGTAACTTACAGACTGCACAGCAGACTTCTTGAAGTAAACTTTACTCTTTTCAACTAATTGCCTCAAGCAGTAACTAATAAAGAAATTTTCTTAATCATAAGTGACCAACTTACTACCCAAATTATCATAAATTGAAGTCAAAACAACGCCCCATGACGAGTTCATATACTAAGTTCAATTCAACAAATTCACCAAACCATATACTTTCATTTTCCTAACTTCCTTTGCTTAATATTGAGTTTCCGACATAAAATGTACCTTCATCCCAAAAACCTCTGTTCCTCTCCGACTCATATATTCAACATAACACTGTAAATGTCCGTTTCTCACATTATCGAGCACAATAATTGCACCATAAACATATTGTTTAACTTCCCCACTTCCAATTCAGGATCCTGGCAAGAAAGGGCATCATCACAGCTAAAATAAAAATAAAAAAATCCGCCACATTTATTACAGAACTCATTACCATGGTTCCACTACCATCATCATCATCATCCTTCAACCCAAGCATCATTAACCAAATCGGGTTGTATGTATGTATTATGTATATATGGTAGTCTTTAGATATACCACCCCAACTTTTCCTAATGGATTCTGATATGCAATCGGAATTAAGCTTTCTCACTATAATGAGAAGGACTAATATACCATCCTCGCAAAAGAAACATAAATTCTGACCATAAAATACGACAACAACAGCAGGGACGAATATGAAAACCTGCGGCATTAAAATTAGGGTGACTGATTAAAATCTCCATCCCCGTCTCCATGAATACACACGAAACACACGCATATCTTTCCGTTATTCTTGGACCAGTTTAATGCAGTGTATTTCCGTTCTCCATTAAGAACAGTTCCATCTGTAAACAGAAAAATCATTATTGGAATGGCACGCCATTTGTTCATCAGTACAGTGGTGTGGCACCCCTCCTTTAAACGACAGGTGTGGTAGTGGGGAGACAACATTAAAGCGTCTTAAAAACTTCGAAATGATACAATCGTAAAAACCACCCTTAAATGGTTTCCACGTCAGAAAACTATGACAACGTTTAAGTCATTTTGGAAAATTGTTCAAGTTATGGTGGAGTAAAGAAGGGTGACAGGTATTTGCGTAAGGGCTTACAAACTGCCACCCTCGTGTCAGGTTCAGGTACCACCAGGACCGACCAGAAGTAAACAGGGATATTTTTCTTATTTTACATCTGATCCGATTTAACCAAGGGAATTGTTATCCTTTTTGAGTGACGGTTGCATAACAATTTGTGTCCAAAACTTGGTCCTGTTAAAATTGATTGGCATAACCAATGGCAATGGATTCTCAAGCCCGAATGTTACAGAAGAACTCATTAAAAGCTCATTTAAAAGGATTTCCATTTCTGCTTCAGAAATAAAAATAAAACTTATAATAACGGAAATGGACCTGAGAGTGCATTTTGAAGAATTATTTCCTTCTTTAACTTGGAAACACACAATTTCCAGACATTTCCACTCAAGAAAAAGCTGAAATCTTAACGCAGAAGGACCAAGTAAAAAGAAAAACAATTTACGATTATGATCTAACCGAAAAGTAGCATCATCGTTTGAAGATTGTATACGTATATACATTTGGGGGTCTGTTTTGGTAATAAATACGATACGACCATTTCACGGACAAGCCTGCCTTGGAATGATTTAGAATGCGTCTGTAAGTGTATTTTGAGATTCAGATTACCATTAGGACAGCAAAAAGGGAGTGTAGAGGAGGCTGAGTTTTGTCCTATTGAAATAAAAAAAAACCAAACAAACTGGAGGAGAGTCCTCTGGAAACAGTTGCAGATGCCGACTTTTGAAATCTATAAAAAAAAAAAGGCAGACAATAGATCATGCGATTGACACTTTGAGGGGCTGTGATAATTTATTGGCCAGAGAAATGGAAATTTGTTTTGCTTTTATTTTTATTTTATTTTCCTGAAATTCGCACAAAAATTTGTCGAAAAAAAGGCGAATAAAACAGACAGACACAACTGAGAAGATTATCCTCTGAATTGAGTGGATATATAATATAAATATATATATATTTTTATTTGTTAAAGTTCCTGTTGGATGCAAACGAATATTAAAATTCATGGTCAGGATTTTTTTTTTATATAAATTTATGGGCTATTGTTAGCAGAGCGAGAATTGACTGTCAGGTTGAGTCTTTAGAAAATTGAATATCAGTTGAAGAAATCTTAAGGTTTTTTTTTTATTAACACAGGTTGGACGAACGGAAATTATTCCTTTGAAGATGTTAAATTTCGTGTTTATTGACCTGAGAGATTTCTTTTTTTATGTTATCTGACATTACAGTATAGTTAGGAATTTATTGGATTTGAGGGTGTTTGAGGATGATCTTAAAACTTATTTTTTTTTATGATGTTGGTGTGTGATGTTTTTGGTTTTCAAATTAATAGATATAAATAATCTGAAACGGGGTGACCAGATTGAAATAACAGTTTTCCAAAAAATTTCGTTTCGGCGTCGATTATCTGAATTAGGCATATCACCAGAGATTATCATTTAACAGTTGAAATTATAGGCCTAAATACGTGTATAAATAAATTTGTCCTGACGGAAAAAAATTCGATAGACAACGCTGTGATTTCGCTAATGTTGACAAATTTGGCCGAAGATCTTGATTGAAAAAAAAATTATAGCACGAAGCCCATTGTTATATCTATCAGCGGCTATGTCAACAAGCAATATTGCCGTTATTGGAGTAAACATAATTCACACATTCATCACGAACAAGCATCGATGTTTCCAGGAAAATTGAGTGTTTGGTATGTTTTATGGCTTGGCGAGTCATTGAATGAAATTTCATTCCAAATGAGAATTGTTCCCGTCATCAGTGGTTTCGGTTATATAGAGCGATTTTCTGTAGCTAAAGGTCGTTAACATCGATATATCCGAGCTTTGATAAAAACAAGACGGCGGCGCGGCGCAACAAAAACGCGGCAACGATCGAAATTGTGAAGGATACATTTTGGGAACTGGTACGCGACTTGACTTGACTTGACTGGACAGCATTCGATCAGTTTGTCTGAAGCCTCGTCAAATCCTTAGTTCACGCCACAAATTAATCACTTTGGACCAACTCGCGGCCAAAATTCAAGACACTATTGCTGGAATAACGCCGCCCATACCGGACCGAGTCATCAAATATCATACCGAAGCTTTAAAATAATGTCTAACTTAATTTTCTATTTGATGTTCTATTTAAATTTCTTTTCCTGGTATGTATCCTTGCAGTGCTTGAAAATTACGGTTAAATTACGGTTAAATTACTTTAAATTTTCAGTAAGATAAGGCTTCAAATCAATAGTTTACTTATTGTTTTGAAGGCAGTACTTCACTAATCGGAAAAAACTGAGAGTTAGCCAGCGTTTTCATAATTTCGGAAATAAGGGAACGAAAGAAAAAAAAGTCGGAAATTTGAGAGGAAAAGAGACACCTTTTATAGAAATGGGCTGGATAATTGCTATTTTTCATCCACTAGGAAACAAACCAGTAGAATAGGAAAAAATTTAATTCCTAATCAACGATTTCGTTTACATGAAAACCCTTCAGAATGCAAGTTCTCATTAACATTAACCCCTGTTAGATATAACCTACAATAGATCTTCAAACAAACAAGAGATAGAATCACCAGATTGCGGAAAAACTTGATTCGTTCTTCTCTCTTCAAATTGTTTTTTTTATATTCAAATCAAAAATGATATGAAATTTGAATGCCCTCGTACACGAAATTGCTTTATGAAAGGTAGCGCTTAACTTTTCCTGAAAAGTCATTTTTCACCATATGTTAGTTCTTTAATACCGAATCGCACAAAAGCAAATTTTTAAAGAGTGTTGGCACCACTATTAAGTGCTTGATTGGCTTAACTTTTTCTTTTAATTGCAATGTGTTATGTATTCTTAAAAGTGTTTCGTATATTGCATTGGTTTCCATGGTATTATATAATAAGCAATAGTGATTGGCGCCCAACGTGGGGCTTCTTTTGGAATAAGAAGACTTGTGATGTTAATTTTATTTCTCTTTCTCTTTATTGTATTTAGTATTTACTTTGAGGCCAAATAACCTCAGTAGACCCTCTGTAGACATGTCGGTTGATTTTCAGCTCTCGTTAGCGGTAAGCCTTTTTTCTCATACATCCCATGGCTTATATCAGGTGTGTCTGTAAAAATAGATCTCAGATTCGAAGAAATCTTGGTAATCTGACTGGGTTTATGTACGCCCAAGCTCAAAAATCGAGTCATCGCATCGGTGCTTCTTTGCTCACACATTATGACCGCAACTTTAAGCGAATCGAATAAGGCCGAACCCATTTGAACCAAATGTGTGGGAAACAAGGGTATCGCCATAAAATACTTAGGTAAAATTGCGATGGCTAGAAGATCGCATTGAAACACCTAGAATTACTGTTGGAAGATCGCTAGAACTTTCTTACATGCTTTAAGGGCAGCTGATTTGAAAACTATAAGTCCGTAGTACCATCTTTAAAAACAATTTTTCTGTAAACTGAGTGGTCAGGGAAGAATGCAAAACGAATGGATAGACCGCAGTGCAATACACTGTACATAAACTATATACATTTTTTAGTGTCTTTAGTGCAAATTACCCCCAAGCGTGCACACAAATTTTGCCACAAATTAAATGATTCATAGCCTTGATCATTACATATACCTAAAATTACAAAAAAATCTATACAAACTTATATTTTTCCTCGAAATAATTAAAACCCAACTCTTGACAGACTATCCAAATAATGAATTTTCACATTTACAAATTCCTTTATATTTGAAAACCCTCAGTCTACTCGTTAATGACCATTTACACCCGTGTATTGATTTGAAGAAAGCCATAGACTCCCCCAATATTCAGTCGAGCATTTCAAACCGCCCGCCATTGCTGTCTTGCCAACTTGTCGGACAAAACCGCCACTCCAGCAGACTAAACACACCCTTGGTATTTCCAATGATTTGTGTTGACTTCCCCTTGGAGTTATTTTGATCAGTAGACTACCGCTTTTTGTGTGCAAATAAATTTTCAAAACCCCACCTTTTCTTTCTTAAAAAAAAAAAAAAGAACAAACACAAAAAATTACAAAAAACATTTCTTATGAATCAAACAACATACAAACTGATTTAAGAACGAGCGCACACAAAATTGTTGCGCTCGCTTTCAGTTGTCCTTTGGTATAGTCATAGTGAGCGGTTTGAACACTGGATTTAGCTCGAAAAGCTACCCTCTTTTGCTAAAGTAACTCTACCGAAGGATGATTTGTAAACAATTTATCATTATCGCATATGCACGCGTGTTGCCTTGAGGACACAAAAAAATTTTCGTCTGTGTATACAACAAAAACATCATGAAGACCGACCGTGTGCAGAGGATTAGTCAGTTAGTTTTAGAACCATTGATTACATGCAAGGGGGCGACAAACGACGACGCGACGAAAACGTCCTGATATCACCAACATATCCCAAATGGTGGTTATATGCAAATTAGTACCTCACTACCGGTAACCATACACACACAAAAAATAAATCAAAAGGGATGAAAAAAAAATAAATAAACTGCAATTGATGGGGTTCAAAGGACACCCAATCCACGTTCGCTCACAAGGACTTGAATAGAAAAGAAATATGTTGTCGCTTGCTAATTTGAGATTTCCAAATGAAATCTCGCGATTAGCACGAATCTACGCATTTCCCTGCTGTGCGGCACCTTAATAATGCAAATTGATTCGTTTTCAAGTGCTCCTGGTGCTGATGACTGAACAACTGTGCATCTGACAAGACTTAACCGTTGTTCGTGGTTGCCATTGTTGGGATATATCCGCAATTCACCTATTTTTAAGAATAAAACGCCTTTTCTTAAAATCGGAACTTTCTTAAATGCTAAAAACTTATATATCTACAAAAGTTAAAATACACTGGGGGAAGGGGAGAATACACATTCAAAAACTTAAAGAGAGAACAAGCTTTCAACAATTAAAATTTTACACAAACACTGACTGCAGAAAAGAAGTCCAAATGCTCCTTGATTCCAGTTCACAAATTCCTTTTCTCCTTGTGGTTTACAGTCGCCGCCCGGTCAACCTGTGTCGTAATCTCAATTTCTCTCAAAGCAGTTCTGATTTATGCGGACTCTCACTAAGGATCCCTACAGGCTAGCACAACTTGGCACTTTTTTTAGTTTTTGCCACTTTTGTAGTTTGCTAGTTTTTCAGTAATGGGTAAACCCTGACTTAAACTCAGAGCTAGTGATTATAAATGGCATATTTATGCTGGCATGTTTATCGAAACATGTATACATAATAATAAAAACAAAAATGTAACAAATGGTTACAAGTGCAAATTATATTCTGCGGGAGATATTTCAGCATAATGTCAAACATTTTAATATTATTTAATCCAATCTTAACTCAGACAATTTTGTGAGTTAGCTATGAGTTAACTCGGGCTGTCAAACGAACCGAAAAACGTATTTTCAGAGTTAACCCTAAGATGATCTCGCACTGAAAAATTAGGCCTTAAAGTCTGCAATAATTCATATATTTCGTTAAAATCTTAGAAGAATGGAGCTTAAGCAATTCTCTATTTGATCAAAATCTAGATTTTACAGTTATGAATATTTTCGAATGAAAATTTGTAACATTTAAGCAGGCTAGTATGATTTTTTTAACGAAAAAAGTTTTTGTTTTTACGATTGTGGAAAAGGGGAGCTTTAAGTGCATTGTTTTCAAATTGCGGGTAGGTTAAATCATTTAAAATGAAACAACTTTGGAAGCCTTATAGTTTAGAGCTAGAAGGATTTGGAACAGTTTGTTGATATTGATTTTTAGAAATGGGGAGCTTTTAATTAGTCATAATTCAAGCAAAATGATTTTATTCAGTTAACCATCGTATTTTTTTATGAAAGTTTCAAATATGAGAGTTTTGGGGAGTTTGATTTGGCAAATTTTTCAGAATTTTGATTTTGAAAAAAGAAGGGCGGTTGGAGCTGATTTAAGTTATGAAAGGACTAAATTTTGTTCACAAGTTGTATTTAATAACACTTATTCAGACCCAAATGTAAAATTTGGGAAAAGTCAAAATGGTGGGGAAAAAAATCTTTAAAATGCTCTATCTCCGAAAATACTAAAGATGCGACCTTAATTTTTTGGACCATTGATAAAAAAAACTTTTAAATTCTGAAAAAGTAAAAAAAAGTTTGAAAAATGGGGGCTAACTTCACACTTTGGTGTTGTTTTTTGGCTCTAAAACCCCCATTTTTGAGTATTTTTCAAAAAAAAAAAAAACAGCACTGCCCAGCACAAGCCTAGCTTTGAAAATTTCGAAAATGTTGATTTAAAAAAATAATGTTGAGGTGGGTCAAAAATGTTCTTTGTTCTAAAACACTCATTTTTGAATATTTTTGAAAAAAAAAACTTCGGCACAAACCTAGCACAATTTTCAAAAGTTCAGTTTTCGAAAAAGGGTGGGCTAGGTCAAAAATTGTTTTTTGGCTCTAAAACCCACATTTTTAAATATTAAAAAAAAATACGACACGAACCTTGCACAACCTATGTACTTTATAAAAAAAAAAATCAAAAAAGGGGGCTAACTTCACACACTCTCTTTCGCCTTATTTTTCCAGTGATATCAATGTCATCGGCATGTGCAAGCACTTGAATCGATTGATGTTTACTCGTAGATTAACACCAGTATTTCAATTAATGCCTTCCGAAATGATGTGGTCACATAACCAGTGCACGACATCTTTTTTTAATTTCTTCCTTTAATGAAGATGTTCTAAAAAGTAGTTCTTGGTATTAGTGTAGTATAGCATTCTGCCAATCTAAAGGATGATTCAATGACGTCTATTCTCAAAAGTTTGCAGCCTTTTTGGGACAGAGTATTCTTTCCCATAAACTGCATCCCTATTTAAAAGTACGGACTCCAATGTCGAGCAGAACAGTCGCAACATGGGAGATATTTGTACTGTTGACGTTGCTCTTCGAAACTTTTCACAGCAAGCTAAACCAATTTGAGCTATGCTAATTCGGCAATTCACAACTTCATCTGTACCATCATCAGTGTTGTGTTTTGAGGCAACGCTTCCAATAGGTTCGGACAATTGTTGAACAGTTCAACTTGCTGTCCCTCAACGTTAAGTTGAGCAGACGTACCAGAAATGTTCAGGATCTTCGTTTCGTTTGATGTTGCGTGAAAGCAAGCAAGTATAGTAAGATCATTCAAAAAGTTACTGTTAGAAAAAATCATTCATCAGATTCCTCGTGCTTGTTCGGTATCTAATACTTGACAAGTTGCAGCCTTCTCCTTCCTAGCTATAACCTTGATAGCTATAACCTTCTCGGGAACACCTCTCCTGGCGAAAATAACATATCGATTTAAACAATCGAAAGCTTATTCAAAACTGATAAAGAACAAATAAAAAGGGGAGCAGAACTCCACGCATTTTTCAATTATGATCCTTAAGATGGTTCCTATACCTTGAATCTGGCTTGCTCTTGGTCGAGAGTAGATTCCAAATGTTCTTTGATTCATTTTAAGATTATCTCTGCCATTATACTAGCCACCAAGGTTATGGTTATTATGAAGTCACCTGTAGAAATGCCATCATAAGCATCCTTGAAGTCGAAGAAGAAGTGTTGTCTAAAATTAATGTTCTTCGGTCTTTCTCATTGAACGTCAAAAAGCTGTTTTTTATCGAAGGTATATAGACAGTTGATTGAGTTAATGTTTTAGTCAATGTTTTCTTTCAAATAGTTAAAACTTCCTGGTTATTGTTCGAGTTACTTACAGGACAATGTTTTTTTGTGAACAATCTATATTATGCATGGTAAGAGCAGAATCTATCGCCCTTGATAAATTATCGGAGCAATTGTCGTGAACCATATATCTTAATTATTAAACATTCCGTTAAATCAAAATTTTAATGACGAACGGTATAAGATATTTGATTGCGGACAATCGTGTGTTTACTCCACTAGCAGTTGACCGTATATCGCCCAAGTACGTATAGTTAAGAGTGAGGATAGATTTGTCTCCTTTAAAACGATTACAGAAAAACTTTTCTCCAGTTACGAGTTATATAATCTGAACGGAAATTAAAACTGGTGTATCAAATCCGTTCCTGATTCGTCCTTTTTGGTTCAGAGAAATATTCTATCGTCAAGGGTTGTTTCTGTATTGATTTCCATGATTTTCGTATGTTTTCGTATATTACAGCAAAGTCGAAGTTGACAAAGAACTCAACTATCCCTACATGTTCATCATTTATTTATTGATAAAAGTCATGCAGAGCGGCAACCCTGCATTGAATACATTCTATTGCATTTGTGTTCCCCTAACACAAAATGGGCACGTGCTCATTTTAGCGGACTCGGTGTGTCGAGTGTCTAGCCAGGGTGTGATCCTAGAAGCAGCCTCTGCACTGCAACGTGCCTCGAAATGAATTGCAAAGGATAATAACAAATAAATTTTGCATAACATAAGTACCGCGAAGCAAGTCAACGAAAGGTGCTTGTGTGCAATGTTCTTTTTTTTTTGTGTTGCAAGAACATACTTCATGTGATGCCCCCAAAGTTTGCATGTCTCCATCAAAAGAGTGGCAGAAATTTCTTGCACACATCTTTTCCTTATGGTATTGGTAATTAAACGTAGGTAAGCTGATGCAACCCCACTTTGCTGCATGTCAGGATTCCTTTGGCGGAAAGTTGAAAAGCAAGAAGAAATTTCCATACAGTAGGAAGTATTATACTGTCTGAAAGGATGTATATCAAGAGAAGGTTTTTTTTTCCCTCATAGATGAGGTGTATACAATAATTCAGGATGGAGGTATGAAAGGCTAATATAGGGTGCGCTTATACTTCGTATATACCTACACACAAAGACGTGCTCCCTTTTCCTAGATACGATACTTGCAATGGCAGCTTCCTGTCCAAAGATTAAAAGAAAAAAAAAGAAATCGGAAACAAAAGAAGGATCAGAGTCAACTGTAATGGAATAGGTTTTTTTTTTCTATGAGGAAGAAGACCTATTTCCTGAAGTCACACAAAAGCTTCAGAAAGTAGAAAAAAAAATTAACTCTTGGGAGGGAATCACTTGCGATTATTGAAACAAACCGGAGAAGAGAAAGGCTTACAAGTTAATTGTTATGCAAAAGAGGTGACAGTGAGCAAAGTGGAGTTCTTTTATTTTTTTGCTATTTTGAAGAGTGATACCTTAATGGGAAGTAACCAAGTTGAAGAGGCGAACAGAAGCACCAACGATGACAACGACACGGGCTGATACATTTATTTTTTTTCTTGTTGCCTCCGTAGATACATGGAAAAATAGAAAATTGAAAAGGAAAGCAATTTTGTGATTAAATCCTATTTGAAGTCTTGAAAGATTATAACCACGATTCGCAGGGGACTTTAAGAGGAGACGTAGAGAGATGTTTAAGTTGTGCAGTAATTTAAAGTTTATAGGAATTCGGTTTTCAATACATTTTTGTTTACATGTTGGAGATGGAAAGTTAAAGTAGAATAGGAGAAACAAATGGTAACTCCGGGCTATAAGTTCTTTTGTTCTTGTCGACTGTCGTATATTTTCTACTTGAGAGCTCCTATAGTTTGTAATTTGTTCTTATATAAAACTGGCGGACTTCAAAAACCCAAATAAAGGTATTCTAAAGTAAGCTCCGCTTGTTTAAGTATCCGTTCGAATAGAAATGCGCCTCATTGATCATGATTTTCGACCGCATTATACGATGATAGATAAGTCGAAAAAAATGGATCCAGAAATTCTGCTTGTCTGTCTGTATTTCTTTGTATTCTTATGGTTAACGATATTAAAATAGTCACTATACAAAAATATCTTCACTTTACACGGACGATACAAAAATTGTTTTGATCCTTTCAAGAGAACTTCTTTCTACCTTCTCGTTTAGGCGAGAGGGACTATTTTATAAAAAAAAATGAGTTCAACTATCAGAATATTTTACAAGCTACAATAATGCCATATGCTATATGCCTTTTTGGAAAGCCAGAGATCCATTAATTTGTGTTCTTTTTAAGTAAAGTGGTTTTAGTAAATAGTTTTTGAAAAATGAATTTTCAAACTAAAAATTTTAAAAACAAAATTTTTTTAAATAATTTCAAAATATTTTTTTCAAAATTTTATGTATTTAAGTATTGTTGTTGTTTTCAGAATTATTAATTTTTAGTCAAAAACAGAAAACAAAATTTTTAAATATCTTGTGATTTTTTTAGAAAATCAAAAATAACAAAATCCACATCTTATACGAAACACCCATTTTTATTACTCCACTTGACTATATTTTTTTGTAATTTTATAAATGTTAAAGGATTAACCATCCTTTTATAGTTTTTTAAATATCCAGAATTTGATTTGCATACACGTTTTTTTCATTGACAACACCTGGGGTGGAATTCCGTAAGATGATAGTTGATTGTCAGGTTTTTGATCACCACATTGTGATCACATTGTTTTCCTTCTCCGCAAGGTGATCACCAATCCAACTTAATTCAACTTTGCTCAATTTCAATTTGTCATTGACATTTTCCGAAAACATTGTTGCCGTAGCTACATTCTCAAGTAAATTCTTTGAAATTGTTATGTTTTTAGTGAATAAATGCAATAATCCTAAATTTAACCATTTATTTTCGATGGTTGTATATACTCATATGGTAAAAGAAATATTGTTTTTGTTGATTAGGTGATTAAAATTGAAAAAAAGTTGAAAATTTTATAATGTTTTATATATACGTGTGGTAACTCTAGTGACATTTCCACAAAAATAAAAATGAAACGTCAATTTCATGAGAAGGTGACTATAACAATATTTTTGTGATTGGTTTTTAGCTATCACTGTGATGATCACCTTACGCAGACCGTAGATTTTGATTGTCACTTATCACAAATCACCTTAGCCAATTCCACCCCTAAAAATCGATCTGTCAATTTTGTCGACAACGGTGACGTGTCGATTATTCCTACATGGTTTTTAATTTAAATTAAAAATATGTGCTGCAACTGTGACACCTTTCATTGGGATATCTTCTAGAGAAAAGTCTTTGGGTTTTACGATATCAAAAATTAGCTAAACGTTAATTGAAGTTCAAATGTAGTATGTACATACATCACTGCAAATTCTCTTTTCGAGAGTTGTTTGACATCGTGATGTGTTGACTAAAGTTAACATTAAAATTGAAAACAATTCTTAAAAAAAATTAGTTTTTAATTATTTAATATTCAATTACATAATAAAAGTCCAGTGATGTTGGAACTAAAAAAATGTTTTTTCTAAGAAATAGTACTTAGTGTTAGTTATTTTTAATTTTCTCAAATAGTACAACACTTTTTAGCATCGGGTTTCCTGTTTTTACTTAAAAATAAGAGCATTGAATTTTGAAAACGATAGTTATACTTAATTACATAAAATTTTGAAAAAATAGTTTTAGATTTTTTTTTCAAAATTTTGAGTTTGAAAAATAATTTTTCTAAAACTGTTCACTAAAACATTTTGTTTTAGAAAGAACATACAAGAAGAGAATTGTTGCCAAATAAATGCCAAATAAAAATAAAGCTTAACAATAAATTGTCAAACAAAAAATAGCAAATGAAAGTAAAAACAAAGAAATGCTTGTAAAAATATGCTGAACTTTTAAAAACTAATCAACAAAAAAAAAACTTTAATATAAAATTGCGAAATGAAAAACGCAAAATGAACCGCACCACCAAATTTGTATTTGCGAAACATTTTTGCCGAAACATGACACGAATTTGGATCGAACCTTTCAATCAACGTAGGTTACGTTTTATTGTAAATGTATCTTGACTTCTTTACTGTTTCATTTAACTTTATTTTCAGTCATCATGACATGACAAAAAACCATCATACCGCGTTAACCTTTAATACTCATATACATATACATTCTCAAACCCTTTCGAAGCATCTCAGACCATCAAACGCAAAGTTAACATCTTTCAGTTTCAGCCCAGGTATCCGTAAACCGTAACACACATGAGTTTATTTTTCTGAGCTCTGACATTCATAAATTGCATGAAATCATGCAAAATTTCACCAAAAGAAAAAAGTACATCCGTATCCGGTCCTATAATTTTGAACCCTTGAAACGAACATCCCAACACAATGCTAAACCGAATGCGAAGTGACCCTCAAAAATACAGCGTTTTTTCTATTTTTTTGTTTTTTTTTTTTGTTTTATAATTTCATGAACGCAAAGGGGCTTTCAAATGCCCACCCGTGATGTCCTTGTCGTCATCCTCGACGTCGTTCATTATGATTTAGCATGACATCCGAGTTTTTTGCGCGCCGCACAAGAGGGTTGATTATTATTATTTTTCTATTTTCCTGGTGGATTTCTTTTTTGAAAATAGAAAAACTGTAAAATATTCTTGCGAAACCTGGTGGTGATAAATATAACTATACGCTGCATAAAACTACCCTTATCTCTGTTAGACGTGAGGTAAAAAACGACTATGACCACATAGTCAGCCATACCTCTATTTTCCAAAGACACCACGTGTTGGATGTTGCACTAATGGTATAGTCGAAGTTGAACATATACCGACAGGACTACACCACGACAGTCGATAGCACACACAGCATAAAAACTTCCTCTGGCACTATGAAACATGGTTTCCACAGTCACTATGGATGGAGCTGTGAACAGTGGGAACATGAAGAACTATACATGCAACTCATGGAAGAGGAACTTCGGTGGTATTTTTAGCTCTTCAACCGCCAAGGGTTGTTTTTGTGATTCAGTTTTCCGGCGGCGGTTTTTTATGGCACATCGTGGTGCTCCGTGTTGAGCTTTCACTTTTTTCTTTCCTCAGATACGGTTTTTTCGTCGTCATTAAAGTTACACTTTTCCTGGCACACACTGTCAGTGTCAGTGGCATTGTGTGTCGTTCTGGCCGCCCCAAACGAGAAGGTTGGCTGTTCTGATTTTGTTTATCGTCTTTGACTAAAGGGTGGGGATGATTTTTTTTTGTGGTTTCATATATTTTAGCCTTTAGGGTTAAAATGACATTGATCTTGGAAAAATAAAATAAAATTTCTTTTAACGGAATTTTATAGTCTTACTTTGAATTGTATTCAAGCCGTTAAGCGCGATGAGTGTTAAATTTAATTTTTGTCTCTTGTGCTTTTAAAGGACACTTTAATATTATTCAACCACCTGACAAAACAATGAGGGATGAGAGGTTTTGTATGGATTAAGTCAACACAGTGAATTCGATTTCATTTGGAAATAATGGTAAATTTTTTTTGTTATAAGAAATTTAATTTGATTGATGTCACAGGTGCTTGCTGTTCGTTTTCATTTCCAACTAAAGTACCTACTCTTCACTGATATTTTGATTAATTAAAAATTAATTTAATTTAATTGATAAAATTATGTGCTGCTGTTTGTAATATAAATTCAGAAATTTCCCATCCTTGAAAATGGGCAAACAGTTTATATTCTCAGTGGATTTGCAGGCTCTTTTGTGTTAATTGTATCGTTTTGTGGTTTTCAATTAAAAGTTAAATTTTGTTTTTATTGGAAATCGAAACCACATTTTGATGGATAAAATGGGATTACATTGGCGGATAACAGGTTCATTCAATTAAATTGTTAAAGTTGTTGCTAATTTTAAATGCAATTTTGTAATAAACACACAAAATGTAAATATTATTTTGTGTTAAAAATTAATAAATAATAATTTATCAGAGATCCAATTATTTATATTAAAATAATTAGTTTTTTAGGTTGATGACCTTAGTACCTACCTTTCTATATCAATTTAATTCTCGCATATTGCAATTTGTCCCTATGTTGCATCGTGTAAATAATATTTTAAAGTAGATGAATTATCGAGAATTTTTGAAGTTCGTTCACATCAGTCTCGAAGGACCAAAATGTTTCAGATAATTAAGAATAAGTTTTTCTTACGTGCGGTTAGAAGTGTAATTGAAATTTATTATAAAAAGTACAGTAATTTTAGGCAAAAAAAGGGTCAACCTAGTCAACCTAGAAATGAGAGATAATAAGCCGGAAACACCTTCGTATTGGCGTTCTTAGAGTTGTCTAGAAAGTCAACAAAAATCTCGTGTCTGTAACATAAGTTATTCAAGGTCAAAAGTCACAGAAAACAATTTTTCGGGAATATCTCGGATCATATGGCTTCAATGTTGTTAGCATCCATTACAAAATTATAGAACATAAAAATTCCAACAAATTTTGTAACAAACATATTTTCATACGATCAACCGTTTTTGAGATAGGGGGAGTAGAGTTTTACACGCTCAGCAATACATACTAGTCTACGCGCTAGCCCATGTCACGTTTGCCGTTATATGTCCCCTCAAATTTGTCATGGGACATTGTTAAGCACCCATAGATTTATAAATCAACTTAGGTCACATGGTCCAAATCATGGTCGTTTGGCCGCCATTTTTAAAAATTACCGCCTAATTGATCGTTTTTTTTGGTTTAAAGATATTTCCGCATCCAGTGGTCCGATTTTCATTTTTGAAGACTTATTTTATTAGAGTTTTAAAAAGGACTGTGTTTAGTTCTCGGGATGTTCAGTCCCGGTTGTCGGTGAGGTTGGGTAGGCATCCAGCCCCGGTAATAAGCTGACCTGCAAGAATGATATCCAGGGTTTCCATTGGACTAAGGTACCTTTGTATCGGGATTCGGGATATCGTGCGGTTTGGTGGTCATCATATTCTCATCAATTGATTCGTGTTGATTTTTAAAATGTTTACGCATTTGGTCACACACAAACTGGATGGCGTCGGCTCGAGACCGGGATAGGTGGAGAGACTTGTTGAAGGAGGCCAGGACCGGACCCCGGTTGTCGAGCCGATGATGATGATGATGACGCATTTGGTCAAAGAAAAATCCTGAGTGTAGATTCGCAGCATTTTTCTTTCAAATAGTGTTATAGCCTTCATAGCTGTCTTGGAAATTGTGTAAAGGACAGAAAAGCTATAGTATAGCTATAATGACTGGTCTGAGCAGCTGCTTATATAAAAGGTTTTCGTTAGTTGGCTTATCCCGTTTCTTCTTTTCATCAGAAAGTGTAGTCGATGAAAGGCAAAATTGGCTTTTTTGGGGACAGTCTGAAAATGTGGGTTGAACCTGAGAAGCTCGTTGAATTGAATCCGTATATGTACTTGGAAATTCGTTTGGCTGAGAGTCTTAAAACCAGGCTTCTTCATTTGCTAGCTCCTTCTGCTCTTATGAAGCTCTTATGAAGCAAACGAGTTCCAATTTAGAGAAATTGATTCGGATGCCCCACATCTAAAAGAAGTCGTAGAGTTTGCGAATGTGTGCTTCAACCCTCTGAAGAGCTATATATTCGGTGAAATAGACTTGGCGTATGCCAATGAGCCATCGGCAAAAAGAAGGTTCTCACAATCATCGGGCATGGGGATGGGTCGGTCGGACGTCATGATGTTATAGAGAAATGGTCGAAGTTTTGACCCTTAGGCTACTCCAACTTTGATGCTTTACACTGTAGACTGGCAGTCCTCCAGTTGAACGAAAAAGTTTCTGTAAGAAAGAAAAGAAAAAATAATCTTGATTAACTGGTGAGGAAACCGTAGTAAGAAGTAGTAGGTGAAGTTTATGGATCAGAGCTTCAATCCATACGCTGTCAAAAGCTTTCTCGACATTCAGAAAGCATCCGAATGTGATTCCATATGGTTGTTTAGGGCTGTGGTAATGTCGTCGTTGGAACTTCATAAGAGGATGCAGTGTAGAGTGGTGCTCCCAAAATCTAAACTGTATTCCCTACAGAATTTCTTGAGTTTTCTAAGGACCAGTTATAAAAGCTCTCAATTGTATCACTAGCAGGATCGGTTTCGCTGAAGGTTTAAATGGAGGCTTCAAATTAGATACATATAAGAGACAAAGCTTCTCTTAATATTTTTTTTAAATTTGGGTCTTCAAAGTGTGAGACAGGGTAGGGAAAGCCAGGCTGAAAGGGACAAGTGTAAGTTTCAAGAGCTTTAAATCAAAGTGTTCCCTGAAAATTAAGAATCGCATGACAAAAAAAATAAAATTCACCAAGGCAATCGATATTTCTATTATAATTTTTTTTTTGAATCAATCGTTTAGAAAAAAAATCGTACGAGTAGTCCACAATGTGTTTGTCATTTTCTTCACACGCAATTGACACAGTACCGGTTGAATTTATCTGCTGTTGTTTTGGTAATTTTTTTTTTCGATGTCAATTATTTTTCAGTGTTCAGTCTAATAATAATGATAAAAATAATATAATTTTAGCTATGTATACGTATGTGTATGTGAGGAACATTGCTTTTTAAAATGCTAGAGGTGTTGCACGACACTAGTTAGAAAGAGTCGACACTAGTTAGAAAGAGTAGAAAGATAGGAAAGCATTGTTTTGGTACAATGGATAGAGAGCTGGTTGATTTTTATTTTTCATTGCATACCCCATGGGCGACGTCAAGAATAAGCTCGGAAGTAAGCTGAAAAAAACAATGCTCTGTACCCGAGTGAGAATTGAACTTGCAACCTCTATGTCAACAAGCAAGCACTCTATCCATTGAAGGTACCATTGCCGCCCATTTTGCGGGACGAAGAACACAAATTTTTACATCTGTCCCCAAAAATTACGATTGATAACAGTTGTTTTTTCTGAAGATAAAACGAAAAATTTACATTTAAACTACAATGTTTGTTGCACCTTACCAATGCCAATGTTTTTATGTACCCCAAAGTCACGGTAAGTTACAACATTGTCTCTTTATTGTAAAACGCAATATTTTGACATTTTCTGATCATAAACTTTGTTGGCCTTTTGTATTGGATCTTTATCCTTATATTTAAAATTGATTGTACTGACTAATTTTCAAAATCTTATTAACAGTTTCAAAGTTACTATAGAAATTGCTACTTCTAACCCTGCACCACTTTGAATGGCTCTTTGTTATACCGCCATCTTTGTTTATTTTTAAACATAGTTAATATGTACGTTATATGGAAATAATATTCTGTTGTTTTATTTTTCCTGTTGGATGATGCTTATATAAAAAGAAATACTGTGGCAATATGGGGTAGAGCCCGGGCGCCATTTAACCTCAACATACTTTCTGAATGTATCGGCGAATAACTTCGAAGAGCTAAACATTCAAAATTTTACTGGCACTTTCATTTTATCAAACAAATGAAACACAATCCAAAAATAATCATCCAACCTTTCAAGCCGTTCAATATAAGAAAAATTTAATCAAATAAAACACTCCTCTTTCAATTTTCATTATAAGATAAGAATCCTTTTGACAAACATCGCAATCGCTCAAATGCACACAAAGTATTAATTCCTCTTCAAATGTTCAACAAACTCACATTTTACATTCAATCACTCACACTCTCTCTTCCACTCGTAATCAACTTTGAAATTCGAAATAGTTAAACGATTCAAACATGAAAAACCCTTTGATGTTTCGAAAATTCAATGAATCCTTAAATTCAATTCATTTAAAAGAGGACAATATTTTAACAACACAAAACAAGGACATCCAGTGAAACATATAAAAATATATACACAAACGAAAATAAATTAATACAGACGAAAAATAACCACCCTCACTATACTTAGCAACACACAACCCCCGTTTAACATTAACGGACTTTATTTAAAATATAAAAATAAAAGGAGTGACGAGGACGACTCAAAGCGAAAATTAAAATGAAAATCCATTATACACTCGTATTTCAAAAAAGTATTATTGTGCATTAATAAATTAGCCATCTTTGCTTGCATGAAATTTCCACACACACACAAAATAAAAACGATGAGGGATGTAAAAAGGAAACGTACGCGGATTTTTGAGCGATTAACCCTCGATATGATGGCTGCGTTATGAGAGTTTCATTCGAATGAATGACGAAATCTTTTCATAAGGATTTATGTGAAGATGATTATTACGAGTATTAATGTTGCTGTGTTATTTAATTATTTATTCATTCGCCGAAGGACGACTGAATGCACATAAACTCAAGGGGGAGATAGATTGGAATTGCGGGAAATCCTTTACTAAGTCATCTCGTCATCGTTGTCAAAAGGAACATCTGCAGAAAAAGCGTTAAAACAACCCCCTGTTGTGTTTTCTATTGTTGTTTGTTACCAAAAATATAATTCACAGTGAATTGAAAAATATCCCAAAAATTAAGTGCGTGGGTGGGTTGGGTGGTAGAATATATAAATCACCCAGCATGAACGAACCGAGTAATGAAAAACAGGACATCGTTTGCGTGAGCTTTAAATGTTTATTTAAAAGTCTCATTTAATCGGGAAGGTCTTGTCCTTCATCATTCGCAAGGACAATCAAATTGCATGGCTAAACATGCGACAACAATGCCCAAAACAAAAAAAAAACCTACATAAATCACTAAAGCTATTGTTTGGCATTTCGCTCCTTGGAATTAACGGCGAATTATTATTCATTAATTTTTCCTTCCGGCTGCGGAGCGCACGTCATACCGATGATGTTGAATGACGCGTGTTAAATTGTTATACCCGGTTTGACATTTGAAAAATGACAGGATGTGTCGCCAGGGGAAAATAAAAATTGTGACTACCTTCATAATACAACAAAAAAAAAAAAAAAAACTACACCCCATTACATTTGCTACCACATAACACTTCTCATCTCTTTTAGACAGGGAAACTGTAAAGATAGATCCTTGAATGATGCATTATTCTCAAGTGGTTATTGCTTGCAGCATTTGAAAAAAAACTATATCCTTACATCGTTTGCACTTGAAGACGACTCATTTTTCTCCACCACTCCAAGGACTGAAGGATATGAGATGAGTTTGGCCATTTTATTCAATTTTGCCAACAGCAAACAAAACAGGGTAGCAGAAATCCAACCGCAAAGAATAACATGCGGGGATGAAAATGTAATTTTTCTAACTGTCTGCAGAATTTTTTTTCTGATACTACTATCGTCATCATCCTCATTCCAAAATATATAAGGATATACGAGAAGACTTTGATTAAGTTGAATTCTTTTTTGTTGAAGAGGAAATAAAGAGATAAGTGTTTGCTTTCTGTTTGGGTAAATCTAATAATTGGAAATAGTTGTATAAATATAGATTTAACAAAAATGGGAATCCACAAGCAGGATGAGGACACTTGGGGAATTATTTTTTTTTTGAAAGAAATCTTTTAAATTTGTCTGGCGTTTTGTTTTGTCTGTTAAAATGAAAAATAAAAAATCTGTGTTAGCTTTGTGATAACATTTGGGGCGCTTTTCAATATTTTTTACTTGCTATTTTAATATTGTTTAGTCCCTACTATTTTATGGAGTCGTGAACAAAAAATTAAGATAACACCATGACATAAAAATGTTAGTGAAATCGAAAAAAGAGAGTCCGGTGATTCTATCTCCGTGTCTGTCTGGAGTACCTACTTCTTCTAAACGAATGAGACGATTTCTTTCAATGTTGGAATCTGGAGTTCTGTAGAGTAACCTTTAGACGAGTTTTTTGAAATTGGAACTCTCGGTCGAAAAAATAACGCAATACCTGCCATATAACCGTTATGGAAAACCTTCTTTTTCTCTAAAAAGGTTCCATTGATTTTGAATGAAAAATTACATGAATCATATCATACGCGGTCGGCGATATAACGTTTTTTTAACTTTTTCTTTCTCCCTAATTACCTAACCGATCTTAATAATACATTTCTAAAAAAGACTATAAATCGGGATGCATGATATTATTAATTAATTAATTAATGACAGATAGTATTAATTAATTAAAAACTACTTAATTTAATTTAATATTTAAAAAACTTTTTATGAACTTTTTGAAAACGGTATTTGTATATCTTCTCTATATAAAATCCAGTCTACAATAAGATGTTTTCAATTGTATGTTTTGATGCGATAATTTGATGTGAAGTTATAATAGAGGTGATGATGTATGCTAAGAAGAGATAAGCACCATAGTTATTAGCTCAAATTAAGCGTATCTGAAATTTCAAATTTTACCGGAAGCTAAGTTTAATTTCAAATTTTGCCTGGAAGCTAAGCATTTCGGTAGACACATCTTAATCCGTCTGTATTTGAGCAATCACTAGAACGATTAACATGGTTCACACGATGTTGAAAGGGAAATTTGTCAAACTAAGTCATGGGAACTATATTTCCGGTTAGATGTCAACGGTTTAGCTGTCAAACAACACCAAAGTTATATTTCCATTTATTGCAGTTTGAGGTGTTTTTATTGGTGTTAAAGTCCGACACTATATACAAACGTATCAGAGAGCTACCAATTATTTTCTTTTGAAATGTTTATAACCTTAAAAAAATCTGGTTATGATCCAATTTCAATTTAACAATTTTAACAAAAACAATAAATTTAAAGAATCAAGAACATTCACGAAAAAAAAATTTGTTCACACCAGTCGTTTTCGTCGTGTAAATTATAATTACACAAATTTTAAGATTATATTAAATCAATTAAATGAATTTAAAAGAAATGTAACAATAATTGCTTTGAAAGTTGAAGCATTCAACAAAGTACATACCTGCAAGCATTTAGTTTATACACATAAAGGAATCAAGATGGTTTCAAATTCACCGAAGTAGGTGTCGGTAAATGAGTATATCGAGTAATTATTGGAATTCAATAATTCCATGTAACGAAAATCCCTCAAATTAAACCGATCAAAACACTTCTGCATACATTTGTATTTGTTTTTCTTTATTTATCTTGCCTTTTAACTCAAGAATCATTGCTTCAAGATTAAAAAAAAAAAACAAGTCGATCATAACGACATCCTACGAGCAAAGTTTAAAACTTCCACATCATTTCTCTATGTGTATAAACTAAATGCTGCAAGTGAGAAGCGAATAGATTCTTTTAATATGGAAATATAACATAATGGTGTAATTTTAGTCTCCAATCTCTACTAACATCCCACTATACTATAAACAAGTTACATTATACATTCGTCAATAAAATTTGAATTCGAAAAAAATAATCAAACATGATATAACGGTGATTTTTAAGAAAAAGCAAAAAGTTCTACCCGTGATGTCTAATTGGTACTATTAATAAAGAAAGTATAAACTGCTCAAAATATTTTGATCCAATTCGTTTGAAAAATTACTGGAGTTTTCTTATGAGAATAAATAATTTTTTTTAGCAGCTCTGATGGTTTGTCATGATTTTAATGATTCGCATAAGATGCGGCGAAAAACTAAAGTTTGTAGATTTATCCGGTTCTGATAAATGCAAAAATACAAAATTATTTTTTTATTTTATTCAGATAAAAAATATACAGTTTAAAAAAATAAAAGTATAGTAATAATTTTTGTGCTTAGTAAAATTCACGACTGGGTCACGAAAACTTGCTTCTTAATTTCCCCTTAAATTACAATTTAATGTGAAAATAATTAAAACAAAATTACTAAATACAAAAAAATAACTTCAACACTTAACTCAACAACCGAGAAAATCATGGTATGCCATCAGTTTTCAAATATTAAAACATGTTTTACAATTTTTTTTAACCAAAATCGTACGTCCAGTTTAAAAAAAAATCGATTTTCTTTAAACAACCTTTTTAAAATATTTTTAAGCAAACATTTTTGGATGCCAATTTTAGAAAATTAATTATTTTTATGCGAAAACTAAATTAAAAAAAAAAAAAAAACTTTATATGGCAGGTACCATTAAAACTGTTCCTTAGGAAATATAAGCACGGTTCACACTCTCTGAAAGGTGTTTAAAGGCGTATGTCAAATTTTATCAAAATCGTTAGAGCCGTTGCAAAAAACCATCTTTTTCATAACCGTTATATATATGGCATACATATTTTAATTAGAAAAATTGAGAACTTACCTTTTTTATTTAAATATACCATGAGTTGTGAAGACCTTTACTTTACTGAGGGCCAGTTTTTCAATGGTCAGTTAAACAGTCAGTTAGTATTTATTCCTCAGTTAGTGAAAAAAGTGGTTTTTCAACAATCAGTTAGCTCTTATCCTTAGGAATAAATAGCTTAACTGTGGAATAAAGTTATTTGTTCGTTTCAGAGCCAGTTAAGAAGTTATTCCTAGGAATAAATTGTTTGACTGTCAAAATAGTACCGCAACAGCTTTAAATAACTGACACCTGTGGCGCTTTAAGTTTGGCCTCTCCCATAGAATATCAAACTTGGTTGTCGTTGAATTATTTGTTTTGATTTGGACTGGGAGTCGGGACTTGGAAAAGCATTGTAGAAGTGAGCAAATATTCATTATTTGTGTATTATAAATATAGTTTTGTTTTTAATTTCAGAATTTCAATGTTTGAAAATTGCAATGAAAAAGAAACTTGTTGGGTTTATCTCACAGAAATAAAAGACAACAATTTAGATACATGACTGGAGCGTGTTGCACGAAATCACAGACAGTCAATTATAGGACTGATTTTATCAATATATAATATATTATTTGTTTCTTCAACAAAATTTATAATGTTCTGGCCTTGTGGCAGACTTAAGAGTTTATTTTTTGAAATAAATAAATAAGAATAAACTTGTTTCTGAAACCTGAAAGTAAACAAATAAATGTAAGTCTATTCCACTTCATCACATAGCCCTATTGACAGCTAAGAAAATTTTCTCACTCTAACACTATGAAGTGAGATGTAGTTTATTTTGGTATTCTGTAGAATAGATAACTGACTCTTTTTTATTGCTTGAAAAATCCACCAATGTTATCAGACTGTTAAAGAGTCAGATAATTTTATTCTTCTCATAGCTAACTGACTGTTTAGCTGGCGAATGAAAAATTGGCCCTAAATAGATCAATATATCCTTTTATAGACCACTAATCCTTTGTCCTCTAGTTTCGATATTTTCTTAAACAACATACAAAATTGCATCAAACTTTAATGCCATTTCATCCAAAGTTTTTTGTTTCTACATAACAATGAACACTTAACAATGGATGTTTTCTTTTGTATTTTTTTTTTAATCAACAAGTCCTTCATAAAACATTTTAGTTACATAATGAAAAATTCTGACTTTTGACACTTTCACTTTCTGCTTTGATTTTGTGAGCACGTATCATATTTTTTTTTATATTTTTCAATAGAATCGAAATTCCTTAAGATTTTCTTTGACTTTTCATATAATAATTTGCCCTAAATCAAGATGGTGTCAACCATATTATTATTCACCTTTAGAAATTTCAATCTCTATTGTACTTTATTCCATCGCATATGTTACTTCTAAGCTTACTGGAAGCACATAGTTATACCTACATATATCTCAGTCCAGAGTACTCGTACTTTTTCTACTCTTTGTATCTCCATTCCTTGCATCAAACAATAACTTGGAATCTTCTTATATTTTCTCTTTCAAACTTTCATATACTCTGGTTCAATTGTTTTAAGACAGACATTTTTGTAATTTTTCTTATGTATTTTTTTATATATCACATTTCTAAATGAATTAGTATTTAAGACCATCTACAAAAATTGATCATTACGATCTGGTTCACGATGGACAAAGACATATCTCAAGACACTGAAAGTGTTAGAGAGAAGCATCATGTGAATCTGAACGGAAATCTAACTATTAATATATGGATACTAACAAATATATGTACCTACTCAAGCATCTGCATTCAGATTGATTTCCAGGTTCCAAATCCCTTCCCAAGAACCAAGGACTTAATAATATAGGTGTTAAAGGATTTTCTTTTCTTAAAATAAAAACTAAAATATTGTCTGTCCTCTCACAAGTGACACAGAGTGTATAATACACCTTTACACCATACAAAGTAAACGAAAATATGTTATTCGTGTTGATGCCTGATGACAAGTGATTTATAGCTGATGTGCTGTACACCAAATTGTATCATTTATTACTTCAAATCGTCGTTCGTGGTACAGAGGAGTGACTGAGAAAAATTGTCGGAGAGTGTCATTCAGTGTCAACATAACATACCTATATAGGGGCGCATCCGCCCTAAATTTTCCTTCTTTTCTGAATGACAACAACAAAAGAAACAGAAGGACGATAAGGGCGGGTTCGATTACAAAACCACTTTTAGTGCGGTACGACGAACATTCCCATTTTGCTTGAGTGAAAAATACGTGCACATTATGAACACCAAGCAGCCAGTTTAATATATTTTTTTCTCTATTATAGCTTAGCTATCCTCCTTGCAAAACCTCATATTGAATTAGTCTCATTTAATGCGGTAGCACTGCTGAATATAACATAGGGAAGAATAGGGAATCGATGTCACTGTACTCGTAATGATCCCTGTGATCAATGTTAAATGATAGAGCATGCATCCGTAGCCTATTAAGATGCCATTTGGTGCATGCAATTCACATTCTTTGTTGTCTTTTAATTAGAGTTCATTACTTACTGGGGTTTTCTTTTCTTTTCTTTACAGAGTCAATGCGGGTCACCAACATTTGAGAGGGATCTCAGGGAGCAACTAGAAAAGTGAGTATATACTTATAATATGTGAATGAGTAAATTGTATAGGTTGATGTATTTATCTTTTTTTAAATCAATTAACCTAAGAAATTAGGTTCGAGTAGAAAGTTGCACACGGACACTAAATTGTATATTTTATTATTTTTTTAAAACTATTAATTTTGCTTGGCCTCGAGCATAACATCTTAATTCTAATGTCTAACTTTAATCAAAGTTCTTTAGAAAAATAAAATTCACAGTGAGTTTTCTCGGTAAATTGTTTGATGTCATCTAGCTGATGAGCCCACCATCAACCTAGGGAGAAACGCAAAACTTGGAGTTAAAGCCACAAAATCTTTAAAATTGAATTTCATTCATATACACTCCACTTAATAATATTTAATTTGGCTATTTTTAGTCTTTTTATTATTTAATTTTTTTTTTAAACTACTAAGTTGTGTATCTGTTCAAAATTTTTCATTAAAACTTAATAAACTAATAGTCCAATACCTACTACATAAGATTGTAAATGGACGAGCAACACTATTTCAAAAAGGAGTGTGATGTTTGGCGGTGGCGGTTTATGAAATAGCTATAGCTCCTGCCAAAAATAGTGTGGGTGTACACAGGTACACAGGTTGTTGTGTCTAATTTGACCACTTCTCAATGTAAAGTCAATTATAAGCGCAAGCTACACAGCAGCTAACTTCAGTATGTCATCATATACAAACCACCTTTAAAATGGATCCCAAAATAAGAACTATCGATAAGCAAGGTTATATTTTATTGAACTAATTTATAAATACATTTATTATATTTTATTAAAAATTCAGTGGATCCATGATACACCGAAAGAAAAAAACCTTGGTTGATTCAAAAATATTTCGTGGTTGCCTGACAATCATCTATAAATTTGGATATCAAATACGTCTGTCTTTAAATCAACTAACACGGCGTTGTTGATGTTTTGATTTCTAAAAACTACAAAGATGATTTTCATTGTAGTTGTTTCAAGAATGATTTAGTTGTAAATCAACAAAGACATTTTTGATTTTATTGTAGTACCATAAACATATTTTATGCAAAAGTAAACAAAAAATTGTGAAATTAAAGACGTTCGTAATCAAAACAAACAACGTTTCATTTTTGAATCAACCAATTATCTATATTAAAAAAATATCACGATCATTGTCATTTAATCACGTTTTTTGTTGTTTTCAATCTTTTTTTTTTTTATTTTTTTGAAGATGTAAAACTTGACAATGTTTTCCACCATGAATATTGTCACACAACAATATAGAATTTACGTGATCAAAAACACGCCATAAATTTAAATTTACTGTTATTGCGTCTGAGTGTGATTCGCAATATTCGCATTCCGTTCGAAGAAGTGAAAGACGTTAGTTGTGGTTTGTCGTTGGTGCGTGTAAATACAGTGCGCTATTTAATTCGTAAACAAAAAGTGAAAGAAAAATTAAAAGAAAAAAATTCGATTCATCGAATTAAATGATTTGTGATTTGTGCTAATATGTATTATGTAGTTAAAAAATATATTTGGAAAGAATACCAAAAACAACAATTGAACAAAATGTTTTAAAGATTCACAACAGTGTCGGGATTGTTTTTGTACGGACCTGATGTAAGAGACACGCATTAAATTTGATAATACTGTGATTGAGTGAAATTGGGATTTGGTTCAAAAAAGTGGAAGACGATTGTGTAAAAATAAATAATATTTGCATATCTACTAAAAATTCGAATTATAAAACAAAAAATATTAATTAAAGCAATATGATTGATGTGAACTTAAATTGAAATATGAATGTATGTTTACCTACACATTAAAAAAATTATTAATGAATGTCAAATTTCTGTTTTCGCAAAAACTACGTTAGTTTTAATAAAAAAAAATTAAAACTATTTGAAAACTTATAAGTTGGTTTATGGGCTGTAGGTCAGTTTTGTTCCACTTAAATGAAACACAAAATGTTGTTTAAAATGACGTTTCGTTCATGATTATGAACATCATCAGATTTATTTATAGTTTTTGTGACACAATGCTTAAACTTTACAAAAATATAAAATGTCTGTTAGACAAAACAAAACAAATTATACATAAATATTGCACTTTTTAAACATTTATATCGCTTTTAACATGCATATTGCTTTTAACATATATATGCCTAACATGCATATTGCTTTTAACATATATATTATATTAGTAGTGTATAAAAGTAAAGAGTAATGTTTGTTTTTGTTTTCGATTAATTTTTTAATTAAGTGCAATATATATGTTAAAAGCAATATGCATGTTAAAAGCGATATAAATGTTTAAAAAGTGCAATATTTATGTATAATTTGTTTTGTTTTGTCTAACAGACATTTTATATTTTTGTAAAGTTTAAGCATTGTGTCGCAAAAACTATAAATAAATCTGATGATGTTCATAATCATGAACGAAACGTCATTTTAAACAACATTTTGTGTTTCATTTAAGTGGAACAAAACTGACCTACAGCCCATAAACCAACTTATAAGTATATTCATATACAGAGGTCAAAAAATATAAAAATAAATATTTGAAAACCGCAAAATTGTTTTTACTTATTTATTTTTTTTTTTGCAGGTAAAATAAGGAATAAATAAGGTTCAGATGTGAAGGAAATCATGCTTGTATTCAAGGTAGCACGAGTTTTGTCTGGTATCAACGTTTGTGCTTAGTAATATGTGTACAAAAACAACTACGAAACTGAACATTCTAAAATGTTTCTGGTTATTCAAACAATGTAATCAACAATGAACATTGTATTATATTAATCACGTTTCTATTCAAGCTAGCACAAATAATATTGTCTAATGATAACACCGTGTGTAAAAAAACAACTACGAACCTGATCATCCCAAATTGTTTGTGACTATTTAAACACAAAATCGATCACAAAAGGAGTATAGTTTTGATAAGAAAAATGACCACGCAAGCTTGTTTATATCCATCATTGTGCTTGGTTGACGCAAAATCAACCAAGAATATTGTTTGATTATACCAAGGTTTTTCTTTGGGTGTATGTGTCGATAATATATTATAGTAATTTTTATTGAATGTAGCGTTCTGACATCCGATGTTGAAAATGAAACGAAAACCTATGTTTTAATGAACGAAATTCTGAAGTAAAAATCTGAATGAAGATCAATCTTGTTATCTGCCAATTTACCTATACAATACAATGGCCAAGATTTTCGAACGGCTTCAATTCTTTTCTCTTTTCTACAATTTTTCCGCAAAGTTAAAAGAAACAGGGTGATGGAAAATTCCTTCATCTTCAATATATAGCGTTATAAAATGTAGGAACAGCTTTTAAGATTTACACGTTACGACACCTCTTTGCAAATGCGCATATTATTTCACTTAAACATTTGGACGTGAAAATAATTCTAAGGTTTTGGTATTACTGCCTTGGGTGGACGATGTTGTGGACCAAAATATTTTTCGATTTTTGATACAAATTTTCATAATTTACAAGCGTTGTTCGAGAGTTTTTGCAACCAAAAATTCACCCACAAGGCCACAACAGCTGTCAGATGTCAAACTAAGTGTTGCTGAAATCTTTTGGAAATTCTAATCAAATACATTTTTTTAATCGACATCCTAAATATCTGCTGTGATGCATCTGTTTTGTTGTCTGTACGTTGTCAACCAATCAAGAAAACTAAGTACAAAGCTTGTTTATTTTTCTTCTGCCACCACTTTAACGAAGCTTTGGTACAACAATAATTATCCGGCACTGATAAATGTTAATGACATTTATTTAGCATTTTATGGTCAAATAAAAATCCACAATCACCGAACAATTTCCTTTTAAGTTGCATTTACATTTGCATTTTAAGTTTACTTCACAAACTTCCGCCAAAACACCTCGGAAGATTGTCTTCGTCTAGAGGCAACTTGCCAAACATTATTCTAGAAATCGTTTGAAAAATCCACATCTTCTTCCTCGAACCCATTATTTTGCTGTTCCCTCAGCAAAATATCCCGATCCGAACACACGACGACGACGAAAGGCGCACCATGGAAAACCCTGCACATCAATCACATGGGGTGTCTGTAGTGTAATTGCCATAATTGTTAAATCCTCCGGTTCTCGCCATTTTCCATCCCTAATTGCCCGACCCGAAACCCGAACCCCAATATAGGTGCTGCTGGCATGCAAAACTTATTCGTTGATTCTGCATATTCCAACAGAGAGAGTTCGTCCTACAGTCGTCTTCTTCGTAGCAGCTTTAAACGAAACCGCCCCGAAAAAATGGTGCCTCTCCAACTGCCAGAGTTGTGTGTTCATGTTGTTCCGTTCTAAGTATTCAATGAGCCACTTAAAAATATTCAGCTTCAGGGTGGAGCAGCAGCAGCAGCAAATAGAACACACAAAACACTCCAAAAAAGAGTGAGGGAGTTTTAGTGTTGATGTCGATTTTGGCCAACTATGATGTTCTTCTTCTTCCTTGGTCGTGACTAGAAAAGTTCTGCTAACTCATTGTGAGTATTCCGGCCTTTTTTTTCTATTTTAACTTTTTTACTTTTTTGTTTTTGTTAACAAAGCCGCCAATTCAGTCGACGATATACCACATCGATTTAGTTTTTTGCATTAAACTTTTACAACTGCACATTGAGTCGGGATGATGGTAAAGTGTTGTGGTCGAGGTGGTGCAGCAATATAGTGGCAACATCGGTCGGTCGGTGGCAGAAGAACGGCCGTCATGGAATCCATTTACGATCTGGATTACAAGTTGGTCGGATGGCATAGTTTGGCCAGGGTAGCATTGCATTGTATACCCGTCCCATATAGTAAAGCAGTGTTCCAGCTGTTTTGTGGTGATGATGCAGTTTGGCCATAAGTAACACACAGCAAGCCTCTATTATTCGACTGAATTGCAGTGCATTACAATTTACTTTTAGAACTCCAAATGAATTTTCCGGGATTTTCTAGTGTTGGAAAATCATTCTTCCTTAATGGGTAATTGAAAGTCGGATAGGTCAGGAAAAAATTCACGCTCGGATTAACTTTCGCAGCTAATTTTGGAGTTCATTATTTGAACTCAGATCGCAATATTAAATGGATAAAGGTAAAACTAAAATAAGTTGGCTTAATTAGTCGAATGGTTGAGACTAGATGTATAATATTGAAGTATCAACTGGTCTGCTTATATACTGGTTAGCTATTTAATGAAAAATAATATTTTTGTGCTTTTCAAGGTTTTCAAAGCCGATTTAAATTGAATTGTAGTTCCTCTGATTAATATATACGTCCTCCACAATTTTGTTTGTTTCAAAATATAGGCCAAGCCAGTTTTGATATTATCCCCTCTTCTTCTTCTCTAATGGTGCAGATTATGAAGATTGGCCAATGCAGTGCGTTGTCGCTTTAAGCAATAATCCTACCATTCATTTTTGGTCCTGAATGAGTCTTCTACAATTTGAAATAAATAAGCTTACACCACATGGCCATTCCTGTTGTATGAGTTTCGCCGTATTCACGGATTCAATACGTTTTATTTAGTTTGAGATATTTGCCCTTCGACCATAATAAAACAGTATAAACATACAGAGTCAGACACGCACAAACATTATATTTCTTTGCTATATAGATAGATACATAAAAGGCACCGAAAAAAGGAAAATAAGGATTTTTTTTTTATTTACGGATGAAAAAAACATTTTTTTTTGCAATAACTTAGAACTACACAATGAACATCTTATCCTGACAAAAGACAATATGAAATTGATCAGGTAGTTGTGATTTATGCTAAAACAAGAATAAACATTCGTTCATTTAAACATGGTCCCACTGTTTAACAGTGTGTTTCTTAATCGACTAGAACCCCTCTTACCGCGAACTTCGATATTTTCGTTTTCCTATTTGGGAATAGTCGCTGACGCTGAATTCTGAATAGACAAACGACAGTTCAGGCTAGATATTGCAAAACGTCAAGTTCATCCACATCTTTCAGAACGAAATGTGCCAAAATGCAATTAATTGGTTCCTGGTTCCAACTTGAAAACAAAATATAAGTCTCAGCTGTTAAACCTAATATATTCAAAATCTATTTTACTCTGACCGGAGAAACTTAACAATCTTCTGAGAAAGTTTAGACCCAAATCAAAAAATAATTGAGTGTAGATTCAAGGGTCAAGGCAAAAATGGTTCGAGTCGACTATGAGTGGAAGACGCAATATATAAAATACAACAAACATAGTCAATAGGACTATAGTAGGGCGAACAAGTTTGAGAGACGATCGTTACTCTATCATTTTAAAAATTTTGATTGTTAGCTGACTGAACACATCACGCCAAACACCCCAGTAAAGTAATTGACCAAATGTATAATATATTCTGATTGAAATTAATAGCGAACCAGTCGTGCCTTTTGCTTTATTATAACATTGATTCTTGTTAACGTGTGAACCGATTCTAATGAATTTTTATGTTTAGGTGGTAATGCCTGATTTTTGATGCTTTAAATTTGTCCTTGTTTAAATCTTTGATAACGTCATCATGCACTTTCTAGCTACTCAGAAAGCATTCGAATATATTTTGAAGAAAAGCCGTTTATTTCCTGCTATATAGCCATTTTGTATACAATTTAAGTTAACCCTGTTTTCTGCAATAAAATATCTTATAAATGATCGTCTTCGGACTAAATTAATTCCAAAGTCCATTACATTGTTTATTTTATTTCTATCTTTTCCCTCAATGTACTAAATTTCAATAAATTGTACTAACATTTGGACATTTTATAAATTATATAGCTATGACACCCCTGGAGTGTCTTCTCTTAAAATTGCAAATTTAAATATACAATCATTAATTATTTGTTTAACTTGTTTTCCATTTAATTTCAGCATGAATCGAGCAATGAAGTCGAAGGACCGCAAAACAGTGCAGGCGTGTAGGGACAATAAAGCGCTCCAGGTAAACATTTTATAAGAATGCCAACATGTTCTTTTTATTGTTTGCTATTTGGCGTGTATATTTGCTTTTCCTTATGGATATCCTATCCTGGTTCTCTTTTTTTTTTTTAATTTAATTGGATGGTTGGTTTGGTAACCATCAGCCACGATTCTTACACCACATGGGCCTTGCAATTTGCAGGAATATGTCTCCTGCATGACGGGATGTATAATCTCCGGGTTAACTACTTTTTACCCTCTTATGGGCTGTACGAGATGCAAAAAGACTATTGCTGTTCGAAATTCAATGGCAGCTTGAATTGAACCCAAGGAAGTTGAGAGTGGGAAAAAATGGCAAAAGGAGCAGAGGGCAAAACGGATCCATAAACGTGGATTAATGACTGTGGAATGGGTTACGAGGATGGTGATGATGTAGATTGGTGGGTGGGTTGGTAAACTGCGGAAAATAGTCAACGTCGAAGTTGGTATAGAGCCCCATAAACATACATGTCCTTAATTCAATCTGACCCCCGGGAGCTGTTGGGGCTCTGGTTGTTCCTAACTGCTGCTGCTACCACTATAGTGATGTGATGTATGGCAGAACATTACCAGCTGACAGTGTAATAATGGATTTCATCATTGAAACTCCATAAGCGTGTCTGTTGTCTGGAGATGGAGACGACGACGTATACTATACGGAGGACGGATATTCTGATGTGTGGCTTGAGGCTATGTTCTAGGTGTTTGGATTTTTATCTCTATTATAGAATGGGAGGTGCTGGGGCGTACTATGTCATTCGCGGTTATTGAAGTTTTCTCATAAATATTTAGTTGGGGGGAGTGAATTTTCAAAAGTGCTCTTTAGCTTGCAGAAAAGTAAACAAAACGAATCTCATTTAAGCCATAGGCATATGTAAACGTTATGGAAATCAACTATAGTCCCAGACATGGCATGGTAAACGAAAAGTGGAGTGAGTTAAGCTCGAAAGTAGTATATGAAATTGTATGAAGATAATTTATGACTTAAAGCTTGTTGTTTTTGTTTTAGATGGAACACTTGACTGGATTTAAGAAAGACTTACAATTTAGAGGCTTCCTGGTTTGACAAAGCAGGATTGATTTAACAAAATCCACGAATTATTCCTAAGTTGTCAATTTAAGCTTTTTGAAATATGGATATAGTATAGAATTTATATCGGTCAATAAAGCACCATTAGCAAAATAAAGAAAAATTCTGACTTCAAAATAATTAATAGATAAAAGCTTTGTTTGGTTTCATGTCAATATACTTCAGCTTATTTGTTTTTTGGAATCATTTTGTGAAGCCAATATAACCGTATAACAATCTCTTCTTTTTCTTTTATCGACCTACTGTGCGTCAACCAACTTGTCTCTCTATCCAGTCTGGGCTTGGATTTACCACCTCCATTATACAGTTCATTCGCTCTAAAGAGCCTAACGTTATTCATTTTACCTTACAAGCTGCAAAATTTGTGGTTGCACCAGGATTCTTCGCTCGAAGCGACCAAGAAATTGCTCATAATTTCGCACGACTCGCAAAGTCTCTGCAGAAGATGCTGGGATGATCAGGGTCTAACTGTGATAATTACGTTCTTCGAAGCCATAGATACAGCCCTTCAAAGTGCAGAAAAAATTACCTAACTGTGTTAAGTAATTTTGGCACGAAAATTCAATAATTTTTTTTTATACTGTTTTTTGAGTTGCTCTGGCAACCTTTTCTGGCTTGATAATGTTATGGCAGTTATACATTATTACTTTAAACATTTCAAACTACATTTTAGTGAACAAAAATTTCGTGCCAAAATTACTTACCATAGTTAGGTAATTTTTTCTGCACTTTGAAGGGCTGTATCTATATGGTTTCCGGCCATTTCCATTGTCCAAGCAATAACTGAATAAAAATTCAGGTGTGCCACTTCTAATCCTATAATTTATTTAGCCGACGACACTCTCAGCTTTTCATATTAATTTCCCGATTGAACATGGTCGCTTCTAAAAATAGAGTGGCAGCGTATGATAAAGCTCATTAAAATCCGATCTTGACAGCATTGTCCAATTTATCGCTTGAACACCGTCGTAATGTTTCTTATCTCTCATTATTCTATCGAATACATTATAAATAAAATACCTTAGTTTCATTTCTCCCCTCAATCAACTCAACCGTAATACTCCGTAGTAATAAACTAATACCGAAAGGTATTCATCATCAGTTTGTTCTATAGAGCCCGACTTCGGTCGTACTGTGAAATCTAATGATTCTTTCTTTAGCCGCACTACACGAATGTAGAATGCCTAACCCGGTTTGTCCACTGATGCAACGTAACCAAAAAAGAAGTTGGATAAAATCGCCCATGCAACTGACATGCCCGTCGTTTGTAAATTGGTCGTCCTTCGAGTCGATCGACATCAGTTGGGTTGCAGTTGCGCTGGTCGACGAGAAATTCGCATTTTCAAATGTCCGATTGTAAAGTGACGATCACACAACGCTCACTCGACTTATTTTTGTTGCGTTGCACCAGTGGACAAAGAGCCTTTGTTTCAAAAAAGTTGCGTCAATGTACAATCGGGCTCTCGTCCACCAGAGCAACTGTAACCCAACTGTCGATCGACTCGAGGATGGCCAATTCACAAGAGGTTTGTTCGTTGCATGGAGCGACTCCGATCCAACTTTTATTGTTTGCTTTTGGCCGGAGGGGCAAACTATTCTTAATCTTGCAACCGAGACCGGTTATTTTATATTATTATACAAAACTTCAGAACAATTTTCATTTTAGTTCGGCCGTCATATAAAATTTTTATATCTTTTTTTTTGTTGAACATAGTGTCACATCAGTTTTCATTTGTTTCATAGTTTTCTTTTAAATCTTTAAAGATTCAAATCTTGAAAAACCATATTTTCATGTCATTAACAACTTGAAGAGGACACATGACATTTCCCTCTTTCCTTAACCTAAATGAAAGTCTTAACAAATAAAGAAACGTTTTCTTCTATTCATTTAGATACCTTCAAGATATTTGATTATTATTTCAACAGAATATTGTTTGCTGACGTAGCCGACGAAAGTACAATCTTCCTGTCTCCATAGATTTTATCAAATATTTGTTTGGGTCTTCCAAACTGTTAACTCATGTGTCATGTGTAGGGTATGCAATGCTGAGGCACAGAATGTATCTATACACTTTTATATGCACTCGAATATGCGTAACTGTGAAGATAGTAGGTGCAGCTAGCAGGTGCTATATCTTCGTTCCACACCGAAACAGTTGAGGACTTTTGAATGAAAGAAAATTATCGAAAGTTTAATAATTGCTCAATGAAACATAACGCCTGAAGGAGATGCCTACCGTTGAAGTTTTAGTCGTCGTCTTCGACTTTATAGCGTCGCCAAAGTCATGTTGTTGTCATGCTTATACAACACTCGTCTCTTACCTCGATACACTTTGGAGTTTTCTATTGACTTTGTCAGCTTGTTGTGCTCGCTCGTGTAGACATAGACATACACATCATGTTTGGATAAAACTGTGTAAATAAACCATCGCTCCTAGTCTCCCCAGCTGACAAGAGAAAGATACACAAAAAAAGTTGTCTTTGATCATTTATGCATTGTTGCATGCAGTTTTTCAAATAAATATATATTTCTGTACAATAATCCTATATATATACTTTACTGTGGCATGCCGCACTGAACGAAATGTTATTTTTGCAAAAATAGAAAACCAAAAAAAAAGAAAATTGTAACGAAACCTAAATCTTATGCAAACAAGAATTTTCTATTTTTGAACAGCTTGAAGCTGTACGTCGGAATTGTGATGGATTGATGGAAAAAAGGGGAGCAAGTGACTGACTTGCAAGGAAATGAGACCAAGGACATTTCTGTGTATAGTTTTCTCTCTGACGAATTTTCATTATGAAAATATTCAATATTTTTTTATGACTTTGAATGAATATGTTTTTTAGTGGGATAAAATAAGATGAAGAAGAAAGTCATACCATATGGTATATGTAGCTCGAAATGTATTTAAAGTGTTGTTTCCTAACAATTTTAAAGCACTGTCTATGAATCACCATTAAACTCATTTGGAATCGCAAAATTTAAATTTAGAAAGAATATATATTTCGTGTAAACTTTTTGATCGATAATTACTGGTTCTTGCGCCATTAAAACAAAACTGTAGCCAGCGAAATAATGGAGACTTAGAGCCAGTTGTACAATCGTGGTTCAAGTTTTTAACTCACCGATTTTGACAAATTAGCTATGGAAATCAGTGATTTAAAAATTTGAACCACCTTGAACCACGTTTGTACAACTGACCTTAGACAAAACGAAGTTCAAGTTTGGTTCACCTAATCCCATAATTGAATTAAAAAATTAGCATTCTGTGCGTCGTTTTGAACTAACGTTCCCCCAACTTTTTTGTTCTATATCTGACTTCAGAAACAATGTGAATATTCTCTATGTGTCAAAATTCAGTTTCCAAAATTCTGTATTACAAAAATCTGTAAATCCATAACTATTTATATATCAGAATTCTGTGTTGTACAATTAACTTAGATATGATACCCTTTTTCAGTACTTAGGTTGCAGTACTTGCGTTGTTCAATGGAGTTAAACTTTCTCTCTGATATACCACAACTGATACCTATACTTTCCACAGTTTATGAATTCATAGCCCCACAAAAAGAGGGAGGGATGGGACTTTTTAAAAAAATGGCCGAAGTGGATTTGAACAAAAAGTGCAGTGATTTAACTGTTTCGCAGTAGATTTTTATTTTTCAAAATATAAAAAAGTTTGTTATACACATAAACAACATTCACAAAATTCTAATGTCATTTTCTATTAATTTCACTCCGAAGAGGAAGGAAATATGATTTCAATGGAACGGTGAAAAGCCCTCCCTATTTCAATCGTGTATTTTGTAGTGACCAAAGATTGTTTGAATTTATTTTTTGTAACCTCAAAGGAAGCAAAAACGAATTAAAAAGTATTTTTTGTTTTGTTTTTTTTAATATTTGTTACTATACACACTTATTTTTTTTTTCGTTTTTTGATTGTATAGAAAAAAAAAAAAGAAATGAAAAACACTGCACTAAAAATATATCGTGTGTAAATAGTACTAATTACTGCGTCCACTCTACGAAATTTATTCGTAGTTTTCCGCCACGAATAGCATTTGTAGAATATACACATATGCGTACGTATTACTAATATTTTATTTGTATTCCTACAAAAAAGCGTACATTGTACTAATGCAAAAGTTAAATTTACCAATTGATTCGTACATTGTACAAATCTATTCGTAAATTATACGAATATATTCGTGCAATTTATCTTTTCATTCGTTAATGTTATATATGTAGTCCAATTTGTAAACACAATATAATATACATACACATATACAATAGATATATGCAATATGCATATAGGTACAGAAATATATGCATCGTTGCATATACGCGTATATAATTATGTTATGTACCTATATAAATGTTGTCTTTAATTAGGGGACAACAGGGGGATAATATTGTGGTTATAATTTTTGGGTCCAAGATAAAGGTCTTCTCCTGAAAATGCAAAATAATTTCATATACACCCTTATTAATAAACTCGATTTATCGATGAGTTATCGTTAACTTCGGAACTAATGTCAAAAAGTTATTAAAAAACACGGAATAGCTTTTTTGGACTGTGAGTTAAGTTACACCACCCAAGTAGGTGGTTTATCGATGGTGTAAGATTGAAAAGTGTCATTTCGTTTTGTTGTGATTTTATTATCGAAAATATATAAGTAAAGTGTAATTTTTTATATAAAAAGGTATACTATAAAACTAAACAAAAATATGTTTGTTAAAGTCATGCCAAGTGCGTTTTATCGGGTTTTTTTCTTCTTCTTTATTATTATTTTGGAAAAAAATAATTTGAAAAGTGTATTTTTCGCCCTTTTTATTTGAATTCCGGAAGTGCAACTTTTTTGTCTTTTTTTTGCCAAACCAGGGAAACATCACTCGGAACAATAAATGGAACGTTTTAGGTAGTTTTTTTTTTCATTCGGAGGGCCTTCCGAACTTTGAATGGAAAATGACATAACATTCACAACAAAACGCAAATAAATACAAAAAGATATAAGTTAGCTGATTATTTGTCATTGTCAGTTGTCGTTGTCACCTGCCATGAAAACAAAGCCGATAGCCGAGAGCCGAGAGCCGAATGTACATTACAATAAATTAATGGGTTGATTTCATTAGACAGAATGAGACTGACTGCATTCAGTGGTAGAACTAAAAAAATATTTTGTGAAACATTTACAATTGAGGATTGGTAAAGTTTAAATGCGCAATTGGTAGTCAAAATTAGAACTACTTTATCTTTGCTCTTTAGTACAAACTTGACTACTGCAGCGCCACACGTATAGCATCCAATCCCCTATTGCATGACTTTTTTCGTATGAACAAAAGTGCAGTAGATTTTATTTAAAGGCAGTAGATTTATTTTTTTTAAAAAGTGCAGTAGATCTACCCTGACTAACAAGTATGAGACCAATATTAAGACCATTGGTGTTACTGATGTCTCCGAGGAATCAGTTAGGATCAAATCAGTTTGCCTCTACAACTTGGCTGATGTTCCCAAAGATCTGGGCACGCTCATAGCTTAATATAGATTTTCTCCCTTCGGTATTTTGTGCTTTTACTGCTTATCTTTCGCAAGAAATAAAGCTGGCCAAGCTATACCTACTGGATGATTATTTTTTTTTAAACATTCCTGGAACGACGATTAGAATAATGCAGATGCATCTAGGTCTAAGTTTATTTTTTGTATTGAAGCAAATGCGTATACCCCACCTCCCTGCTTCTGACAACTAAATTTATTTTTATTAAAGTTGCTATTTTATTAAACTTACCCAATTCGCTAGGGACATTCCATTGAAAGAGAAAAAAACAATTTCCACTTATCGCTTTTTTTTACTGAACCATGCTGTTTGTTGCCTGACTGGACTTTTTAACAAACAAAAAAAAAAAAAACTAATAAAATGTCAATTAAATTCAAATGCTACCAAACAGAAGCATGCTAATTATCCACTAGTGGACCATATCATTATCCTTTCCCACTGGAGAAATAATAATAGTAGCGCAGCACAACACTCTCTATTGTTGGTGTGCTGAGTTCAGTTCAGATATGTATATGTAGCTTAACTCGTTGGCACCTTTTGTGTCAGCTGTCGACTGCATCAGCACCACCATAGCTATCCTTGGTTTTGGTTGTATCGTATAAATGCGCCATATGATTATGTGCTTATTTTTACATTTTAACAATTTATGCTGTTCTATCGCATAAATCTAATTTTTATTGCACATTTGCCATTTGCATACATAGTCTAGTCGTATACATATATAAAAATGAAATGCTATAAACAAGGCTGAGAGCACAACTGCTGTGCAATGCTACTATTGCCACTGATTTCAACAACATTAGCAGGCATTTTGTTATTTCGTTGGTTTTAGTTTTGATGACGCTGCTATGGCAGAAATGGATTACACTCGAGGCGGAAAGTTTTGGATGTTCTAAATTTTAATTGATATCAATTATTAAAATTAGTTTTACGGTTTTTTTATACGATCAAACAAAAGCACCCCATGCAAAAACCTTACGCGAAAATTTCAAACCATTGACGTATTAGATATGGACCGCCAGTAGCCAACTTCACGCGTGTTCCAACATAACTAGGGGCGCCATCAACTACTAGCAGGGAATCTGCGTAGCAGTGCTACGCTTGTTTTAATTAATCATTTAATTTTGATATATTTAGGTGGAAATTGTAATCAAACTAGTTTTATTTTACAAAACAAATCCACTTTACATGGAATTGAGTTACTTTCATATGAATATGTCGTCGTTTTATTTAAATTTTAAATGCGAAATTAGTGCACGTATTTAACACTAAAAGATGATGGCGTATTTTTGGCCGCTTTTAGCTGGAACAACCTTTTTTGGCCGTTTGTATAAAAATTTCAACCGACTGGCTGTCCATATTTAGTACGTTAATGTTTCAAACATTATGGAAGTACTTCTTGGTAATACAACGAACTGGAAGAGATGATGAAGAGTAGACAATTGGATATCTTGTTCAAGACACGAAATAGCGAAACGCTCGCTGGTAACAGCGACTGTTTCCTGGATGTGGTGACGAAATCATACATGATGTTCTTTTACGGATTCGAACGAGGTAAAAATGTAAGTAAATTAATATACTTTGCAACAGTCGCACGAAACTACGAAAAAGTGCCCGGCATCACAGTCGGATAAGTCAATGCGGTGCTGAAAAACTTCAAAAAGCAATTGAGTCATACGGGATATCTATGTATACTCTGAGTTCTGAAAAATATGGTAAACATAAGACTTTAATAACTCACGGTTCTCTTCTCCAAATGCTTAATCATTGGAGGGAATGTTACTTTCTCTTAATTTACAAAAACTGCACTGCAATTATCACCGAAAGCTGTTTAATAGAAACTGGTGCTGTACATATTGTACAGCATGGAAGCGTCTTATATATCCTTTGCTCGATAGTTCTTGACTTCTTGAACATGGGGCGAGGGAGTCGATATAGATATATAGATATTGAAACCTCAATAGAATTATAGAAGTAAAAAATTCATAAGAAGCCTTCACGTCAAGAAAAAATATCATCGTGCGTAAAATACAGCACGACAAACTCTGCTGTTACTGTCATATACCTATACCAATGAAGAAATAACCCTCAGACATGCAACATTTATAACCGGGAGGCTTGTCAACATTTTCTATAAGTTCAACCCGACGAACTCCACGAGCAGATTTACATTGAAGTGGTTGGAGGTTCGGATTAATAAAAAGAAGAAAATCAATTTGTTATGGCCTATCAATATGCACATCCGAAAACTTCCGATCCCCAGTGTAATGCGTTTAACTTTAACCTAGACGAAAACTCGCATGTTCCATATTTTGTTTTTATTTGTAATTTAATTGTGCTTATGTCCTAAATCAGAAAAAATGTTAAAAATAGATTTATGCATTGTTTCCGCTAGCTTGAGCTTGAGCACTGCTGTTGTGTCCGTTCAACTTTTTATTTTGAATTTCTATTTTATGCATTTTACTCTTAAGTGAAATCGCATGTTTATTAACGTTTTTCATTTTTATCATTTAGATAGGTACATATTGAATTGGAATTTCGATTTTAAACTATAATGTTCTAATAAAAAAAAAAAAAACGAACAAGGGTCCTTTTCAATATTCAGCTGAATTGGTTATTATGGTTTTTGCGCATAACCATTTCTATAGCGATAGACACAAAAAAAATCTCAATACCTGCACGGCCGATATAGGTGTTCGAACAATGAAGAGCGAATAATCGAAATCGTTCAACGTGTAAGCCCATTGCAGTAAATTCACCTGGGGAACAATGATACCGTTAAATACATTTGTAGTTTATTATTTTATTTTCGTTATGGGAATTTATATTAATGTTCTATAGGTATGAGGGGATTTCATTTGGCTTGTTATTGATATCGAAGGAGTGTATCTGTATATCTGTTGGATGAAAAGTTGGCAACAAAACTTATTTTTGTATTTTATTTTATCGAAAAGAGGACAATAAAAGTTGTAAAATGTTGATTAAATACAACATAATGGATGTAAATGGTGTTGTGGTGTTGTATAGAGAACATTTATATAGATTTTCTAGAGGATATTCTTTACATAGATAGGTATTTTATAGGTAAATTGTATGTGAGTCGCTTATTTTGTTTCGCAGCTGAATGGATTTATATTAAAAGATCTTGTTTTTTAATTGAAATTTTGATTCCAAAACTATTTAACAAAAAAACATTTATAGAACATTTATATAGGTACTTTTGTAAACATCCTTGATCCAGATACATTACATATACTTATATACAATTGCAATTGCAATTCTGCAAAATAGTTGCTTCTGATGGCCATCATTATCTTTTGAATTTTACGCTGACTTCGTATGAGCTTAACCATCATCGGGTCTATACAAATTAAATTTTAGTTGTTGCGGTTTGACATGCTTGCTGTACATTAAATAGGTGTTTATATAAATTTGGCATCTCTATTGAATTCGTATTACTCTTCAAAGTGTATTTTTATTCACTCTTAACCGACTTGTACCCCCTTTAACTAAACCTGATATTGTTGTTGCATCTTTTTTACAATCTCAGAAAGATTTCCAATCATTTGAAAATTTTCTGATTGCAGCCATCCCCTTAATTTTAAGATAACGAAAACATAAATGGAATTTCTATTCATTTAGTACCTACATAATATATTAAAATGAATGCAATATAATGTGTACCTATATTATCATTTAATTGAATTAATTATTTCACTCTTTTTCATTTTGTGCTTTCTTTGTATTCTTTTTCATTAATTGTGTAAGTATACATACTAAGATTTGACATAGAAAGAAGTATTCGTTAACCATCATTATATCTTCTTCGACACTTAATTTTTCCAAACAAAAGTCATATGACTTTTACTATCGAAGATGTTAAACAGTTGATATATTATTTTCTTTTTATTTTTATTTTATTTTCATTTTATTTTTATATTATTTGTATTTTGTTTTTATTTTTTTGTTATTTTATTTTTATTTTAGTTTTATTTTATTTTTAATTTCAAACTTGAAAATTAACAAAACAAAATTTAACAAAAACGTAAAAATTTTTTTTTTTTAATTTAAAGTAATTATGTACCTTTACTATTTTTGTTTTCAAAATTCAAAGCTCTAAATGATTTTCTGTCAAAAACAGAAAACCTAAAATTTTGAGTTGAAAAAATAATTTTTCCAAGATGTTTAATAAAACAATTTTATTTTAATATAAAATAAAAGATGAGATTTCTTTTTAAAAAGGTATAGCAAGGCACTGTAGGTATTATCGTTATTTTTTAATATTTTTTTTCTGTTTTAAGTAATTTTTTTTTCGTTTCACCTGTTTTTTTTTTATTTTATGTGAATCATCCAGAGTTGTAAAGTACTTAAGTAAATTTGTGCTGCAGTACTGAGTACCCAGTACCTTTTACTGGTACTTCAAAATGTAATAGACAGTACCCAGTTAAAGTACTAGACAGGAAGTAATTGAAAAAGTACTTCTACTTGGTGCTTTTCAAGTACCAAGTACATTTGTACTGCTTTTTATCAAGTACAAATACAAAGTACAAGGTACTGGGTACTTGACTTGTACTGGTACTTGAAAATTTACAGCTCTGGGAATCCAGTGATGGATAAGTGGATTTGTGAGATACTTCGAGGGTGAAGGTGAATGTCTCCTCAACCAATTGACTTATATAAGGACGTCTATCATAATGCCGACTTTTTTTTGTATTTAAGTGAATCATATCCATTGATCAAAATATGTACTTCTTAAATAAACCATTTGACATTTTTGTAATTGAATTTTTGTCTATAGGTAACAAAAATTCTTTACCCAGCACCACTGTCTTTTGACACCTTAAAATCACATTATTCACACCTATTAACTTTAATTTCAAACTATTTTTCTAAACACCCGTGAATAACGGACAACACTTGACTTGCCTGTCATATATGTCAAACTCGGTGGATCTCGGGTGACCGATTAATATCAAGTCGGCTTAGTTTCGGTGATTAAACTTATCTAGGCTCAGACTCGGTTTATGACTGAGGGATTAAGTAACAGACAAAATCAAGTGTAGGTACGAGTATATGCCAGTCGGCCGTACTTTAGCCGTGAATCAGTTCTGCAAAGCAATATAGCCCAATTATATTTGCTGTCAGCTATGTGGTGGTCGGTCAATGGTCATTCCGTATTTTTGTTTTTAGCTGTCTGCCTGAGCTGTGGTTTCCACAGCTCATGAATAGCATGTTTTATTAGAATTATACTCTATGATCTCAATGATGAACATATAGCTTGGGTGGCGAAGGTGCAGTCAACATGATGCGGTCATTATGGGCGGCTGCTTGGTTTGGGCTTAATTTTCGGTCGATGGTAATTCGATAGGTTTGCTCCAAATCGATATTATAGAAACAATGCTATGTGGCAATGTTGGGGCAATTTGATCAGAATACCAACGACTATAGTTGGGGGGCATGTGGTTCCATTTAAAGGAGGGAGATTGTGAGGTGAGATTTAAAAATTAGATCCGAAGGCGGCAAAGTAGGTGTGTAGATTTTATTACTCTAATTACTCGCTGACTGGCTGCTTGAAACAGAGTTATGACATGATATGTGTATATGTTTTTTGGGATAACCTTGTGTCAGGATTCATTAAATTCATTAAGAAAAAGATACATTACTATGCATATTTGGGTTTCGTCTGTCTGGGAGAAACAAATAAAATTAAAGAAGGAGTGGAATGATTTAACAGCGGGCGTATCCGTACAATCATTGCGTTTCTTATGTTTGTTGTCGAAAATAAATTGTATCGTTTATATTTACAAGATGCGGTTTTAGTTACCGAAATCAAGAACTTTTGACTTTTATGTTGCAACCAAAACGGGATTGTTGGTTGGTTTTGTTTATGTTGTACATTTGTTAAATTAAAGGTTGTAGTTTATTCTCAATCACATAAGATTTTAGTTTTAAAATTTGATATTGTTCTGCTCACATTAGACTTCTGGTTTTGGATACAATTTTAAAGTAGGTATTATTTAAAAAATATGAGGGAAAAAAGAATTTTTAACTACTAAAATATTACCAAAAATGCAAGTTAGTAGTATATAGAAGTAGAGCACTCTCCCATTGAACTAGCGCAGAGGCAGTTTTTGTAAAAGGAAACTGTCAGAAAGATTGACTAGCTAATTTCTTTTATGGAATCATTAGTTAGTAATTCTGAAACAGATTTTCTGCACATCCTTCACCGAATGATCAAACATTTAACGAGTCTTATCTCAAAGGTAGTAGTAGGCAGGCTTTTTAAAGGTAGAAGGGAGACGACATTGCAGCTGAATTTCTAAATGCAAATCGGTGCATATTTTTTTAGAATAACTGTCAAATCGAATCTCATATTGAAATTTTGAAGTAATTTTTAAAATTGTTAAAAAAAGGATCGCCTGTACCTAATCCGAGCTGGACCCTATCGAAAAAGCTGAAGGCTTTATTAAGGAGGACTCTTCTATGGTGTCTATGGGCTTGTCTATCAGAGAACGGAAAGGACATCTTTAGCCGGTAGGGACAGATTCAACGAAAGCACAACAGATAACGGCTTCGGATGACTATAGGCTTTATAAGAAAGATTTCAGAAATGTTTATCAAGCGTCCAGACCAAAACAGCATTATAAAAACATTTAAGAAACATTTCAGAAACATTTAAAATACATTTCAGAAATGTAATGTTTGGTCTAGACATAACTTTGGACGTGCAAACATTTCGAGCAAAAAACGTAGACTGACCATTTTCTTGTTTGCTGATGGATAAATACAGAGCTCGATTGTCGAAATAATATAATACAAAAATAAGAAAAAAGGGAAAAAAGATTAAGACCGCCCCAAAGAGAAATTCGACGTTGAAAGGAGTCGCCCAGAGACTAAAGAGAGCACCTGAACGAACATCTTTCTATTACTGAGGTTAACAACTGGTGGTCCCAGAAACATAATATCATAAAAGAAATAGTCGAAACTACCGTAGGCTATACCAACTAAAACTAACCAAGAGAAAGAACCCGTAATATGATGATGAATTTGAACGCCTGTAAAAGGTAACAGAAGATCCACCACAGAAAACAAGATTCTGTGATGAAAGTTCAAAGAGACTTTACTTAAAGTAAATTAAGAACAAGTTCGGGAAAGGACTTTCAGCTCGAAATGGCCCATCTTCTAAAAAATGCTATTCTATGTTCTGCAAGAACTATCGAGTCATACATCTGCTAAATTTAGCATATAAGATTATTTCTATCTCACTGTGTAAGCATGTAAAACACTTTAATCAACTCGGCAGGTCAAGCATTTGCCAAATCATTTAAAAACTTCTCACGCGTAAGAAGAAGTGCATGCTCAAAAAACCCTTTTACTTCCAATCGTCCTGTATTACCTGTATTTTATACATTTCCCCTAACTCATCATCATCATCAAGTCCTGTAACCCCGCTCGGGGCATAGGGTGCGAACAAAACGTCTCCATCCTTCACGGTCTGCAGCTAGATACCTTAACTGTGGCCACGTCTTTCTCTGGGAATTAGCTTCTGCTACAACTATTGACTTCCATGTTGTTCTTGGTCTTCCAACCCGACGTGAACCCTGAAGATTCCATTCAAAATACTGCTTTTGCTTTGCAATATCATTGTTTGGTTTCCTAAGTGTGTGACCAATCCATTGCTATTTACGTTTTCTTATGTCGACGTCCAACCGCTCCTGACTTGTCCTGCGCCACAATTCCTGGTTTGAAATAATTTGTGGCCAGCGAATCTTTAGAATGTGACGTAGACAACGATTCACAAAAGCCTGCGATTTTCTCGAGATGGTAGCCGAGACTTTCCAGGTTTCGCAAGCATATAATATATATACGTTGGATTCGAAGAATCTCAACTTAGTGCATAAGGATATTTGACTGGATCTCCAAATTTGAGACAGAGAACCAAAGGCAACGCGAGCTTTATTTATTCTGCTTTTTACGTCCAGATCCGTACCACCATTTTTGCTGATACAGTACTTCCAAGGTAATTAAACTGTTCGACCTCTTCAACATTCGTGTCATGCAGAATAATACGTTGTTGTTGTTGTTGTGAGGGGGGTCCTGTTAGCATTATTTTTGTCTTTTTGCCATTTATTCTAAGACCGCCCGATTCTCCTTTGAATAGCAGAGATTGACACATCACGTTCAGCCCACTGATGTTATTTGCCATGAGACATATATCGTCGGCATAGTCTAAATGGCTAAGCCTTTCAAACGGTCTCTATTGAATGCCCTGCCTCTCCGTTGTACCAACGCTGGCCGTCAAAACATCATCTATCGCCAGCAGAAAAAGAATTGGCGATAGGACATCCCCTTGTCTCACAACCTGACGCACTTTAAAAGAGTCGGATAGCTGCCCATTATGCAACACAAAACACCTCGCATTGTTGTAAGACTCCCTTATAATGGCGACATTTTTTGGGGAAATTCCTCTACCAAGAAGTTATCCCCTAACTAATAGGGGAAAAAAGAAATTCGAAACTTCAATCAGAAAGTCAATAGATTTTTCGTAGTGGAAGATCTTGGAAACAATCAGCCAAGTTCCAATTATCCATCACTTTAACTAACAAAATGAAAGAGTAGTCGCTTCTAATTTTTCCGAGAATGTATACCAAATCCAAAGTCTTTTTACGAAAAGTAAAGGTTGTAGTCGAACGGATTTTCTTACCAGATATCAGTTTGTTGATTCTTTTTTAAGAGGAAATGTCGCTCTGATCAATATGAAAATCACTTTTACGGAAGTGTAGTTTCCGATATTTTTATTTTTTTTCTTTTTCATTTTTTCTCTGTCGATATAAAAATGTTTTATGATTATTTTTTTCTTGTAGGCACGATTTGCACGCCAAGAAACACTCCTTCATAATATGCAACAGGAAAATAAAGCGCTCACACTTCGAGTTCGCCAATATGAACATTGTCTGGACGATGTGATGCGAAAAGTCGTAGACGCAATCGTGCTGGAGGATAGTCTACGGCAAGAGGTTTCTGTGTTAAAAAGTCGTGTCTACGAATTGGAAGCACAAAACGCTGTATTATCTGGAAGCCCAGCTAAAGGTAAAGACGAAGGATATTGCACCATGAGTAGTGGTCAACCGCAACCGTCTAATGGACATTTAGAAGACTTGCCCGAGGAGCCTGAGCAATGGCTTCTGCCCGCCGAACCATGTTCTACAGAAATGGAAGACTGGAGTATGTCACAAGATGAACTCGGTGTTATAACATTGGATGATGAAGTTATCGAACATGAGAACGCACGGGATCATGAGCGTGATTGGATCTGGAATACGAGTGATTTTCTCAACTCAACCATGATGGCATCTCAATCCGAAGGAATAGCAAAACTACTGCAGCAAACCGTGAGTGATTAATTAGTGAAGAGAATTAATATTGATTTTTTTTTATGATTTTAATTTTTATTGCAGATCGTCTTCTCAGAAGATGAAGAAGTGGCATGTGTAGATTTCACCAAGGATTTTTATAAATTAGTCAATATCCCATCGGGGAGTACACGTAGTTTGTACTCTTACCTGGATGCGGAAACAGACGATGAAGATGATACTACGTCAGAGAATTGCCGAACCAGAGGTCCCAGTCCAACGCCAAGTGAAGCGGGACAAGCACAAGTCACCAGTTGTTCCTCAAGTGAATCTTCTGAGGAACATACGAGGTGCATAGCTGAGTTGCCAGAATTAGTTAGCAGTTGTAGTTATGTAGAGCCACAATGTGTTTTGAGAGACATTCAAAATGATGAAATCAAACAGTCGAAAAGTGAAGCAACAACACCAACCAATACACCGACGACACCGAAAGCGACATCAGTGTCTTTAGTGGCTGTGACAACAAAAACGACGACAACAACGACGACGGCAGGTTTGAAAAGTGGTCCGTCGTGGCGAAGAAGCAATGGCTGGAAGCGGTTGCAATCAGTCGAATCTCCAAAAAAAGTAAGTGTTCAATTAATAATATAAGAAAATGACATTCTAGTGCATTTATGTACGGGTAACTGGCGCTTAGGTCATTCATAGAACTGGCAAAAAGCCATTATACAATCGGAATCGTATGAAACTATTTGAACACAAAAAAACTAAATATTACGCAGATTGCTCGGTTCCTAAATTTTTCGTCCACTTTTGCTTCCACGTTATGAGCGCTCCACATCCTTTTTTACAAATCTTTCAAACCAAGCCCATCTACTTTTGAAACCAGGCCCATCTAATATTGACACCCATATATAAAGTCTAGTGGTGTGAAAGAGCCAATTATATGAAAACATGAGTACCTATATATAGTACAGTTAAATTAAAAATAAATTTTACTTGTTAGTCAAACACAATTGCTTGCGTTTGCGTCAATGCGTCCGATAATTATGTTCGAATCAAGGAATTGACGGAATTTAAGGAAACTTGACTTAGATTTATAATTATGACATTAGGTTCTGTTTGCTTTCGACTATTATAGCTAGGTAGTGGGGTCTCAATGTCCGTTTAGGATTTGTTAACTTCCGTTCACTTGAAAACACAAGCAAAAGCGAGTTTATTTTCTGCCATATACACTCGAAATTCGGTAGCATTCGCATCCGACTATTATGGGCGACTTCAAGGAATTGACGTCACTTAAGCGAAACTTCTGTAAAAACAATAGACGTACAATAAAACCACTTTGATTTAGCATGATAACTATGTGTACAATGACAGACGTGTTGGTTGACTTACCGTGTAAGTTTCGCTATAAGGAAACTTGACGTAAAATTATGGCGTTAGCCTGCCTTCGAATATTTTGGTTGGGCCTTAATGAGCAGTGTACTCGTTTACTTTCCTTTACTTAAAAAATAAAATGCATGAACTTGCTCTTGTATTAAGCTTTTGGATTACAAAAAAACTTTATTAATTTCTGAAGATTGGGGAAAAATATCAAAATATGTCCTAAACGTGAGATCCTGTTGTATGGTAGATTAGTAATCTATCATTCAACGTTTGTTTAGCCTGTGAATAGTGTGAATGCTATCGTAAATATTTCTATCTTATATTCCATACCGAGTTTAAATATAATCGGTTCAGCAGTTATCAAGTTATGGCTAAATTTGTAAATACAGTTAACACCATATCTCCGTTATTTACATTTTTAGCAATAAACCTAAAATGTAGTTATTTTAACACCACGCCAAATATATCATCGTAATGTCAGGTTTAATTAAAACCTTCAATTTTGTTTTACACGAAACCAATACTTGCCCTATTGATAAAGTAAGGGCCAGTTGTGTAAAATCGTGGTTTAAAGTGGTTCACATTTTTAAACCACTGATTTCTATAGATAATCTGCAAAAAATCGGTGGGTTAAAAACTTAAACCACTATTGTACAAATGGCCCTAAGAAACATAAGCAAAAACGATTAAAAGCCCAACCATAACTTAGTTCAGTTTCTTTAACTTTCGTAAACTAACCTAAAGGCCCGACCATTATCAGCTTCAGTGAACTTAAATTAGTGTCAAAACCAATCGAAAAGTTCTATTATAGTAATGTATTTTTTTTTTCTACACAAAATCAATCCTTTTGATCAAGTAACAAATTCTGAAAATTAATTAATAAAAAGTTTTCATTAAATATCGATTCTTTTTTAGGAAAACAAATCAGAGAAACCATCACCAACGTCTTCACCATCATCAACATCCACTCCGCCAATAAGTAGAATTCCAACATGTAAACTATCATCGCCAATAAGAAAATCAAAAATACCTCCTCCTGTTCCAGTCCGACGTTCCTATGCAAGTTAATAAATTTGTCTGCCTAAAAACAACATATTTAAAAATTAAAAATAAATTTGCAAAAAAAAAACGCTCTTCTCCATAAGCATTAAAAACTACTTCATACATAAAAATTCTTAGGATTTTTTTTTTGTATAAAGAAAAAGACTTAATTGTGATATATTATACAACACGAAAAATTAAAATAAAAAATTATTAATTATTAAAAATTACACTGCCTATGAAGACAAAAAAATATTATTACACTCGAATTTTGTAAACAAAAATGGTTCTCGTCTTGGGGACGAAAAAAAAAAGTATGTTAACCCAAAGTGTGGTGAATATAAAGTTTGAATTAAATTTATTATGTTGTTAGAATTTGTAAATAAAATTAAAATATTTAATAATTATCACCCCTGATTAATTAAAAAAAAACAACATTGTGAATTATTTTGTATCTAATACAAGTTTAATATTTTTTTGATTGTAATTCCTTTTATAAATTATTATATTTATTAATCTTAAGAAATCTTTGTATTATAAATATTTTTTTTAAATTAAAATTATAAATATCCAGTAATAATTTTTTGTCTGACATTATTAGGGATTATTATATATTTTGTTGCTAAGTTCTTTGGTTTGCCTGCAAGAGATTGAGAACTTTATTTAAGAATAAATGTTAAATAAGGAAATAAGTTGTTACCATCCCGGCAGTTGCATGTAAATCTTTTTTCTAATTGAAAATGAATTGGAATGCAGGACATTTCAATATAATAGCAATAAATATAAAATAAATAAAATTAATCAAAATAAATTGTTGAAAATAGAAAGAAGACGATAATGCAGTCTTCCAAATACAAACAAACCAATTTCTTTGGTAAATTTCTCAAAAATAAAATCAACACTTTAGTTAATAAGTGACAAAAAAATAAAATTAACATTATTTATAAACAACAAAGACTTGTAGCAACTTTACACAAAAAATTATAGTAACACCATTGTAAATAAACGAAATATTATATTAAGGTATTGAATTCCTTTTAGAAAAAAAAAAAAACAATTATAATAAACAACAATATTCCTACAGAAAAGAAATTAAAAATACATTTTATTATAATTAAAAGCAAACGTGGTTTCTTCCCCAAATAAAAGACACAATTGAAACAAATAAAAAACACCACTGTCAAATATATACAATAAAATATAAATTTAATGTCTAACAACCAAACAGGATAACAAATTCAAAATACATATTTTTTTTTTCAATTAATTATTAAATAGTATTAAGTATTTATTAAAAAAAAAAACAATATCGTATAAGAAAATTTGTATATATTTAGTAGATGATGCGATATATATAAAAAAAATAGTAATTAACTAATAAATTTAACACAGTCTACATTACACAATAAATATAATTTTAATTTACTATAAATAATATATTATAATATATTTAGATATTGAATATATAAATATCTGTATTTTTATAGTAGCCAGTACAAACATATAAAACAAAATAATATTATCTATTTAATAACATGTTGAGCATACAATTAAATTTAAAAAAAAAAATAATTAAGTTGTAAAAAGATTAATAAAAATGACAGTAATACGAAAAAAAAATTGAAATAGTAATCGCATGTATCAAACGAACTATTTCTATTGAAAAAGAAATAATAATAAATAAACTGAGATAATGGTCTTTTTTTAAATAACAAAAATAAAGAATGTTTTATATTGTCGCGTGGCAAAAGGAGGGGAAGGGGTAGAGAGGGGGGGTAAGAGTACCTAACAACAAGAAGAAGAAATCTTGGAGTATGAGGCAGGATAGGATCGGAACAGACAGGGATGGGAATGCCTAGATCGGAGAACGTGGCCTGCTGGCGGTGCTCGGCTTGAACTCGCCGGACGGGATGGGTTCTTGTCTCCAAAGCTAGGCCTCACCAGCGACAAAACACATATCAGGCCGTTGGAAAGAAATATAACTTTCAAAAAAAAGAGACTGCGGACGGACTTTATCACACCTAGGGGGGCTGCGGATGACATGCAGCTGGCCATATCCCACCCAACCTGGAAATCCAGTGGCCTATTTAGATTTCCCCACTTATAGGACATATTTTAACTGGTCACACCATGTCCACCACTGTCGTTAACTCACCATAATTATGCACCAACAAAATTTTGCTTTAAACTGTCCACAAAAACTAAACAAATAAGAATAACGGTCAAAATCACATTGCAAATGGGGAATTTTATTTCTAATTGCTTAAGTCAACAATATTCCATTAATTAACCCAAAACAATTTCGAATTTCATACATTTAACTGATAATCAAAAAAAAATAACAATTTCACCAATTATCTCAAATGACAATGTAATATATCATGTTTCCGCCAGAACAAACTCATAAAAACTTGTACTCTTTCTAGTACTTTTACAAACAAAAATTACAGATACCTAAATCCTACCTAACTTGAGCTCAGTTTAGGTGAACCAACAGGCTTACATCAAAACGTCAAAAAAAACGTATAGGGGTATCTAAACAGACACGAAAACATTAATATCACTTACAAACAAATTTTAAATTTAATCTTAACGCACAAAAATAAAGTTACTAACTATTTGGGTTTTTTTTTTTTTTTATAGTTACGTTACTATTTTTTTTTTTATTGATTCGACTTTACCATAACAATTAAACTAAGAAAATTTAAATATCTGCCAATGTAATCAACGGATTACACGTTTACAGATAAAATTAGCAATATTGCTTAGCATAAAGCACCTTACCAACTATTTATAATCTTCATGAAAAATAGGCGGAAAGTGAAAGATAATATTACAAAAGAAAGATGACTCATAGACTAAGTACTAAATAAATATTAACACATAAAAGTATTTACCTATGTAAGATTAATATTAAAAATTATATTTTTGTTTTGTTTTATATGTATGTTGTTTTATTGTTGGATAAATAAACTCACGTGGCCTCGGCATGAGGCTGTAAAATTGCCAAACAAAACATCGACGTGTCCACGGAGCGCCTCTTGTGGAGATGCTTGGAGCTGGAGGACGCATTTCGCTATCTTGAAAACATCTACTATGTATTAGTAGCTTTTGGGCGTTATAAATTAATGTTCGGGCCTGCGTTGCGATAGTTTTATAATTGAAACGCCACCGCCGCTTAACCAGACCAAGTTTCCCACATTATAAAAATTCTTGGCGGCCAGGACCCTCAGCGGCCGTCCATGGCCGCCAATACAGAAGAGATTCATCTAACCAAAAATCACTAATTTAGCGCTTATAACATAAATTTCTTTTTTCGGGCACTCACCTTTATATAGGTTTAAAGAATATTTAAAATTAATCATGAATAGCCCTAATAGTTTGACCATGAGAAGTCCATTTTCATCACTTTTCTAATGAATATGTAAATTTGAATTTAATAAGTAAAACACCCTCTAATAACTTAAATCGTTTACCCTGATGTTAAAAACATGGTAGGTTTTATTACTTTTGTCAACTCGTGAATAAAAACAAAACAAATAATTGGGCCATTGACTGAGCCGCAATATGTGACGTTCGAGTTCGATTCGCTCCGAGGACTTTCTAAGCTACATCTTATCTGCAGATTCTGAACTTGAACCCAATTATACTATTTTCCCGTTTTTACTGTTTCATCGTCTGATTCTACCTCTATTCTCATTTACTTCTATTATCATAATAATTTATCTTGCTAAGGTATTAGTTTTACGGCATGTGTTACAAATACTTGTTTACTGGTATGTAAGATTGATTTTGTTTTTCAATCTGTCAAAATTTATCGAGAATCGAATCCATAGTGCTCGCGCATCTCTTTTTTTTCTAAGGGTCCATTAACATAAGGGCAATAGGGAGTTGGCTGAGGCAATAATAATATTATTATTATTATTATTTTTATTATTGCTATAGATATAATCGGTAATATTTTATTATTGTTTCTTTTATTCATTATCCTTACTAGCACCTCCACTCAAAACTCCCACTTGTCACCAGAGTATTCTGAGACAGTGCCTTGTCGCTTTTCCTTAAAATCTTGGCCTTTTGCCTAACAACAACAACTGTGAAGATTGAACATTTGAATTATTGATTGTTTTTTCGATTGGAAAAATTATTCAGTAAAAAAAATATTTAATTTTTAATATTCCTTTACAACAGGCACCCACAACAAAATTCCTTTCTTGTAGGATTTACTCCGAACAAGGCAGGAAACGGGTGACAAAAAGAAACAGTGGTGAAGAACCCACATTAAAATAGCCGGGCAAATAGTATCACTCACATACATATATGTAAATTAATCAGGCTATCAGGTTGTTATTATGTTTTCAGTTTAAATTTTGTTCATCCTATTGGTGGAAACAGCCGAATCCAAGTAAGCAACCAAAATATTTAAAAATAAATAATAACTATGAAAATTAATAAGGCGTTACTAAAGAACCCAACTATAATAATATAGGTAGGTAATTTGTTATCATAGCACTATGTTTTCTGTACTTTTAACTAAATTGGTGTTCATGCCCAGTCTAATTGATTTAATCATAAGTTAACCATAAGAGGAGTGAACCAAAATTGAACGAATAAAAAAGAAAGTATCAGGTAATTTTGTAACAAGTTGACCGTCGGTCCGTTCCCAAATAAGGTAGCTCCTAGTTTCCAAAATACAAATACATAGTCTGGGTGAAAAACATTCAGTACTTTTGAATAATTCACGTCCAAATAATATTATATAAAACTTTGTACAGCGGTCTAAAACAACCAACATCTCAACAATAAACAAAACAACAATTAATATCGGCGAAATCAGCGATGGAAATGAAAACTAAGTTAAAAAAAAAACTTCAATGAGAGTCGAACCGAAATGTCGTTTCCATTTAAATAGGCACCGCCACAAAAAAAGTAATTTTTTTTTAATAATTCAACAAGCTACACCAACAATTATTTGAACAAGTATAAGAATAAAGTAAGTTATTTGAAAAAAAAATAAATTTATAACTTAAAGAATTTATACATATGTATATAAAAATTTATCTATGCATACCTAATACCAAAAAAAAATACTATTTTATAGAAAAAGTACGTTTTTTCATGAAATACTTTCTTAAGTTCAAATTGCATATATGTTAACCTAATAGATAGTAAATAATAATGTTGGTACCTATTAAAATGATAAATAAGATAAAAAAAAGAATATAACATATATTTTGAAGATAGATAAGATAGACATCATTTTTAAAGATAGAACAAGGAAGGGTAAGAACGAATTATTTTTCTAAACCAAATTAAAAAAAATAACTTATTTATACATAGAGGCTATCTACTATATTGAAATAAGCTTATAAAGAAAGAAACTTTATCAGCCTATATTTTTTTTTTTTTTTTTTTTTTTTTTTTTTTTTAAATACAGGGTGCTTTGGGAAGTCAACTCCGGTGAGAAGAAAAAAAATTTTTTTTGGTGTGACCCTCAAAACCCATTTTTTTTCATGATTATAAAGACAGCAGACGGACGATTTGAACCCTATTGGTGTGACAAAATTGACATCAATGACGAAAGGACATGACCATGTTTTTATCGCCGTTCCCGCAATTCTAGTCTATCTGAAAGACTTTGCTAGAAGACATGAAACGGTGAGAGAAACACACAGAAAAGAGAATGCTTAACATAAAGGCGCCGGAACAGTGCATCCATCACGGCACATTGTCTAACATGGACACTGCTTCCAGCTTCTTAAAACTAAAATGACAGGAGTAGAGAAAACGTTTTAAGGAAAAGTGAAATTTGAAAAAGTAGTGAGAATAGAAAAGTAGTGAAAATTGAAAGATAGAAAAAATATAGCGAAAAGTATAAACACGACAAAGTTTAACTGAAATCGTTGTCAACTTCAGACAAATTCGTCGCAATACATCTAAGTACGTCTATGGACCTTCTTGATGCAGACTTACGAATTTGAAGTTGACAACAAGAACTGTTGGACTGCTAACACAAATATTGACAAAAACGGACTCCAAAATTGGATTAACTACAGTCGCTATGAACTTGGAACTGTCTCGTCGCAATACACCTAAGTTCGTCAGAGACCTTCTTGGTGCAGACTTACGAGTTTTCCAAGTTTACAGCGAGTGAAGTGTGGACGAAAGATCGAAAACAAGGACTACACAAACGTTGGGCGCCATTTGTCGCGTGGCAAAAGGAGGGGAAGGGGTAGAGAGGGGGGGTAAGAGTACCTAACAACAAGAAGAAGAAATCTTGGAGTATGAGGCAGGATAGGATCGGAACAGACAGGGATGGGAATGCCTAGATCGGAGAACGTGGCCTGCTGGCGGTGCTCGGCTTGAACTCGCCGGACGGGATGGGTTCTTGTCTCCAAAGCTAGGCCTCACCAGCGACAAAACACATATCAGGCCGTTGGAAAGAAATATAACTTTCAAAAAAAAGAGACTGCGGACGGACTTTATCACACCTAGGGGGGCTGCGGATGACATGCAGCTGGCCATATCCCACCCAACCTGGAAATCCAGTGGCCTATTTAGATTTCCCCACTTATAGGACATATTTTAACTGGTCACACCATGTCCACCACTGTCGTTAACTCACCATAATTATGCACCAACAAAATTTTGCTTTAAACTGTCCACAAAAACTAAACAAATAAGAATAACGGTCAAAATCACATTGCAAATGGGGAATTTTATTTCTAATTGCTTAAGTCAACAATATTCCATTAATTAACCCAAAACAATTTCGAATTTCATACATTTAACTGATAATCAAAAAAAAATAACAATTTCACCAATTATCTCAAATGACAATGTAATATATCATGTTTCCGCCAGAACAAACTCATAAAAACTTGTACTCTTTCTAGTACTTTTACAAACAAAAATTACAGATACCTAAATCCTACCTAACTTGAGCTCAGTTTAGGTGAACCAACAGGCTTACATCAAAACGTCAAAAAAAACGTATAGGGGTATCTAAACAGACACGAAAACATTAATATCACTTACAAACAAATTTTAAATTTAATCTTAACGCACAAAAATAAAGTTACTAACTATTTGGGTTTTTTTTTTTTTTTATAGTTACGTTACTATTTTTTTTTTTATTGATTCGACTTTACCATAACAATTAAACTAAGAAAATTTAAATATCTGCCAATGTAATCAACGGATTACACGTTTACAGATAAAATTAGCAATATTGCTTAGCATAAAGCACCTTACCAACTATTTATAATCTTCATGAAAAATAGGCGGAAAGTGAAAGATAATATTACAAAAGAAAGATGACTCATAGACTAAGTACTAAATAAATATTAACACATAAAAGTATTTACCTATGTAAGATTAATATTAAAAATTATATTTTTGTTTTGTTTTATATGTATGTTGTTTTATTGTTGGATAAATAAACTCACGTGGCCTCGGCATGAGGCTGTAAAATTGCCAAACAAAACATCGACGTGTCCACGGAGCGCCTCTTGTGGAGATGCTTGGAGCTGGAGGACGCATTTCGCTATCTTGAAAACATCTACTATGTATTAGTAGCTTTTGGGCGTTATAAATTAATGTTCGGGCCTGCGTTGCGATAGTTTTATAATTGAAACGCCACCGCCGCTTAACCAGACCAAGTTTCCCACATTATAAAAATTCTTGGCGGCCAGGACCCTCAGCGGCCGTCCATGGCCGCCAATACAGAAGAGATTCATCTAACCAAAAATCACTAATTTAGCGCTTATAACATAAATTTCTTTTTTCGGGCACTCACCTTTATATAGGTTTAAAGAATATTTAAAATTAATCATGAATAGCCCTAATAGTTTGACCATGAGAAGTCCATTTTCATCACTTTTCTAATGAATATGTAAATTTGAATTTAATAAGTAAAACACCCTCTAATAACTTAAATCGTTTACCCTGATGTTAAAAACATGGTAGGTTTTATTACTTTTGTCAACTCGTGAATAAAAACAAAACAAATAATTGGGCCATTGACTGAGCCGCAATATGTGACGTTCGAGTTCGATTCGCTCCGAGGACTTTCTAAGCTACATCTTATCTGCAGATTCTGAACTTGAACCCAATTATACTATTTTCCCGTTTTTACTGTTTCATCGTCTGATTCTACCTCTATTCTCATTTACTTCTATTATCATAATAATTTATCTTGCTAAGGTATTAGTTTTACGGCATGTGTTACAAATACTTGTTTACTGGTATGTAAGATTGATTTTGTTTTTCAATCTGTCAAAATTTATCGAGAATCGAATCCATAGTGCTCGCGCATCTCTTTTTTTTCTAAGGGTCCATTAACATAAGGGCAATAGGGAGTTGGCTGAGGCAATAATAATATTATTATTATTATTATTTTTATTATTGCTATAGATATAATCGGTAATATTTTATTATTGTTTCTTTTATTCATTATCCTTACTAGCACCTCCACTCAAAACTCCCACTTGTCACCAGAGTATTCTGAGACAGTGCCTTGTCGCTTTTCCTTAAAATCTTGGCCTTTTGCCTAACAACAACAACTGTGAAGATTGAACATTTGAATTATTGATTGTTTTTTCGATTGGAAAAATTATTCAGTAAAAAAAATATTTAATTTTTAATATTCCTTTACAACAGGCACCCACAACAATATATGAGGTAATTCAAATTAAATTGTTTAAGAAACAAAATAAAGGACATGATTGGATGAGTTAATTTGCTCCTTAGGTAAGTCTTTTTTGTGTTTGAAGCAGTTAAATACCTACGAGCCATTGGTAAGCAAATGTTAGTGATATAGTTTTAAAATCAATGTACCCCACGGATTTAACGAAAATGAAAAAATGCAGTTATAAGGTACAGCGCGGCGTGTCATTTTCGGTGGATCGACTTTTACAATGGTAAAAAGATCACCAAATGAGGCGGAACAAAACAGCATACTTAAAGGCGCTTAGAAAAAGGCTGAAGCTCCAAACGCGTTTGAAAAAAACAAACAAACATAACATCTTGACCTGTGTCGTCAGTGATAAGCGGTGAAATGCTTAGAGCATACGACTTCGAAGACTGAGCAAATCCGATAATGCGTGGGTTCGAATCTCATGATGTACATGTATAAGGTTTTTCATAATAAAATTGGATTAAAGCTCGGCATTTTTAATAAGGAGACTGATGATAGGAATTGGCACTCCTTGAAGTAGCTATATCTCCAGCCAAAAATAAAAACGAATAATAAAATTCGTTTAAAAATTGGTGGTATTAAAGTTGTTGTTGTTGTTCAAACATTCAATGAAAATTGACGGAATAAAGAATGGTCAAGTAATAAAACTGACATTCTAGTACGAATTGTACAATATCCCTGTTCCTTTTAGGTGGCAAAGTACTCACGAGTAGTAATTTAGAACTACCATCTACACATGCTCTCGAGGGCGAGTAGATGAGCAGAGTAGTTACGCATCTAGAAACCGCCAGATGGCAGCGTTCAGTTTTTTTTTTTTTATTAATAAAAACAAAATGAATACATAAAATATTGCTCAAAACATTATAATCATATCTTACCTTTATTGTTTATCGGAAAAGCAGCCAATGATTAACAAATAAACAAAGCAAAAGTTCCAATAGAAGGACGGAATGTGTGACCAAAAAGTATACCTACGTTGAGACTGTCTACATCCATACACTAAATTATACAAATCAGTAGTAGATTACTACTAGCGAAGCGTTCCATTTAGAATCGCTAGTAAAGTACTCATTAGTACTTTGCCATCTTAAAAGGAACAGGGCTAATATAACAACAATAATAACCAAAATATACTAACCCCACAATACAATGAAAGGCGTTGGTATGAGAATATATTATACATGCATAAGTGGAATGAATTTGTTTATACAAAAAGTTTACTTTAAAATTTAAATAAACTTTTAAAAAAAATAAAAAACACTTATCTCATTTGTTCTTATTTATTGTCTGATCTTGTTTTATATAGAAAGAGACCTTGAGATTACCTATCTCATCTCGTCCTTTGGAAACATGAACACTAACCGATTGGCTTAGCCCTAAAGTGACCCTTATACGGTCAGTCAGAGGACGTCATACATACATCTACATATATTATCAGTCATCATTCAAACTCAAACGAGTTTTGATTTTTCGTCATACAAATGCACACATACAGACTTATTTTTTACAAACACTGTATGTATTACAGATTGATGTCAAATGACTGACCGTGTAAAGGTCGTTTAACATTTGCAAAACCGATGGTAGGACAAACTTTTTCTGTACCTACGTTTAGTCAGAAAATGGCTGTTGTCCACACTATACCCGTTCGAAAAAAAAAATGTAAAAAAATCTATTTTAGAAGGACATTGAGCTGCATGACAAAAAAAATACCACTTATTTGCTGCTAAAATATATATGAAAAAAGTTATGAACATTTTAAGTGAATCCCAACACAAATTTATTATTTTCATTTAATAGTCTCCTATAAGTATGCTATGCTTTTGAACAAAAAACCCATCCATGTATGTACATATGTACCAACAATCGGTAAAAAGAAAATGATTTGTATCTTCGTGTGGTCATAATATGACGAGACCCTCTTTTTTAACCAAGAATTTTATCTCATAGGTACAGGAAGATAATTAGACGGGATATAATGTATGTAGGTACTCTATTGTGAGAAATAGATTCACTTTTTTTAGTTGAAGTCATTTCCCACACAAGTTGATGAATAGTTTAACTTTTTTGTGGAAAATAACTTATCTTTTTAATAAGTACAGTTTATTTAAAAACTGTTTGTCAACAATAATTATGGTAACATATGATTTCTATGGTTTTAAAATAAAGAAACATGAAAAATCGTCGCAAAAAACAACGGAAGTACCAATTTTTTACCAAATGTACCTGAAAAAGTTTTTCCGACCTTCGGTTTTGCATATGTTAATAAAGCCTAATTCTATCGGTTAGTGTTCAATTTTCCAAGAGCCGAGATAGGTAAATAGCGGTCGCCCCCCGGACTAGAATGTAATTTTAAACTTGATTTAAAAATTTTATTGTATCTCATTTAGCTTTAATGTTTTTTTTATTATTTTTTTTTTTTTTTTTTTGATGTCTTGAGCAAATCCTAAAATGTACCCATAAATTGGCCCGAAGCTAATTTTATTTTGGGGGGGGAATCGGTCGAAATTTTTTGTTTTGTTTGTTATTTTATTTATTAATTTTTCGGAAACTATCAACTTTTTGCAAAAAATGTTGTGGTAAACATTTCGTCCTAACATTTCGAGAAAAAAGTTTTTAATTGTTACAATTTTTTTTAGAATACTGCACTTCACCACTATTAGCTAGCTTTTTGTTTTATTTTGATTGTGGTTTTCGCATTAAGCCTACTCCACAGAAACAAATAAAATACACGACTGGGTCGCACGAACTTGTTGCAAACTTTTGGTTTACAGAAACTTTTATACATGAAATTAAGTATCATCGCGTATTTTTATTCTTATGTTGTTGAGCTAAAAACTTTAAATGTAATTTTGTGTCAAATGTTTAACTTAAATGCCATGCCAAATATAAAAGAAATTGGGTCAGCCGTTATGAAGTTCCGGCCAAATCTGTAAAGAACCATTGACACAAAATCTCCGTTATTTGCATTTTAATCCAAAATCCTGAAATGCAGTTATATTAAGAGCCTTGCAAGTTTGACGTTTATATAATTTTATCAAAATCGTATATGAGCGATTCTCGAGAAAATTTTTAAAAACTAATACCGGTATCTCTCTTAAAAAAGTTTTAGTTTTTCCAAATTTTCTCGAAAATGGCTCATACGATTTTGATGAAACTTTATAAATTTATAGAATCTATTATTACTTTCAAAGTATTAAAATTCATTCCAACTAAATATTTCCCATTGGCTTAGAATTTTATATAAAATCCCCAAAAAACACCACTATTATTTAAAAAAGTAAGTACGAGTTACATGGCAATATGTGCAATTTTCAATGTGATTAGCATAATTATAAACAAATTTACATTTATTTTTCCTGTCTTAATAGAATTCAATCGTAAATACTTAAAATTTAATACAATTAGTATAAAACAATGATTATAGTTAGCAATTTGATTTAAAATAAAGTAAAACATTTGGAATATAAACCAATCGATTAAAATATAAACCCTTTAATTAATTTTTAAATTAGATTTAAATACTATTATAACAGAATCTAATATTTATTGTGTTAACTTTATATACAATCCGATTCATTTTTCATTTAATTTAATACTGTATTAAAAAGTAACATAATTTAGAATAAGCTTTAATAAAACTAAATTAGGATTTACCACTTAATATATGGTTAAGTGACACGGAGTGTATTTTGATTCCGATTATATTTTAAACGGCTACACAGCTACACTGATTTTGAAGCAATTTTATATTCCTAAAGTTCTACTTAGTTTGATAAATACTACAATCAAACATTTTGTAAAAAGTATTTTCTAAAAAGTTCCATTTTTTCTATAAAAAAAAATAAATCAATTTTGTTAAAATCTTATTTAAGTGATTTTTTGCCAACGGTCTTTCATTCAAATTTTGTTTTTCGAGAGAAAGTTATTAACGGTAGGTACCTGCCATAGAACGGTACTTTTTTAATACCGATTTTCTTTTTAACAGTTGCACCAGTTTTGACAAAACTTTATATTTTTAAATCTCTGCTAAGTTTGATTAATACTGGAATCAAAAATGTTGGAAAATGATTTTCTAAAAAGTTTGTGTTTCTCTTTCCGTTGTTCTCGAAAAATACCCGATCAATTTTAATAAAATTTGAGTGTTTTATTGTCGACGCACGGTAAAAAGTGGACAAATTTACACCGTTAACACGAAGGTAATTCATGCGACCCATTCTTGTACTATTTTTTTTTTTTTATATTTTCCACCTTTTATCAAAGATTTTCTAATCCCATATTTTACTACAAGTTTACAATATATAGGTACACAATAAATACACCTACATACATATGTTAACCTATTGTTTTTTTTCTCATAAACTTTTTTTAGAAAATCCGTTCCTTGTTCTACTTAACTTATTAAAATATTACTAAAATTCTCTTTAGTTCCTACGAATCAAAAACAGGGTGCTGCAAAAATTACGCTCTATTTTATTTTAAATAGACTGCCTCACTGGACCAGTGGCAGTTGACCCTTTAATCCCCTTTCCGAGCATTTCGGTAATCGCATCAAATTAACAAATAGCATCATCTTTACACGCAAAACAGACAGAACATTTAACTTTTCCCTCTTCATAAAAGTCTGAGGTCTGCTAGATGGCCAAGTCATACAAGTTTTTTTTTTTTTAGAGAGCTGAACGTTCTTTTTTAAACCACCACACTCAAATGTCACTTTATATGCCATGATCTGCCTGCAAAGAAGCTTAAGCTTAAGAGAAATACAAAACTTTTCATTAAGTCAAACCTAAAATGGAAGTAACAATGGATTTTTTAAAAGTCCAAAGCAGTCAAAATGAAATAATTCTCGATACTCCAAATCGCGATGAGATCTTAAAGGCTGGACCACCAGAGAACTCTAAATACAATATTCTTGGTCGTGGTTCATATGGAGTTGTCTTCAAGGCAGTTTATGCAGGTCTTGGAATATTAATAAATAAATAATAAATTTCAATTTCCATATTGTTGTGTTTACATCAGGTAAACAGGTGGCAGTGAAAATAATAAAAAATGATAAACGTGATGCAATGGATAACGAAGCAAACATTCTCGGCTGGCACCACCCGAATATAGTGCAGTTATTTAAAGTATATGTGAACATTTCGAGTACTTCCTACTAATTATCATATTTTATACCAGATCGAGTCGACTATACATTATGGAATCGTTATAATGGAACGATTCCCAGGTCAATGCTTGCAGATCATTCTTGATTGTGTAGATCTTCCACTAGAACATCGGATCCAGTGAGTTTTGATTGACTTTTCATTGAAGCATTAAAATGTACCTATCTCATGGTTTTCAGTGTAGCTTTGGACATTGCCAACGCATTGATATATTGTCACAAGCGTCGAGTTTTGCATTTAGATGTTAAGCCTCAAAATGTGTTGGTAGTTTTATTATCAAATATTTCAAAAACAAGAAGGAAAACTTTACTTCATGCTCGAAGCTACATCTGCAAGATCTGCGATTTTGGTTCTTCTGTAATATTGAAAGAAAACGACCAGGAAAACACTCGCAAACTGGTTAAAGTAAGTCATATCACTGGACCATATGCATAAACGCTAGTAAATGTTCTTACTGGTAAATTTCTATAGTTTATGTATGGGAATTTATCAGTAAAAGCATTTACTAGCGTTTATGCATATGGCTCAATATCTAGCATTTTCAATCAATGAACAATTTTATTTGCTTAGGGAACTGTCCGATACATGTCTCCTGAAGTTCTTCGAGAGGACATCCTATCACCAGCAGCTGATATTTTTTCACTAGGAGTAACAATGTGGCAGTTAAATTCTCGTCAACTACCGTACTCGTGGATCGAGTGCAATGAAAGTGTAGCTTATCAGGTAGTGAAAACACATTTAAGACCAAACCACAAACACGAACATGTTGGTACTCTACAAATTGACTACAGTTTTCCTCATACAAATTGCCTATGTGAACACTTTTCATCAGAAATCTCACATAGAACCTTGGAAAATATACGTTCGGCTTTGCATAAAACAAAAACTCTATCACCCTTTGCTCCAAGAAGTAGCAACATAATGTGTCGGAGAAGCCCTGAAAAATTGAAAAATCAAATCTCAAGGAATTTAATTGGAAATTTTCAAAATACATTCGTTGGTTTGAAAGAGAATTTATCAGTGGATGAAATGTCTTGTAATATTTTAGACGACCAATTCCAAAATGATTTTCATCTTAAAAATGTATTTTCCTCGAAGACTAACGCTATTTCAATTGAGGCAGAACAAGTCTATGAAGAATTATTTAAGTTATGTTGGTCGAATGAAACTGTAGAAAGACCAAGTTCTTTAGATTTGTTGACAAAACTAGAAAGTTTGTTTATTCAAACAAAATAAACCAAGATTTGATGTATCTCAATTGTAATATTTAATGTTAATGTATTTTAATAATTTAAATTTATTTTAAGAAGATTTTCATAAAAAATAATAAATTTTATTTTAATTTCAAAATGTCCTTTATAATGCTTAAATTTTCAGACTGTGGTTGGTTTTGGGAGATTCTTCCTGTTAGGTTTAACTTAAACCGGTCGAGCTTTTTTAATGCTAACAAAAACGTAGTCCCTTATGGCTTTGTACGAATAGTATCTACTTATATTTTATAGCCAGATAACTTTTGGTGGATAGATGAGAGAGATTATGTATAGAAAATATCAATGGGTATGGTGGGCAGCACTGTCGTAATGAATTTACAAATTCAAACGTATGGTAAATTGCAATTTACAAAAATGGCTTCAATCAAATCATTAACTCTATTGATTTGATTTGTTGGCGACAACACAAAATGGCCATTTCCTGATCTTATATTAGTTTTACATTTGAGCGATACCATTATCAAGTGACCTATTTTAGTTTTTGTATGGTTCCTGAATGATTAATTCTAAAAAAAAAGGCTGGGTCTTATTCCGTTGACCCATTTTAGATCTTTGGTATGTATACTCAGCTCATTCTGTGTGCTGTGTGGTTCTAGTGCTTTGCGATCCGTCCAAAGAACATAAGATTAGATCTATTGAGGTTATTAGCCTGCTTCAAAGCTAAAGCGTATATACTAGGTCAATACTTTCCGAAAGTTCACCATTAACAGAAATACGTTTTCATGATTCATAAGACGTTGGGTGATTTTCATAGACTTAAAGGACTGGTTTTAATCGAATACTAGTAACGTTCTCAAAGTCACTTTATTTTCGCCATCGATATTTTAAAGTTAGCTTCAAAAATCTACAACTATCCCAACACTGGTCTATTGAGGATCGATGTGTACAAGAGCAAGGTGATACAGTTAACGGTTTCTAATATTCCGCCCCCAGTAGAATGAATGTTTTTCTATAAAAATACTAATACCAGATGGTACAAACAAAATATTGCTTACATAAAATGTTGAGGCTTCTCCTAGGTTAACCACCATGCTCGACGTTTGTTGGACATGAAGGTGTTCAATTTTACAACAGCCAAACAAGACAAAGTGCCCCGTTTATGCTTCTAGGATCCAGCTGATGACTTGCGACCACTGTTTTGGCATATTTTCTTGATGTTATGCCATGGTCTTTAAAATTCATTTGCTGCTATTGAATAAAAACACAATAATTTTAATGTTCTTATTTGAAAGCACATTTAGGTTTTCTTAAAAACGGTATTCCTAAAACAAAGAGCCCATACTGGCCAGTACCAGGCAATTCTACACAGAAAGTCTTCGATGAGGATTTTTTTTAGCTAAGGCCGGAAGTTTTACGGAGTGTAGACGCATTTTCTCCCTTTTTCTCCAACGATGAAGGTTTATGTAAGTATCAGCTTATGTTGACAGGATCCAAAATTTACTTTTAATAAAGTATTTCATCTTAAAGATATTTATTAGGAAAAAACCCACTAAGTCTTACATCACAATAATGTTTTTTTTTTTTTTTTGCAAATCAATTGGTAAAATAAAAACATCAAAAACATTCTGATCAGCGCTTTCATGCATTTCATGCAAAATACAATTTTATAATAAATTCTTCTAACAATTTCTAAGCTGAATTACACTCTTTTTTTCCTAACTGACTTAATTATTATAATTCCAAGCTCAAAGAGATAGTAATACTTTTTCTTGAAAATTTGTTTGTTTTCTTTTTTCTTAATTACTAACGTCACGAATGATCTTTAATATATGATTAAAAAAATGCATAAAAATAATATCAAAGCCAAAGGTGTGAGAGATTGTGTATCTTACAATATGTAGATAGTTGATTTAGAAAAAATTAACATCAGATTACTTAAAGATTGTAGGTTATTTTTTTGTTGTAAGCTTAACTTTTATGTCTTGATATTAAAACGGAAAAAATATACTTGTTATAGTTGAACATAAATTGAAAACAATTCATTAGGTGGTTCTTTTGTAAAAGAAAAAAGCGTTAATAAAAATGATTATGTGTGTGTTCGGTCTATATGCCTGTGACTTAACAGTGTTAGCAAATAACACTTCTCGTGGTTGTGAGCTAAATCATTTAGCTATCGTTCACTATTTTTTTTTTATTTTTTTAACAATCCTAAGGCTAGGTTTTTATATAAATAGAAGTCTAGAGTTGGACTATATTTTGTGAAGTTCCTCGGTCTCTACGCGCAATGCCTGTAAATGGAGTTTGTTAATACAAATAATTTTGATTTAATTACAATTATAAAAATAAACCTGTAATTCTTCTTGTATTCGATCTGTGATTAATTTTCTAGCATCAGGTTCGGGGACATTTCGATCTTTCATATCTTGAATAAAGTCATTCATATCGATCGGTCGCCCTATATTCATAGTCACCTTCCTACCCCATTTCGGGATGTATGGTTCGGTGTTTGGAAGAACTTCGTCCATGCCTTCGTGCCACACTGGAAGAACAATTGGTATTTGTGGGGATTCATAAACCATTCGTCCAACACCCCATTTCAGTCGCATAAACTCTTTGGTCATGTTAACTTTGCCTTCGGGAAAGAGATGAACCCAATCGCCTATTGATAGCTTCTGTATACAAACGTCCACGGCGCTTTGGTAAACACCAGCTCCACGCACTACTGGAATGCATTTTCCTGTTCAATGAATAAAAATAATTGTAAATTAAGTGAAGTCAGTAGAGAAAATAACAACTCACCTGTCATAAAAAACAAAGAATGATATTTATTCGTAAAACAGATATCATGGGCTGCTAATGACCAGCGTGCTTTAGCTCTAGAACAACAATGTTGGAGTGGAAGAACTCCTGAAATAAAAGAACAGACATATGTAAATATCATTTTAAATAAAAGAAAAACATTACTCTTTAACAAAGTTTTTAAATTAATAACCTACAAAACCAGAAGAAAAAAAGTTAGAAGTCAGTTTTTCATACTTTACAAAGATTACACTATGTTTAAAATTACTATTAATTGTCTTTTTCAATTCCTATTGTAGCTAATAGATAAAATACTTTTAAGGTTAAATGTTTTTTTCTTTTTTAATTGATTGTTGTTAAAAAAAACTATTCTCTAAAACTATAACTCAAAAGTATTAATAATTTAAAAATGATGCAAAGTTTATCATTGCAATTTATTTGAAAAGTAGATAACGGCTAGACATTAAGTGAGCACTTGCAGTGAGACTTTTATGCAGCGCTTGCAAAACTGATTCAGAGGTGTTTCTTCATAGCTCTGGTATTTTGTAAAACTTGCTGCAGTATATTTTGAGATACACTTTTCATTATGTTTCAACTGTTTTTTTATAAAATCATCTGAAAGGTGCGTAATCTATTGGAGGAATTATTCAATACCATTTTTTCTTCTGTATGCTATAAAGATCAATTAAAACATCATGTGCATTTCTATAAGTCCAATTCGTTGTTCAATAAACATATGCAACATCATGCAAAGTGATATTATTCCAGAGCTGACTGAGTAATGCACACAAGGTGATTAATCAAAAATAACGTTCCGCCTTTGAGTTCGGTCATTAACTTTTCCGATTCTAGCTTAAATTTGATGAAGTTTTGATTGAGCTGGTATTTAGCTGGTAGGTTATAATTTTTTTATGGTTTAGAACTGGCATAGAAAGTTTTATATCAAATTCTGCTCCTGAATTTTTTTTAAAGAAATGGAATTCATGGAAATGGAATGAATAAATTGGTTTAGATGCACTACGATGACATTGAGATATATTGCCCATATAAAGTAATCTAAGTTCTCTATCCAAACAAGTTTCTTTGAAAAACTGAAACATTTGGAGTACTTTGAGAGAGATTATATTAGGTGAATCGGAGTTATCTTATGCAGAATATGAATGTAGAACCAATAATACTTAGGTTTTGTTAGTTTGCAGTGATCAATTAGCTTGTTGTTCTGTAAGCTGAGGTTTTCCTTGCATGTTTCTTGCTTGTCGTGTCTCAGTGAAATATTGGCTTGTCTTTGTTTGAGGAGTCTATTTCCATTGGAGGTTTGATTCCTTATTACGTTTTTACCTATTCCACAATAGGTTTCTGGTCCTATTAGAGGTGTTTTTGCTTTAACTTTTTTCAGATAGTCCGCTTACTTATTACTCTGTATACCAACATCTCCTGGTAACCAATAAAAGTATACCTTTTACTTTTTGACACCATTTACATTTTTTCCACTTAGGATATACTAAAAAGGTTTTCCCGATTGGCACAGAATGTTTTGGTTCTAGTTGTAAATTTTCCTGCATCTGTCTTGTCAGGCATTTTAGAAACCATCAGTGAACCACGGCGTTTGCTTTAGGTAGCTTTCCTATTTGTTTACCCATTTCTTCCATGTCTCAATTTCAAACTGTAATTTAGTTCGCAGTTGTATTCCTTAACCATGTCATTACATAGTGTGTCAAGAAAGGGTACTTTATGAATGAGGAGTCTTATGTTGTTAATCAGAATTTTCAAATACAACAAAAACATATATGTGTTTATGATTTAAACTTACCCCACAATCCAGGATCATCAAAACATGAATGATGATTTGATACTGTTAGTAATGGTACACCTGGCGGTCGTTTTGATACCGCATCTATCAGTCTTTCTTGGTTGTAAACTTTTGTCTTATTAAAGAAAACTGAAAATATAGTAAAATGAAAAGTTGTAAAATTTCGGATTAGTATGTGTTATAAAATAGATACTGAGATTTAAAGATCTGTGAAGAAAAAATGTATGTTGGTGAGATAGTTTTAAGGTGCCAGATATATACCCACCCACTAAGACGACTTGGTACAACATAACTATATCCTTGCTGACGTTGGTGGTTCAATACCAAAAACTATAGATCTAATTTTAAAAACCACAAAAGGTAAAAACCTTACTAACGTTTGATCATGACAAAATACTTGGGTGGAATCAGGTGCGGTAATTTGTCATAAGTGACAGTCAAAACCTACACTTTCGGTCTGCCTAAGGTGATCATCACGAAAATAAATAGTTAAATTAAGAAGAATTATTGCACTTATTTACTAAAAACTTAACAATTTTAATGAATTTACTTGAAAAAGATGAATTAAGTTGAATTAGTAGATGTGATCACTTTACGCAGACGGAAAACTCAATGTAATCACAAGTACCAATCAAAAATGTGATAATTAATTATTCCACACCTGGATATCATCAGCTATATCGATCTGTTAAACCAAACAAAGTGTTTAATTAGGCTTCAGATACATTATGCTGCTTTGATTTCTTATATGCAAAAGATTAATTGCGTCAAAGTTTTCCCAAGTGACACACACACACACAAGTGACACACACACTTCAAAATAAAATCATTCTTATTAAATTGTTCGCTTGGCATCATGGATTGGAGAATTATTCTTCCAAATATCAAAAATGACATATTGACATATACTAAGAGCAACTGTGTATTTTGGATCTACAAGTTCTTTTATGTCAAATTTTAATATCGTGCCCATGTATCAACTGTGTTCTTGGAACATTTTATTATGAAATGGGATTGCATTTCTTCCACATGCACTATAGTCATTTGATTTTCGCTGATTTGTTGATTACCTCCCACATGATTCTCATTCGTCATTCTAGGTGACCTCGATTTTTTATTTACCATAACGTGCCAATTTCTTTTGCCCTTTTTTCTGATTAAAAAAAAACTACATTACAATCTTCGTCCGCAATGCGATTTCAAAGAACCGTAACGTTGTATTTTTCTTAATTAATTTTATGCTGTATGGTAAATGATAGCATTGGTTCGTTCTTTGGTGCAACTAACATGACGGTTAATTGAATTTTCAGAGCTTTGGATTTATGTCTGTACATATTTAAAAATTCTATTACAAGATTAAATTTTAAGTTGAGGATTGGATTTGGTAAGAACATAATTTATAATATGCATTATATATGGAACAGTAACGGATGTACCATAAAATGGATTGGTTTGGTACCTTTTAAAAACAAATAATTTCATTAGGCGTATTCAGAATTTTATTAAATTGACAAATGAAAAACTTGAAAAGACAAATTCTTAACCATAATTTGTTCCTTAAAAGTGAAAAGTGAAAAGGGAAAAGTATCTATTACGAATGGAATCACAACTCTCGAAATTTACTGATTATTCAACAATTCCGAAGTTTTTCGATAAAATAGTAAAAGTTAAACTCTATGACATTTTAAAATGCCATATTTCCGATTTTCTTCTTTAGTGGTCGGTCAACTACCACAAATTTGGCTTGCTTTTCTAATCGGTGTTTCAAAGCTGTAGAAAAGCGTTGTCAAATGGATGTGGTTTACACTGATTTAGTTAAGGCTTTCAGTAGGTTTAATCACTTAATCACCTAATTTTAATTAAAAAAATAAAATTATATGGTTTTGATGGCAGCTTACTGAATTGGTTTAAGTCCTATCTTATTGGTAGGAAACAATTTGTTAAAATTGGTGATCTAGAATCAAATTCAATAATGGTTCATGCGGCTGTTCCTGAAGGAAGTCATTTAGGTCCACCGTTGTTTGACTTATTTATAAATGATTTTCCGTCAGTTTTAACGATGTCAGAATGTTTAATTTTCGCCGACGACATCAAAATGTTCAAAGTTATTAATTTTTATAGCGATTGCATTGCATTTCAAGAAGATATTTCCAAATTCGAGATTTGGTGTAAAGGAAAATGACCTTCATCTTAATCTGTCAAAGTGCTCCGTTTTGACTTATAGTCGTTTATCGAGTCAAAATGTTTTTGATTATATTCTAGGAGGATAGAAATTATTCAGGGTAAGTGAAAAAAAAACTTAGGAGTAGTTTTTGAAGATAAACTAAATTTTGAGTCACATGTTTCGTATATTGTTTCTATGTCTAATTCCATGTTAGGTTTCTTGAAAAGAAATTCTGCTGATTTTAATTACCCTTTGAAAGCCATTTTTTGTTCTATTGTTCGACCATTATTGGAGTATTGTTCTATTATTTGGAATCCTGATATAAAAAAACTAATAGTTAGAATTGAAAATGTTCAAAAAATTTGAGATTTGCTTTAAGACATTTCTCTTGTTAGGAATGCAAACTCTTGAATCAAGACGTAGAATGTAGTGTCTTGTTTGTTCGTGACATTCTTACTAATGATATTGATTGTAGTTTTTTACTATCAATAAAATCGAATTTTAAGTGACCTTTATATCGTAAAAGATATATAATTGTTATTTGTGGGCTATAGGACGACCTATAGCCCACAAATAACAATTATGTGTTTTTTACTATCATTAATTAATATTTATGCACCCAGTAGACCTCTGAGAATGTAGCAATTCATTTTTGAACTTCCTCATTCTACAAACTATGGACAGCGTGAACCTATTTCTCATTGTAGTAGATTTTTCAATTTGTATTATAATTATCTTGATATACATATGTCTCAAGATATCAATTTAAAGTATCTTTGCTTATGTTATTGCAAAACATAATCATTATAAACTGTTACTCTCATTTAATCATTTATAAACTGTTACTCTTATAATTATAAAAAAATTAAATTTATGTAAAATAAGAATTAAGCGAAATCTGTAGATTTAACTATCGTAGATTGAATAAATAGAAAATAATGTCTTGATTTTTAATCATCCTGTAATATGTCTTCTTGGATATAAAAACTGGTGGGATGTATGAACAATTACTCAAATAAGAGCTATACAGAGTTGTCGTGTCTTACTGAGAAGAAGGGTATTTGGGGCCTGGAACTAAAAGCATCAAATATGTACAAGTAGGTACATTTATTTATATCAGTTTTAAAAAAGCGACAAAACAACACAAAACACAATCTGTGCCAAATGACATGTAACAAGCATAAGTTATTGTGACAATCCAATCGCTTACCGATCAAATCTCAAATAAATTTTTATATTTCTTCATTAAAGTCAAAATCAAATTGTTCATATATATGACAAACGACAATAAACCACAAAATGACAAAAATATAAGGTTTACTAATTTTCCAGGTTAATCCAATCATATGAGAGATATAGTATGTAATGTATTATGTGTGTATATTGTATTGGCGCAATTTGTACTTAGTTTGCACTCTAAAACAATTTGCTTCAATTACTAGGTCGGTATTATACTCGATTTAAATTTGCATGATGCTAGTTTTTCTTCAATTAAGATTTGCACAGCAACATCAGACAAAATCTCATTTCAAAAGCTTATATGGAGGTATATGTTCTGGAAGTTTTCTCCCCATTCTCCGAAATATTATAAACAATTATTTCCTTATGTAGTTTTGGAAGATATTAATAAAACTTGCAAAATTACTAACATTATCACTTTAATGTTGTTATTGTTGATGATATAAATAACTTAATGCTATTTATAACGGAAGAGATTGTTTTTCCTATGACACTCATATATGGAAATATGAGTTCATTACAAGGTATAATTTAAGGGGGTTGTTCGTTTAAAGTGGTTTTGATTACACTTTCTGATAAATATGGTTCGTGACAGTTGAACTAGTTGTGTTTGTTTACAGTTTGTTTATTTTAAATTTTTAAATCGTATGATGTTACAAACACGCTAAAAAAAAAGTGATTTGTTTAAAAAAAAAAACTGTTCGAGGTTACCAATTGGAACGTTGAATCTTTTCGAATCTTTTAAAGGGTTGGGGAAATACGAAAACCCATCTCAGCAAGTGAGCAACCTTCAACAATACACTGATGAGGTCGGTGTCGAATGTTTTCAGATTTTTCAAACTCGTCGTACCTGCTTTTTGCCTTTTCCTGTATTATTTGCAAAACTGTTGTGTTTACATCTTGAAACTGATAAACCTCTCTAACTTGATGCTAATGACTATTTTGTAAGTTAACCTTAAGAGTTGATAAAAAATTATAGTTTGGAAGCTAAGGTTAGCCAATGAATGACAATTTTTTAATTTTCATTTATATCCCAAAAAAAGATAAAAAAAAATATTAAGATTAAAATAGTAAATTATTGAATATAACGTTAGAGTAGACGTTTTCGAAATACATATGAAAACTTATCTGAAATCAAAACCGTTTATGGGTTCTGGAAATCGATAAGTAGAGACAAGAATCGAATGAGCTTTGAACCGGTAAAAACTAACCTAACGAAAAGAAACTTAAAGATTTGTTTACCATTGGTGGTTAAGATGGACATACTGAATTATTATTCTCTAACATTTAACACAATACATTGTGCAGAAATATATTAATCAAAGTTTTTGTGAAAACTAAAGTGGAAATCTAAGTTTTGGTGAAAAATAAAGTGGAATTGTGACTTTGTTAAAATAATTTTTTGAACTCGAGTTAATATACCATTTATTAGGACTTTGCTAAGTTTTTTTTATTTTAAAGCTGTAACATTTTAAATATTAAAGCTTTACGGCAAATTGATACTATACATCATTGTATATAATTTTGTATAGTATTTTCATGCTGAATTATCACCGCCTGGCCATCTTGAGAAACTTGTGATAAACACATTTTTAGGTTCGTGCATTTAATAGTTGTTTATTCTGTAACCCTGACAACAGTCGTAAACATATATTATTTTTGTTTTGTTTACGACTCTTGTCAAGGAAATATGGATTTTAGATCCAATTTGCTTAAATTAAAAAACCTTAGAATCTTTACCATAAATAGTTTATTTCCACCGTATCAAATAATGTACTCTTTTCGATATCCTCAGGATAATTCCATCATTGTCGTTAATGTTTGCGTATACGTTTGCGTATCAAATGATAGAATATTTTGTTATTTTATTTGCTTACACAAAACACTATTAATAGTATAAAACCAACACTTAAATAAACATCATTTTTCACTTTCTCAATTCTTACGATTAACGAGCATTCAACGAAGCTAACGGTCAACCATTCATTCATCAACTACGAACTTATTTAAACTTTTTTTTTTACTTTCTACAAAACGCCGAACAAACAATTTAGATAATTGAAATCCAAGAAAATGTTTTGATAACATTCTCATTTTGTGTTTGCAAATAAGAGCTTTTATTGTAATCATCGCGCAGGGTTTGTATTGCACGTTTGCAACAGCCAGCCAGTCAAAATGAGAACATTCGATTCAAAATCACGCTCGCAAATTTCTTTTAGTGCCACGTGGTTATGGTGACCATCTGTTTTTTAATAGAACTATTAATTTATCAATTTGAAGATGTTATCGTATATTTGGGTTCTTTTTACAACATTTGTAATTGCTTGGATGAAAACTTCGAGCGATTATTTCTTTTTGAGTGCTTCAATAGTCTGTGGCTCTTTCTTATTCTTATAGACCAGTTGATTTAATGATTTATAAAATAAAAACCCAAAGATTAGATGTATGAGAAAGGTATTGGGCGTTCTTGCCAATTAGTGCATACATGACCACCCAGAAATGCTTCTTTCAAATAGTTAAGCGAACTTCAGTATCGTCGAATAACACTTTGCGTCTCATAAATGTTTTTTTCAATTCATTGTTGCAGCTTTTACTGAAAATAACAGTTTATGAATAAAATCGTCTAGTCAGAAAAATACGAATTCTTAGAATTTTGACTGATTCATTACATACCTAAGTATGTATATTACAAATTTCACGTGATTATTCTAAGAAAATTACAGATTTTCGAAAAGCTAAACTTTCGACCTTTTACATGTTAATAAATAATAATAAGCCATAGAAAAACTGCACGAAAACTTTGTAACCAACATTTTTAGTCAATGAACATTTAATAAAATTAAGCTTTCTATTTATTTATCTAGGGATGTCAGGATGTGTCAAAAACGTGGAATGAGAGGATACATTTAACATCCATCAATGTTAATAACACTAGTGTGATAAATATAAACGTGAAGCTGGGTTATCCAGTGGACAGTTTGCTATGGTTATAAAAGAGTGAGAGAATCTGTTCAGTTGTTTAAACCAGTATTCTGAACAGCTATAAAACTACGCCTAATTTAAGATTACTGCTGGCATCTGTTGTAGTATCAATTAAAATCCTGAATTAACTCACTCGAAAAAGTTACTAAAGAATGTAATAACATGTTAAATAAAATAATAATAGGTAAAAAAAAGTAAAAAAAAAAATTGTTATAGGTATGCTATCATATATCGAAAAATGCACGTTATAAGATTTAAACAAAAATAATTACCGTTAGAGCAGGTATAAATGAACGTTCTCCAAAACAGTTCGGCATTAAAACCATTGTAAAACAGTTTAATTACTAGTAATACATCAAGTTCACTATAGTAATGCTATATCTTCAACGTAATTTTAACTGAATTTATATTGTACTAAAACTCTTTGTTAAAAAATAGGTATGGTCATCCTATAGACACATCTCAAAACCCACGCAAATCGAATCAAACGAGGTGGTTGATCTTTTACTGTTTTTTTTTTTTTTTTTTGCAAGGACGTGTCGTGTGGGCATCTAAACAACTCTATTTAAGATAATATTATCCACTTTTGTTTTTAAAACAGATTTTTTATGAATAGTTGATAGAATATGAATGAAAATTTGTGATAGGTATAGCAAAAGGTTGTGAAGAGAAAATAGAAGACTTTTTTTTGTTTCTACATACCTAAAAGTAGTTTACTAAATAATCCAACAGCAGCTATGGCAATCGTACTTGCAAAGTACCATAAATTCGACGGATGCTTTAGACGTGGGAATACCCAATCGATATTGTAGCCCATTATATCCGTTTGAGTTTGAGTTTGAGTTTGCTGGACGTTGCACTGTTGTTGTTTATTATGATGTTGAAATTGTTGTTGTTTTTTTTTTTATTATTTGTTGATGGTTGTTGAAGACGATATCCAGAAACAAAATAAAATTTTATATTCATAAAAATAAAATAAAATTAGAACAGAATTTATTTTTCACAGAATAAAAATCATTCACGCACACGTCACACGTTTTTCTTTTTAATTTTTGTCATTGAAAATCTTTTCATAGAACGAGAGTAGGTGTGAACATGAAATATCCTTATTTTGCATCCAGTATTTTGATTGATTCATGAAATTCAGTTAAAAATTACAAACAAAAATGCGCGTTTTTAAATGGAAGTTCTATTTAAAAATACAGTTACGAAAAAGTGAACAAAATGGAGTGCACACAACTCGTTCGTTGCATGAAAATCTACAAATGAAATAAGGACACAGGCTAGGTAGGGTGGTTTTTTATGTTGCTGTTCGAAGGATGTATCTCTTTGTGAAGCAGGTCAAAGTTTATATTTTTTTCACTAAACAATTTCAATTTCTTTGTTTATTCAAAAACTCCGATTTTGGTAAAAAAAAAAACGACTCAAAAATGTTTTTAATATTCAAGATCTGTGGGTGGGTGCACATTCCGCTTATTTTTGATTATTTACGGTTTAGGAATAAGGAGAACCGTTGTTAAGCTTTTGGCACCCATGAAGAGACTGTAAACGCCCTTGTGTCTGCTTGTCAGGTTAAATGCAGTAAGGTAGACGCAAATGATTGTAGTATTTTTTTTACTGCGCCTGTGCCCTGAGTTGTGAAGCTTTTTTCTATTGCAGCGACTCGTCAAAATATAATGGGCCTCTTGTTGATGATACGAACTTCGTCTATTGTTGAGCACGTTTTTTTTTTCTTTGGAATAGGGGTTGTTATTTTAGAATGACAAGAACACTATAGAAAAATCATTCTCAGAAGAAGATTGCAATTGAAATTTTGTTAAGGGGAAAGTACACAATAGTTTCAGAGTTAAAAATGAAATTTTATTGAGGTTAGAATGTACCGGCCGGCATTTGGATACACAAAATAAATTTTAAGCATCGACAGACAATAGGGATGAGGATCAAGATAAGTAGGCACAAGAAATACACAATCTTTTAAAAATGAAAGGAAAACATTTGTTGGACTGAATTCATTTGCGTATAGATCCTTTATGCGCTTACTTACATTTATATGTATGAAATAATGCCGGTAGGGTTTTGTGTGTGTGTCATAACATAATGCACCAATTATAAAGGAGCTAAGAGGGCAAAATTGTGAGCTTTTAAGTGTGTTACAAAATAGTTATTGTATGTACATAGGTATGTCAAGCCTTGATTTTAAGGCTTTATCTCCAAGGCAATTTTCTTTTTGGTTTAGTTTAAAATAAGATCGATATGAAACCTGAGATTATGATAGCAAAGAAGCTTTATTAATTATAGTAATTAAAATATTTTGACATTTAAAATATTGAAAAAAAATCATAAAAAAACACGACTGTGTTGCACGAATTTGCTCTTTTGAAACTTGCTGTTGCTACCGTGTCAAGTTACTTTCGTACTAACGGCTAGGAAGTTCGTTCGATCAGTTTTTTTGTATTTTAATTTTTAAACTTTTGTGCAGGTATACCTTTTTGAAGCTTTATTTTTGCAATATTTATCAGGCATGTCTGAATATCAGATTTCATCAAAATCAGTATTGTAGTTTACGAAATAGGTAGGTAGTTGACAAAAAAATGGGTCCGGAGCCTGTCAGTCTGGTTGTATATGCCTAAACGGCTTAACCTTACACAATAGACAAATCCTTAGAGGAGAAATTGAATTTTTTTTCATCTCAAAAACTTTGAATCGTGTTATTTGTATCAGTGTACCTATGTAGAAGTTCATATATCACTGATGGTCATCCTATAAAGGATTTCAATGGGAAATAACTTCAATGGGAAATAACTTAACTTTTTGGTGGGAAATTATTTCTCTATTTTGAGTGAAGTTACACTTTTCATACAAAATGCCCACAATATTGCATACTCAAATTTGCACCCAGCCAAATATCAATCTCAAGACAGGTACCAACCTACATACTTCTTTCTATTGAATTATTCTGTCTGAAAAGCATATCCTTCTTTTTTCTTTGCAGTTTTATGAGAAGACTTTTTTCTTGTCGGATAGATTTTTTAAAGATCATTTCGCACACAAATGGGTGGAAAAGAAACGTAAAAAGGATCGCAGCAAAAGTATTACCCTCGAACTCCTCTTAACTTAAATTGAACGAAATCGCCTTGTCTGGAAGACAAAGAAGCATTTTCAGTATATACTTCTTAAGAACATTAAAACTAATGAAGGTTTATTTTTATTTTTAATAAAGTTTCCTTACTCATTGTTCATTCAGGTAGGTATGGGTAGATATTCCTTTTTTGTCGGTGACGATAATGAAGTAAACAACCAAGCTATTGAAATCAAACAAACACAAAATCAACATCACATTCATTTACACATGTGTTTTTTTTTTTTTCTTAATTTTATATAAATAGTTTAACTTACTCTATCAAATGTTTTGCTTAAACCAGCATAGAAGATATCTCTTTTCAAGTCTTCAACCATATTTCAAATTCGTTTATTTATTCTATAAGTTTAATTTATTTGTTCCCGCACTAATTGATCAAACTGTTAGGTTAACTAACATTTCATTTTTATTTTAACTCACTTGATAATTATGTGTGAATATCAATGAAATGGTTTAAGCTCTTGAAATTTTCAAATAATTTTTTTTGAAATTTATTTTTAGTATTTACGCAACATAGTTCTTTTTTAAAGCCATCTATGTTCAATTCTTCTACAAACTAAACGTATTTACCCACAAACCAAAGATATTCGAATATGGATACTGTTTATGACGCGAATCGTCCTTTAACTTCCAAAAAATGTATCCGTACACCTAAAAGTATGCTAGTGCATTTAACATTTCTCTTTGTTTTCAATTTCACTCGAGACGATTATATTCGAAGTCTAATATGAGAAAGAGAGTTTGCAAATTTAACTCAACATTAAAACAAAACCAACTGTCAAAATAAAACAGAATGTGAGACGAAATAAAGAATAAATATATTACAAAGTTAACAAAACAAATAGATAAACGTTGGCGTTGGTGTAAACACACAATACGTAGCACTTCCACTAAATAGAAAAAAATATGTCACAGATAAAGAAAACTAAAACTGAACACACAACAACAAAAGTTTTAGTTTGTAAAACCTTAAAACACAAAGCACTTTATGAACGTAAAACGAACTCAGCACAACTAAACTAAAAATATACGTTCATTTTGTAGATACATTTGTACTTAAATATATCTGGCTAAACGTTCATTGACACAATCTCATGAGAAGAGCACTTATGTGAATCTTGGTGCAGTGATGACCTTGCTATAGCTATAATTATAGGTATAGTAGCAAAACTCAAAATAAAACAAGTTTAGAGGATTCGCAACAATGGTTCTACCGGTTTATCAAGCATCTGGATCTTATGAAGTGGATTTTTCTTTATGAAATAAAATTATTATATTAAGGTAGGTATCACTATTGTTATAAAACTTTTGTCAAGAATACTATTTCTCTAATTATCACTCGGATGTTTCATGTTTAAAAATAAATTTTCAGTTCATATAATTTTAACACACTAAAACTTAAGGTAGACGCACAGTCGCACATGGATCATTTATTCAATACACTCTACCGTCAGTGGCTAACACTCAACTCAGACTGAATAAAAATGAACATCGAAGACTAAAGAAGTGACGACGAATGACGAGCAATAGAGATAAACAGAACCAGAATCACTTGTTTTTAGCTTTACTTCCCGATGTGAGTGAGTAATGTATCCGAGTTTTCAACAGTCTAGCTAGAGAGGCCAATTTTAAAAAGGGCATTGTGCAAGAAACTTTTCGTACATAAAAATTAGTTCAGAAGAATTTTAATGGATACAGCTGACGCCACGAAGAGTGCAAAAAATGCTGATAACTCTTCAACTTTATTATATTATATCTACTTATATTTTAATGCCAAGAAAAAAATAAAGCACTCGTTCGAGGGTGCATCAACATGCACATAATACTAGTATGAAAATAAAGAGTTTCAAGCTAAATTGCTTACATGATATTTTACCTTTAATTAGAGCACCTATTTGTATTCATTAAGTGGGCTCAAGGTAAAATCTTGAATTAGGGTATTCACGGTCTCTGTGTATTCTTCTATGAAAGTGTAAAGCGCAAAGAAAATTGTACTGACTAATATTTTATTATACTTAAAATGTTATACATACGTACATACTATACTCCGAAACTATTGATATGTGGATTTGTTAGAGTTCCGAAGTCCAGAGTACAAATGATTCTACAACTGATTTAGAAGTTCATTTTCTCTAGTGCACTAACCTGAACTGTCAAAACTAAATCTGTGTTTTTAACTCAACTTGTGTATTTTGGATCAGAGATTACTCCCAACGCGCTTTATGAGCTCAGAATAAAATAATGGAGCAGAAAAAGGTATATGTCCCATGATAATGAAATCAACCAGATGCATTTATGTCTTTACGATTATCCAATGAATTTATAAAATCCACAAACAACACTGATCGTTTGAGAACGACAAAAATCAATTTCGCCAATTGTAAGCCGTCGAAATTTCACTACCGCAGCTCATCTACTAGCAGATGGTACTCTTAATATCCAACGCAGGATGATTCCTGTTACCTGATTTATAAACCGATAATATCTCCATTGTTTTGATTTACTGCATTATGAATCATCTCGATCTTGTATGACGACTTGCGTTCAAATTGAACGACTTTGAACGTAGTATTTATTCGGTAATGCATGAATGATTTTAATGAATTTAAACATTATTCACAAAAATGTCTATCACAAAACAATTTTAATATTTTTTTAGTGTAATTTCTTGATTATTCTCCAAGCCAGTTAATTTTGATTGTTTCCTAGAGCAGGTTTACTACGTAGTGATCAATAGCAATGAATGATAAAGAAAATAACAGCTCTATTTTTTAAAGCAAATCACACATATCATATATCAATGCGAATTTCATCTTTAATCACAAAAGTTTAGTAAAAAAAAAACATCGTTCTCAATTATTGAGATTAATGTCTAGACAAAAATCTATTTAGTAGTTTCAAATGTAAGAGCTTAATTCTCGAAATAAATGCAAAACTTGTTGCATTGGATAGCTTGCAACCAATTTCGCTGTAAAAGATGTTGCGATACACGATGGAGATCCTACCGAATTTTTCGAAACACTAGACCCCACAAGAAGCAAAGATAAGGTGACGCAAGGTTGGGAACAAAATCCCGACTGAGAAAAGAAGTTAGGTATATATGGGGGGGGGGGCATGCTGCCCTGGGTATATCCAATTTTTTTTCAAATCATACTTTTCTCAATCGTGATTTTGGCAGTCGGGATTTTGTCTCTATCCCGGTAATGCATTATCATGCACTGTCAGTGTTGTGCTGAGACACATTGCACACTATCTTTGAAATCTAACACTTCTTCAAATTTATGGAACGAACCAAATCTTTTACAAAAATGTAAACAATTATTATATCAAATTGTAATGTAAATTATTATATCAAACGTAATGTGGTTACTTTAGCCATAATGCCCAATTATTGAGAATCAATTGTTAACTCCATGTGAGCATGACAATCACAATCTTTTTTTTTATTGCTTTTTTTTTAGTTATCAATGCAAATAATATGTTGATTTAGATTTAGTCACTTATCATCATAAATAACCTTAGCCGATTTCAACTAAGGTTTGTTTTTATTCTGTTTTCATTTATTGTATTGTAATATCTAGGTGCTAGAAGGTAACTTTGAATATTTTTATCGCTTTTTGCTTGTAGATTAAATAGAAAACTTATTATCTTTTACATAGAACAAATGGACAAATGGAAGAAAATTCTGATTTAATACCGACAAGTTACAGCATTCAGGATCCGCTGAAAAGCAACTGATAACATAATATGCCTCAAGCAATGTTTGATGAAATAGTTCATCAGCTCGAGAGTGCTGTTCGTAAGAACTTTTAATATGAAAAACATATCTGATCGGATCTTTCTCAACACTCTACACAAATCAACAAGAAATACACAATCTTTTAAAAATGAAATGAAAACACTAGAAAAAACTTTGCTAATGCCCAACATTCCCACTTCACCGCTTTACACAAGGATCTGCTTACGTGGTTCAGCTGTTTTATCTCAGACAATGTCAACAAGTCTCGATGTTTATGATTGTTCCATGTTTAGGCCCAACTAATTGCTGCTGTCATTGCATTCGTTTGTTAAAAAGGTCTTAAACCTGTCTTTCGTGTTCTTGGTGATTCTAAAAAAGGTTGTTGTCGACACACGGATACTCATGTTTTTGTTCTTTGATCCAATTTGAACCCTTAGCAATCCACCAATGTGCCTACTTCGTTATAAAAACTGGTGGGAGTTACGGATGGCTATTCTTATGTGAGGTATACAAAAATCTTTTGTTTTTTAATGGTTAGGAAAGGGAAACAAACCAAAGAACGCAACAAATGATTCTTAACTAAATATGCAACTATTTAAAAACATAGCAAACATAAGATATCAAGTTTTAAGGTTTCGTCTTTTCAACAATTTATATCATTCATAACATTTACTTTGAGTCTTACAATTATTGTTTTTTTTTTTTTAATGATTGGCCAATTTATAAACCAAATGAACGGACCCTAAGAACAAGACGTGTATGAAACCTGCCTATGTGTATAGGTGTTTCTCAATTGTTTCGATTTATTTATAGGTAATTATTCAATTTAGGTTTTAGTTAGTCAAATATTATCAATGAAAAAGTTCATTAGACATCATAATTTTCATGGATTTCACTAAAGCATTTCAACAACAAACACTATTTTCAAGTTCAAGTCCATGTTATTAAAAACTTACCCTTTTGAAAACAACTCGAGTTGTTGTTAATTCTTGGGTACGCAAGCACCCTGGCAGTTGAAACAATGTTACTGCACGAATTCGTTCTAATTGTCGCACTTTACACATACTTGCGTTGATAAGGCAATACATAATGAATAGTTTAATTTAGCTATTATTTCTTAATAGATATGTTTTTATTTAATACTTTTTTGTTTAATTAAATTTTAATAAGCAAAGAGGAACCACTTTGATTCTGAGAGAAACCTTGTTTTGCTTCAAGTCTGACAGGTTGAAGAAGTTAACAAATCTACTACAATCTCACACGTGAGAGAAAAAATTTAACATTCAAGTCATTCAACTTCTTGAATTTCACTATTGGAGTAAGGAGATAGAATAAATAATTTAAGAAAGAGACCGTTCGTTGCTGTATAAATTGTACAAGACTTTTAAATGACAGAATTTGGTTTATGTATGCGCTATTTGGTTTAGGGTAAACCGTACAATTAGCGTCCAATTATGATAATTGTTCAGAACATTTTTTTATTTTATAAGCCCAGTCAAAAAACTGATGTAGTTCGTTTTCGACTTTTCGATCATTCAAATTTGTTATTCACTTCCCTAAATAATATTTACATTTATATATATACATAAATAATAAATAATATGACAAATGTTATGATACAAGTTAACTACATATATGTATGTATATTATTTCTGTTGAAGTTTTGGCGAAAAACTTGTTTAATTATTGCCAATCTAAATAAAAACATCGGCCGCACTTTAATTTTTTTTTATTGACTGCCTTAAGAGCTGAGGTCGTGAGGATATGTGTTTCTTTTTTCGTTTTCGGTTTATTTTAAAACCAAATTCCCATTTTACATTGAATGCATACAATATCTGTCTACTAAAAGTAAGACAACGAACCCTTTTTTGCCAAATCCGATCAAAAGTTACTTGTCCTTTAGCTGACGTTTATGGCCGTATTATGCACTCCTTAAATCCAGATTTTCGAATGACGGCCTCTTAGTATGATACCCCACTTTAAATTGTGTTTTCGCTTTAATTACGCTAAAACTATATTGATCGTCATTAGCCCACAGACCGTCATTAGCATGCCTTCCCCTATACCTGCCATATCTCATCAATTTTAACTTTCTAGTTAATCACTAATTTTAAAAAATTTTAAAAGGCCTAGGGCACAAAATTTTAATTTAATTTAATCATTTTGGGGCATATTCATAGACACTGTTTAAGATGCTTTTAAAAAAACTCGAGTTTATCCTATTTAAGTTACCCTTAAACACAGGCTAAGAAAAACTGTAGTTTAAAAACAACTATGAGTATGCGTATGCCCCTTTCTATTTCTATTTTATTTTGTTTATTCAATATTTTGAAAACCGCTATAGGTACATACCTTACCTAACTATGCATTTTGTTATAATTTTATTTGTGTACACATACTATTCCTAAAATTCAAAATATCCATTGTTTTATTTAATTGTTAGTTCGGAATTATATATAGATAGCAAGGAAAAATGAGAAATTGAAAAAAATAATTGGAGATGCCGGGGATCGAACCCGGGGCCTTTCACATGCAAAGCGAACGCTCTACCACTGAGCTACATCCCCGTTGAAATTATGCTCCACCAACAATTATTTTAACGTAGTTAGTATACCTTACTTAGTAAAAGCTGTACTCTCTCTGGCATAGGTACGCACGCATTTGAGTCGGGTTGTTAAGGATTCTTCTGTCGACTAAAATTGTTTTCAACATTTATTTATCTTTAAATTGCAAACAAGAAAAAGTTCTCATAATGGTAGGTATAGTGATAGGTGCGGTGATTTAACCTTGTTTCTCAATTGGTCGAAATTAAATTTAAAATTAAAGACAAGTGCTATCGAAGAGCATTGAAACCAGTCATTTAAATTATAATGACTGCGCCACTGCGGTAAGTGAATATAAATGCAATACAATAGGAAAACACAACTCCATGACCTAGGTATACATCTCTACCTACATAATTTGTTTGTCAGTATCGCGTTAAAATTTAGAAAACACAAGTTCTTGCACAAACTTAGTAGGTAGGTAGCTACCTACCGAGGTACCTACGACCTACCTAGTGGCATTATACAATTTAAAATTAAGTAAAGGTACCTACCTTATACCTATATACCTAACCTATGTATCTACATACCTAGTTAAAATATTAGACGGAGAGCTAACGACAAAAATACTTTCGTCATTTGATAACGAAAAAAATTAGGCTTTATTATCATCTGCCAACACGTGTGATAATTAATCCGCAAGTCTGTCAACCCTCCGGTGGTGGGTGCGGCCACCATGCACTGTTAAAAAATGTAATGGGACAGTTTTTTTCGCTGCAAACTGATAATGGGATTTTATATGTAAGAATAAAATACAAGCATATTTCATTATGTGAAGGGGGTCTATATCCCCCCATTTAACAGGGAGATACAATTTTCTGAAAAATAAAATTTGTATATGTTTACAAAATTGCACCTTTTTTTTTTGCATTTTAATTAATTTTTTATTTTTTCATTTTCTTATATCTATCTTAATGCTAGACAAAAAATCTTAAACAACTAGCTTACATATTAATTTAACTAACTTACTGGCCCCATACGGGCGCTCTAAATTATACTATGACTATATTTTAAAAAATGCCTTTCGGCGTAAAGACTACTCTTAATTTAAAATTCAATATTACTTAAACCTAAACAAGAAAATTCTTTAAAAAACTTGTTTTTCAAGACATTATTTTATTTTATTTAAAAACTTAAAACAAAAATTGCACCTTCTGACTAATAAATGTTAAAAATATTGTTTTTGAACATTATCTTCAGAGAAAGTAGGTAGGTACCTAAATGCGAGTTTGTCATGTATAGATATGTTTATTTAAACATGAGAGTCAACTTTTCGAATCCCAGTTTTTTTCTTTTTTGCAAAACAAATAAACAACATTAAAATTTTAAGTTATTCTTTTAAATATCAACTGAGAAAAAAACCCAAAGAAGAATCGACGCAAAAGATTAATGAATCACAAGAGATATTAAATTCTGTAGAATTTCCTAAAATTCTGTAATTAGAGTTTCGTATTATACATATACCTTTAGTTCGCTTCGTTTAACAAAATACAATATTATGCCACTTTGCAGTGAAATTAATTTGTTCTACTAAAAGATAAAGATGATAGATAAATAATGTCTGGCCCCAATAGACATCTCTCAACTTATAGGTACATAAATACTTTTACCTTTGCTTGAGGAATTAATAGATGCATAAAATTGACAGACAAAATTAGTATATATGTAACTCTTCCTTGTTCACATACCATCAGGAAAATTTTTACTAATATAGATAGGTATCACAGATAAATGAAGAATGAATTTTTTTGAGGCAGTAAGGTTCCAATAATGAAGTTAAATACGAAACCAGAATCAGAACAAAATTTGATAGCTATGTTGCAAGCGTAATACAGGGTGATTGGTAGGTGGACCAAAAAGCTTGAGCGTGTAGGTGGAGTTAAGACAAGAAGAAAATCGTATGGGAGGGGGGGGGATTTTTTTCAAACTGTTCACTTAAACAACTTAATTTAAAAATTAAATAAAAGAGTAGTTTTCTGACTTTCCAAAAAAATATAACAAGGCTTCGTATCATTCACCGTTGTTTTTAAATAATTTTTTATAATAATTTTTTTTGCCCCTCCCGCATAAACGGGGGGAAATAGACCCCCCTCCGATACGATTTTTTTCTTGTCTTAACTACACCTACACGCTCAAGCTTTTTGGTGCACCTTATACCAGCAATCACCCTGTATAAGTACCTATTGTGAATTTCTAAATATTTGGATTGCCTTTTACAGTGATTTGTTATTGTTGTTAATATCGCATGATGTCTTGTGCGATGATGGCTTGTCTTAAAAAGATACTAACCAATAAATAAAATCTAGGGAAATGCAATAAGGTAAATAAAACAATATCATCTTAAAGATTTTCCAAATAAATGCAACCACACTTTCTAGCATTGAGTTTGCCTCATAGGTTCATGTCTTTACCATGAACCTATGAGGCAAACTCAATGGGACGAAATTTTTTTATACATTATGCTTTGAATGTTCACAAATAATCTTTTACCATGTGTATTAAGTAATTTGCAAGAGACTTATAAATAAAAGATTAATTTTTAATAATGAAGATTTAAGATTTAATTTTGTATGACAAATCTAGTGATTTAAAAGGAGATTATGGATAAATCTGTTCAAATCAAGATTAAGTGCTTGGTGGAACCATAGTATAACATAATATTTTTATATCTTTGCTTTTGAAGATTAATCATGTACCTATTACGTTTGACTATTCTAAGATGAATCAATTATATTGTAACCCAGGGTTTCATTTCTTAACCAATGACGAATCAAAATAACATAAAAGTTCTCAGCGTGGGTAACTGCTGGGAAAAATAACAATAAAAATAATTGTTAATTCCTTTTCTTTGGTTAAAGACAAATCCCTCCCAACTATAAGCTCATCAAAAATATCAAATCATGCTGTGTCAGTTATAATAGTCAGTGAATTATACAAACCAATTAAAGAACATTTGTGTGTTTCTACTTTTGTATGGAAAAAGTTTATGAACCATGAAATTATTGGTTACACCTTACTCCACCACTCCGAAGTCCGATTCCATTTTGTTTATCAGACTTTGGCTCTTCGCAAAGTTATTACTTCCTTGCTTGTCATGAAAAGAACTAAAAATAAATTTAAAATTGACGTCAAAAATGAAAAATAAACCACAAAATAAGAATTTTACGATCGGGGTCTTCTTAATTGAAAACACAAACAAACATAAATATAATCTGAGTAACTTTCTTAAAAATAAAAAAAAAATGTCAATGAAGAAAATTTACTTGAACAAAAACAGTAAAACTTTTTTACCAAGTAGGTAAGTATAAGTATAAGAAAATTGTAATAAATTATTATATTTTATTGACTAACAAAAAAAAAAATGCAGGGTTGTAAAAGTAATGAGAATGACCGATAGTGGTTGGCTTAAGTGAATAAGTTGAAGCTTAATGTGAAATTAAGTCTTGAATTGATGGATTTTTAACATTTGTTGGTTTGAAATGAAATTTAATATTAATTTGTCATTGATGGATTTAAACTCCAATCAAGATGGTTCTCTGTCAGTCAAATAATGGAAAGTGAAAAATGTTTCGCTTCAAAGTTCGATAAGCTTTATTTCATGAATGTTTTATGAATAAATCATTAAACAATGATTGTTTGACAATCTACATCAGTTGGTTACATCTTGGTCAAAACCGTTTTGGTTTTGGCATTGTATATACACTCCGTGTGACTTGATTAAGGACAGGCAGTTTTCTATTTTCATTTTGCGATATTTTTCAAAACCCTCGGTATTTTGGAAAAAAACAAATGCAGAACGAATGAAGGATATATTAGGTTTATATTGTAAAGAAAAATTAGGAATATGTTAATAATTGCATAATTTATGACGCTTTTGCCAAAAAGATCATAAAATGTACCTGCTTTTTTTGTTTCACTTGATTAAGGACAGTAGACAAATTTACCTGTTTCAAGCTTAAAAAACAATTAAACAGTAAAATTTTTGTTTGTATAAATAAATGTTAGTTTTATTCCTCCTGATCGCTGAATCACTTCAAGTAGCCTGCTGTGTAGAGATTCATAGAGTTTTGTCAAATAACCGAGCGAAATTTTGGACCAGGCTTGTTTTATGGCTTAAATTATCTCTTCCGTTTCATCATACTGCCTTCCTCCTTCTTAGACTTTTCTTGAAAGCCAACCCCACACGTTTTCCATGATTTTAAGGTCGGGTATATATGGAGGCCATGTAAGTAGGTTTACATTTTGGTTCTGAATCCAGGCTTTTGTTGTCCGTGCGGTCCAAATCAAATTTTTTTTTCATCAGAAAAGACTACGGTATGCCACTCTCGATTTCATCTGATGTGACTTGTTACAAATTCAAGCCGTTGGCTTTTACGTGCGGCATTGTGGTTTCCTCTTCATTTTTTGATGGCGAATATGGTCGGCCTTCTGTATCGCTCGAAAAACAGTCGATCTACTAGCTTTAACTCCAGTTTCTGCCTTGATTTTACTTACGGAGAGCCTTGCGTTTGAAGCTGTTCTCAGTATCACCCGTCTTCCTTACATGTTAGTTACCTTCTGATTCTTCCTTTGCGGTTCTTTCCATACCTTTCCGGGTCCTTAGGATAATTGTTGACAACACACTTGCTTCTTCTTGGCTTTAAAACTTATGGATTTCCCTTCTTCCCGGTAAGTTCGAATTTTACCGATATCCTCCTTGGTTAATGTCTTTCCTCTGCCCATAGTATTGGATTGTTTGCAGTTTTTACATGATCTAAGCTCCCTCATACTTTAAGAACCCTTTTTAGTTGATTAAAAGAACGGTAAAAGGTAGATTTTGACACTGTCCTTAATCAAGTGAAACAAAAAAAGGAGGTACATTTTATGACCTTTTTGGGAAAAGCGTCATAAATGTTGTAATTATCAACAAATTCTTAATTTCTTTTTACAATTAAAACTTAATGTATCCTTCATTCATTGTGCATTTGGTTTTTCCCGAAATACCGAGGGATTGCAAAATATAGCAAAATGAAAATGGAAAAATGCCTGTCCTTAATCAAGTGACACGGAGTGTATTTTAATTATTTTAAGTCGTACAGAAAATTTAAGAAGGTATACTAGGTAGGTATGTCGGAAATTTAAAGTTCTACCAAATATATGTTAAATTTCATTTTGTTAAAATGAACAGAAGGCGAGAAAATCGTTAAAAATGATTTACCTTTACACTCCTCGCCACTTAAATAGGACACCCCTCAAGTGTATTTTCTATCGTTTTTTTCTCCCAAACAAAGCAAGCTAGAGGTTTAATTTTTATTTTCAATTGAAGTTCATTGAACTGTTATGAATTGACCAGAAAGAAGATTCAATGGTAAAGCCTTAAGTGTGTTAATACACACAATTATTAACCAACAACCGGCAAAATGCAAGTGCTTTTTTGCGCCACATGAATAGGACACAATAAAAAAAAACATTTTTTAGAATTCATCGTATTTTTATTTCAAACAATACTTACAATGTAAGGACTCAGGAAGATATTCTGTTATAGAACTGATTTGAAAATATATTAAAATTAAGATTAAAATTAAGAAACATCTTGAGTTATAAGACATGATATTTAGAAAATTTAAACATCAGGACTTAGCTTAGTTTATAGTTTATCAAGAACAAGTATTCAATTTTTATTTTTTGTCCTTTTCATGTGGCGCAAAAAAAGCACTTTGCATTTTGCCGGTTGCTGGTTAATAATTGTTTGTGAATCTTCCTTCTGGTCATTAAATAACAGTTAAATGAACTTTTATTAAAATAAAAATTAGATCTCTAGCTTGCTTAGTTTGGGAGCAAAGAACGATAGAAAATGCATTTGAGGGATGTCCTGTTTAAGTGGCGAGGAGTGTATCTCCAAAATTCTGACAGTTTTTTGCCAATAACTTTTTTGGAGAAATATCTGTCAAAAATATTTGTGAGACAAAGTTGTAGGAACTTTTTTTCCTCATAAACCTAAAAGAGTAAATTATTATACGACCAACAGAAGTCGAGAAAATTGCATTAACGCCTTTTTCAAAATGGCGGACAACGCAGACCTTTTTTTTTTGTGTGAACTTTGTGGATTTAGACTCTTCAACTACAGTATTTTTTGTAAGTTTTAAAGGTAATTTTACTGGAATAATATTAAAATAATGTGGCAACACAATGATTTTAAAGAAATCTTACTATCCCGCAGTTATTTCTTAAATTCTTATAATTTATTGAATTAATATGTTATTGTTTTTGTGATATATGTATGTAGCTATATGCTTAATAAATGATAAATATATTCAAGTTTGTTTGTATATGCAAACAAAATATTTTATTGTTTAAAAAAACAAGGAGTGACCTTGGCCTAATGTCGACAGAGTATTCATTATTATTTATTTGTTTTTTGTTTTTATTTCTATTTTTATAAAAATACAAGTTCATTTAATTAGGTTTTATTTGGTAGCAATATAAAGTTGGTGCATTGAATAAATATGAATAATAATTAAGAATTATTGTTAATATGTTCTTTTGTATTATTTACCTCATTCAAAATATTCTTATATTTTGTATTTTCAAAAGTGCCAATAAATATCTTATTATCTTGTTAAATGGGTCTCTGAAATTTAAAAGCTATACAAAAACGTACTCTTATGCAATAAATCTTTCCGTCGATAGGTTTCTCCATAAAGGTTTTGAAAGATAAAAAAGGAACATAAAACAAAATTCTTTGATTTTTTTGATGAAAAAAACTGTTGATGAGAGTTATACATACCTACTATTGTTCCAAGATCAAACTGGAAGATGTTTCAAAAAACCAGAGATAAATATTGAATATCTAAAAATATGTTTGCCGATTCCAACGAAGTAAGTTTAAACAAAAATTCTTAAACTTCTTTATTTATTTTTATTTTCTTAATTTAATTTTATTTTCTGTAAAATTTACAGATTAATTTTGTCTTGCAATACAGACATCTTATTTTTACTTAGAAATTGGTATCGAAATAATATTATTTAAAAATTCCAGAATGCCTTGAGCAAACAACAAAACCATAACAAAAGCTTTAAAACCTAAATCTAGAATAATTAATTTTCACAATTATAAATAAAATTAATTATAAAATTAAATTTCACTGTGGTGCACTATTCGCCATTCTTTTAGATTATTTAATTGGACATTATTCTATATTGTTTCATGAATCATTACCTTAATGGAAAAAAAGAAAATAAAAAGATTTCTGTTCCGATTGTATTGATAGAATTTAAACATGGTGAAGTGTTAGAAAAGATATTAATTTTGATAAAATTTTTTATGAGTTTCTCAAAGTTTCATATATCTATTCGAGATGTAAGAAAATAAATCTATTTGAGATGTAAATTTACATAAATGCAAATTATATAAAACGCGAATCAAATTAGCTGTTTTCGAAAAAATAGACCACAGTGAATTGTGTTCCACAGTGAATTGTGATCCATAGTGAATTGTTCATACAGTGAATTATGCACAGTGAATTAGACGGCTCTTTTTCTTACTATACTTAGATTTTCCTAGTGGGATTCTCAATAAAACACAACTATCATATTAAAACTATCTATTGCATTAAAAACTACCTACTCCTAAGCCTCGAGTGCGATACAATTTTTTGCAATTTAGTTTCTATTTGCACACAACTTCCAACTTTAAAGCAATTTAAATTAATTTGCGTTTTATATTTTGTAAATTGAACTCAATTGAGCTGATTGGCATACGGATCACCCCTCTATATATATCTATATGCTCGCACTTAATCCACTTAGAATAAGATTACGAAATAAAATCATCTATAATGGAAAATTCAAATGCTCTTTTAAGACTTTATGTTTGTTTTACTGATGCACTTAGTCTTTTATTCATTATGCTCACCTCTAGAATGTTATATAACGACTTACGACTGACATCGTAATATATTCTCTAACAGAAGAGTTGAACAGATGAAGATGAAGCATGCAGTTTGAATTTGTTTAAATAGAAATTTTATTATAGTAGTTGATTACAATTGATTGATTAATTGAAATACGAAATATTAAAGTCCGCATACATTTAATTAAAACTACAAATTAAATGCCATAATCCCGAACACCATACTATATATACTACGAGTATAATGGTACCATACAGTTTCGTCATGGTCTCTCTCTAGATTCTAACTACCATCAAATGTTTAAACCATTCTGTAATAAATAATAATTTTTTTAATTTTTTTTTACAAAACTTCTGTGACAATGAATTTTTCACATTAACACTATTGCTAAGGCCTCAACTATAAGTTCTGCCTTTCATCCTAGTTTGAAACTAGGACGAAACGCAGAACTTGGAGTTGAGGCCACAAAACCTTTAAAATTTAATTTCATTCATATACACCACTTAATAATATTTAATTTGGCTATTTTTAGTCTTTTTATTGTTTATTTTTTTAAAAACTATTGCTTAGGTACAATTATTGATCATAATATTTTGTTATTTTCGAACTAATGTTGATTTTCAAAACATCAAATATCATAAAAGATAGCGACCGATTTTCGGACATAATTTTGGCGCTCCTGAATTTTTGTAAAATTATTGTTTCAGTGTCACTCATTTATGAATAGTCAGTGGAGTGAAATAAAGGGATGCAGAATTAAGGCCCGCGGGTATTAATTCCCACTTTGAAAGGAAACAACACCCACAAGCATCAATTCCTTCCCAAAATGGCAATTAATTCAGCGGGTGTTATTTCTCTACAGCTGAGATTGGTAAGGGAGGCATGCTGCCCCCTGCAACCCCCCTGCCTGGCTCACTATAGGATTTGGGGTGGGTGGTTTGGGTGAGTGCAAGTACCACGAGTCTTCATGCTTTTTTGTGGATTGTCTTATAGCCACTTTGAAAAGGAATTAATGCCCGTGGGTGTTGTTTCCGATCAAAGTGGGAATATAACCAGCAGGCCTTAATTCCGCGGTCCTTATTTCACTCCACCAAATTGTATGGCTACCGGAAATGACCAGAAACCAAAGATACAGCCCTCCAAAGTGCTGAAAAAATGACCCAACTATAATATGTACATACATATATGCTAAGTAATTTTGGCACGAAATTTGTTTCCACTAAAATGTAGTTTGAAACGTTTAAAATAATAATACACAGCCATAATATTATCAAGCCGGAAAAGGTGGCGATTCTAACATCCATTATTATTGCTTCCATATGGTCCGCTCGAACGACATCCGGTCATTTCTCCATTCATTTAGACGCCTCTTACGACAAGCAGAATTCACTGCAGGTATTTTCTAACCCATCTTAGCAAGATGACTAAAACATATCCACAGACAGAACGCGGCGAATTGCTTTTATAAGGTGATTAAAGTAATGTAACCATTGCGATTTAATTACAGAAATATGACTGCAAGTTCTAGGCGGAGTTATAGCCAAACTGATAGTCAGACTCAGTTTGAATTGCGGATAAGGATCTTTTTGTTTATTTAGTTATAACCACAAAATAAACTCGCTTCGAGAGTAGCTCATCAATTACACTGATGAGAACATCATTTTCAATAGGTACATATAGGTACCTAGTTTTATCATTATTCCTTATCTTTTTGTCCTAAATTAAGTTTTTCTTTCTTTACTGTTAAATATTCTACAATGATTATAGTTTTCATACATCTTAAACCGCTCCACGAAGATGAACTCGGTAAGGTAAACATCAAACTTCTTCTTCATTTTTCTAAAAAAAAATAAAATGGTAACGAGTTTGGTAACTTTGTAAACAAACAAAAGACAAAACCAATAATTTCCTTATCTAAAGCCGGCGCTATTCACCTAATTAAGTCAACTCAAACCATTCAAACTATTTTAATTATTATTTTACTACCAACAACAAAATAAGAAATAAAATACATTTAATCCACATACCAGACAACCTAATCTATCTCATATTTTATCAAACTGAAACAAAAAAAAAAATGTGATTCCACAACATAATCTACTCCGAACTTGGCCAAGACCCTAAATTGCTCAAACTCAAATTTGTGATGCGGAGTTCAAGCTTACACCAATGTATCTGTTTTATTACTGATACTTATACTTCACTGTTTTATTTTTTTATTTCACCGGATTGTGCGTGATGCGCCTACCAGTTTACCTGTTGTACTTCTATAACTATCGACCAAATTCCTAACATCTATATAGCAGCGCAATACTTGTTTTGTTGTTGATGATGATCATCATCCACAAAGCCGCGAGTGCCAATGAAGCTCAGCCGATGATGTCATTGCGCTAACCATGTTGTGAGTTGTGACGTCAAAGTCCAATCGGAAAGTGTAAAATTTTATAAATTGGAGAGAGCGTAGCGATCCTCTTCTCATTTCATATTGAATCGCCGAGACGAACTAACGTATAATTTAATTTTTATTTTATTTCAAGCCGAACTTCAACTTTTATTATTTTTTTGTTTATAAAAGTATCTACATATTCGAAACGAGTGTATAAACTAAAAGTATGCATGGTACAAATAAATCACAAAATAAAAAACTGAAAGAGAAAAGTCAAAGAAAGTTTCCAACAGGTCACCTCTTTTCTCCAATAGATTTTTTTTGTTTGTATCTACAACAAGCACAACACGATTAAACTGCATTTTATTTGTGAAATAGATTTTCGATTGCAATTTTCATTTGCGTGGTTGGATTTTATATTTAAAGTTAGCATTCGCATTCAAAAGTGTGATTTTGCAAAGATTCGTGGTATATTTGTTGTCATTGTAGCGTTGTCCAACAACGTCGCAATATAAACACAAGAAGAAAGTTCACCCAAAGTGAAATTAGTTTACCGTGAATAAGTAATAGATACAACTAAAAAAAAAATATCTAAACCAGATTTAAACTTAGATTTCTTTGTACCTAAATAAAAACATTAATATCTAGAAAGAGTTTTTGGGTGTTAATCATTTGTGTGTAGTCTTAAAAAGTTAATTATATCTAAACAAGATTTTAATTGCTCTGAGCACTTATTTCTCCTGCACATTAAACGGGCCATTAAACGTTAAAATACAAAACAAAAAATAAAAAACAAAAAAACAGCGAAATGGCAGTTAAAATAATTGCAACTCTACTTATCTTGACCGTGTCTCTAGAGATGAGTTCCGGTTCAGCGATACCAATCTGGGAGTTTTTGTCACGTAACGAAAAGGTGAGTTCCAAGTTTTAATATAAAAAATAAATTTAATTTTTATTTATGTGATTATTTGAAGTGACCGAATGTGTGGGCTATAATTTTGTTAACATAATCGAACTGTCATAAATGTATCTATATTTATGATGATTAAAAAAATTAAAATTGATTTTTTTTCTTATTGTTAAAAATAAACGGAAAGTTTAAAGAAAGATGATACGATTTTTGGATGTGAAATTTTTTGTTGGTATGAAGATGTGTAATTTTTGTGAGGTGTTATTAGAATGCCAATGATCATAAAGATACGTCTTAAATATTGATTGCAGATTTTTCAGATTTTCTTTAGCGATCTTTGCTTACGGTATTTTTTTAATTGTTTACTTTAAAAAAAAAAATCAATATTGCTTTGTTTTTGTACCAAACGAAGGGTTGATTCAAACTCGGTATACCAGAATTTCTTACATGGCTATTGGAAAATGCATTTTTTCATTAATGTTTTTAACTAATTTGACTAAAATTTAATATGTAAGTTAGAAAAATGTCAAAAGATAGCTGACGTACACGTGCTTCGTGTATCATATAAGAGAGTTTTTTCCTGTATTGCTTACTTTCTTCGTACAATATGGCTCCAACGAGTTAAAATTAACGTTATAAATACATATACAAAAATTTCTTAAGTAAAATCTGTGGATCATAATTATTATTAAGTCCTTGTTGCAGAGATGAATGATGTCTTCATTATAAATATTCGTAAATATTTGACCATATATATAAAAAGCAAAGGATTGAATGCTTTTTCTATTGTAGTAAGTAAGTAAGAAGTAAGTAGTTACCTCTGATGCTGTGACGCATTGGTCTGTCGTTTAACTTGTCATGTTATTTGGCATCAATGACTGAATGATAAACGGTCAACATGGACCGGTCCCTTTTGAAAAACCCTTTATATTCGATATCTCTTTAAAAAAAAAACACAATGAGAAATTCTAGTTTTTAAGAAATTAGTTTAAATTTATTCAAGACAAGCCCCCAATCATTAATAATGTATGTAAAACAACATCAAAATTACATGCAAACATTCTATAGGTAGACTACCTTATTGATTTCCTGAAACTATTTAATTTCATTCCCTTTTTAAAATCAAAAAAAGCACATTAACCTCGTCTAGAATACGTTTAACTTTTCATTTGTTCTTTGAATACTAAAATATAAATCAAGGCAATATTCTTAAAATATTTCCTTATCAAAAAAACAAAAAAAAAAAAACACTTGAAACTCTCATTTGTATTCAAATGTTTGCCTTTAACATTTGCTTGCATTATCAAGCCAAGGAATTTGTTTTTGTCTAACTTCTGAACAAAAAACTACGTCAGAAACGTCCAAAAATTTATTTAAATTCAATTCTAACTGTCAATTTAAATTGAAGCTTAATTTAATCAAAACCGGATATTATTTGGAATTCCACAAAACTGGTGTGTGTGTCGCCTTTAAGTTCTCATAAATATTTATCACGAATAAACATTAACACTTTGCTAAAGCAAACAAAATTCCCTAAGAAGCTTAATTTCCATAACGAAATCCAAACAATAAACAATCTACTTTTTTAATCACCATTTTGCTAAATCTATCTTGAGAGCAAGAATTGAAGAATCTAGCAAAAATAATGATAAACGTAGAAGCCGGTCTTTTTATATCCTGCTTTTAATTTTTACTCTTTTTTTTTGAATTCAATATAAAAAAAAATTTGTTTACAAAATTTTGTGTTTTTTTCGTTGAGGAAAAACCAGATAAGAATATTGAATACACCAACTGGGTTGCACGTTCTTGAAATAAGCATTTTTGTTGGTTGTCGAACGAACCTTTTATTTTGACAAAAGAAGTGTAGGATTAAGAAAAAATTGGTACAAAATCGATTTTTTTAAAACGTCTTTTAAATAAAAGTACATATATGTACAGCTGGAACTCAAAAGAGCGAACGATAAAAGTGTTCGATTAATAATGTTCTCCTCTCATTTATTTTAATGATAAAATATTCCCAATCCACATCCAGGGTTGGCACAGTTTTTTCTTTATATTATAACCCCGGCCTAATGTTGGTGCAACCGATATAAAATCAAAATGTCGTTAAATTTTATTTCTCCTTTCACTAAATTGATTTTAAAAGGTTTTTGTTGCAACTTGCTTACCATTGCAACAACCACTCTGTTTACTAATCAGTGCTCTTTTATTAGATCTATTACATTCAATGTCAAAAAACAGCTGTTGATATGACATTTGAATAGTCTATTATTATTTTTTTATTTAGTTTTTTATTTAAACTTAGTTAATATGTATTTCAATTGAAGCCCGACAAAACTTAATAATATTTACTGCCGGAAGTATGTTTTTCTTTTTGTTTGAGCTGTCAGAATGACAGTACAAAAACGCAGGGTTTATTTCAAAATTTAAGGAGACTGCTTCGTTAAAGTTAATTAAATATGGTTAAAGTTATTTAGAGTCCACTTAAATAATATTTAAGTCACCTCTAAATTTAATTATTGGTAAGGCATATGAAGAGAAAGTTTAAAATTGTTCAATGGATAAATTATTCCTGACTTTACATATTTAAAGTTCTTGGACTATAGGCCGCTAAAGGCATTAATTTTGAAAAATAATTCAGAAAAGTCCACTTAAAATAAAATGATGTTAAGTCTTCTACTTGGTTGAATATTCTTAATATAAAAAATAAACTTTTTAAATTAATTTTCATATTAGTATATAGAATTTGTATCATTATTTATTTTATTTTTTTGTTATATTTAAAGTTACCACACCGATAAATTTTATTATTCAGATAACTAAAAAGTTTTAAGTAAGTACATATGTGTGTGTACATATGTATGTATTTATGTATAATTTTGTACTATTTTATGCTACAATTTTCTCATCATTTTCAGTTTAAATATTTTATATATCATTCTTCATTCATATTAAAAAATTGGTTAAAAAATAAGCATCAATGAGCAGGTTCCAGTAATGATTTTTTGAAATAAACATCTTGCCCTTAAAGTAACTTTACATTTTAAAGGCAACTGGGAAAAAATCAGAAAATACATAAATGCATTAAAAGACAACAAGATAGACTAAGAAATATCAACGAAATGAATTACATTATCAAGTTCGTTACCACTTACATATAGGCATATATTATGTGTATGACTTAAAAAAAAATATTTAAAATTATCCACATCGTCCGTCGTCGTCTTCTAGCAAAAGATATAGATTTCCCAGAAACGATATAAAATTATTATTAACTTATTATTTAAATCATTTAACATTGCCGCTTTGGTCGTGCTTTATGTTTAGATGCAAAAATATTTCTAGCAATGTGCGCTTATGTGATAAGCGGCATCCGATGTTGGTGTGGCCATCAACTGACTTATGAACAGCAAATAAATTTGCATTCATTTGAAGGACAGGGTGCCGCTAAAAATATTTATATACATATCTGTTTAATGTATATCTAGCTATAAAAAAAGTGATAATCAGAGCTATAGGCTGGTGGATTAAAAATAAAAGGCCTTAAAACATTTATGTATATATGTATTTATATTATTAACCTTAGAAATTATTGAGGCAGATTAAAACTCGTGTGAATTTTGTTGGTCTAGAATAAAAAAAAAAAAAAACTGAGTAATGAATATTAAGAAAGATATTAAACTTTATTACCCATTCCCAATATAGCATTGAAATTTTTAAACAAAAGGTCGCATTTACAAAAGAGCTTTAAACGACTTAGTTTTTTTTTTAATGATAACATGTTATTGGAATAGCTTAGCTGTTTAAGTGATATTTTAACAGTAATGAAACGAAACTATGATAAAGATTCAGAGAAATAAATTTGATATAGATTTTTAACAAAAGAAGGTACGTTGAATTTGTGCAGAAGAATTGAACACAAAAAAATACAACAGAAAACAAAATTTTATTTGATTCTGAGGATTCGTTATTACTATGTATCAAAAGATAAAGTTCTACTCTATTAATAAAAGAATAGGCATTACAAGATCCCGCCATTGTTGTTTACGTCACAATTGACAAAAAGTAGAAAAAAATCAAGTTTCGTAATCTTATATTGTTTCATTCATGGTTCTACTTTGTATTTCAATGAATTTTTGAACTTCCACAGAGACCTTAAAACTTGTTTATGACTATGACTATGAGTAAACTTGAAAACTTCGAGTACTGTCGAATATAGACAGGCTAAACTTAAAGCTCGTATCCTACTTTAAACTCTGTTCCCACGAAAAGAGAAAATTCTAAGAAACATCTTGATATAACTTCAAAACGGATGCAACGATTTTGGTAAAACTTAATGAACGTTATATTTGCAATGCTATGAATATAACTACATTTCAGGGCTGTAGCTTAAAATACACATAACGGAGATTTGGTGGTAACGGTTTTTACGAATTCGGCCGGAACTTGATAACGACTAAACAAATTTCTTTTATAATTAGTAAGGCGTTTAAGTTACTTAACTTTATAGCTGAAAACATAAAAAGTAAAATACGATATGATACATCATATCATGAATTGATATTTTTGTGGTCCCATAGTTTGCAAAATGAAGAAGTGCAGTGTGACACAGTTGTGCAGTTTATTAATTTACTGTGAATTAGGCTTAATTCGATTAACCACAAAAATATAATACAGTAAAAAAGTGCAGTGTTGTCAAAAAATAGAACTTGTAACAATTTAACTCTTTTTTCTCGAAATTGGTTGATTGTATGATGACTTTTTTTTGTAGAATATCATATAAGCTACAATATTACCTTAGCACTATTTCCAAAAAGTTCAACTAGCAAGCAACTCAATTTCGACCCCTTTTCCACCCCAAACAAAAATTAGCTCCCGATGAAATCATGGGTACTTTTGAGGATTTGCTCAAGACACCAAAACAAAGGTCTCCAGCAAAATCCATTTTCGTACGGATTTTTTCCAAGTAAAATTCTCATTTTACTATGGGCTCATTATTTTTCGCCATTTTTTTCATTATTTTTCAAAATAGCAAAGCAAAATGATGAAATGCCAGATGAAAAAAAAAACAAATTAAATTTTTGCGAAACGAACGAAACAAAACGGCCAAACAACCAAATGCAAAATTATGGGAGGCAACGAGAAGACACTATAAATGATAACCCCGAAGGGAAAAATAACAAACTAAATCTGATACGGACCCCTATCCGATTTTTAAATAGTTTATAACACCCTGTGGAATCATAACTAAACGATGCAACACGATATTGCATTGGAAACAAAAAAACTCACCGATTATTTATTTAAACAGAATACCAATACTTCCTCTCTCCCACATGCCCGTTCCAGCAGCTGTTTGAAATTTTTCCTAATAGATAATAATACTGAATATTTGCACGAAGTCTTACCTCTGTATATCTATAATATATATATATATATATTTAGTAAAAAATAAAACTGAATTAATCATTATAGAATTACAATGGAAACTATCAGACAGTATGGGAAAACGACAAAATAGATACTAGAAAATAAAATTAAATAAAATCCATTAAGAATAAATTTAATGAATAAAATTAATGATTTTGTGTGGGATTCTCGACATGATCTCAATGATGGTAGTACACTACACATAGTCATCATGACGTGTCCTTAAACTATGTCCGTGTACCACTTATTTTGTTTGATGAAATCACGTTTCGATGATCATCGGCGGGATTCTATATTTCTAAATTTATATTACATCTTTTTTTTGTTAATGATACTGATCAGTGATCGTTATTGCTTTAGAGTGTGAAATATAAAATAAAATCATAAAAAAAAACTTATGAAATATTGAAGCTTCGAATAGTAAAAAAATCCCGGCTTGCCGCTTGCCGGTCTAGACACCATCGTAACATGTAGTTAATTTGTTTAGCATCGCGCTCGAAGGTGAGGTTAATTATAGTGAAGCAAAATAAATGATTTTTTTTTACAACGATTTTCTTTTGTTACCCTCGTCTCTGAGTGTAAATGTGTAATAATAGTTTTTTTTTTTTAAATTAATTAATTCAGTGCATGTGTGGTGTGCACTGGTTGTTGTTTAATAAATTGTTTGATTGATTTGTTGATGCTATAAAAAAAAATTATATTCCTGGCGTGTTTATTGTCTTTGTTTATATATTGATGAAACGTGATTGTTAAAAAAATTCACATATTTGTTTAAGGAATAATGAGTATTTTACAAATTTGTTGCCAAATAACGTTCCACTAAAGTTAATCGTGAAACAACTCTATACCTTCAACGTAAACGGTTTTTGTTTTGTATAGATGCAAATAGTATTTATGATATGTTGTTGTTTACTTGTATATGTAAAGTTTAATCTATACCCGCATTTGGATTTGCATTGATATAAGTTCACTCGTTGTATGTTTCAATACTTCCGGTAGTAAATATTATGGATTTCAATGAAAATGTGACTCTATAGTGTCTAGCTCTAGATATTCAAAAGTAAGCTTGATAATCTATTCTGCAGGCTGGTTTCTTTGTCATATTCGTATATGTATTACAAATAGGTCTTTAGATCATTGGCCTCGAAGACGTTTTCTAATATTGACGTTGAAAGAACGTTTTTGATGAAATTTAAAAATTCTTGATGAAAATATGTAGGCTTTGTTTAACTCTCACCATAAGTCAAGTCCAAATAAAGCTGTTTTCGGTTTATTCGGCTGATGGTGAACTTTTCTGTCATAACACCACTCTGACATGGATCGATCAGGTTGTTCATAAAAGCTTCACTAATGCGATCACATACAAAATATTTCGTGTGGAGATAAAAGTAGAAATTGGCGGTTTAACAAGTAAATCTAGAAGATTTCCTAAAATTGTTCTACACTGATATTTGTAGAAGCTATATAATTATAAATATTTTAACAGTTGTTTTAATATTCTTTCAAAATAAGTGAATTAATTAATTTTAACAAAACTAGAATACATTTGTTTTAAACTTTACCCATATAATATCCTATATTTCTTCCATGCTTTGCTTTGAAGATTAATTTATTCCACCGTCAAAATCACCGATGCATATAGACAGTAATTTACAATACTTTTATAACAATTAAACAACATCTGCATTCAAGATTCCTTCATACCTGTGAAAAGTCATTTGAATATCATTGCTGATTTAATAAACTATCTCAATCGTGAAGATATAATTAGGATGTTTAAATTAAACATTTACTCCAGCTTTCTTCTTAAGACGATTTATGGGTGGCAAGATGCGTGCGAAAGTGAAAGTTAAAAACATGCATTTTTTTTGTTTGTTTGTTATTTATTAATTAAAAGCAATGATGTGACAGCATGTTACTTTTGCAAATGAATCAATTAGGTACACGTGTTTTGCTTTTTTTTATGTTCATATTGAATTATAAACTATACATCTAGCAAAAACGCATTCAAGGTGTGAACTCGTTCAGATGTTAAACCCTGGGTTTGGCATACGCATCGTAGATTAACTTTAAGATTTATAGTACTTTCAAATTAATTTATTTTATTTTAACAATAGTGAAAATAACTTACTTTGGATATGAGATAATATGAAACTCGAAAACTTTAAAACTTTAAATATAGCTATCTTCCAAAATAAAGTTTTGAGCGTTTTAAGTGCTGGTCAACTAATATATCGATGTGTATAATTCCTCAAGACGACATCCCAAAAACATATACTTACTTAAGAAACTTTAAAAACTATAATGCCGTTGTACTCTACCTTTATACCAATTCATAAAAAAAAACAATTCCATCAAATTGAAACTCAACCAAGACAACTTTCATAAATTCAATAACAATAACGAATGCCAACAAATTTGCTTTCAAAAATATGCCGTTAAAAAATGCAGAAGGTTTTTACACTAACTCAATTGAAATTTGCATATAATTTATTTTTGTGGATAAGAAAAAAAAACATTACACCTTGAATGAACAGCTTGGTCCGTCTTATTTGACAATTTTCTTCGATTTGAATTGTAATGAGGTATTTTGTTCAAGAAGGCTATATAATTCCATGGCATTTATAACAAAATGTATAAAATAATGCAATTTTACGTGACACGAATTACCTACATTGGAATTTATAACAAATGCAGATTGCAATTAAATAAACAGTGACAGCAACAAAATATTTTAATATGTAAACTATAATCCCATCAAATCAACAATGGCATTTTAATTGAATTATTTTAATCACTTAATTCACCTTATTTCAGATCAATTGTTTGAATCAAAGAAGATTAAGTTTTTTTATTTAAGAATGTTTTTTTTACAGGGTGTACCTTTTAATGTAGATCCACGGAGAAATTGATCGCGAATTGAACATACATATGTATTTAACCGTACACTTAAAACTCGATCTTCTTTTATATCTCGAGATTTATCAAAACAAATTAATTTGGAGATTTAAAATAAATCTTTAAATCTCCTTACGAAACTGATGAACACGCCTTTTTGATTGATACTTTCATTTGAAACGTCATTTTAAATGTCAATTTATTAAAGCTATTGTTTTTTGTTATTATTTAATAACAAAAATTAAAATTGAAACACATATTCGGTAAATATCAGTGACTTATATGAAAAGAATGTACTGCAATTATTTCTAACTGAAATGTGTTTTGGTGTGATGGAATCTTCTGTGAAAGTTAAACGTTACGAACTAAATTTTTATCTCTTAAACGTAGACTTACTTATAATTATACGTAGCATAAAAACTCTCACCTGAACAAAGGACAAACTTTTATATACTTTTATTTATTATTAAAAATACATAATAATAATTAATTATCAAAATATAAAACTACGGTAACAAGTTCACAAATATTGTCAGTGACAATTAAATAGAATAAAACTCAATGGAGTTGAACTATCACCTTATACAGTAAATTTAGTAAAGATCACAAATGACTGTTAATAACGTGACAACCAATTACCACTTACAAGCAAATATCAAAACAAAACTGACAGTTGCGGGCATTTGCAAATGTTATAGCATCTTCCTATAAAGTGAGGCATGTTAAGTCACCCTATAAAATAAAATGTAATATTGTAGCTTAAACTGAATCGATATAAACTAAACTGACAACTGCTTAATCAATTTACAAATGCCTGCTTCATAAAAAAGCAGTTAGATGAATAAACTGTTTTATTTTTTTATAAACGGTATCAAGTTCAATGTAATATTCCATTATTTTTATGACTATGGACTTTAATTGCAACATTATTTTTTTTTTTATTGTAGAATAAATAATGGATTGGTTTATCTTTTAAAACAAATCGTGAATAGAAATTTTCCAATTTTATTGTTATTTGTATTTCGATGATGAATCGAATGAAGGTGAAACACGTTTTCTTATTGAAGATATTTTGCTAAATTTGCATGATTTGTATCTCAAGTACTTAAAGTTGATTTGCTTTAAAATGTATGCTTGACTTTCTAACCTATAAAATTAAACTATTGCTTGCAACACATATTGTAATGAATTTAAAAGGGTAAATGAACTTCCAAATTTTCTTCATTGAATATAGTAAAAAGAAAGTCCAGTTCGTTGACTTCTTATCCAATAACTTTATAATGTACAAAAGATCTTAAAATTATAATTATACAACTATAAGCCATCAGCCATAAAACAGTTTTCAAAGAAGATCCAGGTTAAGATACTTAAATGTAACTTTCAATAGTTTTGACTTTTTTGAAAGTCACTGACGAATAAGTCAGCTATATCAAAGGTGTAATTAAGATACATATCTCTGGTGTAAGCATAAGATATGACATAAGAGGTGAGAGCGATTATTGTTACTTGTGGATGGACGTGTTTTTACATGTTTATTTAAATGTTCACTTTAGGGACTGGCGGAAGTTATATGGAAGGAAGTAATTATGCATTAGGTATGGTAGTATTTTTTCTTAAATTATGATTGAATGCTAAAAGAAATTTTTTACGTATGAGTTATCAGTTGCTCTTGAGCAATGTTTACGAGTATGTATAGAAAATTCAAAACTTTTACCTCTGTTACGAACAAAGTTTTGGCATAAATGAATGAAGGAATCATTCCATATTCTATTCAGTCGATTTCTATACGTCAAAGCTATAGCTCGATAAAGAAAAGAATAAAGGAAAATCAAGGAGACACTTCAGTCTCTCAATTTGTACAATAAGCTAGCACCAAGATCGAATTGGAAAATAGAGGGCGCTTCAGTTGTTTTTTTTTTAGCTATTAAGTTAAAAGTTTCAACACTCCAATTTTTCGGACGAGGAAGATAGTTAGTTTAAAACCGGTTGTAAAATAATAAAAACCGTTTTTTCATTAAGATTTCTATTTTATTTTACTTAAACCAAATTATTTCTTAGTAAATTCACAAACGTCAAATATGGTTGTTGTGATTCGCAGCATCACTGTTTTTTGTGATGCTGATGATTGACACAGCTGTTATACAGAAGCAATTCTGATTAGTTATTTATTTGCGTTAAAACACTATGTTGATTTTGATAAAACCTTAATTACTATTGACTTAGCAGTTGACGTTGAAAGTGTTGCAATGATTTGCCGTTTTTAAATGTTTAAAGTTATTATTTAGGTACATATTATTGGATTATAGTTTTCACAATTGAGGTTTCATTTTTGCAAAGTGGATGTAGTTTGTTATAAATCTAAAGAGTGTTCGTATACTGATGATAAAATTTGTTTCAAGTTGGTATTTCACCCAAAAACCAAAATATTTAACTGGCTTCTATGTTCATTAGCAACTTGCTGATAACGAATATCTAGACATGAATTTCATTTTGATGATATGTTTTTTTTTTCAAGCGTTTCACATAGTTTTTGAACGTTAATGTTTCGATGTTTTTTAAGAATATTGTTTTTAAGTTCTCTCTGTAGTCTGTATTTAAAAGCAAAATGGGTTTGATACAAGTTATTTTAATCGGATGTTTAGTCGGGTGGTTAGTTGTCGTGCCGCTAGTCTTCCCTACAGGGAATTTTTTTTTTCAAATTTAGAATGTGGAAATTATGTGCATGCCTATCAGACATTATATATGTATATTAAAAGTAAAACCAGTAATGCAAGCTTTGTCAGTCGCATTCAACCAAAACAAACCAAATTACCATACGATAATTTTTGGTCATCATAAGACGTTTATGGCCACGGAGAGTTTTATTTTCGAATCCCTTAAGTAATGGACAAATTTCCGAATAAAAAATATTATTGAAAATCCTAAAGGTGCTGTAGCCGCACACTTTAAACACAATTGACACACGAACTAAGTGTAATTATGTTTTGCGTAAATCGAATAATGAATATATTATTATGTAGCTTAAAGGCAATTTTGAAAAATGTCCCTGGACTCTCATTTTTTGTCAGACACTTTTTTAATATATCTTATTGTTATTTTTAAGTACAAGCCATTGTTATATATTTACACGCACATGACCATATTGTATATGATTTAGTAGGCTGGTTGCTCAATTTTATCACGAAAGTTTAAAATCTCAGAGATAAATATTTGCATGAAATGATTTCATAAGAAAAGTGTAAATAACACTTGAACTTTTAACGTATAAGTTTGAGAAGAGTATAGGCGGTGTACTGTATAGTGTATACCTTTACAAAATGCAAGGTTATTGTAAACTACATTTACTCAATGGATTTAATTTTGTTGACGCTTGAATCTTCAAAAGAGTTAATTGTATAGTAAATATAATGGTATAAATTGGAATAACATATGAAGTAAATTTATATAGTTTAAGTAAAAAAAAAAATAAGTAGACGTTAAAAGAAGCTTATGTATATTGAAAGGACGGAGATACAAATACTAATGCAAAGTTCATCTTCAATAAAGTAATTTGAAAAAGATACACAGGATTAACATTGACCTATTTAAAGATGTTCAGGCACAGACGTTGAAACGTTCGGAGATTTTCTGGTGAATAAGCTCTGAAATTCATACACAATAACAAGGCCGTAGACAAGGGGGGTTCACAGGGGTTCAACACCCCCCCCCCCCCCCCCGATTTTTTTTAGAAATGCATCTGTAAATCAACCTTTTCCGCAAAAGTATGAAATTTGTGCTCAAATAATTAGTGATTATGTTCAAAACTTTCTGATTTTAGTTTTAAGCCTACGTAGTTAGGTACCAACATAATTTTCGATGAATTTAGTAAGGTAGCTCTAACAGTTTTTAAATACAACCTCAAACAACACAGCCTCAGGATGCCAGGTTACTTTTGCTTCGATTGCACATGATGAATAACTAAACGCTTAAAATAAGATTTGAAAATCATAAGTCCATACTTTCCTCTTTGTGCATTTTTATTCCATCGATCCTTGCCAAATATGAACAAAATTACAACGAAGAAAACTTCAAATTTTATAGATCTTTTTTGAATTGGGACTCTTTAGAAGCTGAGTTTACGTTATGGAAGACAAAATGCCATGGACAAAAAGATACAGAGCGTTCAAAGAGTGCGACACTACCGGTTTCAACGTGTACACTGGAAAGAACATTTTCGACAGTGAAACGTCTAAAAACTTACCTTAGAAATTCTACCGGCGAAGAAAGACTAACAGGATTGGCATTAATGTCAATTCATCGGCAAATTGAGATTGACACTGAGGAAGTTTTAGACATATTTGCAGCACAGAAGGCCAGAAGATTAAATTTAATTTTATAAAAATGATATACTTACATGTTATTTAATACTTTTTTTTATAATAAAATCTTAAAGAGTGATGATAAATGTACTTACCTAATAAATAATAACTTAAAAATATTGGAAAAATCCTTTAGTTTTTCAAATTTGCTTGAGAGTTTTCTTGAAAAACTAAGTATGCAATTGTATTTTATTAACAGTACTCTACCTAGGAAAAAATATTGAAAATCGTTAAAGCAGTTTTTTTTTAAACCGTTTTCTTTTTTAATTTTTGAAAAATATTTTGCAATTTTTTGAGTATTTCAATACATCGAAATCTGAAGTTCATCAGGAAAAAAATCTGAAAAAATTCGATATTCGCGTTTTCAACATATTCAAGAAATCTAAAAAGTTATGTATGTATATGAATTTGATCATAAAAACCTTCCTAAATTTTAAATTTAATTGAAATCGGTTTTGTTGTTAGCGAGAAATTCTGATTTTAAAAAATCGGTTCTATGGGAGGTACTGATAAATCTCGACTGTTTTATCAAAATCGTTAAGGCCATTTTTAGAAAAATTAAGTTTTAACAAACTGTTATGTATAATTTACCATTGTTTTAGAGCTAAAATTCCAATTTCAACAACGCCTAGTGCGAGACTACTAAATAAACACTCTGAACCAAGTTTACAAATCAGCCTATCCATTTAGGCTGCAGATCTGCAAACAGGCAGTTGGACGAACAGAATTTTCCAAATCACTTTTGTCTACTTCCCTATCATCAATATCATGTTTATTTGTTATCTCCATTTTTTTTTTGACGAATCCATAACTTGCCTTATACATAGAATAGTATCATTATCGCAATTAAAAATCGTGTTTGGTGGATTTTGGGTTAATGGGCTGTACTAATTTTTTTTTTACATCTACAGAAAGGTACAGATCGATTGGTGTGTGGAATAAGTATAAACCCCCCCCCCCCCCGAAATAATTGTCTGGCTACGGCCTTGCACAATAATTGTCTAATTTATTTTAAAATGTTTCTTTGGCCCTTAAAATTTATTTTTGAAGATTTTATGTGCAGTCATTGCAGATATTGATACTGTATTTTTAATTGTTTTGACAAAAATATTGGGCTATAAGTTTCTATTTGAGAGTTTTCTGATTCGGTGACTCATTTTAAATAATCCCGTGCTCCAAAGGGCAATATTGATGACCAGTGCAAATTAACTCGCAAGCAAGATACGATTAACGATCGGCAATAGTAGTCCGGTACCAAATGCGATGCAGAAACGGAAATCTTATAGGCAATAATAAAGAAGTCTCGTTATTCCAATAAACTATCTAATGTCTAACTTGAATTTAACATTGTCTTACACTTATATAATCCATTAAGTGTTATTATAGGTTAAACAAAATGTTTGTTTTGCTTGCTCATCCGAATAAACACCAACGTAAAAATGATTAGCATATTCCAGAAAAATACCTCTATTTATTTACTGTTATTCTTTAAATGTATCTATACTGAGAGTTATTAAACATTATATTATTTATTTTTACGAAAAATTTACAAGCGATACAAATAAAAAGCTTTGTATTAATTTAAAACTAAAATGCTATGCATGTTTTTACCACCCCATGCAACTGGAATGCATGCAACAATTTGATATTATTATTTTTTTTTTTTTTTTTTTTAAATTGTTAACAATAAAATTTAGTCATCCTTTTGTGACGACGTTGGTTTCACAAAAATGCGATTCGATTCGAATTCTATAAAAATCGATTTCATACTTCTAAATTATCAGCAGAAAATATCTGACGAGCACGTTCCAGTATATAATGTTGTTGCAAAATACATTACCTATATATTATATGTATGTAATACAAAGAGCCCAGCACCAGAACTAAGTCTACAAATTTAACAATGTAATTCGGATACATATCACGCACTCACGTAATATTCCTACAACTCAAAGTTAAATTTCACAAAGAGTTAAATTAGAATATCTACTCAACCGTGCTGAGGAGCTATAGCGCTCATACAATGTTCATTATAAGCTTAATTTTATTCATCGGATGAGTTCCAGTTTCTCATGCACATCATCTATCTTTCTGTCTGACTCACCACGATCATCATCAACAGTAGCAGAAACACGAAATCGGTTTAACACTTATGTATGTGCTCACATGCTATATTTATAAAAAAAAAAACTACTTTTCAACGGCAACTGATAGTCTAGAGAGCTTCACTTTGAAAAATGTAGATTTATAGATCAAAGAACTGTAATGTTAGTAGAGTGATCTAGTTTTGAACAACCGCACCAAGGGAAATCAAATTTATGTACAACTAAAAATAAATAAAAAAAAAAACCTTAGATACTTTCAAATTGAATTCTGATTTTTATGTATATTTCTATTTTGTATTATTGCAGATGTCTTATTTGTATTCAACATTTGCCAAGTTAGTGAGCGATCATTGTAAGACGAATACAGATACTCGAACTGTACCAGTTAATCATTGCAAACGCGATCTTCTTAACTATGGTTATGAGAAATTACAGACTTTTGCAGATCATCAATTGGATACGTTGGATCCATATCAACGAGGTGCTAATGAATTGAGTAAGTACTACTATGAATTTGTTTTTTAGAGAGTTTTATAGTAATTATAATCGTAGTAAAAAAAAAATACGGCGTAGATATTTTGCAAACTCAATTAGACAAGATTTTATATTTAAAATCATGAATCATTACTCAACGGCAATCAATTTAATTTGCAAATAAACTAAACAAATAAAAGTTTATTCCGAATAAAGAAACTTGCCGAATATAAAAATCTTTTTAATTTCACTATATTTTAAAATTTAAAACCATCACGTATTTAAAAAGAAATCGCATCGTAAGATGGCGGTTTCGCGAATTCGTCCTAAGGCATTTTCTATTTCTTGTAGATTTTTCTCATTTGAGGAAATATCGAAGTTGATATCAACCACCCGAAGTTAGGCTTAAGAAACTTAAAAATAAAACAACTTGAGAGTCACTGTGTGGCGTAGGTGGAATTTTTTTTTTTTATTATAGTGTTTTAATGTATGTACATTAAATAATTTCTAGATACATTAATTGCGGAACCTCATTAATATTGAGAATATGTAAGAAATAGAAATATACTCTGAAAATTCTGAAACAGAGTGCTTGGCTGTAGTATTTCGCTTCTAACCGCCTGTCTGGGGATTAATCAAACTCCAAGAAGAGCAAAAAAGTTGCGCGAACCAAAATTGACTAAACAGAAGGAATCGAAATCGTTTAAATTCGCGAAGGGTGGCAAATGCAAAGCAGAAAATACGCAAAATTAATGTAACTAGGTTGAAACGTCAAAAGCACTTGTTTACATTGCATTATTACAGAACGACCCAAAAGATTTAGTAAGCAGCTTTCAGAACATTTCAGAACAGACATTTTTTAATTTTATATTTTAAAACATGTTGACAACATATAAAGCAATTTCTTTTGACAGCTCTCTCTCATCTTTCATTTTTGACAGTTAAATTGAGTGATTAATGTTTTATTAAGACTAGTGGCCAGTTTCTCCAAACACTTTTAAATATTTATTGGTTTGTTAAATCTTAAAATGGCATTTTTCAATTTCAACAACCACTTTCAGTTTTAAAAGAGCCAATATAAACTAAAGTCCCATTTTGTTCCAAATAAATTTTAAAGGCGTCTTAAAAATGCAAGACAAAGAGAACGTTGAAATTTTTCGATTAATATGCTCCCCTCTCGCTTGCTCTAATGAAAAGACCCATGTATGGTGAATAAAAATCCGGAGTTGGCATCAAGTTTCCTCATTTTTAAAAATTCACCTCCTAACGTTGGTGCACACTATTTTAAGTTAAAATGCCAATAAATTTTATTAGTCCGTTAACTTAAATGCTTTTAGGTGTAATTTGGTGAAACTGATGGGCATAGGTATGTTTGTTTTGTAACTAATTTGACTTTCTCAACATATTAAGGTACATACATAGTTGTATCTTCTCTTTTTTTTTAAACACCCTGTGAACATACAACATCTTTCACAATTATGAAAGCTCATTCGGTTCCTATTATTTGTCACGTTTCACCACTCAATAACAAGTGAAATTTTTGGCGTGAAACTGAAACTATGTAACATAATATTGTTGCTCGTACTTTTATAAGTAGGAACTAATGATTCGGCACGTCGCCAAATATATTTTTTAGAGCAAAGTTCATTGGCACGCATATTAGGCAGGGAAAATCCTATACATACACCGGTGAAAGTAAACATTTGTGTAAAGCATCAGCCATCTTCAATTTTTTAACAGCAATGATAAAATGTACTTTTATATATAAAACTAATCATACATTGATACTGACCATTAATTCATACTGACTTAATTCATAAACAAATTTTCTTCTACTTACAGTTTGGAGCACTATGATCCGTGGTCAGCCAGCTGTTACAGTGCCACCCAACCGATTCCCACAACCTACGCAATCAGCCAGTTCAATGGTGATCTTGTCCCATCAAAACAAACCGACACACCCTACCAACCCACTGTTCGATGACCATGAACGCAAACACACCTACGCAATGGACATGGATATGTCCTATGGTTATGCACCTGCTCCTTCGTCAGCTGAAGACCGTTTTGCTGCGCAATCCACATCGGCTACATCGTTCAAACAACCCACATATCTGAGTGGTCCATTTGTTTTTCGAGTTCGACCGGATGGCACTCCAATCGAGGAGGACAAAAACAAACCATATCCTCGTGACGATGATCTTGAAGCCTTTCAAATTGCCAAACAGAGCATCAAAGATGCCACATTCAGTAGCATCAAACAAAACAGATTAGCGAGTCTTGCCGGTCAACATTTGACGATGCAACAACTACAACAACAATCTTCTGCACAAATGCAACGTGAAAGACGCCAATCCAAGGTTGTCAATAAGCAATATCAAATTGTTGGCACCCCCTATTATAGCCGCAGATTGGTTATTGTGTAAGTGAAATATTGTAGCCGTTAATGAAAAGGTCAAAACCCCATCAGCACCCAACAAAGAGAGGATCAATATGCTTCCTGGTTGTCATAATGACACATCATCGAGGTATTCTTTATAGATGACCACGTATATTTTCATCACCTATCAAACTTATAACGGGATTCCCGTGAAGATATTATAAAATATGTGTATATTTTTAAGTTTAATTTAAGCTGAATGAATGTTAGCATAAGAATGAAGAACTGAGTGACTGAGTGCACACAATTAGGTTGTGCGCGATCAGAGAGTGTAATGTGATGTGAGAATTTATGCAAATTAATTTATATCTTCATGCCAATTAAAAGATGAGGTTACATTATTCATAATTATACAACTCATCAAATAATAACCAATTTGTTAAATCCGGTTTATAAAGATGAGCAGGAAGTGAAAGTTAAAATTCGTATCCTTAATTCATTTTATATAAACGATGTTTATTCTAACATTTTATTTAAAATGATTTTATTTCGACTTTATGTTTTTATATTTTAATTTGTCTTCAATAAGTATTTTTTTTTTTAATAATAAAATATCATAACTAATATTTTAAGCTCATAAAATATTTAATTATTAATTTTAAAATTATTATTGTAAGACTTTCATTGTGATGTTAAACGATTTTTATATAAATTAGAAAAAAATAAATTATTACAAAAATATATTTAATGATTTGATTTTATGTTTACGCCCAAAAAATACTCGTGCAAAAGAATAAAATGAACTCTTCGCTTCAGACATGGAAACATTTTAGATCGGAGCGCATTTTCTGAAGTCAACCCGGTCAACCCCACAGGCATATCTTAAAGTTGAACCAATGAAGTGGAAGAGTAGAGGTTCCACTCGAGATCAAAAATGTAGTCAGAAAAAACTACGAAGATTTTATAGTTAGGATTTAAAAAGATAGATAGATATATAGATAGATATATTCTTTATTATTTTCATAAAACAATAGGATGACGTTAGGATTAAAAAAAAAAAAAGGATATTCAAGATTTCACCAATACATTGATTTGTGTTTGATTACATATCCATTCAAATATGAATCGAATTCACAGTAAAAAATACTCTAACTTCGGTCATCGTTCTCCTTAATTGTAGAAGATAGCCTCTTAGCGAACCCCTTTTAGTGAGAAAACATTTAACGATTTGTTAAAAAAACGCACAATGATTTTTTTTCTCTTCCGAAATAACGGCGTAATTTTGTATTCTTTCATTCATGCAAAGAGCCTATATTTCCTTAATTTGTCATGATAACGACGTCGTAATTGTTGATAACGATTTAGGCTTTTTTCACTGTACTTTTCGCTAATGTCTCGTCTTTTGTTACACTTCATTTATTGACATTTTGTTAAGTAATGGGTTTTTGTTACAAATGATTTTCTAAAAAACGGTCCGATATAAACTGTCTGTAGCAGCCATATTGTTCTGATGGCGGTGTCTGTCAAATGCAACAGAGCTCTTAAGCAAACGGCTATATAGAAATATATATATTTATTTTCTCTCTCATTCCAAGCCGTCAAAAAAACGTCAAACGAAATTCTTTGGTGGAAAACAAACCAAAAGTTCTGATTTTCGCAAAGGAAAACAGATCGGTCTTCCACGAAATATAAAGAAAAATTATCTTGGACTAGAATTTCTTATTATTTTTTGCTATTAAACAAATTATCAAATAGTTTCTAAGTGTTTTAAATAATAAGGGTATTCATCTAACGACGTAAATTCACATTTAATGTACAAAAATAACTTTCAGTCATAAGTTTTCATGAACGCCCCATGAAAACTGTAGACTTAAATTGGCATAAATCGTATTATGACGTCACTATCATCTTTAAACTGTACAAAATGGCTACTACTACTTTGAATGTTTGTTTATCATTTGTTTTTATATAATTTTTTTTTCATTCTCACTTTCTTAGTTTTTGGAACATTTGTAAAACTATTTCCTATTGCAAATCGCTCTTAAAGGGTAAAATTTGCAAATAAATTTTCCCGCCTTCGTGAAATGCCAACAAAAATGGCTACTTTACTTCTTTTCATTTTTACATTGTCACTTTCCGCATCAAATTCGTGATGAAAGTTTATATATTCCGAGGGAAAACTTTCCCATACAAAATTTTACAGCTCGTTTTCGACGGCGAAAAAATATATCGTTTCCTTCGTTTTACGTCGTTAGATACCCTTAATAATGAAGTGCGATACCCTTAATAATGAAGTGCGGTATTGTACTTCGCCAGTCAAAATGCGATTGTTTTCCATCAAAGGATTTAGCTGTCAATTTTTTCTTGATTCGATCTCTGACTCTGAATTATTCGGATGCTTCTCTTTTTTGTTGTTTATCATTTGCTCTGCATGTGAAAACTCTATGGCAAGTACCACGAAGGAACAGCTGTGAACAAAACGACATCATCCCGTTTAGAAAATGTTTTATATCACAGTCCTGTTACTTGAAAAACCCTCAAAAAAATAAGTATAATATGACAAAACGAAGCATTATGCAATCCAAAAATGTATCATTCAAAATCTTCTGCCTCGCGAGCTGTGTATTCATATATATGTTTTCTAGTCCTAATCCAAATCCTTCAATTTGTCATTCTGGTCGACATTGGTGACACATCCTTGACATCTTCAGCCAGAGAAGCGATGCCCTCGTCGGATCAACTATACTATGAGGACTTCAAACGTATCTTCCAGCCACTTCGAAGCAGTGTAATTGAAAAGGCTTATATTTGACCAGTTGACGTAGGACTGAAGAAATTTGCACCGAAATACACATTACTTCAAAATAACTGTGGTCCATAATAAAGTATGCTCCAGTATTCCATCATCTTGAGACTTATAACGTTCAATGGCTTAATTTAAAAATACCAAAGTAGCAAACTGGCAGTTGCAATAACATATGTATTTGGAAAAATTATAGCGTATCTCGCGATTTGGTGGTAGATGGATTAAGGGCCAGTCTTTTCAGCTCTGGTTATGTGTAACCATTGGTTATTTCCGTTGTTAACCATTGATTTTGTATGTGTTTCTATATGCTTACCAGCTAATGGTTAAATTTAACCAGAGCTGAAAAGACTGGCCCTTAATGCAATTATTCACAAGCACATAATCTATTTTTATTATGAAACATACAGTTAAAGTTGAAAAAATATATACATAAATTTACTGCCAAAAACGAGCTCCTACCTATTGTATTATGCAAATTAATATGATTTAAATTAGTCAGTAGGTATACAAAATGTCAACTTAAAAACAACAACACTCTGTATCAGGTAGATATAGGATTAGCTTAAATACTCGCATCTAGATCGCTGAACATTATAGCTTGATTTTTAAACGAACTTCAACTTATTATACAAAAGAAGAATAACACGGATCTTAGAATTTAGACGCCATATTAATATCTGTATTTTTGGTCAGTAAACAAACAGAACAGCCTGTTTCTATTCTTGTTTTCTTAATATATGCGATTGTTCTTTTTTTAAACAAATAGAAAAGCCCATTATTATTGTTGTTGTAAAATAAGATTTATGGATGGCAGAGCTTGTACAGAGCGCAGTAGTAGCTTTGGATCATTGAGCGATTCGATTACAGCTCCTAGAGCAATTCGTATGCTCGTGGATATATTAGCCTTGTTTTTGGCAGGTTCATATACATACATATACTTGTGTGAAAAAAAGAAATCAGTTTACACGTAAATACATCAACAACATAAAGTCTATCATATGGACTTAGCTTTAGCTAGATTTAACAAACCCGATAAAAACTGTAATATAGCACAATTGCATATTTGTTATAAGGGAACGTGGGCTAATACCCCAATATGTTTTTTTCGACAACAATTGTGGGCGGCAATGGTACATATGGATTTTTTTTCTTTTCAGAGTACCTCCCAGCTTATGCTGGTCGTCACCCATGAGTTATGCAATGAAAATTAAAAATCAACAAGGTCTCTATCCATTGTACCAAAACAATTCTTTCCTATCTTTCTACTCCTTCTAACTAGTGTCGTGCACCACCTGTTGCATTTAAAAGGCAATGTGCCTCACAGACTCATAGTTAACATATTATTATATTATTATTATATGGAGTTGCAAAAAAATGCGGAATTAATCCGAAGAAAGAGAAGGGAGAATAAAAATCACTTTTAAAGCAAAGTTTTTATAAGATGATTCTGCTAGTTTCATTTCATGAAGATGTGAACATAAAAATGTATTTATGTCAACAGTGAACCCTGTTAATAATGTGGAAAAAGTTTTCAGGATCCCGGCAAGTGATGTTTGAGTCAACCACAGGTGCACTCTAGCTAGCTCAACAATAAAAGTCGAATACAAAACATTACTCAGTTCGTTTTTTATGGTACATATATTTCTCACTGCAAACATAACATTGCCAAAAACATGTATGTAATCACAATTTTGTTTTCTGAGCTAAATACCACACAAAATTTGCGAGTAAGAAAGTCAAAGTAAATACTGCTGTCAGAAATGTCAAATACTTTAAGTTTGGGTGAAAATAGTTGTGTGCACTATGCACTCATTTCTACACTCTTGCTTTTAATCGAGTGTAGCTAAAACGACACTGAGTGCAGCAAATGACAATCAATGCAGCTACAACTGACAATTTTGGGCAAAACGAAATCAGAACACCGCGAGTGCTACATGACACTGAGTGCTACACAGGCCAAGCAAAACGTATTCCACATTAGCAACTTTTATTTTTTAGATTTCACTAATACTCGGTTTAACATCGGAGTAGTTAAACCTAGTCGTAGCACTTACTCCGTGTTTATGCCACGTCAAACAAATCCTTATTTATAAAGAAATTGTTATCGATATTAGTTAAAACGTCCCATCTAAAGGCTCTGGTTATGATAAACGTCAATATAACCATATGATGTTCACTATGTTAGAAAGAGAGGGTTTTTAAGCTCTGTTAAAGGGTTATGGGATTGAGTGGAATAGAACTATACTTGAAAAAAATAGTCAGTTTACATTCTGTTAGTTTTTTTTTATTTCTTGTTTTTATTTTTTATTTGTTTATTTTTCTAATAAAGTAAATCCTCAAACGTGTATTTTCTTAACCAAAACCTGCTTCAAGTCGTCAAAGGCATTTCGTTCGTAAACTATGTAAGAAATTACACACACTTGAACTTATTGTTTTGTTTTCGTTCCACAATGTCAAAATGACTTTTAGATACTAAAACGACTTTACTACGGCTTTAAACCTCATATCAACCAGTTTTAGCTTACCTTGCCTCTAATCCGCCTGTTTATTTTTGTATAAATAAACTTTTTAGGATAAGAGGCATTGTAAAGTAGGAGTAACTTTAACCCGTCATTAAATCGAGTTTATAAATAAGGCTGTAGTTGATTAAATAAATAGCATCAGCTACATGTTTTCTGGATTAAGCCGAGTTCACACTGTTTTGTGTCTGAGTGAGTCTAGTGTGAATACTTCTTTTTCAATCGGCCTTAAATTATACTACACTTTGCATATAACTCTTTTTTCGCATTTTTTGTCCAACATCATTAAAAGCTCGAACTAATGTAATTTACGTAAGGTCAACAAGAAAAGTGTCAAATGTGTGAGTGACATTTCTAGGCAAAATTCTTTCATATTTTTCAACACAAAATAAATTTGTTATTTCACTTAATTAATGTGATAAATTATTGTGTTTATCTATATTAATTTAAACATATTTTTATAAAGTGCAATACTTAATAATCGTATTATAAAATCAAACCATGAAAGGTCTATTATCATTTCTTAAAAACAAGAATGTATTTTACATAAGTTTAACCGGCACGGTCATTGGTGTGTCGTGTTTTGTTAAGTAAGTTCACATATTTCGTTCTTTTATTAAATTACTAAGCTAGAAAATATCTACCAGAGATCAAATGCAAGGTGGCCAATTCAAAAAGAAGGTATCAGCTGAAGGTAAAGTTTGCATTGTTACTGGATCAAATACTGGCATTGGAAAAGAGACAGTACGCGAGTTAGCTAAAAGAGGTGCTCATGTTTATATGGCATGTCGCGATATGAAAAAGTGTGAAGAGGTAAATCAATAAAACCATAAACAAACTATCTTATAAAATTATTGTTATTATCCTAGGCCAGAGGAGAGATTGTGCTCGAAACAAAAAACAAACACGTCTACTGTCGCGAGTGTGATCTGTCTTCCCTACAGTCTATTCACAAATTTGTAGAAGGGTAAATCGTTCAGCTAATGTGTTGATTGAGTTCCATTTACAATATTTTCTTTCCCAGATTTAAAAAAGAGCAAAGCAAATTGGACGTTCTTATAAATAACGCTGGGGTTATGCGTTGTCCACGAACCTCAACAAAGGAAGGCTTTGAAATGCAACTAGGAGTAAATCATTTAGGTCATTTCTTACTTACGAATCTGCTCCTGGATATTCTTAAAGTAAATAAATCATCTAACTTGTCTTACATCTGCAACCAATGCAAACATTTCCAATCTTTTCAGAAAAGTGCTCCTAGTCGCATTGTAGTCGTATCCAGTTTGGCACATACCCGTGGAGAAATCAACGTGACCGATCTAAATAGTGAAAAATCTTATGACAAAGGTGATGCCTACAGTCAAAGCAAGCTAGCAAACGTTCTCTTTGCCAGAGAATTAGCCAAAAAATTAGAAGGTAAACGCTTTAAAAAATTATTGTTTTTGATTTATCAAATTGCAATTGATTATAGGAACTGGTGTCACTGTAAACTCCTTGCATCCAGGAGTTGTGGACACTGAAATCGTCCGTCATATGGGAGTTTTCAATAATTTCTTTTTAAGTCTTTTCACACGACCTATTATGTGGCCTTTTGTTAAGACTGTAAAGTCTGGAGCACAAACTAGCATTTACGCTGCATTGGATCCTGATTTGGAAAAAGTAACTGGACAATACTTTAGTGATTGTGAGCCAAAAGAAGTTGCTCCAGCTGCTCAAAATGACGATCTTGCCAAATGGCTTTGGTCGGTTAGTGAAAATTGGACAAGAATTAAGTCGTTAAAGAAAGATAGTTAATTTTATTTAATAAAACAACACTAGGTAGTTTGATATTTACCTTCAAAGCAAATTGTATTGGTTTAGTTGTTATTGATTGCAATCGGGGCAGGTTACATTATTTGCAAATCCTGTTGGAATATACAGATGTTTCCTGGAGGCTGCTCATGTAAGAGATATGTAAATAGCAGCATGTTCTATATAATTATTTTTGATACTCGTGAGTTGCTTTCAACTCTGGTAGAAAAAACCAACGTAGAAATATATTTGGAAGGAACATACAATCGAGTCTTGCTTAAGTAACTCTTCTTGGAAACGAAATCAAAGTTATCAATAAGTTTTGTTTCGTTTGCTTGTCGAATTTTGCAATGGCTTGCACAAATGTATACTCCAAATCTCTCATCCGACTATGGGACCTACCGAAATAAACTTATTAATTGGTTGGGATGCTGATTAAAATATACAGTTGTTATAAATTTTAGCGCATCAGACGTAAACTGTGTCCTAAGTAAAAAACAAAAAAAAAAAACAAGTAATTTTCTCGTAATTTCTTCGTTACGGGCGATTATTTTTTAATTTCTAATTCCAGTTTGTTTAAATGACTTCATCAACGATTGATACGTAATACTTTGTACTGATTCAATCAAAAATTTCCAACCATTTCAAGTTCAGCCTACATCTTTTTTATGTTCGGAGGCATTCTTCAAGCAATTTATTTTTAAACACGACAATCATTATTCATATAGGCACGCTCCATAAAGAAGTTCTTTTATTCCTTCGGACGATCAACTGCGGCAGGTGCTTTACAATATTACAGAATCAAATACAAACAAATTCATATGGAAAATCACTAAAGATGCCATTTTCGTGATTTTTAAATGTTTGAATAACAAATAATTTGACATAATAGAACTGGACACAAAAAATTCAGCTTGTACTGTTATACTCTTCCCTATAAGTCAGACGAACTTGTTTGGTAAGCCCCACGAGGGCCCTTGCAGATCTTTAGGTGAAGTGTTACAGTTTTGGCCCCATCTGAGTTCATTTACATCGTTGTAATAAAATAAAAGGAATATAAATTGGTTCGTTCTCCATTGTTTGTATCTTTGTTGTTTATTAATTGTAACAAGTTCTATTGTTTTGAACAAGTGGTTTTACCAAAGAATATTTTTTCACGCTCAAATTGAGCAAGTATATATTAATATTTATACTGAGCACACCCATTCAAGGATATGCAAATAAGAGCGAAAGAGGATTTCTCGTTTATAGTCTATTTAATTCTTATTATGGCTCAACATTAATGCAAAAAATCAAATTTTCTTTCAAGAAAAACAAAATGAAATTGAATATTCAAGTTTGCTTTAAATTGCATTTATGATAATTCACGTACACAACATAAACACAAAATAAAATAATGTAAATTAAAAACAAAGATGTGATAACATGAGTGTGGTCTCGCCCTTAAGCTATAAATGTATACTAATTATTGAACGCACCCTCAACGTTAATACCATGGACGTATATATATGGACTGCTAGTCCAATGTCAGTTTCATACAACAATTGTCAAAAAAATGTCGCCAAAATTAGATATTGCGATACTAGCCCTCGAGCCGCCACTGTCGGCAAAACAAAAAACTACAAGATTCTCACGTAGAAACTCGCGACATCTGTTTTAAAAATTTAATTTTCATTCATAGAAATGTGCGACATCTATGAGTATTTACCTGTGAATGGTTTTGTTTTGACGTTTCAGTGTACAGTGTATTTTGTAAGGATAAGGAAACATTTAGATACTACAGCCAACGACCAGAGAAACCATGGAAAATCCTTCAATCCTTTTTGGAACAATTTCGAATCAAGATGAAAACACAACCAACGAACCAGATAATTGCTATCGGTGTCCTCGCCTTCATTGCAATAAAAGTAAAGGACAAGAAAATCTTTTTTCCTCTAAAACAATAATTTAATGTCTTCTTTTCTATTCCAGCATACAGACTCCTTTCACAGCTTAATGAACACATGCAGTCTCATAAAACTGATAATATGTTACTGCCGCAGCTTCACAAAGGAAAGAAAAAACGCAGTAAAGGCAAAACTAAATATAAACGTGGTCTTAAGAAAGGAATAAAGTGTAGACGACCAAAAACCACACATAGAGCTGCTGAAACGCCCAACACTAATGTATGAATAACCTGTGCACTGTGCTCCGTTTCAGTTAACTCAGACAATTTAACTGATCATATGAAAGAGTGCCTTAAGCCATCCCAATCTACATACGATTGAACTGAATTTAGATCTCGGCCCACAACATTTAGGCCATCGAATCATTGTCAAACCAGAATGAGCAACCAACTGAAACCGTGAAACAATGTTTTGAATGCAAAAAAGGTAAGTGAAAACATTTGTTTGTAGATATATGTTAAAGAAGTTGTTTGTTGTTTTTTCAGAATTTTGTAGCATTTCAAAACTAGCTGAACATATGCGAACACATAGCGGGGAAAGGCCTTTCGTACAGCATGTGGCAGAGGTTTCAAAAAAAGTGCACATCTTAAGTCTCATATCATGATAGTTCATAAAAAAATACTACCATACAAGTGTGTCGAATGTTCTCGAGTCTTTTCCAGCAAATATAATCTTACATCTAAAAAACTCACATTGCAAGAGCCAATCGTCAAATAAACATTTATAAAAAACGTGCTGTTGTTAAAAAGAGTTATTACAAAGATCCGCCTTATCATGCTAAGCCTATTCATACGGAAAATCCAGATAAAACAACTACTGATATACAGAAAAAAGAAAACGAAAATGAAAACAATAAAAATGACGATATATTTGCAAATTCATTGAAACAATACATAGAATCGCAATATGCTGTTGATCGAATTGAAGAGTATATAAGATGTACGTTATGTTTTGTTTCAGTACAACCAGATAATTTATCAAAACACATGCAAGAGGTTCATAATACACCCGAATCTTTAACGTTCGTTGCAATCAAGAAAGAACCTTGTGAAGAGACAGAACAATTAGAACTTAAACTTAATCAAACCCCAACAGCAAAGTTTGACTCACCACCCGGTCTTCAACGTCCGACGTGCGATAAAGTTAATTAGTCATATAAAGTTCATTAGACTCTTTTGGCCCGTAATAGTGACACCCAAAGATGCTGTTGTAAAACCTACAGAAATCACATCTCGCAGTCAAAAAGTAAATTATCAACGATATTGCACTTGTTTATGCAATAAACTAATCAGTGTTTATTTATTAAGCTGATGCTTGAATTAGGTCTCATCAAATCCTCGAATAATGGAACATTTCAAATACTACCCTTGGCACAAAAATCCCTTGATAAGTGTATTGCTCTAGTGAACAAACACATGACTGCTATTGATGCTCAGAAAATCTCATTGCCGGTGTTAACTTCCAGCGGTTTATGGAAGAAAACAGGTAATTTATTTAGTAAGATTTAGGAATACATACTTACTTATAAATCAGGAAGACTTGACGAGGGAGTAGGAGAGTTTTATCTCGTAAAGGACAGACATGGCAAAGAACATTTACTCAGTCCGGTATGATAAACTTTAATGAACTCTTGACTTGGTAATAATTATTTTTTTTTTAATTGTTTGAAGACTCATGAAGAAGCTGTGACATCAATGCTTGCCAGTGCTGCTCCAATCTCGCATAAACAGTTACCACTGCGTTTATTTCAGGTACACAATTTATTAGGCTATCATGAATGGTTTCAGCATTTTTTTTCTAGATTGGTCCTAAATTTCGTGACGAGCTGAAAACCCGTTTCGGGCTTTTGCGCGCAAAGGAATTTATCATGAAAGATCTATACACATTCGATAAGAATCTTGAAGAAGCTCAAAAAACATACGAACAAGTAAGTGAGGCATATTTATCTTTCTTCAAGAAACTGGATGTTCCATTTGTGAAAGGTAAGTCCAAAGTAGTTTGTAAATGTAATTATAATCTTGACAATATTTTCTACATAAGTCGTCGCTAGTACTGGAATGATGGGTGGGAGTATTTCGCACGAATATCATTTTGTTTCTCGTACTGGGGAAGATAGAATTTTCCAATGTAGAACCTGTAATTATTCTTCGAATGAAGAAGTTTCTGGAGAGCTTGGAAAATGTCCAAAGTGTCAGTCATCAGTTGCAGAGTCACGGGGAATCGAGGTGGAAGATAATAAATATAATATCAAAACATATCTTAATCTCGCCTCTTTCAGATTGGTCATACTTTCTTGCTTCAAGACAAATATTCGAAGCCTCTTGGTGCAACATTCTTACAAGCAAATGGTAAACCCCAAAACCTGTGCATGGGTTGTTATGGTATCGGCATAAGTAGGCTTCTGGCTGCTTCTTTAGAAGTCATGTCCACTGAAAATGAACTTAGATGGCCAAAGCTTATAGCTCCTTTCGATGTTTGCATAATCTCTGCCAAGGTTTGAAATAAAAATATTTTTTTATAAACTTATTGAAACATTTATTTTAGGAAGGAAGTAAAGAGGAAACCGCATCCTATCGATATGAACAAGAATTGTATCACAATTTGACAAAGATCTGTGACCCAGACGATGTTATTCTGGATGATAGAAGACACCTGACGATTGGCAAACGCTTGATGGAATCTAAGAGAATGGGTTATCCCCTCATTGTTGTAATAGGTTCCAAAATTTTACAAACTCCTCCAACATTAGAGCTTCATATTAATGGGGTTGGTAGAGATGTTGAACCTAACGATGTCTTACGAGAAATCAACGCTTACATGGCTAGCAAGACGCAAATAATAAATGAAGACTATAGGGATTCTAGTTTTAGTCGCATTTTATCTTATAAGCAATAAACGAATATAGGAGAAATTATTAATCTAATTATTATTGCCTTCCAAAAGCTTTTGGTCCTCTATATGCTTATCCAATGCCAATTCCATAGCTAGAATAAATGATTGAAGGTCTGTAGGGTTGGTATAGCTTCGCATGAACATGGCATGTGCTAAAAATGGAAGTTTCCTCAGAGTTCGTCCACTTACTCCAACACTTTTCTGAGCCAGCGATAAAAGTATAGAGTTACAATCAACATTGTCATAACGTTGGATTGGTTGCGGATCGATCATCTCGACCCTCATCAGTTCTTGCAGCATTGAAATGTAAATTTGGTAAACTGCTCGGATTGAAGGTAGTCCAATGTGTTGCTTGATGTCAGCACGATCAAGAAATGCTAAATCGATGTTGGAAGCAAGATTCGATGTGGCTAAGATCAAGACATTCGGAGACTCTTTAATGCTATCGAGTTGGGTGAGCAAAGCATTAACTACGCGCATTGCGTCTTTAGGTTCTTGGCCTGCAAGTAAAAATGAATAAGTTGGAAAGTAAAATTTTGGTCTATTGATATGTCTTACCCGACATGGAATCTCGCGCGTATGCTATTGATTCAACTTCATCGATTAGAACGCAAACAAGTGATTTTGGTTGTGCAATTATTTCCTTCACTTTTGTAAAGAGTTTCATCACAAGTTTCCCGCTCTACAAAATAAAACAATATCGAATTCCAAGGAGAAGAACTTTCAAAATTCAACTTACCTCTGAAAACCACTTAGAGAATAGACTATGGCTATTGATCTCTATGAGATGAGTGAATTTGTACCTAAATATTTTGGTTCAATAAAGACTCTTATAATGTCAACAAAGTACTTACGTTGAGGACAGTCGAATAGAAAGTTTCTGTGCAATGGCTTTACATAGACTTGTCTTCCCAGTGCCAGGAGGGCCGTGCAGCAAGATAATCCTATTGCAGGATATCACGTCCGGGGATATTTCACTAAGAATAGTTTGTGCCAAGTTTGAAGAAAATCGGCCCAACCGTTTAGCATTCCCGGAGCATCCTTGTAACTGTGACTACATGTAAAGAATTGCAATTTATTCGGATCGGTATTAAGGCGTTCCTCAACAGCCTGTGCCATTTGATCATATGTATTACAATTTGATGGCTCCAGCACAAATTCCGGATAATTTCAACCAAACGTCGTCGTAGATCCTCTTGACTGCAACCAATATAGTTAAGGCGCTTATTCGTTGCATCATATTATTCGTAGAAGATCAGAACCTCCCGCTTCGGATTAAATGGCAACAAAGGATCAGGAGAGTCTGGCGAGGGTAGTTCTCACCATTACACTGTAAAAAGAATCCCATGGACCGTTCAATGGGCAGGACCATAATCTTCCATGGCAACATTCGGACATACGTGGGTGGCGATAGAATTGTCGTTTTCAAAGAAGAAATGTTATTGACAACAAATTAAAATGTGGCCTCTGCACGGAATTGATCGCGTTTTGGATCTGTTTGAGAAATATTTTTTTTCTTAAGAACTCTGAAATTTTATTAAAACATATATAAACTTACCATTCTCTTCGCCGTCTTTAAGTTTAGCCAAGGATTGCTGTTTTTCGTCAACGACATATTCTATTTCTTGAGTATCCATAGCTTCTATTAGTGGGTCAGCTGAAAAGAAAGAAAATTTATCGAAATCAAAATAGACTGATTTTTTTCAATTAAATTATGTAAATTTTTTCAAAATAGGAATACGTGTTCCAATAAAGAAATTGAAAGTAAATACATTTTCAAAAAATATATATTATATTTTGTTTTTTTACATTTTATTCTACAGCTACCACGATATGTATGAAATAAAAAAATACAAATGGCCATTTTTTCGAAGGAGTACAAATGTCAAAATGGAGGTTTCATTTTTTTCCCGCTAGTGGGGCTCCGAGGGCTAGTGTCGCCCAAAATGACAAAGACTAAAATGGAACCAACTTGGGGTATGGCACTAGCAGTCCATATCTATTACGTCCATGGTTAATACGTTCAACAAAAATGTCAGTGTGATAAAGACCTAAGTTAATTGGTGGTTAATGCTTGAACGCACTCATTTTAATTGATTCCGTGAAATAGATGTCGTTAATTACCTACTTATTTATTTTCAATCAATAATTAATATTTTATGAACTTATTATTGCATGAAACGAAAAAGACAAGTTTGCAAAAACAACGAAAATTAATCAGAACAAATAAGTCAGTTTATTAGAAAGGATTGGTAAAACAATAATAAATTAATTGTATAAGTAAATTGAATAAAATAAAAATTGTTGTATATCAAATAAAATTACAAAAAAAAAACTTGTGAAAACTAATATAAAACCACCTTGTGATAACATACAAAAAACTTGATTTAAAATATTTTAACTTCAGTTATAATTATAATAAATTAACTGATTTCGTAAGTAGAATATAATGGTAGAATTATATTGGAATACAAATAATATAACTGTCGTAAACATTCATTAAACCCCACGAAACTTTTTATTCCGGTGTTGGGACGATTTTTAAAATGCTTTCAAACATTTATTTATAGGATACTTATTGCTAATTTTAGGGAACTATAATAAATTTTAAATAAATCGAACATATGTTCACCAATCATTTCCTCTCATAAATTATTTATAAAGATATCCGCATTTCGTCGTTTTCCTTTATCGAATAGATTATAATATTTTTATACATTCAAGAAACAAGTAAATGCACCATTAAATTTGTTTTAATTTAGAATTTTAGTTTTAATTCTTTTGTTTACCAGAATCACAGGTCATTAACATGTACCACTTCTGTCTCCTCCCGTAGAAAAAAATGTTTGCACGCTCTTTTCTATACGTGAATACGTGTGAACAGCTAAATACAAAATTGTAAGAATGTATGGTCTAGCCAAACTTTACAGTCCCATTCGAAATCCACGGATACGCGTACAGAGTTAAATCTCTGCAGTTTCAAAAGTTTGTAGGTTAAAATGGGTGGAGCCTCCTGAGTTGATGTTCTATTTATTTATTATTCTATGACACCAGAATAAAGCAAAATTAAATTTAGATACAAAAAAACATATTATACACTCCTCTGACAAGTTTGAGGTACGTAATCAGAAAATAGTAATAAACAAGAAAAATAGATATCTGAAGGAAGCAGCTATTAGAAAAGTTGGATTTTTTTTTTGTTGAAATAGACAAAACCAATCAGTAGTTTAAACCTGGATTTACTTTGATCTGTGTTAAACAATTAAAGATAAAAGAAGATAAAACAAAATCGATTTATATCCTCACCCAATAAGACATGTACGTGTTGATTATTATCTCTCCCAAATTCATATATTGTTTTTATTCAGAATTCATATAACTTCTGAAATACTAATTTACTTATTTTTGTCAGTAGACCGTTTGTATAATTTATAATTTTCACAGAAACTAATTGGTAATAGTTTACCCAGGACTGGTTGTTAGAGTTACAATATATTGGTTTCTGATTTTTCTATACCAATGATAATAACACATTTTGAGAAACAAAAATACTTGTTTAATCAAAAATTAAACAAGACAAAAAAGAAGGTTGAACAATACTATAAACGTGGCTAGATGCATCCATCTCGAAAAATTATTAATACTTCTTAATCAACTGAATGCTTTCACTTTCGAAGTCAAATAAAAACATTTAATTATTTTAAAACGGCATTTAATTGTACATAATCCGCTCGGAATAAGCTGAAATTAATTTTAAAAAATGAATTTTTAAATTATTTTGCTTTGCCAGCGATTGCCTCATCAAAAAATATTAAATATGAAAACAAAATGATTCCAACGACCACATTTTTCGTACAGGTAAAACGGAACAACCATCTCATAGTCCGCCATTACGATTAGTGATGAACGTGTCCCTGTGAAAAACTCGTGTCGTTGCACAATCTTATTAAATTTCTGCCAATCGAGTGCGTTAAATTTCATAAAAATAGTGAAAATAGTTAATTTAATATCGTGTTTAACCATATTGATTAGTTAATTAAAGTGAAACGCCCGATTTATTGCGAAAAAAATGCTGTGAAAAAAAGCATTAAGAAATTTCGTCGTTCATTGATTTTTTTTTTTGCTGTGTGGGGTGAAATACAATATGGCGTGTTGGTGATGTGTGTGCTACATCGAATGCAGAGCCCTCTGGGTGGCGCATTTGTTGTTTCAGTTACGTTCATTCGTCTCGCTTTTCGCTCTCGTCTCTTGATTTGTATTTGTAGTTCAAATCGAGTTGAACAGCAGCGCGCGGAACTTTCGAAATTCGGTTAAATTTTTCCACTAAACACAAACACACACAGTATATCTCGCTCTTTCTTGTGCTATTGTTTCACTTTTCGAAGTTGCGTATGAAAAAAAAAATGTGAGTTGCAGAATAAAAAACATTTGTTTGTAGATGTGTGCAAAAGTGCGTACCATATCTACAACATTGTAGCAACAGAGACGGCGAATACAGGTCGTCGTTTCATTCTGAAATTGTTGTCTCTGTCGTTTTCCTCGTGCTGCATTGTACCTATTTCGCGGGCAAAGTAGAATTTCTCAACTGATGCCGCCATTATAGCTTTTTGGGATAAAATCGGCAAAAATGTTTTTTTCAACAAAATCGTGTTCCCGGTTATATTGTTAAATGTGTTGCTTAAAATTGTATAAAATGTTGCATATATTGCAATTATTATTTAAAGCATTAAAAAACCATCAAATGTGAAGTGAATTTAGATTTTTCTTGATAAAAAAAATCAATTTTTTGCATGCCAGGAAAAAAAAATAAACCGTCGACTTGGTCGTTCTTTAAATTCGCCGCGATTTCCTTGTGAACGGAGATGACGATGACGAAGAAGGCGTATGTACGTTAATTTCCCCTCTTTATGTTTCTTTTTGTTGTTTTTCGCTTCAGAATTTATTCGGGGATAATATTGCCAAAAGATAAATTAAAATAAATGAATATTAATTCAAATATCGTATGCAACCATCGTGATATATATTTAAAATTACTTTGTATGCGATTTGACGTGTAAATACAAAAATGTGCGGCGTTCCGGGCTGCGGCAACACACCTGTCGTTATCTTTTTTTTATTTTTATTATTTATTGTTATCAATTATTTTTGTTTAATATATATACTTCATTAATGAAAGTGATTAAAGATAAAGAATTATGAGAAGTGTTTTTTTTATAATTGGAAATTTTGTTTCTAATTTAGAATCCTTCGGGGGTAACACAACTAAACACAACAACAACATCATCAACAAAAGCAGGATCAAGGATAACTACTATCAGTTTGTTAAGAAAATCGGCGGCAAAAATATCAACAACAAACGCCAGATCTACTGTTCCATTCAATATTAATTTGTGTGGACAGTCTTATGCAAAGCAAAAGGAAATAAATCTACATTTATAAGAATTGGAATTTTAAATTAAATTTAAACATAACAAATAAATTAAAAATATGTCGAAACTATCGTTTCGGGCGCGAGCCCTCGATCCAGCCAAACCAATGCCAATATTCTTGGCGGAAGAACTGCCCGATTTGCCAGAGTATTCGGCAATTAATCGGGCAGTTCCTCAAATGCCAAGCGGGATGGAAAAAGAAGAAGAATCTGTAAGTATTTTTTTTTATTTATTTTATATTTTTTTTTAATTTTTTCTTTTTTTTTCTTTTGTTGTTTACATTTCAAAACTGATAGATAAGTTATCAATAAAATTCATTGAAATGTTTAAAAGGGGTGTATGTAAATGTTGGAATTTCAAAAATTGAATAGTTTTTTTTTTTTGTTGGTAAACATACTAAAATAACCGTTGCTAAAGAATGGGGAGGGGGAGTGAATAACGTGCAGTTATTTCTTGGGAGGTCAAAATACACTGACCGACCCGACCTATGTTGGCTAGGTACTATTGATTAGTAAAGTCCGGTTTCTCAAAAACAGTGGTAATAACAAGTTCAGCTTTTTGCATTGTTTTTTAAATCCTACATTTGACATCTTAATTTCTTGCAATTTTATCAATAGTTTTCCGAATATAATCTGGGTATCTCATACCGCGATTATACCTAAATATTAAGCTGTAAGTTGTTTGCACATCAACATCTACATTTTTCAAGGAACTTCCGATATTGGAAATCTTTATATTGAATTTTTTTAAAGTAAAAAAATAAGGATGTAGACCGACAGAATGTCTTTTAGGTATAGAAACAAAACCTTTTATTTTGACAAAGACGTTCCAAAAATTTCGATAGGTAGGTAGAAACATACATTATGTTGGCTACTTTCGCTGCCAATTGTGTTATTTTTTGACATCCGAAGGTACCTAAAAGATACGATGGGAATAAACGTTGCTTTTGTACGTAAGTAGGTAGGTACCTAGCTAAATTCCTTTCAATGATTAGAAACCAACATACCTGCGAGATATGCACAATGGATCGTAAACTTTATTAAAACTAAACATAGGTACCTAACTACCTACATACCTATGGATTCTAAGCTAATATTACTTTACCTATGTTAGATAATTATCACTTAATTACTTATGCATAGTTATTTGAGTTATTTTTTCCTTGTTGCGATATACTTAAAACTCATTGAATGAGAGTTTTTTGATAGGTAGGTACTAGGTACTTTCTTCGAAATTCACGAAAGAAGGAATTTCCATAGAAACAAAGCTTTTCATTAAAACAAAACTTAACTTTGCTATCGATTTAGGAAAACCTTTATGTATTACCTACCTTGTCTTTTTTGCGTAGTTTCCAACACCATTTATGTGCATATTTGGATAAACTTTGTTGATAGAGCACTCAATCACATTATCTGTGCAACGAATTCTGATCATTAAACAGGAAATGACTCATACAATAATTGAATCATTTTTTAATCAAAGCTTAATTATCATGTCGTGATAACGCATCCACATAATGAGCTGTGGATGCTTTTGCCTTTTCCATTATTTAGTAAGTACCTACATACCTACATATGTAAGTATTCTTTGATTTTCTAAATCTCAAATTTGACAATTTTGATAGCAGGTGATAACAAACAAATTTCGTTTTATTTAACTTAACCTATATTATTTATGTAAAGATGGGTTCACTTTGATTAAGGACCCTATCAAATAGGCACGATACCTAATTAGAACGGCCAAGGCAATATCGAAAAGCGAGTGCATACCTATACTAAGAAGTAGTAAGTAAGTACTGTGGGATTGTATCTACTTCTAGCTAAAAGACATCATAATAAAACCCATGAAAAAGAAATTTGTCTGCCTTACTAGTTTTACTGGAATGAAGTTACCCTATAATAACCGCCGAATTTCTTATTTTTTTTTTGAAGAAAAGCGGGCGTGAGGCAGTTTTTTTGAAAAAAAAAACTTCTGTCCTTACGCCAGATGTCTCCATTTACTTAAATTACGATACAAAAGTGGTTCCAATTTTCTTTTTGATAGTTAAGGTACCTAGGTACTACCTACCTATGTTCCTACTTAAATTACAACAAAAAGTGGTTCCAATTTTCTTTTTGATACGTCTTAGATTTTTAAAACCTACTCCTATTCTGACCGGGTAAAAAAGCAGCTTTTGTACAAATGTCTTCATTGAAATATTTTAGCAATGCATTTTTTACAAAAAGTAGGTGGGTAGGTTTAGTTTCAGTTCTCAATTGTAATCTCATAATAATAAAGTGCACGATTGGGTCGCACGAACTTGCTCTTATGGTGCACGGGTTGCACGAACTTGTTCTTGACCTAATTCCAAAATCGTTATAACGGTTATTAAATAAATCGATTGTTACTTAATAATTTTTATAAATTTGATTTCTTGCAAATTTTAAGTAGGTAGGTAGCTACCTTTATGACAATTTTAAGTGCTAAATAGTTTACATTTATTGTACCTACAATAAATAAAATTTTAGCCGTTTTCCAAATATTGAATTTATAAAAAAAAAAACAAATTGAAAAATTATTTAAAATTAAAACTAAGCATTTTTGCAAAATATTGGTACTAAAATTTGATCTTATGATGTAGACCTTTCTTAAAATATTTTTTGATTTGAAATTGGGTAACTCGTTGGTGAGATAGCTCAAGAAAAAAATAACGGTTCTATGTGAGGTACCTACTCTTAATGGGGTGGCAAAATTTTTGCAATTTATCAAACAAAAAACATCTCCAATTTTTTTGAAAAATATCGTTGTAGCCGTTTTCAGGAAAATTAAGATTCTTTATTTATATGGCAGGTACCGGTATTTAAAAAAAAATGCAATTTCTCTCTAAGGAATGGTCCACAAACCCTACATACCAAATATGATGCAAATCGGTTCAGCCGTTTAGGCTGTAGGTGCTGTTACAAACAGACTGATAGATAGACAGACAGACAGAATTTCCGGACCCACTTTTTTCGTCTTCTACCTATAATCGAAAGTAAAATAAAAGGCACGACTGGGTCGCACAAACTTCCTCTCGTAGCAAGTTACATAAGAGCTTTAAAGAACTTTCCACGAAATTACCTATTTTATATGAAATTATTTCTTATACTCTTTCAAATAGGTACCTACCCAATTGAATAAAAAATAAGTAGGTACCTAGGTACATAATTTAAAAAAAAACTTTTTAAAAATACCTATTTTTATGAAAAATGTTGAGTACCTATGCCAATTTCAGCAAATTAATAATATTCATGCGAATACTAAATTTTAAAAAAGTTCATCAATTGATTTTCAAAAAAAAATTCTTTTATTAATACCTACCTGCCTATATACCTATATTTTTTTTTTTTAAGTTATAAAAAATTAAGTACGCCCTTTTCAGAAACAAAATTTGGTTAAGATCCGCTGAGTCGTTAACGAGAAAGTCGTTTTTTAGGAATAACTGTTTCAACCGTATAAAAACTCTTTAATGACGTATAACTCATGTCAAATTTAATTAAAATCGGAGTCGTTTACGATAAAAACAAGTTTTTTTTATAACCGTTATATGGCAGGGCCTAGAACAAAACTTGAAAAATCCCATCTGACGGTTACCTTAGATACCCTAGATACCTACCAAATTTAAAGGAAATCGGCCTATCTGTTTAGGCTGCAATGTTAATGACAGACTGACAGACATACACACAGACAGAATTTCCAGACCCCCTTTTTTCGACTTCGCTATCATCGTAATGTCAAGTTTTATTGTTTTCTCAACACTTTTTGTTTGCACGAATTCATAACTTGCCTTAAACCTACATACCTAGTACCGCAAGTAAAAACTGACTTAAGTAGAAAATCTTTATGAATTTTTGTATGAACATACGTAGATACATAAAAACCTAATCCGTACCGAGGACCGTAAAACATTTAAAAGTATAACGTAACAAATTAATCCAAATTCAATAAATGATGTTTTTAAAATGTTTAATTAACTAGTTTGATTGCTAAACCGTAGCTAAAGAAACTGTCTTCTTATGTTAAAATTCGTTATGCACTGTTTAAAATAAGTTTAAAATTTTGAGTAATTTTTTTTATTGCATCAATGTTTGTAGGTGCATAACGTAGGTAGGTACAAAGATATACATATATCTCTTGAAAAGCTTTGTAAAATACAAAAGTCCAATTAATAATAATTTTGGTCCCACAGTACCTATAGGTACCTACTTTTACCAACGCTACTGAAGTCAGTCTCCAAATTTATAATTTCATCAAAAAAAAAAAAAAAACATGTTGGTAATGTTGGTAATATTTAGTGGCGCAGCTATTACATATTTTGAATAACTGCTGATCTTAATAGGGTTTCAAGGATGGTAGAAATGATACTTCAAGAAATTTGTGTTTGGTAAAGGATGTAATTTGAATTATTGCATTTGATGCGATTTAATATTGGGGTTGTGAAGATTACGATAATAACAATGATTTGGTTCTTTCTGCTTCAGCCAATCTTTCACAAGCTTAGAATCGTTGTGTTGTTGCAAGATGTCATATGTATTATCGTCTGCAGGAAGCTTGACATTTGGAAGACATTTAGTACACAGAACGATTCGTTGCAAGTTTTTACTTGCTCTATAGGTACTATAAGGCAAGTCTTGGATTCGTGCAGAAAAAAAGTTTTGAGATAACAATCAAACATGGCATTATGATGATAAAGAAAACGAAAAAAGTGGGTCCGGCAATTATGTCTGTTTGTCTCGACATCTACAGCCTAAACGGGTGGGCCAGGCCGGTCCGATTTACTTCAAATTTGGTAGGTATGGTTTTTAGAGTTTAGCTTTTTTTGTAGGTTACTGTACGTCTTAAAATAACGAATAAGTCTTATAAATAATAGAATTTATTAAGAATTGTTAATATTAAAAATATAGACCACAGCTGGCTAGTTTGAATAAAACCGATCTAATATTTATATAGGATGAAGTTACCAAGTCAGACTCTATCGGATTTGATACAGCCGGTTTTTCGATTTGTATAACTTTGTAATGTCATGTTTATTTGTTATTGATATCCGGATCCCTCGCACTATAGGTATCTATCAGGTGTCAAATAAAGAAGCATGTAAACAGGGAAAGTAAACATTATCATTTTTAAGATATTTATTTAGAACTTATAGGTAATTAAATAGGTATAATATGCTACTACTACATAAACAATTTTGGTCGTCAAAACTTGTTCAATTTAAGATAACGTTTATGCCACCAAAAAATTAAAAATACTGCTTGTAGTCATGTAGATACAGTGTCGACGAATTGTTTTGCAAATTTTCTACGTAGGTACGTCCGCACACATAGATATACCTATGTGTAACAATGTTTCTAGTTGTACGTGAGAATTTTATCTCTTTCGGTGAATTTATATTCCTTTGAAATGTAACTATACCTTCTAAATTAAACAACAATGTTTTATGATTTCAGGAACATCACCTACAAAGGGCGATATGTACTGGTTTGATTATCCCCACGCCCGAGGTGTTTACATGTGATCAGGATTTCTATGACAGAAGCTATCCTCCCAACTATAAAATGCCACGTCAGATGATTCATATGCAACGTAAGTAGATACAACCCTTCTCAATAAAAACAAATTCTATTAGATAATTTTTTTAACACAAAAAAAAAAATAAAAAAAAATACTTGCAGCTCTTGGTCTAGAACAGGATATTCCCGACTATGACATGGACTGCACTGATGAAATTTGGGTGAATCAACAGAGTCGGCGATTGGAATTAACTCCATTGAAGTTCGAACAAATGATGGACCGACTTGAGAAAAGTTCCGGCCAAACTGTGGTAACGCTAAATGAAGCTAAAGCACTGCTCAAACAAGATGATGAAGTTAGCATAGCAGTTTACGATTACTGGTTAAATAAGCGTTTGAAAACTGTAAGATTGCTTAGTGCTCTTTTTTACTGTTTTTTGCTTATTCGCAAACTAATTTTCAGCAACATCCGTTGATTTTGTCTGTCAAAACGGAAAACCGACCTGGGACCTCTGCAAACAATCCGTACTTAGCATTTCGTCGACGCACTGAAAAGATGCAAACGCGAAAGAATCGCAAGAATGATGAGACATCTTATGAGAAGATGTTGAAGTTGAGGTAAAGACAATAAATTTATTTTAAATTTATGTATAAATTATAAACTTATGAAATTGTATTATTTTTATTCTCATAGGCGGGACTTATGTCGAGCAACGACTGTACTTGAAATGGTGAAGCGACGTGAGAAGACGAAAAGGGAACAATTGCATTTATCTATTGAGATCTTTGAAAAGCGGGTTCAGCTGCGTGACTTTAGTGGAAGCCTAATGTCAGAGCTTAGTTCGACTATCAAAAATTCAAGGTATATTTTAAAAACAATTAATTGTTTTTTTTTATCCAAAACTAATCCAATATTTGTTTCTTTATTAAAACAAAATACAGGCCAGCATTTGCACCATTATATACAAATCAATACTCACATAATCCATCAGCCCCGTCTACCAATCCAGTTGGAGGTCTTTTGCCGTCGAATACAGCATCGACCAGTGGCGGTCATAGTTATTCTTCGACGTCAACGTACCTGAACACTGCGAGTCTAGCAGTTGGTAAGTGTTATCTCAAAAGAAACATTTTTAACAACAATGCTATCAATTCTTTTTTTTTTTTAACAACAATGTAATCTATTCATTTTTTTCTGAACAGATCCAGTCGGTGTTAGCAGTAGTGGTAGTCGCAAAGAAAAAAGACAATACAAGAAACGTAAACACAAAATACCACGTGAAAAGCAGTATTCCTTAGTTCAAAGTTCATCACCTGCGCCAATAGAATCGACAATTGAAACCGAAGAGGAGGATCTCACAAATAACCCGTTGGGTTCAGAAGGCGAAGATGAAGGACAGTTTGCATTTAGACGTAATAAGAATTGCAATTACCACCGGGTAAATATTTTCATTTTTTTGGCATTTGTTATACATATTTATATTTGATTGCTTAATTATTTAGCCCCTTGAAACTAATGGAAATTGGCCATGGGAATCGAAGAATGATAATGGCTTGGGAGACAAGAAATACAGATATACCCTCACTTCCATAAGACATCCGAGGTAAGTCAAAACAATTTTTAACTTTTGTGATCACGTTTACGATCCCAATACTCAAATACCATACATTATTTAAGTGAAGGGCAATAAATTAAGAACGACCTTAGAATTTCACGACGACTTAGAGGGTTATTAATCCACTTGACGAAATAAGTAGAATTTCAATTTGCAATTGGATTAAGTTCCAGTTACAAAGTGAAGCGAAGTTTCCAATGCAAAACTAACTACCGTCAAACGGTTAGTGTTAAATGCAAAGTAACAAAGTTGCGGTAATTTATGCGAATAATTAGCTGCATGTTTGATTTCAATCTGAATGCTCCGTTTGTTTTTTTTCCAGGAATTCGTGTCCTATTAGTCCTCACATAATTCGTATTCACATTATTAGCAGCCACCGCTCATCATCTTTGAAAATCTATAAAAGTTTGATAATTAAATATTTTCTAATTAACAAGCCAAAACGAGCTTGTGAATTGAAATTTGATTCAATTCGTAAATATATGAGAGCTTGCGAATTAAATATTCTTTAATGTTATGGAAACTGAGTTCTGAATTGAACGAGGAGCTGAGCTTAACAAAATCTTAAACTCTTGCAAACTTGCTGCGAAATGTATTAAAGTACCAGCTGTGTCGGTCTTAATGTATTTTGGTTACGATAGATTTTTCGACTTGAAGGTTTCTGCGTTCTTCAAATTGCATCAAGCTTTCCTGTCATGCGAAGCATCTTCATCAGTTGCCGTCAATTTAACTATCATACTTCTTGTATAGAGAAAAGATACTTTTCGAACTTGGAAAGCACTCAAAAGTGCTCCTAAGTGTAAACTGCAATCTGAGGTTTTTGCGCTTATGCGATATACTTCCATTTTCCATCCTTAAATCAAGTGCTTGTTGCAAAGGTGTACGATATTCACTTGTCACGGCTCCATCGTTAGCAAAAAATAACTTATTCACTTTCGGGTCCGGCACGGTACCTTCAATTAGTCAGTAAAAATGAACTAAAATGTAGAATAAATATTATTTTCATAATCAACATTTAAAAACGTAATTTTTTTATTTTACAGACCACGTTGTATAGGCTTTGCCAGACGTCGACTGGGAAGAGGGGGGCGTGTCATTTTAGATCGAGCATCAACTAACATGGATGATATTTGGTCTAAACTTGACTACACCATTATGGAAAGTAACAGCTCACAAGTTCCCGCCGCATGTCTAAACGCAAATCAAACCGCCAATCAGCAAACTCAGAAGTCTCCAAGAACCTGCCCAACAACTGAAAACGTGAATAGCGTTTACGATGACGTCGAAGACGACGATGAGAACATTTCTCGGGATTCACTTTATATGTCAACATTTGTGAAACCGGTGGCAATAAAACGCCCCAAACGTAAATGGGATTATAACAGTTTTCATCCCAAACACAGAACATCAATCAACAATAACAACAGTGAAAACAACCATAGTATTAGCAACATAACTAATAATCTTCTTTACGAAGAAGAAATCAAGCGAGAGAAACTGAATGATGCCGGTGAATCCTTTAAGTTTTCAATGGCATCATATGCAGTTAACTCTGATCAGCCGCAGCCGACCACCTCGTCCACGTACTCAGAGGTTGTAAGCGACATAGTTAAGAAAGCTCAAGTGCTGCCAACTGATCGCAAATTTAATCCTAACGACATAAGTAGTAGTAGTAGTTTTAAATTTAGTTGTAATAGTTTAAACGAACAAACTTACAATAGCATAAACAAAACTACATCTAATGTAAAACATTACATAAATTATAACAACAACAACAACAACAACAACAACAATGATGGAAAGCCCAATGTGATAAGCGCTGATGTCCAAATCAAGCAAGAGGTAATCGACTCGGCCGACCTAAATATTCTCGATGACGAGAATGTGAACCTAGCCCGTTTGAGTAGCTACATAAATGCCAATCGAAATATTGCAGCAAATCAAGCTTTTAGCGATGTGTTAATCAAGGCAGAGCCTGAAGATGAAATGAGTGGATTGACGATTAACAACAATCAGTTACCCAAGAGTCAGTTTACGGAAGCGAAGGACGTTTTGCGACATAGTGATCTAAAGGATTGCTTTGCTGTGAATGACCAACAATTTCCGTTCCTATTGAATAATGCAAATGCAACGACGCCCACGAGTAAACGAATGGAGATTTGCAACGAAATTATGAGTGAGATAAGAAAAGATTGGCTGCATTTTCGACCAAAAACACCACCACTTGAGTCGGAAGAGGCTAATGAACAAAATGCAGCTGCGGCAACGGAAACTAACGCAAAAGCAGCTGTTGGTTTCTCTGTCATGACACCAATTTCAATTGAAATGCAGCGTTTAAGTCGTTGTGCAAGTCCTCCATCCGCAATATTCCAAGAAAATGGCATAAGTACTACTTCAACGGGCTTGTGGGAGAGTAATTACGATGATGCGCTCTTTGTGACGAATCCTTTCACATACGCTGACATGGAACCTGATTCTCAGTTGCTTCCATCAGTGTTTGCGGCCAACTATCTTAGTAAATCACCGACAGATAACAATCTGGATGCTGATATCCCTAACGTAGGCATAGATTTGAATTTAAGCGGTGATAGTCTGGCTGACATGAATTTCTCACTTGGCGAAGACGACAACGAGAACATGCTGGATAACATTTTGCAGGAGTGTCAAATAGACGACCTGAAAACGCTCAATCAAACGACGACATTTTGGAATGGAATCCTCGACGACGGTGGCGCTGGTTTGCTTGACTGTATCGAAGAAAAGAAATTGCCCAATGATGTGACTAAGCACGGTGCGGCTGGCGATAATGCAAACGCTGATGCTGCGCTTGAAGATAATAAGGATGGCGTCAAGACTGCGATCGACAACCAATTAATTGGTAGTCAGTTTCAGTTTGGAAGCTCAAGATTTTCTACAGTAAACGGTTTGAAGGATGAAATATTCTTTAAAAAAGAACAACCGGAAGAGAATTTACCCGAGGTTAATAAAATAGAGCCGCCCGATGAAATCTTAGCATCTCCTCCGCCACCGCCACTTGCGCCATCAGTTTCAGCAGCAGCATTATCTATAGCACAACCACCCGCCCATCAACAACTGCATATAATGCAACAGCAAGGACTGTTGCCGACATCTGAATTTGCAGTAAACGCATCTTTACTTCATCCATCAGGTCAGCGGACAGCTTTAAGAGTAGTTCAACAGCAACAACAACAGCAGCACCTCCTGCATCAAAGTTTGCAACTTCAGCAGAAGAATCTTGTAACGCCGGTAGTTACACAAGGTGCAATGATATCCCGACCGCATGTCCTAACATCTATGGCCGCATCTAATCATGCGACTATATTTACGACTCAAGATTGCAACGCAAATGGCAGCGTTAATATGCCACAGAAAATCTACCTTAAGCAAAGCAATTGCAATGTTGGTGGTGTTGTTAACACCAATCAAGTTCCTAATAATCTTAATCAACAACAGAACGCAGTCATATTGGCAAATGTGAAGTTAGATAATGAAGTAACATGTGATAGCCTGGGCAATACTATTATTTCAAGTAATGGCCCAAATCATAGTGGCGTTGGAAGCAGTGGCTTACTCGATGCAGGCGGGGGAAGTTCCAGTGGCAATGGAAATATGATAATAACCGATAATATGATGAGTCACCAAACACCGATGATTGTGACGACTGCAAAACCACAGCAACAGCAGCAGCAGACACAGCAAATAGTATGGCGACATGTTGGACAAGGTGGATCTGGAATTTTGTCAACTGACGCGACAGCAAACAAAATTGTATGGACAAGTCGACCATCGGGACAAAAGAAACAACTCAATGGGCCTGAGGGTAAGTGATTTGATTTTTTATTAATATAGAATAATGTTTTGATTTCATTATTGTAGGAATTGTGAATGTTTTAGGGTTATCCCAAGTCAAAAGCTAACTACTAAATCTTTCAAGTGGTGTATGTGGTAATAATAACTAAAAATTACTTTCTGAATCATCCCGTTTAGATTAAGTGTTTATGTCAATTATGTCACTTGAAATTATTTTTATTTTAACAAACATATTTTCATTTTGTGTTGATAATGAAAGCTGACTTGAATAGCTTAGAAAGCAATCTGCTTCTTGATCAAATATTGTTTATTTTTAATAACAATGCAAATGAGGGATAATAAGTTACATCAGAGGTCTGACATAACATTGTTAATAGATAGGTTTTGTTAAATAAATTGCATTGTTAATATGTTGTCTGTTTCAACTTATTATCATTAAAAGTTTCAATTATGTGTGACCAGACAGATTTTACCACTACGGATTCAACATCACAATATCCATATATTTTATTACAATTGTTTGTTTGCAAACGTTAGTGAATCAATGACCTTGATCTCAGGGGTTTGCCTAGTATAAAATATTGAAATATACCCGTAAAGAAAACTTAACAGGGCTAAACAGCTATTCTTGTCAAATAATATTTTTTTTTTAATTAATTTAATCATACGAAACGGTTAACCATTTCAATGACTTAAGGTTCAGAAACGTGATTTAGTTGACCGAAATATCGATACTTGAGCAATGTTACCTTCAAAGAATTTCCATTTTTATAAATTCTTCGAAATTCAAAAATACTGATTTATTGTAAACAACAAGGTTGTCCATGAATTCAATAAATGTTATTATTTATAGTTTAACAATATTATACCATTAAAAAAAAGTATTCCAGGTACAGTCTTAATGTCTGAACGACGAAAGGGGTCTGGATGCATTTATTTGATACCTTTTATATATTATTACTTTGGCAACATAATAATGGTTTATTTATGTTGTTTACTTCATCCATATTTACACAATGTTGAGAACCAGTCTGCCCCAAATATTTGAAAATTGTAAGTTTACATCATACAGCAATAGGCAGTGGATTTCTAAGTACGTACGTATGCAGTGCAGATCATTTGAAGACCATTCGTGAATTAATGTCAATTATAAGTTCATATTTTGTTTATGACTCATCTGTAGTCTTAGCAATTTTTGTTTTAGTGTTTTTTTTTTGCATCGACCAACCAACATGTTTCTTGAGTCAGTCGTAATTTGTTCTAGCTGCCTTCAGTTTCGCACATAACATTCTTCGCTATACACATTAAGCACATACATATGTATTCGCTATGTGCAAAGAGACAGAGAAAGGAGATTTTCTTAGTCTTCTATTAATTACTAGATAACTTTCGTTTCTATGTGTTTATATGAAAATTTGTTCACAATACATTTTATTTTTGGACACTGATAGCGCTGGCTGTAAGTGTGCATTTACTAGACGAGCAATGCGCACATAGCGAATTTTCTGGATTTTTCTCTGCGAACAATGTTGACACGTTTACAAAATATGTAGATATTTTAATCATGCCTCTGCAAAAGCTAGGGCTTCATTCATGGCCAAAGATTTTATTTTTTGTTATCCTCATCACTCCAGCACAGAGAGGCATTCCTCTAATTTTTGTTTTCCTGTTTTGGCGTAAAATACAGGATAATTCAATGCTAATTTGCTTAAGTGTTGAACATGTAACTTTTTGGCTAGATCTGCGTCTCCATACAGCTTGTAAAGTTAATTTTTGTATCTTCTGCGCTAGACTTCGTTTTACCTATTTACAGCAACCGGATCATATCTCAAGGAAGTATTTATACGCTTGCAAATAATTAAATTTTTCTACACCATACATCAGAACTCGGATAGTCTTCTTGCTTCTTTTCGACAAGACTTTGTTCCTCAATTTATAATATAGCCAAAAATAAACTGCGATTAGCAACCTTTTCATTTGAAGTTTGATTTCTGTGCTGATTTTGTTAGTTGAATTAACAGCAGTGGATATCTGAAGAAATAATAGCTATCAATCAGGTTGTGACCAAGTCTTTGGTGGCATTTAACTTTTGTTTGTTGATGAGATTATATACTTTGTCTAATGATCGTTTTACTGTAAGCACTTCTAAACAATCGAAATTAAAAAAACGCATTATAACATTTCATTTCATTGGGTTATTATATTTTATTTCATATACCTTGTAAGGAGGTATGCGATATAACAGGTATCAGGGATGAGTATTTTTTCTTT